>OX336397.1:242154199-243404199 GCA_946902985.2 Meconema thalassinum
ATTAAGTAAAGCAATAGTTCATAGACCTCCTATAACTGGTCTCTCATCAAAAAATTAAAATACTTAATAAAAATAAACTTTTCCAATTCCTTGAATAATTATCGTAAATTCAATCTCCGATTAGAACCATAGAGAACTCAGTTTACTCTCCGTTTCAACAAAGATCCATTGATCCTTTAATTTCTATCAGATACAAGTTCAACTAGGATTCACTGTCCTAATGCTTTCAAGGAGTTTCAACTCTGTGAGACTATTTCAATAACTTCAAATATTAATAAATGCCAACAATACCGCTTCTTCTTATATCTGTCACTACAGACATTCTTTCAACAATTGACCAATGGATCCACAATGCTCATTGTCATACTTCTAACAAATACCACCGTAAATACGGGAATATTTTTGATCTCTCTCTTTGAGATATTTCGCATTTCCTTTCCAAATAACATATTCTTCTCAAGTAACTTCACGTTAACAATTCTATAGCAGTTTCAACATAATACATAAAAATATCTAATAAAAATTACTGGTTCTATCTACAAATTATTTTAACAAGTAATACGGTAAAATACTAATCTTCCAATAACATTATATTTATTTTACAGAACTCACATTTCAATAAAGCTTCCCATTAGGTGTGATATTTTCTTCAATTCTTACTTCAAAATCTTATTATTTAAAAAATACGCTGTAATTCGTATTCGTTAACTACACATTATATTCTTATATTAATTCTTGCTTTACTACATTTCTTATTACCTTCCAAACTCTTATGTTTGTGAATCATTTCACCAAATATTTAAAACCAGATCTGTCTAATAAGTTGTCAGATCGTGAATTGATATAGATCTTCCAAATAAGATCTTTAAGAATCGCATTCTCTAAAATAAACTTCTGTATAACATTCTTGGAACAAATTTCCATTACTTCCATCGTTATCAAAGAACAATTTAATGCAATTTAAAAACCAATATAATGTGATCTGAACACACTTAAACTTTACCGTAAAAATATTCTTAGTTAAACGTTAAACATCATTCAAATTTGAAAGTCGCAAATTTCAAAAACTACAAATAACAATTCTACATTTTCAAATCGATGAAAAATCAAGAATAAAAATCCATATGACGTAGCTATGAAAATATAAATTCGAAAAACCTAATAAAGATATTGCAAAATTTACAAAAATGCGTTATTATAGCAAGTTGTCGGATATTCTCAACAGTATCTACAATATTACAAAATGGGATATATTGTTGGTCATGTGACTACCTTATGTTGGGTTATAGTGGACAAGAAGTGGGCTTTCTTCGCTGTTTCTCAGAAACGGATTGTTTCTGATAGCTCGTATCTTCATGATGTCCTGTGGGCCTCTCCTCGATCTCCTTCAGAAGTTTCCAGGTTGTCAGGAACGGGATTCGGACTCGAACAACAGCGTGTAGCCGTCCTTTCTGCCGGTGTATCTTCTTGTGTGAGATGGGAAACCCTTTCTCTCTTGATGGCACTGGGATCAACCCTGGCCGCCCTCGTTCGTGAAATTCTTCTGTCTACTCCGCCAAAGTTCTATATATTAATATTCGTCATTGTAGTTGGTGAAATGACATTTGTAGATGTAGAATACTTTAACATGGGAGAGACGAGATGTTTATCTCCCCCACGATACTGATGTTATGTCATTTCGAATATTCTCGCTGCCATCATAGCTATGTTCCCATGAACATTTTAGTTCGCCATTACGATCTCTGTAGATTCAGTTATATTCACCTCCCTCAACTTCAGAAATTTCAACATGATAAAGTACGTAGAATACATAATAAGTTTCAAATATAGTTGAATGCCGAATTAATATTTTTGCACACCACTAAGTGCCGTCGTTCTCAATATTATTCTCTTGTAGTACTAATGTTCTTCAGAAGTATAATAATTTCTATTAGCTTTGTTCGTTGGTAGAGTATTTCATTCAGACGTCCGCTCCTCTCGAAGTCTTACGTATTAAGAGCCTCGATTCCTCTCTCCGATGTTCCTCCCCAACAATAGAGTTAGCGTTACCTTTCAGAACATGGCTCTGATTGGTTCCGTATTAGCGATGATAATAGAATCCTTAATTAAGTATTTAATTAGCCGCAATGTTAATAAATACTTTTTATTTATTATTTAACAACTTCAAAGATATTAAGAAGTGTTAAAATCTCGCTATGCTAATTGCTTTACTTGTTCCCATTTAAGTAAGGTCGCTTCTCATTGGCTGGTTGTGTCACACTTCTTCCTCGTGTCGCTCTGTGGGTTGTGTTGCGCTCGAAAGGAGTCGCGTGCCTTCGTGAAGTCGAACAAAGCATTAACGCTGGACGTGCGCTCTCTCTGCTCTCTGTTAGTTTACTAGTTAATTCACTGGGGCATCAAAACCTGTTTTGTGGCATGAATCCAGTCTCGATTATATTTAACATTGGCAAGTTAGAAAACGTTTGAGAATACAGATATTTCCGATCCCATACATATGCGAGTACAGTACGAATCCCACCTTGCCCATCCTGAAAATTGTTTTCTAGGTTTCCCATTTCCACCCCCAGGCATATAAACAGCCCACATTCTCCTAAACGCATAGGTAGAGTTATAACTCTTGTCCTAATCAAGGAAAATGTTGGTTGTAATAGCTTGAATGTTATTCTGAGGTGCGGAACAGTGAGGTTATCAGCCCCAGTATTATACCTTATAGTACTTTTCTTATTTCCAATCATTACGATACTTCCTTGTTGTTGTTTTTATTGTTTCATTTGAGGGGATTGAACGTCGCAGTTATTGAGCCCAGTGTAAGTTGGTGTGTGTGTGTGTAATTTTGTCTCATAACCTGTGGTAGTGCGATGGCTGTATTAATGAGCTTAATTAAGGCGAGGATTAGGAGGGAGGCAGTTGATGCCTTAAGTTAGGAACCTCCCTGACATTCTCCTCGAGTTGAAGTGAGAAACCACGGAAAACCACTTCCGGGATGGCTGAGGTGTTAATCGTACCCACCTCTTATCTGCAATGACTCACGTAGCTGAGTGGTCCCTACTCCAGTCCTCAGGCCAGAAATAAATTTCTTGGCAGAGCTGGTAATCGAACACAGACCTCAGGGATGATAGCCACTGCGCCACAAGCCGCCAAAAATAACTTTGTTCAAGTAATTTGTCTGATAACCTGTGTTTGTGTGGCGTCTGTATTAGCGTGCCTGACTGTGTTCATTGTGGTCTGGAAATGATCTGATGCCCCGGGACATGAAGTTTGTTAACATTCCGACATTTGCCTAGACGGAGAGTGGGAAGAATCCAGCAAATACCACACTGATGATGGCCGCTGTCAGTGCCAGAATTCGAACCTTCAATCTCTTAAAATGCCTTGCATAATTGTCTATGTTAAGAAACGATGATATTAATAGTGATATGTCTACCTCTTACTATTCACGTTTCAAAGGGTTAGGGGATGGGATGTAATTATTTTTCCTGCCTTGTGGAGGGTGATTTTACGGCCAAATGCCCATACTGACGCCAACCTCATGAGAGGAGTGAATAAACGATGAAATGAGTGAAGGAGAAAGAAACTAGGCAAGGCATTGGAAGGGAGCAGCCGTGACCTATTAAATGGTACCGTCCTAGCATTTGCTTGGAGTTGAAAATGGGCAAACCACGCAGAACGGATCGAGCTCACGTCTCTCAAAGTCCGCAATAAACTGAGCCACAGCGATGGTAATAGTAATAATGGCATTTGGCCCAACCATTCCAGGTCTGGATTTCCAGAAACCTGTCGAAGTTTGATTGATTGATTTATTTTATTATACATGTCGCAAAGTCTTTAAATCAATCAACAACAACAAACTATTTATCAAACTGGGGAACAGTATTCAGCGATAGAGGAGGGTATTCGTACCACAATGGTTTCGTGTCTTGAGTTTGGCAGCAGTGTTTCTTAGATGACAGGGTTCTGTCAAGAATTACACCCAGTGTAAACAGTACATACTGCACTAGCTCGGTGTATCAGTGGTAGTTTGATTCCTGGCGATCTCGTAAAAGATCTCTTGTGTCACATTTCATGATTACAAGACAAAAGCCATAGACTACCCAATACAGTTCCAGTTTCGCTATATTGAATTTGAAGAGTAGATATGCTAATCATAACAATAATAATAATAACTCCCAGATTCTATAACAAAGGGAGGATAACTCTTTACCGTCATCTTCTCAGAATGAACTCTTCCGTAACCACAAAACTAAACCCACATGGTTTCAAGAAACCGAAAACGGCCTAGTAGAATTTAAAACAAATTTACCGAAAATTCACTGCTGAATTGACAATTGACACTGAAGGAGCCTCCCCGAAGTTTGTTAATATTTGCTAGATTAGCATAAATTATGAATACTACAATCGGGCGTACCCTGGGCAAGGGTGGCCATAGGCCTGTGGCTGATCCTTCAACCACCGGGAGATATTACGAATTCGACCATTCTTTTTCAAGACATTCAATAACTTCAATTAACATCGAAGGCTTATCCAGAGATAAAGCACTCTTACTCGGTGACATGTGCAACCGACGAAATATCGACATCCTAGTGATGCAAGAAACTCACAGAGGGATCAACAACAACAAACCCAAAGTAGAAAGAATGCGACTGGTTGTCAAACGACCCCATGAACAATACGGCAGTGCTGTTTTTGTCTGACCAGAGATTAGTGTAATGTCATCTCAAATGACGTTCAGGAACAATATAGAAATCTTGACTTTAGAATTGGAATCCTGCTCTGTAGCATCCATTTACAAACCACCCAGAGAAAACTTCTTCTTTGAAAGGCCAAGTAATTTTGACAAGCAGAATATCAAAATTGTCCTGGGGGATTTCAATTGTAAGAGCATCAGTTGGGGATTTAATATCACAGACGGGAATGGGGAGGAACTCGAGCAATGGGCAAAGAGGGAAGGATTGAAATTGATTCACAACCCCAAACTGAGACCATCTTTCAACAGCGATAGATGGCATAGAGGTTACAGCCCTGACAACATATTCATATGCGAGTAAGTAACAAAACATGTAGTTAAAGCGATGGAGGAATCCATCCCTAGGACACAAATAGCCCAATCACATGTTCAGTTCGGGGAATGGTCAGCCCTGAGGAAGTCCCTTTTAAACGACGTTTCAATTTTAAAAAGGCAAACTGGGAGGGGTTTTCCATTGAGCTGGATGAGGAACTGTCCAATTTACAACCAGAGCCAAGTCATTAAGAAGATTTTGTTGACCTTGTGAAGAAGATCTCTCGTAGACATGTTCCCCGAGGCTGTCGTACCCAGTTCAATTCTGGCCTCAATGCCAATTCCAAGGATCTGTTAAAAGATTACCAGGAGAAATACGAGACAGACCCTTTTGCAGATGACACCATTCAGACGGGTGAAGAACTCATGAGGAGCATCACTGACAGAAGAGTCCACCAGTGGATCTCACCAAGGTTACACCAAATCAAATAGCTCATCAACTGCTCCGTAACGGGAAAACCACTATGAAGGCTCAGCCTGTGAAGCTGAAGCCTAGTGAAGATGAGAATAATTTTCTCCGTCGTCCTTTCACATCAGCAGAATTAGAACATGTCATCAAGCTGATGAAAGTCCACAAAGCTGCGGGCCCGGATGACATTAGGACAGAACAAATCAAGAACATTGGACCAGGAACACTCCAGTGGCTGGTGAATATGATGAATAGATGCATCGAGACCCTGCACTTACCAAAGCTGTGGAGGAAAGCTCATGTGGTCGCACTGCTAAAACCAGGCAAGGAACCAACGGATGCAAATAACTTCCGTCCTGTCTCTCTCCTTTGCTACCTATACAAGGCATTTGAAAGGTTTATCTTTGAAAGAATTGCAACATTCATTGATAACCGGATAATTCAAGATCAAGCTGGATTTAGACCAGGGAAATCATGTTGCTGCCAAATTCTGAACCTGACACAGCGTATCAAGGATGGTTCACGAGCTACCTCGTGTCTCGCTAGCATCGGGAGAGCGTGGGTTCGAATCCCACCCTGGACGTCCTGAAAATGGTTTACGTGGTTTCCCATTTTCACCACAAGGCTAATGCCGGGACGGTTCCTTCAATAGGTCCACGGCCGATTTCCTTTCATAATCCCTTCCCTGAACCGTCCTGAAAAGAAAAATACATGGCCATTGGCTGGATTAATAAAATTATTATTATGAGAATAAATTTATCACTGGTGTCACCTTTATAGATCTCAGTGCTGCATATGATACAGTGAACCATACAAAGCTCATAGCCAAGCTGTACAACATCACTAAGGACCAGAAAATAACAAATTTCATACGTGGGATGCTCCAGAACAGAAGGTTCTGTTACACTTCAAGGGAGCAAAAGTCGTTGGAGAAACCAGAAAAACGGGTTACCTCAAGGCAGTGAGTTATCCCCATTACTATTTAACACTTATACAAATGACCAGCCAGAATATTTAGAAGCCAGGTGATTTATTTATGCGGCTGACACCGCTATTGCTGTACAGGGTAGGAGCTTTGAAGAAGTGGAGGGAAAACTGTCCAATGGTCTTTAGAGATTAGACAATTATAACACCCAGAATCACCTGAAACCTAACCCAGGAAAGACACAAGTATACGCATTTCATCTTAGCAACAGAGAGGTCCGGAAAAAGTTGAAAGTTGTCTGGAAAGGAGTGACACTCGAAAGCTGTGAAACGCCTCGATATTTGGGAATCAAGCTTGATCGTACCCTGAGCTTCAGGAAACATTGTAGAGAACTGAAGTGCAAGATCAGCTCAAGGAATAACATAATGTGGAAGTTGATAGGTTCAACAAGGGGAGTGAACCCTCATGTTCTACGTTCAACAGCTTTGGGACTTTGCTTCGCAGCAGGAGAGTACGGATCATCAGTGTGGGGTGCACCTGCCCATACCTAGCAAGTGGACATAGCTCTTTACGAGTACACACCTATTGTCACTGGATATCTGAGACCTACTCCAGTGCAGAAGATCCACCCTCTAGCTGGCATTGCTCCTCCAGTTACTCGACGCGAGGTGGCAGCAGAGAAAGAGAGACGAAAGCTTGAAACAGATCCCAGACATTCTATATTCAACCACAAAGTGACCACTCCTCGCCTAAGAACCAGGAAGAGTTTTATTAAGAGAACAGTACCACTCCATACCAAATCAGACGTCCGGCATGTGTCACTCTGGAAACAAAAAGTACCAGAGGGGTTTACCCCTAAAGAAGAACTGAGCAGTGGTAGTCATTTGCCTTATACATCCTGGAGGTCCTTAAACCGGATGAGATCAGGAGTGCCTAAGTGTCGCAACAACCTTGTGAAGTGGGGTTATGCAGAAGATCCACGATGTGCCTGTGGAGAAATCCAGACTCCACAACACATGCTCACGTGCCAAGATCTTAATGACATCTGCAGCCAGAAGACCATATGTTGGCCACAGACCGAGAGATAAGAGCTGCATAGTTCTGGAAAGGAAGAATTTAGTGTGTCTCCCGGACACGGAAAGTAAACTAAGTAATTCCTAAAAACGTATATACGGTACGGTATATCGTTCCAAGACAAAACTATATTAAATCCAGACCCATCTTCTCGCAAGATGAGAGGAAAAGATCAGAAAGAAAGAAGAGATACCGGGCACAAAGAAAAGAACAACACACAGAGAAATGATTGATTCAACGTACTGTACCCTTTTAACTGGATGATCCACCAATATCCTCCGGCTGGAAATAATCTGGGATTGTAGTATCTTGAAGTCCCGGCTAAAAACGACATGGTGCCACTTGGCGAATACACTCAGGATAAGGGACAGGATTTTCTACGACGGAATGTGCTGCAGTATCTAACTACAGAACAGTAGGGTCATAATAATAATATTAATAATGTTATTGGTTTTACGTCCCTTTTAACAACTGCGGCTTTTAGAGACGCCGGGGTGCCGGAATTTTGCCCCGAAGGGGATCTTTAACGTGCCAGTAAATCTACGGACACGGCTCCCTCGCATTTGCGCACCCTCAAATGCCAGCTGACTGCGCCAGGATACGAACCTGCAATTTCGGGCCCAGCAAGCGAGAACGTTGCCCCTGAGCCACGCAGCCAGCCAGTAGGGTCATCTAACTACTTAGGATAAAGGGAGTCTCTAAAAATCTCGGGCGTAAGGATGCGGATTAGGTCCCTCGGGAACGTCCGCCCTACAGCACATTCCTCTACCATTTAACTACAAATATAATGCCAGTTTCCTATAAAACAATCAGGAAATCGTCAACACGAATCCGTCAATTTATTATAAAAGCAATACACTTCTCGTGTCGTCGAGCTTTGATTAAACGCTCTAAAAAAAACAATGAAATAAATAAGAATGACCAAGTGTCTTTAATCCATATAAAAATACAAATCGTTTCCTTAAGAAACCGTAAAAATTGTTACGTGTAAGCTTCAATAAGCTTCTATACAGCGAACAACTGCTGTTCCCTAGGTGACGGGAGTTTATAACAAGAAAAATGTTATAAGCTAAAAATTTAAATAATCCCAAAAATAAATGACGTTACCCCTGATGTAGATCTCCGTCATTACAAATACTATTCATTACTCTATACAATTTATCTCCCGCACCCTAACATAAAGATTTCTTCCTCTAGGAAGCGCAAAATCTCTACACGACTTTAAAGTTTAAATTTAAAAAATAAAACACTCCTAAATCTACTTACGAATCTATCTGAAATATATTTAATATAACATTCTATACAATGAAAATAATCACGTCGTAGTTCATCAACTACTTAAAATAAAATATATACAACGCGTTCCTTCTTTTCTCCCGACAATACAACATGTAACTGTCCTTCTACTTCACTCCTGCCTCTCAAAGGGCTTCAGAAAAATATGACTTCACTCTACTATGTCTTGTTCGTGGTTTACGTTACAATCTGGGATTCTATAATCCATACAATTAAATAGAGACTAGTTCAAAAACCTCCTACAACTTATCTGTTCATGTAATAAATATACTTAATAAAATACACATTTCCACTCGTCGAATAATTACCATAAATGAAAATATTAGTAAAAGAACCATTTAATAGACCTCAGATTACTCTCAGCTTCAACAAAGATCCATTAAATCCTATAATCTCTATCAGATTTAACTTCATCCAGGATCCGCTGTCATGTGAATTTCAAGGAGTTTCAACTATATTGAGACTATTTCAATAACATCCACAATTAATAAACTTCCATAACATTGCTTCTCATAACTTCTTACTTCCATGAAATACACGCGTCTGTCACTACAGACATTTCTTCAAAAATGGATCAATGGCTACACACGGGCTCATTGTCTCACAACAAATACCTCCGTCTACAACGGGAATAATAAATCTCATCCATCGAGATACTTCGCAGTTCCTTCAATACAATTCCTTTCTCTATACTTTCCAATAATAAACTCATCTTTCAGTTACCACAATCTTAATAACCATATAATAAAAAATACTGGTTCTCTCCATGAGTTAATTTAATAGGTAATGCGATAAAATGATAATCTTCAAATAAAAATCTTATTTCTTTGCCTCGCTCACATTTCTTAAAAACCTCTCAACAAACTGTAACATTCCTTCAATTCCTTCGTTACGTTATTTCTTACTTCAAAATACGCTATCGTTGGTATTTGTTAATTCCACATTACAATTCTTTACAGACTCTTTCTTTACTGCCTTTTCAACAAATTGCAATACTTTAAAAAACATTGCTCACAAAATTTCTTCACTAAATCTGTTTCATTATTTCTCAGATCGTGACTTTATATAGATCTCTACAATAGATCTTTCTGAATCGCATTCTTTGACATATACTTCCTATCACATACTTGGAAAACATTTCCATCATTACAATCATTAATAAAACATAGATATCGTGCGATTTAAAATACGTTTGAATTTTACTATAACTATTCTGAACTAAACTATAAAATCTCCCTTCAAATTTCGAATATCGCAAAAATCGAAAAATCGAAATGAAAAATCCCTATAATTCCGAAATCGTCGAAAAATACGACCAAACATCCGCATGATGTTTTTACGAATTTAAGAATGAAAACTGGAATAATCTAATAAACAATATAGAAAAATGGCATTCAACACTAGTTGTCGGATATTCAAGATATATACAATTCTACAAAGTGGGATGTTCAATGTTGGTCCGTGGACTACCTTGTGCTGGGTTAAAGTTGACATGAAGCGGACTTCCTTTGGTTACCCATTAGAAACGGAATGTTTCTGGTGGCTTATGACTGCGTGATGTTCAGCATTCTTGTCCAATTCCCCCTCCGAATATCTCGTGCGGTCAGGTCTCGGGATACGAACTCGATCATCATCGTGCTGTCGCCTCCTTCCGCCGATGACTCTTCTGGGTGAGATGGGATAGCCCTTTCTCACTTCGGCAACGGGTAATTCCTTGGCCGCCCTCGTCCATGAATATCTCCTGGTCTTCTTTCCCCAAAGTTCCCTGTAGATCGTCATTTGAGATAGTAAAATGACTGATAATTGTAAAATTTCTATTACGGGAGAGATGAGATGTTAATCTCCCCCGAAATGTTGATGTTAAGTTATTTCGGATGTTCTTGATGCCATCATAGCGTCGTTCCCGTATTTGTTTAAGCGTTCATCACGACGCTTGTAGAATCGTCAGGAAATTCCTCCCTCAACTTTTGGAATTGAACCATTCTTGAAACTGTAGATTTGTCATTAAAAATATAATTATTTCTTCGCTGAATGTTGACATTTATGTTACTTGCACATTACTAAGTGCCTTCGATGAATATTTTGTATTTGCTTTGTTCAACTCGTAGAGTAATTTGTTTGAACGTCCTTCTGCTTCGAAGTCGTGGTTGATAAGAGTCTCGCTTCCTCTTCTCTTTCCCCCGCGTCTAATTTCCAAAACCGCGTCCTTTCTCAATACATTGCTCTGATTGGTTGCTTATAATAATTGATCAAACTCTTCATTAATTACTTAAATACTTGGCTGTAATTGTAGTCAATCGTTATTAATTATCATTCAACACTCTTCATGATGGTTTAATATAATAACTTTGTCCCAGTAATTATATATGTTAATTGATCTGTTGGTGTTAATTTTTAAAAGGCGGCTTCTCATTGGTTCCAGTCGCGTGTCGAACTCGCGCCACTTCCCCTACTCCTCCTACTAGCCACGCTTCGCTTCTCTGTCCGGGATCTTACTCGGGAGTCTTCGTTGCTGCTCGGGCTCTTTGTCGTCTCGGCGAAGCAAGTTCCGAGTCCCCTAGCGACTACCAATCTGCTATTGGCTGGCCGAATTAACTCACTTAATTCCTTCGCTCAACAAACCTGTTTTGTGTCAGATCGCAGCATCGATAAATATTAACATGGGCCAATTTAGAAAAGTTTCCACTAGATTATGATTTTCTGTCTCGTCTCTTCAAACGAGTACAGTACCCCAAAGAGGGTGAAACGAAAGAATAATAATAATTATCTCAACAAATTATTCCCCATTTTACGGGATCCGAGACAAGGTGAGGAGAAACATTTCAAGGGGACTGACGGTGGCCTTGCACGTTAACGCGCATATCCGTTCAGGTCAATGATGACAGTAATGTTTTTAATAGTTATAGTTATTTTGAACAGTCTAAAAGGAAGGAAGTATTTTGTATTTTGAATTTAATTTCAAAATAATATTTTGTATTTTCCGTAAATTTGTAAGTGTTCCGGTATTTTGTACCTAAAATACTTTTTTGAGTACCGGTATTGTTTATTTTGTATGAACATACAAAAATACATTTTGGGAGACTCGATATTTTTCCAAACTCTGTGAAGCCTAAACTAGAGTGCATTTGTAATTGAGGTAGAATTAGGACAGGAAGCGGCCATGGCCTTCGGTTGGGTAATATCCCAGCATTAGCATTGAGTAGGAGTGGGAAACCACTTCCAGGATGACCACGATTCCTCAGACCAGAAATAAATGGCTTGTGGCTGAGCCAGCAATCGAACCCGGGCCTTTGCGGTCATCCAAAAAGTTAGCCGGTCCGGTACGGTATCAATTTTTCCGGGTACCAGTTTGGCTGGGCATCTTATAATCCATGTTCCAAAACGCTGTTTCCTAAGTAGTGGGAAGGTTTGGTAAAACCACCGTTCATTTTTTGATAGAAGTATGAGACTTGGCACACTTATATAGTAGTTAGGACCCTAAACTTTTGATCTGAGATGGTAGCCACTTCCGGGAGTCGCGCCGTGTGCTTGGTTTGCATGGTTGCTTACCCACCCGGAGTGAACTACGAAATCAACGCTTAAGTCGATTACAAATACCTGTTTTGCTTCGCTATGAATACTTTTTGCAGTCAGAATCGCCTGGAAAATGTTGTTAACACGATTTGGAGTGGAAGGATTTAAATTTGTGGTGTGGATGCCTGCCTACTAAGCGCATCTTTCTTAAAGCTGCAAAAACAAGCCACCACATTCTTCAAGCTTTAATTTATTTAATAAAAATGACAAATCATTTTGATAACATACGAAAATGCAAAAAAGGAAGAATAACAAGGCATGAGAAAACAAAGAATAAGAAGGCAGAAGTCTATGTTTTGTAATACCTTTGGCCCTATGCACCAAGCTCACCAAAACTATTCTTGGAGGCTCAATAAACTTCCTAAAAAGGGGCAGATGATCTCGTAGTTCCGCCCCTTAAAACAACAATAACTAACTAACTAAACTTCCTAAAAAAGGGAAAAATGTATTAAAATTATCTATTAGCTATTAAGTGGACAGCCATCACCAGAAAATACAGACGGAAGTATAAAATAAACAGATAATATTACTTAGCACTTTGCGTCACAAGAGCACAGTTTCGTGCCCTTCAAGTCTCTCCTTTTGCATACACATTGCTGAGGCCTAGTTGCACAATGGATTACCTAAGCAAGCCTTAGTTGCAATGGGGATAGTCGCCAACCGCGGTGACAATCCTGATGGACTTTCTTCTCAGCCCCAATCTGACGGTGAGGGTAATTCCTGGGTGGGGCTCAGAGATTGTCCCCGCACATAAATTCCCTGGTACATGGCACGCAAGATGTGCTGCTCCAGTGCATTCTGCGTTGGAGGAATACTCTCCAGGATCGGTTTTTCTTGGTAAAACGTTCCTTTCGCAGGCATTTCCGTTGACAAATGAACTCAACCTACAATGCAATAAAACACAAGGGTTAACGACGAAGTTCAACAAAAACGCATCGGTAACGATTATGAGTCAATTTTTCCTACCTGTCATGCAAAGTGATTACCAAATTTTCCATATAAGGTAAAGATTTGACCAAATCGTGCTCCTGAGCTGCCAAAAATCCTTTGGTAGCGTCAGGATAAGCCGTCCATGCTTCAAAGGCACTCTTCCCACCTTTGTTGGAAAACGAGGAAACGGTATCACATCGAGAAAATGCGTGAAATAGAGGTAAACTTAAAGCCTTGTTACTACGTGCAACAAGTAAAGCCTCTTTAGTCACCATTGCCTTTCCATGATAACATATGTTTTGTCACCGACATTGGTCGCTACCTAAATCTTGGGCAATTTTATGTGCAGCTACAATCTGGTGGTTCGTTCCCGTGCCAATGTGGACCCAGAGCTCTTCATCAACCGTCAATTTAGGCACAATACTCACGGCCGATACAAGGAGATCGGTGTCCACAGTTCGCACAAGAATTTTCCGGTATCCCTGACTAACACAATCCGCGATGTGAATCTTGGCCCTTGTGTCTGCCTCTTCGTGATTGCATGGAGACAATATATCCATATCTTCTCGATGAGGCGATGCTAACACAGACGAATCCTTTGCCCTCCTGTGTGATCTTGTGTATTTGTGTATTTAGGAATTGGAACAACTCGCATTTGTTTTCGGAGTTGCGCAGAAAGTTGGGCCATCCTTTCGGAATGCGTGTTCCATCTGTGTCGTGCGTATTTCTTCGCCCCGTTCTGCCTTTGTGTGTTTTTTCGGACTATTCTGTATATACTTGTCCCAAATGACATCAACGCGATGAACAGTGTTACGTTCTTTCCTGAGAAATGGCATCAAATGTTGTCGGCATATTCCTGAAACGTTCTTGACTATCCGGGATGTAGTATATAGACTAGGGCAGGCCCATCGATAATTTTTGCTTGTACGGTGGGTACGTCCCTGGTGTGGAAGCCATCTGGACTTGCAGCCATCAAACATTCCAAAAGATCTGATTTTTAGCCCGGTCTTAGTTCACCGTTTGTGGAGAGAGACGGTGGTGTTGGTTGGTTTTCATGTGCGATAAAACTGTCTAGGTCTCACAATCGGTGCTCACTTGCTATGTATAATTTACTGAAAAGACTGTAGTCGTTTCTGAGGCCGGCGATTTTTAGCCTATTTTCAATTTTGAAAAAATAGGCTTATGCGATCACCTTGCGCGTGTGTGTGTGTGTGTGCATGTGTGTGTGTGTGTGTATGTGAGGTGTGTGTCCCCCCTAATAAATTTTAAACGGCTGGAGCGATTTCAATGAAACTCGGTAAGTTCATAGTACTATTCCGGGCGACCTCGACCGTGCCCTTCAAATTTTGTTACGTCTCACCAATCCAACATGGCGGCCGTGCGAAATATTTCACCAGCATTCAATATCTCCGAAACTATTACCGATATAACCCTGAAATTTATTACGGTGATAAAGGGAACTACTAGAAGTTCACCTATGTGACTTTTGAAAAACTGGTAACAACAAAACCAACATGGTGGCCACGCGAATTTGCGACTTTAAAATAGACGTTTCTCGCGATTTAACCAACCAAACGCAATGGAACTTGGTACAGTATATGTTTATACACATTGTAATGCACCGTCATCTAACTTCATTCAATTGTTTATATAACCACAAGATGGCGGATGAGCGAAATATTTCACCGGCATTCTATATCTCTGAAACTATTAGCTCTATCACCCTGAAATTTTATGCGGAGATAAAAGGTACTACTGGAAGTTCACCTATAAGACTTTCAAAAAGCGGTTAACTACAAAACGAACATGGCGGCCAAGCGAATTTGAAATTTTTAAAGAGACCTTTCTCGTGATTTAATGTTTCAAACGCAATGAAATCTGGTACAGGAAATGTTAATAAACATTGTAATGCACTGGTATCTAATTAAGTTCAATTGTTTACATAACCTCAAGATGGCGGCTGTGCGAATTTTAAAATTAAGTTTTTATTTCTTGTGTCGTAATCAAGCGATCAAAGTGAAAGTTTGAAAAATGAACCTACGTAATATGACTCTATGGCCTATAGGTTAACAATCCAACATGGTGACCATCCGAAATATTCAGACGACTCTGATTATCTAGGAATCTATTATAGCAATAAACTGATTTTTTTATGTTCATATGGGCTATGAAGTTAAGTTCACCTATTGGACTTTAAATAACTTGGTGATCACAAATCCAACATGGCGGCGACGCGATGTATAAATATTCACATGAACGTATCTCGCAATTTAACCATCCGAGTGCAATGAAACTTGGTACAGTAAATCCTTTTACGAATGTTAATCCACTGGCATCTAATGTATTTCAATTGTTTCCATAACCACAAGATGGCAGCTGTGCGAAATTTTGAAATCTCCTTATTATTTCTTGTGTCCTAATCATGCGATTGAAGTTTGAATGCTACACGTACACAATAATCTTCATGTAACATTACATAACTCTAGGACCTACATATATAAAATCCAACATGGCGACCATCCGAAATATTTAGTCGGTACCGGTACTCAATATCTACGAATCTATAACAGCAATCAAACTGAACTTTTGTATGTTGATAGTGGCAGTTTATATAAGTAGGATATATGAAAATAGGCAGTATAGTTGTTCACAGAACTACTTGCTTCCTTTGTCTTGGTTGGCGATGCTTTAGAAACTGGCGTAAAAAGAGGGTATTTATTTTGCTTCTCGGTGTCTAACAGATTTTTCCACCCGCTGATAAGGCGTTCCTCGACAAATCTTTGTATTGTTTTTCGCCCAGTGCTTCAATGGTCATTATTGTAGTAACGTCTTCAGAGGATGCAACCCGCTTGCTATTAATAATGTGCAAATCCGAGCTTTCTTCCAAAAAAGGGTTTCTTATTTCAACAAGGACACTATCAAGATGTTTAACGTCCTTTATAAACCGCGCTTTTTCGGAGCTGTTGTCGCTGTGATGTAGGGTACTATCAGATTCGCTTCTCATATTCCACTGAAAAAGTGCAATCAAAATTAGTAAAAAGTCATGTTATTACTTTCAGAATGAAAAATTGCCCCTTCTTCGTAAAACCGTGTGAATATTTCGCGAGGGTTGCACAACCTTCTTCACTGTAGTTGCCTGCTCGAGTATTTTCGGCTGGATTCGTCAATTTTTCAATTGAACACATTTTTGCCAATCAATGGGTGGACATGGGACATCGTCAGGGACTTGGTCAGGATTAGCGTTTCAAAACATCTTGAAGGTACATGGACCAATCACCAAGCCACCACATCCTAAACAAACAACGCGAGAAGTGGGGTAGTGACAGTTCTAAATCCCCCCACCACCTCTCCCTCTGACGTCACTAACTAACCCGCACTACATTCAGGGGCAAAGTCGATATCTCCCGAAGCCATGGTCCGATTTTGACATACGACATATCATTGGACTCGGGGTGACCCCCCCCACACTACTCCCCCTTTCGAATATAGTATTTATGATTTTAAAAAAATGCGAAAGGGTCTAACGACACTTTTATTGAAAAATTTTTGTTTTTTAAACTTTTTTTTAAATCTGTCTAAAATGTTCATGAAGAGTGGTTGTAGATAGAAAGAGACGATATCACTGGGCACGTGTTTCAACGAGGCTATTACTGGCCACGGTGGTGATGATATACCAATACAGTATTCGCTATTTCGATGAGACGGTGGGTCGAGGGTTCGTTTTCCGATTTTTCCTATGATGGAATTCCTAATTCCTAAACCCCCTGAAGGGGGTCTTTAACATGTAAACGATTATTAGTGACATGACAAATGATAATTCCTTGATCAGATGAAGTTGGCTTTATATAGAACAAACAGAACTTGGTTATATGTTGCTTGAAGTGAGTATAGAAAACAAACATGCTGGGGCAGACTGACAGGATGTGGATGTTATTTGAGCTTATTGAAATGCATTGACTTGACTTGACAACAGGGTAATGAAAAAAGCACAGAGATGCTGAGGACACTTGAAGGTCATGGCAACCATGGTGGGAGGGGGAAGCGAGGATGATGTCGCTGATCATGGTCAATGGATGAATTTATATTTTGCGAAGCATTGTTCGGAGAGGGTCATGTGACGACTTGTTTTAAGGGTATTTATTTTTCTGATCTTTCCTATGGTGGACTCATTGATAAGCGGCAAAATGTGAATGGAATCATATTTTGGCAGTGCTCAAAACAAAGGACAACAAGATGTTTAGGTCATCTACAAAGTAAGAATGGTGAGGTCTTAAGTGTGGGTAATCATCAATGTAGTGTACCAGATAAAACACTGTTGCTGTCAACAAAATATCATGAAAATGCTAAAAAGCAAGTTCAAGAAAATGATATTGCTGCTCAAGATAGTGCATTGTTTGTTGAAAAGCAATCATCATCTCCTCAAAAAGTCATGTTAGGACAGTTGTCAACGTTCAAAAAAACCTTAACACTATCAAAAGCAACACAGACTCTTCAAGAGGTCCCTTTTGAAAAGGAAAAGAAGAATTGGATAGTTCTAGTGATGTTGAGGATGATGATGATGATGATGATGATAATGTTGGTGACAATGACTATAATAATTATGATGATAATATTTATAATGATGATGATGATGATGAACGAGAAGAGGATGAGGGTTTAATGTCTATAAAACCATTGCGGCTTGCCCAGTTTTTAAGAACAAGAGTACCTAGAGAAAGTTATAAAAGGATCTACAACAAGCGTTGTGTTTAAAATCTATATCAAACAATGATAAGAATGATAAAAAGTTGTATTCAGTGTGTAACTATTGTAAAAAAGCTAAATGAATAAAAACATTGTATGGGTATTGGCTGTTTTTCTTATTTTCTTAATTGCTATCCCCATGTCCCACTGTTAATGCAATTGTTAACCATCAACAGTCTCTGACTAAGTTCATAAAGAGAGTGCCTTAAACAATACACTCAGTCTATGGTTTGTGTAGCGAGTATCATTATAATTCAGTGTGGACAAGCCATGTTAAGGCAATAGTTATGTCAGGTAAGGGTTTCGAACCCTTGCTTCCTTGTACAGGAAATTTGATCTTAAGTCAAACACCTTAACCACTCGGCCAACCTGACAGTTACTAATTTAATTAGTCTTGTGGACTTGAGTGTTTACAAAACTTTTCCCAGTATACATTGACTAAACCACATGCTTGTTTTGAAATATAGATTTTGTTTTGTTTTACCATAACATTGCCGTTATGAGTATTGTGAGCTGGGTGTTTAATACAGGGTTAAAGGCATTTTAAAATAATTTTAGAAAAGCTCTTTGGTATCGTGTCATGGGTTTTAGTAATGCATCACTGTTCATTGACTAACATTTACCGTTACACAACATTATTTTGGTGAGCTTACATGTTGTTGTTTGAGTCTTTAGTCGTTTGACTGGTTTGCTGCAGATCTCAACGCCCCCTGTCCCGAGCTAATCGTTTCATCTCTATATAGCTACCACATCCTACAATCAAGACAATCTGTTTAACATATTCTAACCTTGGTCTCCCCCTACTAGCTCTTGGGTTCAATTCCTAGCTTTAACACAAAATTTTAAAAGTGGTATGAGGATTAAAACAAGTATACTCAGTCTCGGGTGGTCCAAAATACGTAGAGAGGGTTTGATTCACACCTCAACCATAAGGCACTGTGTTTTTTTATTTTTTTAAATAATGATAGCCATTTGTTCAATTTTACATTTCGCACATTGCAATTTGTCAATTTTCCATTTGCAATTTTTTTTTTTTAATGACAGTTTGATGTTTTTTCAATATCATAATATGGAAACATGAATTTTCCTTTTTCCTATTTACTCATTTGTCAATTTCCCATTTATAAATATATATCTTTTAAATGTTCGTTTAAGGTTTTTAAATTTTGTCTATATGGAAACATGGATTTTCCATTTTGCTGTTTACACATTTTTAAAATTTATTTTGTGTATGTTGAAAAACGATATTTCTAAAACAAGATTTTTAGCCTATTTTCAATTTTGAAAAAATAGGCTTATGAGATCACCTTTTGTCCGTGTGTGTGTGCGTGTGTGTGTGTGTGTGTGTGTGTCCTAATAAAATCTAAACGGCTGGAGCGATTGCAATGAAAGTCGGTAAGTTCATTCCCGGCGACCTCGACCGTGCCCTTCAAATTTTGTTACGTCTCACCGATCCACCATGGCGGCTGTGCGAAATATTTAATTAGCATTCAATATCTCCGAAACTATTACCGATATCGCCCTGAAATTGTGTACGGTGATAAAGGGCACTACTAGAAGTTCACCTATGAGACTTTCAAAAACCTGGTGACTAGAAAACCAACATGGCGGCCAAGCGAAATTGAGACTTTTAAATAGACTTTTCTCGCGATTTCACTATTCAAATGTAAAGAAACTTGGTACAGCAAATGTTTATACACATTGTAATGCACTGGAGTCCAATTTAGTTCAATTGTTTACATAACCTCAAAATGGCGGCTGTGCGAAATATTTCACTGACATTCTATATCTCCGAAACTATTACAGATATCACCCTGAAATTTTGTACGGTGATAAAAGGTACTGATACAAGTTTACCTATGAATATTTCAAAAACCTGTAAAGTACAAAACGAACATGGCGACAAGCGAATTTAAAATATTTTAATAGACTTTTCTCGTGATTTAACTCTCTGAGCGCAGTGAAATGTGGTACAGTAAATGATTTTGCAGATTGTAATGCACTGCCATCTAATTTAATTCAATTGTTTACATAACCTCAAGATGGCGGCTGTGCGAAATTTTAAAATTATGTTTTAATTTCTTGTGTCGTAATCATGCGATCGAAGTGAAAGTTTGAATAATGGACCTAGGCAGTAATTGTCCTTGAATGGTACATAACTCTATGGCCTATAACTATAACAATCCTAAATGGCTAGCTTCCGAAATATTTAGACGGTTCTTAATTTCTATGAATCTTTTACAGCAACCAAACTGAAATTTTTTATGTTCATAGAGACTATGAACATATGTTCACCTATAGGACTTTCAGTAACCTGGAGAGCACATATCCAACATGGCGGCGACGCGAAGTATAAATATTTAAATGGACGTTTCTCGCGAATTAACTATCCGAGTGCCGTGAAACGTTGACGTTAATTGCTTTTACAAATGTTGATCCACTGGCATCTAATTTATTTCAATTGTTTGCATAATCACAAGATGGCTGCTGTGCGTAATTTTAAAATCTCGTTTTTACTTCTTGTGTTCTAATCATGCGATTGAAGTTTGAATACCACACGTACACAATAATCTTAATGTAATAGTACAAAAATAAAAATCCAACCTGGCGACCATCTGAAATATTTAGACGGTTCTCAATATCTACGAATCTGTTATAGCAATTAAACTGAAATTTTGTATGTTGATAGAGGCAATTAACATGAGCAGGATATATGAAAATAGGCTGTATAGTTCTTCACGGAACTACTGGTTTATTTTTCATTTTATGTTTTTGTAAATGATCTTAATGTGAGTGCTTGACCATGACACTAGTACAGTCTGTCTATGTGTGTTAGTGGGACCGTAGAGGCTTATTACTACTGCAAGTAAGAATGTTTTACAAAATAACGGCTTTCTACCACTGCATTTGAAAAACAAAACTATTGAAAAAAACAAAAATACTATTTACCATTCATTCATACATAAGTGTTAATTCTCCCTCTCCCCACCCTACCTCACCGTATTTTCTCTGGTTAAACAATCAATGCTACCCTTACATACACAAGCTTTCTATCTCTCTCTCTCTCTATATATATATATATATATGTTTTCCCTGTTCCACAAGATAAAAATTATGGTTGCTGGATTGTACCCTGAACTGTTTATGCGACATACCATTGCCAGTTCATAAAACCGTTAGGTAGTTCTCTACACAAAGCGATTTTACCACTGCTCTACCTTCGCCTTTTGCTTGTTTGGCTTTCTTACAGGCTAGTATGCGATAGGCAGCATTAACTGTATATCAAACCCAGTCCACCTTTTTATTTGTAATCTAAGTAATAATTTGAAAAGAGACAAGTGTAATCAGTTTTAAACATTATCTCCGCTTTATTTTGTTTGTTTGTTTATGACATGTATATTAACCTAAAATCAAACCCTAGTCTACCTTAGTGAAAGGCTAACAGTTTAACCACTGCGTCACCATACCCTTCTTTCTTAGTTTGATTCGTTCTAGGCCTTAGAGCTAGAAATAGAGTTACGATCTCCAGTGCAAGAGGCACATGTGCTCACCACTATAGCATGTAATGGTTAGCTGGTAACATTAGACAACCGAAAATGATTGTATTTCTCTTAGCCATGCATTTCTGTCATTTGCCTACTGTGTGAGCACTGCTAGCAGGACAGTTTAGTTTAGAACAAGCGAGTGTGTGTGTGTATAGATTATTAGCGTCAAGTATTTAAAGCTTGTTGTGTGTAGCGACCATCTTGCTCAGTAACCACTGAGTAAGTTTTAACAGTCAACTCATAAAAACAGCATAGGATAGTTGTGTGTGTGTGTGGCTCATGTACTTGGGAATATGCTTTAGCACCATGCGCTAGCTTTACTTTACCCTCTAGAGGTAGAGCGTTATCCCTTCCTTTGGACATTGCCAATGACTGCACCCCCCCCCCCCCTTGGCTTGTTCTTGATTAGGTTTGGTTTGCTTTAGGCTTGGTTTGGTTCAGTTGGGTTTGATTCGACTTGGTTCAGTTTAGTTTAATGTAGTCACCTATTTTTATTTTTAGCTACACTCTTTAACCTATTAATTAATGATAGTCTACTCTTAATTCTTGAATCGATAAATTGAATTTTGTGTACACCGTTTGTCGAGCCATGCCTACAACCTATACTCCCTATGTACTACAGTCAGATCTGAAATCAAGTTCCAATGGTCAAAGACGTATCAGTCACCATACATGTAGCCTACAATAATTCTTTTTTTACCTAGGTAGGTTTTGTCACTCACAGTAAACATCTTACATTATGGGTTTGCAATATATCAAGAAAAGGAAAAGTCCATGATCTTGTTGTTTTGGGTCTTTTTTGGGGAAATTCATAAGCCATAAAAAGAATGACATCATGTCAAGTTCTGGGGGGACCTTGTATGTCAAAATCCCATTATCAGTTTATAAAACTCAAGGCCATGCCCTATCAGTTTTGGATTATTTCAATCAATGAGTCCACCATAGGAAAGACCGGAAAAATAAATACCCTTAAACAAGTCGTCACATGTTCCTCTCCGAACAATGCTTCGCAAAATATAAATTCATCCATTGAACATTGAACATGATCGGCGGCATCATCCTCGCTTCCCCCTCTCACCATGGTTGCCATATCGTTTGACCTTCAAGTGTCCTCAGCATCTCTGTCCTTTTTTCATTGCCCTGTTGTCAAGTCAAGTCAATGCATTCCAATAAGCTCAAATAACATCCACATCCTTTCAGTCTGCCCCAGCAAGTTTGTTTTCTATACTCACTTCAAGCAACATATAACCAAGTTCTGTTAGTTCTATCTAAAGCCAACTTCATCTGATCAAGGAATTATCATTTGTCATGTCACTCATAATCGTTTACATGTTAAAGACCCCCTTCAGGGGGGTTAGGAATTAGGAATTCCATCATAGGAAAAATCGGAAAACGAACCCTCGACCCGCCGTCTCATCGAAATAGCGAATACTGTATTGGTATATCACCACCGTGGCCAGTAATAGCCTCGTTGAAACACGTGCCCAGTGGTATCGTCTCTTTCTATCTACAACCACTCTTCATGAACATTTTAGACAGATTTAAAAAAAAAAGTTTTAAAAACTAAAATTTTTCAACAAATGTGTCGTTAAACCCTTTCGCAATGTTTTTAAACTTAAATACTATATTCGAAATGGGGAATAGTGTAGGGGGGGGGGGGGAGGGGTCACCCCGAGTCCTACGACCCCTCGTATACGTCTCTGGCGTTATTGGTTTGTGAGATATAACAGAAAGTCTAAAATCACAGTTTTACACCAAAAAATTCTGTTTCCCTCATTCTCAAAAACTTTAACCTATTACCAAACTAAAGAGGGTTTCGAGACAAGCCATTTGACACGTCATAGCACCGAATCCGACTATGCATTCGTGAGATATCGGAAAAAGTCTAAAATCACCTTTTTACCCAAAAAAAATGTTTCGAGCATTCTCAAAACTTTAACCTATTAATAACATATATAGGGCTTCGAGACAAGCGATTTTACACGTCACACGTCCAAATCCGACCTTGCGTTCGAGAGATATCGGCAAACTTCGTAAGAAAGTAGGCGACTATCTGGTTCTCTCCTCACCACCAAAACCCCTTCTTATAAATCTTTTTATCAAAGAGCTCGCCCTCTTACAAAAATCCCAAGTGCGCATGCGTAAAAAAACAAAAACAAAAATGTTGTTTCATAGCGGCATCCAGCAAAACGCATGCGTTATATGAGCAACAACGTTTTAGTTCATTTTAGCGGCGCACCTTACACATGTCGCATTTGAAATGAGACTTTCACTAAAAAATTACAATTTCACCCCCTAGTAGGGGTTGGTTTTATTTAGGGGTTGAAATGAGTGGTCCATTGGAAAGAGGGCGTCAACCCGAGTCCAATGATATGTCGTATGTCAAAATCGGATCATGGCTTCGGGAGATATCGACTTTGCCCCTGAATGTATTGCGGGTTAGTATGTGACGTCAGAGGGAGAGGTGGGGGTGGGGGGTTAGAACTGTCACTACCCCACTACTAACACGAAAAACATAAAAAGTAAATAAATGTAAACTTTACCGTTGTTATAAGTATCTAAAAACAATTTTTAACTGTTAGTACACATAACCTATAACAGAGGTATGTAACGAATAGTCGAAATAAAAGAGGGAAAACAGCTTTAAAAGCAAAGAAAATATTTACCATGTATTGTACTTATCAATATATTCGCATGCACAGGATGAATGAAGCACAATTATCTCCAAGAAATCAGTTCCCCAAATACAGCAAAACAACACAGCACCAGCATCAAGCTTCTGTTACTGACCGCAACAATACACGGCGGTAGCGTCGCGTCGTTTACCCGCGTCAAGCTTTATAGAGACTAGGAGCGTGTGACGTCACGCGCACTTCTGCATCTCGCTTCATCAGCCGCGTTGTCTGATTCTCGGTCCCCAACAGAGGCGAGGGCCCTTAAGAAATACATTGGCGAGTTTTTGAAAATGAGAAACGGCATGTGTAATTGACTTAAGCGTAGATTTCATAGTTCACTCCGGGTGGGTAGGGAACCTTCCAAAACAGGCACTTGGTGCGACTTCCGGAACTTGCTACCATCTCAGTTCGAAAGTTTGTGGTCCTAACTACAGAGTGGCGCACAAAATGTGTCACCATTTTGTTTCTGAATAAAAACTCTAGGCCTACTGTAAAGACAAACCCAAAGGAACATATACTACCATGGCGTACACTCTGTGGAGATTTATTCCAACGCAGCACGTGCTCAATATGTCCACCATTTAGATCCCCACTAAAGAAGAATAAGGGAAAGGGGCTGGGTAATTGGGGCAAAGGGTTTAATTGCCAGTTTCCGGGAAAGGAGATGCCAATTAAGTTTAGATTATCGATGGAATATGTATTTATTACATTAAGTGTTGTAATATGTCACCGGTGCATAAGAATAGCCTATATAATAATACTAATAATCTGATTTGTGTTTGAAAAACATCCCTAGTCTCACAGTTTTTCTTGGCTATTTATCATCAGCAACAACTTCGCCCCGAAGCTTTTATTGTTGCTAGCAATATCGTCACAGAGTTAGTGTCTTCCATGTACGGCCCCTTGCGGCAAAATATTAAGATCTGAGAGTTTTTGAGTTCCATATACCGATATTATAAGTAACCTACTCTTTACAGGCGTGACTAAATTACATAATGAAGACGAATCTTTCGACCAGAGTTCTGCTTGAATAAGTTTGCGCCCCGTGTAGATTAATTTACGATATTTAATACCCGAGGATATACAGGTTTAAATGTGTAACTAGAAACTTCTTTATGACGACAATTATATAAGTTGCCCGATGAGAGTATTTATAAGCTGGTACGGATAAATACATCTTCGAATCCCTTCCGATTACTGTTGGTACAATGAGGGAGATATGTTGTGTTTGCTTTCAAGTGGGCTTCTTGTAACAGAAGACGGAAGTATTTTCTTGTATTTTCTGTAACTGATTGTATCCAGTTGGTGCCAATTTCTTAGTTGGCCTACTCGTGGTGTGACATGAGTTTCCTTTTACGTTGATAGGTTTGTGCCCCGTCATATTGTGCTCATATTTGTGAAAAATCAATTTATAGGACGCTTCATTTTTGTGGCTTGCACCTGTAATTCCTCATTCTATCGGAATGATAGGTCTTAATATTTTACTCGATATTATTCCCTAACTAAGTTAATATCATATAAAGTCGAGCGCTAACCTCTTTTTCTCACTGTGCACATGGAGGGTTATATTCTCATTACTGTAGTCTTATTTGAATTCTGAGTTCTGAAATTACCTCATTTGATAATGATAATGATTTGGCGTACGGTGGTATAAGTATGGTTTTTTATAATCCTTAAGCGCATTTTGTGTGTTCTAGTTTGCTGGACATTATGGAGCAACAACAACAACCACTCATTAAGAGTGAGCCAGAATGGCCGTGTCAAACTGATGAATTGCCTAATATTGTAAGTTGTATTTATTATGTATATCGTGAAACATAGCAATCTTAGTGATGTTCATGACAAGCAAGGTTTAGTGACTTAATACTTGCTACCAAATAGTAGGTAACCAGGATGTTTAATAATTTATTGTTACACATAACTTAGTACAATTATTCTGTGTGCATGTTTTACGTTGGCTCATACTTGTATAATACTTTCTAGGAATCAATTGACCTGTTACCCTCTTATAATGTGAAGGGTGAAGCTGGTGATAATTATGAAGATAAAAGCTGGGCAGTTAAATTGGAGCTTGAAATACAGGTGATCATAGGTTCTATATTTCCTGTCATTTAAATATTTCATATTTTAGCAGTGAGCAGTTGCTGATGTTATTGTAATCATAATGTGAGTTCCTGGGATTTATTGTACGTGAAGTCTACACCACACGCTGTGCTAACAGTAGCTAACTTATTTGTAATGCAAGTTCACTCTTCTGGCATATTTGTCGGAGGATGAAACACAGCCTTAATGATAACCTTTCACATCAAAACACATACGTTAGGGTATGCATGTAAATCCTTATTAACAAAATGGCTGCAGTGATGAAGAATCGGCGACATCACGAAGGACACTGATTGTTTACCTGGCAAACTTATGAGAAAATGTCTGGGAATAAAGGATTTTGTTTCGGTGCATGGCATTTAGAATAAGACTTGGAAATGAGATGTTCGTATTGTCGCTTATATTTATAAGATGTGTGTCCCCATCTTTACTTGACCTATATACGATGTGTGGTAATGATGGCGATACATATGTTTACAAAATACTAGCTATTGTTCCGGACGTTCCCCGGGAGGTGTTTTTATCTGTTCTAGACAGATACCTGCTAATATATTTCTCAGAACATATTAATTTACTCCCTAATTGAGTTAGAACGTAGGCCTAGTTCTCCTCAACTCTGATGTAACTCAAGTGCAATATTAACTCACTGAAAACCTGGTCGAAAAGTACTGTGGAATGCAATAATGTAGCAGGGCATGCAACAATAGTAAGAAGGGATGTATTTACACAATTCCTCGAGAACTCAGTCTCACAATTACTTTCCCGATAGTGTTTATTTTTGATTTAATGGGGTAATTAAGACGTCTTATAGCAGTGTTCACAAGGTTATCACTATAATTAGCCTACTTTCGATTTTTGCAAAGAATGAAAGTATACTTATGAGATCTACACAGGGCTAAAATAATGTTTATGTTTGTGGTACTCTGTATGTCTGCCTCAACCCCCTATCAATTCGAACACGGTGAAACCGAATAGAACGAATTTTGGTACAAAGTTAGCACTAGCAAAGGGCACCTCAGTGTCATGTTTTATATTGCCGCCATCTTTACCAAAACTTAATGTCGGCCACTCAAATAGTCAAAAGTTTACATAAAATCATCGTATCTTTACTTAATTTGCTAAAATCATACCTTCCTTTGGGACGCGTCCTGTCCTCAAACTACAAGGTCCTCAGCCGTACTATTTAAATATGGTGGCCGTGTGAGTTATACTACCATTATAATCAATAGCTCAAGACCCACCAATTCCGATTATTGAGCCATGTGTGGTTTAAGCTGTCCTAAAGGACGTGATCCGTTTTTATTATAATTTAATATTATAATATTATACCGTATGAGTGACTTAGAAGAGCTGAGCCGTCTCTGTCACATGACAAGATGACAGCTGAACTCTTGGCCTGTCCTATATTTCCATAGTTTAAGTATGTTGTAAGCGATATAGCCTACTGATAGAAATAATATAAACTTTGTATGAATTGATTTATAATGAAGATGCACTGCAGTGAAGAAATCGTTTATTTCAAGATATTATTTGCTAACACGTTGTATCTAAGTCAGTTAATAACACTGAGGTTTTAACGACATGTTTTGCTCTGGGCTAGAGCATTAGTCACTCATGCGCTTGACTCAGGATAGAAACCTACGAGAGTTACCTTTTTTAAAATTGAATTCTTTTACAAATGATGTGGACGACCACTTTACACAGAAACTAAATAAAATGCCATATAGCTCAAGGGAGAGGCTAATGTATACACTCATTTATTAATAATCACAGCCCCAGCATCGGAGGAAGGAGAATATAAATTCAAGATACACGTTGTCATCAACCACAGCCTTCTCAATGCCTCTGTACGGCGATGTCCTCTTGTGGGTTACGTGGGTAATTGTAAACCCATGGCCTCCTGAAATATGGCAATTTTGTAAAAGTTCAACTTCTAGCCTTATAGTTCATATCCTCGACGCTAAATCGGGGGTCTCATTCATTCCATCCTTGATTCTGTCGGACGACAGGAACAGGCTGAGTGATTTTATTTTTCAACTTCTAGCCGTAACCTTTAAGCACTGCAAGCTGGATTGCCTCCCTCCTGGTTGATTTAAACTGCCTACCTATTCAAGATATAAATGAATTAATTAATTCACTGCCAGGTTGCAGCACTAACCTACTGTGATCGCCGTGGATTTGAAAGGGGAAGTTACCTAAAGCAAAGGATTCTTAAGTTTGGAGGCTTAATATCGAGTTTAACGGACATGAATGCATTACAGTAAGTTAGTAGTTTTGATTTTCAATCATCATTAAGTATATAATATTGATTTAGACACTTACTGGCTCATTATCAATTTAAAAGAAAACAAAAAAATACATGGTGGTGGAGGTGATTGTTTAGGGGTGAGGACAAACTGCTATATGTATACCCATACATTTAGGAGAAAGTAGGCTATATGTTCTTTGCTGAACATCTTGTTTTTCAAATGTAGCACTTCCTTTTTGATAGGAAATCATATTTAAATTATTCAATGATTGGTAGATTAAGTCATCAATGTCAAGTCAAATATACTTATGATCTTCAATCCCGCAAAAATTACGTGAATAATGAGAAATGACTTATTCCTGTACATAGCTCAGTATGTACTATAGCAGCATATTACTAAACAGTATTGATGTAAAAACAATTTACAGGCATATTATCTCGTCCACATCAAGTTAAAGTAAATTAAGCAGCGTATACTCGCACTGTAATTTCAAATATGATGCTTAGATTCTGAACATATTGGACTTCCTTAGCCTTTAAAGTATTTCGTAAGATAAGAAATAATTTCTCTAAACTCCGTCCTTACTAATTTCTAAATTGCTATCCGGAATCCAGAGTGATTACAACTCATGACAGTATAACATTAGGCTATTCAATAACTTTTGTCAGAAAGCACTAAAATGGCTAAGTACATAAAGTAGGAAAAAATTGTGAACGAATAGAATCGAATTATATCAAGTCCACTATTATGGCAAAGTATCATTACTTACTGTTTGGTCCTTTTCAGCCGAAAATTATAGCCTACTGGTCCGTAGTTTAATTATGTTATTAACATGTTATCAACAAAATTCCTGATTTAACATCCGATTCCATTACAAATTTGTAGAGTCATAGAGCAGGATAATTACAAATGACGTAACCAGTGACAATATAACCCGAATAACAAAGGCAAATACTATTCATTGAACAATCTGAAATATCACGCAAAAGTTGCTGTATTTCTGATTTGTAATACAAAAGACAGATTGTAGAGGTAAACACTGTCAAGAATTTTAAAAAATCAGCATAAAGACAGTATGGTTAATAAAACATAAACGTCAACATATCAGTAGTAGAACACACCTTAACGGAGTGTATAAAACTTCAGTTCTTGTAGATATTATATACAATATATTGTGCATGATACCTTTCGCCTAAGGTAAAGACTCATAACCATCCGTAACAACAGCGGCAGCAAAAGTGTAAAATTAGACCCAAAGGTCTCATAGGTTTTGGTGTCTTAAACATTTAATATTAAATAATATTATGCATAAAATGCAAAAATCAGTTAGACGACCAAGTGTTTCCCACTTCTACTCGAAGCCAATCTCGGTCACGAAAACCAAGATTAACGGCCGAGGGTACCCGATGCGCTGACCACGTGTCACCCCAATATCTGCTGGTCAGCGATCGCTTGGTAAGCTTTGGCCCTCATGGACAGTAGTGCCAGGGTTTATTTATAATACTCGATGCAAATACCGGGATAGTTCGTAACTGAAGGTCATAGCAACCTCCTTTCCAATCCTTATTTGATTACAAATACACACACTTCTACAGCCATCAGAGTAACACATGTTTTGAAAAACATTCCATACACACTCAAGTTCATGGGCTATATGAGCATGATATTGCAAGTCTTCTAAATTAATCAACAACAACAGACTCATTTAGCTCATTTGATCTTAATACTATGTTTCTTGATGATATCTCCAGATGTTGTAACGTTACGCCACATGCAGGGTTAGCCTATGCATTTGTTTTTTTAAATTTCTGTTCCCTACAACGATCCCTGTTAACAACATTAAATAAAATACGTATTCATATGTTTGTGGCGTTCAGATTCATTAGGTTCTTTTCATGGTTAGGATAGGAAATGGATTGCCATGGCCTGCTACAGAGATAGATGGAAAGTTGGTAGTCACGCCTTAGCTACTGTTGCCATGGAAACGCCCGGCCAGGCCATTCCTTCATCAGGTTATGTTCTGACTTTATTAGCCTTTGCTAGAGTGCCAAAAGGCCGAAATCAGAAGAATGAGAAAGACTACTGTAAATTCATCTGGGTCCTGACCTATGGTCATGCAAAATTTGGTTGAGATTTGTATAGAGAACATAGATACAGACTTTCACTTTTATGTATATGATGTATCCCCATTTTTACCTGACCTATAAATGAAGTCTGGTAATGATGTCGATACACATCAACATTTTTGTAGTTTAGCTTATATTTATAAAATATGTTTGCCCATCTTTACTTGACTTCTATAAAGGATGTCTGGTTAAGATCCCATACACATGCAATTTTTTGCAATTTACAGTAACACTTGGTTATGACATGCGTATCAGTATCTTTACCAGATATCCTATATAGGTGAAGTAAAATAATGATGTAGGACAAGTAAATATAGAGGTACATATTTTGTAAATAATAGGTAATTACGAAAATTTCAATGTGTATCGCGTATCGGAGGGTTATTGTAAATGCCGATTTCTTTTTATGTTTCTCCCTCCAAAAACCTCCTATTCCCCAGGAGTTTCCCGTAAGCTTACTAGAAAAACATCTAGTTCCTTTCGTGAGGTCATCGTTGACGTCATCATCGCCACAATTTTGTTTTTAAAGGGATTTTATACGGAATTCTATCGCAATCTATACTACTCCCTGAAAATAATACCCCATGTCAAATCCTAGACTCACCCATGAGACATGTGTGTTCTAGCGCGCGTATGATATCTATTGTAAATCTAAATTAAGAGATCACAAGTGTCCAAACACTCACATGAGGCTTGACACCTCCGTCCGCAGGTGAATATATTGGTGGTCCACCCTTAAAGGCAGCCTCCACTGCTAGCTGTGAATATATTGGTGGTCCACCCTTAAAGACAGCCTCCACTGCTAGCTGTGAATATATTGGTGGTCCACCCTTAAAGACAGCCTCCACTGCTAGCTGTGAATATATTGGTGGTCCACCCTTAAAGAGAGCCTCCACTGCTAGCTGTGAATATATTGGTGGTCCACCCTTAAAGACAGCCTCCACTGCTAGCTGTGAATATATTGGTGGTCCACCCTTAAAGACAGCCTCCATTGCTAGCTGTGAATATATTGGTGGTCCCCCCTTAAAGACAGCCTCCACTGCTAGCTGTGAATATATTGGTGGCCCACCCTTAAAGACAGCCTCCACTGCTAGCTGTGAATATATTGGTGGTCCACCCTTAAAGACAGCCTCCACTGCTAGCTGTGAATATATTGGTGGTCCACCCTTAAAGACAGCCTCCACTGCTAGTTGTGAATATATTGGTGGTCCACCCTTAAAGACAGCCTCCACTGCTAGCTGTGAATATATTGGTGGTCCACCCTTAAAGACAGCCTCCACTGCTAGCTGTGAATATATTGGTGGCCCACCCTTAAAGACAGCCTCCACTGCTAGCTGTGAATATATTGGGGGTCCACCCTTAAAGACAGCCTCCACTGCTAGCTGTGAATATATTGGTGGTCCACCCTTAAAGACAGCCTCCACTGCTAGCTGTGAATATATTGGTGGTCCACCCTTAAAGACAGCCTCCACTGCTAGCTGTGAATATATTGGTGGTCCACCCTTAAAGGCAGCCTCCACTGCTAGCTGTGAATATATTGGTGGTCCACCCTTAAAGACAGCCTCCACTGCTAGCTGTGAATATATTGGTGGTCCACCCTTAAAGGCAGCCTCCACTGCTAGCTGTGAATATATTGGTGGTCCACCCTTAAAGACAGCCTCCACTGCTAGCTGTGACTGTCAGTATCTTCATCATAGCCTCCAATGTTGCACACGTGTTTGATAGGAGTATCTTCGCTTTTTAGGTGGGTTGAACGAAGGAGAAAGAGAGACCTGTCTTGTTTTGGGCTGGCTCGAAGTCTTCGCGGAAAACTCCCAACAGTTTGTCTAAGGCGGTGTTTCTCAGCATATTATTAGACCATGGGCAGCATTTTTGTTCAGAAAAGCTCTTAAGCTGTTGTCTGTAAAAATATTCTTTTTCAGTTCTCTATTATTAACCCATTGCCTAATCATCTTGATTATCACAATGGCTCATGTATTATGTATTACAAGTGAATTTATATGAAATGAGACCTCAATTAGCTGCCACTTTACATACAAATAAACCCCTATTCGTTTATCGTTCACGTTAAATTACTCCCTCCGCTTGGTATCCATTAGATCAAAATTGTTTTAAGTGTCTTCGCTTGTTACGAAATATCTTAACACAAAATGTATCTACATAGCTTGTCCTTATTAACATAATATGGTAACTCTAAGTAACTGTAATGCTTTTTGTTAATAACTGCACAATAACTATTAGGTTTCTTGCCATGTAGCTATGGACGAAAGAAAACTATGAATGCGGGGTTGAATTACCTTCAGTTCAGTAGGTTATTTTATTCCTTGATTCATTCAGTGCAAGTTTACAAGCCATCTGTAACATTTAATTCCACCTACGCAGAGAAACATTGAACCGTTTTTATCAGGTTCATTATTATTATAATTATCATTCTTTCATGTCATATGATTGTGACATACGTTTCTCAGTCACTCTTACTGCGCTCCAAACTTGTTCTGTGTAAACACCACGTAAGATGGTGAAATATTTCACCTCTGCTAAACACTGTATTTACGTAATTTTATGCGATTCGCCGAAGCATAACTTTTGCCAAGCTTTGTTTTGCTATTGGACCCCCACTCCATGTTTTCTGAGTGGGAATGTTTGTCGTATTACGACTTATTTTTACGGGCGAGTCTACGCTCTTTAAGGGACGGCTTCCTCTCTTCCAATTCTGACCGTCATGTGAAACGGTCACGTTTGTGTCCAACGGGCTCTTGTCCACGCCCCAGAGCAACTAAGTAAGTACGATTCAATCACTAGATTAATCTAATGTAAATTTATTTTAAATTTCTCTTGCTCTATATTCATTTTGTGTCTCCTTTTGTTTTGCTTACCTTTTTTTATTTTTTATGATGATGTGAGTTCATTCAGTGAACCCAAGTCCTTTCGCATTCGTTTACGTTAATTTAGTGAAGTCTCTGCGTTTGTTTGTCTTCTCTCCCTTTGTGTAAGTGATTTTATTTTTACATTTTTACCTAAATTTCTTGGGTTTGAAATATATACTATATTTCTTCGAGGCTTACCTAATTCTCTGTATCACGTCACAAATTGATTTGCATTCTTTCGAGGCATCTTTCATTTGATTGTTGTATCAGAGCCTGTGTTTATTGTGGATGGCATCAGCGAACTTTCGGGGCTAAGTCTCATTTCGTCTTAGCTTGATCCTCCCTCTGTTTTAAGAAATGTATGTGAGCGATGGTCTATGTGTTAGTCACCGTCCATTCGCCACATTTAATTTCTTTATCTCGTCGAATGTCGCCGTGTATCGACATTACTACCTTTGGAGTAAGCCAAACTTTCTACGAAGTATATTTTCCTACCTGATTGAATTTTCCTTTCATTTTATGCCCCCGTAATGTCACGTAACTCTGTGTAAATTTCGTTTTTTTTTTAATTTGTTAATTTTATGTTGCTTCTTCAGACTTCACTCTATTGCGTAATTCAGTGTCACCCCCCCCCCCCCTGTTTTTCCTTTCGCTTCTATACGCATCCATCCCCCGCCCCACTTCCTTCCACCTTTCTTTTGACCCCCTGGATTTCACAACATCATAAACGCCATAGTTCTGTTTCACCGCGGGGAGTCCAGATCATGACATCTCAGTAAGTAGACGTTCTTTTATTCAATTCCGCGAATTTCTTCAATTTCTTCAGTTTCTGCTTTATCTTTTTACAATTTTGTTTTAGAATCGGGTTTTCAATTAGTTGCAATTGTAATATAAATTTATTTCTAGATTCTTTTTACTTTTCTCGTGTTTTATATGTATCCTTGTTTGGTTTATTCGTGTACATGTTCCTTCTTTGATTTTAATACATTTCTATATTTTAAGTAATTTTGCCCCTTTGTGTTTTCATTTCTTATATTTAAATTCCTCGTCATCTTTCGTTCGACGTCAGGCTTCGCTTCATATTGCAACGAAGCTACGACTAACACGCATCTGGGACCTTCGTTTAATCATTTAAATTTAACTTCTCCTTTTGATTTTGTCTTAAGCAATTTATTTGTTTCCTTATTTTAGTAATCATCTTTCTTCCGATCCGGAATTTTGGGTCCAATTCGTATCGGTTGAAATATCCATTCCCCCGCTCCTTTGCGATCTTGTTAGTTTTTTTAGCTTCCACTGTATTATCTGCTGAACTCTGCTATTTGTAGTAACGTATAAGGCACAAGCGGTGCAACATATATGTAAACCAAGTCATTTCTGTGCAGGACGATACAGACCATCACACGGAAATTAAGATAGAGGAATCTTCTATTCAGGATGTCGTTACATTCATCAAAACAGAAACCTCATCTTCAGTTATGAATGAGGTAAGTAACTTGATGCTTATTTTCAAGACATCTCCTAACAACATTTAGGGATTTAGAGTTATTTTCTCACAATACTGTTGATGACAAAAGGAAGCGTTTGGCTGTTAGTACCGGCTCTAATCTCGTTTGCAAACTAAGTGCTCCCGTACTCTAGCAGACACATAATTCTTAGAGTTACTGGCTGCTCTAACCTTCTTTGTAAACTGGGTACTCCCGTACTCTAGCAGACACATAAGTCTTAGAGTTAGTTACTGGCTGCTCTAACCTTCTTTGTAAACTGGGTACTCCCGTACTCTAGCAGACACATAAGTCTTAGAGTTAGTTACTGGCTGCTCTAACCTTCTTTGTAAACTGGGTACTCCCATACTCTAGTAGACACGTAATTCTTAGAGTTACTAACATGATCTAATCTCCTTTGCAAACTGTGTGCTCCAGTACTCTAGCAGACATATAAGAGTTACTAGCTGCTGTAATCTCCTTAGCAAACTGGGTACTCCCGTACTCTAGCAGACACATAAGTCTTAGAGTTAGTTACTGGCTGCTCTAACCTTCTTTGTAAACTGGGTACTCCCATACTCTAGTAGACACGTAATTCTTAGAGTTACTAACATGATCTAATCTCCTTTGCAAACTGTGTGCTCCCGTACTCTAGCAGACACATAATTCTTCGAGTTACTAGAAAGCTCTAATCTCCTTAGCAAACTTTGTGCTCTCTTACATTAGGAGACACATAATTTTTAGAATTGCTAGCATGCTCTAATCTCCTTAGCAAACTGGGTACTCCCGTACACTAGCAGACAAATAATTCTTAGAGTTACTAGCTGCTGTAATCTCCTTAGCAAACTGGGTACTCCCGTACTCTAGTAGACACATAATTCATAGAGTTACTAACATGATCTAATCTCCTTTGCAAACTGTGTGCTCCAGTACTCTAGCAGACATATAATTCTTAGAGTTACTAGCTGCTGTAATCTCCTTATCAAACTGTGTGCTCCAGTACTCTAGCAGACACATAATTCTTAGAGTTACTAGCTGCTGTAATCTCCTTAGCAAACTGTGTGCTCCAGTACTCTAGCAGACATATAATTCTTAGAGTTACTAGCTGCTGTAATCTCCTTAGCAAACTGTGTGCTCCAGTACTCTAGCAGACATATAATTCTTAGAGTTACTAGCATGCTCTAATCTCCTTAGCAAACTGGGTACACCCGTACTCTAGCAGACATATAATTCTTAGAGTTACTAGCATGCTCTAATCTCCATTGCGAACTGTGTGCTCCCGTACTCTAGCAGACACATAATTCTTAGAGTTACTAGCTGTTCTAATCTCCTTAGCAAACTGTGTGCTTCCGTACTCTAGCAGACACATAATTCTTCGAGTTACTAGCTGATCTAATCTCCTTAGCAAACTGTGTGCTCCCATACTCTAGCAGACACATAATTCTTAGAGTTACTAGCTGCTCTAATCTCCTTTGCAAACTGTGTGCTCCCGTGCTCTAGCAGACACATAATTCTTAGAGTTACTAGCAAGCTCTACAACAGACTTCCCATAGAGGCATTTCATTGACTCAATCTAACTTCTTATTGAACATTAAAATATTAAATAGTATTGAATTATGAAGAAATGCCGTGTATAATATTGTGAAGATTGATAAATTTATGCCTTCATTCTCAAAGTCATGCTCGTATGGGCAGTCTAGTGGCTTGTTACTCAATGATATGTGCACGGGACCGTAGGATTTGTTTTGGTCTATTCTATTGTTATTGTTTCAATGGGCGGAACAGCGGGGTGATCAGCGCCTGTCTTATGGTCTTACGGCTGAAGGAATTAAAAATGAATTTTCATGTCTCCTCAATCCTTAAAGCTATTACTTCCATTTAGGCACAGATTTTAGCATTTTCAATCGCTCTAAATCTAACGTGGTCTCTAAAAGTGTATTATAAGTTTCAGAACTGGGGATTATAACCACTTACCTCTATAAAGTCATCTCTAGCACTAGGATGTGAAGGACATTAGAAAGTCATTCAGCGAATATATCTTCACATCAGCTGAGCAGTGATGTACAATTTCATGAGTTGTCATTTGTGTAAAAGTATCAGGTGATAACACTGGCATAAATTATTCCATCTTATCCCCAGGATGTAAAAGAAGAAAATCAGAATGAAGAAGCAGATGAAAGTGGAAATCACTTAAATGTGTAAGTGTTAAACATACAAACTAAATGTTACATTATATTTACCCGCTTTGTAGAAATGTTGAGGCTTTTCCTTTTTTAATGCGGGTGATAATCTTTCGGCTTGACATTCAATTTTATATATTTCCAGACTATTAATTAATTAAGAGATACTAAATCATTATTATTCAGGGAAAACTAAAAAAAAATGGAGATCCTTTATCATGCCACAAAGTTTTGAGTGAGTTTCATTTTGTGGCCTAAAGTAAAACACTTAATTTCTCTTAACAAAATGACCCTATATTACTTACGCTCACACGCAAATACTTGCAATATGGCAACGGACTAGTGGAGTATTTTATAAAGGAGATGAGGGTGCAAGGTGTCGCGGCTGTTTCTCTGACTCTCCTGTGGCTAACTGAACTGTTTACCATTTTTAGCCTATTTTCATTTTTGAAAAAATTGGTCTATGAGATCACCTTTAGCCCCTTGTGTCTGTGTGTGTGTGCGTGTGTGTGTGATGTTTTTTGTGTGTCCCCCCTAATAACTTTTAAACGGCTGGAGCGATTTCATTAAAACTCGGTAAATTCATAGCACTATTCCGGGTTACCCCGAACGTGCCCTTCAAATTTTGTTACGTCTCACCAAACCAACATGGCGGCTGTGCGAAATATTTCACCAGCAATCAATATCTCCGAAACTATTACAGATATCACTCTGGAGTTTTGTATGGTGATAAAGGGAAATACTAGAAGTTGACCTTTGTGACATTTGAAAACCTGGTAACTACAAAATCAACATGGCGGCCAAGCGAAATTGCGACTTTTAAATAGACGTTTCTCGCGATTTAACCAACCAAACGCAATGAAACTATGTTTATACACATTCTAATGCACTGACATCTAACTTCGTTCAATTGTTTACATAACCTCAAGATGGCCGCTGTGCGAAATATTTCACCGGCATTCTATATCTCTGAAACTATTACCGGTATCACCATGGAATTTTGTGCGGAGATAAAGGAGTTGCATCTATGAGACCTTCAAAAACCGGTTAACTACAAAATGAACATGGTGGCCAAGCGAATTTGAAAGTTTTAAATAGACGTTTCTCGCGATTTAATGATCCAAACGCAATGAAACTTGGTACAGCAAATGTGTATACACATTGCAATGCACTGGTATCTAATTTAGTTCAATTGTTTATATAACCTCAGGATGGCGGCTGTGCGAATTTCGAAAATTAAGTTTTTATTTCTTGTGTTCTAATCATGCAATCGAAATCAAATTTTCATAATGAACGTACACCATAATCATCATCTAACAGTACATAACTCTATGGCCTACATATATTTAAATCCAACATAGCGGCCATCCGAAATATTTAGACAGTTCTCAATATCTATTAATCTACTACGGCAATCAAACTAAAATTTTGTTGGTGTATCGAGGCTATAAAGTTAATTTCACCTATGAGACGTTCAATAACCTAGCGAGCACTTATCCAACATGGCGGCGAAGCGAAATTTAAATATTCAAATGGACGTTTCTTGCGTTGTAACTATCAAAGCGCAGTGAAACTTGATATGGTATATGCTTATACCAATTTTAATCGACTGGCATATATTCATTAACACTATTTTCATAACCACAAGATGGCGGCTGAGCGAAATTTTAAAATCCCGCTTTTATTTCTTGTGTCCTAAACATGGTCTTGAAGTTTGAATAAAACACCTACACAATAATAATCTTCATGTAATAGTACATAAATCTAAGGCCTATAATATAAAAATCCAACATGGTGACCTACCAAAATATTTAGACGGTTCTCAATGTCTACGAATCTATTACAGCAATCAAACTGACAATTTGTGTGTTGATAGACGCAATTGATATTAGTAGGTTATATGGAAATAGGCTACTTAGTTCTTCATGGACTAATATTACATTACCACCGTGGAGGATCAATTTCAAAACATTACCCTATAAATGAAAGTTTGGAGTACAATACGTTAAAACCCAATCCAGTTGATCCCATCCACACAAAACATGTACACCAGGCCAAGCAATCAACCATTGGCATCCACTTGGGATCAAAATCTCAACAGTTAAGCAATCGCTTCATTCCACGGCACAAGGATAAAAAGCAAGACTGACAAAGTTTAATTGTAGAGGCTACGTCATTTCTTTAAGAAAATAATTAATGACGTGTCGTGACGCCCAATTAAGTCGCATTCATACACAACAATTGTCAATAGATGCCCAGAAATGATTTTGGAAGTACTGTGTACATAGTGTAATCTAATTGGATTGCAAGTATAGGTAGAGATTTTTTAAATACTACTTCGGGATATTAAACAATTGTGGTGATAAAAGTAAACGGTCAGAATACATCGTGCCAGTTAAAATGTGGGACGCTAGAGGGAAGGCATGCAGTGGGATAAGTGTGCGCTGTGTAGCGTGGTTCTTAAAGGGTTGCCACCTTCTGTACATTGTAACAGACCCCAGTAAATGTACTATGTTCCAGGTAAATCAATCATCTCTACACAATGGGTGTAGCCCTAAATAGTGCTCTCCATTCATCCGTAAGGTTTTCAATAGTGAAGTACGATAACATATATATATTCCAACTAGGCTATTATATAGCGAATTAATTTGTGTCGAATGAACATCGCTAGTACTTGTTGTTCACTTGCCCGTGCTCGTGAGTAGAGGGGTCCTGTCCCAGGGGTAACTGATTTGGCAACCCGCGATACATCCGGGGGCAAGGTCGTGGGAACTCCCGAACTAGTAATCGGAGGAAGTCGTGTGAGGGATCGAACGAAAGGGCTCCATCCTCTCTAACTATGGGACGTCTATTTTCCCTTAAGATAAAAATACCCGCACCCCCGGTGTAATTAAGGATTATAAGTGCGCATGCGCACCTAGGCTCCTCTTAGATTGCAGGGTTTTCAAACGTTGTGGTAGATGCTTGCAAACCCCCTTCTCTACTCCCTACCCCCATCCCCCACCATCCCTACCCCCGAATTCCCTAAAATTCCGAACATATTTTCCAAATTTAATTAGATTTAACACTAAAATCAACCATTGCTTCCATTCCACTAACTTTTGCCAGTCCCTTCCATTTTGACCTCCCTTGGTCAGTTTCCGTTCTTTTCCAACTTATGCATAGATTTATTTATTATTTAATATTTATTTTTATTTATAGTTTTCCGAAAAAGGTGGATATCACCCAAAAGCGTATTCGGAAAAAGTTGCGTGAGGGCTTGAACGAACGATCTCTATCCCCTCTATCTATTTTCTATATTTTTTTTATTGATGGACATTTCTCAGTGTAGGTTCGAAGCGGTTTCCGCAGTGATATAACATGATACCTAGCTGCACCGACAGGATAGCCCGAGCGATTGATGTAACACGGCCGATTGAATGATTATTTTTACTATTTTTATATATATATAATTAAACGTATAGTTTAACCCGTTTCTTAAGAGGAAGTCTGGTGTGCTCTGGAATTGTAGGATTTGAGGAGTATTTTGTAGATTTTAGGTAATCTGATGAGTTTGGGGAATCTTAGTATATTTGGAAGGATTTCTGGGAAAGTTGATATATTTGTAAAGCTTTCTTGGGAATCTGGTGAATTTGGAGTAAATCAGGGTGATTTGAGAATTTGTTTAAGTATTATAGGAGATTTGGGGATATCTTAGTATTTTGGAAGGATTTTGGTGGAATTTGGTTACCATGATGAGTTCTATAGAATTTTGGTGATATTAGAAAATATGTTTTTTTTATTATTTTGGTATGTATACACGACTCTTGAATGGCTTCTGGATTGGAAGAAAATAAGAGATAGGCAAGAGAGGTTGACAGAGAGGAGCATGGCATAAGTAAGTGTAAGCAATCCTGGTCTTGAGGAAAATCTCGTAAATTTTGGTAAAATCTGTTCGAAATTTAAGGGAATACTGGAGGTGGTGGAGGTGGGACCTTCATCTTGGATGGGTCGTGAGATCACGCTGCCATCGTCGGCGATGCGAAACCTGGGATCGACTGCTCGGCTATACTGTCCAGTGTTGTAACACACATAGACAAATAAATAAATTAAATTATATATAAATAAATATTAAAGAATAGTAATAATAATGAATTTCATACCATAAATAAGACAATCAATAATCAAATCACTTTCTAATAAATGTAACGTTGTCCTAACCACATACACCATATGCTTTAAACTAAACTATGATCACTTTCCATCACGTCGGGTTTCTTAAAGCCGCTTTGTTTTGAAGGGCTATATTTGGATATAAGCATACAGGCTCTTCGTTGGTTATAGAGCTACACGGATTGGTAAAGTATTGGCTTACATATCTACCATTTCAAGGAACCACTATTTGTCATGAGCAGCTGATCACCGTCACCATCTGTTTCTCTTCATTTTATTCTATTCTTATACCCTAAATTTTATGGTGCACCATATTAGGTTTTAAACACGTATATTATTACTGTGCTACGCTTAGTTTTTTGTTTCCTCAACAGCTGATGAAGGGGATAAAATATAATTAATCCCCGAAACATGTACTGTAAACAAGTTCAATAATTAATTTTATCTGCATAGCATTGATTCAGGCAGATGTTCATTTCTTGTTAATAACTAAAATAATCTGGTTCCGTTCAGGAGCCCTTGGGAAACGTTCAGATTTCTGAGGAGTATAACTATGGCTCCAACTTTTAGAGTAAGAATATGTGGAGGCAAATTACTTAATTCCAAGGAATTCAAGAATTCTGTAGGAAATTGAAGTAGCTTGCTTTCATCTTCAGTAATTAATCTGTTAACGCTGGTGTATGTTTATGAACTACTGGGTATAAGTCGATGACTTTCAAATTAATTTCATTACAGTGTTCATTTTTTTGGTGTTAGAATGCATATTTTCGAGAAATTGATCATATCTTTCGTAGAAATGAATGTTTCGCCGTAAATCTCAGTCACGATGTCATCATGCGCTAAAATTCTGGTACGTAGTTCAATAACATTTGATTCCTCACCATCTACAGAGGGGTAGTCACCGTTACCAATTTGTAGCAAAAAAATAGAAAATTCCATTTCTTCTGGTTTCAACCGCATGTTTTAATGTAAGCGGCGTATTTGGAAGAAGGGCCAGAGAGTAGAGTATTTATTACAGTTTTGAATAATTATTTGGCGAGATGCGTGTGGCACATTAGGCAAAACCTGCCTAAAGTCTCCTCCAAGATCAGTAATTTTCCCACCAAATGGAATGTCATTACCCATAATATCTTTTAGAAGACGATTCACACACATTAATTAATGAATATTCGCCATTGGGGCTTCATCCCATATTATGAGCCGTGCTAATCAAATATCGTCAGCTGCTTTGGAATTTAATTTTAATCCAGACACTGAACTCTCATTTAAATTTAGAGGAATTTTGAATGTATTGTGTACTGTTCGACCGTTGGGTAGCAAAACAGCGGCTATTCCGGTCCATGCTACTGATATAGCATGAAGCCCTAAACTGCAGAACTTTTTGTATTAAGCATCGGTAAATAAATGTTTTTCCTGCGCCCTCAGCACCGTCAATAAAGAATGCGTTCGTGACAGTTGTGTTGTTATTTTGAAGAACGCTAGTGATTGCATTAATAATTGAAAGTTGGTCCTGGTTTGCAAAGGACATCAGGTCAGCCAAATCAAAAGGGAACACTGGCTCATTAGTAGTTTGATCGTGTGAGTGTGTATCAGTGCCAACAGGCATGTTAAATGCTGGGGGAGAGAAACCATGCAATTGCAGAGTTTAATTAATATCTCGGAATGATAGTTGATAAGCTGTATTTTCGTCTTCAGACTTTAAATAATCTTCACAGAGAGCGATTTTGTGCAAGTCCCATAAGTGACTGGCATTGCAAGGTTGATGAAATATGCATATGTAGGCGAATAACTGTCTCAGTTGAAATGGCATTTGGAAAACCGATGCTTCCATCAAACAGCGTTGCAATTCTGAATCATCGATACGCAAACCAAGCTTAAATGCCATATCCGTATATGTTGGGTAGGTAACACCTTGGTATTTCGGAGATCCTCAAATCTTGTGGCACCTACTATTGTACCCGCTCAGCGGATGGATGCTCAGTCAGCCCACGGCTTGGCTACTGCGGTATGGGGTGTGTTACGTCCCTTCCCCAGCAGACTGAACATCCGACATGTAGACATAATCAGGTGGACAAGATTCAGGAAAAACTCAACATGATAATTTAAAAACAACAAATTTTTATTCAATAAAAGGAAATATTTATTCACTCAAAAAAAATTATAAAAACCAAAATCACTTGATATTGTCCCTTCAAGTGTCACTCACAAAAATTATCAACTCAAAATTTATCAACTTAAATCACTTGGAATTGTCTCTTCAAGTTTCACTCATAAACCAAAAATAAATTCATTAATCAGAAATCACTAAAATTCACTGTAATGTCATTTCATTTTTTCTGTGAAGTTTCAGAACCATTTTTGTCTTGCTTAAAATTAAACCCTTAATATTTATTTATATTTATTTTACTTAGGCGTCGAGCGCGCCTATCATTTACATTTAGTACTTTCTCCAAGGCTTTGGATATTTACATTCTTTCATTTACCCTTTAAGGTTTCTTGATCATGTATGTTTACTTAAATATTTATTCATTTATGATTTATTAAGTCCTCCGGATCTTAATAATAATTCTTTTCATTTACCCTTCGGGGTCTCTTTATTATATATGTTATTTGAATATTCATTTATTTACCAAGTATTTAGTCCTTTGGACCTTCATAATAATTCTCCACAGAGCCTTAGATGTGGAAAATAATATCGTACTGTACAGAAACATGTCATGTCTAAGGATCGAATCCGTAACCCTCCAGTTACCCCTCATGCATCTAGGTGATTTGCTATTCGCGCTGTGCTGTGTGCTTTATTATTTACTAGCTGAAGTACCCGTGCTTCGCTACGCGTCATAAATAAATTAAAATGTGAAGGTGACAGTTAAAATAGGGGATAGGCGAGGTGCTGCGCAGAGGGAGATTAAGGATGAAACATTTTGTCCAACTACAACGCTCGGCGTTGACCGTGTTTTATAGCACAAATTTAGATTTTACTCGCTAACAGTTGGAGATACCTTTCGGATAGAAAATGTAATTTTAAACCTCGTATATGCCATCAAAAGTTTGCTATTTCTTAGCGTTCTCTTTTTATTTCAAATGGAAATATGAGTTTGAAACCAAAGGGTGTAGTGACGTCACTAAAATGGTCGCCATCTTTAAATAGTGCAAAGTATTGTAATCAAAAGTAACCTATATGTTAACCAGGTAAATCAGCTACTTCCATGTAAAATTCACGTATATCGGACCAGTGGTGCTTGCGTGATTGAGTAATACACAGACACACACCATCTCATTTTTAGCCTTGCTTCGCTCGCGTCATTACTTACATTACTTACATGGGTAGGAGCGATCATCCTTTCAAAGTTAAGGGCCGACCACAGCGAACAAATTATGGTAAATATTCTTTTGTAAACCGTGCCATTGATAACTGGAACTCTCTACCTGCCGCAGTCTTAGAGCCTTTTCCCAAACATATAGGTGTGTTTAAGAAAAAACTGACTATTTGTGTAAATACTCCAGTTTAATTGTTGTATAATTGTTATTGAATTGTTATGTGTAATTATTTATTTGTTATGTATATCCAATTTGCCTCCGGGGGCCACACCCTCCATTGCAAATAAATGAATGAATGAACGAATGAGTGTCATATTGTTATATAATGAAATGCAGTTTTAACCCTGTTAACACCCCTTTAGAACCTGAATATCCAAAAATCCCTCCTTAGTAGACGTTTTCGACACACAACGAAAATATCCCCAAAATGTAATTCTTCTAACTTTAATAGTTTTGGTTGGTCGTTGAGAGTGAACATCCAAAAATCATTCCTTAGTGGACGTTTTTCTTCCAAAATTTCACCCCTCCCCATAGGCCCCTTAAATTGCATTTATGAAAAAGCGGTCGAACACCTATTTATTTTATTTATTTATTTATTTATTTATTTTTAAGCTGATTGATTTCCTCCGAGTTTCAAACTCCTCGCCTATGTCTTTTAAGAGATACACGCTCCGGTAGGAATCTTTCAACCCCCACTTTTCATTCCTTTAACCTCATAACATACACTACATGGAAAAACCATTAGACATGTGTCAGCTTATTTTTAATGATTAGTATATATGCCAAGTATCACATCCCCAAATGAAACCACTCGTCAGATATTGTTATTCAATGAAATGCACGTTTACCCCCTTAACTCCTCTTTAGAACCTGAATATCCAAAACTCTTTCCTTAGTGGACGTTTTCGACATACAATGAACATATCCCCAACATTTCATGTTTCTAATTTTAATAATTTTGGCTGGGCGATGATGAGTGAGTGAGTCAGTCAGGACATTTTTTCATTTATTTTTGATAATTTCACCCCTCCCCATGAACCCCTTAAATTGGATTTATGAAACAAACGGTCGAACGCCTATTTACTTATTTAAAGCTGTTTTCCCCCTGAGTTTGATGAGTGACTTAGTGAGTCAATCATTTAGGACACTTTCTTTCCTGTTCCCCCCCCCCCCCCCCCCAGAATTTCTCCCCTCTCCAAGGGCTCCTGAAATTGGATTTATGAAAAAACGGTCGAACACCTATTTACTTGTATTTTAAGCTGTTTTTCCCGCCGAATTTAAATTTTTTCGCCTATGTCGTTCAGAGATACACGCTCCGTTAGGAATCCCTCAACCCCCAATTTTCACCCCTTTAACCTCATAATATACATCACATCGACAAACCCTTAGACATATGTCTCATTATTATTAATGATTAGTTTCTATACCGAATATCACATCCCCAAAGAAACAAATCATGTGATATCGTTATTCAATGAAATGCACCTTTACCCCCTTAACACCTCTTTAAATCCCGAATAAACAAAAATCATTCCTTAGATGACGTTTTCGACATACAACGAACATATTCCCAAATTTTCATGTTTCCAACATTAATAGTTTTCGCTGGGCGTGATGAGTGAGTGAGTCAGACAGGACATTTTCTTTCAATTATTTTTACCAGAATTTCACCCTTCCCCATTGGCCCCTTAAATTGGATTGATGAGAAAACTCTTGAACACCTATTAACTTATTTTTTAAGCTGTCTTTTTCCCCTGAGTATGATGAGTGAGTGAGTCAGTCAGTCAGTTAGGACAATTTCTCTCCTTTTTCCCCCCAGAATTTCACCCCACCCCATTGGCCCCTTAAATTAATTTATGAAAAGAAACGGTCGAACACCGATTTACTTATTTATTTAGCTGATTTTCTCTCTCTGAGTTTCAAATTTCTCACCTATGTCGTTTAAGAGATAGGCCTTCACGCTCCATTAGGAATCCTTCAACCCCCATTTTTCACCCCTTGCACCTCATAATAATACACCATATCGAAAAACCCTTAGACACCTGTCTGCTTATTTTTAATGATTAGTTTATATGCCGAGTATCACATCCACAAATGAAACCACTCTTGAGATATTGTTATTCAATGAAATGCAGATTTAACCCCCTTAAGACCCCTTTAGAGCCTGAATATCCAAAAATCCTCCCTTAGTGTACGGTTTTGACATACAACGAACATATCTCCAAAATGCCATGTTTCCAACTTCAAAATTTTTGGCTGGGCGATGATGAGTGAGTGAATGAGTCAGGACATTTTCTTTTTCTTTTTTTTTTCTTCAGAATTTCTCCCCTCCCGATGAACCCCTTCAATTTGATTTATCCAAAAAAACCTGTCGAACAGCTGTTTACTTACTTTAAAGCAGTTTTTCCCCCTGATTTTGATGAGTGAGTCAGTCAGTCAATCAATCGGTTAGGACACTTTCTTTCCAGTTTTTTTCCCCTGAATTTCACCCCTCCCCATGGGCTCCTTAAATTGGATTTATGAAAAAACGGTCAAACAAATATTTACTTATTTTGTATGCTGATTTCTTTCCGCTGAGTTTCAAACTCCTCGCCTATGTCGTTTAAGAGATACACGCTCCGTTAGGAATCTTTCAATCCCTACTTTTCACCCCTTTCACCTCATAATATACACCACATCGAAAAACCATCAGACACGTGTCTTCTTACTTTTTAATGATGAGTTTATATGCCGTGAATCACATCCCCCAATGAAACCTTTCGAGAGATATTGTTATTCAATGAAATGCAGGTTTAACCCCCTTAAGACCCCTTTAGAACCTGAATATCTGAAAATCCTCCCTTAGTAGACTGTTTTGACATACAATGAACATATCCCAAAACGGTCATGTTTTTAACTTCAATAATTTTGGCAGGGCGATGATGATGAGTGAGTGAGTGAGTGAGTGAGTCAGGACATTTTCTTTCAATTTTCTTTTTTCAGAATTTCACCCCTCCCCATGAACCCCTTAAATTTGATTTATGAAAAAAAAAAACCTGTCGAACAGCTATTTACTTACTTTAAAGCAGTTTCCCCCCCCCCCTAAGTTTGATGAGTGAGTCAGTCAGTCAATCAGTTAGGACACTTTCTTTCCTGTCCCCCCCACCAGAATTTCACCCTTCCCCATGGGCCCCTTAAATTGGATTTATAAAAAAACGGTCAAACACATATTTACTAATTTTTTATGCTGATTTTTTTTCGCTGAGTTTCAAACTCCTCGCCTTTGTCGTTTAAGAGATACACGCTCATTTAGGAATATTTCAATCCCCACTTTTCACCCCTTTCACCTCATAATATACACCACATCGAAAAACCATCAGACACGTGTCTTCTTACTTTTTAATGATGAGTTTATATGCCGTGAATCACATCCCCCAATGAAACCATTCGAGAGATATTGTTATTCAATGAAATGCAGGTTTAACCCCCTTAAGACCCCTTTAGAACCTGAATATCTGAAAATCCTCCCTTAGTAGACTGTTTTGACATACAATGAACATATCCCAAAACGGTCATGTTTTTAACTTCAATAATTTTGGCAGGGCGATGATGATGAGTGAGTGAGTGAGTGAGTGAGTCAGGACATTTTCTTTCAATTTTCTTTTTTCAGAATTTCACCCCTCCCCATGAACCCCTTAAATTAGATTTATGAAAAAAAAACTGTCGAACAGCTATTTACTTACTTTAAAGCAGTTTCGCCCCCCTAAGTTTGATGAGTGAGTCAGTCAGTCAATCAGTTAGGACACTTTCTTTCCTGTCCCCCCCACCAGAATTTCACCCTTCCCCATGGGCCCCTTAAATTGGATTTATAAAAAAACGGTCAAACACATATTTACTAATTTTTTATGCTGATTTTTTTTCGCTGAGTTTCAAACTCCTCGCCTTTGTCGTTTAAGAGATACACGCTCATTTAGGAATATTTCAATCCCCACTTTTCACCCCTTTCACCTCATAATATACACCCCATCGAAAAACCCTGAGACTCGTGTCTTCTTATTTTTAATGATGGGTTTATGTGCCGAGTATCACATCCCCCAATGAAACCAATCGGGAGATATTGCTAGTCAATGAAATGCAGGTCTACCCCCTTAACACCCCTTTAGAACCTGAATATACAAAAATCCTTTCTTAGTGGGCATTTGCGGTCCTTGGGGAAGCTGCATACCAAATTTCATTCCAATCCGTTCGGTGGTTTCTGAGATTTCGTGTTGAATGAATGAGTGAGTGAGTGGTATTTGACAAATATATAGTAGAAGATAGTGTCAAGTCTTTGTTATGCTAAACTCGGTTGACAGTGCTGTGTGAGTAGGTGAGTAACTAACGGGATTTAAAGTAAAGATCCTCATTTTCTATACCGGTAGTGCAGAGCAAAACTGGCATCCAGACGGCCGTGTCTCGACTTGAGCTATGTTGCTATGGAAACTATCTGCCTTGCCATTCCTTCATGAGTATATTGTATGATTTGATTAGCCTGTGCTTGAGTCCAAAAGGGCCTAAATCAAAAGAATGAGAAAGACTATCGAAAATTCATGTAGCCAGCGGTTCCTTCCGGGTCCTAAACTATGTGTATGCAAAATTTGGTTGAGATTGGTGGAACGGTGTGGATTTGTATACGGAACAGACCCACATACCCACATACAGACTTTCACTTTTATATATTAGATTGGTGTATTGACTCATGTTTACCATACCTAATTTCACGATGCACCAAGCATCCGAACATGAGTTATAGGCATACATAAGGATACACAGAAAGACAGACAGACAGACAATACTATTGTCTACAACATATCACCCAGAAATCCAAATATGGGTATATCTACCACACAGTATCAAAGAAAATCATCCTTACGATGAACCCGTATGTCGACAAAAAAAAGATTAGTTAAAATGTGCTCTCAAACTAAATTCACCTAACGTGTACTTCCTGACATGAAATAGAATTGAAAGCCTTGTAGATGAAACGCAATACACGTCACATAAAAACAGACCCTCTACGTTGTGTTGGGTCCCCATACACAGGAAGACCTCTATCATAAATTATAAAAGCTTGTGGTGCATGAAAATTCAGGTTCTTTAGTCTCAAATGGCCCAAATTCCTAAAAGCCGCAAAAAATGCTGATTCAATTCAGGAATTTTTGAAAATAATGTTCTTGTTTGGTGATATAATAGACCTTCTGTACTATATGTCGTAGTGAAAATTGCATGAAAAAATCCTAGGTTACCCCTTGACCCCCTTAATTGCATTGATGAACTATACAGTCTACGTTGGTTCCGTGATAACCTTATATTTGCAAACTTTCACAGAAATGTAATAAATGTAATAAATTGCTTCTTAATGAAATAGATGGAAAGTTGGATGCCACCCCTTGAGATAATGTTCTCATGGTTACCGATTTGCATTCCTTCATTAGTTTGTTAAATTAAATTTAATTAGTTTTCTGGGAATGTTTCAGAAACTGTTGGTTTTAGAGCCTTATAATGTAGTTTTCGAGGACCCTCGAGTTTTATTTCTGGCACCGAGGGGCTTTGTCTCGTCGTTGTTCACCATAATATAATATTAATAATAATAATATAATATAGGGATAGGAATATAATAGACCTGCCATACCACACCCGCAGATGTAAATCGCGTGAAGAAATTCTAGACTACCCCTTGACCCCCTTACGCGCATTTTACGTATTGATGAAATTTACAGCTTAATTTGGTTCCATAATAACCATCTAACCGTTTGCAAACTTTCACACTAATGTAATTAATGCAATTGTATTGCGTCTTACAGCAATAGATGGACCTCTGAGAATCTGTTGCCATGGTTATCGGCTTGCATTCGTTCATTAGTTTATTAAATTAAATTAGTTTTCTGGGAATATCTCAAAAACGGTTGGACGTAGGACCTTAAAATGTGCTTTTAGGGCCCCCAAGTTTTGTCTCTCACATTGAGGGGCTGAAAATGAGCTTTGTCTCGTCCTTCTACTCCTATTTCAGCATGTATTTTAAGGGGGTAGGCCCTCTTTTATGAGATGTACGGAGAAGGGTTACATCAATGATCAGTGTCGTGCCTCTGATGGATATCTATACCAAATTTTACGTTGATACACCCAGACGTTCTCGAGTTATATGGGAACAAAGTTGTCCACAGACAATCAAACAAACAGACAGACCAAAACATTATTTTCGCGCGCATCTATCATAAAACAGTCTGAAACTTGTAAATAACTCAAATTTCCGTAGAAATTCAGAAAAAAAACAAATTTTCTTTTTAGGTAGATTTCATTAGAAAGCTAACTATTTTTATATATGTAGAGATATACTGCACCGCTCGGTGTTGACCGTGTTTTATTGCACCAATTTAGGTTTTACTCGCTAACCGTCGGAGATACACGAAAAGTGATAAGATCCTTTTGGATAGTAAATTAAATGCTAAAGCTCGTGTATTTCATCAAAAGTTTGCTATTTCTTAGCGTTCTCTTTTTATTTGAAATGGAAATATGAAATTTTGAAACCAAAGGGTGTAGTGACGTCACAAAAGTAGGTTTTACTCGCTAACCGTTGGATATACACGAAAAGTGATAAGGACCTTTCGGATAGGAAATTAAATTTCAAAGCTCGTAGTGCCCTCAAAAGGTTGCTATATCTTAGCGTTCTCTTTTTATTTGAAATGGAAATATGAAAATAGTCGCCATTTTTCAATAGTGCAAAATATCGTAATCAAAATTATCCTATACGTAAACCTGGTAAATCAGCTACATCCATGCAAAATTTAATTTAAATCGGACCAGTGGTTCTTGCGTTATTGAGTAACAGACACACAGAAAGACAGACACACACAATCTCATTTTTATATATTAGTATGATGATGATGAAAATATGAAATTTTTGAACCAAAGGGTGTAGTGACGTCACAAATGTAGGTTTTACTCGCTAACCGTTGGAGATACACGAAAAGTGATCAGGACATTTCGGATAGAAAATTAAATTTTAAAGCTCGTAGTGCCATCAAACGGTTGCTATATCTTAGCGTTCTCTTTTTATTTGAAATGGAAATATGAAAATAGTCGCCATTTTTCAATAATGCAAAATATCGTAATCAAAAGTATCCTATATGTAAACCTGGTAATTCAGCTACATCCATGCAAAATTTCATTTAAATCGGACCAGTGGTTCTTGCGTTATTGAGTAACAGACAGACAGACAGACAGACAGAAAGACAGACACACACCATCTCATTTTTATATATTAGTATGATGATGATGAAAATATGAAATTTTTAAACCAAAGGGTGTAGTGACGTCACAAATGTAGGTTTAACTCGCAAACCGTTGGATATACACGAAAAGTGATAAGGACCTTTCGGATAGGAAATTAAATTTTAAAGCTCTTAGTGCCATCAAAAGGTTGCTATATCTTAGCGTTCTCTTTTTATTTGAAATGGAAATATGAAAATAGTCGCCATTTTTCAATAATGCAAAATATCGTAATCAAAAGTATCCTATATGTAAACCTGGTAAATCAGCTACATCCATGCAAAATTTCATTTAAATCGGACCAGTGGTTCTTGCGTTATTGAGTAACAGACAGACAGACAGAAAGACAGACACACACCATCTCATTTTTATATATTAGTATGATTACTGTGGGATATTTATTCATAACAAATTACATTATTTCTTAGCTCGTCATTTGTTTATCTCTGGAAGAAGGAATTTTCTTTATCAACAATATAGTATCTGACAAGTCCGTCAAATCTTAATACAACATTCAAACTTTTACTCGGGATGATTTTTTCACGCCCGCAAAAATGATTCTATAATTTATTTTGCTGGCACCTCTTTTGTTTAGATTTTAAATATTTCCGTGCCGGCCAAATATTACTGGACGGTCGCGCCCATTAAGATACATCCTCTCTCTCTCACACAAGAGCAAGGCCACGGACAAGGTCGTTTCTTCCGCTTGTGGTTCTTTCTGGTGAGATTTATGATGTCTAGCTACCCTCCAAGCCTTTATACTGGGATAGCTTTAAACCTATGTTTCCAAGACTTACAAATTCATTTTACCACAGAGATTTACTTCGCTCTTTTATTATTATTATTATTATTATTATTATTATTGATCCTTTGTTCCCAGGATAGTGATATCTAATTCGGAGATGATTTATGATAGTTTACGGTTCCTATTTCTTACGACGCTTATAATACCTTCAACAATGCCTCCTTTTAAAACAATATTATACTGCAACAAATCCTAGCTGGGACGTCCATCCTACAGCGGGAGTTACATATATTCGACGCTTATTTAGTGGGAATTTCTCATCCACGATTCAACAATACCTTTACAACAATAATCGACGCTTATTTAGTGGGAATTTCTCATCCACGATTCACCAATACCTTTACAACAATATTCGACGCTTATTTAGTTACAACACGAGGCTCCTACAACAATATATTTGGTGGGAAGTTACATCCACGCATTTCGACAATTTCACTACATTTTTCATCTCACGAATGAATCTATCCGGGCTTAACGCATTTTTATATATTCACTTGAAACTATATTTTATTATTTCTTTAATACTGGCACTTACGGCAACACAATGTGCTTGGATATTATCACAACATTTGCCTGATTTCGGCACTTACACAATTTATTTCATAATTTTTGGCATAATAGCCTATAACATAATATATATTCATTTGGGGGTTTTATTCCACATTAATACTTGGATCTTTACTATTTATTTTTATTTATTGATACTTTATTTCTCGCTCTACTTTTCATTTTTGAGTTCCTAGACACGGATCTTTAAATACGATTTTTATATTTTTACTTACTTATCATTTTATTTTCATTCTTATCATTTATATATTTACTGTAATTCATTACGATGCTTTATTCTTTCGATACTATTCTTTGGTCTACAATTCAACCGTTATTATTTTACTTTATTCCCTTGGACTTTACTATTTTATTATGGTGCATATTTAATTCATAATTTGGCAACAATTTACGCCATTTAATTCATTATTTTTATTCCTTCTTCCAAATGTATTTATTTATTACATATCTCTTTAATCGAGCTTCTTATTTCTTTCTTTTTACTAATCCCAATAACGTTTTATTTCCACCGAGGCGGTCCTCGTGGCTAACAATAATAATTTTATTTAGCATTTCAATTACTTGCACATACATATTCATCAATGAATCATCCATCAGAACTCCCCAGTCGATGAATGGTTCGATTGATATCTAGCACACAGCACAACAACAAAACATTAATTAAGTTTCAACAACTCACCCAGGCTCCGATTCCATTCTCAGGCAGCTTCACCCACCATCTTGATATCTACTCATCCATCATAACACTCTTTCCTGACACTTTTACCTGACACTTATTCATTTTACACTTGAGACGTGGAAACATAATATAACACTCGGCACAATAGCATTTTTCAACACACGACCCCTTTTCAGAGCTTTGGCAATGATCGTTCGTAGTGGTTGGTTCTTGACGATTCCTAACGTTTATGAATTGAACGTGTTAATTGGCTCCTTCCTACTCTTGAAATCCCTGGCTCCGTGTAAGTCTCTGAACCCCACGTCGCCATTCACACGTTCCTACTGGATTCTGGATAAAGTTCCTTGTATTTTGTCCTTACTCGTTCCGTGATATTTCGTTATTTGAGAGATCTAATTCCTAGCTCGGTCTCTACTGTGAGAACCTTCACTTGTCTATGTAACGCTTTAGATCTGGAGTCTCGAACCCATAGTCTCTCTAGGTCCTTACTCCTTCCTTTATGATTAATACATGCTGATTTTATCCTTTTAAGGATTTGTCGCTTATACGGTCTTTGTTGACGCAATGTTACTTATTATTCCGTATTTTACGAATTGTCTCTTTTAGAATTTCGCGTTCCGTAATTTTTGCCTGTGTTTCGGCTTTGCGTGTGTTACTTGACTAACCCGCACTTTTAGGGTCTTCGTGTTCTTTGATTTGACACGACGTGACTGATATTGACGCGATTTTTATTGATCCAGCGCATAACGCTATAGTGATCACTCAGAATATGAAACGATGACCCGAATATTCGGTTATTACTTGATGAATTTCAGCACGGCGTTCTCGCCGGTTTACTAACTGGTTGATACGATGTGATATAACGTCGCGTCCCTCTGGACCGACTAACTGTATTAAAGATGAACTGATGCATTACGACCCCTTCACGGTCTGACTGAAACTGCGGACGGTACCACACGCTACTGCATGGGCCGTAGACTGAATGACTGACTTTCGTTCGGTCTCCTATTTATACTAATTTATCAAAACGTAGTTCCCTTACTCGAGTGTGGAGTCTATTCTCTACGTTTGAGCCCCTATTTTCTTGAAACTTTAGTCGCGTATCTAAAACATGTTTACTTCGACGTTCATGTCGTGCGGAATCACATTTAATCGTGTACTTATTTTTAATTAATTAATAAGGTTATTATGCTCTCTCCGTGGCCAGCGGAATGGTACATCAAACTCCGTATCCTTGCGTTTCAATTGACGATGACGCCCCTACTGATTCAGCGATTTGCAATCTGTGTCAGCAATCCGGATTACCAACCCTCAAGCAAACCTAGTCCATGTGAATGTCTTAACGAATGATATCAGTGTATAGGGTATTATTTAATCTGTGTTGCCCCCTAAGACTGATTCGCTACTGTCTGGGATTTTTATAACTTCCAAATGAGAATTTATCGCTGCCTCAGCTCTAATCGGAACCAGCCTGAATCACGCGATAATCGTTAATCACCCAGTAAATCTGTCGGTGATATACTCATAAATTTGATAAATATTGCTTGCCCAAAATGGTTTTTAATGATTCCTTGTTGATAGCCTTACAACTCTTGAGTTAGCAAAACTTTCCTGATCGGTTGATACTCCCCTGACACTTATCGTTAATTCGAAGGTTTATGGCTTCCTTAATTGCTCCTAATCTTGCAGCTGTGTCGCTTGAGTCACGTACGGTTTGCATAACATTTTACGATATTCTCTTTCTGTTGGGCTGAAATCGTTCTTTCATCTTATATATCCAGCGTTCGATTCTTGGGTACAATTCTCATTGGGCACACTATATGAAGTAAAAGTAAGCGCAGATTGTATTTTTCTGATTCAGAAGGAGATACATTGTACATCCGACCTATTACCTTTTCGGATCTAAGTATTTTTTCCTAATGCATTTGCATTTATCCCATACATAATGAACGGGTTTTTCAGGATAAATATATGCATTCCTAGTTGTTGGATTTTGGTTCAGCTGAATCCATGCAGTGAGTTGTGTACTTTTTAACTGAGCCCGTATTAATGCTTTGGGAGCATCATCGGCATGAAAATATACATCTTGTTGGTCTGGTAAATGGACAGGTAACCGGGCAACAACGTGGGACTGTTCGTGCATGTTGTAACCAAAAATCCTGTATGCACCCTCACTTGAACCAACATATCTAGCATTCAAATACATTCCATCGTGATTTTCAAGTTAGCGCAATCATGTCCCTTATAAACATATTTATGTATGTATTTGATTCTGTGTACACTTGCACAGATTTCGACGTTAATATTGGCCTGAAAGTACATCAATATATATCGATTTCAACATTGGTGCCTTGTGCTCGTTTAGTATGTGTTCTTCCAATCTGTCACCTACGGTAAAGTGGATAGCCGTTCACATTCTCTTTAGATTCTGGAACGAAGTCTTTTGGAAAACCCTTCTTACATCTTCCATCCTTCATGCAAATTGAATTGGGATTCAGAAGGCCGCAAGGTCCATTTACCATGTGTGTCTTTACTAAGTTGTACAATGTTGTATTGGAAGGATCTGGTATTTCTGCAGAAACTGTCATATCAATATCAGAGATTTCTTGTAATTTACAACTGTCTCGAGAACAAACAAGTAAGTGTATATGAGGTAAACCTCGCTTCTGGAACTCAACCGTGTATAAGTATGTGTGTACCTCGCCAAAAATTTGCTTTTGATTTATTAAACGCAAGAACTCCTTTACTTAGGCATGAAAAACGCGAACAACGACATCAGGTCTATTGTTTGCATTTTCATAAGGTTGGAGGCTAGTAGTAATTTCAGGCCATGATGGGTTGCAAGTGAAAGTTATGAAGAGGTTTGGCTTGCCAAATTTTCTCACAATCGCCTTTGCATCCTGATAATTTTGCAACATATTTCGGGGACTACCAATAAAAGTAGAAGGCAAAATAACTATGCGACCAGCGCTTAAACTTTCATTTTCAGCTCTAAAGTGTAAAGCATCAGCAAGACCAACGTAGGTATCGACACGCAATTTTGTTTGTTGATTGTGAATATATTTTAGTCTATCTCCTTCTATTGGACAATAATAGTCAACTATTAATTCTTGGGTAAGGTTACCTGCATTAATTAAAGTGTTGAAAACTCCTGCGGGAGGACAACCTTGAATCGACAGCCTGTACAAAATTCATGCATCGTCATATTTTGCCTAACGTTCGTCTAACGTTTCCCTCCTTTTGGCAGTTAAATATGCCACCCTGTTTCTCCGCAAGGCCCGATTAAAACGTAAGTTAATGGATCACAATGCATACTGTCAACATCAATTTCCTTTAAAACTCCCTGATTGGAAAATACGGCTATGTGGCGGTGTGAGGCCAGAGCACTGTCTGTTGTTTCAAAAATAGCTGCAACCTCGCAGGAGGATGGGTTATTGTAACGTCTTGGATCTTCTTGAGGTTCATGGTAAAAGCGCATGACCAAATCTAACGGTTGACGATTTTCTCTTAAAGCCAATTGATTTTCTTCGCATATTTTTGAATGCATTGTTTTATACAGTTGAATGGCAGGGTTATGCTCTTGCAAAATATTATTTAGAATATGAAGTGTACCCTCCCTGATGCAAGAATTCGCTCGATTTGCTAGTCTGATTTGATTAGCTTCTGAGCAGTCTAATATATACAACTGGCCGTAACAACTGTCGCTTATATTTTTGGAATATATGGAAGAAATGCGAAATGTTGGAACTTAAATAGCGTTTCAATGAAATACCGTAATGTTTAAATATAGGTGGCAACGTAGAATGTAGATGGCAGGAATGAACGATTTTTACAGCTTCACAATAATCCTCTGAACAGGAAAGTATTGAAGCTTTAAGAAAAGACTTCTTGTTTATGATATTCCGGTGAGTTATGGATATGAATGATAAACCACACTTTCGTTAAAGTGCATGAAAATAGCCCGGGTATTCTCTCATCTCAGTACTAAATTCATGTAGTGCTCTCATATTGATGTGTTTTAATGCGATCCTAGCGGTAGAATGCTGAACTTAGTCACCCCAGTCGCGGTGTGACATCTCCTGGCCTTGTACTATAACGTAGGCCATGCTATGGATACATGCAACATTAGCGCCCGGGTGGAGCAGATAGAAGTTAAAGATATCATGACGTAATTTGAGCATGAAGGATGTATTTCGTAGATTTCTTGCCTGCTTTATGCAAGATATACATTAATTCCATTCATTTCCTACATAACTCACTTACAAAATGTAAAACGTTAATAAAACTCCTTGATAAAACAATATCTGAGTGGTAAAAAAAGCTGTCAAGAGGGGGGATCGAACCTGGGCTCGATCCACATTAATTTACCTTAACCACATAGCTATTCGTGCACTCCCGTTTCGTTACTGGCGCAACCATGTAGTATCTGCATAACCCGCTGTCTGGTGAGAGTCCATTTCATTAACAAATAAATCAATGTTGCACATTCGTATAGGTTCATACTGGTACTATATTTTATTGTAAGGACTTGCTTAATGTCCGTCTTCAAATACACGGAAGCTTCAAACATGGACGCGTACAGTTATTATGTAAATTTCATTTTAACGGACATCTCACCGCCATTTCTGTCATGAGCAAAGGCGGATTGTGCGCATGCGTGAGTGGCAAGAAAACTGCATTTTTCTTTATTAATTTAAAGATATACTTTAACATATTTGTTTATTTTAAAGGCATTCTGCAAATCTACATGCCAAGAGCTTTCGTCACTGTGCTCTACGAAGTAAATCGGTTCTGTCGTTCACTCAATTTCGAGTTAACAAAAATCACCTTAGTGTTTTAAATATATAGATGAATAAACAAGAAATAAATAAGAAATAATAAAAATAATCCATCAGCGGCCTTCTTGGATCGCCCGCTTTGGCTACCCTGTCGTAGGCAGTTAGGATTCATGTTACATGATTTTGTGGAAACCGCTCTGAACCTCACCTACCCTTGTAAACGTCCATCATTAAAAACAAAATATTAAAATTGAATATGATGAGCCCTATGGATAGAGGGAGCCTAGACCTTTCGTTTTATCCCTCACACGACTTTCTCCGATTATCGTTCCCGTGATATTTTTATGTTAGGGTGGAATAGATCTCCTTTGATAGCGGTGAAGGAGCCCTTTTGTTGGAGCCCTCACACCACTTTCTCTGCTCTTACTCGTTCGGGAGTGCGCATGGCCTTGTCCCTAGATTCCGGGTTGCCTATTCAAATACTACGTAGATAGGATCCCTCCTTCCTCTAAACTCTCGTACTTATAAATATAGAGCAGCACACAATGTTTACTTATCCTCTTAATCGAGACGTTGGAAGATCATGTTGACAGGCACAAGCCCCCTTTTTTTTATATATAAAATGATTAACACGTTCATCCGTAAGAACTATAAATCCAAAACCACCGACTTACAGTAAAAAACATTTATGTTTGCATAATATATATTGACTGCATGAACAACACTCCATTTAAGAGTGGATATGAATTCAGTTCTAGTATTTAAGGAAACTTGCAAATAAATGCGAATTGCTCTAATTACACTTGTTAAGTTCTCACTAAATAGATATCTTGACCTTGTTATTATTCTGTTTCCCTCGATCATCTAACATAGCGAAATAAAATGATTTTGCGCTGGTCAACACGATTGTACCGAAAACGTATGGGTGTTATTTTTTTATTACATGAGGCTAAAATCCCCTGGGTGACTTATTCCAATCAGCATCATACGCTTTTCATCTCGGCTCTTATATCTATATCTGGGAACACAGAAGATTATTATATACTTATCTGGAATTGTGCGTTGCAATTTTTGATCTTATAATGGTAGTGGTTATTATACTCGTTCTAACATGAGAAATTCTTCACAGAAATGACAACAATTCAGAGAAAGCATTAACAATGGAAAGATTCGTAGCCTCGCTGAAGCTAAATGGTGACAAAATAACGATGCCATACATGTGCATAAACTGCAGAGCAAACTTTACTACCAGAGGGAATTTGAAAAGACACATGTTGATCCATAGTGCTCTCAAGTCACATTCCTGTGTAACATGTGGAGCAAACTTTGCTCGGAAAGGTGATTTAAAGACACACATGATAATCCATAGTGGTCTCAAGCCACATTCCTGCGGTACATGTGGAGAAAACTTTGCTCGGGAAAAGAGTTTAAAGACACACTTGTTGTACCATAGTGGTCTCAGACCACATTCCTGTGATATATGCGGAGCAATGTTTACTGTGAAAGGCAGTTTAAATTCACACATGATGATCCATAGTGATCATAAGCCGCATTCCTGTGATATATGTGGTGCAAACTACGCTAGGAACAGTGACCTGAACAAACACATGGTAAAGCATAGTGGTGTAAAGCCTTATTCCTGTGGAACATGCGTAGCAAACTTTTCAAGGAAAACAGCTGAAAAGGCACATGAAGATACATACTGGTATAAAGCCTTATTCCTGTGATACATGCGGAGCAAAGTTTACTGATAGAGGCAGATTAACTACACACGTAATGATCCATAGTGGTCTCAGGCCACATTCCTGTGGTACATGTGGAGCAAACTTTATCCGAAAAGTTGGTTTAAAAAGACACTTGTTGGTCCATAGTGGTCTCACACCACATTCCTGTAGTACATGCGGAGCAAAGTTTACTCAGAAGCGCAGTATAAGGAAACATATGAAGATGCACAGTGATCTCATGCCACATTTCTGAGGTACATGCAGAACAAACTTTGCTCGGAAAGATGAATTGAACAAACACATGATAATACATAGTGATGTAATGCGTTATCCTTGTAGTACATGAGGAGCACACTTTACTTTGAAAGCTGACTTGAAGAAACATATGATGATCAATAGCGGTATAAAGCCTATTTCTGTGATACATAGCAATGTTTACTGAGAAAAGCAATTTTAAGACACACATGATGATCCTTAGTGGTCTTAGGGAACATTTCTGTAGTACACATGTAGCTAACTTTACTCGGAATGATCACCTGAAGAAACACATGTTGATCCAATGTAGTATCTAGCTCCATTTCCCCGCTACAGGTGTAACTAACTTTACTCGGAATGGATCCCAGCAGACAAAGATAATGATCCATACTAGTCCAAAGCAAAATTCATGTGGTAAATATAGAGCGAACTTGACTGAGAGGGGAAATTGAAAAGAAACATTTTTATATTGCTATCTATACTAGGAAGTGTCATTTGTAGGCACACATGTTGTTACATAATGGTTTAATGCCACAATCCTGTGGTAGATGTAGATTAACATTACTCGGAAAGGTATCTTGAAGTCACAGTTGATGATGTAGTACACTCGGAGCAAAATTTGCTTATAACAGTAATCGGAAGACATACCTCGTGATCCATGGTAGTCTAATGCCACATTCGTGTGGTACATGCGGAGTAAGATAACCTTCAAATGCAGTTGGTACAGACACACAACGATCCATAGCGGTCTAAAGCGAAATTCATGTACTACTTGAGATGCAAATTGTACTGTGAAGAGTAATTCGGAGACACTAATGATGATTCTTAGCGGTCTAAAGCTGCATTCGTGAAGTGCATGTGGAATAACTTTATTAAAAATGTTATTTGAAGGCACACATGTTGGTCCATGGTTAAGGGGGGATGATGGTGAAAATGCAGCAAAGTTTAATTTTATTAAAAACAAATACCAAGACATTTTTCATTTGTTTCATGACATATCACTTGTATTACACCCCCACCTACTTCATTGTACTTCATTTTAAGCAGGTTACCTACATACACATGCTGAGAAAATTTCAGGGTCCTAGCTTTAATCATCATTGAGTTAGGTGTTCCTAAGGAAACAATAAGTAACATTTGTAGAAGAACAGTTTTAAAGTTTACTTTGATAAATTTTGTAACTTTCCATGGGTATATGTGGAATTTATGGATTTTTAAAACTTTCCTGATGCATTATCAGGATCTTACTCATCTTCTCTTCCTCTTTTTTGTGATCTTGTCACAGCCTGTGAATTTTGGATGCTTTTAACAATGCTGCATCAGCCCGATCGACCCACTCCTTGCCCAGGATTCTCAATGTTGTTAGTGTCTGCATCCCTGGATTCATCCCTATAATTTCTAATACCTTCACTTTTCCTTCACTGCCTTCATTATAGCATCCAACAGCATCATATGTTGATTTCTGAACAGTTTTAGCACCACAAAATGTAGATTTGGGGCATCGCAGCCAAATTTAATTGTTCAAACTTTCATTGCAGTTTGTGTACCGGTACCTCCATGTAAACATTTTTCTAAGAGCCTCGGATGTGCAAGATCTTTTTACACAGGCTTCATTTCATTTAATACTGCAGAAGGTAAGCTATTATTGTGGTGATATGCTTCACCAGTCTCTTTACATTTCCAATATCTGCACCAGGTGTCACTGCCATTGGGACACAACATATGTTGTGGACTCTCATTGGTAGATAGCTTATGGAGATATGTGGCCCTAACAGTCTTGTCTTAAAATCTACACTTGTGACTTCTCTGATTGCTTTTTCATAATAAACTTGCATAGTGTCTATTTCCTTGCGTGATTGCCTATCTTTCCCACCCAACACCTTTCCATTTTCCACCTAACCTCTAAGACATTTATACATTGCTTTATTCATAGAATAAGTGCCGATAGTGCCATCTGTGGATGACACCTTGAACTACAATCAAGATAGTGCAAGCCTGGAGCGTTCTTATGCCAAAGATAGTACAATATTGAAGTATAAGGGCCATGGATTGAAAGCAAGTTGAGGCGTCATTCAACTGTGCAGGCGCTGACATAACATTTTATTGTGGCAACAATAACGGTCATAGAGTCCTAGACACTTGGTAACATATTGCCAATAATTGATAAATTAATAAATTTAAATAATTTGAGTTTTTTTTTTTCATAAAATCATCATACATGAGATTAATAAATACAATTGGATGACCAATTTTGATCATCAAGCCATCGTCATCAGATCCATTACACTTAGGTTATAAAATCTATGTATATAAGTATGGGCGATAATATTTACAATATATTCTGTGCCCGTCAGAGGAGATTCCCGGGATACCATCAACCGATATGGTAGTCCAGACAGACCCATCCGTCGAACACACTACCTGAGAGGATCGGATGCACTTCTTTTAGGCTAGAGCCGGCACGAGATCTATGATCCCAAAGGATCGGGCGTTTACACGGAGTAGATGTCATAGACGCCCTAAGAAGTACACCCTCAAACACAAAGCTATAAAATGAGAAAATCCAGGCTTAAGTAAAAATTCGTGAACACATTTATTCAGAAAAATCAAACCCCTATCCTGCTTGGGAGGGTTTGATATCGGCTAGTCCGCAAAGCTAATAAACAAAATAAATAAAGATATCAGGCTCTAACTGAAGCTAGGTTCACCTTCTCGAAAGTCCTTCTATATATGAAAAATAAATAACAACAAAAAAGCCTGGAACGTGGCACGTAAGGTAATCCCTACACAACTACAAACAAGTGAATTAAATCCAGAATTTACATTTAACAACCAAGCAAAGCATGGCCTAGGTTATGATGGTACCACTTCCGTATTTACATTTAAATTCACCTCATCAACCTCTCCTGACATTACAAAAAATTACGGCGAGAAGCGTCCGTAAGCAAACAATTATTTCAACAGCTAATATGACAACCAAGTCCCAACCATTAAAAAATTTTGCTTATGACAACTGGAATGTAACAACAGGAACTGGTCAAACATGTAAATAAATCAACAACGAACAGACATTTACAATGTTGCGTACACAAATTAAGAAGCTCTTTGCCCTTAATTGTCATCTAAATGCGTGTAGTTAGGTTGGCAAATGCTTCGTTAGAACTACGTCTGATATTGCATAAATCAGCAGTCCACCAGTTACGAACTATTGATTACTCGTGATTTCCGTTGGTCAAAACAGTGTCAGCTCAGTCTGCCACAGACTTTACAGATACGCGGGTGGTATCCAACACTCTGAGTCTATACCTTGGATAGCACAAAATCTCAAAATATCGCTGCGATCGAAGGGTAAAAAAATCGCGCACAACTCGTTGCGGATTAATTCTTGGCAGGGGCGTATTTTACGGTCATATGATACAGTACTTACAGTTTACTTGTGAATATTTCCTCCTCGTGGATTTCGAACATTCCACAGCCTGGTGTCGAAGATAGTAGACTACGTGATGAGTAAAGGAAATATTGGAAATTCAGAGTTTCATTAATTCAACACTGTAGTTAATTAAATATGCTCAACTAGGCGTTACAATAAATATCACGCTCTTTTGAGTGCTTTAAAAACACGATGCTCGCGGATGCAATATCACTTCAATTGTACAAGTGGGTCTTCCACAAAGACGTGGGTTCGACTGACCCAAACGTGTCGCGTCCCATCTGGACGGACTCAAAATGTGGTGTGTTCTTCTCCGGAACAGCATTTCGGCTTCCAAGGAAGTACTAGAGTCGTGCAGTGTTTAGCTAAATCCCTTTCGCATATGCGCGATGCAAATATCTTAACAAATCATTTCAAAGCCACAGTAACGTGGTAAATTGCACAGATTTACAAATTTTAAAATCCTGGGATGTGGCGCATGAAAATACGTAGTTAAATATGCTCAGAAAAATATCAGCATGATTCTCCAAAGTCAAAGGGGCATCTTGAAGAATGACGAAGCTCAAGCTGGCTTCCGGGTGTTTTCTATGCAGTAGCAAAATACTTGAACATTCCTCCAAAGAAAATATCACCAGCATGAGCATATACGGCCTCTTATGCTCCTCCTTCGGTCCAAATAAGAATGTAGGGACTGAATTTTTATATGCTCACTTTCCTGGTTTAACTCTGGTGATACGTCTTCAAATTAGCGGCGTTGAAGGTACCTAGAATCTCGCCAGTACGCAGGTCACCAACGACATAGCTTCTATTATTTAAAGCTTCCAGTACACGATTAGGGCCATAATAGAGGCAAACAAATTTCACATACACCCTGTCCATTGGATTAGAAATTCCAGGGCTATGGATGAGAACAAGATCTCACACGACGAGTGGATTCCTAAATTTATTTTCTCGCATTCTTTCTAAGCGTTTCTCCGCTTCACGATTCAGCATGTTCCTGGCGGCTACAATCCTGCTATTGAGTAGACCTTCTAAAACGGAGAGTCGCCTAAGACTACAAGATCGTACTCAAAGTTTTTAATTTTTCCAGGCGTAGTGTCAAATATATCATGAAAATCATTTAACAGTGCCTCCAAATTCGTATCGATGGTTTGTGAATGGTGCTCTTGATCCGTGCACTCTTCCTGTGTGCTGTTTACATCGATTGAATTCAACATTTCCATGACGTTCACGTCCGCACTCAAGTCGGGATCGTCCTCAATAACGTTCATAGAAATAGGCTCATGGGGTTTAAATTCTACAGTATTTCGTCCCATTTTGACGATTCCAACACATTTACGCATGAAATTGGCCCCAGTATGTACTCATATCACATATCCTTTAGTTCAAGGAATTGGTGCAAGTACACGTGGCGATCGATTTCAAGTGTGCACAACACTTGTACTTTGCACTTCTCTGTGTGGTCGGGAATGATCCCCTCTGACTTAAACTGTTGAAACAGGCAATTCTGTCAATGTGGTCAGTGTCTTCAGCGATGCGTGAAAGTCTGCTGATAGCACACTGATCATGGCACCAGTGTCAATGAGCTACTAAACTGGGCATCCATTAATCTTTGCGGATATAATTGGTAAACGTGTCAGCTCGATGTGGTTCGTCGTTCGTCCAGTAAATCATCTTGTATTGGAATTCCAGAGTAAAATTTTAGCTGTTACTCTGGACTCAATCTCCTCAGATGCTATTCTTAATTTGACGTGAGTAGGGGGATGGTGGTGGTTCTACTTCACTACACGCCGCTGTGCCCAACAAACCAACATGGCCGCCGCGTGAACTTGAAACATTTAAATAGAATTTTCTCTCAAACCCATGGTCAGAGTTTCACGAATGAGGTTTCGTAGGACTTGAGGTGACGACCTCTTTCCTATAGACCACTCGTTATATTTAAAAATAAAATTGAAAATTTTTGTTTTCGAAAGTAGGCGATAGTTTGAAAACCAAACATGATAGAATGTTGCGCAATGACTAAAACGAACTGTCTCCATGATCTTAATTTTTTATAATGATTCTTTTTTAATTTTTATGTTTTTTGAAAACAGTCCAATTTTGAAATTCCTATATTTCGGATACTAGGAATTCTTCAAAAATGTTTAATTGACATAAATCAATGGCCCTGACCCCCTCTACTGCCAAAATAAATTTCAAGTCTTCAGGACAAAAACTGTGCAGTACGAGAGCAAGGAGGGTTCTAAATAATTACACGAGCCGCTCGGCTACGCTGACCTCTCATGTATATCTCGCGAAACCATGGGCATGCGACATATCGTTGGACTCGATTTTGGGGTTAAAAAGTGCTTTTTGTGATTTTCGCTGATATCTCAAGAACCAATAAGGCTAGATACTTGTACGAGGTGTCATTTTTTTCGTCACGTTGCCCCCTTGCCAAAAATGCCTGTGTCGAGTAGGATCAAAATCCCATTTTGGGGTAAAAATGTGATTTTAGACTTTTTGTTATATCTCGCGAACCAATGGTGCTAGGGACAGGTACGAGGACTCATAGGACTCGGGGTGACGCCCCTTTCGAATGTGGTGATTATGTTTTACAAAAACAAGTATTCACAAAGGGCCTAACGCCATACATGTTGAAAAAAATGTTTTCCTGTTTTTTTAATTTTAAATGAAGCGTGGTTGTCATGACAGACGGTACCACTGGCTTGTGTGTCAGCGAGCCTGTCACTAGCTATGGTGGAGGTATTCCAATAGAACAATGGATATTTTGGCAGGACGGTGGGACGGTTTACGACGGTTCGTTTTCCGATATTTGTTATGACGAATGGATGAACGCTAATATTACAAAACGTGTGAAGCGTGCTAGGATTTTTTACCCTAAAGGGGTTCTTTCACCGTTAGTAAACGGTTATCAGTGACACGGCTCTGTGGCATTCATGCATGTTCATAGGCTAACAGACAGTTGTACGATATGAAGCTATAACGTTCGATTGACGAAGCAATTTGTATGAAGGTAAGACATGAGCGTTAATGCAAATGATAATTCTGTGATGAGATAGATTTTGAATGAAAACAAAAGCTTTGAATGGTTAAATGAAATGTATGATTTAACACTTGTAGCTGGTAGCCTGATAGCAATCCCCCATGTGTTTTGTCACTTGAAGGCTGAAAATGTTTAAGTGTGCTAGGTTTTTTTTACCCTGAAGGGGATCTTAACGTTTTAGTTAACGGTGATGAGCGAGACCGCTCTCTGACACAGCAGACGGTTGTAGGATATGACCAAGTGATTCTTGGACGTGGTGAAAGTATGTGGTTAACATGATCATGTATTAAGTTTGGCCGCTTGCTAATAATTATTATTACAGTAAAATGTTTAAGAATAATAATAATAATAAGACACACATGTTTTTAATGCTAACACACAGTCCTGTTCGCTGGAGACTGAATACTGTACCTAGCCAGAAGCCTTGTCAGTCTGCTGCTGCTGGTAAGGCAGGAATGCCCATGCAGGCAGGAAGTGCAATGTCGAGTTACTTGCCTCGTGGTGGCAGGCAGGGGCGAAGTTTAAGCAGAGACCGTCATTTTGGTTCTGAGACAGTAGGACTACCGATGTATAAGAGGCAGCCATTTTGGTTCCTTATTAAAAACATGAAACTAGTATAAGGTATGCAAATCTTATCCAGATTGAGGAATGTGGAGAGGCGTAGGAAAATGTCAGAGACAGACATGAGTTTAAGGTCAAATCGCTGAGAAAATGCAACTCTCTCTGTTGCTAAGCAGACTGATAAGGTTTGTGTTAGTAATACACTGACAGGACCAGCAAACGGACGTATACAGTAGAGCTGTGGAAGAAAAATCCTTTTTTTTTGTAAGTATCTATGAATGATTATTAGCCTACTTTTCACATTTTGAAGCAATGAGGAAAAAGTAGACATGACATCGATCCGGGAAAATGTCTGTCTGTGTGTCTGTCCTTCTGTCTGTCTGTCTGTTTGTGTGTGCCCCCCCCTATCAACTCCCAAACGGCTGCAGCAATCAAAACCAAATTTGGTATGAGTAAAGATCTATACCGGGACATCTCAATATCATACTTGAAAATGGTGTCGGTGCTACTAACTGCTGAAAAACCGCAATTGAAATTTCAGCTCCATGTTGGATATCTTGGAATGTATACAAGGGAACTATTCCAAAATTGGCACATATATAGATAATAATACTTCAGTTTAATTTTCAGGAGGCCATACATGACAGTGCTGCCAAAATGATTCTAAGCCTGCTGATAAGTCCAATTTTTAAATGCATATAACTCCTACACTATCAATTGGATTTCAACCAAATTTCTTATGTACTATGTGTACATAAACGGATATGACTGAGCGTATTCTTAATAGCCATCAGGGCTGCCAACTGACAATAAAAGCTCTCTCTATTTTTTGTCCAAATACCAATATATCAGAAAGTATGCGAGCCAACAGCCTTAACCATTGCACACGTATAGTGCCTGACATTCTAGATTAATTTGGGGCAACTAATGTATGGCAGTGCTGCCAACATGATTCTAAGCCTACTGATAGGACAAATGTTTATATACATGTAACTTCTATTCTATCAATTCGATGTTAACAAAGTTTCGCATGTGCTATGTGTACCATAACATATATGACTATGCGTATTGTTAAGAGCAATTAGGGCTGCCATCTGTTAATAAATGCTGTTTATATTTTACCCTAATATCAATATAGGCGATCAGAAAGCATGCAAGCCAACAGCTCCAAACTTTGCGCACGTATAGTACCTGCCATTCTAGACTAATTTGGAGTAACTAATGTATGTCAGTGCTACCAACATGATTCTAAGCCTGCTGATAGGTCCAATTTTAAAATACCAGTAACTTCTATAATAACAAATGGATTTCATCCAAAATTGACACATTAATAGATCATAATATTTCAAATTATTTCTGACCAACACATTGCTGCCAACATCATTTTACGCACGCTGATAAGTCCAATGTTTAACTGCATGTAACGTCCATGCTATCCATTGGACTTCGACCAAATTTTGTATTCTGTACCTTAAGAGATGGAACTAAGAATATATTCAGTCAACAGGGCTGCCAAATAGCTACATCATGCCAGGTATATTTCGAACTAATTAGAAATTTCGATATTACCAACTTTATTTCGTCATTATTCTAGATAGCCTAGGTCCATATAGATTAATCATTGTCACGAATCTTAAATTCTAAGAGAAGTAGGCTCTTTACTTCGTTACGGAACTTCTTGTTTTAATAATGTAATGCTAATGAACCTTAAATGTGTAGTTATTGATAAGGTAATTAATGATTTTTTTTAAATTTATTTGTTTGCAGATAACCGGTATACCTTACATGTCTGAGAGAGAAGAAACCATTGCACTTTTGAGCCCACTAGAAGGAAACAGCAAGAAGCCAGTACAAGTCAAGGTGAGATTATTTTTATTTTTTTAACTAACTTGTTTCATTTTTATTTGATATTTTATTTTTATGAAATGCATGTATTAACCTGAATTTAGGTATTTATGGCGGTTTATTTATTTATTTATTGTTAGAAAGTTGCACAGAAAAGCTTTAATGCTGTAGCATTCGCTGAAAGCCCGAGGCGCACTAGAGTGAAATCATTGCTAAAGAGTGAACTATTCAAAACTCAGGTAAGCCTAACTCAAAATGTTAACCCATTTTTCCACTACTGAAAAACCCTAGACAAATAAAATTCATTACCTGTACATGACTGGGACGATGATTGCTAACTTGATTAATGGCTATGTATTGGCAAACGGTACAAGACCATATTGGTTGTTGACTGGAAAATGTACAAGGCCATGTTGGATTTTCTGAAAACAAACATTTAATTTGTTTGGTTCCCTATTTGGGTAGGTTTTTGCTAGGAATTAACCTTACCCCCAAGGGAAGATGAAGAGAAAAGGAACGGGAAGTGGGTTTCGGAATGAAGAACAAGTGTGGGTAAATAAGACGAGAGTCCAACACTAAGCAAACAAAATAAATTTAAATGAGTTAGTGACGAGTGCCACTGCAAAGCCCGTGCAACACCTAAAGTGCGTTTGGACCTGGCCGTAGCTAACGGGAAATGCGGCTGGAGTTTCAGCTATTTGCAAGCAACCGGCGTTTGTGCTTTCCCTTCCCAGCTTAAAATTGGGTAATATGGGGAAGGGTGGTAGTCTGGCAAGACAAAGAATGACAGATTTATTGTATATCCTTTCAAAGGAGTTAGGTTTAATCGACTGTTTTGAAAGGCAAAAATAATTTGAATTGGCCGTGATAAATTTAATTTTGGGTACTGTTGGATCTCCGTCAGACCAACCAAATACTCCCCGAAAGGGAAGCGATGAAGCAATATGAATGCTTTTAGTAAGGATTTTATTTCTTCTTGATGAGTTGGAAGAATGCCAATTGTTGAACGTAAGATAAGTTGAGCTTGTAACCAGCGGAGTGCCGATTAAAAGTTCAAACCAGAGGAAAACTATGAATTTGGAAAACAAACCCTGAGAAAATCTCGACGAGCAGGAAGCTTGCTGAGCTAGCTATGCTCGCCTCGATAGCTTATTAGAATTAGTTTGAAAACTAAAAAGAGCTTTAAACAAGATTTTTGAAGTTTCCAGTTAAATGCAACAAGTAGCGAAACTTTAATTACCTTTTAAGTAATTTTCTTAAAAGGACCATAAGCCAAGGAAGAGCCAGGGAAGACAAGGACCAGCCTGACCGTTATTCTCTAGGAATTTATGAAACGAAAAAATGGAATTTAATTTATTTAACAATACTTAGAGTTGACGTAACAAACCATACAAAGCTGATTAAGATTTCAATTAATAACGATGAGCAATTTTAACATACCAAATTCTGAGACTTAATACTAAAAAATTGTAAATTTTTTAAAGATGTTAAAGGGGATGCAAGTTTAAAACTTGCTTCGAGCATAAATCTGAATAAGATTTTTAAATTTGTGCTAAAATAGCAAACTTTAAAGTTTATAACGAGAATTATATTTAATTAAAGCTATGACAGAGAATCAAGTACAATATATGCATTTGAGAATTCTTATGTGGAAATCTTAAAGTATGAACAAATATGAACAATAATGTTTTAGTTTTTAGTATTGCCTTCAAAAATATTATGATGAAACCAAAAAAAATATATAAAGTTTGTAAATAAATGTACAAAGCTGTTTTATTTTTTACAAAGTTAGAATATTTAACATTGCAAAGTATTGTGATTATGACAATAAATGCACACTTAATACAAGTCTTTGCATTTACGATAGTGTGATATAATTTTAAAAACAAAGTTTGTTGTAGATCTTTTTCCACGGCGAACAATAAGTATGAAAACGTCATTATCACTATCATAATCATAAGCAGTATTATGACTGTCATTATAATCACGATTATTGTCCTCAACATCACTAAAACCAGTCAAATCTTCCTGTTCCTCTTTCTGTTCCTCTTCCTGTTCCTCTTCCTCTTCCTCTACAGTGTCCTCGTGTAGAGTCTGCGTGGCTTTTGATAATGTTAAGGGTTTTTTGAACGTTGAACTAATTTGAGCAGCAATATTGTTTTCTTGCACTCGCTTTTTAACATTTTCATGATTTTCTGTTGACAGCAACAGTGTTTCATGCAGTACACTACATTGATGATCACTGACACGTAAAACCTCATTATTTTTACTTTACTTTTACTGGACATGACTTTTTATTACAAAAAACATTTTCCTTTTTGCCAGCCTCCCACCGCCATTCATCTGTGACGTCATAGCCAGTCTCAAAGCAAGTCTAAACTTGTAGAACATGTCATGTGACAAGGATAGGTTAGGTGAGCTGAGGTTAACTTAGGTTAGCTAGCTCTATCTCACTCCTAGCCAATCATTAACCTTAAGAGTACTCTAGAGGTCTTGGAATCAGTTCATGTAATTATTATTCTTGACAGTACTTTGTAAATTACACCTTGCAAGATATCAATCCCCGTGAATTTTTTAAACTGTTATTATTATTAGCAAAGTCACTTTACTAATAATTAATTTATGGGTATTAGTTGATATGAAACTCTCAACAACCAGCTATGCTTGCTCCCACTTTTTTGCTTTCACTTTTGCTCTCAAATTAATGCCAACTCTTAAAACTATGAACAGCAGCAAAATGTAAATGGAATAATATTTCTGATAATGTTCAAAACAAACGTCCTGAGGTCTTGGGTTTTAATTCACACTGTTCATGTAATTATTATTCTTGACGGTACTTTGGAAATTCCACCTTCAAAAAAATTAATCCACTTGAATACTTTTACTGTTATTATTATTATTATTATTATTATTATTATTATTATTATTATTATTATTATCCAAGTCTCTTTACTACAATTTAATTCATGTGTATTATTTGTTTTGAAAGTCTCAACAACCAGCCATGGTCGCTCCTACTTTATGCTCGCATGTTTGCTCCCACGTTTTGCTTCCACATTTGCTCTCACTTTTGCTCACACTTTTTGTGCTCTCACTTTCTAAAATTTAATTTATGTGTATTAGTTGTTATGAAAGTATCAACAACCAGCCATGCTTGCACCCACTTTTTGCTTTCAATTATGCTCCCATATTTGCTCCCATATTAATGCCAACTCTTAAAACTATAAGCAGCAGCAAAGTATAAATGGAGTAATATTTCTGATAATGTTCAAAACAAAAGTCCTGAGGTCTTGGGTTTGAATTCCAAACTATGGTTGTCAGCCAATGAGTTACTCTACAGAAAACTTTTATTTCTTGTGTTGTGTTGCATGATAATTTGCCCATCTCGAGGTGTAGTGGCTAGTATACTTGGGTGTTATCCCAGAGGTCTTGGGTTCCAATTCGACTATGCCCAGAATTTAATTTTTGATAATGAGAGTTGGAAGGTTAGGTTAGGAGAAGTTAGGTCAACTTAGGTTAGGTGAAGTTAGGTTAGGTTAGGTGAAGTTGGGTTAGATTTGGTTCGGTGAAGTTCGGTTAGGTTAGGTTGGATAAAGTTAGGTTAGGAAAAGTTAGGTTAGGTTTGGTTAGGTCAGGTTAGGTTAGGTTAGGTTAGGTGAGATTGTTTTAGTAAAACACCACATTTGCCCCCACATTTTTACTCACACATTTTGCTGCCACTTTGTGCACCCACTTTTGCTCGCTCTTTTTGCTGTCTTTTTTTGCTCCCACTTTTGCTTTCACATTTGCTCCCAATTTTTGCTTCCATTTATGCTCACACTTATTCGCTCCCACTTTTGTATACACTTTTTGCTCCCACTTTTTGCTCCCACTTTTGCTGCCATATTTGCTCCCACTTTTTTTTGCTCTCATATTTGCTCCCTGTTTTGCTTACCCTTTTTGCTGCCACTATTTTCACACTTTTTGCTCCCACTTTTCCATTTACATTTGCTCTCAATTTTTTCTCCCATACTGGCTCCTCCTTTTTTTGCTCTCATATTTGCTCCCACTTTTGCTTACACTTTTTGCTCCCTCTTCTTGCTCCCACTTTTTGCTCCCACATTTGCACCCATATATGATCACACATTAAACTATTGTTCTTATTACCAAGTTGTCATTACTAGAGCGTAGTATATGCTTGACAGTTAATATGGAAGTATCAGTGACTAGGTATGGTAAGCCTCATGCATTCTATAAAGGATATTCATATATTGTGAAACGAACCAATACAAATGGATCTGTTATTTGGCGTTGATCAAAGCAACGTTCAAGACAATGTCGCAGTGAGCTAAAAAGTAAATATAGTGAGGTTTTACGTGTCAGTGATCATCAATGTAGTGTACTGCATGTAACACTGTTGCTGCCAACAGAAAATCATGAAAATGTTAAAAAGCGAGTAAAAGAAAACAATATTGCTGCTCAAAATAGTTCAACGTTCAAAATAACCTTAACATTATCAAAACCACCCAGACACTACACGAGGACACTGTAGAGGAAGAGGAACAGGAAGAGGAACAGAAAGACGACCAAGAAGATTTGACTGGTTTAAGTGATATCGAGGATAACAATGGTGATTATAATGATAGTCATATTGCTGCTTATGATTATGATAGTGATAATGACGTTTTTGTACCTATTGTTCGCCGTGGTAAAAGATCAACAACAAGCTTTGTTTTTTAAACTATATCACACTATCGTAAAGGCAAAGACTTGTGTTAAGTATGCATTTATTGGCATAACCATGTATACTCTGCAATGTTAAATATTCTAACTTTGTAGAAAATAAAACAGCATTGTGCCATTATTTACATTTATTTACAAACTTAATATACATTTTTTTGTTTCATCATAATATTTTAAAGGCAATACTAAAAACTAAAACATTATCGTTCTATACTCATATTTTTATTCTTTTTCAGTCTATTGTCATGACTTATATTTTCCATTATTATTTCACATTTGTTTTTTATTTAATTAAAACGAACGATGCACCTATTGTTTTTAAAACCTTCATAAATTAAGTGTACAGGTTGTAGAGCATTATTCACTTAATCAAAAACACTCCGACATATCATTAAACCGTGTAGGCAGAAATGTCTCAAAGTTTTCACATACACAAAGTACACGATCACCATATGCTGTTTTCAATTTCCGAATCTTGATAATGCGGAATGGAATATGCGTTGGCAATTCGCTGAGCTTCTTTGTCTCTAAGCCACATGATTGTCCCACAGCATTCAAAGCATTCATTGTAGTAGTCTATAAACAAAAGAAAAGCATATCTATTACACTCTATAACAGCTTGTAATAATATCGTGCATATAGGTATTTTATACTATGCATTGCTAATAAATTATACTATTTATGCAAGAAATGCCCTTACTGTAGCAGATACTACTTTTCTGCATATAACACAAGTGTTAAGTGTTAATGCACACTTGACACATGCTATCATGTGTCCACAAGGTAAAAATAATACACCCAGTTCATCTTGATAACAAATTTTACATAATTGTTGGTCACACTTTTGTATCTGTTCGTGAGACAAGTCTTTTTTTTTCAGCCTCATGTATTTACTCCGCGTGTTCTATGTCTAAAGGCACTTTTAAGTCTTGTGCTGTAATTACGTTTTCTTACGAATAGTGTTCACAAATTCCTGACCTTTAAGCAACACCATGTATCTACAGTTAGGTAACCAACGAGCGTGTTCTACAAAAGGGTCATCAGTCATTTGCCAATCCTTTGAAGCAAATCCACAATGAAAGCTTATTATTTTATCCCCTTCACCAGTATAAAAATCCAGCTTCACTTAGCTGTTTTGTAAGGGGTTTTAATATTAATGGCCAAACATTTTTATAAGATTCTAAACGTTTATCAACAGAGCTGTACTCTGGGTGTGCTAGTGCTTTAGTCTTGCAAACTCCCAATTTTTCAAAAGCACATGCCAATTCAACACTGTCTATGGCATATGGATCACCCATATCGACATTACCGTTGGCTGGTAATACATCATTATTATTATTTATTTGTGTTTCAGCAACGTAAGTAGTGGCCAATGGCCTTGTGGTTCGGTAAAATGGATACACTGGTAAGTTACCCACGTGTTTCCCAAGCATGTAAGGACAACAACGAGACCATTGCAAATGGTATCTAAAGGGATCATCCCCTTCTTTCCAGTGTGAAAGTTCGATACGACAAAACACACAGTGCACAACGTGTGCCTAATACATGGATCCCGGCCCATAGGAACACCAAGGCCAAGATATCACGCACACGTCAACCTGATGAACCTTCCCGCTACAGCCCGGCTGTCGCCCAGGGAACTCCTGACCCTCACAAGCTCGGTCGCCGAAGCCGGAGCACGCACCGCACCCCACAACATGTACGCGAGACCAGACGATCCAGCCGGAATGCGGAGAGAACGCTCGGCTGACCATGCTAATTTGAAGATCCAAAACTACCTTCCAGCTGTTAGTTCATCGCCAAGATCCACCCAGCCAACTGTCATATTCAAACAACAATACCCCCACTACAACCGTTCCCCATTATTTCAAGCCTCTTCCTCAATCCACTGCTGACCAAGGACAGGAGCGGAACCCTTGATAATGCCGGACGCAGTTTCCAGTGAAACGTTGGGAGATATCCTGTCTGGACCACGGCCTACAAGCCCGAAGAACTTGTACTTAATTGTGAACGTCGGCCGTGAAAGCCTAAGCTGTTATACCGTGTGTTGTAATAAAACTTTTTCTTATTGTAATTTACTAACGTTGCACAAGAGCACAGAGTACTTTAAAGCATAATGTATGCTTGTTCACTGTTTGTTCATTACGTTAGTGGCGCATGACGACACCTAAAAGCAAACAAAATAACCAATCACTCAATCAACAAATCAATCAATCAATACTTGAAAATAAAACGTTAACGTTAATTGGCATTAATATATCAAAACACCATAACAAATATTTAAAAATAAACTGTATGTCGACACTAACAGTAACCCATGCACTTATTTTCTTTTTTATAAAGCTGCAGTCATTTACACCCCCCTTTAACCAATATATAAACAAAAATGAATGTCATGTCAGTTTGTTCAGATTATCATGTTCAAAACTGTCGATATTCGTTGAGTCCATAGGGAACCACCCATATATTTTTTTTAGAAAATCCATCATGGCCTTGTAGTTTTTCCAGTCAACAACCAATATGGTCTTGTACCGTTTGCCAATACATAGATAATAATCAAGAAAGCAATCATCGTCCCAGTCATATACAGGTAATGAATTTTATTTGTCTAGGGTTTTTCAGTAGTGGTAAAATAGGATAGCATTTTAAGTTAGGCTTACCTGAGTTTTGATAGTTCACTCTTTGGCAATGGTTTCACTCTAGTGCACCTCGGGCTTTCAGCGAATGCTACAGCAGTAAAGCTTTTCTTTGCAACTTTCTAAAAATAAAATAAACCACCATAAATACCTAAATTCAGGTTAATACATGCATTTCATAAAAATAAAATATCGAAAAAAATGAAACAAGTTAGTTAAAAAAAATCTCACCTTCACTTGTACTGGCTTCTTGCTGTTTCCTTCTAGTGGGCTCAAAAGTGCAATGGTTTCTTCTTTCTCAGACATGTAAGGTATACCGGTTATCTGCAAACAAATAAATTAAAAAAACATTAATTACCGTGCTTTATCAATAACTACAAATTTAAGGTTCATTAGCATTACATTATTAAAAGAATCATTCATAGGTACTTACCAAAAAATAGGATATTTCTTCCACAGCCCTACTGTATACGTCCGTTTGCTGGTCCTGTCAGTGTATTGCTAACACAAACCTTATCAGTCTGCTTAGCATCAGAGAAAGTTCCATTCTCTCAGCGTATTGACCTTGAACTCATGTCTGTATCTCACATTTTCCCACGCCTCCCCACATTCCTCAATTTGGATAAGATTTGCGTACCTTATACTAGTTTCATGTTTTTAATAAGGAACCAAAATGGCTGCCTCTTATACATCGGTAGTCCTACTGTCTCAGAACCAAAATGGCGGTCTCTGCTTAAACTTCGCACCTGCTAGCCACCACGAGGCAAGTAACTCGACACAGTACTTCCTGCCTGCATGGGCATTCCTGCCTTACCAGCAGCAGCAGACTGACAAGGCCTCTGGCTAGGTACAGTATTCAGTCTCCAGCGAATAGGACTGTGTGTTTGTGTTAGCATTAAACTCATGTGTGTCTTATTATTCTTAATCATTTTACTGTAATAATAATTATTAGCAAGCGACCATCCTTAATACATGATCATGTTAATTACATACTTTCACCACGTCCAAGAATCACCTGGTCATATCCTACAACCGTCTGCTGTGTCAGAGAGCGGTCTCGCTCATCAACGTCGACTAAAACGTTAAAGATCCCCTTTAGGGTAAAAAAAATCCTTGCCCACTTAAACATTTTCAGCCTTCAAGTGTCAAAACACTTGCTTGCTATCAGGCTACCAGCTACAAGTGTTAAATCATACATTTCATTTAACCATTCAAAGCTTGCGTTTTCATTCTAAATCTATCTCATCACAGAATTATCATTTGCATTAACGCTCAAGTCTTACCTTCATACATATTGCTTGGTCAATCGAACGTTATAGCTTCATATCGTACAACTGTCTGTTAGCCTATGAACATGCATGAATGCCACAGAGCCGTGTCACTGATAACCGTTTACTAACGGTGAAAGAACTCCTTTAGGGTAAACAATCCTAGAATGCTTCACACGTTTTGGAATATTAGCGTTCATCCTTTCGTCATAACATATATCGGAAAACGAACCGCCGTTAACCGTCCCACCGTCCTGCCAAAATATCCATTGTTCTATTGGAATACCTCCACCATAGCTAGTGACAGGCTCGCTGACACACAAGCCAGTGGTACCGTCTGTCATGACAACCACGCTTCATTTAAAATTTAAAAAACAGGAAAACATTTTGTTCAACATGCATGGCGTTAGGCCCTTCGTGAATTATTTTTTGGGGAAAACATAACTACCACGTTCGACAAGGGGCGTCATCCCGAGTCTTGAGTCCTTGTACACGTCCCTAGCAGATTGGTTCGCGAGATATAACAAAAAGTCTAAAATCATATTTTTACCCCAAAATGGGTTTTTGATCCTACTCGACGCATGCATTCTCGACAAGAGGGCAACGCGACAAAAAATGACACCTTGTACAAGTATCTAGCCTTATAGGTTCGTGAGATATCAGCAAAAATTACAAAAAACACTTGTTTATCCCAAAATCGAGTTTCCAATTTTTTTATATAGAAAATAGGACGTCAGTCCGAGTCCAACGAGATGTCGCATGCCCATGGTTTCGTGAGATATACATGAGAGGTCAGCGTTGCCGAGCGGCTCGTGTCACAGTTTTGGCCCTAGAGACTTGAAATTTATTTTGGGGGTAGAGGGGTTCAGGGCCATTCATTTATGTCAAATAAACAATTTTGTAGAATTACTAGTTTCCGAAATATAGGAATTTAAAAATTGGACTGGTTTCAAAGAACATAAAAATAAAAACGTTTCATTATAAAAATAAAGATCGTTTAAGCCATTGCGCAACATTCTATCATGTTTGGTTTTCAAACTATCGCCTATTTTCGAAAACAAAAATTTTCATTTTTTTTATTATAACGACTGGTCCATAGGAAAGAGGGCGTCACCTCAAGTCCTACGACACCTCATGTATAGCGTTCATGTATCCGTTGCACGTCGGCTGGATATTGCCTCGTGATTTTCCGAATCAGCTCAGGTTCAGATAAAGGCGGCTGTTAGCATCTCAGCATTCGTTTGAGAGAAAACTCTATTTAAATATTTCAAATTCGCGTTGCGGCCATGCTGGTTTGTTGGGCACAGCGGCGTCGAGTGAAGTTGAACCAGCACCATCCCCCTTCTGACGTGTTTTTTTCCTTTGGAAGTCCCTGGCTGGACATGTCCAGCAGACTCCTTTGGAAAGTCTTGTAGCTCCCACGGCGTTCGAGCTCTGCCCGTCTCATCATTCTGGTCTCTGAGTTTTCGATTATACTCCTTGCATTCTTGCGCTCGGCCTTGCCAATCCCCGTCAATTTGGTTACGGGGATCGCGGTCTCGGCGATATGCTCCGCTGTATCAGTAATCTCTCCGTATATGGCCTGTCTGCTGAGCCCGAGGGTTACCTCTACCTCCTCGTCTGTTTTCATCTTGACGGCGATTGTCATTCGCTCTGTTGTCAAACCTGCGCCCAAAGTAACTGCTGTTATCAGGCTGCCTTGGTCGTTCGTAGAGTCTTCTGTTCCACTGACTACGGTCAGGTCTGACGTTGTTTTGTTGGTACGGCGCATTCGTAACTGGTGTTGGTTTCGGTGTTTGGCAGATTTTATCTACTCTTGCCAGATTCAAATTGCGAGTATCTCCCTTCGGTCTGTGAATGCTAAATTGGCCATTGCTCGAGTCCAACTATCTCATCAACTGGCCACACTCTAGAAACGTAGTGGCATTGGCTGCCATCAATATCCGTTGCACGTCGGCTGGATATTACCTTGTGATTTTCCGAATCAGCTCAGGTTGAGATAAAGGCGGCTGTAAGCATCTCAGCTTTGGTAATTGGGTTAAAATGTAATTGGCATACCGGGTTGGTTGGTTGATTAGAGCTGTACCGTTTAGTGTACATATCTGCACGGTTGCTCTGCTGGATGTTGCTCGACCAATAGGTCCTTAATTAGGCCCCGCGGAAGTTTTGATATCCGGTGAAAGAGTACTGGAAGGCACGAAACCAAGTACTTGCCAGTCCATCAAGAAGGCGTTCAATCACTCTGAGCTCCCTCCCAGGTGTGACCATAGTGTCTCTGAGATAACTCTCGACATTCCTTAAAAATTCCACTGGGGTTATACTTCCACCAGTTCCCGAAAAGTGAGCGACTTGCTCCTCTCGTGATCAAATTATCATTACATTTCCACCTTGGTGATGAGCACGCAAGGGTGTAAAGATGGGTGCATCGCAATTCATATGACCTGGTTGTTCCATCTGCATAACATTATTAGAAACTTCGTTCGGCGGCGTCATAGTCGGAAAGATGGCGGTATTACAGTTGGTAAAGATGGTGTTACAATAGGCATGAGTTTAGGTTGTGCCTCCATGAGTTCAAGTTCCTCTGCTCCACCTGCTGAATATCTGGAGTCGTTAGTTGAACCGCTGGATTACTTAAATCATTCATCTGCAGTTCAGGCCGATGCATCCCCCCCCCCCGAAGACATGCTTCGCCATCGGCGACGGTCTTCCAAAATTTCTGGCTTGATTAAAGGCGTTCAGCTATGGGGCTACCTCTTCAATTCGTTTCCGGAGGAAATCAACATCTCCCTTGACATTCGATATATTGTATCCGCTTGAGCGGAGGATGTTTGGTCAAAGCCCTGGCTTAGTGTTCTTCGGCGTCGGGGCGCGTTACTTTCCACCCACAACTGACCTCACATTCGACATGAAAACACAATAAGGTTACCAAGAACTACAGAAAAACTCAACATTACAATTTACAACCATGTATTATACTCAAAAACTATCAAACAAAACACATAATATTCAAAAAAATAATATCAATCGTTTTCTTGGTATGTCCCTTCAAGTAAGAATCAAAAATCACTCAAAAATCGCTTAATATTCACTGGAAATCACTTAAAATTGTCTTGCTTATTCTATTTATCCTTTAATTATTCCTTTAAATCTTATATTCATTTAGACTCCGAGCGTGCCTTTCACTTTAGTCATTTTTATATCTTCTAAGGCTTAGGATATTTAACTTATATTCTCAATACCCTTCAGGGCTTCTTTTATATATACATTTCTATTTGCATTTCATTCAGTTTCTAGACTGATTTACCTCTTCCACAAAGCCTTAGGTATTTGAAAACAACAACCAATATATTTATTTTCAATACACCATGTCATGGGTCTACCCTCTACTCCTCCGGTCATCTATTCATGCTCCAGGTAATTCATTTTACATTGCACCATGCACTGTTCATTTTATTTTAGGGGACCCTTCAATTATATTATGCTTCATTATTTCATTACCCGTTCATTCTTTATATTTCAAGAAAGGAATCGCTTTTCATCAACAAATTTAATATTGACCAAAATTTTGTCAACAATTTACTTAATAACTTCAAACTGAGGCTTGAGAGAATTGTATCAATCCCAGCCTTCCAACTATATATTCCATTTCGTATAGCACCTTTCAATTAAAATTTCCCTGTTGCAAACGTTTACTGCTTGTATCCTTTTAAAAACCACTCGGCTGTGGAACTCGTTAAATGGTCTCTTTCATTCCCTCATTAGGGTAGGTTCGGGCTGGCCGGCCTTCTCCCTACCCTTGGCACCGTGTGATTTATGACGTCTCGCGTATCACCTTGCTTTTACACTCCTCTTAGTTCCTTCAAAAAACCTACGATTATCCAAGCTTTAATTCATATACAATTACTTACTTCCTCATTTACCTTTTATTATTATCATCAATATCTCGTGTTTCCAGGATATTGGACACTAGTTCGGAGAGAATATACGACGAGTTCATTTATATAACTTCACTTACTACGATTCATTTCAACAACATTATTCCGACGAATGACAAAGCTGGGAATACGCATCCAGTCTTACATGCAACTTAACATTATATATCATTTCATTTGCGACGCTTCAATATAACAACTTTACGTACGACGATTTATTCCAACAATGCCGGCTGGTTATCATCTAGTCCGTCCAGCAGGTCTCACATGTGAAAACCATGGCTTCAATTATAACCTGACCAGAACCCTCAGTCTGTCAGTGGGTCACGCCCTCATACCATAACATATTACAAACATTTTTACTAACTTTTCATCTCGCGAACGAAGTATATCCTGGATCACGCATTTCTTTGCTAACTTTGAGCTACACTTATTTATTTATAGGCCCTTTCGGCATTATAACTTTTCTTGGATATTCATAGTTTATTTATTATTCAACAACACTTTATCCCTTAACGGCAAGACTCCGAGTCTTTCTATGATTTTACTTTCACAACTTTGGCCTAATAGCCTACCATACAACATTGTATTCTTGTTCTTTGGTGATCCGTATTCACCCATTACGTTACTTTATAAATTCATTATTATGACCATAAATATCAACATAAACCCGAGTTCCTCATATTTATTATATCGAAATTTCAATTATTTACTTTAGCGCTTATTTCATTTATAATTCATTATTTGGTAAAATATTTAAACCATTTACATATATTATACTATCAATTTTTCATCATTTCGTTATGGCGCTTGGCTACTTTACTTTTATCTATGTAGGCGAAAATTCAAGCCCTTTTCATTAGATTAATTTCTCAATTTTTAGCCTACTTTTCATATTTTGAAAAAATTAGGAAAAAGTAGACTTATGAGATCGGGCAAATGTGTGTATGTCTGTCTGTCCTTCTGTCTGTCTGGCTGCCTGTGTGTGTGTCCCCACCCTATCAACTCCTAAACGGCTGCAGCAATCGAAACAAAATTTGGTAGGAGTAAAGATCTATACCTGAATATCTCACGCCCGTATTTGAAAACGTCAGTGCTACCAACTGCTGAAAAATCGCAATTGAAATTTGAGCTCCATGTTGGATATCTTGGAAGGTATAAATGGGAGCTATTTCAAAATTGGCACACGTATAGATAATAATATTGCAGTTTAATTGCCAGGAGACCATACATGGCAGTGTTGCCAAAATGATTATAAGCCTGCTGATAGGTCCAATTTTTAAATGCATATAACTTCTACACTATCAATTGGAATTCAAGCAAATTTCGTATGTGCTATGTGTGCATGAACAGATATGACTGAGCGTATTCTTAAGAGCCTCCAGGGCTGCCAACTGTTAATAAATGCTCTCAATTTGTTTTTATCCAAATACCCATATATCGGAAAGTATGCAAGCTGACAGCTTTAAACTATGCACACGTATAGTAACTGACATTCTATAAATTTGTAGTAACTTATATACGTCAGTGCTACCAACATGATTCTAAGCCTGCTGAGAGGTCCAAATTTAAATACATGTAACTTCTATACTATCATTTGGATTTCGTGTGTGCTACGTGTACCATAACAGATATGACTGCGCCGATCTTAAGAGTAGCCAGGGCTGCCAACTGTTAATAAATGCTGTCTCTATTTTTGTTACCCTAATATCAATATATCAGAAAGTATGCTAGCCAATAGCTCTAAACTTTGCACACGTATAGTACCTGGCATTCTAGATTAATTTAGAGTAATTAATATAGGCCTACGCCAGTGCTGCCAACATAATTTTAAGCCTGCTGATAGGTGCAATTTTAAAATGCATGTAACTTCTGTACTAACTAATGGATTTCAATCAAAATGGGCACTACATTATATCATATTATTTCAGATTATTTATGACCAATACATGTATGTCATTGTTGCCAACATGATTTTAAGCGTGGTGTTAGATCCAATACTTAACTGCATGTAACGTCCATGATATCCCTTGGACTTCAACCAAATTTTGTATTCTGTACCTTAAGAGAAATGTAACTAAGAATATATTCAGTCACCAGGGCTGCCAACTGTAGTTCTCTATTAGGCTACATTATGCCAGGTATAAAGTATTTCGAACGAATTAGAAAATTCGATATTACCAACATAATTTCGTCATTATTCTAGATAGATCCATATAGATTACTCATTGGCATGAACCTTACATTTTAAGAAAAGTAGGCTCTTTAGTTCGTCACGGAACTTCTTGTTATTTACATTATTGGTGCGTCTTTACTTTATTATTTGGCGAAAATTCAAACCATTTATAATATTATTTCCGATTCCTTCCTTTCAATCCATTATTAATTTATCATAATCTTTCGGGTTTTTGATTATTTTATATTTGACTGATCCCATTTCATCTTTATATCCGACGAGGCAATCCTCGCGGTCTTCAACTTTTACTTTTATCCCATATATATTTCAATCATATGGTGCATTTTAAATACATAGTGAAATCAAGACCAAACTCCCCAGTTAATACTTGACTTCTACTATTTCAGTGCATAGTACAATATTAATGATTCAGTGTTGTGCAATCAATAATAGCTACCTCTTTACCTAGATACTTGTTTTTGTTGACCATAAAGCCTTGAGTATCCATCATCAGTGTATGAGACATGTTTACGCTTGCATAAATCAAAACCAACTGACTACTCACTACTTGGGTTTAGAAATTACATTTACTCAAATCACATTCTAGTAAAAATCGTGCCTACTATAAACTGCACCCACTTATGCACCCACTTTTACATTCACTTTTGCACTCACTTTTACACCCACTTTTACACCCACATTTGCACCCGCTTTTACACCCACCTTTGCACCCACTTTAAACTATTATTTCTATTATCGAGCGAAATTTATAGGAGATTATTTCATGCTTGAAAATTGATATGGAAGTATCAACGAATAGTTGTGGTAAGCCATATGCATACTATAAAGGTTCTACGTATATTGTAAAACGAACCAATAAAATGGAACTGTTATTTGACGTTGTTCAAAACATCGTTCAAAACAGTGTCAAAGTGAGCTAAAAAGTAAAAATAGTGAGGTCTTAAGTGTGAGTGATCATCAATGTAGTGTGACAGATAAGACATCGTTGCTGTTTAAAAAAAACTTCAAATGTTAAAACACTAGTCCGAAAAAGATAAGGTAACCCGCGTGTTGTGCAATCAATAATAGCCACCTCTTTAAATATATATACTGTACTTGTTTTCGTTGACCTTAAAGCCTTGAGTATCCATCACCAGTGTATGTGACATGTTTAAGCTTGCATAGATCAAAACCAACTGACTATTCACTACTCGGGTTTAGAAATTACATTTACTCAAATCACATTCTAGTAAAATTCATGCCTACTATAAGCGGCACCAACTTCTGCACCCACATTTGCACCCACTTTTTCACCCACTTTTGCACTCACTTTTACATTCCCTTTTCCACTGACTTTTGCACCCACTTTTGCACCCACTCTTGCACCCACTTTTGCACCCACTTTCGCACTCACTCTTGCACCCACTTTTCCTCTCACTTTAAACTATTATTTATATTATCGAGTGAACTTTGCTAGATATTAGTTCATGCTTGACAATTGACACGGAAGTATCAACAAATAGCAAAGGTGTGCCATATGCATTCTATAAAGGATATACATATATTGTAAAACGAACCAATAAAAATGGAACTGTTATTTGGCGTTGTTCAAAACATCGTTCAAAACAGTGTCGAGGTGAGCTGAAAAGTAATAATAGTGTTGTCTTAAGTGTGAGTGATCATCAATGTAGTGTACCAGATAAAACATCGTTGCTGTTTAAAAAAACTCTTCAAAATGCTAAAACACTAGTCCCAGAAAAATATAATGCAGCTCAAGATAGTGCATTGTTTGTTAAGAAGCATGTATCATCTCCTCAGAAAGTCGTGTTAGGACAGTTGTCAATGTCTGAAAAACTCCCAACATTAACAAAGGCAACACAGACTGTGCAAAATGTGGTATTGCAAAAGGATCAAAAAGGACTATATAGCAATAGTGATGAGGATTATAATGATGATGATAATGATAATGGTTATGATGATGATGACGATGATGTTGATGATGATGATAATGATTTGTTTACACCAGAAAATGAGCTTCGTCGAGCCAAAATTATTAAGTAATTGATCCACATAACCGCTTAAACTATTCATTAACATTACATGTAATATTTTCTACCACTCTGCTACCATTTTGCTCTCACTTTTGCTATCACTTCAAACTGTACATATTAAATATAAAAGCCGTCGCCAAATGATTTTATTATCAGAACAGTTATAACCTTTGTAGTGAGCAAATCATACTAACAGGTTAGTTGCTACAATGGAACTTACTACAACTAACAAAGGCAAACAACGTGTACTCTAAAGGCTACTCTTATAACTATAATCGTCAAAATGTAAAAGGAATAATGTTTTGGCGATGCTCAAAAGAGAGGTCAAAAAGATGTCGAGGCAATCTAAAAAGTAGAAATGGTAAGGTTTTAAGTGTGAGTGATCATCAATGTGGTGTACCATATGAAACACTGTTGGTGTCAAAAAATAATCATGACAATGCTAAAAAGCTAGTACAAGAAAAAAATGTTGCTACTCAAAACAGTGCAGTGTTTATTGAGCAACATTTAACCCCTGCTGTAAAAGTTATGTTTAATCCATCTTCCACATCTCAAGAGTCATCAACATCACAGACTATGCAAAAGGTTGTGTTGTTGTTGTTGTTTTAAGGGGCTGAACTACAAGGTTATCTACCCTTCACATGCAAGAGAATCAAAAAGGACTAAATAGTAATAGACAAAAAAGAAATATATTTTAAATGTAACTATTGTACAAGTACTTATATTAAATAAATAAAACTATTGTATGGGTATTGTCTGTTTTTTCTTAATTGCTATACCCACATCCTACTATATTAATGTTATTGTTAACCATCAACAATCTCCACCTATGTTCAGAAAGAAAGTGTTCTTATACAATACACTCTATGGTATGTGTACCAAGTATCATAATAATACAGTGTCGTCAAGCCATGTTCAGGCAATAGTAATGTTAGGTAAGGGGTTCGAACCCTTGCTTCCTTGTACAGGATTATTTTTTACTCAACAGCAACCCATAATACTGTACTTTGAAACATGTCACATCTCATTACAAAATGTCAACTGTATCGTTTTCTAAGACCCCAGCTGCTGGCTAGTAGCTAGCAGACTGTGCAACAGAAACAGTGTCACCATGTTCATCCTTAAAGAAAATCAACATTTATTATTCTTTTTCTTATTATTGTTCATAAGAGTAGTGTAAAGTTGTCTTTGTGACGTAACGGTTAGCATAGTTAGCTGGCACTCTAAAGCTCTTGAGTTCAATTCGAGCTTTAACATAAAATTTTAAAGCATATTAGGACTAAAACAGGTCTACTCAGTATCGGGTGATCCAAATAAGTAGATGTGGTTTGATTCACACTTTAACGATAGAACACGACGGTTTTATATTTTTTTAAATGATAGCCATTTGTTCATTTTTTTCATTTTCACATTCCACACATTGCCATTTGTCAATTTTCCATGTACACAATTTGAAAATGTCAGTTTAAAGTTTTTGGATTTCATGATATGGAAACAAGAATTTTCCATTTTGTTGTTTACATATTTGTCAATTTCCCATTGACATTTTTTAAATGTCAGTTTTAAGTTTTTAAATTGTGTTGATATGGAAACATGGATTTCCTATTTTTTTCCATATCACAGAAGACACGTTTATGATTTAGTCCATGCTGAAAGTTTAGTTTTGTAAAACACACATTTGCTAATTTAAATTTTCTTGTAATCACCTTAATGGAAGTGCTTGGCCATGGCAATAGTGCATTCTCTTTCTGTTTGTTTCCAAAAACATATAGGCCTACTACTACTACTGTAGGTAAGACTGTTTTACAAAATAACACCTATCTACCGCTGCATTTAAAGAAACACAAGTGTTATAAAAACTACAGTATACTATTTACCGTTTGCTATATACATTAATTACCCCACCATCCTACCTTGCCGTGTTTGCTTTGGTTGAACAATCAATGCTACCCACACACACACACACACACACAAGCTTTCTCTCTCTCTATCATTCTATCTATAGTCATTATTTTCACACAACCATACCTGTCTTTGAAAAACAAATACAACCACTCTATTTATCCTTGACATGCACACTTATCCCAAAGAACTTTTACTTATACATTTAACACTTACTATCACAAAAAATGTTTCCACTATTTACAATTACAAAAATGAATATTTACAAAATACTAAATCTACTGGTTACAAAAAGCCATGTGTCCAAACAATAAAATATGGTTATGTGGTTATAGCCCTATGGTAGGCTAATGCATAGGTCATTCATCTGCACTCATTTGCTATCCATCAAGGTAAAAGTGCATTTTCTCTGTTCCACAAGATACAAATTTGATTGCTGGATTGTATCCTGCACCGTTTATGCGATATAGCTTTGCCAGTTCATAAAACCGCTAGGTAGTTCTCTACATATAGCAATTTTACCACTGCTCTACCTACGCCTTTTGCTCTTTTGGCTTTCTTACAGTCTAGTGTATGATAGGCACTGTATATCAAACCCAGTTCACCTTTGTATTTGTAATCCAAGTAATAATTTGAAAAGACACAAGTGTAATCAGTTTTAAACGTTATCTCTGTGTTGTTTTGTTTAATATGTTTATGACATGCATATTAACCTGAAATCGAACCCTGGTGGAAAGGCTAACAGCTTAACCACTACACCACCATGCCCTCGTTTCTTAGTTTGACTCGTTCTAGGCCTCAGACCTGGAAATCGAGTTTAGACCACCAGTACAAGAGCTAAAAGTGCTTACCACTGCAACACAAAATGGATAGCTGGTAACATTATACAACCGGAAATGATTATATTTCTGTTAGCAATGCATTTTGTCATCAGCCTACTGTCTGAGCACTGACAGCAACACAGTTTAGTTTAGAACAAGCGAGTGTGTGTGTATAGATTATTAGCCTCAAGTATTTAAAGCTTGTTGTGTGTAGCGACCATCTTGTCCCGGTAACCACTGAGCATTTTTTGTGTTTTAGCTATCCTCTTTAACCAATCAATTAAAGATAGTCTACTCTTAATTCTTGAATCGATAAATCAGAGTTTGTGTACACCGTTTGTCATTTATTAACCCATACCTGCAACCTATACTCTCTCTATACTGCAGTTTGATCTGAAAAACAAGTTTGAATTGTAAAAGACTTGTCAGTCACCATACATGTAACCTACACTAATTCTTTCTCTACCTAGCTATGTTTCATCACACATGTTAACATCTCACATGTTCGTATCCGATTATTAGTTTATAAAATCTCAGGTCGATGACCTTGATGTATTGGGTATTTTGGGTAAATTCATTGGCCATGGGAAAAGGTTGACCATTCTATGTCCTATGACACCTCACATGTTGATATTCGATTATTAGTTAATAAAATATTAGGTCAACGACCTTGCTGTTTTGAATCTTTAGGGTAAATTCGTTGGTCATGGAAAAGGGTTGACCATCCTGAGTCCCATGACACCTCACTTGAGCCTCTCTGATTATTAGTTTATAAAATCATAGGTCAATGACCTTGCTGTTTTAGATCTTTTGGGTAAATTCGTTGGTCATGGAAAAGGGTTGACCATCCTGAGTCCTATGACACCTCATTTGACCCTCTCTGATTATTAGTTAGCGAGATATTAACAAAAGTGCAGTTAGGCCCTTTTGACATAAATAAATAATATATTCAAAGACAGAATGTCACCTCAAGTCCAACGACCTCTCATACAGGTCCCTAGCCTTATTGATTCAAGGGATATTAAAAAGCTAATGACCTTAGATCTTTTGGGTAAATTCGTTGAATGGAAAAGGGTTGACCATCCTGAGTCCTATGACACCTCACTTGACCCTCTCTGATTATTAGTTAACGAGATATTAAAAAAAGTGCTGTTAGGCCCTTTTGACATAAATAAATAATATATTCAAAAACAGAATGTCTCCTCAAGTCCAACGACCTCTCATACAGTTCCCTAGCCTTATTTATTCATGAGATATTAAAAAGCTAATGACCTATTAGTTTTGGATCTTTTGGTAATTTAAAAAAAATAACTCACCTATAAATAATTATTCAAAAAGCCCGCCCGCTAACAAAAAACCCAAGTGCGCATGCGTAAAAACAAAAAACAAACATGTTAATTCATAGTAGCAATCGGCTCTTCACATGCGTTTCATGTGGAACAATGTTTAATTTCATCATAGCATTAGGGACCATGGGCCAGTCCTTAGGGACCACTCCAATCGGACCGGTCTAAAGGGATTAGTCAAAAAGGGCCTGTCAACAGGGGCTCGTCAACAAGGACCCGTCCACAGGGACTCGTCAACAAGGACTCGTCCACAAGGACCTTTCAACAAGGACTCGTCAACAATGACCCACCAACAATGACCCGTTAGGTTAGGTTAGGTTAGGTTACACTACAGCCGCCATCTTTTAAAAAGTCCGCCCTCTTACAAAACCTATGAGTGGGCATGTGTAAAAACAAAAACTAAGCATGTTAATTCACATTCGCTATCCACCGTACACATGTTTCTTGTGTTGAATAACGTTTAATTCCATATTGGCATTCAAACTCTCACATGTTGCACTTGGAAGGCAAGATTCTCAAAAAAAATACAATTTCACCCCCTAGTAGGGGTAGGTTTTATTTTGGGGTTGAAATATGCTGTCCATTGGAAAGGGGGTGTCAGCCCGAGTTCAACGACACCTCATTTGTTAAAATCTAACCAGGGGTTCGAGAGATATCGCGTCGCCGCCATCTTGTGTGGAGGAATGTGGAGGTGGAGGTGCTAGAACTGTCCAAAAACCACTACTCTCGTGGATTTCGAAGATTCCAGCAGCGTGGTGTCGAAGATAGTAGACTACGTGCTGAGTAATGAAATATTGTAAATTCATAGTTCCATTGTTTCAGCACTGTTGTTAATTAAATACGCACAACTAGGCGTTACAATAAATATCACGCAATTTTGAGTGCTTTAAAAAGATGATGCTCGCAGATGCAATATCTCTTCAATTGTGCAAGTGGGTCTTCCACAAAGACGTGGGTTCGACAGCCCCAAACGTGTTGCGTCCTACCTGGACGGACTCAAAACATGGTGTGTTCTTCTCCGGAACAGCATTCCGGCTTCCAAGGAAGTACTAGAGTCGTGCAGTGTTTAGTTAATCCCGTTCGCATATCCACGATGCAAATCCACTTACCAAATCATTTCAAGCCACAGTAACGTGGTAAATTGCACAGAGCTACAAATTATAAAATCCTGGGATGCGTTGCATAAAAATACGTAGTTAAATATGCTCAGAAAAATATCAGCATAATTCTCTAAAGTTAAAAGATCAGCTTAAAGCATGACGAAGATCAAGCTGGCTTCCGGGTGTGTTCCATGCAGTATCAAAGTAATTGCACATTTCTCCAAAGACAATATCACCAGGATGAGCATATACGGGCTTAATACACTTATTTAGTTGCAGTATTAGTTGAGATAATTCAACTCGTCAATATTTGTTGTAGTCTATGTGATGTTCAGTTAAGATACTGGATGTGGTGATTGAACTCAGGTATTTGCTCGTTTGGAGTGAATAAGTGGTTGTTGTAAAAGGTGAATTCAGATGGTTTTGAACAGGCTAGTTATCTGGTTGAGTGTTACGTGGTACTTTTGAGAGCATTTCGCTTGGTCACTGTTTGCACTTGAATGAAGGGAAGGTCTTGTGTGTTAGGGTTCCTTATCTCGTGTGGCTTTTCCCCTCTCTCGCATTCGTAAATGCCGTGTGTGCCTCGTGCAAATGTACCTGTAGTTAGTTGCCAAGTGTAGTCTGTCAAATATGGTGTATGTTACTGTATTCAGGGTAATCTGCATCTATTAAAGACCTGGTTTCAAACTCCACACATAAGTTAATAAGCCCTCTCTAAGCTTCAACGGACTAAAGACAATGTCCCGGCACCTTTTATTCTGCCGCTAATACCGGCCTGGGTTTATTGAATAATAAGATACATCGTACATCCTGATCCAATAAAATGTTTCCCTTATTAATCCCTTATCCAGCTTGGCTATATCGTTATGTTGTTTTAGACGGGGTGTGTTTCCCAATAGAGTGAAGAGGGGTCCGCTCTCCATGAAAGTGTGTTACTTGAAATTATTGGGGGTGTTTCCTTAAGCTTAGTGTATCTCGATTGCTTCCTTTATGTCAAGTGCTCTGCCTTTTGTTTCGTGATGGATTACAGGAGATCTTAACTGAATGATATTAGCTTAAAGACTCTCCAGTGTTTAAATCCCTCTAAGAAGTACAATCTGCTAATAGCTTGGGTTGGTAAGATCACTAATCCTAATGATATTACCTTAAAGACACTCCAGTTAGTCACCGTCTGCGTGGGTATGTATGAGCTCTAAGCTGACGAATATTAGCTTAATGACGCGCCAAGAGGAACCATCTGCTCTCAGTCTGGTTACTTAGGTGCTCTAAATTATCTAATAATAACTTAACAACCCTCCAGTACGAAAATACCTCAAATAAGAACCATCATCTCACAGTGTGTGTTGGTACCTAGGTGCTCTAATCTGAGAGATATGCGCTTAATGATGCAGCAGGCATGTCTGCTTCATTATGGTAAAAAGCTACTGACTGTCTATTGAGTACTTTGGAGCTCTATTCTGAATTAAATTAGCATAAAGACACTCCTGTTTGTCAATACATCTCCGAGTAAACACCAATATCCTTAAAGGAAGGTGGTACACAAGTAAGGGACAATTCTTTTTTTTTTTTTTACGAATTCTAGTCATTTGATGTACGATAAATTTCAGTAGTTATATTGATGGAAGTTGTTTCTCACGGCTTGTATTGCACTTAAATGTCTAGTTGACACTTGAAGTTACGCCCACCTATTCGACTTGCTAGGCATAATTTTGAAATGACAACCGTAATTTCAAACTTCACGGTATATCAGTGTGATCTGCTGGCACATCTTATCTTCTACGGTGTGAAGCAACTGTGTCCGACCGTCAATTGTTTGGCCGTGCTTGAAGTTGTTTACTGAAAGCACATGGGTTAGTTTGTTTTGGTACTGAATCAAACATACTTTTAGAATGCCTAGTTATAATAGAATTTGTAAGAAACGTGCTGGAATATGTGGAAGGGAATGACGTGGACCAACATGTCAAATAGTTGGTAGTCAGGAGGACGGTAGTGGAAATAATGTCGATAATAATGCACCGGTCATTTCCCGGTTAGATAATGCTGTTGCATCTCCAAGCGACATTGTGACACACAATCCAGCTGTTGGGACTAGTATTTCAAGAAAAAAAAGGTCTCAGTGACTAAAAATACAAGTGATAAGAATATAGTAAGGAGTGGTAATTCCATAATTAGCTAACAACTGCTTTCAGCTGTTCTGTGTAAATTTGTGCAGAGTAAATATTGCAACCAAGACAATGGCATTCCGTGTTTTGAAGATGAAAACCAGAGGAAAGGTGTAGTTAGTTCTTCAATAGTGTAGTGTGGAATCGTGTGCCTAAATCAGTGATTGTGGGGTATAAAACGTTGTACATGGGTAGGGACCGGAAAAATTCGCATTTGCGATAAATGAGAATATTTGTAATATGTGTTGAAACCATTTTTTAATAGTTTTAAGGTGTTCTGAAGCGCTGTGGTACCTAAATTCAAAATGCTACAAAATGCAAATTTTGAACAAAATGCGAAATTGGTACAAATATGCGATTTTGGTGCGAATTCTGCGGAAATGTGCTATTTTACTGGCGAAAACCACATATTTCGGAGAAATCATGAGAAATACTGCAAATATGACGAATACATCTTTCGACCGCTCTGATCGATATATATAGAAAAGTAGTCGATCGATCTCTGCTTGCTGACTTTAATCGATATTTACATTGGGAATAGGATGTACCGATTATTCCCGAAAAGGAAATCGAGTGCCACGGAAGTAACGAAATAGAGGCAGCTCTGTTTTCCTGTTGTTCATACTCTTCGTTCAAAGTTGAAACTGTTTTCGTGTAAGGTGCGTGTGAATAGTGTAGAGAAGAAAATCAAGCGATCGTTTAGGTTATGGGGCACACGACGATAACTGCGCGCGAAAGGGCTCAGCAGTATGCAAAGGTCGGTTTATATGCCAGAGATTCAGTTACAGAGTTTTGTAAATATTGTAATTGCTGAATTGCGTGGGAGAAAAAGGATAGCATTGCGAAACATGTTAAGTCGGAAAAACACGTGGGTAAGCGTCGCGATCACAAAAGTTCAACCCTTGCTGCTAGTACGTCTCAAGGAATGCAAACTTCTGTGCTTACACAGTTGGATAGTTGTAAACGACAAATTTCCGGAGATAACTTCTCGAAACGCACTGTTGAAGTATTTGCCAAAGCAAATATACCTCAAGAAAGGCTAGAAAACAAAGAGCTAAGAGCCTGGATTACTGAGTTTTCAATGAAGAGCTGCCATGTGTGAAAACTCTACGTGAGTTATATTTACCTGGTTAGTTTTGACTTCATTGATCGGGTACGGTTTAGATATTACGACATCGAAACCGCACTCAGAATTGAAGGAGACCGAATTTGAGCGCGATTTCTGTATCGAACTATCTTACCCGTACCCAATTGATCCAGTAATTTTAAATTATTTTGTTATAATTTGAGGTCTTTCTTCCTTTCTAGAAGTTGAATCTTACCACAAGAATAGAACAGCAGAGGCTCTGATGGGGAAGAACATCAACATACTCTGTGATGAAACTACACATAGAATGGGCCGTTCTGTTTTTATCATCATATTCCAAGTCCCAGCCGGATCGAAAAGAGAGCTGCACGTTGTTTCTGTGAACTACCTTGATGCAGGAAATGCTAGAAACTGCTCCCGTGCGGTTTCAGAAGCTCTGCGGAGTTATAGTGTACAATATGATGCGGTTAAAGTGTTTGTTAGTGGCAGTGCCCCATACATGACCCGATGTTATGACACATTAAGAGTGGTCATAGGGGATCATTTAATGTATGTACAGCTTGTTTGGCAATCATTGGGTCGCAGTGATGACAGAATTAAATAATGTGGTTGCGAAGGAATAACTGCATTTTTAGCCTACTTTTCACATTTTGCAAAAGTGAGGAAAAAGTAGACTTATGATATCGATCTGGGCAAATGTGTGTCTGTTTGTCTGTCTGTTTGTCCGTCTGTCTGTCTGGCTGTGTGTGTCCCCCTCTATCAACTCCTCAACGGCTGCAGCAATCGAAACCAAATTCAGTATGAGCCAAGATCTATATCTGAATACCTCAAGCCCATATTTGGAAATTATGTCAGTGCTACCAACTGCTGAAAAACCGCACTGGAAATTTGAGCTCCATGTTGGATATCTTGAAAGGTATAAATGGGAGCTAATCCAAAATTGGCACACATAAGAGTATAGACAATAATATTTCAGTTTATTTTCCAGGAGGCCATACATGGCAGTGTTGCCAAACTGATCCTAAGCCTGATGATAGATCCAATCCTTAAATGCATATAACTTCTACACTATCAATTGGATGTCAACCAAATTTCGTGTGTAATATGTGTACGTAAACAGTTATCAGTGAGCGTATTCTTAACAGCAACCTACTGTTAATAAATCCTATTTCTATTTATTTACCCTAATATCAATATATCACAAAGTATGCAAGCCAACAGCTCTAAACTTTGCACACGCATAGTAACTGACATTCTAGATTATTCTGGAGTAACTCATTTACGTCAGTGCTGCCAACATGATTCTAAGCCGCTGATAGGTCAAATTTTGAAATATATGCAACTTCTGTACTAACGAATGGATTTCATCAAAATTTGGCACAAAAAGAGATAATCATATTTCAGATTGTTTCTGACCAACACATCCCGCGCACTGATAGTTCCAATGTCTAACTGCATGTAGCGTCCATGCTATCCATTGGACTTCAACCAAATTTTGTGTTCTGCAGCTTAAGAAATGGAACTAAGAATATAGCCTATTCAGTAACCTGGGCTGCCAACTATAGTGCTCTATTAAGCTATATTATACGAGGTACATTTCGAACTAATTAGAAACGTCGATGTTACCAACTTAATTTCGTCATGATTCTAGATAGGTCCGTATAGATTAATCACTGGCATGAATCTTCATTTTGAGAAAAGTAGGCTCTTCAGTTCGTCACGGAACTTCTTGATGAACACAAGAAAGCCAAAATATAATTACAGTATTTACATTTCTTAAAATCAAACTATGGGGCATCAAAGGAAGAAAATCGTTTTCCGGCACCAGTCATATCCCGATGGAATAGCTGGTTTCAGGCTGTCTTCTATTTAAGTTCTTGCTTTACAGATGTTGTTACATTTTTCAAGATGTCTGACATGAATGACATCAACAACTGTGGTATTAAGTACCTGGCCGATCTGACTGACCGAGAAGTAAGTGAACTTCACTCCCATATGGTTTTTGTAACAGATCATGCAGCTGGATTGGCTGACCTCCTTACTGAATTTGAAGGATCTCTGTATCCTACCTGTATCCTACCTCTCATCTCCTTTACCCCAAATTGCATAACCTTGACATCAGTCTTACCTTAATTTGTGCTGGGAATTTTTCTGCAGCAACTGAAAGTGCTTACATTAAGCTCACTCCTCTAGAGCAGGCTGCATTTAGGGACACATTTGTCAAAGCTGCTCATTCTTCAAAGTGTAGCTAGCCACATTGAAAGCTAAAGACCCCAACCATAAGCATTTTGTGTCAAGTTCTCAAGCTCTGTTTCCAAAAAAATAATTTTGAATAACATTGATAAAATAGCTGAGCTTTAGAAATTGTTTGGAGTGCTCTCACAAAACGAAATCTGGTCTGATTATAGTTCTCTGAAAAGTGCTATTCAAACACAGATGAAAGAAATTGAGAAATGTGATATCATGCTTTAATTAACTGCAGTTCACACAGAGTTCAGCATATTTGCTAAATACTGTTTTGAATTGTTGTGGACCCTAACGAACAATGTAGATAGCGAGCGTGTGTTGTCCCATTACAACCCAGTGGTTACAGACAGAAGGTGCAATTTGAGAGAAAGCAATTCTGAACTATTGACAATGCTTTCGTTTGAGGAATATAACTGCATTTCATAAAATTGGAGTCGTAACAATAATATTCTAAAGTGATGATTTTTAACTTTGTAAATAGATGCTAATTTTGAAGAAAATAGATGCTAATTTTGAAACATATAGATGCTAATTTTTCCGGTTCCTTCACATGGGTGTGTATGATGCAGTTTTAACATACAATGAGGGGTGTGCAGGCTGATTAAGGGTTCTGAAGGCTTTAGGCATTGAACCCGGTCAAAACATGCAGGCTGCAAAGCAGCAGAGGAAGGTGAAGATGATGAAAATGATCCAGATTATGGGCCAGGATTGCACTGAGATATCGTCCATTCTTGTTCGAAGAAGAAATTGACTTCTAAGAAAATAACTTTCAAAATATTTATGAAACCAAACTTAAAATGTGCACAAAGCTTAATTCCTTGAGTGTGATAAATCAAGACAGGTTTAAGGCAAGAAGGTGGTGGCATCTAGTACCCAACGTCATGGCTAGGTGTCGTTGACGGTACCATTTGGTAGCGAAAGTAGGATATACTTGAAATTGATCGCCTGCAGTCCTCACCTGAATTACAGATAACACACCAATACAGCCATCACAATTAACACCGTTTATCAGAGAGATTCTACGCACACCCAAAGTACACGGGGCTACATATTGATCTCTATAATACAACTAGATGTCACACTCCTCGCATTGGCCGCGAGAAAGTGAATCCAGGTAATCGGTTAAATTTCCTTGGAGGTAGGGGAATATCTGTTCTCTGTCAGCTGTTTGACAATATGTAATGTGTTACATTCGCCCGGAGGAAGGGGAAGATCTGTTCTCTGTCAGCTGTTTGACAATATGTAATGTGTTACATTCGCCTGGAGGTAGGGGAATATCTGTTCTCTGTCAGCTGTTTGACAATATGTAATGTGTTACATTCGCCTGGAGGTAGGGGAAGATCTGTTCTCTGTCAGTGTTTGACGATAGGTAATGTGTTACATTCGCCTGGAGTCAGGGGAAGATCTGTTCTCTGACAGATGTTTGACAATATGTAATATGAGAGAGGCGGCAATATTTAATCAAAAGTGGTCATTTCTTGTAAATATATTTATTTCATACCAGTTTCAGACTAAACATTGCTGTTAATTAATGCAAACTAATTTATGAGGATCTCATAAGGAAATAAATATATTTGTTTTAAGGGCCTGGTTGTTAAGTCAGGTTTCTCATATGAATAGAGAATATACGAGGACTTGTGGATATCTGCATTCTTGGCTGTCACTGCGGAGGTCCGGCTTCCATTCTCGCCTCTGCCAAGAAACTTTTTATTCTGGTCTGAGAGTTGGAGCGGGGAACACTCTCCCTCGTGAGGCAAAAATTAATAGAGGTGGGTTCGATTCCTACCTCGGCCATCGATGAAGTGGTTTGTGGTGGTTTCCAGGCAAATGCCAGGATAGTACCGAACTTAAGGCCTTAGCTGTTACCTACCCAAAATCCTACCTCAATTGCAAATACACGCACCAGTAATGGGGCGTGGTGACTCAGCGGTCAAACTGTTGGCCTCTCACCTCGACGCGTTCGATGCCCGGTCAATCCATGTGAGCTTACTGAAGAAAAATGCCTGTGGTTCGGATTCCACGTAAAAAGGAGGTCCCGTGGCTCATGATCTCGAGATTAACGGTCTCGTAGAACTAAAATCTTGCTTCGTTTTTACTCACACCAGTACAGACATCACAGTGACACAGGTTATTATACAAATTCACACACAGTCAAGTACACGGGGCTACATGAGCATGATGTCGCAATGACCCTAATCATTCTACAACAACAAAAAGCAGCAGCGCAGACTACTTTGGCAGTGTGCAGTAGCTTCTATATCTTCCTCTCTCAGTCGTGACCTAGCTGTTCTGTCCCTTAAAACAACCATAACTAAATGATGCATGGACCATATATGGTGGTTAGACGTGTTTTTCTCGTCGTCGAAAGTCGTGTGAGTGCGAATTTCTTATTTTTTTATTTCGGTCTAGTAAATTTGGTGATCCAAATTCTTTCAGTTTTTTTTTACATTATGTTTGTACCAATTTGATCTAGTTGTATTGTTCTTCAGGTATGTGCGAATTTAATAAGTTAGTCTAAGTGCCCCATGAATTAGATTCTGTGCAGACATAATGTGGTACATGAGTTTGGAGATACTTTAATATATTTATCCATTTGGTTATGGAAGATGGACTCAATCTTTGATTCTCGGCCATAATGTTCTTCACATTATTGTACGTTTTTCACGTCCAATTGTCCGTTAACTGTTTTGTGTTGAAGAGTGAGAGTTTCTGAAGTGTAGAGAGCTTCGGATCTAATTACCTTTAAAAGAAGTTGGATTTTGCATTTCCAGGAATGACTCTTAAAATTGTACGATTTTCATTTAAATGAAATGCATGTTTTATTTTTTGAATTAACTGTTTTGTGTTGAAGAGTGAGAGTTTCTGAAGCGAAGGAAGCTTCGGATCTAATTACGGTGCTTTTGAATTGAGTTGGATTTTGCATATCCATTAATGACTCTTAAAATTGTTCAAATTTTCAGTTAAATGAAATGCAGGTTTTATTTTTTGAATTTTTGTTCTGATCATTTAAACTATAAGCTTTGCATTATAGTGCATTTAATCTGACGATGACCCAATAATTGGCCAAAAACATCGTACAATACATTAGATGTTCGAGTGCTAAGAGGCGTCTTAATTTAATTACAGAATTTAATAACAGAAGTTAAAGCGTATAACCAGCTCCTCCCGGTAGCGGTTAAAATATAGGGAACCAAAGATAAAGACTTTTTTCTACCTCTTGGGTTCAACCAGAAAAGTTTTAGTTACAACCAGCCAATCAGCGGGTATCTGATAATTATATCCAAGGTAACCATTACCCATGATGCTTTGTGTTTGTTGCTGTTTAATAAGCATTTTCAATTGAGTTTTTGTGAGTTCAATGTGTGTATTGGTAATTCCCTTTGCTTTTATTTATAGAATGAGTGAGTTATATGACACTTAAGTGACTGTGGGTGCAGAGAACGATAGCTAGAGAAAAAGGAGAGTTAATCTGTGAAAACAAGAAGAGAAATCGGTTATCATTAGCCCAAAGGCTTCAACTCATTCAACCCCTGCTCACATGGCTCAAGGAGGTTTTCTTGGAAATATTTCACATCCAATTGTTGATTTATGTAAAAACACAATTAATATCTGTTCCTAATGAAGAGGCAGCAGCCTTGTATCTTAAAAGCCTGTCATGAGGAGGTCCAGGCCTTCAGGCATGAAGCAACGGCCAAGCTATTGTTCGCTAGACTACACGTTGATTAAAAAAAGAACAGCAAAACCCTTAGGAATTGCAGAAGAATCTTTATAGATGGCATGCTAGCTAAATCTACAAGATTGCTTAACATTGTTGTTCCTAACAGCGGACGTCACTGTACCAAATAGGGGATAACATCGAAAAATATCGAATTTCAACATAAAAGAAACAGCTTGTCACGGTTATTATCAGGAATTTCTGGGGAATGAAAGAACATTATTCAAGACAAAATCATTGCTTATTTAACTCGATGTTAATTTAAACAAACCAAAGGTATTGAAGTTGTGAGCAAAGTGTGTATATTTTGATTTTTTTCAAGTACTTCAATATTGGATTTCACTCCACATGTTTAGATGTTTGTAGTTACTGCTGTAAAATGAAACAACTGATTCAGTAAAACCACTAAATACATGGCCAGTAAACGACTTCGTGCATCAACGTTTTATAATATAATGTAAACACAGGACATGATTCTGCATCAATGTGCTTCCATGTGCAGCAAGTTCAGCTTCTTCCAGAATCTTCCAAACAAGAGGCATATTATTCCTGGCAAGTGAGGTTGTATTGTTTATGTATTGTTGAAATCTATGGGAATACTTCAAGCTTATGGACAGAAGATCAAGCCGGAAATGCCTTTATCGGAGATTCGTCTGCTCTGTTACAGCACCTTGTAGGCCTGCAACTAACTGAAAATGTTGTATTAGACTGTCCTTTGATTGGTGTAGCGCTAAAACCTAGGGTTGGTCTGTCTCAGTTAAACTAGAACAGTTACCTATTGTACACAACCTATATCCGGCAAACAAGATAGATTTTGACAAGCCTCCGTAACAAGTCTACGGTGAGGATTGGAAGAATATCAGAAATAAACAATGCAGTGGAAGAGAACAACTGCTTGGAGGATGAAGCAGGACTCCATGTTCAAGACAATTGGCAAGATAGACTTTTCCTAAAACAGACTACTTTCTTTTTTTAGTAAACAATGGAAATGAACTTATGAGCTCTACACGAACCAACATGTCCGTGTGTCTGTGTGTGCATGAATGTGTGTATCATTTAAAAACGAAGAGACTGAAGTGAACCCAATTTGGCTCAGAGGTAGCGCTAGCAAAGGATATCTCAGTGCCATGTTTTATATCGCGCAAACATAAGGAAAACAGAATTGCAGCCACCCAAAATATACAAAGCTAAAATAAAATTACGACTTAACTATTTTACAGATCTCTACTAAATTTTCGCAAAACTGACCTGTGTGTAGGAAGCGTCTAGTGCACAAACTGCAAGGTCATCAATAAAATAACTTAATGATGGCAGGCATGCGTATGAAGCATTATCCATTACACACTCTATGGTCCAATGATTCCATGTTCACAGTATTTGGCAATCAGTTTTATATGAGGACTTTCTGTTACGAATATGACGAGTATGAGAGCAAATTGTGCGCAGCCGCCATCTTGAAACTATAAAATATATAAATAAATAACTATAAAAACATATGAGTTATCGTAACAAACGTTAGTGTCATGTTAGGACCAAATATGTTGCCTTGTATGGCCATGGCTAATCGAAAGTCTCTGCATTCATCCAAGATGGTGGCTGCACAAACTATTAGAACATTAAAATCGACAACTCAGAATGAAATTGGCTAATTCAGACGACTCTTGCCAAGAGGTGAGAGATTATCACATTGAACATAGTGCACATCAGATGATACAAAGCTTTGGCATCCTAGAGTTAGAAACTTGACATTTTATAATAGAATATAAGATAACAATTTCAAAATGGCGCTGGACGTTGTATTTAAACGTAATTGTGAATCATTCAGTCTGTACTTGCGAAACTAAAACGAAACTTAGTACGAAGCATCACACAGAGGACGTTACTGAATTGGCCAGAACGCACAGAATACAACGACGCTCGTTGGCCTTCTTGAAAATACAGAATATGATAACGAATAATGCAATGTATTTTTGCGATGCAACAACGAAATTTAGCAGTAATACTGTACAGAAACTTATACAGTATGTGGTTTCCTTTGACCAAGTCAAAAGAATAACGACCCCATACGTTCACGATGGTGGCTAGGCGTATTCTTAAGACATGATTATATTTAAGGTAACAGTGTAGTGTGAAACTGGCAAATAATGCAGAACGTTACAACTATCTCAATATTTCAGAACATTTTCAAATTAGTATTTTGAAAAATGTGTCATTTGCTTCGGATAGACATATGAGTATACACAGTAACCTACATTGATCAGTATTGTCATAAGGGCAGTAATAATGCACTGAAAATAAGTAAAAAATGCAACTAATGCCTATATTCATGTACCTTTTTCTCAGAAACTAATGGCTATGTGTGGATGTAATTTTACACAGATAAACTAATTACCCTGTTCTATTTTGATGACTAGAATCTTAACTCTATGTTAATCAAGTTCTTATCTATGATTCTTTGAAATTTGTAGCGGCTTCGGTGGCGTAGCTGGTAGCATGCTGAACTGTTGTGCCCAAGATAGCGGGTTCAAACCCGGCCGAAGTCGTCGGATTTTTTAAGAGCGTTAAAAATCCTTCAGTATGCCTTTCTTCGGAGGCGAAGTAGAGCTGGCGGTCCCATGTCATAGATTTATGGCAAGTAAAAGATCCTTTCACAGACTAAACTTGTGTAAAGCTAAATTGTTAGGTTAGATTTCGTCCGAATGCTCTATCAAAATTCCAACGTCCACCACTAGGTATCATTGATATCTGCTGGCGAAAGTTGAAACTACTTGAAATTGAACGGAACTTGTAGCTCACCCTAATAAGGGTGTCCGCTGGAAGCAGCTACAGACTCAGGCGAACCGAAAATGTCCTCGGATACTCCCGGCACTAAAAGCCATACGATAAAGAAATAAATAAATGAAATTTGTAAAAAAAAAGTTTCATTTTTCATGAAAATTTGGTGCTACTTATTACAGTTTCTCAGAAACTACTGGATCAATTTGAATAATCCTACTCACCAATACTCAATGGCATGGTTATACTGTGCATACAAAATATCAGCTTGATATTCCAACCCAGTTTTGAGAAAAAGGTACATATGTTTCAAAAAATTTAGTTTTTGAGAAAATCTCAAAAAGCATTATGACAGAGTCTGGAGTCGAATCTCAGTACATCCCAGGAGAATAATCATCCTGGGATTCATCCCCTCCCTATGTATACTTCCTTTCGAACCTCAGCTTGGTTCTTAATTCCTTTTGCATGGCCTCAGCAGCTCTATCAGCTTAATATAAACGCTTCTGTTCGATGGACTTCAATGACTCTAGACAGTTTTTCCCAACTCTCACACTAATTTCCTTTAATGCATGATTCCTTGAAATTACACCATCATTAAATGTAAGTACTGCCACTATTACCCCTATTTTGAAGGTCTCAAAATTAACTTGGAGGACACACCTTTCCTTACACAAACATCCTTCACAACCGAAAAACTAGCACTAATTTACAAACTTTACACAATGTGTTAGAATAAAATCGGACAGAACTTTTAAACCTATTATTACATTGCCAGCATTAGAATGTGATATAAACTCAGTACTATCCATATCATGAAATTGATCTTTAGAAAGTTTTATTTTGGATGCACTTGATGTCTATGAACTATTTTAAAGAATACCACATGGAGAAGTTGGATTAGAATCAACACTAACAAGTGACTGCAACAAAGAATCACTGTTCACTGTTTATAATATATTTACAGCATGTCTATTGCCAAAGAATTTACGTTTCATATACACTTTCTGACTTCTACCCAAACACTGCCGGGAAAGTAAATAAACAAACAACAATATCACAAAACTAAACATACAACGTACTGTATGAAGCTAAACTTTACCAAGCATAAATTAAATTCCCCTAAGTGAAAAAACGAGAATATAATGAGTAAGAAAGTATTGAAGTGAAAGTGGATGTGGCACTTTCAGAGCAATAGCTGTGCAGTACTTAGTTACAAATTAATTTTCAAGTCTCAAATGTAAACAATTTACAATAAATTATACAACAAATTATTCGTAAAAGAACAAAGAATTTTATTACGTTGAAAACTAAAAATGCATTTTTTCATCAAATTACACTACACGGTTACCAGCCATTTGGCCCACATATTTTGGGGTGACGCGTCGTCAGCTCATCGGGCCCCTCGGCCGCTAATCTTGGTATTCGTCATCGGTGTGCTACCTCACTGTCAGACAGATACTCAGTTGTCCTCACGAGGCTGTGTGCAACCCGTTCCAGCCCTCACGTTAGTTTCTGAAAGCCCTGACGGGACCGGAAATCAAACCCGGGACCTCCGGGTGAAAGACAGACGCGCTACCCCAACACCACGGGGCCGGCTTTGGTATACAAAGCCCACATACATTTACGATATATTGTATCTGTTATTTGTGTGTGCGTATTGTAATTTAAAGATGGTCACTGCGCGCTATATTCGGCTGTATAATTGTAGCGACGTTTTTGTAAGGTTCTCCTCTTCACTAACTGTCGCATTAATTGTTCTTTATATCGCGTGTGGGAGTGTGTATATTTGTCAACTCATATCAATTCAAACACGACGAAACCGAATTGAACGAAATTTGGTACAGAGGTAGCACTAGCAAAGGACAGTATCATGTTTTATATTGCCGCCATCTTGACGGAAACGTAATGGTGGCCACTCAAATGTTAAAAGCTTAAATTGAGTTACGACTGACCTAATCATCTGATCTCTATCAAATTTTTCAACAACATACCTTTATATAGGAAGCGACCTTTGAACAAATTACAAGGTCATCAGCCAAATAGCTTGAATATGGCACCCGTGTATGTGTGCAAATTGCGTGTGTGAGGGTGTATACCTGTCCCCCTATCAATTCATACATGACGAGACTGAATTAAACGAAATTTGGTACAGAAGTAGCACTAGCAAAGGGCACCTCAGTGTCATGTGATGTATCGCCGAATTCTTGATTGAAACGTAATGGCGGCTTACAAAATTTTCAGAGATTAATTCAAATTACGTCTGACCTAATCATTCGATCTTTGCCAATTTTCACAAAAATGTACCTGAATGTGGGAAGTGTCTTTTGCCTAAACTACAAGGTCATCAGCCAAATCCTTTCCAAACGGTGGACGTATAAATCATGCAAGTATTATAGGCTTACCGTGATTTACGATTCAACAAGGCCCAGCCTCACCAAATCCGTTCATCGTACAGAGGGCGGTTTAAACGTCCTCAAGGAATATAATATAACGCGTTGTTATACAACAAGCTACTACAACCAACATTCAGTACTCCTTGAAAAGTACAATGACTATACCCATGCACTTAGGAGAAAGTAGGCTATATGTTCTTTACTGAACATTTTGTTATATATTTGTAAGCCAAAGTCTAAAGATCATCCTCAGCATAGCCCAGAAGGTGGCTCAGCATTCTATTGAAACTTCAAAATCAATAACTCAGGATTCAATTGCGCAATTAACGCTATATATTTTAAGTTTAAGTTGTCTTGACACACTAATAAAGGAATGCAAGTCGGTAACCATGACAACATTATCTCAAGGGGTGGCATCCAACTTTCCATCTATTTCTGTAAGAAGCAACATCACTCCATTTATTACATTTCTGTGAAAGTTTGCAAATGGCTATAAGGTTATCACGGAACCAACTTAGACTGTATTATTCATCAATGCAATTAAGGGGGTCAAGGGGTAAACTAGATTTTTTCACGCAATTTTCACGTGCGACATAGAGTACAGAAGGTCTATTATATCTCCAAACAGAAATATTACTTTCAAAAATTCCTGAATTGAATCATCATTTTTGTGGCTTTTTATGAATTTGGGTATTTGAGGCTAAAGAACCTGAACTTTCATGCACCACAAGCCTTTATAACACAGCGCAGAGGGTCAGTTTTTATGTGACGTGTATTGCGTTTCGTCCTCAAGGCTTTCAATTCTATTTCACTTGAGGAAGTACACGTTAGGTGAATTTAGTTTGAGAGCACATTTTAACTAATCTTTTCTTTTTTTGTCGACATACGGGTTCTTTGTAAGGATGATTTTGTTTGATACTGTGTGGTAGATATACCCATATTTGGATATCTGGGTGATATGTTGTAGACAATAGAATTGTCTGTCTGTCTTTCTGTGTATATTTATGTACGCCTATAACTCGTGTTCGGATGCTTGGTGCATCGTAAAATTAGGTATGGTATCCATGAGAGTCAATACACCAATCATTTATAAAACCCTTCACCGTACTTTTCATGCAGTAGAAAGGTGGATATAGGGAAAAACTTTTCAAAATACATGCTAAAATAGGCGAAATATAAAAATTATCCTAGAAGGACGGCGAAAGCTTCTCACTGTGAGACACACAATTCGGGAGTCTATAAAGGGTCTCCGAAAACCACATTTTAAGGTTCTTAAATTAACAGTTTGTGTGATATTCCCAGAAAACTGACTTCGTTCTGATAAACTTATGAAGGAATGACAAACCGCTAACCATTGCAACAGTAGCTCAATTGATAATGTCTGGTGCTAACACCGAACACCGTTCGAAGAACGGGAACTTCTGCTAGTATTCTATATTTTCATTATGGTCACCTCGCCTTGTGTGTTATACCTTAGGCTTATTGAAGGAAGGTCCCATAAACGGTACTTCTTTGCTGCAAAGTTTCGTTCTAATTGCGCAATTACTTTCTGAATGATTCACTATTACGTTTGAATTTCACGCCTAACCGCCACCGTAAAATTTTAATGTCGCTGTCATTTTCCTTTAGGCTTTCGATACACCACAGGTTTTAATCTTAAGACCAATTTTCGTTACTTTAGTTCAAATGTATACAAAGTTACCTATTTATAAAAAAATAATTTCTGCATGGTCCCTACGTGCTATATTCACTGTGATAATTTCATCACTAACGCAACTGACGCATCTAATATACCGGTATTACTCGTCTTCTGCTAAGTTTCACCTTAATGTGCAATATCGTCCTGAGTTAATCTTTTGACGAATACAAAAGGGAGGTCTTGTATGATACTCGCCTATTGGCAGGAGTTGTGTTAATTTCCAAACTTATTTCAGAGTTGTCGAAAATAACGTTCTAATAGTTCACTCAGCCACCATCTTGAAAGTATGGAGAGAGTATTCTTTTGCTTTCCCCAAACAAGGCTACACGTACGGTCATACTTTGTCACTAATTATCTCTCCTGTAACTCTTAAGTACGGTATTGATAATTATATACCGGTATTTTATTGTTTTATAATATCAAGATATTCATAAAACCTCAACATTGGTAACAGAGGGTTCATATTTTCAATGTATCGGAATGAGAAGCACTGTAAATGATTAATTGTATCATAAGTCATGTATTATAATGCTTGGCTTATTCGTACAACCGCTTCGCCCGATAACCTTGTAGTATGGAGGCAAAGCTCTTCCCACATTGAAGTATGTTTTTCCAAAAGGTTGTTGATATGCCTAACCACCATTTCATTTGAGTCTTGTGTTGGGATTTCTGCCATTTTGTTTTAGGTAAAATGGTGGCGATTAAAATAGTACACTGTGGTCCCTAGTGTTACGCTCTAGGGAGTGCTGCCTGATATACAAGAAACAAGTGAAAATCACAAAGAAAATCCGCACGAAAAATAAAATATGACATAAAGGAAAATTAACTCGACCACGGTGACGCGCTATTTCGTGCCTTGCTGGGTACGAATCCCGCCTTGGCCATCCTGAAAATTGTTTTCGAGGTTTCCCATTTCCACCCCCAGGCATATAAACAGCCCACTTTCTCCTAAACGCATAGGTATAATTTATAACTCTTGTCCTTATCAAGGAGAATGTTGGTTGTAGTAGCTTGAATGTTGTTCTAAGGGACAGAATAGTGAGGTTATCAGCCCCTGTATGATACGTTATAATATTATCCTTATTTCCAACCAATACGATATTTCCTTAATGTGGTGGTTTCATCTGAGGGGATTGGACATCGCGGTCATTTAGCCCCGTGTACTTTGGTGTGTGTGTGTGAAATTTTGTCTGATAACCTGTGGTAGTGTGATGACTGTATTCATGAGTTCAATTTAGGTGAGAATTAGGGGAAGGCGGCCGAGGCCTTAAGTAAGAACCTTCCTGGCATGTTCCTGGAGTAGAAGTGGGAAACCACGGAAAACCACTTCCAGGATGGCTGAGGTGGTAATCGTACCCGCCTCTTCTCTGCATTGCCTCACGTGGCTGAATGGTCCCCACTCCAGTCCTCAGGTCAGAAATACATTTCTTGGCAGAGCTGGTAATCGAACACGGACCTCATGGATGCTAGCCACTGCGCCACGAGCCTCAAAAAATAATTTAGGAAGTTGTTATTGGTAAATCTTGATCATGTAATTTGTCTGATAACCTGTGTTTGTGTGGTATCTGTAGTAGTTTGCCTGATTGTATTCATTATTGTCTAGAAATGATCTGATGCCCCGGGACTTGAAGTATGTTACCATTCCGACATTTGCCTAGACGGAGAGTGGGAAGAATCCAGCAAATACCACACTGATGATGGCCGCTGTCAGTGCTAGAGTTCGAACCTTGAATCTCTTAAAATGCCTTGCATAATTGTCTACGTTAAGAAACAATGATAATAATAATAATCATATTTATGTCAACCTCCTATTGTTCCCGCTTCAACGGGGTTGGCGATGGGATGTAATGATTTATTACTTCATTGTGGAGGGTTATTTTACGGCCAGATGCCCATACTGACGCCATCCTCATGAGAGAAGTTAACAAGAGATGCAATGAGTGAAGGAGAATGAAACTAGGCAAGGCATTGGAAAGAAGCGGTCGTGACCTATTGATAGGTACCGTCCAAGCATTTGCTTGGAGTTGAAAATGGGAAACCACGGACAACGGATCGAGCTCACCCCTCTCAAAGTCCGCAATAAACTGAGCCACTGCGATAATAATAGTAATAATGACTATTGGCTCAACTTTTCCAGGTCTGGATATCCAGAAACCTGTCGAGGTTTGTTTGATTGATTTATTTTATTATACGTGTCGCAAAGTCATTAAATCAATCAACAACAACAAACTATTAAACTGGGGAACAGTATTCAGCGATAGAAAAGAGAGTTGGCAACACATAGTTCCGTGTCTTGAGTTTAGCAGCAGTGTTTCCTAGATGACAGCGTTCCGTCAAGTGTTACACCCAGATTAAACAGTGCATACTGCTATAGCTCGGTGGATCAGTGGTAGTTTGATTCCCGGCGATATCGTAAAAGATCTCTCGTATCCCATTTGATGATTGCAAGACAAAAGCCACAGACTACCTATTACAGTGCCGGTTTTGCTGTGTTGAATTTGGAGAGTAGATCGCCCAAAATAACAATAATAATAACTCCCAGATACTATGACAAAGGGAGGATAAATCTTTACGGTGATCTTCTCAGAATGAACTCTAACAGATTAACCAAACAAACCTTGGATTTCTTCCGCAACCGCAAAACAAAACCCACATGGTTTCAAGAAACTGAAAACGGCCAAGTAGGATTTAAAACAAGATTACAGAATATTCACTGCTCAATTGGCAAGCAAAACTAATTATTAAAAACGAAAATATATGGTTCCAAGACAAATCTATATTAAATCCAAACCCATCATCTTGGAAGAAGAGAGGAAAAGATCAGAAAGAATGAAGAGATACCGGGCACAATGGAAAGAACAACACACAGAGAAATGATTGATTCAACGTACCCCAAAGAGGGTGAAACGAAAGAATAATAATAATTATCTCTACATATTATTCCCCATTTTACGGGATCGGAGACAAGGTGAGGAGAAACATTTCAAGGGGACTGACGGTGGCCTTGCACGATAACGCGCGTATCCGTTCAGGTCAATAATGACAGTAATATTTCTAATAGTAATATATTATTTTATTTGCAATTGTATTTAAAAATAGTCTAAAATTTGTATTTTCAGGGAATTTATAAGTGTACCGGTATTTTGTATCTAAAATATATTTCTTCGAGTATTGTTTATTTTGTATCTAAATATTTAGTTAAGGAGAATTTTTCGCAACTCGGTGAAGCCTGAACTGGCGTGTGTATTTGTAATTATGTTAGGATTCGGGCAGGAAGCGAACGTGGCTCTCAGTTCAGTTAGGTACCGTAATATCCCAGCATTGACATTGAGTAGGAGTAGGAAACCACTTCAAAGATGGCCAAGTTCAGAAATAAATGGCTTATGGTTGATCCAGGAATTGAACTCGAGCCTTCACGGCGACAGCCTAAAGCTAGCACCTGCGCAACGAGGCGGTTTGATGGTCAGTTTACTGGTTACCGGTACGGTTAAGGTAAATACATTTTTATAAGTTTTAATTTACTGAAACCTGGTTCTCCTTTACCGCCAATTACAAGTATGGTGAGCTAAATTTGAAGTGCTGTCCACATGTTTGGGAATATATTTTGCCAACCATTTTGTTTATTAAGTTGAAAATCATTTTCTGGTTCTGCTCATTCAAGCACATTCAACGATGGACTCAAGTGTAAAAGTTCCTCAACTAATTCACAACCAGATATGTCACATTTTTCCCACCGTTTAAACTTCTTTCTTAATCTGCACATGCGGTTTCTAGTTTGGACTTTTCACGAATTGTTTTGATATTGGACAGTGAGAGCCCTCCCTATAGAACGGAGACTCGCCGTGGCCGTGTGGCGGCTGGGGCACTGAGTATTGCCGCGTGTCGAGCAAGGCATTGGTGCTAGCAGCAGCGTAGTGCCCAACTAAAGTGAGGGCCCTCACTATAGAACGGAGACTCGCCGTGGCCGTGTGGCAGCTGGGGCACTGTGTATTGCAGCGTGTCGAGCAAGGCATTGGTGGTAGCAGCAGCGTAGCGCCCAACTAGTTAACTCATTTACACTTTTTAACGTATTTAATAACCACAGTTACTTATATGATTTTCAGAGTAGTTGCTGGAAATGCTGTAACACATTTTCTAAACACACGTTGCACCAACGTAGGCAGTTTTGGTTCACTCGCTGTAATTCATCCTCACTGATATCGAGAGCCTGCAGAGTGCGCGGATTGTTTCTGTATCGGCTACCTTTTGTTTGACGTTCCTCCACAAGTAAACATCGCACGGAATATTTGATATTTTGTTCTATACCTAATCCTGTTCACGTGATACGAGGTAGGCTACAGTACCTCACAGGAAGTCTTAATTATCACAACTAAGGTATCAGGCCAAATGCGTATGTAAGAAATGCTGTGACAGCAGCCAGGGCTTCCCAACCCGCTGTTGAAATCGGTACATGTTATTAATCTGGCGGTGAGGAACGGTGACGTGTCCGTGGCGAGGCTCCGTTCTATAGAGAGGGCCCTCACTGTATAATGTCCCTATAATATTATTCGAATCCGACATATAATATCATAGCGTAGCGTAGTTAGCGTCTATGCCCAAGATCGCGGGTTCAAACTCTTCCGAAGTCATCGGATATTTTAAGAAGCGTTAAAATCCTTCAGTGTGCCTTCCTTCGGAGGGGAAGTAATGTCGGCGGGCCCATGTCATAGATTTATGGCATGTAAGAGATCCTTCTACTATCTAAATTTGCGTGAAGCTAAATTTCTAGGTTAGATTTCGTTGATACGTTGTAATAAATTTCCAACGTTCACCACTAGGTGTCAGTGACATCTGGTAGCGATAGTTGGAACTACTTCAAATTGAACGGAACTTGTAGCTCACCCCATGGGTGTCCGCATTGAAGCAGCTACAGCCTTTGGTGAGCCGAACATGTCCTCGGACACTCCTGGCCCTAAAAGCCATACGCTAAATAATAATATAATATCCTAGGAACACTCCAGTGAATATTACTATAACGTCCCTACGGTAGAATAAATGTAAGTAAGTCGCGCTTAGGTATGATTATTATCTACGCAAACCAAATATGGCTCACATGATGTTGTTTCAAATACGGTATCATATTTTACATTACATTTAGTATACTCAGAGATTGCCTGATTCAACAATAGCAACGTTCCAACAATGAAGTTTCAATGCCACACAGACATAAATCACAACCCTCATGCACAAGCTTGACAACGCATGCCAAGACAAGGGCGGGTGAGGCGCGACTATACAAGTAGGTAGATACTGGTTTCAACTCGTTAATATATGTCTATACACTCCCCAGCCCACTGATATATAGAAAACCCACACAAGACACGGCACAAACCTAGAAGAATTGCTGAGTTTTAATTCACCGGCCGTGAAAGCCAATATACCATCTTTTTGGAAGCCTTCATAGGGAGGTTAAGGCTGCTTGAGCTTTTAGTTCTGGTAGTCAAGTGGTGCAGTAGCACCTTATATAAAGGGAGGTGGCGCGCAGTTCGTCACTCCTGTGGGGGTCCGGGCGGGGACACCAAGAGCCCGCCGATGAGCCTAGCTTGGTGTCCTAGGCGAAACCCCACACAAGACACGGCACAAACCTAGAAGAATTGCTGAGTTTTAATTTACCGGCGGTGAAAGCCAATATACCATCTTTTTGGAAGCCTTCATAGGGAGGTTAAGGCTGCTTGAGCTTTTAGTTCTCGTAGTCAAGTGGTGCAGTTGCACCTTATATAAAGGGAGGTGGCGCGCAGTTCGTCACTCCTGTGGGGGTCCGGGCGGGGACACCAAGAGCCCGCCGATGAGTCTAGCTTGGTGTCCTAGGCGAAACCCCACACAAGACACGGCACAAACCTAGAAGAATTGCTGAGTTTTAATTCACCGGCCGTGAAAGCCAATATACCATCTTTTTGGAAGCCTTCATAGGGAGGTTAAGGCTGCTTGAGCTTTTAGTTCTGGTAGTCAAGTGGTGCAGTTGCACCTTATATAAAGGGAGGTGGCGCGCAGTTCGTCACTCCTGTGGGGGTCCGGGCGGGGTCACCAAGAGCCCGCCGATGAGCCTAGCTTGGTGTCCTAGGCGAAACCCCACACAAGACACGTCACAAACCTAGAAGAATTGCTGAGTTTTGTTGCGGGCAGGGTTGAATAGTACGGTAATAAGGTGTTTTTTTTTCGCATGCAATCATTGCCATTTCTGTTTCCACCCTCCTATGATAGCGCCCCAGCTTATATTCAATGTTCCAAATCGCTGTCACTAAGGGGAAATAAAGACAACGGCATGCTAATTGGGGCACTAAGGTTTAAGTGGCAGTTTCCGGGAAAGAAGATGCAATTAAGGGATAATGTTTTACTGAGGTATTTCAGTGGCAATAAGGGGGAAGTAAGAAGCAATGAAAATCAACAGTTCACGGCATATTCATAGCTGCTTAGTGAGAATGAATGGCTCAAAAGGCACTGAGTGGTTTTATCCGACTTGGCTGCAGAATAACTTGCCACGTGAGATAAAATACATACGATGGTGGACGATGCAGCTTCTCTATGAAATGAAACAGTAGGCTATAAAGAAGGAAATTATAATTCTGCCATTTCACCCAAATAAAATGAAAAGTTAGTGGCGAGGAGGAACACGGTTGAACTGAGTGAAACAACTTGTCCAAGCTGCCAATACGATAACCAATATCACCAGACAGTGGCAAAGAGGAACGTGTGTGTTGGACAGTTTTATGATTGTGATAAATGTAGGCTTACTTTAGGCTATTGATGGAATATCTATTTATTGCATTACGTTTTGTAGTTTGTCACCAGGGCATAAGAAAATATAATATTAATACCGGTAATCTGATTTGGGTTAAAAATACATCCCTAGTTTCCCTTATTCCGTGCCCATTAATCATCAGCGGGTCGAGGTTGCTAGCAATATCGTCAAATTGTGTCTTCCAATTGCTTCGCGGCAAAATATTAAGATCTGAGAATTTTTGAGTTTCATTTAGGGATATTTGAAGCTCTCTTTACAGACGTGACAAATTATCATAATGATGATGTTTTTTTCGACCTAGGCCCAAGTTCTGCTTGGACATGTTCGAGCCTTGTGTAGGCTATATTAATTTTCGAAATTTGACTGTCGAGGATACACTAGTTTAAATGTGAAACTAGAAATTTCTTTATGAAGACGGTTACTCCGGGATGGTATTTATAAGTTGGTAAGGATAAATTCATTCCCCATTCCCTCTCGTTGAATGTTGGTTCAATTAGGGAGATATGTTGTATTTGGTTGAAGTGGGTTTCTTGTAACACGAGGCGGAAGTACTGGCTTGTATGTTCTGAAACTCGTATCCAGTTACTGCCCATTTCTTAGTTGGCCTACTTCTGGTGTGACTTGAGTTTACTTTTACGTTGATAGGTTTGTAAAGCTATTAGGCCCACCCCATCACATTGTGCTCATGGTAAAACCAATTATAGGACGCTTCATTTCATTGGCTGGCGCAGTTTGTGATTCCTCATTCTGTATTTTAGTCGATATTATACCCTAACTGATATCGTATTAGGTCGAGTGCCTTGGTCGAATAAGATTTACCGTTTAACCTCTTCTTCTAACTGTGCACCTGGGGGGTTATATTCTCATTCTGAGTTCTGAAATTACCTCATTTGATAATGATAATGATTAGCCGTACTGGTATAAGTATGGCTTCTTATTATCCTTAAGCGCACTTTGTGTGTTCTAGTGTGCTGGACATTATGGAGCAACAACAACAACCACTCATTAAGAGTGAGCCAGAAGTGCCGTCTCAAACTGATGAACTCCCTAATATTGTAAGTTGTATTTATTATGTATATCGTGTAACATAGCAATCTTAGTGATGTTCACGACAAGCAAGGTTTAGTGACTTAATACTTGCTACCAAATAGTAGGCTAACCAGGATGTTAAATATTTCTTTGTTACATGTAACTTACCGGTAGTACAATTATACCTTCTGCATGTTTTACGTTGGCTCATATTTTTATAATACTTTCCAGGAATCAATTGACCTGTTACCCTCTTATAATCCGCTGGATGAGTCTGGCGATAAATACGAAGATAAAAGCTTGGCAGTCAAATCGGAACTTGAAATACAGGTGATCATAGGTTCTACATTTCCTCTTATATAAATATTTCTTATTTTAGCAGTGAGCAGTTGCTGATGTTATTGTAATCATAATGCGAGTTCCTGGGATCTATTGTACGTGAAGTCTACACCACACGCTGTGCTAACAGTAGCTAATTTATTTGTAATGCAGGTTCACTCTGTTGGACCCTGGACCCTATTGTAGGCAAGCTTATGGGAAAATGTCTGGGAATAATGGGTTTCGGGTAGGTGAAAAAAAAAAAAACAGAAATTAGCATTTTGAATAACACTTGGAAATGAGATGTGTATTTTTGTCCTAAATTTTTAATTATTGCTTATATTTATAAAATATGTATCCCGATGTTTACTTGACCTGTATACGATGGAGTGGCGATGCTACCGGGTGTTGTAAAGTTCACTCCTTATAGTGTTTGTAGATTAACTACGGTCGTCGTGTTTTCCGCTCAGCAAAGATATCAATGATGCATTCTTTGAATATGTCATTCCTGGAAAGATAGTTCACGAAACTCATCTCAATAGTCAGAGCACTCAAATCGCTCAGTCTAAAATCTGACATGGATTTCCTTAAAATATCATCACTGTCTTCAATGCACTCATACTTCGTTCACTTGAATCAGTAGAAACACGAAAGGTTATCAGTCTTATGAGGCGCACTGTGTTTTGATATATTTCTTCTAGACCGTTGTTCAAAAAATATTATCCTCATAGGAAAACGAAGATAACGGTCTTGATTTTGAATACACTTTGAAAACACTACTCTGATCAATGTTTTAAAACTTACAGACGGACATGCACGCGCTGAGATATCGCCCGCCTCATGATTGCACTGCTTGGAGCCTAGGCTCATGCTCACACAATCAGCTATCGACCTTCCGCTTGGCGCATGCCTTTTCTACCCACAGAGACTTGAGTCTGTTTCAAAGGAGACTCTCTGGCTCCTCAGTCGCGCGCTGAGGAGCTGGCGTCTTCCCTACCGTGGTTATTGAGAATAATACGCAAAACTAGATTTAATTTGCCTATGCCAATGAAAAATAAGGCCATTTAAATATGCATGTTCCTTGAGAATGAAATGTGTATTCTAAGGCTCTCCTCCAGTTTCGCCACTGATACGATGTGTGGTAACGATGGCGATACACTTCGACATTTTGGCATTTTAGCTTATGTTTATGAAATACTAGCTATTGTACCCGGCGTTGCCCGGGAGGTGTCTTTATAATGGCTTAGGACCAGAACAGCGTATCTACAATGGAAATCCTATTAAGATACGCTATTCTGGTCCTAAGCCAGCGATATGTTACAGACAGATACATGCTAATATATTTCTCTGAACATATAAATTTTTCCCCTAAGTGAGTTTAGAACATAGTTGTCCTCAACTGTGATGTTACTAAAGTGCAATATTAACTCAGTGTGAACCTAGTCGATATGCACTCTGGGGTGCAATAACGTAGCAGAGCATGCAACAATAGTTAAAAGGGATGTATATACACAATTCCTCGAGAACTCGTTCTCACAATTACTTTCCTGATAGTGTTATTTTTTATTTCATGGGGTAATTAAGACGTCTTATAGCAGTGATCACATATTTATCTCTATTATTTTTCAAATGTACAGTAGCATCGACTCGTTCACAATGACCCTCTATGTTTCGAGCAGGACCGCCGGAGTTTCTGAGGCTCTGAAGCGAATTGCTCGTAAAGAACGGGAGTCTTTGAGAAGATACAACCCTCAGCACCTTGAAAACTTGCCACCAGTTTGTGGCTCGAGGATTGGTCTCTACAGTCACCTGAGAACCCAACAGTGAATGTTTTGGAAGACAATTTTATACTCGTTCGTGAGTGATAGCCAATGGTGATGAATGATGTATAATCCCACTATAATGTCAAATGTGATGCTCAGATTCTGAACACATTGGACTTCCTTCTTGTTTGAGTGTTCAGTCTTTTGACTGGTTTGATGCAGAGCCCCATGCCTCCCTGTCCTGAGCTAATCGTTTCATCTCTACATAGCTACCACACCCTACATTCGAGGCAATCTGTTTAACATATTCTAACCTTGTTTACCCCTACAGTTCTTGTCCTCGACTCTTCCTTCCATAATTAAGCTTGCTATTTCTGGGTGTCTTAGGATGCGTCCTACCAACCTATCTCTTCTCTTCATTAGCAGTTGTCAGAAACATCTCTCTTCTCTCACTAGTCTTAATACCTCTTCGTTTGTAACCCTGTCTACCCATCTGATAGTCATCATTCTCCTGTAACACCACAATTCAAACGCTTCAATTCTCTTTTCTGCTGCACCAATAGTCCAAGTTTCACTTCCATAGAGTGCTACGCTCCAGACAAAGGCCTACAATAATGACTTCCTAATATTTGATGTCAACAGATTCCCATTCTGTAGAAATGCTTTTCTTGCCTGAGCCAACCTACTTTTTATATACTCTTTGCTTCGTCCATCACTGGTTATTTTGCTTCCTAAGTAACAGACGTTTCCTACTTCCTTTAGTTTATCAGTAGGTAAGATAAGCCGAAGCTGGGACAGGGGCTAATGCGCAAGATGGCCGCCGCGCGCAATCACTCTATGTTATTCTTATGGAGGGGTCAGTCAGAGCTGGGGCAGGGGCTAATGCGCAAGATGGCCGCCATGTCCTGAGACCGTGGATGATGTCACAGGGGAAGTTAGGCCGTGTAGTTGCTAAATGGAATATTTATTATTCTTATTCTTATTCTCAGGTAATTATTGATTGATCGTGCACAATCAAGACCAGTCTTATATTGACCACTTTTTGGTGTAGTGGCTAGCATTCTTGGGGGTCATTCCTGAGGTTCGAATCCCGGCTCTGCCAAGAAATTTAATTTCTGGTCTCAGGAGTGGAACGGGGTACACTCAGCCTTGTGAGGCCAAACTGACAGGAGCTGGCTTTTGATTCATACCAAACTTCAAAGTCAGAGCAAATATGAGAGCATATGTGAGAGCACACATAATAAACTAAGTTATAACCTAACCTAACCTAACCTAACTTAACCTAACCTAACTTCAAAGTCAGAATGTACAATACATTTATTGTTTTTTTAATACCCTCATAAATGAGATATAGAGAATGTCCACTACGATTTAGATCCTCGAGCACACTTTTCTGACATATATCATTAAAACGTGTAGAAAGGAATGTCTGAAAATTTTCACTAACCCACAATACACGTTCACCATACATGTGTCCACTTTTTTGAATGTTAATGATACGGAAAAGAGTATGCATAGGTAATTCAGAGAGCTTTTTTTCCTCTCTAATCAACAGTTCTGCCCCCCATAGCATTGAGAATATTTATTGTAGTAGCCTATAAAGAAACAAAAAAAATCATATCTATTACAGTTTAGCTATAAGTGACCAGAACCACTATAACATTTTATTCTAATTAGGAGATTTCCATAATGATAAGAAAAAATGCTTACCATAATGATGGATTGTGTGTAAGTAAACGTCTTTTGCTGCTTGATGTCACTACTAAACTGATAGTCATACAACAGACAAGTGAGTTCATGTTTAGCTGACGTAATCGTATGTTCCCACGCACTTCCTGCGTATTGCACGCGCCGTAGTGGCTAAATTTGAAACTAGGTGAGATGGTTTGCTGATGTAATCGTATGTTCACCTGCACGCACACGCAGACCCCTGTGAATGGGTCCCTGTGGACGAGTCCCTGTGGACGGGACCCTGTGGACGGGTCATTGTTGACGGGTCATTGTTGACGGGTCCTTGTTGACGAGCCCCCTGTGGACGGGTCCTTGTTGACGGGTCCTTTTTGACTAATCCCTTTAGACCGGTTCCTTTTGACTGGGTCATGACCCCTAATGCTATAATGAAATTAAAACGTTGTTCCACATGATACGCAAGCAAAGAGCCGATCGCTACTATGAATTAACATTTATGTTTTTGTTTTGTTTTTACGCATGTGCACTTGGGGTTTTTGTAAGAGGGCGGGCTTTTTGAATACAGATTTATAAATGAGTTATTTATTTTTAAATTACCAAAAGATCCAAAACTAATAGGTAATTAGCTTTTTAACATTTCATGAACCAATAAGGCTATGGGACTTGTATTAGAGGTCGTTGGACTTGAGGTGACATTTTGTTTTTGAATCTATTATTATTTTTGTTAAAAGGGTCTAACTACACTTTTGTTAATATCTCGCTAACTAATAATCAGAGAGGGTCAAGTGAGGTGTCATGGGACTCAGGATGGTCAACCCTTTTCCATGACCAACGAATTTACCCAAAAGATTCAAAACAGCAAGGTCATTGACCTAAGATTTTATAAACTAATAATTGAATATTAACATGTGAGGTGTCATAGGACTTAGAATGGTCAACCCTTTCCCATGGCCAATGCATTTACCAAAAGTACCCAATACATCAAGGTCATTGACCTGAGATTTTATAAACTAATAATCGGGTACGAACATGTGAGATGTTTACCATGTGTGATGAAACATAGCTAGGTAGAGAAAGAATTAGTGTAGGCTACATGTATTGTGACTGACAAGTCTTTTACCATTGAAACTTGTTTTCAGATCAAACTGTAGTATAGAGAGAGTATAGGTTGCAGGTATGGGTTAATAAATGAGAAACGGTGTACGCCACCTCTGATTTTTCAAGAATGAAGAGTAGACTATCTTTATTTGATTGGTTAAAGAGGATAGCTAAAACACAAAAATGCTCAGTGGTTACCGAGACAAAATGATCGCTACACACAACAAGCTTTAAATACTTGAGGCTAATAATCAATACACACACACACTCGCTTGTTCTAAACTAAACTGTGTTGCTGTCAGTGCTCAGACAGTAGGCTGATGACGAAATGCATTGCTAACAGAAATATAATCATTTCCGGTTGTCTAATGTTACCAGCTATCCATTTATTTATTTTTTGTGTTGCAGTGGTAAGCACTTTTAGCTCTTGTATTGGTAGTCTTAACTCGATTTCCAGGTCTGAGGCCTAGAACTAGTTGAACTAAGAAACAAGGGCATGGTGGTGCAGTGGTTAAGCTGTTAGCCTTTTCACCAGAGGGTTCGATTTCAGGTTAATATGCATGTCATAAACATATTACACAAAACAAAAACAGAGATAAGGTTTAAAACTGATTACATTTGTGACTTTTCAAATTATTACTTGGATTACAAATAGAAAGGGTGAACTGGGTTTGATATACAGTTAATGCTGTCTATCACACACTCGACTGTAAGAAAGCCAAAAGAGCAAAAGGCTTAGGTAGAGCAGTGGTAAAATTGCTATATGTAGAGAACTACCTGGCAAAGCTATATCGCATAAACAGTGCAGGATACAATCCAGCAATCAAATTTGTATCTTGTGGAACAGAGAAATGCACTTACGTGAGAAAATGCAAGTTCATGTGTAATATGACCTAACACACAAGTGTTCACCTGTGCACGTGCACAATAAGAGCTAACAAGCCACATTCTGTTTAGTTCGTACGTAACGTTAGGTTAGGGCTAATGCACACACCCTAGTACACGAGGCACATGCCATTTGAGAGCAGGTCAAGGGATCTAACTTGGTGGATGGATGTGTTCTAACGAGTCATTTGTAGTTGGAAGAGAATAATACTTGTTCTTAAGATGTTAAAACTGAGGAGATGGTATGTACAGTAAGACGTCTTGTTATTTTCTGTGTAATATTACAGACATGACAGAGAGCGCGCAGTTCTGTTGCTATGACTACGCTGCAGTAATTTGAAACCCTACGTGTTCATTAAGACAATGAGTTATGATTATACAAAGTTAGCAGTCATTGGATATTACACAGGTGTTCCTTCCGGTGTCATGTTGCTGACATGGCAGAGAGCGCACAGTTCTATTGCTACGACTAACGCTGCAGTAATTTGAAACCCAAGGTGTTGATCAAGACAATGGGTGATGATTATGCAAAGTCAGCAGTAATTGGATACCACACATCAACATTGACTAAATCATAAACGTGTTGTCATAACCAGCAGAAACCTTATTTAAAGATTTTAGATTTTAAATTTAAGATTTATTTTTATTTTTAGATTTTACTTTTTTACATTTTCCTTAAAGAGTAAACAACAAGGTCACATACCTAACCTCATTAAACCTAACTTTACCAAATCTAACTTAAGCTAATCCAAAGGCTAATGCACATACCCAAAGCATATAAGGTACATGCAACTATCCTTATGCTAGTCTTACAGGTTACTGTACAACATGATCACTACCCAAACGGATTTTTTTTTCATTTTGTTGTTTACACATATATCAATTTTCCAATTTCCCATTTTCAGTTTTTTTAATGTCAGTTTTTAGTTTTTTCAATTTCATAATATGGAAAACATGGATTTTTGCATTTTATTGTTTACATATTTATTAATTTCACAATTTCCCATTTTTAGTTCTTAAAATGTCAGTTTAAAGTTTTTCAATTTCATGATATAGAAACTTGGATTTTCCGATTTGTTGTTTTCACATTTGCCAATTTACCAAATTCACATTTACAGTTTTTTTTAAATTTCAGTTTAGTGTTTTTTGTTCTATTTGTTAATATGGAAACATGGATTTTTTTACAATTTGTGTTTTTTTTACATGCCATGCAACTATTCTTATGCGAGTCTTATAGGTTACTGTACAACATGATCACTACCCTACTGTTTTTTTCACATATGCCAATTTTCCAATTCCCCATTTTCAGTTTTTTTTTAAATATTAGTTTGAAGTTTTTCAATTTCATAATATGGAAACATGGATTTTGCATTTTGTTGTTTACACATTTATCAATTTCACAATTTCCTCATTTACAGTTCTTAAAATGTCAGTTTAAAGTTTTTCAATATCATGATATAAAAACATGGATTTTCCAATTTGTTGTTTTCACATTTATTAATTTACCAAATTCCCATTTACAGTTTTTAAAATTTCAGTTTAATGTTGGTTTTTTTTCTTCTATTTGTTAATATGGAAACATGGATTTTTCCAATTTGTGTTTTACATGTTCATTTTGCATTAGGAGTGGAGAGAGGTGGGTAGTAATTAAAAATGTGCAAGCAGTGTCCATTGTTGACAGGTCATTGTTGACGAGTCCTTTTCATACAACAGAAAAGTGAGTTCATGATTCACATGCATTACCTAAAATGTAATACCATGCAAGTGTTTAACATTTTACAAATTAGCTTATGTGTTAGTTTATGTGTGGGGTCTTATGTTGGGCATTTTGTGTTGGCTTATTTGACAAGTTATTTTGTCAATGCATTTAGTGGATTTTTCTCTTGGTCTTGGAAAGTAAATCAGTCCATTTTATCACAACATAATGCTTACTGCCATGTTTGTAAGCAACAACAACACACTAAACTTTCAAAAAAATCTAAAGTACTCTAAGGTACTCTCAACTCGTACTCTTACCTCTATCCCATGCCAAGTCAAGAACATTATTTTTTTCCCAAAAAAAAAAAATGTGATTGGTGGAAAGTAGACTATATGTTCAAAACTAAAAAAAAAATCATATAAAGTCATATGTTAACTCTAACACCTACGTTTATCCCATTCTTAGTCGAAAAATATTATATTTTTTTAAATTTTTCTAAAAAATATTTGGAAAGTAGGCTATATTTTTGAAAACTAATCATTCTATAAAGTCATATATAGACTCAACCAATGGCTTTTATATCCTTAATCGTTAGAATAAAACATGGAATTTTTGACATTTTTTTCCAAACATATTCTTTTTTTTAAATGGACTATATTTTGGTAACTAGGAATTTTACAAAAAAGTGTGTTTGACATAAATGACAGGTATTTACCCCTTCTACCCACAAACCAAGTCCCAGATCTCTGGGACAAAATCCAAAAATGTTTAATTGTGAAAGTAGGCGATATTTTGAAAACGTATCATTCTAAAAAGTCATATATAGACTCAAACAAATGTTCTTTAAGTTATTTAACGTTAAAACAAAACTTAACATTTTTTTCATTTTCCGAAAAAAAAGTCCCATTAATGTTTGTTTAACGTAAATGAAAGGTCTTTACCCCCTATACCCCAAAAATAAATTTCAGGACCCTAGGACAAAAACTGTGCAGTAGTGTGTTTGTAGCGGATCTGTGACCACCTCCAGCTCCACACCCACCTCACAAGATGGCGGCCGTAGCTTAACTTAACCTAGCCTAACCTAACAAGATGGCGGCCGTAGCTTAACTTAACCTAGCCTAACCTAACAAGATGGCGGCTGTAGCTTAACTTAACCTAGCCTAACCTAACCTAACCTACGAGGTGTGATAAAAAGTTCCCAAAATTTGTGTTGTTGTTGCTTACAAACATGGCAGTAAGCATTATGTTGTGATAAAATGGACTGATTTACTTTCCAAGACCAAGAGAAAAATCCACTAAATGCATTGACAAAATAACTTGTCAAATAAGCCAACACAAAATGCCCAACATAAGACCCCACACATAAACTAACACATAAGCTAATTTGTAAAATGTTAAACACTTGCATGGTATTACATTTTAGGTAATGCATGTTAAACATGAACTCACTTGTCTGTTGTATGAAAAGGACTCGTCAACAATGACCTGTCAACAATGGACACTGCTTGCACATTTTTAATTACTACCCACCTCTCTCCACTCCTAATGCAAAATGAACATGTAAAACACAAATTGGAAAAATCCATGTTTCCATATTGACAAATAGAAAAAAAAAACATTAAACTGAAATTTAAAAAACTGTTAATGGGAATTTGGTAAATTAATAAATGAAAAAAAATATTGGAAAATCCATGTTTCTATATCATGAAATTGAAAACCTTAAATCTGACATTTTAAGAACTGTAAATGGGAAATTGTGAAATTGATAAATGTGTAAACTGTTCATACTAAATATGAGGAAGAACTATTGGATATAGAAAATGAGCTTTGTCATGCTAAAATTATTGTGTAATGATCCCATGTAACCGCTTAAACTATTTCTTAACAATACATGTAATATTTTCTACCACTTTGCTACCACTTTTCTACCACTTTTCTAGTTTGCTACCACTTTTCTACCACTTTTCTACCACTTTGCTACCACTTTGTTACCACATTTCTAGTTTGCTACCACTTTTCTACCACTTTTCTACCACTTTGCTACCACTTTTCTACCACTTTTCTACCACTTTGCTACCACTTTGCTACCACTTTTCTACCACTTTGTTACCAATTGTCTACCACTTGTCTACCACTTTGCTACCACATTTCTACCACTTTTCTATCACTTTAAACTGTACATATTAAATATAAAAGCCAACGCTAAATAATTCTATTACCAGAACAGATATAACCATTGTAGTGTGCAAATCATACTAACAGGTTAGTTGTAAAATGTTAAACACTTGCATGGTATTAGCCTACATTTTAGGTAATGCATGTGAATCATGAACTCACTTTTCTGTTGTATGAAAAGGACTCGTCAACAATGACCTGTCAACAATGGACACTGCTTGCACATTTTTAATTACTACCCACCTCTCTCCACTCCTAATGCAAAATGAACATGTAAAACACAAATTGGAAAAATCCATGTTTCCATATTAACAAATAGAAGAAAAAAAACCAACATTAAACTGAAATTTTAAAAACTGTAAATGGGAATTTGGTAAATTAATAAATGTGAAAACAACAAATTGGAAAATCCATGTTTCTATATCATGATATTGAAAAACTTTAAACTGACATTTTAAGAACTGTAAATGAGGAAATTGTGAAATTGATAAATGTGTAAACAACAAAATGCAAAATCCATGTTTCCATATTATGAAATTGAAAAACTTCAAACTAATATTTAAAAAAAAACTGAAAATGGGGAATTGGAAAATTGGCATATGTGAAAAAAAAACAGTAGGGTAGTGATCATGTTGTACAGTAACCTATAAGACTCGCATAAGAATAGTTGCATGACATGTAAAAAAAACACAAATTGTAAAAAAATCCATGTTTCCATATTAACAAATAGAACAAAAAACACTAAACTGAAATTTAAAAAAAACTGTAAATGTGAATTTGGTAAATTGGCAAATGTGAAAACAACAAATCGGAAAATCCATGTTTCTATATCATGAAATTGAAAAACTTTAAACTGACATTTTAAGAACTAAAAATGGGAAATTGTGAAATTAATAAATATGTAAACAACAAAATGCAAAAATCCATGTTTTCCATATTATGATATTGAAAAAACTAAAAACTGACATTAAAAAAACTGAAAATGGGAAATTGGAAAATTGATATATGTGTAAACAACAAAATGAAAAAAAAAATCCGTTTGGGTAGTGATCATGTTGTACAGTAACCTGTAAGACTAGCATAAGGATAGTTGCATGTACCTTATATGCTTTGGGTATGTGCATTAGCCTTTGGATTAGCTTAAGTTAGGTTTGGTAAAGTTAGGTTTAATGAGGTTAGGTATGTGACCTTGTTGTTTACTCTTTAAGGGAAATGTAAAAAAGTAAAATCTAAAAATAAAAATAAATCTTAAATTTAAAATCTAAAATCTTTAAATAAGGTTTCTGCTGGTTATGACAACACGTTTATGATTTAGTCAATGTTGATGTGTGGTATCCAATTACTGCTGACTTTGCATAATCATCACCCATTGTCTTGATCAACACCTTGGGTTTCAAATTACTGCAGCGTTAGTCGTAGCAATAGAACTGTGCGCTCTCAGCCATGTCAGCAACATGACACCGGAAGGAACACCTGTGTAATATCCAATGACTGCTAACTTTGTATAATCATAACTCATTGTCTTAATGAACACGTAGGGTTTCAAATTACTGCAGCGTAGTCATAGCAACAGAACTGCGCGCTCTCTGTCATGTCTGTAATATTACACAGAAAATAACAAGACGTCTTACTGTACATACCATCTCCTCAGTTTTAACATCTTAAGAACAAGTATTATTCTCTTTCAACTACAAATGACTCGTTAGAACACATCCATCCACCAAGTTAGATCGCTTGACCTGCTCTCAAATGGCATGTGCCTCGTGTACTAGGGTGTGTGCATTAGCCCTAACCTAACGTTACGTACGAACTAAACAGAATGTGACTTGTTAGCTCTTATTGTGCACGTGCACAGGTGAACACTTGTGTGTTAGGTCATATTACACATGAACTTGCATTTTCTCACGTAAGTGCATTTCTCTGTTCCACAAGATACAAATTTGATTGCTGGATTGTATCCTGCACTGTTTATGCGATATAGCTTTGCCAGGTAGTTCTCTACATATAGCAATTTTACCACTGCTCTACCTAAGCCTTTTGCTCTTTTGGCTTTCTTACAGTCGAGTGTGTGATAGACAGCATTAACTGTATATCAAACCCAGTTCACCCTTTGTATTTGTAATCCAAGTAATAATTTGAAAAGTCACAAATGTAATCAGTTTTAAACCTTATCTCTGTCTTTGTTTTGTTTAATATGTTTATGACATGCATATTAACCTGAAATCGAACCCTCTGGTGAAAAGGCTAACAGCTTAACCACTGCACCACCATGCCCTTGTTTCTTAGTTCAACTCGTTCTAGGCCTCAGACCTGGAAATCGAGTTAAGACTACCAATACAAGAGCTAAAAGTGCTTACCACTGCAACACAAAAAATAAATAAATGGATAGCTGGTAACATTAGACAACCGGAAATGATTATATTTCTGTTAGCAATGCATTTCGTCATCAGCCTACTGTCTGAGCACTGACAGCAACACAGTTTAGTTTAGAACAAGCGAGTGTGTGTGTGTATTGATTGTTAGCCTCAAGTATTTAAAGCTTGTTGTGTGTAGCGATCATTTTGTCTCGGTAACCACTGAGCATTTTTGTGTTTTAGCTATCCTCTTTAACCAATCAAATAAAGATAGTCTACTCTTAATTCTTGATAAATCAGAGTTTGCGTACACCGTTTCTCATTTATTAACCCATACCTGCAACCTATACTCTCTCTATACTACAGTTTGATCTGAAAACAAGTTTCAATGGTAAAAGACTTGTCAGTCACAATACATGTAGCCTACACTAATTCTTTCTTTACCTAGCTATGTTTCATCACACATGGTAAACATCTCACATGTTCGTACCCGATTATTAGTTTATAAAATCTCAGGTCAATGACCTTGATGTATTGGGTACTTTTGGTAAATGCATTGGCCATGGGAAAGGGTTGACCATTCTAAGTCCTATGACACCTCACATGTTAATATTCAATTATTAGTTTATAAAATCTTAGGTCAATGACCTTGCTGTTTTGAATCTTTTGGGTAAATTCGTTGGTCATGGAAAAGGGTTGACCATCCTGAGTCCCATGACACCTCAATTGACCCTCTCTGATTATTAGTTAGCGAGATATTAACAAAAGTGTAGTTAGACCCTTTTAACAAAAATAATAATAGATTCAAAAACAAAATGTCCCCTCAAGTCCAACGACCTCTAATACAAGTCCCATAGCCTTATTGGTTCATGAAATGTTAAAAAGCTAATTACCTATTAGTTTTGGATCTTTTGGTAATTTAAAAATAAATAACTCATTTATAAATCTGTATTCAAAAAGCCCGCCCTCTTACAAAAACCCCAAGTGCACATGCGTAAAAACAAAACAAAAACATAAATGTTAATTCATAGTAGCGATCGGCTCTTTGCTTGCGTATCATGTGGAACAACGTTTTAATTTCATTATAGCATTAGGGATCATGACCCAGTCAAAAGGAGCCGGTCTATAGGGATAAGTCAAAAAGGACCCGTCAACAAGGACCCGTCCACAGGGGGCTCGTCAACAAGGACCCGTCAACAATGACCCGTCAACAATGACCCGTCCACAGGGTCCCGTCCACAGGGACTCGTCCACAGGGACCCATTCACAGGGGTCTGCGTGTGCGTGCAGGTGAACATACGATTACATCAGCAAACCATCTCACCTAGTTTCAAATTTAGCCACTACGGCGCGTGCAATACACAGGAAGTGCGTGGGAACATACGATTACGTCAGCTAAACATGAACTCACTTGTCTGTTGTATGACTATCAGTTTAGTAGTGACATCAAGCAGCAAAAGACGTTTACTTACACACAATCCATCATTATGGTAAGCATTTTTTCTTATCATTATGGAAATCTCCTAATTAGAATAAAATGTTATAGTGCTTCTGGTAACTTATAGCTAAACTGTAATAGATATGATTTTTTTTGTTTCTTTATAGGCTACTACAATAAATATTCTCAATGCTATGGGGGGCCGAACTGTTGATTAGAGAGGAAAAAAAATCTCTCTGAATTACCTATGCATACTCTTTTCCGTATCATTAACATTCAAAAAAGTGGACACAATGTATGGTGAACGTGTATTGTGGGTTAGTGAAAATTTTCAGACATTCCTTTCTACACGTTTTAATGATATATGTCAGAAAAGTGTGCTCGAGGATCTAAATCGTAGTGGACATTCTCTATATCTCATTTATGAGGGTATTAAAAAAACAATAAATGTATTGTACATTCTGACTTTGAAGTTAGGTTAGGTTAAGTTAGGTTAGGTTAGGTTAGGTTATAACTTAGTTTATTATGTGTGCTCTCACATTTGCTCTCATATTTGCTCTGACTTTGAAGTTAGGTATGAATCAAAAGCCAGCTCCTGTCAGTTTGGCCTCACAAGGCTGAGTGTACCCCGTTCCACTCCTGAGACCAGAAATTAAATTTCTTGGCAGAGCCGGGATTCGAACCTCAGGAATGACCACCAAGAATGCTAGCCACTACACCAAAAAGTGGTCAATATAAGACTGGTCTTGATTGTGCACGATCAATCAATAATTACCTGAGAATAAGAATAAGAATAATAAATATTCCATTTAGCAACTACACGGCCGAACTTCCCCTGTGACATCATCCACGGTCTCAGGACATGGCGGCCATCTTGCGCATTAGCCCCTGCCCCAGCTCTGACTGACCCCTCCATAAGAATAACATAGAGTGATTGCGCGCGGCGGCCATCTTGCGCATTAGCCCCTGCCCCAGCTTCGGCTTATCTTACCTACTTTTATCACCTGCCAATTTGATGTATATAGAGATTTCTGAATTATTTCGGCTGCATTCCAATATCTTTGTTTACACTTATTAATTTTCGTCATGAATACTTTCCTCAAGACTGAGTCCATACCATTCAAAACCTCATTGAAATCCTCAGGCGTATCGACCAAGGTGACTATGTAATCGGCAAATCTCAGAGTTTAACGGTCACGTTAAACTACAAGCTTCCTTCCTTCCTTTTCAAATCTCAGAGTTGAAAGTATTTCTCCTTGAATCTTCACTCCCACTTTAAATTATTCTCCAATTTCCGTCATTGCTTGTTCAATGTAAAGATTGAAAAGTATGGGTGATAAGTTGCAGCCTGGTCTTATACCTTACTGAATACCAGCTTCTCTCTCGTGTCCTTCAGCTTGAATGACCGCCGTCTGGTTTCTGTAGGGATTGTAGATCACCCTCCTATCCGTGTACTTTATTCCAATCGTTTTCAAAAATGTCAAACAATTTAGTCCAATCCACGTTATCAAAAGCCTTTTCTAAGTCTAACAAGTAGTTCCGTGAAGAACTATACAGCCTATTTTCATATATCCTACTTATGTTAATTGCCACTATCAACATACACAATTTCAGTTTGATTGCTGTAATAGATTCGTAGATATTGAGAACCGACTAAATATTTCGGATGGTCGCCATGTTGGATTTTATATATGTAGGTCCTAGAGTTATGTACTGTTACATGCAGATTATTGTGAACGTGTAGTATTCAAATTTCAATCGCATAATTAGGACACAAGAAAAAACAAGGTGATTTTAAAATTTTTCACAGCTGCCATCTTGAGGTTATGGAAACAATTGAAATAAATTAGATGCCAGTGGATTAACATTCGTATAAGGATTTACTGTACCAAGTTTCACTGCACGCGGATGGTTCAATTGCGAGAAACGTCCATGTGAATATTCATAATTCGCGTCACCGCCATGTTGGATTTGTGATCACCAGGTTATTTAAAGTCCTATAGGTGAACTTAAGTTCATAGCCCCTATGAACATTAAGAAATGTGGTTTGATTGCTAAAATTGATTCGTAGATATTCAGTATCGTCTAAATATTTCGGATGGTCGCCATGTTGGATTGTTAAATGTATAGGCCATAGAGTCATATACCATTAAAGGAAAATTATTGCGTAGGTTCATTATTCAAACTTTCACTTCGATCGCATGACTACATCACAATAAATAAAATCTTAATTTTAAAATTCGCACTGCCGCCATATTCAGGTTATGTAAACAATTGAACTAAACTAGATACCAGTGGTTTACAATGTGTATAAATATTTCCTGTGCCAGGTTTCAGTGCGCTTGGAACATTAAATCGCGAGAAAGGTCTATTTAAAATTTTCAAATTCGCTTGGCCGCCATGTTCGTTTTGTAGTTAACCGGTTTTTGAAAGTCTTATAGATGGACTTCCAGTAGTGCCCTTTATCTCCGTACAAAATTTCAGGGTTTTACCGCTAATTGTTTCAGAGATATAGAATGCCGGTGAAATATTTCGCACATCCGCCATCTTATGATTTTGTAAACAATTGAACGAAGTTAGATGTTGGTGCATTACAATGTATATAAACATATACTGTACCAAGTTTCATTGCGTTTGGTTGGTCAAATCGCGAGAATCGTCTATTTAAAAGTCGCAAATTCGCTTGGCCGCCATGTTGGTTTTGTAGTTACCAGATTTTCAAAAGTCACATAAGTGAACTTATAGTAGTTCCCTCTATCACCATAGAAAATGTCAGGGTAATATCGGCAATAGTTTCGGAGATATTGAATGCTGGTGAAATATTTCGCACAGCCGCCATGTTGGATTGGTGAGTCGTAACAAAATTTGAAGGGCACGGTCGAGGTCGCCGGGAATAGTGCTATGAACTTTCCGAGTTTCATTGAAATCGCTCCAGCCGTTTAGATTTTATTAGGGGGGGACACACACACACGGATCACACACACACACACACGCACACACACACGGACAAAAGGTGATCTCATAAGCCTATTTTTTCAAAATTGAAAATAGGCTAAAAATGCCATGAACGTTCTCTTATCTTTCCTTATTCTACCTTCCAAAATCAGCCTTAGACTTAGTACTTGTCCCTAAATTTCTCCTGAAACCAAACTGGTCTTCACCCAACTCCGTTTCTATCTGGCTTTCCATCCTCTTGTAAATTATTGTAGACAGGATCTTTGTAGCATGAGTAATCAAGCTGATTGTACGGAATTCTTCACATCTGTCAGTTCCCACTTTTTTTTCGGTATAGGGATAATAACATTCTTTTTGAAATCAGATGGTACCTCACCTGTCTCATATATCCTACACACCAAGTGATATAACCTGATCAGACCTTCATCTCCTATGCAGCGTAGGAACTCAATCGGTATATCATCTATGCCTGATGCTTTGTTCCTGCTTAAGTCTTTCAATGTCTTGTCAAATTCTGATTTCAATATTAAATCTCCGTTTGCATCCTCATCATTTTCCCCTCCCTTTCCATTACATGATTCTTCAATCTCCTTTCCCTCATACAAACACTCTATGTAATCTTTCCATCTCTTAACCTTTTCTTCCCTATCTGTTAGAGGTTTTCCATTTGTGTCCTTAATATTACAGCACTAAGTCTTCTTTTCCCCAAAAGTAATAGTAATCCTTCGATAAGCTATGTCTACTTTTCCTAATTTCAGACCATTTTCTATACCTGCACGTTTCTCTTTCAACCTTTCTTCTTTACACTTTTCATTTCTTACATTCTTGTGTTTCCGCCTTTCATCCATCTATTCTAGTATATCCTGAGTGATCCACGGTTTTCTACCTATTCTTTCTTTCCTACCAATGTTTTCATCGCGGATTTTGTTTTTGCAAAAGTGCCCATTCGTCTGCAATTGAAGTTTGTTTAGGGGTTTCTTTGGTCCTTAATTTATACTCTTCTTGAATTTTTCGTTTACACCCTTCTCTTTCAATAGGTCTATTCTGTAAGGTATAATTCCACCTCCGCAAAGGAACATATATGTGAAACAAGTCATTTCTTTGCAGGACGATACTAACCGTCAGACGGATATTAAGATCGAGGAATCTTCTATTCCGGATATCGTTACATGCATCAAAACAGAAACATCATCTTCCGATCTGGATGAGGTAACTAACTTCATGCTTATTTTCAAGACATCTCCTTATCTCCTAATAGCATTTAGGTATTTAGAGTTGTTTTCTCACAATAATGTTGATGAAAAACAAGAGGAGTTTGGCTGTTAGTACCTGCTCTAATATCCTTTACAAACTGTGTGCTCCCGTACTCTAGCAGACACATAATTCTTAGAGTTACTATCTGCTCTAATCTCCTTTACAAACTGTGTGCTCCCGTACACTAGCAGACACATAATTCTTAGAGTTACTATCTGCTCTAATCTCCTTGACAAACTGTGAGCTCCCATACACTAGATGACACATAATTCTTAGAGTTCCTAGCATGCTCTAATATCCTTTGCAAACTGTGTGTTCCCGTACTCTAGCAGACACGTAATTCTTCGAGTTACTAACATGCTCTAATCTCCTTTACAAACTGTGAGCTCCTCTAGCAGACACATAATTCTTAGATTTACTAACATGTTCTAATCTGCTTTACAAACTGTGAGCTCCCCTACTCTAGCAGATACATAATTCTTAGAGTTACTATCTGCTCTAATCTCCTTTACAAACTGTGAGCTCCTCTAGCAGACACATAATTCTTAGATTTACTAGCATGCTCTAATCTCCTTTACAAACTGTGAGCTCCCTACTCTAGCAGACACATAATTCTTAGATTTACTAGCTGCTCTAATCTTATTTGAAAACTGTGTGCTCCTGTACTCTAGCGGATACATAATTCTTAGAGTTACTATCTGCTCTAATCTCCTTTACAAACTGTGAGCTCCCATACACTAGATGACACATAATTCTTAGAGTTCCTAGCATGCTCTAATCTCCTTTGCAAACTGTGTGCTCCCGTACTCTAGCAGACACATAATTCTTAGAGTTACTAGCTGCGCTTTAATAGACTCCCCATAGAGGGATTTCCTTGACTCAATCTAACTTCTTTTTGAACATTAAAATATTAAATTGCAGTGAATTGTGAAGAAATGCCGTGTATAATATTCTGAAGGTTGATAGATTTATGCCTTCATTCTCAAAAGTCATGGTCGTATGGGCAGACTAGTGGCTTGTTTCTCAACGATATGCACACATGGTGGATAGTAGGATTTATTTTGGCCTATTCTATTGTGATTTTTAAAGGTGTAGAACAGCGGGGTCATATTCTCCTTTCTTATGGTCTTACAGCTAAAAGAATTAGAATAATTGTTCATTTGTCCTCAATCCTTAAAGATATTACTTCTATTAAGGCACTGATTTTAGCATTTATAGTCGCTCTGAATTTAACTGGGAATTATAACCACTTATCTGTATAAAGTTTATCTCGAGCACTAGGATGTGATGGACAGTAGAAAGACATTCAGCGAATATATCTTCACTTCAGCTGAGCAGTGCTGTAGAATTACTCGGGTTGTCATTTGTGTAAAAGTATAAGGTGATAACACTGACATAAATTATTCCATCTTATCCCCAGGATGTAAAAGAAGAAAATCAGAATAATGAAGCAGATGAAAGTGGAAATCACTTAAATGAGTAAGTGTTAAACGTACAAACTTCGTGTTCTTACGTTTACCTTATATTTAAACCTCTTTGTAGGAATGGCTAGGTATTTCCTCTTTTAATGCGGGTGCTAAACGTTTGACTTCAAAATGAAACCCAGGCATTCCCACACTATTAAATAATTAAGCGTTATTAATTCATTATTATTATTATTCTGGGCATACTCAAAAAGTATCTGTAGAGAAAGACTTAATAATGCCACAAAGTTTTGAATGAGGTTCATTTTGTAACTGAAAGTCAAACACCCGCTTATTTATCTTATATATATAAAAAGGAATCTCTGTTTGTTCGTATTTTATGTGTTCATTAACCATTCATCCGATTGCGATCAAATTTTGGTGAGTTGTTGTACACACTTCCGGGAGGTTTATAGGCATAGTTAATCCATTTCAAAGTAGATAGCGCGAGTGGTTTAAAAAAATGCATAATGGCGATGCATTCATATACAATTCATCTGATTGCGATCAAATTTTGGTGAGTTGTTGTGCACAGTCCCGGAAAAGCTATAGGCGTAGTAAATCCAATTTACAATAGATGGCGCGCGAGTAGCTTGAACAAAATGGCGTGCGTTTGTTTCAAGAAAGTCCCACATGCCTTCATATACCATTCATCCCATTGCGGTGAAACTTGGGTGAGATGTTCTGTACACTTCAGGTAAGTTTTTGGGTTAGTAAATCCACTTAACAATAGCTAGCTCACGAGTAGATTCAACAAATTAGCGACGACGGGCGAAGCGTTTCAACAAAGTCCTGTATGCGTTCACATACCATTCGTCCGATAGCGATGAAACTTGGGTGAGAGGTTGTGTATACTACAGGCTTAGTAAATCTATGTTACAATAGGTAGCGCACGAGTAGATTCAACAAATGAACGACGAGTCGCGAAGCGTTTCAACAAAGTCCCGTATGCGTTCATATACTATTCGTCTGATAGCGATGAAACTTGGGTGAGATGATATGTACACTTCAGGGAAGGTTTCTGGCTTAGTAAATCCATTTTACAATAGGTAGCGCACGAGTAGATTCAACAAATAAGCGACGACGGGCGAAGCGTTTCAACAAAGTCCGATAGCGATGAAACTTGGGTGAGAGGTTGTGGACACTTCAGGCAAGGTTTCTGGCTTAGTAATTCCGCTTTACGATAGGAAGGGCACGAGTTGATTCAACAAAAGGGTGACGACGCGCAAAGTGTTTCAAAAAAGTCCCCGTATGCGTTCATATACTATTCGTCTGATAGCGATGAAACTTAGGTGAGATATTGTGTACTCTTCAAGGAAGCTTTCTGGGTTAGTAAATCCACTTTACAATAGGTATCGCACAAGAAAATTAAACAAATGAGCGACGACGCGCGAAGTGTTTCAACATAGTCCCGTCCGATAGCAATGATACTTGGGTGAGATGTTGTGTACACTTCAGGGAAGGTTTCTGGCTTAGTAAATCCACTTTGCAATAGGTATCGCACAAGTAGATTCAACAAATGATCGACGGCACGCGAATCGCTTAAACAAAGTCCCGTAGCGTTGAAGGCCACGGGTTCGTCTCAACAATTATAAACCTGTCCAGAGTTAACACGCCAGGCTATTACAGGTGACGGGTTTTACGTTACCGTTTCAAACAAGACCAAACCTGTTACGTGACGTCACATGGTTGTGGTCATCCGAATAACGTGGAAATATTAAACATTTATTTATGATTATTTAATTTTGATTTATTTAATATTTATGTATTTTAAATTATTCATTTATTTAATATTACGTAGTTTGAGGTTTTTCAGTCGGTCAACACGACTGTACCCAATTGTGCGATATTCCCTAATTCTGAAAAAATTACATGAGATTTACAAATACACTTGGATGATCAGTTTCGTCAAGCGATCATCATCAGATCCATTTCACTTAGGCTATAAAATCTATGTCTGAAAGTACGGGTGAAAGAATTTACAATATGTACACTTATTTAGTTGCAGTATTAGTTGGGATAATGCAACTCGTCAATATTTAGTCTATGTGATGTTTTGTTAAGATACTGGAATTGGTGGTTGATTTCCAAAATTTGCTTGTTTAGAGTGACTATGTGATTGTTGTTAAATGGTCACTTCAGATTGTATTGTGCAGGCTACTTATCTGGAGGGCTCTTGCGCGGTCCTGGAGAGAGCAGTTAACTTCGTCACTATCTACTCTCAACTGGGGGAGCTTCTTGAGCCAAGTGTAGTCTCCCTAATGTGGTGTATGTTACTAAATACTGGACAATCTTCAACTTGTAAAGCCCAGTTTTCATCCTCGCCACGCATAAGCTAAAGAGGCATATTTAAGCGCAAACGGTCACGTGAAACTGTCCCTTAATCTTTAATACTGCCGTTAATACTGGCCTCGGTTTATTGAAGAAAAGGATGCATCGTGCATCCTGATCCAATAACGTGTTTCCCTTAATAATCCCTTATCTAGCTTGGTTACTACGCTATATTGTGTCTTGTTTCCAACGGGGGGTGTTTACTAATAAGAGTGAAGAGGGGTGAATTGTCCATGAATGTGTGTTCGGTTAAATAATTGGGTTTGTTTAATTCAGCTAAGTGTATCTCAATTGCTTCCTAAATGTCAAGAGCTGTGCCTTTCGGTTCGTGATGAATTACTTTGAAGTCTTTCAATATTAGTGAAGCTGTGTCCCGCGTCGCACATGGGGTCGCATACAGCTGAGTGCACCCCGTATTTTATCTTATTTCTGTGTTCATTGTATCGTGTATCCATTCTTCTCCCACTCTGCCCGATGTAACACCCTGTGTCTTGGCACGTAATGGAATATTACCCCTGATTTTGTATACGGTCTGGTTTATTTTGATTTCTGTTGTGCAGATGCTTTACGGTTGTGTTATTTGTTGAAGGTGCTAATCTAATTCCTTGTTTTTGATTAGATTGGTAATTGGATATTTATTCGCGTTCACGTCATTGAAAAGGTCGATTTTTTCTCTTTATTATCCGGTTTTTGAATCGTTTTATTTTTATAACTGGCTAATATTTGATCTATTTGGCCTGGCAGAAAATTGTTTTCTTTTACTACCTGCTTGATTATTCGGATCTCCTTGTTGTATTTGTCTTTTGATATGGGTATGTTTAAAGCCCTGTGCCCCATTGAACTGAAGCCCGCTAATTTATGTGTGTTGGGGTGATTGGAATGATTATCAATTGCATGCGATGCTTGTGACGGTTTTCGGAATATGCATTATGATTGTTCATTATTTTTCCGTTCGATCGTTATGTAGAGATAATATATTATCCGATCGGTTTCATATTCCTTAGTGAATTTAATAAAGTGGTCCAGGCGATTAACGGCTTGGAGTATTGTTTCTTCGTTTGGTAATTATTCAGTGTCGTAGATGCAAATTACGTCATTCACGTATCTGTTTTATTGCACGTTTCCCTTCGTCGAGAACGTTCCTAGGAACGCATTTTCCAGTGAGTAAATGAAGATGTCGGCAAATAGCCCAATTTACGGTGACCCCATGGCTAGGCCCTCTCTTTGTGTATACAGTATACAGTATGTTATTGTCAAAGTGAAACACGCTTGGGCTGAGTACGATCCTCAGTAATTTCACGATCTCTTCGGTTTCTTTTGCCAAGTTGTTTGTCTGTAGATTGTTTTTGATAATACTGATTGCCTCATCAATTGGTATGTTGGTGTACATGTTAGTTATATCGTAGGATACTAGCCTCAAGCCGTCCTTGAGAGGACTACCAACATTCACAAAGTGGAGTGCCCAATACGACTAATAGTTAATTGCATGAACGCGCCAAACTACAAAATATGTAAGGAATTACAAAAAAAAAAAAAAACACTGCCTTTCCAGTGAAAAAAAAAATCAATAAGGAACACAACGGAAGTAGTAACCGCATCAAATATGTTGCTAATGATACTTAGCTTGCGACTTGTATCCTTCGATAAATCTAACATGAGAGATGACAGCGAGGAACCTAGCCCCAAGTAAGTGAAAACTATGCCGTACTCGCCTGGGGACCCCTTGGTCGCTACCCGACATTTCACTCGCTGAAGACTCCATGTTGCGGGATTATTAGAAACATTTAGGGGAATTCTTGGGTGATAATTTAATTATAGACCGCACAGCTACGCTGTCGTGTCAGCTTGGTGACTTAACATCCCTCTGCCCTTGGGGAGAAACATCTTGCTACCAGCCTGTGTCACAGATGCCCGCTCGTGGCTACCCTGACCGTACGCTCCTTACCCCCATTGGAAAGTAGTTGAAAGTATGTATTTGAACGTATAGTATGACCTGCTTCTTACGAGGAAGTCTGTTGTTCTCTGGATTTGTAAAATTTGAGAAATGTTTTGTCAATTTATGTAATCTGATGAATTTGGAGCATCTTAGTGTATTTGGAAGAAATATCGAAAATCTTGTTATATTTGTAGAGAATTTTGGGGAATCTGGTGAATTTGGAGTAAAGCAGGAAATTTGAGTGATTATAGGATTTGTTATGTGTTGTAAGATATTTTGGAGAATCTTAGTATATTTGGAAGAATTTTGGTTTAATCTGGTTATTTCGATGTATTCTACAGAATTTTGCTGATTTTAGGAAATATGTTGATTTTTTATGATTTTGATTGGTCAGAGGACACTCGAATGGCATCCAGGTTGGAAGAGAATAAGATATGAGCAAGGGAGGTCAACATAGAGGGGCCTGGCAAAAGTATGTGGCAAATTTTGATAAAATCTATTTGAAATTTGAGGGAATTCTGAAGCCGGTGGTGTTGGTGGGGATTCAGGGATTGAGTGTGAGGGAAGGCGTCAGAGGTATCGTGTAGGTGGGACGGTCATCTTGGATGGGTAGCCAGTACACTTTGCCATCCTGGCAGGCTTTGCATAAACTGGGATCGACCGCTCAGCTATCCTGTCTACTGTTGTAGCCCAAATAAATAAATAAATAAAATATGTAAATAATTATAATAATCAATATATATTAAAGATTAAATAAAAAAGATTAAATAATACGAAAATAAATATTAAATCGTAGTTTTAATGATTAAATTAAATATTATTAAATTTAAAATATTTATTTAGCGTTTAGCATTACACATGAAACACAATTATAATAACAAAAACTGCAGAGGAATATCCCTCCTACCGGTAACATACAAAATTCTTTCACTTGCTATCCTGGAGCGATTAGAAGCCGAAGTCGGTCATCAAATAGGAGAATACCAAGGGGGCTTCAGAAAGGGTCGTTCAACTGCCGAACAGATCCACAGCCTTAAAACGATCATTAGCTATTGCAATCTCAGGTGCAAACCGTATGTGTCAGTCTTTGTGGACTTTAAGAAGGCTTATGATTCGATAGACCGCGAAGTTCTGTTGAACATCCTCAACGAATTTGGGGTTGACCAGAATCTGCTGGCATTAATTAGAGCCTCCCTAACTGAAACACAATCCAAAGTTAAGATCCTAGGATGTCTGTCGGATTCCTTTGAGGTCCAAACAGGGGTCAGACAAGGTGACGGGCTCTCACCAATGCTTTTCAACTGCGTTCTCGAAAAGGTCATTCGGACCTGGCGAGCAAAATTGTTTAAAGCTGAGTATAGCCCTCTGTGAATGGGAACAAAATCCAAGGGGATCATAGTCGACTGTCTAGCATTCGCTGATAACATCGCTCTTCTATCAAACGACGTAGAAACTGCTAGGATGCAAATTGATATTCTAAAAGAAATCGTTGAACAAACTGGCTTGCAGATATCCTTCGAAAAAACAGAAATAATGACTAACATGAAAGATGCCCCAGCGAGACTCCAGACAAAATACGGGAAGATCAACCGAGTGGAAAAATTTAAGTACTTGGGAGAGCTCGTCATGGAAAGTGGACTGGACAAAGAAGCACTCAAGGAACGAGTACGCAAAACTCAAAATAGCATATCAAACATCGCGCTCGATCTACAATAAAAAAATACCTGTCGTAAAATACTAAACTACGTCATTATGAAACTGTTTAGAAACCAGTAGTTATGTATGCAGCCGAAACCCCATCCCTAGATGCTAATATAGGACTCCTCGAAGAACTGGAGAAAAAAAAGCGCAAAATCGTTAGAAGTATAATGTGATCAAGTTACAAGAATGACATTCATCACAAGAAATCCAACGTAGACGTATACAGAAAATAGAGAAAATTACAGAAACGATCCGTAAGAGGCGGGTACGGTATTACGGTCATCTCAAACGAATGGATGGAAATAGGCTGACTAAATTTTTTTAATTTTTTTTTGGATTCCAAACCCAAAACCACATTGCCCTGGTTTATCAATACCGGAGACGACCTGAAATAGCTGCATCTAAAACCCGACGACGCCTTCAATAGAGATCTCTTCCGCAAGAAGATACTGACTAATGGGCTAACCCAGGATGAGACACCAAGACCGAAAAGGAGACAAGGTACCACCTGGACAGCGGAGCGCAAGATGGCCCACTCACAGAGAATGTGGGAACTCTGGGCTCAGAGGAAAGCGAAGATTATTGCCAAGTGTAGCAAGACTTACCCTCACGATGGTATCCTCATCTTGACGTGATGTGGGGGGCTTGAGAGCCCAAATGATCCTGCGAGCTATGCCGGCGGGAGCGTGAGCTCCTGGTAGGGCCTCCCATGCCGGACAGGTCAAAGGTGATGGGTCAGACAAAGAGGGATACCCTGGTCCTCCATGTTGGGGGTTCATCATGGGGCTAACAACCCCATATCGAAAAGAATTGCCTGTTATGAAACTCCAATACAATAATAGCCGGACTGATGATAATGATAAACGACCTATGCAAGGAAAAGGAAAATGTAAACGGAAAAGTGGTATGTATATAGCAACCTGGAATGTGAGAACATTGAACAAACCTGGAGCGTTGAAGTGCCTTAAGGAAGAGATGGATAAATATAGTATAGGAGTGGCAGCGATCCAAGAGATCAAATGGAGAGGAGATGGTATACTGAGAAGTGATAACCATACAATAATGTATAGTGGAGGCGACAGTGCAAGAATTGGTGGCACGGGTTTCCTCGTAGATAATAGATACAGCAGTACTAAATTTTAAACCTGTAAATGAAAGGATATGTACTTTGAGAATGAAGGCACGATTCTTTAATATCACCTTTATATGTGCATATGCTCCCACAGAAGAGGATGAGGATGAGGTGCAAGACGCGTTCTATAGTCAGCTTGAACAGGAACTCGAGGGTATAGCAAGGCAAGATGTAAAAATCCTGTTAGGTGATTTCAATGCGAAGGTGGGAAAAGAAAAAGCATTTAAAGAGACGGTAGGAAAGGAAAGTCTGCATGAGGTATCAAACAATAATGGTCAGACACTCATCGACTTTGCCATGGCAAATGAAATGATTGTGAAAAGTACATGGCTTCAAAGAAAGAATATAAGGAAAGTAACGTGGTGCTCACCAGATGGAAGCACATTCAACCAAATTGACCATGTGGTAATTGATAGAAAACACGCATCTGATATACTCGAAGTTGATAGTTGTGGGGGAGCGGATTGTGACTCCGACCATTTCATGGTAACAGTAAAATATAGACAGCATATAGCAGTGTACAGATCTGGAAAGATGAGGAAAGTCCCTAGAAGGTATAATGTCTTAAAGCTAAAAGAAAAGCAAACTGTCGAACAATATGAAACACATTTACGGAAGAAGTTGGAGACTTAACAAAATTGGGATTTAGAGGGAGTAGAATGAAAATGGAGAATAATGAGGGACGCACTACACGAAGCTGCAGAAGAAGTACTGGGGACAGAAGAAAGGATTAAAAGACAAATCTGGTTCGATGATGAAAGTAAAATAGCTATAATGGAGAGGGCTTCTGCAAGGGAGAAAATGATAAGTAGACCAACGAGAAACAATACAGAAGAACATAGAAATGGAAAGAGGCAGATAGAATTTGTAGAATAAAGAAACGGGAATCAGAGAAGAAATGGATTGAAGAGCTAGAAGAAGAATACAATAATCAAGAAGTAAGAAAGTACTATAAAAGAATACAGGAAGTGAAGAAGGGCTTTCAACCCCGTGAAGTTTTCTGCAGAGATAAAGAAGGAAATTTCATAGGAGGAGAAGAACAGATTTTAGATCGATGGGCTGAATATTTCAGCGAGCTGCTCAATGCTACTGCAGAGACGGTATTGCTAGAACAGGAGGATCAAGAGAATGACCAACCATGGTCCAAGGATACCACTGATGCAATGCCAGTAACCGTGCCGACGCTGGAGGAGGTTAGTTTGGCAATTAAAAGCTTGAGGAATAACAAAGCCCCTGTAGGTGATAATATTTCAGCCGAGATGATTAAGTGTGGTGGGGAACATTTGGCAAAGCTGGTACACCAGTTGATTGTGGAGATATGGGAGAAGGAGGTGATGCCAGAACAGTGGAACAGGGCCATTATTTGCCCAATCCGTAAGAAGAATGATAATCAAAGTGTGAAAATTTCGAGGCATCGCACTGCTTAGTGTGGTGTATAAAATGCTAGCCAAGGTAATGGCTATGAGACTTTCACCTCTTGTTGAAGAGAGACTTGGGGAATGCCAGTGTGGATTCCGACAGGGTGGATCGACGACGGACCGTATCTTCACAATAAGGCAAATAATGGAAAAGTGTTACGAATATAATGTGGATTTCAAACAGGCTTATGATAGTGTAAGATGGAAAACTTTGTATCAGACCTTGATGGACATGGGATTCCCACCCAAACTAATCAGATTGGTGCAAATGACTCTTAGTGGCACAATATGTCGAGTTAAAGTTGAAGGAAGACTCTCAAAAGTTTTTGAGGTAAACCAAGGCTTACGATAGGGAGACGTATTGTCCACGCTGCTGTTCAATATTGTACAGGCCCGGGGGGCTGTACCCCCTGAAAGCCACCCCCCATCTTTCACTAAAAAAACCCTAACTGGCAGCATTCATAAGACCAGAACAGTACCTTTACACGGCAAGAGGCGACCACCCAGCTTGGGAGGTTGGCTAACCACTTGCAACACATAACATAAACATCTACACCCCAGCTAACTGGGGCAGCTACGTCAACGGAATGCTGACTAAGCAACGACAGGAACTATAAGAAGGAAGGCCTTTTTGGAGCATTATCTGTCATACAGTGTGCGCCGCCGAAGGCCCTAGCCGACAACTGTGCCAGCTGCCATCATCAGGTGAGACTCAGCAAGTGTTCAGAATCCTTCACTTTGTAAACACCCATCCACAATCTTGTACACTCAACTTGTATCATTACTCACATTCCCCTAAGAAGGACTTACAATTTCACACTCACTGACCAATAAACACATGGTCAGTAAACTACACTTGTCTTGATAATTACTCGCCTCTTTACATCCTCATACCCTTCCTGACTCTCGTCACGATTGACCGTGACCATAGTAACCAGTAATTGCTTGCTCAGGTTTCATTGTGCTTCCCGCAGCCGACTCGACCACATAACGTCGAGCCGCTGACGTAAGCACGCCTATTGTATCACTCCTTCCGTCCAGCTGGCAGGCCGGTGTAATAGCCTGCATTTATAGGTCCATCCCTTAAGCGACACTTGCGTCTTTGCAGGAACACCCCTTAGCGTTTAAGTGCTAAACAACACACCACACTGGTAAGCTTACCCAGCTACGGGAAGCTACCCTCTCCTAGGAATCACCTTCCAAATTAGTACAATAACATAAGTGTTTTAACCCTAACTACCCTCCAACTAAGGGATCTAAAACAATATAGTACTAGAGAGAGTGATGAGGAAGGTAGATATCAGCAATCCAGGAGGTACGCTGTTAAACCGTATGAGCCAAAATGTTGCGTATGCTGATGATGTAGGTATGCTGTCACGAAGACTGAAGGATCTTGAAGAAGGGATGGGTCGGTCAGAAAAAGAATCGGAAGAAGTAGGATTACGAGTGAACTAGAACAAAACTCAATATTTATTATTATCTAGGAGAAATACTATGGAGAATGATAAATATATAAATTTATTTATAAACCTGAATGGGGTGAATTTTGAGAGGTGTGAAAGTTTCAATTATTTGGGATTACTGGTTACTGAAGATAATAGCACAAGAGAAGAAATAAAAGCAAAAATTGCAGCCGGTAATAGAGCTTACTGGGCACTGATAAAAATTCTCAAAGCGCTCATCCTCAGTAGAAGATCAAAGGTGACAGTGTACCGAACAGTTATATGACCAGTGGTAATGTACGGCTCGGAAACATGGACTATGACTGTGACAGAAGAGGAGCTTTTGAGAAGATGGGAATGAAAAATACTGAGGAAGATTTGTGGAGCAGTGAATGAGGCAGGAAGATGGAGAATACTGGAAAACAAAGAATTGCAGGAACTATTTGGTCATCCTGATATACTCGTAGTTTCGGAGGTAAAGAGTAATAGGCTAAGATGGCTGGGACATGTGGAGAGAATGGCAGGTGATAGAGTGGTTAAATCCAGGTAGAAGAAGATGCAAAGGAAGACCTAGGAAACGAAGGTTGGATGACGTGGAGGACGACTTACGCAAGATGGGAGTAAGAAGATGGAGGAAACGTACAGAAGATCGTCAGGATTGGGCAACGATTGTTGGAGAGGCCAAGGTCCTACATGGACTGTAGCGACGAGGAGTAGTAGTAGTAGTAGTAGCAAGACTTAACGTGGTCCTAGATAACCTCAATGAATTGTATATATAACAACAATAATAATGGTAGAAAGTACATACAAGCACAGATATCGACCTACAACCTAATTTAAAATAAATAATCGATAACATAATCAATGAATAATAGTTAATACATAATAAATAAGTAAATAAAAATTAAACAATAATAATAATTAAGAAATATTTAATTTGTGCACGTCACATGGATGAACACAACCCTCTGACCTCGCGCAACACGTTTAGTCTTATTTGAAACGGTAACGTGAAACCCGCCACCTGCAATAGCCTGGCGTGTTAACTCTGGACAGGATTGTTCTTGTTGAAACGACGGCGTGAACTTATAAAAATTATAATTGTTAATAACTATAAAATAAATAAAATAGTAATAATAAATAAATGAAAATTAAATAATAACAATGAATAAAATGAAATAAATAAATAAATATCAAATATAATCAATCGACAGCCATCTTGGATTGACCGCTGGGGTTATCCTGTCGTAGGCAGCAAGGTGTCATGTCACATGACATTGTGGAAACCGGTCCTAACCACACTCACCCTTGGAAACGTCCATCATTAAAAGAAATACTAAAATTTAAAATTGTGTTCTGTGGATAGAGGGGATGGAGACCTTTCGTTTGAACTCTCACACGACTTTCTCTGGTTATCTTTCGGGTGATGTCGACTCTTTTAGGAAATCTCGGGTAGGTGGCCTTGTAGTTCATCAATAATCGATAATCAATGAATAATAAAATACATTAATGTTAAATAATAAATATATCGACAAATAAGTCTGATGACAATGGAAGCCAAATGAGGTCATCAGAGATGAGCCTAGCACAAGTAAGTGGAGTGTTAAATCTAATTTAATTTGAAAACACCTGTTGAGAATTTTAGGGAATTCTGGGATTATTGGTGGTGGGGGATGGTGGTAGGGTGTATGGAAGGGGGTAAGGAGGCATCTAACATAACGCCATCTTGAAGAGCCTCAAGTGCACATGCTCTCTAAAAATTCTTATTTTCCCTGGGGGTTTGGACAGTTTTTATTTTAGGGGGAATAGTCTTGTCCTTTAGATAGAGGGGATGATCCCTTTCGTTTGAGCCCTCACACGACTCTCTCCGATTACTCGTTCGGGTACGCACGGCCTTGTCCCTGGATTGCGGGTTGCTACTTCAGTTACCCCTGTGTTAGGACCCCTCCTGCCCCTCAACTCTCGTACTTAAAGTATAGAGCAGCACCCAAGTTTTACTTATCCTCAATCAAGACAATGAAAGATCTGTTTACTGTTAAGAACTAACAGCCGTAGTTGGATATTATTAACCTTTCTCCATGAACACGCGCTTTTTTCTAGCAGTACAATGATTAACACGTTCATCCGAAAGAACTATACTACTTAAACCTCTGACATTCAGTATAAAACAGTATTGTATGTATAATATATATTGACTGCACTAACACTACTTCATTGAAGAGTCGAAACGAACTCAGTTCCTAGTATTTAAGGAAAACTTGCAAATTAATGCAAATTGCTGAAATTGCATTAGTTAACTCTTCACGCGGAGAAGCTGGCGGTCGTCTCGCGCTGTGGTCACTTTGAGTCGTTCTGTACCTTGTCGTCGCTGTGTACGGTCCTCCTCTCTCCACGTGAGCCACATACGCCTTACTGTTGACGCAGCGAGCCATGTACGAGACGCAATGTCCCGGAACGACAGACCCGCCTCCAGGAGTCCAAGCATTATGCCCTGTTTAACCGCATTCACATGCTGATAGTCCACCCAGTGATGTCGGCGAGGCATCGTTGCACTTGCTTAAAAGTTTCCACTTGGTATGACGGCCCCACGCCGACAGAGTTGTGTGGAACACTGACCTGTCCGGTCCCACGACATAGGGCACTGGTGGGCCGATGTGCACGCCATCTCTCTGCAATTTCAATTACTTAGTATGGCACCGAAGGCCTACACGACCCCTGTTCTGGGAGTGTCTCCGACCATTTCTTCTGGGTGTTAACTTTCTACAAACTGTACTGTAGATTCCTTGATCGCAAAGTTATTACTCCGTTTCCCTTGATCATCTAACATAGCCTTCGATGGCGTAGTTAGTAGCTTGCCCAACATCATGGGTTCAGATCCGGCAGAAGTCGTCGATTTTTAAGAGCGTTAAAATCCTTCAATATGCCTTCCCTCGCAGGAGAAAAAAATCCGGCGGTCCCATGTCATAGAGATCCTTCCACTAACTAAAGTTATACGCATTACATTTAGGCCTTGATATCTATGTCTTCGAATGCAGATTATTATTGTAGGCTTATATTTATTTGAAATTGTGCTATGTGATTTTTGATATTATAATGGTAACGGGCATTTTACTCGTAATAAAATTAGAAATTCATTACAGATACAACCACAATTCGGAGAAAACTCGCGAAGCAAAATTTACTGAGAAGGGCAATTTGAAGAAACACTTGTTGATCCATAGTGGTCGGAAACCTTTTTGCTGTGGTACATGCAAAGTAACATTTACTGAGAAGGGAGGTTTGAATAGACACATGGTAATCCATAGTGGTCAAAAACCTTATTCCTGTGGTACATGCAAAGCACAATTTACTCAGACAGGGCATTTAAAGAGCCACTTGATGATTCATAGTGGTCTCAAACCTTTTTCCTGTGGTAATTGCGAAGCAAAATTTGCTTATGCTTTCGAATTGAGACACATGCTGATCCATAGTGGTCGTAAACCATTTTCCTGTGGTACATGCGACGCAAAATTTACTGAGAAGAGCAGTTTGAACAGACACAAGATGATCCATAGTGGTGTGAAACCATATTCCTGTGATACATGTGGAGCAACGTCTCGTTTGAAAGATAATTTAAAGTCCCACATGCTGATCCATACTGGTATTAGTCCTTATACCTGTGGTACATGCGCAGCCAAGGTTACTTAGAAGGGCAATTTGAAGAAACACATGTTGATCCATACTGGTCTTAAACCTTATTCCTGTGGTACATGCAAAGCAAAGTTTACTCAGAAGGGTGATTTGAAGAGACACATCGTGGTCTATGACCATATTCCTGTGATACATGCGAACCATAAATTTTCCTGGAAAGCAGTTGAAGAGACACATGCTGATCCATAGTGGTCTAATGCCACATTCCTGTGGTACATGCGAAGAAAAATTTACTTTAAAGGCAGAATGAAGAAAAACACACTGAGTCATAGTGGTTTAAATCCATTCTCTTGTGGTACATGCTAAGCAAAATATACTCAGATATACAGTTTCGATAGCCACATGCTGTTTCATAGTGGTCAAAAGTCAAATTCCTGTGGTACCTGCGAAGCAAAGTTTATTTGGAAATGCATTTTGGAGGGACTCATTTTTATCCATGGTGGTCTAATACCTAATGCCTGAGGTACATCCGAAGCAAAATGTACTTAAAAAGGATTTTGGAGAGAGACATGTTGATCAATAGTGGTCTAAAGCCACATTCCTGTGGTACGTGTGGGTCAATCTTGACTGAGGAAGGTCTTCTGAACACCCAAATGATTCATAGTGGTATCTTGCCAATATATTTGTGGTACATAAGGAGCAAGCTTTGCTAAGATGAACTGAAGACCGCTGCCTAGCCATTTGGCCTGCAGATATAGGGATGACGCGTTGTTAGCGCATCGGGTCTCCACGGTCATTAATCTTGGTTTTCCTGGTCGGGGCGCTGCCTCACTGTCAGACAGTCACTCAATTGTACTCACGAGATTGAGTTTACCAAATCGATGAGTAGCTAATTACCTCATTAACGCGCATTTAACTTTTAAAGGAAACATATCAGAGAGCAATGTAATGCAATTAGCTGCAATTTCAATACTACAGTAATAGACAGACTAAAACCTTCCTTTATTATATATATTGCTCTTGGGGGCAGTAATTGGTGCTGGCTTTATTAAATCAAGAGGGTTTTTGATTTTGAGCAATGTGATCAAGGGTGAATTAGAGATGATGGCTAAAATTTCGGATTGAAATAGACAAATCAATTTGTTTACAACGAAGAATTAAGTTTTTACCACCTGCATGTCATACAAAGAGAGAATAACTACCTCTGAATACCACCAACCCGTCGGTCAATCACTGACTCCGCGGAAAAAAAGGATAGGAGTGGCGAACGGGCATTATGATGGCATGCGACAGCGTTTTCTGCGATAGAAATCCCACCATTAGTGCCTGAGGATACCTTTGATTGAATGTTTCGGGTAGCTATTTTAACGAGAGATGGACTCGATTAAGTTCTAAGACGAAGGAATAACGTCATTTGTTTTCTTAACGGCTAAAAAGGAAAATAATTACACTTGTTGGCAGAAAAATTAACAGAAGGAAGGAAGTTTGTAGTTAAACGTGACCGTTAATCTTGAGATCATGAGCCACGGGACCTCCTTTTTACGTGGAATCCGAACCACAGGACATGGCATTTCACTTCGAAAATCTCACATGCATTGACATGCATTAACAATTGAATTGCAAGATATATGACAAAGTGGGAGATAGAAAATGATAGCGGATGAATTTAAACAAGAGACTTATGAAAATTCAATAAGGGGACATGGTTTCGCTGCAAATATTGTACAATTCAGTAGACCAAAACATCTTTGAAAATGAATTAATAAAATTATTTCCTGATAAGCAAATCTTCTAATCAGCACTGGTGTATATTAAGATCTGTCCAATTTAATATTTTACCCATCCTCACAGAGCCCAGGTGGGTATATAGGATATCTTAACTGAATGATAATACCTTTAAGACACTGTAGTGTGTCAAAACCTCTAAGAAGAATTACCTGCTAACCGTCTGCTTGGGTGTCTATGAGCTCTTAAACTGACTTCTATTAGCTTAATGATGCTCCAAGTGTGTCAATGCCTCTAAGAGGAACCATCAGTTCGCACTCTGGGTTGGTATCTATTTCGTCTAGGCTGACTGATATTAGTTTAACAGCAATCCAGTGTGAAAACCCCTCTTAAGAGGAACCATCATCTCACAGTTTGGTAGGTACCTAGGGGCTCCAAACTAAAGGTTGTTACCTTAAAAGACACGTCAGTTGTGTCAATACCTCTGAGAAGAACCATCTAATCACAGTCTGGGTTGGTGCCTATGTGCACTACGGGTGACAGCTACTGTCTGCCCTGATGGGTATCTTGGAGCTCTATTCTGAATTATGCTTTCTTAATGACACTCCAGTGATTCAATACTTCTATGAATAAACGTCAATATAGTTAACAACCATCTGCTCTCAGTTCTAACCTGAATGGTATTTGCTAAGCGACGCTCTAAATATGGCAATACTTCTAATAGGAACAATCTGCTTACAGTCAGGGTGGGTACTAAGGAGCTCTGAGTGTTTATTTCAACTGGAGGTTCATCCTCGGAAACAAAACAATTAATTTTTTGTATGAAGTGTTTTGTATATTATGTAGTTGAGGATATAATATAACATCCAATACAATCTTGTATTTTTGCTAAACAATATATCCCAGTTTCCGAGATATTGTAAGTGTCGATCCTGTGTTACAAAGCGCAGTGGGGCTCTCTTAGTACATGAGTAGAAATTCGTCTCCCATCAAGTCAATTCCTCTCGCTAAATTTATAGTAAGCCGCCTGTTAATACTTTATCTTTTAATGTATTGTAATGTGTTTTCGATCCATCATTGGGGTTGCACTATTATTACAATGATTTTAAATAAACGCTAAAAAATTGTTTATCATGAGTTAACATAATATCCATTGAATAGAAAATAAGAAGGCCTTGCAGAATTGTCCTTTATTTATTGGGTAAAATATAGGGAACCAAAGAGAGTTTGGTCCACCTCGCGTGTTCAATAATAAAATGTTTTGTCACAACAAACCAATCACAGGGTATCTAATCATAGTACCCATGGTAACCGATACCCAAGATGCTTTCTGTTTGTTGCTGTTTCAATTTTCAATTGAGTGCTTGTGGGTTCAAAGAGTGTATTGTTAATTTCATTAGGTCTTATTTAACATGAGTGTATTAGATGACACTTCAGTGACTGTGAGTGCAGGGAACGACGGCTCAAGAAAAGGAGAAGGTGGTTATCATTAACCCAGTGGCTACAACTCATTCAATTCCTGCTCACATGGTTCAAGGAGGATTTCTGGCAAATATTTCACATCCAATGTCTATTCCTATGTAAGAAAACAATCAATATATTGTGACCGTATGACAGGTGTCCCACGTCCACACAAGTGCGAATCCTGATAACAGCTGAGGACAAGGCTCAACATGCCTCGGGGTCTATCTGGGCGTAACAACATAGTTGATTAAAAACGAAACTAGCTTCACTGTTATCAAGACGTACACTGCAGCAAGGATAGAAGGAAATATTTTAAAATCATGAATAACATCAATTTTAAAATAAAATATCTCATTTTAAATTCTCCAACGACCATCCTACACTAAAACATAATTGCTTTCCTCACGGGAAATGCTAAACACACACACCTGAAAGAAAAAAGATCCTATCGCTCTCCCTTACATTACTCCTTTACATTATTCCTATGTGCATTAAGCCATGATTTATATCGTTTAATTTTCCGAAAGTAACTTAACTATAAGACCCGTGCTGCTCCGCAGCATTCACTTCAACGATCGTACAGCTCTTCTGTCCATATGACATTTGCATGTCTTCATGCTAGTGACCTGAACAGACATTTACGGTACCGTCATTTTTGGGTAAATGATGAAGTAGACATATGAGGTAAAATGACCTCTGTGTGAGTGTCCCACTATTTAACCTGCGTAAGCTTAAAAGACGCACGGACGACAGGTTCCAGACGCAATTCTGAAAAGCCGAGGTGAACAGCTAACTCCTAACACATAAGCTATACTCTTCTCTGAAGAATTAACTCGACACGACTCGGCAGTTTGATGCTGGCTGAAGCTAGGGTGATAGGTCGCTCGCAAGCTCGTAAACTCACTCTGAAGCTAGTAATTTAAATTTCCACTGAATCGAGATTGCTGGAAGAAACGAAAACGTAAAAACACGTACAGTGGGAGCTGTCGCGGACTTTCTTAAAGAACTTTTCATGCAGAACAATTCTAAGAGTATATCTATATTTTTAACGGTTTACTCAGTGTAAGCTTAAAAGACACATGGAAGATAGGTTTTTCTTCAACTCAATTCATTGAAATCGTAAATGCTCGGCTTCTTTTGGTCTTAAATAAATGTTCTTCTACCTAGTCCTTTATCGAGAAATCCTTTACAGAACGGTGAAAACCACATCAAAATCTATCAAGTTGCTCTCGAGATTACCCGTTACATCCAAGAATTGGGAACTTTGTTTTATACTAAGTAGATAGAGATATCTACATAATTTAAGGCTACAGCGGTACAATTTGATGTTTTGTCTACTTGTGAACAATGGTATAAATTTAAAATAAAAGATGGGTCTCTTATATTTGAATTTAGAGATGTAACTCTTAGTTAACATATAGAGGTGTGCAAATTAATAGAATTAAATACATAATTTTAATTAGTCATAATTACTTTCATTTAAAATCATTTTATTGACCAACTTCTATTGTTGTCCTACTTAGTAGTGTTTCCTCTCCCGTGGAATTACACCTTTTTCCATAAGGAATTACGTCTGGAAACTTTCTGATTATTGGATTCCGAGGGATATCTGAGCTGGGTCCATTTCCAATTTTTCATTGACTTTAGAATTCAAGTCAGGTGATTTCAACGCATAGTTCATGAATCTTTGAATTGTTCAATAGCGTTCATCAGTTAAAAGACCCCAAATCCCTCCGCTCTAAATCCACATGTAAAGTAGAGTGAAGTAATAAAAACGAAACGTGTGGCATTTTGCATTTGCAAGGCTCCTCTGTTAGTGGAAATTCTAAAAAATCATTCTCATTTGAGTTTCATAAACGAAAATACAGTTAGGAGTCTTGCTTAACATTTGAAGTAATTTCATCGCCTTGTAAACATACTTAGTGCATTAAACCGTGAAGAGTAAAAATGTAATTTTGGAAAACTGTCATCGAATCTAATAATTTGCACATCTCTGTAAAGACAGCTATCGCCTCCACCACTACAGACAGAATAGTAAGTAAAGGCGATTGATGACAAATGAAAAGGTAACTCACACAGAAGGAATTAATATTGATTAAGCTGTAAATTTGATTGAGTATATCTTGGTTATAGAACTGAGGGAATGAAATAAGAGGACGTAGGATCTATGACAATTGCTTACACCTGAAAATTATTACTGGCGTAAATGTTGGAAAAAATGTCCTACTCCCTCGCCTTGACCTTACGCCATCAGATACATCACCGATGTAGGACAATAATATTTTTTTACCATTACCACAGGACAGTTATCGTATTAGGGATGCGGACGTTCTTGTATAATTGTTATTTAATCTGTGCCCCGTTCGCTGACGTCTTTGCTCCTCCACAACATTCGTTTCAAAATTCTAGTAGTACTTCCTTCCATTCGACATTTGCTGTTCGCTTGCCTTTTGGTTCTATTTGAACTTTCACGTCATGTAAGGATTTTGCTCGCGATGGTGCGACATACAGTAAAGTTGTCCATGGCTAAACACCGGTTGAGATAAATAAATGCCTACTTGATCTAGTGTCTGACCTTGAGTTATACAAAAAGCCAAACGTACTGGAAACAGCCTTCTTTTGAAGGAAAGTGGCATAGAAGTATCTGATGGCGTAAGGTCAAGGCGAGGGAGTAGGACATTTTTTCCAACATTTACGCCAGTAATAATTTTCAGGTGTAAGCAATTGTTATGCATCTTCCAAACAGTCTAGTCCGTTCAACAGACCTTGGGTATCATTAATATTTCTCAACAAAATCACAATTGAGCCTTCTTTTGGTCAAAGGATATGAGGTGGCAATCCACTTAAGCCTATGCTGTCTAAAATTTCTATTGGGAATCGTAGAAGTTCACTCCCATCTTTAGTAATCAAATTATTCACCCTGATGTAAGTTCTCGATGATCCTGTGATTAGGTCTAAAACTTTGTCATTGACTTCTTTACAATGTTCATTTTTAGCCTATTTTCAATTTTGAAAAAAGTCGACTTCTGAGATCACCTTTTTCCGTGTGTGTGATTCGTGTGTGTGTCCCCCCCCCCCCCCAATAAAATCTAAACGGCTGGAGTGATTTCAATGAAACTCGTTACGTTCATAGCACTATTCCGGGCAACTCCGACCGTGCCTTTCAAATTATGTTACGTCTCACCAATCCAACATGGCGGCTGTGCGAAAGATTTCACCAGCATTCAATAACTCCGAAACAATTACCGATATCATCCTGTAATTTTGTATGGTCATAAAGGGAACTACTAGAAGTTCACTTATTTGACTTTTGAGAACCTGGTAACTACAAAACCAACATGGCGGCCAAGCGAATTTGAGACTTTTAAATAGACGTTTCGCGCGATTTAACCATCGAAACGCAATGAAACTTGGTACAGTATATGTTTATATACATTGTAATGCACCAACATCTAACTTCGTTCCATTGTTTACATAACCTCAATATGGCGGCTGTGCGAAATATTTCACCGGCATTTTATATCTCTGAAACTATTACCGGTATCACCCTGAAGTTTTGCACAGAGGTAAAGGGCACTACTGAAAGTTCATATATGAGTCCTTAAAAACCGGTTAACTACAAAACGAACATGGCGTCCAAGAGAAATTGAAAGTTTTAAATAGACTTTTCTCGCCATTTAATAATCCAAACGCAATGAAACTTGGTACAGCAAATGTTTATACACATTGTAATGCACTGGTATGTAATATAGTTCAATTGTTTACATAACCTCAAGATGGCGGCTGTGCGAATTTTTTAATTAAGTTTTTATTTCTTTTGTCGTAATCATGCGATCGAAGTGAAAGTTAGAATAATCAACCTACGCCATATTTTTCCTTTAAGGATACATGACTCTATGGCCTATACATATAACAATCCATCATGGCGACCATCCGGAATATTTAGAATCTACTAAAGCAATCAAACTGAAATTCTTTTACGATCATAAGGGTTATGAACATAAGTTCACCTATAGGACTTTCAATAACCTGGTGATCACAAATCAAACATGGTGGCGACGCGAAGTATAAATATTCTCATGGTCGTTTCTCGTAATTTAACCATCCATGTGCAGTCAAACTTGGTACAGTAAATCCTTATACAAATGTTAATCCACTGGCATCTAATTTGTTTCAATAGTTTCCATACCACAAGATGGCAGCTGTACTAAATTTTAAAATCTCTTTTTTACTTCTTATTTCCTAATCATGTGATTGTAGTTTGCGTACTACACGTACACAATAATCTTCATGTAACAGTGCATTACTCTAAGCCCTAAATATATAAAAGTCCAACATGGCGACCATCCGAAGTATATTGTGGTGTTTGAAGCCATATTTTCAGTGTTGCCTAAGTAAACAAGAGTTTAGTGCTTTTCAGTCGGTCAACACGAATGTACCCAAAAGAGATGGGTTATGCCCTAATCCTGAAATAAATTACATGAGATTAATAAAACACTAGGATGACCAGTTTCGATCGTCAAGCGATCATCATCAGATCCATTACACTTAGGCTATAAAATCTATGTTTGAAATACAGGTGAAAATATTTACAATATGTACAATTATTTAGTTGCAGTATTGGTACTGCAACTGTCAGTGTATGCTAAATGCAGTATATATGTTAGGTGAAATGCTAAATGGTGATAGCTATCCGGAGTTTGTACTTTAGAGAGATTATATGGTTGTAAACTATAGTTAAACTATAAAATTTTAGGCTAACTACTTATCTGATTGTCTTCCGTACTACAGCTGCTCGCAGTTTTCGTGACCAGTTTCGATCGTCAAGCGATCATCATCAGATCCATTACACTTAGGCTATAAAATCTATGTTTGAAATACAGGTGAAAATATTTACAATATGTACAATTCAAAAAGCAAGGCATAAAGATAGCTTTCACGACGAAAAACACAACCGCTAGGCACCTCCAAAATAGTAATCTAAATAAACGTGACCCGTATTCAAGGTCAGGGGTATATTCTATAACGTGCCAAGACACCGGTTGTCAAGCTAATTACATCGGGCAGAGTGGAAGACGAGTAGACACCCGTTATAATGAACATAGGAATGCGATAAGATACGGAACACATTCAGCCGTGTGCGAACATATGTGTGACGCGGGGCACAGCTTTACCAACATAGAGTCGGACCTTAAAATAATCCATCACGAATCGAAAGGCAGAGCTCTTGACATAAAGGAAGCAATCGAGATACACCTAGCCAAACGAAACAATCCCAACAATCTAAACGAACACACGTTCATGGAGAGCTCACCCCTCTTCACGCTACTAAAAAACACACCCTGTCGGAAACAAGACACAATTTAGCGACACAGCCAAGCTAGATAAAAAAAGGGGGGGGGAAATTAGGGGTTTTTTAATAGGTAAATGTTATCTGGATCAGGTGTACGATGTACTTTTCTTCTGCAACAAACCAAGGCCCATATTCGCGGCAGTATTAAAGGTGCCGGGACGTCCTCATAAGACCGTCAACGCTTAGTTCGAATGGGTAATGCTCCACGCGTGGCGAGGGCTAATCCACGGTCTTTAATAGTTGTAGACACACCTCATTCAATAACATACATCTTATCTAGGTTGGCAACACCTCACATAAACACATCGCTATCACTCCCCACAGCACGTAGGGGAAGGGGGGAGAAGGCAGGAAAAACCAGTCGTTAAGATAACCACCGCAGTTGACCGCACAGTATGTTACAGTGAGCACGAAAACTGCGAGCAGCTGTAGTACGGAAGACAATCAGATAAGTAGTTAGCCTAAAATTTTATAGTTTAACTATAGTTTACAACCATATAATCTCTCTAAAGTACAAACTCCGGATAGCTATCACCATTTAGCATTTCACCTAACATATATACTGCATTTAGCATACACTGACAGTTGCAGTACCAATACTGCAACTAAATAATTGTACATATTGTAAATATTTTCACCTGTATTCAAACATAGATTTTATAGCCTAAGTGTAATGGATCTGATGATGATCGCTTGACGATCGAAACTGGTCACGAGAACTGCGAGCAGCTGTAGTACGGAAGACAATCAGATAAGTAGTTAGCCTAAAATTTTATAGTTTAACTATAGTTTACAACCATATAATCTCTCTAAAGTACAAACTCCGGATAGCTATCACCATTTAGCATTTCACCTAACATATATACTGCATTTAGCATACACTGACAGTTGCAGTACCAATACTGCAACTAAATAATTGTACATATTGTAAATATTTTCACCTGTATTTCAAACATAGATTTTATAGCCTAAGTTTAATGGATCTGATGATGATCGCTTGACGATCGAAACTGGTCATCCTAGTGTTTTATTAATCTCATGTAATTTATTTCAGGATTAGGGCATAACCCATCTCTTTTGGGTACATTCGTGTTGACCGACTGAAAAGCACTAAACTCTTGTCATCCGAAGTATTTAGACGGTTCTCAATATCTACGAATCTGTTACAGCAATCAAACTGAAATTTAGTATGATGATAGAGGCAATTAAAATTAGTGGGATATATGAAAATAGGCTCCATAGTTATTCTCGGAACTACTTGTTAGGTGCTAAAATCGCTATTTTTGAAGAGTGTGAAATATTTTTCAGCATGGGATTAATTCTGAATTTTCTCCATCGACGTGAGGGTATTCACCGTTACCAATTTGTATCAAGAAGTTTGCAAAGTCACGTTGATCTGTATCCGCTCGCATATTTTTGATGAGTTTAAAAATTTTGAATAATGGCCACAAAGGAGAGAACCTTACTGATATTTGGACTGATGCTGCTTTAGATGCGTAAGGCACAACAGACAATACCAGCCTAAAATCTCCACTTAAGATGATAATTTTTCCTCCGAAAGGCACGTCGTTATTCATGATGTCCTTGAGCAACCGATTTACACACATCTATTTATTTTATTTATCGTATGGCTTTTAGTGCCGGGAGTGTCCGAGGACATGTTCGGCTCGCCTGAGTCTGTAGCTGCTTCCAGCGGACACCCTAAAGGGTGAGCTACAAGTTCCGTTCAATTTCAAGTAGTTCCAACTTTTGCCACCAGATATCAATGATACCTAGTGGTGAACATTGGAACTTTTGATAGAGCGTTCTGACGAAATCTAACCTAACAAATTTTGCTTTTCACAAGTTTAGTCTGTGAAAGGATCTTTTACATGCCATAAATCTATGACATGGGACCGCCGGCTTTACTTCCCCTCCGAAGGAAGGCATACTGAAGGATTTTTAACGCTCTTAAAAAATCCGACGACTTCGGCCGGGTTTGAACCCGCTATCTTGGGCATAGCAGTTCAGCATGCTACCGACTACGCCACCGAAGCCGCTTTTACACACATCAACGCGTGCTTATTAGCCATCCCAGATGATAGTTTTGCTGAACGAATATAAAAAGCTTCCTTGCTGTTAATTTGTATTCCTGATACGGAACATTCATGTAAATGTAGAGGTAACTTGAACTGGCTGTGTACAGTGCGCCCCTGAGGTAGTAACATTGCTGCAATACCAGTCCATGCAACAGAAACTACATTTAACCCCAAATGTGTGCAACTGTGAATCAAGCATTGGTAAAGAAATGTTTTCCCGGTGCCCCCTGGACCGTCAATGAAATATGCATTACTCATTCTTTCATTGCTGTTTTGTACTAACCCCAAAATTTTTGTAATTAAAGCCGTTTGGTTTCCATTTGCTGGGTTTATCATCCGACTTAATTGATCCTCATTAAGTTTTGGATAATTCATTGGTGAATTTGTCTGAGGGAAATTATCAATAATAGCTGGCAATTCGAGAGAAGTAGGTATAAAATGTCCTTGACGACAGGCGTAGCGACACGTCGGTTGAGGAATTTTTGTCGTATCCAACATGCAGTTGACTCCTCTTCATTCAGATATAAATGCTAGGACGTCCCCTCTAAGCGACGCGCACCGTTTTCGCCCGAACGATGTGGAAAATGGACGAGGGCTACCGACGCATCGTCGACGTCGGCTAAAGAAGCTAGACCAACATAAATCAAATCGTATCAGGCTAGCCACTGTCAACATTGGAACAATGACAGGCCGAAGCCGAGAACTGGCCGCCTCTTTGAAGCACCGGAATGTGGACATAGCTTGCGTTCAAGAAACCCGATGGGCAGGTGCAAAATCAAGAGATATCGGAGAAGGCTACAAGCTAATCTATAATGGTAAGAAAAGTGCAAATGGAGTCGGTGTCATTGTAAACCAGTGGATTCGCGACACCGTCTCTGAAGTAGCACGCATCAGCGACCGCCTGATGTCAATACAGATAACCTTGGGGACCAGTTTAATCCGAGTTGTGTCATGCTATGCTCCACAGACTGGTTGCCTTGAAGAAGAGAAAGACAAGTTTTGGAACGATCTAGAGGGACACATTCAAGCTGTTGATGATAGCGAAATTCTTTTCATTGGTGGAGACTTAAATGGACATGTTGGTCATGAAAGAGATGGATTTGAACGAAATCATGGAGGCCATGGTTATGGTTGCCGTAACAATGATGGTATTCGAATCCTAGAATTTGCGGAAGCGTGGGATTTGTCTGTAACTAACACCTTTTTTAGAAAGCGGGATTCACACCTTATCACCTACTATAGTGGAAGTCATACATCCCAAATTGACTACTGGATGACGCGACGAAGAGACCTCGCAATGATCAAGGATACAAAAGTGATCCCATATGACAGCGTTGCTCCTCAACACCGAATACTTGTACTAGATGCCGCAGTCCATATCGATTATGTATCTGTGAGGCCAAGCACGAAGATTGAACGTATTAAATGGTGGAGACTATTAGAACATCAAGCTACCATCAAAGAAGCATTGATACCATCGCTTTCAAATTCTACAACGTCATCAGTAGAAGATGGCTGGAACACACTGTCCGAATCCATCAAGACATATGCCACATCCACTCTAGGTGTCACCAAACCAAATCGACGCCTTATTGACAAACAGACCTGGTGGTGGAATGATGATGTGCAGCAGGTAACCAGGGAGAAGAAAGCTGCTTACAAGACGTGGCACCAGACACGCAGCTTGGAGGATTTAGATAGGTACCGGGCTCTCAAGTCCAGTGCAAAACGAGCTGTTGCAATTGCAAAAGCAGCACATTACAAAACCATCTACGACGAACTGGATAAACCTGGTAGCACAAATAGAATCTACAAACTTGCGCGAGCTCGCGAGCGTGCCTCACACGATCTCGGTCATGTTATCAACATCAAAGACAGAAATGGGCTCCTCCTACAAAAGAGACATGACATACTATGTCGCTGGAAGGAGTATTTTGAGGATATATGCAATACGGAGTTCCCTCATCCACCTCTACCGACAGCTGACCCTATCCACGGCCCTGTGCCCATTATCACTACAGAAGAAGTGTCCACTGCCATCAGCAAAATGAAGTCGGGGAAAGCGCCTGGTGCAGATGATATACCAGCCGAAGTATGGAATCTCCTGGAGGAACAAGGTGTAGTATGGCTTACTGACTTCTTCAACAAAATTATTATGGAAGACACAGTACCAGAGGCCTGGATAACCAGTATCACAATTCCTATTTGGAAAGGAAAAGGAGATATACTGGAATGCTCAAATTATAGGCCAATCCGCCTCCTATCCCATACTATGAAAATTTTTGAACGTGTTCTTGATGCGAGGTTACGAAACATCATCACTGTTTCATCTAACCAGTGTGGCTTTGTTAAAAACAGCGGAACAACAGACGCTCTCCATGCACTTCGTCTATTGATGGAACGACACCATGAGAAAAGGAAGACAGTTCACTTAGCCTTTCTTGATTTGGAAAAGGCGTTCGATAGAGTACCACATGATCTCATCTGGCTGGCACTGAGGCTACACGGTGTACCAGAAGCCTATTTAAACTGGGTGAAACTTCTGTACCGAAAGACAACAAGCTCAGTGCGGTGTGCAGCAGGAATGTCCGATACCTTCCAAATCACTGTTGGTGTCCATCAAGGATCAGCCTTGTCCCCCTTGCTCTTCATACTCTGTATGAACGCCATCACAAATGACATCCAAACCAGGCATCCATGGACATTATTATATGCGGATGATATCATGATAGCTAACGAGACCCGTGGGCACCTCGAACAGCAAGTACAAGAGTGGAAGATGCGTCTTGAAGAATTTGGGATGAAATTGAACCTGAAGAAAACGGAATACCTGGAATGCGGTGACCAAACTGATGGCACGATCACTGTTGGTGAGGTTCAACTTAATAAAGTGACCCAATTCAAATACCTTGGGTCATGCATCACCTCAGACTGCAGCACGATTCCTGATGTCAAAACAAGAGTCACTGCCGCATGGATGAAATGGCGCCAAGTTACTGGAGTCCTATGCGATAAGAAAATTCCATTACATTTAAAATCTAAGGTATATCGCACAGTGATTAGACCGGTGGCCCTTCATGGATCTGACTGCTGGCCTACAACATCGAAGCACGAACAGGCACTTCATGTATTGGAAATGAAGATGTTGCGGTGGTCCAATGGTATGACTCGACTGGACCATATTAGGAATGATGCCGTGCGGAAGGATTTCAAGGTTGCCCCAATAACAGAGAAAATGCTTGAATCACGTTTGCGGTGGTATGGACATGTGCTCCGTAGCAGTGAAACCTCAGTTGCTAAGACTGCCCTTCAACTAAATGTGGAGGGTCGTCGACCTCGAGAGCGACCTCAAACACGCTGGTTGGATAGGGTGAGAGATGACATGCGGCTCACTAAGCTCCGCCCCCGAGACGCTATGGATCGATTGAAGTGGAGGAAACATTGCAGGAAGGCAGACCCCACATAAGTGGGAAAATGCAAAGAAGATGATGAATTCGAGAGAAGTAATGGGAAGACCATGGAGCTTTAATGTATTAGAAATATGTGAGCTGATATGCAATGTTAGGTTCGTGAAACTGCAGATAATCTTCTGGTAATTAATTCTTGAAAATGTTCCATAACTATCTTACATTTGAAGGGGTCTGAAAGATACATGGGCCTATGTAAGAAAACAGTTGTCGTAACTGAGAAGGCATCTGAAATTGTGACGCTTCTGCCAAACAACGCTGCCATTCAGAATCGTCAATCAGCAATCCTCGCTCCTTAGCTGTTTCTTTAAACGTAGAATAGACAACTGCTTTGTATGTTCGTAGATCTTGGAAGCTGGTAGCACCTATGACGTGAATCAATTACAGGCGTAAATAATACCTTTTTGTTTCTGTAGGCGAAACATTATACATTCTGCCTATAGTTTTTGAAACATTTTTTCTTTTTTGCCACTGGCACTTGCTCTTATTCCAGACGTAATGTACTGGTGTTTCAGGATGTATATATACGGACTTCTGGCTTGCGAATCTTGATTTAACTTGAACCACGGTTGTAATTCCGCGTTGCGCAACTGTGCTTGAAGTAAAATATCAGGAGCGTTATCAATATTAAAATAGATATTTTGTAAGTTTGGCAAGTGATCTGGTAATCGCACGATAAAATGTGACTGTTCATGCATGTGAAATAAAAATATCCTGTATGCGCCTTCTGTTGGACCAACATATCTAGCATTTAGGAAAGAAGTAATTTCATCGTAGTTCACCGTTTCGCCTTCAGGACATAGTATTTTAACATTGCAGCAGCCATGACCTTTATACACATACTTGTGGATTTTAATATATAAGATACTTGTGGAAGTATTTAATACTCCGAACACTTGAGCATATTTCAACATTAATATGAGCTTGCAAGCAAAGTAAAAGAAATGGATTGTAGGGAACAATGAATCGACTATCGATTTCAATGTCAATGCCTCGAATTGTTTTTATAATAATCCGTCCATTATTTCTTCTCCTATACGAAGGATAACCATTGGCATTATCTTTGGTCTCTTCCTGATACTGTTTAGGGAAATCTTTCTTACATACGCCATCTTGCATACAGACTGAAGAAGGATTCAAAGATCCACAAGGACCATGTACCATATGACGCCTTACCAACTCGTATAGCGCTTCATCCTCTTGATCTGGCATTTCGGCTGATACCACACTGTCAATGTCAGAAATTTCTCGAAACTTACAATCTTCCGTTAATGTTAAGAGTAAATGGATGTGCGGGAGACCTCGTTTTTGAAATTCCAATGTATATGGATATGCGTTTACCGAAAATTTCCTTAACATTAACCTATCGTAGCAATTCCTTTACTTTGCAATGGAAAACTCTCACTTCAATATCAGGCCTATTATTAGCCGTTTCCCAGAGATGAATGCTGTTAAGTATTTCTGGCCATCCCGCATTATAGGTTAACGTAATGAATAAATCTGGCTTTCCAAACTTCCTCACTATCGCCATCGCATCCTGATAATCTTGCAATATTTTCCTTGGGCTACCTGTATAAGATGATGGCAAAACTACAATACGACCGACTCTGAGATTTTCATTTTCTGCTCGTACATGCAAGGCGTCTGCTAAACCGGCATATTTATCAGCTCGTAACTTCGTTTGTTGATGACGTATATATTTTAACCGGTCACCTTCCATACGACAATAGTAATCCACGAATAAATATCAATTTTGCAAACTTGAGCAGTGAAAAATAACTCAATATTACCTCCATGAATACCATTCATAGACATATACATTTTGTAATCATCGCTCGTATTGATAGCAGTTTCGTACATATCGCTGCTGCCAACAATAAAGGAAGAATAATTATTCCACTTGTCTGTAAAATGTTTTACAATTCGCCTTTTAACCTCTGTAAATAAACTCTGATTGTTGTACTCACAATATGGCAATGACCTGAACAGACAATTACCGTCACCTTTAATCTTTATAACATTTGTAATTGAGTGACGCCTCTCATTCATCATAATATGATTCTTCTTCTTCTTCTTTCGATTCGGCCATCTAAGGACCACGTCATTTCAACTGTTTCTTGTTGCATCGAGCTTTAACGTCCTCCCAGTACTTTCGCATTAGTTCTCGATGCTGTTGTTTCCTTTCTGCAGTCCACTTCTTGCCAGTTGGAAGCTTTGGCTTTTCTTGAAAACATCGGTGTGCTGTTAGTTTTTGTTTAAGTGTGGCACGTTCCCAAATATCGTTGCCTGTTATTCCCACTTCTTGTAAATCTTTGTCCACCTCAATGAACCAAGCTCCCTTGGTTTTCTTTTTGAGGAAGTAGGTGAAAATTCTATTTGTCAATCGTGCTGGGTTCATTCTTGTTATATGACAGTAAAAGGTAATTCTCCGTTTCCTCATGGCATCAGTTATTTTTTCCACGTGGGTGTAAAGTTCGTGGTTGTGCCTTCTCATATATTCCCCATTTTCTTTTACCGGACCCAAGATTTTTCTTAGAATTTTCCTTTCTTTGACTTCCAGCTTCTCCGTTAGTCCCTTGCGATGCATAGCAAGGCACTCTGCAGCATACAAAGCCTCTGGACGGATGACTGTTTGGTAGTGCCTTAACTTGGCATTTGTTGATATGGATTTCTTGTTGTAAATGGCCTTTGTTAGATTGTATGCCATTTCCATTTTCCTGATTCGTGACTCGAAAGCTGCCTTCTCGGAGAGATTGGGGTCTATCCACTCACCCAAATATTTGAACGCTTTCGTTTGCTTGATTTTCCCCTGTCCTACATCCAGCTCTTTTGGCGCTAGCTTGATATTAGTGATGAATTCTGTTTTTTCAAAGGAGATCTTGAGGTCCGCTTTTGCTGCTTGAATCTGGAGTTCATTAATTTGCGCTGCGGCTGCATCGAGGGAATCTGAAAAAATTGCGAGGTCATCTGCGAATGCTAGGCAGTCAACTATCAGGTTCTGTTTTTTGTAGCCCATGATATTGTATGATTCATTGTATTGATTGAGCACACAACCTACAAGGACGAATGATGAAACGAAAAGAAGACAGTTTGTAGCTGGTGAGACCAAAGACTATATAACAGAAAGATCGGGCATACCATACAAAATGGCTGCTCCAACATTCGACTGTAGCGGCATCTTCGTGACATTAGTTGTTTTTCGTATACAGTATTTGTTGTCATTCAATGAGATGTTGACATAACAGTGTCATTAGCAAAATGACTGCTGATTGTGCATGAGCATTTCAGTCTCAAAGTAATCCATTCCTGAGAAGTTTTAATTAAATTACGTGCACAGAATCCCCTTCTGCTTATGGTATGGATACATGAAACATTAGCGCCCGAGTGAAACAGGTAGAATTTAACGATATCATGTATGGATACATGCGACATTAGCGTCCGAGTGGTGCTGGTAGAAGTTAACGATATCATGACGTAATTAGGGAACTCTCTGTTCAAGTTAGATTTATTATTGGGGCGGCGTTGAGTATCATGATGCAGTGTTAGTCGTTGTAACCTGGCGACAATATGTCCGTCAAGTCATTCGATTCTATTTTCGTGAGACCTTCAAGGAAGTAGTATTCACAATTATTTTAATACACGAATGATATAATCAAGTAAGGTGGGTATCAATCGACGGTGCTTGCCGGGCATTCAATTTAAGACAAAAAACGTCATCGTAGCGCAAATACTTCCCGAGATATTTCAGTTTTAGTAAAGGGTGACATTTTTTGAAAACTATTTTAATATATAAGATGATCCATCTCCATTTATTTAAACATCAAACGTGCATTCAAATATCTTACTTGCTTAATTCCTGCCGCTCCTTCCGGAGCATAGGGCCTTGGCGAAATTTCTCCACGCAGTACGGTTCCTGGCCATTCTCTTCACTTGACTCCAGTTCTTGTCCACCTCTGCAATTTCATTTTCGATCGTCCTCTTCCAGGTCTTCTTAGTTCGACCTCGCTTCCTGGCATGTTGAGGATTCCAGTCTAGCGCCACCCTCTCAATAGCTCCGTCCGGCTTCCTTAGTGTGTGACCAATCCAGCGCCATTTCCTCTCCTTGATCTGGATGCTAATCGGTTGTTGATTGGTGATGATCCAAAGATCTTCATTTGAGATTATGTCCGGCCACCTCACATTCATGATGCGACGCAGACATCTGTTAATGAACACCTGTAGCTGGTTGTTGATCGGTTGTGTGACTTTCCATGTTTCACAGCCGTAGAGAAGAATCGACTTTACGTTGCTATTGAAAAGGCGGAGCTTGGTCTTCCTGGAAATGTTTCTATTTTTCCAGATGGGGTAGAGCTGGACAAAGGCACCATTTGCCTTCCTGATACGGCTTCGAACATCTTCCTCTGCTCCCCCGTCATTTGTGACTATACTTCCAAGGTAGAGGAAGGACTCAACTCGCTCAATGTCCTTTCCGTTGACTGTCAAACTAGTCGTGATGTCAGTTTTTATCCTCATCTCTTTGGTCTTGTTGGTGTTGAACATCAGTCCTGCACGTTCTGCTTCTCTCAGCAACCTCCCCAGCTTATCTTCTATGTCTCGGTACCGTTGTGCCATAAGACAAATGTCGTCTGCGAAATCCAGATCTTCAAGCCTGTCATTTATACCCCATTGAATACCCCTCTTCCGTCCTCCCATTACCTTCTACATCACACTACCCAGGACCTACAGGAACAGAGTGGGGGAAAGGACACACCTCTGTCTCACTCCGGAACTGACCTTTATCTTTTCTGTTAATTTGCCTTCGTGAAGAACCTGGCACTCATACCCTTCGTACATCTCTTCCATGATTCTGATGATATTTGTTGGAATTTTATATTCCTCGAGGGTCTTCCACATGATTCTTTGATTTACGGAGTCGAAGGCTTTCTCGAAGTCAACAAATGTGAGGTAAAGGGTATTCCGCCACTCCACACTCTGCTCAAGGATGATTCGGAGGGTGTTGATGAGATCCACACAGCTGCGATATTGTCGAAATCATTCAAATATCACCCTGCTATTATTGTCGTTATTCGTAAATATTATAAATTACCAATGATAATCAATTATCATTATTCTGATTCCCATTTCAATATTTCCAACGAGATTTCTTACGTTCCATTGAACATTATTTCTCGTTTATTTTCGTCATCTCAAATACAAGACAGTAATAAATGCTCATTAAGAAAATATCCTCAAGCACAGAAAAATCGAACTCATTTATTCCAATACTGATTATTAGATCTCATTTGCAATGGATAAAAATTCAACTCTACATCAATTAAATAACACGACTATCGTCATTACAAAATATCCAAAGACGAAAGTCAACTTTTAACTATCCATCCAACTATGCGTTAACTATCCAAACAAAAGAGAAAACTCCTAGCAATAAGAAGAGTAATATACCTCCAATTCGAATATCATCCGGCGATCTGTCTCATCGTGGATACGCTGACTTCCAAAGTGTGAGAAACATCAAAAGGCTCCAGAGATTTATGCGTCAGTATAATTAAAAATAAATCCAAATACTCAAAAACGATGGCCCCCATATGGTTGAAGGTCTGCAATTCACCAATACTAGCTATTAAAATATAAAATGCTGCTCACGGGTCATCGAAGGTGTTCCAAGATGTGGATCCAGCTGGAGTAGAATGCCGCACTCCCAAGGCATGGCTCTATCCGTCCGTCATGATATGCAACGTGCACGTTCTCCCTTATTCACGGCACAAGTTCCCAGACACCTGCTTCCATCATACCACCAATTTAATTCAGCACTCCATAATAATGATTCGATTTATGGTGCAATGCAAATGTTCATGCCGACTGTCCGATTCCATGATGTCCTGTCCGAATCCCATTAACACCATAGCTTGTGCTGTCGCAAAAACTCGTAACTAGACAATTTCCGAGTTTCGGTATCATTCATTCCGTGTTTTTCTCCATCCGAAATACAAGCGTCTTTCGGCCGTTTAACCATTTTCACCATGACTTGCCTGTGATCTTTCATATATTAGCGCGGTATTCTGACATTCCTATTCAGCCTATTTTCCGAGTAATTCTGCTATTCACTAAGCTAGATAATATCTCTTCATACCTATCTGGGTAAGGAATATTATTCCGCTGGACACGCTATGCATAGTCCACTCCAGTGCACATCTAGATGCGTGAAACCCGGGTTAGGGGTTATCCCAGTTCGAAGACTAGCTATACTGTGGGTTTGGATATTATCCAACATAACTCTGCACACGCTGTGGATAGTCCACCCCAGTCCTCGTCTAGACGCGCAAAACCCGGGTTAGGGGTTAGCCCAGTTCGAAGACTAGCTATACTGTGGGTTTGGATATTATCCCATATAACTCTGCACACGCTGTGCATAGTCCACCCCAGTCCTCGTCTAGACGCGCAAAACCCGGGTTAGGGGTTATCCCAGTTCGAAGACTAGCTATACTGTGGGTTTGGATATTATCCAACATAACTCTGCACACGCTGTGCATAGTCCGCTACAGTCCTCGTCTAGAAGCGCAAAACGTGGAATAGGGGTTAGCCCAGTTCGAAGACTAGCTATACTGTGGGTTTGGATATTATCCAACATAACTCTGCACACGCTATGTATAGTCCCCTCCAGTCCTCGACTAGACGCGCAAAACCCGGGTTAGGGGTTAGCCCAGTTCGAAGGCTATCTATACTGTGGGTTTGGATATTATCCAACATAACTCTGCACACGCTATGCATAGTCCCCCCCCCCCAGTCCTCGTCTAGATGCGCAAAACTCGGGTTAGGGGTTAGCCCAGTTCAAAGACTAGCTATACTGTGGGTTTGGTTATTATCCAACATAACTCTGCAAACGCAAGATTTGACCCTACCTAGAAAAACTATCATAGAGCACACTGAAAACTATATCTCCATGACGGCTAGTTTTAGCTGCGAAATATTGAAAAGATCAAGTGCTCCAATATCATGCTCGCACGGATGCACGAAATGGAATGAGTCTCTCTCCTCTGCCTTCATCTGACTGCTCTCGCCACGTGCTAGTTCAACCACTGCGCATCGCTTCTCGCGCATCATTCCATATCACTGGAGTTCCTTGCTGGATTCACATGAAATAAATTCCATAAATCATAGAAATATTCTTCCTTTATTCCCTCGATTTATTGGTTATTCAACCACTTCGTTTTCGTGTTATAAAAATTACCTCGGCGATCACTCACGATACCACACAACCTTCGCTGCGCTGTCAGTCACAACGGTGATTTCCTCAACTTCGCTAGGCGCTATCTTCAAACATTTGAACTCCGCCTTAGAAAAAACAACTCGTCTCATCCAGAGCTATGGACACTTCCTCAAAATGGGCACAATATATATATATATATATACAGTGCCTTTTCAGAAGAACGCGGGGGTACACGTTCCCCTTAAACATTTGAAGACTGTTTAAGAAAAAATATTGGTACATTTGTATCTAGTCCGGCCAATATAACAACCGACTTGAATGTTCATCGATCAGCTGGCATCAACGCTGTAGCAGATTTTAAGTAATTCTTGATTCAAATCGATCTGTCGAATGTTTTCTTTGGTCGGTAAAACGGCACACCGCTAGTTAGTGTTTGGAGGCGGGGTGAGTTGTTATTTTGTGCGTAGGGTAGCTTTGAAGGATGAAGAAAATAACGAACTATTTAACATCCACCTAGACATCGAAATAGCTGAATGTTAATGATTCGAAAATAAAATATGACGGAGAAACGTCAAGAGTGTCGTGTGGTGATGCAAAAGACTATGACAATAAAGAGCTTTCAACCGCGTGTAACAGTGGACGGAAGACATTCTCGAATGCTGGAATTTGGACAACAAGCAGGAATTTTGCAGTAAGTACGAATAGTTGGTGGTAAGAAATAAAAACTTGGCTACAAAATTTGTAAAGAAGTTGGCGACTTCGGATCTGAAAGCACATCACAGCAGTGGGTTTCAGTTTCTATTTGTGCAAGTGGTGAAACTGAAAAGAAATCTCAGCAAATGCTTTCTCTCAGCAAGAAAATATTTAAACATTAAGAGAGTTCAGCTCATCAGGCTGCAGTTAAAATAGTAAAAGCACAAAATTGAAAACTTTGGAAACTACATGCACTAAGGCTTTCGAAAAGGGAAACGAAATAACTGTCAATGTATTTCAAACAGCATATAAAGTAGTCAAGAAAAATCAAGCCTTCCACGATTTCGAAACTGAAATTGACGTGGAGGAGTTGAATGGCGTTAATATGGGCCGCATTCTTCATTCAAAAAACGCATGCATAAATATTGTTTCTCATATCGCGACAGAAATGAGAAAAAGGTAGAAAACATGATACGGTAGTGCATGGAAATAGTAAAATTGCCCACCTTTGATGAAAGTACCACACTCAGTCAGCTGTCATCACTGATAGTGTACCTGAGGACAACACTTCCATAATTGGATCAGTCAGCAATCATTATTTTTTGGGAGGGGGGAATATTGAATTGCAAGATGTCACTGCTGAAGGTATATTTAGTGCATTGGTGACTTATTTGGTTGCATTGTTCTTCAATGATGAGTTTCTGAAACAGAATCTTGTTGCAGTGTCAACTGACGGGACTGCAGTAATGCTAGGAAAGAAGAAGGGTGTAATTACTTTAATAAAGTAACAGTTTCCCAATGTTGTGGCATTGTGCCAATCACAAGCTAGAGCTTTCGGCTCGTGAAGGGGAGCCGCAGCTCTCCCAGTGTATCTGACAATATGATTTTACACTTTGAAAGTAACGGAGTTACGGCTTGTAAATCCGCTTCCCCCCGTACGGCTGCTTCATTCTCGGCTGCACTTTAAGAACTTAACATTGCACTTCCTGAATCCATTTCTCCCATTGCCAAGTTGTCCTATGAAAGCCTTCTTGGGTGCTGCAATCCTTGCAGCAACGCCACAGAGTGCAACACATCTTTGGAAACAATAGATGTATAAAGTTTACAAACAGCTGAAATATTGTACTGGCAGCGGCTAACAGGCCCTAATTCGTATTCAGAAAATTTGCGACTTTTATTCTAATGCTATAAATTATAAATAGAATCATAATACTATTGCAAAAAAAATTTTAAATGGGAAAAGATTTTGCTACAACATGGCTAGGTTTGTAGCAATGAATGGCAATGAGAATCACGAGTAGAAGGAGGATGGAACTCAAGTAGGCCCACACAGCTTTTAGTGGGTACTTGAAGAACCATGTCCATCATCATCCCTTAAACAATGAAAGGGAGGCACTCCACCATCTCCATGATTTGTATATTTTCTACAAACACTTGTATAATTAGTCTTGCCAACATGCGAATTATAGATCGATATTCTAATGTAGTATGCTTGCGTGATTTTAAGAAATACTTGTATATTATTTCACAGTATAGCCGGTGGAGAATTTAGCTGAACTCAAAACGGAGCGACAGATATTAGAAAACTGAGCGAAGAAATTCAGAAGCACGCATCTTCAGGAACTCAATTAAATATCATGTAAAATTTTGCAGAGTTACGCTTAAGTTCGGCGTATCAACAATAGGTTGAGCGTCATAACATTGAGGTAAATAGAAACAGGGAAATATATAAATAGAATCACAATACTATCACAGGAATATTTTTATATCGAAGAGAAGAATTTCGAAATATCGGTGGAGCTGTAAAACGTTCGAGTCTCCTTCTCACTGGAAACTTAGGCCCGTCATTTATAGAGGTCGTTAAACTGTTACGTATCGCTATCACTCTGCCTATAACTACCGCTGCTTCTCGTGCCTCAAGAGCATCAAAGTGTACCTCAGTCATTTACAGAGGTCGTTACACTGTTACGTATCGCTATCACCCTGCCTATAACTACCGCTGCTTCTCGTGCCTCAAGAGGATCAAAGTGTACCTCAGTTATTTACAGAGGTCGTTACGCTGTTACGTATCGCTATCACCCTGCCAATGACTACCGCTGCTTCTGATGCCTCAAGAGGAACAAAGTGTACTTCAGTCATGTGCCGTCTGGCCTTTCGCAAGATGTAGTTCACAGTGGAAGTGTGTACCGATTAGCCTGGCGCTGGGCCCATTAAACCGGACTAAGGTTATGAAGGTATCAGAGGCGATGGATTGAACGTACATTCACTGCCATGTGAATGCAAGTTCTATTCGAATGCGCCATACATTATGGGCCTAGCTTAGCTTAGCCTTAAGAAATAAAGACTAAATAAGGTACACATACTCAACACATAGGCAAAGAAGAGGTAATGTATTGACCAAAGAGATAACATCAAGGAATGACGAGGAAGCATTACATGCTATGAATGAGGTTAAGTGGACGACAAACATGTGATACTAGGTAAAATAACGGTCGAAAGGACCGAAACGTAAATGTCAAGATCGATAGGGAGAAACGATAAAGGGGGGAACACATCTGGGAAAGTATACTCGTAAAGAGTAAAATTACATTGTGAAAAATAAAGATTAAAAGGGCTAGACAAAGAGTCGGGGAAAGTGAATCTACCGTCAAAGGAGCGAACGGTAGCTCAAACAGCCCTGAAGGAGATGAGGGAGTGCGAGGGGGAGTATTAATAAAAGCGCGCGTAGATATGATGTTAAAGAATAAACACAAAAAGGGGCAAGTAACCGATATTAAAAATAATTACGAGAAAGGTATTGCAACACAAAATAAAATATACCCATAAAAATAAGTTGCATCACAAAGGGATTAAGACAAACGCATGGACTTGCATATGAAAACGCAATCCTAAGATAAGAGGCAAACAAAAAGTTAAAAGATATGGCATAGGTCTTACTGTTGAACACACGTTACTCAGTAAACCGGACCAAATACCTACACAAAAGATACGACGAAAAGGGGACAAAGATAACGGGAACGAAACAGATACCCCATGGACATACTAGAATGGGCGAAACGCCCTAGTATTCCATACAATGAGCAAAGACAAAAATACGTAACCTACCTTGACGGTATCAGCATAAATCCGGCATCACGGAATTACATTAAATGAACTAGATTCACACCTCTACGCGCACCTTTATGAAAAACACAAACGAACGGGAAAAAACGGATAGAAAAGCAAGGCATCTCGAAAATGAGAGCGGGTGCATAAACAAAAAAGGTCCTACCAGGATAGAAAAAACAGACGACTGCCCAGAGAGTAACAAGGGGTTGTCACAGGTGACGAAAAAGAAGATAAAATGGTAAGAGGTGTCACTAATCACGATTCGGCATAGCAAGAAATCACTATAACGAACCATGATCAGCAATTATAGAAATGCCCACTGATCTTCTCGGCTATTCTGGCCAGTAATAACCAAGAAGAAAAGAGAATAATTCCGATAATTGACACTCCGAAGAAAAGAGGAAAAAGGGAAGACTACAGGAGGAAAGGAAAAACGGTTCAGTCACTTACAGAGGTCGTTACATTGTTACGTATCGCTATCACCCTGCTTATGACTACCGCTGCTTCTTGTGGCTCAAGGGGATCAAAGTGTTCCTCAGTCATTTACAGAGGTCGTTACACTGTTACGTATCGCTATCACCCTGTCTATGACTACCGCTGCTTCTCGTGCCTCATGAGGATCAAAGTGTACCTCAGTCATTTACAGAGGTCGTTACACTGTTACGTATCGCTATCACCCTGCCTATGACTACCGCTGCTTCTCGTGCCTCAAGAGGATCAAAGTGAACCTCAGTCATTTACAGGGGTCGTTACACTGTTACGTATCGCTATCACCCTGCCTATGACTACCGCTGCTTTTCGTGCCTCAAGAGAATGAAAGTGAACCTCAGTCATTTGCAGAGGTCGTTACACTGTTACATATCGCTATCACCCTGCCTATGACTGCCATTGCTTCTGATGTCGCATGAGGATCAAAGTGTACCTCAGTCATTTACAGAGGTCGTTACACTGTTACGTATCGCTATCACCCTGCCTATGACTACCGCTGCTTCTCGTGCCTCAAGAGGAGCAAAGAGTACCTCAGTCATTAACAGAGGTCGTTACACTGTTACGTATCGCTATCACCCTGCTTATGACTACCGCTGCTTCTTGTGGCTCAAGGGGATCAAAGTGTTCCTCAGTCATTTACAGAGGTCGTTACACTGTTACGTATCGCTATCACCCTGTCTATGACTACCGCTGCTTCTCGTGCCTCATGAGGATCAAAGTGTACCTCAGTCATTTACAGAGGTCGTTACACTGTTACGTATCGCTATCACCCTGCCTATGACTACCGCTGCTTCTCGTGCCTCAAGAGGAGCAAAGTGTACCTCAGTCATTTACAGAGGTCGTTACACTGTACGTATCTCTATCACCCTGCCTATGACTACCGCTGCTTCTCGTGCCTCAAGAGGAGCAAAGTGTACCTCAGTCATTTATAGAGGTCGTTACACTGTTACGTATCGATATCACCCTGCCTATGACTACCGCAGCTTCTGGTGTCTCTTGAGGATCAAAGTGAACCTCAGTCATTTACAGAGGTCGTTACACTGTTACGTATCGCTATGACCCTGCCTATGGCTACCGCTGCTTCTTGTGCTTCAAGAGGAGCAAAGTGTAATTCAGTCATTTATAGAAAGGAAGGAAGCTTGTAGTTTAACGTGACCGTTAATCTCGAGATCATGAGCCACGGGACCTCCTTTTTACGTGGAATCCGAACCACAGGACATGGCATTTCACTTCGAAAATCTCACATGCATTAACCGGGAATTGAACCCGGACCGCCTTGGTGAGAGTCATTTATAGAGGTCGTTACACTGTTACGTATGGCTATCACCCTGCCTATGACTACCGCAGCTTCTGGTGTCTCATGAGGATCAAAGTGAACCTCAGTCTTTTACAGAGGTCGTTACACTGTTACGTATCGCTATCACCCTGCCTATGACTACCGCTGCTTCTCGTGCCTCAAGAGGATCAAAGTGTACCTCAGTCACTTACAGAGGTCGTTACACTGTTACGTATCGCTATCACCCTGCCTATGACTACCGCTGCTTCTCGTGCCTCAAGAGGATCAAACTGTACCTCAGACATTTACAGAGGTCGTTACACTGTTACGTATCGCTATCACCCTGCTTATGACTACCGCTGCTTCTCGTGCCTCAAGAGGATCAAAGAGTACCTCAGCCATTTACAGAGGTCGTTAGATTGTTACGTATCGCTATCACCCTGCTTATGACTACCGCTGCTTCGTTTGCCTCAAGAGGATCAAAGTGTACCTCAGTCACTTACAGAGGTCGGTACACTGTTACGTATCGCTATCATCCTGCCTATGACCACCGCTGCTTCTCGTGCCTCAAGAGGAGCAAAGTGTACCTCAGTCATTTACAGAGGTCGTTACACTGTTACGTATCGCTATCACCCTGCCTATGACTACCGCTGCTTCTCCTGCCTCAAGAGGAGCAAAGTGTACCTCAGTCATTTATAGAGGTCGTTACACTGTTACGTATCGCTATCACCCTATGACTACCGCAGCTTCTGGTGTCTCTTGAGGATCAAAATGAACCTCAGTCATTTACAGAGGTCGTTACACTGTTACGTATCGCTATGACCCTGCCTATGGCTACCGCTGCTTCTTGTGCCTCAAGAGGAGCAAAGTGTAATTCAGTCATTTATAGAAAGGAAGGAAGCTTGTAGTTTAATGTGACCGTTAATCTCGAGATCATGAGCCACGGGACCTCCTTTTTACGTGGAATCCGAACCACAGGACATGGCATTTCACTTCGAAAATCTCACATGCATTAACCGGGAATTGAACCCGGACCGTCTTGGTGAGAGTCATTTATAGAGGTCGTTACACTGTTACGTATGGCTATCACCCTGCCTATGACTACCGCAGCTTCTGGTGTCTCATGAGGATCAAAGTGAACCTCAGTCATTTACAGAGGTCGTTACACTGTTACGTATCGCTATCACCCTGCCTATGACTACCGCTGCTTCTCGTGCCTCAAGAGGATCAAAGTGTACCTCAGTCACTTACAGAGGTCGTTACACTGTTACGTATCGCTATCACCCTGCCTATGACTACCGCTGCTTCTCGTGCCTCAAGAGGATCAAACTGTACCTCAGACATTTACAGAGGTCGTTACACTGCTACGTATCGCTATCACCCTGCTTATGACTACCGCTGCTTCTCGTGCCTCAAGAGGATCAAAGAGTACCTCAGCCATTTACAGAGGTCGTTAGATTATTACGTATCGCTATCACCCTGCTTATGACTACCGCTGCTTCGTGTGCCTCAAGAGGATCAAAGTGTACCTCAGTCACTTACAGAGGTCGTTACACTGTTACGTATCGCTATCATCCTGCCTATGACCACCGCTGCTTCTCGTGCCTCAAGAGGAGCAAAGTGTACCTCAGTCATTTACAGAGGTCGTTACACTGTTACGTATCGCTATCACCCTGCCTATGACTACCGCTGCTTCTCCTGCCTCAAGAGGAGCAAAGTGTACCTCAGTCATTTACAGAGGTCGTTACACTGTTACGTATCGCTATCACCCTGCCTATGACTACCGCTGCTTCTCGTGTCTCAAAAGGAGCAAAGCGTATCTTAGTTATTTTCAGAGGTCGTTACACTGTTACGTATCGCTATCACCCTGCCTATGACTACCGCTGCTTCTCGTGCCTCAAGAGGAGCAAAGTGTACCTCAGGAATGCCATGGACAAAGCCCTGCGCGGATATCCGCAACATTTATCGCCATACGGATATAGTCTACATGGCTGTGCGGATAGCGGATAAGTGTCGGATAGCTTTAGAAAATAATACAATCCAAACTTGTTGAATAACATTTCTAGGACCCGGATGTTTACTGTTATGTTTTTCTTTTTCACGCCAAATGTAAAATGATTATTTAAGCTTATCTCATTCAAATTATGTCATTAAGCATAATTAATCCTCCGAACTGAAAAAGGTTTGCAATTCTGGCTGTCTAACATTCATTTTAAACATAACACTTAACATACATAAGCTAAGGGAACGACTTTCTACTTAAATGTCTAAAGGTTTTGCTTTAATGTATGTCTACCCCTTATTATTCCCATTCTCCAACGGGGTATTTGATCAAATACATGCATTCAATACATTTTTGATATAGAACACGTCAGAATTTACGTCTATAAAATAAAAGAACTAACAGGTATATATTACTAATATTATAACTATTTAACTTATTATAATAGCAAATCTTAATGGATACAATCTTATTGCACAACTATTTACACTTCACTCTATTATCATAATATGAAAACTTAATTCTATAAATACAACAACATACAGCTAGGTATTACAATTAAATTAAAAAAGTAAAATATAATTATAGATTTCATCGCTCCTATACGCTAAGATATTCAACTACTGAGTAAAAACAATGGCACTGAGAATAATCTTTCAACATTCTATCAAAGGTTTTTTTTTGGGGGGGGGGGGGGGGGCAGATTTATATACTGGGGTAGTTTATTATATAATTTAACTCCTGTGTGAAAAGTTCCTTTTTGATATATGCTTGTGTGTGTATGTGAAATATGAATGTTTTGATTTTGTCTTGTGTTATGCCTATGAACATCATTGTTTGTTTTAAGAAAAACATCTTTATTCATTAAATTCTTTTTAAAAAACATAATACTTTCAAAGATATATATGCAGGGCAGTGGGAAAATGTTTAAATCTTTAAACAGAGGTCTACATGAATCTCTGGAGTTTACATTTGCCATAATTCTAATCGCCCTCTTTTATATCCTAAACGTGCTTAGTATATTTGGCGACATACCCCAAAGTATGAATGGAAATAAGCAAAACAAGTATTTCTTAATGTGTGCATGCTAGTGCAGGTTTTCAAAATACGTAACGCTAAGCACATCTAGTTCAGTTTAGTATTCAGATATTGTATATGTTTATTCCATTTCAAGTCTTGTTTTATCCATAGTCCTAAAAACTCTGTTTCTGATTTATTTTCTATTTGATGACCATTTAATGATATATTGTGTTTCGCAGGATTCCTATACTGTATAGTGTGGAAATTTAGACGTACTGTTTCTTTATAGTTTATTATGAGGCGATTATCTTGTGACCATTTGGTTAACTCTCCTGTAACGGAGTCAGCAGGCTGCTGTATGACCTGTTTAGTTTCACCTTTTATAACGAGTGTTGTATCGTCCGCAAACAAAATTTCCTTACGTGAATGAACGTTCTGTGTTATATCATTGATATATAGAAGAAAGAGTAGTGGGCCCAAAACCGATCCCTCGGGTACACCAAATTCAATAATTCCCTCATTGGACAATGTTTCATTAAGTAATTTGGTTCCATCATCCTTGTGTCTCAAGCTTACTATTTGTTTACGCAAGGTGGATGCGAGGTGGAGGTGGATAACAGTCGTGCAGATGCGAGGTGGAGGTGGATAACAGTCGTGCAGATGCGAGGTGGAGGTGGATAACAGTCGTGCAGATGCGAGGTGGAGGTGGATAACAGTCGTGCAGATGCGAGGTGGATGTGGATAACAGTCGAGCAGATGCGAGGTGGAGGTGGATAACAGTCGTGCAGATGCGAGGTGGATGTGGATAACAGTCGTGCAGATGCGAGGTGGAGGTGGATAACAGTCGTGCAGATGCGAGGTGGAGGTGGATAACAGTCGTGCAGATGCGAGGTGGATGTGGATAACAGTCGAGCAGATGCGAGGTGGAGGTGGATAACAGTCGTGCAGATGCGAGGTGGATGTGGATAACAGTCGTGCAGATGCGAGGTGGATGCGGATAACAGTCGAGCAGATGCGAGGTGGAGGTGGATAACAGTCGAGCAGATGCGAGGTGGATGCGGATAACAGTCGTGTAGATGCGAGGTGGAGGTGGATAACAGTCGTGCATATGCGAGGTCGATGCGGATAAAGTTTTCTTTATCCGCGCAGGGCAAGAAAGTCTTGACAGGGAAAACCGGAGTTCCCGGAGAAAAACCTATCTGCCTCAGTTTTGTCAAGCACAGATCTCACATGGAGTGACTGGGATTTGAACCACGGACCCAGCGGTGAGAGTTTGGCGTGCTGCCGCTTAAGCCACGGACGCTTCGTAGAATTTGTCTCATAACCGGTGTTGAGGATAATTTTTTTCCAAGAAGTTCCTACTTTTGCTACCATATATTACCGTCCACGATACCTAGGTGCGGACGTGGGTACTAAATGTCATCGCAGTCAGCACCTGGCGATAAACTTATCAAACTTATCAAACTAACCTACACATTTTAGCTTCCACAAGTGTAGTTAGTGGAAGGATCTTTTCCATGCCATAACTCTATGATGTGGGTCCGCCGTCATTACTTCCCCTCCGAAGGAAGGCATACTGAGAGATTTTTTAACAGTCTTACAAAATCCGACGACTTCGGCCGGGTTAGAACCCACGATCTTGGGCATAGTAGCTCAGCATGCTACCAACTACGCCACCGAAGCCGCTTCGGTAAGTGATGTTGTGAGTTAAGATTTCTCCTCACATGTAAACCACGTCATATCTTTCCTTGATAAACTGAGTACAGTTTACCACCAGTCAGGGAATGCACAGTGGGTCAAAATCAAAATGTATTACTTCTACAGCATTCTCATACAATTGCCGCTCACTATTCTGGGATATAAACGCATCTTAGTGTGAATCTGTCACCACTGTTCGAGCAGTTTGCATTGGAGGGTGAATGTAAGTGGCTGTGGTTTGGTTGTCTTTGTGGTTAGTGTGATGCTTTAAGATGAAACATGCAGCTGAAGGTATGATCTTTGTAACGTGTTTCAGTTATTAATTGGCGTAATTTTTACGTAATTTTAGCTATATTTGCATTATATAATATTAAACTATTATTTTTAAAATTATATTTTTACTTATATTTTTAGTATGTCGCGTCACTCTGCGTCACTTTCTACTTAATGTTAAAATGTAGATAAAGTCTTGTAGTTTACGCCTGTTATAAGATTTTTTGCATCGTTTTGCAACTTACTTAGTTATTTTACGTTTTAGAAGATGCCGCGCAACCAGTTATCAAACGTTTACAACTGTTTGAAGCACTGGCTTCGACGATTATGTCAAAAGTGGAACTTTGTGACTTTGTTAAAAGTAAATTGGGGGTAGAAAATTGTTCCGAAGAGATAACTGAATGCTCTATCCAACTCCTAGTCATAGACAATTTCTTGCATGTGTAGACGTAGCTTAAAAAAGGTCTTACTGATGTTTATTATTAAGTAAACAAATTATAAACGTTGCTTACACTCTAAATTCATGATTAAAACGTAAACATAATTTTGTCCCCCTAGATTTCGATTTTGACCCACTGTGGAATGGAGAGCTCATGCAGAGGAACTTGAAATCTTACTGCTTAAAATTCGAAGGATTCTAGATGCAAGATGGATTGCTTCTGGCTTTAGAGCAGTCTCAGCTGTGTGGAAAAATTTCGAAGTTTAAGTGGCACATTTCAAAAGTGCCAAAGATGATCGCAATTCAGACAATATTGAGCAAGTCATGTATGGAGGACTCCGTAACCGTATAACCAATGCCAACTTAATATTAGACCTTGGATTGATGTGTTCAGGAGTTGGCAGAACTTAGTATTGACTAGCAAGCTCGTAATATTGCAATTTGTTCCGCACACAAGAAGATACGCCAGCAAATTAAGGTGTTTTCTGAAGGAAAGACAAAACATGGCCCATACTACACTGATGCCTTGGAAGCAGAAGCACTCAATGTTTAAAGGCGTGAACCTCGAAAATGGACCAAGAAATAAAAGGAATCAGATTGATACTGTTAAGTGCTATGAGTGCCTGGGCAGGTGTATAAAGAACCGCCTTTTAACATCAAAAGGCATTGAAATCTCGGAATTGACTACTGTTTTGAACACTGACACTTGGCTGAAAAATCCTGATGCAATGGAGAAGCAGATATAAGACACTTGTGTACACGTTTTAAGCTCCGTGAAAAATAAATATTAAGAGGTTTCTGTGAATATCTTGTTGAGAAGAAATGCCCATTTTCTCTCCCGCCCCTTATTAACACTATGAGCAGCATCCCTATTTCGACAAGTGAATGTGAAGGAGGCTTGTCACAAATGAACTTGATAGTGACTCCAACAAGAGCATCTGAACGCAGTAGCAAATCAAGTTCATCAAGTTGGTTGCCCACCGCTAAGAATTGTCAACACTGTAAATTACGTAAATTCGTGGTTCCTGGAAGGCAGACATCTGGGGACCGACAAGAAAAGCAAGCGATCCTCTTTTACCAGGGTGGAATTTACTGTAAGCAGGACAGACACTATCTCAGTGCGTGTATTTATTGCACTTAATTTTAAAATGTAAAATGATTGTAAATACTGAGTGCAGTTACCAACTTGACCTCAACTAAATTAACACAATGCAGCCTTTCATTTAACATGTCAGCCCGAAAAGTAATAACCGGACTCTGCAAATTGCCGAAAATTGCAAGATCGTGGTGTTTTGGCGACTACAATTGAGAGTACCCCACATATATAACGAGCGGCTAGGTACAGAGCTGATCCACTGTTTGATTGGCTAGGGGCTGCTGGGTTCTTATTGGTTGTTGGTGGAACATATCTATATTCCTTGGATTTTAAGCTGCTTCTTGCTTTTTGTTCCGAAGCGGTGCAGCGCTCGACGGCGCTTCATGCAGCCGGTAAAACCAGTAAGAAAGGCGCCTTGGATTATTGGTCAAAATGGCGTCGCTTCGCTTGCTTTGAAGTTGCGAGCGTGCCGTTTAAAATCCTAGGAAGGCAGATTTTGAGTTTGTGGGTGTGGTTATATGTGTACATGTGATTTTATATAGATTGATAAAGTGATTACCTTTAGCCAGAACATTACATCTAAGAGATTTGTGTGAGAATGTTTTGGGGAGTTTTGATGAGGTTATGGCATTACGTGGGTAGATTTTTACTTGACATTTTTAACTTCTTTCGGTTGGATATAATATGTAACACGCGGAAATTGCCTTCATTTACAGAAGTAGTTGCTACCTTGTGTTATTGCATATTAAAATGCATAGTTCGTAATATCATTGGGTATATGGAAATGTGCTACCGTACCTCGAGCGGCCTACGGTACTGCATCCTTTAGATACCGTAATTATCATGTGAAATTCCGCAGTAGAAAACTTCAAAAGCGTTCGTTGGTTTCTGTAGAAAATCATCCTTACTGGTCTAGGGCGCTCTCCTATAATATTAAAACACGTGGTATATCACAATTACTACGTTTACTCAAATCGATTTGAATACGATCCTGTTTTCAGTACGCTGCCCGTTTACATGAGCAGTTTCAGTTCGTATTGAAATCTATTGAATTAGCGGGGCGCTCACAGTTTCACTAGACGCGTTAGGCTGTAACCATTGCCAAACCATTCATCTGGACACGTTGGGCTGTAACCATTGTCAAAAACCATTGGATTGGACAAAACGAAGGTCAGAATGGTCGGGTGTAGGTGCGTCGTATGGCCGCCGGAAGCTAGCGGGGCACTCACAGTTTCACTGGACGTGTTAGGCTGTAACCATTGTCAAAAAACATGGATTGGTCAAAACGAAGATTAGAATGGCGGGGGTAGGTGTGGGGAGCTAGCAGGGCATGATTGACAAAAAGAACATTGATCTGGTACTGGACGAAAGACCCCATATACAATTAGTATCGTATGCGTGGGGTTGGCAATACTGTACTGTTGTAACGCCGATAATGACAGACACAGCTAAGTCATGTTATAATTTGGGAAGGCGGGTGGGTATTAGACAGCTGAGGAGTGAACTACATCATTCCCAGATCAATTTTGAATCATTTGAAAAGATATTTATTGCAAATTTAAGAAGTTTTTTTTCCCCCTGGGTTCGTGTCTCCTGCACTGTTACCATTGTCATCCGACGTTTCTTTGACGGGTTGTTTGTAAACATGAAAAATGGATACGCCGAAGATTTTGATGTTGTTTGTTCTTACAAAGTTTATGGCTAACAGTCGTCCCTTTTAATTACTGAATCTTTTAGAGACGCCGGGCTGCCAGAATGTTGCTCCGAATGGGATCTGTAACATGCCAGTAAATCTACTGACGCGGCTCCCTCGCATTTAGGCCTAAGCACCCGGACTGCGCTAGGATTCGATCCTGCTACCTTGGTAAAAGCAGGTGAGAAAGTTACCGCTGCGCAACTCGGCCAGTCTGTGTTGAATTTATTCAAATGGAAAAAGGAACGGATTAATCGTAAAGAAAGACTGTGTATTTTCACTTTTTCTGTTGACCACATTTTACCTACGGATACACCAGACATTCAAAGTAAAACAGACAAAAATACATTAACGCTAAAAACGCGTGCAAACAAACTACGCTTATCAACCACGAAAAGAAGGAAAAAGGAAGGAAGATTGTAGTTTTACGTGACCGTGAATTTTGTGATTATGAGCCACGGGACCTCCTTTTTACGTGGAATCCGAACCACAGGACATGGCATTTCACATCGAAAATCTCACATGCATTGACCGGGAATCGAACCCGGACCGCCTTGGTGAGAGGCATACAGCTAGACCGCTGAGCCACCACGCCCTACCACGAAAAGAACACAGTAACGAAGAATATGGGCAGGAAGTAAAACATTGCGATTCGAGTCAGGCGACAGACGAAAGTAGGCGTAAATTAGTTTATCATTGTAACTCAAGAGCGTGCAGAATCGCTTTCAGTACGATCCGCGTTTACATGTTCCTGAATGCGTGTTTGGATACGATCCGATCCCACAATTTTACCGTATCGAGCTTGAAAATCAATACGAACTGAGTCCCGTTTACATGACAGTGTTCAATACGGTAAGTGTACTCAAATCGATTTGAGTTCGCTATGTAAACTCGGTAAATATCGTGGTGTATACAATAATATAAAATATTCTCAGCGTTACAAGTAGCCTACCGGTAAATCTGAACAAAATGTGTTGTAGGTTAGGTAGAGTATTTCGCCGAGGGTGGGGGTTAGGGAAATGCATTACTCAAAACGTTCGAGCAATACATCATGTTAGCAAGGCATATTACGCATACCGTAAGCTATAGTGAAGTCCAGAAAGTTTGCCTACAAATTTGTTAATGTATGAGGGAAATAGCCATAATCTTCCTGATTAATGCAGTTATCAAAATTATTTTAGGAGGGCAATGGGTACTACCTAGACGTGATGTTCTGCTATATAATTGTGTACCGTAATCAAGTTCCATACTCATAATGCTCCTTGAGAATAAGGTTCATTGTAACCAAAATCTTTCCCCATGTCAAGACACAGAATCAAACTCTGTAGAGGATTTGTTTGAGTTTAAGTGGTTTGAAATAGGGCAAATACCAATCAAGGTGATTCTTGTTCATATTGTTGGATATTAGAGTTTTGAAATTGAACAGCTCATGGTAAATAAATGGAATCACATGTCACTATTAATACAGTGCTGCAACAATTGTGTATATATAGATATTAATATATGATTTACAATGATTAAAAAAGGATGCCCCAATAAAGAAGAATTATGTTCCTAACATTGTCCAGATATCCTTCTGTTCCCTATTTCCCGTTTTAGGCCGGTATAAATTACGTTCACAATGGAATATCCATCTCATTTGCGTACAATCGTGTTGACAGACTGAAAAGCATCAAACTATTGCATTAAGAAACTGCTGTACTCTGGAGGATTGGTATTGAAATTCTGACTTTATTCTCTATTATGGTACATCAAATAACTACAGTCGAACCTCCCTTCTGCGGACACCGTCGGTTCCGAGTGAAAATGTCCGCTGAAACAAGTTTGTAAAAATAATCGAACATTTTAACGGCAAAGTACATCCACCTAAACATACACATCTTTATTTTGATTATTTGTTTATTTGAGTTTTCCCGCATTTGAATTTTTCAGCAAGCTTTCTCACTTTCTACAATCACATTTCTTCTTCTTTTGAGGTTTAAACACGTTCGTCCCTTGTTACTCATGTTTACTCGACGACTGAAATGCTACGATATTTCTGTCTCACTAATTAGCTCATGTACTGTAAGTCTTTTCCTTCTCACGTTGACTACCTGAGCTCAACCTTATCGATGGCAATCTTGAGTTATGAATCAGTAGGGGGGTGGGGCGGGTCCTGCCCCACTTGACACTCCTGTGCCCGATAAACCAACATGGCCGCCGCGCGAAATTGAAATAATTAATATCTCTCAAACGCATGGTTGGATGTTGACAAATGAGGTGTCGTTGAACTCGAGCTGACGTCCTCTTTTCTATCGACCATGTATTATATTTTTCAAAAATTCTTTGCAAAGTTGGTGATAGTTTGAAAACCAAACATGGTAAAACGTTGTGCCATGGCTCAAACGAATGGTCTTTATGACCTTTATTTTCTATAATAAAACTTTTTTACTTTTTATGTTTTCAAAAAATTTACGATATTTGATTGCAGTCGATACACAGGTTAAAACGTGTAAATTGAAACTTCTTTATGACGACAATTATACAAGTTACCCCGTGATAGTATTTATAAGATGGTACGGATAAATATATCTGCGAATCCCTTCCGTTTACTGTTTGTTCTGAGGGAGAAATTTTGTGTTTGTTTTGAAGTGGGTTTCTTTTAACGCGAGGCGGAAGTATTGTCATCTATTTTCTGAAACTCATTGTATCCAGTTACTGCCAAATTCTTAGTTGGCCTACTCGTGGTGTGACTTGAGTTTATTTTTACGTTGATAGGTTTGTATTGTAATTCTCTGCCCCGTCAAATTGTGCTCATATTTGTGTAAAACCAATTTATAGGACTCTTCATTTCTGTGCCTGGCTCCATAATTCCTCATTCTATCGCAATTATAGATCTCAATATTTTACTCGATATTATTCCCTAACTAAGTTAATATCATAGAAAGTCGAGCGCCAACCTCTTCTTCTCACTGTGCTCCTGGAGGGTTATATTCTCATTACTGTAGCCTTATTTGAATTCTGAGTTCTGAAATTACCTCATTTGATAATGATAATGGTTTGGCGAACTGGTATAAGGCTTCTTATAATCCTTCCGCGCACTTTGTGTGTTCTAGTTTGCTGGACAGTATGGAGCAACAACAACAACCACTTATTAAGAGTGCCTGTCTCAAACTGATGAATTGCCTAATATTGTAAGTTGTATTTATTATGTATATCGTGTAACATAGCAATCTTTAGTGATGTTCATGACAAGCAAGGTTTAGTGACTTAATACTTGCTACCAAATAGTAGGCTAACCAGGATGTTTAATATTGTATTTTTACACATAGTAACTTAATTATTCTGTGTGCATGTTTTATGTTGGCTCATACTTGTATAATAATTTCTAGGAATCAATTGACCTGTTACCCTCTTATAATCTGAAGGATGAAGCTGGTGAAAATTCTGAAGATAAAAGCTTGGCAGTTAAATCGGAACTTGAAATACAGGTGATCATAGGTTCTATATTTCCTCTCATTTAAATATTTCTTATTTTAGCAGTGAGCAGTTGCTGATGTTATTGTAATCATAATGCGAGTTCCTGGGATCTATTGTACGTGAAGTCTACACCACACGCTGTGCTAATAGTAGCTAATTTATTTGTAATGCAGGTTCACTCTTCTGGCATATTTGTCGGAGGATGCAACCTTCCACATCAAAACACATAGTGTATGTCTGGAAAGCCTTATTAACAAGAAATTACTGCTTGAGCCACGAGCAAAGGGGTCTGGGGGGTATGCCCCAGGTTAGGTTCGTGTATGTATGGAAAGCCTTATTAACAAGAAATTACTGCTTGAGCTACGAGCAAGGGGGTCTGGGGGTATGCCCCAGGTTAGGTTCCTGTATGTATGGAAAGCCTTATTAACAAAATGGCTGCAGTGATGAAGTATCGACGACATCACGAAGGACACTGAATGTGTACCTGGCGAGCTTATGGGAAAATGTCTAGGAATAAAGGGTTTTGTGTTTGTGAATGGCATTTAGAATAACATTTGAAAATGAGATGTTTATCGTTTTCCAATTTTTGTATTGTCGCTTATATTTATAAAATATGTATCCCCATCTTTACTTGACCTATATACAGTATGTCTGATAAAGATCCCGTTATACATCCAAATTATGGCATTCTTGCTGATATTTGTGAAATATGTTTCCCATCTTCACTGCACCTACATTCGAAGTGTGGTAAAGATGGCGATACACAATTGAATTTCGGCATTTTAGCTTATGTTTATAGAATACAAGCTGTACCCGGCATGCGTTGCAATGCCAATCAAAGAAATTGTTGGCGTTGAAATTCTGTTTCTTGAAGTGCTTTTGGATACACAACATGTTTTTCAATTTCCGTTAACTGCCTCTAAGCTATCGTAAAATGGATTTTCTAATTTAGAACCATTCGTGGGGGCGTGCACAACAACTTTCAAAAGTTTCATCGCAATCGGATGAATGGCATATGAACGTATACGGGTTTTTGTTTGAACGATTCGTGCGCTGTCACTAATTTGTTGAATCTACTCGTACGCTACCTATTGAGAAATGGATTTACTAAGTCGAAACCCTACCCTGGCGTGTACACAATAACTCATCAAGGTTTCATCACAATCGAAGAAGGTTATTTGAACGCATAGGGGATTTTGTTAAAACGCTTCGCGCGTCGTCACCCATTTGTTGCATATACTCGTGCGCTACCTATTGTGAAATGGATTTACTAAGTCGAAACCCTTCCCTGGCGTGTACACAATAACTCATCAATGATTCATCGCAATCGGATGAATGGCATATGCACGTATACGGGGTTTTGTTTAAACGATTCGTGCGCTGTCACTCATTTGTTGAATCTACTCGTGCGCTACCTATTGAGAAATGTATTACTAAGTCGAAGCCCTTCCCTGGCGTGTACACAATAACTCATCAAGGTTTCATAGCAATCGAAGAATGTTATATGAACGCAATAGGGGATTTTGTTGAAACGCTTCGCGCGTCGTCACCCAATTGTTGCATCTACTCTTGCGCTACTTATTGTGAAATGGATTTACTAAGTCCCCTTCCCTGGCGGGTACACAATAACTGATCAATGTTTCATCGCAATCGGATGAATAGTATATGAACGCATACCTGATTTTGTTTAAACGATTCGCGCTCCGTCACTCATTTGTTGAATCTACTCGTGCGCTACCTACTGTAAAATGTATTTACTAAGTTAGAAACCGTCACGTAAGTGTCCACAACATCTCACCCAACTTTCATCGCTATCGGACTAATGGGATATGAAGACATAGGGGACTGTATTGAAACGCTCTGCGTGTCGTCGTTCATTTGTCGAATCTACTCGTGTGCTACCTAATGTGAAATGTATTTACTAAGCCAGAAACCTCCCTTGGAGTGTCCACCATATTTCACCCAAGTTTCACCGCTAACGGCAGAATGGTATATGACCTTATACGGGACTTTGTTGAAACGCTTCGCGCGTCGTCCCTCATTTGGTGAATCAACTTGTGCACTGCATAATGTATAGTGGATTTACTAAGCCAGAAATTTTCCATGACGTGTACACAACATCTCACCCAAGTTTCATAGCTACGGACGAATGGTACATGAGTGCATACGGGACTTGGTTGAAACGCTTCGCGTGTCGTTGCTCATTTGTTGATTCTACTCTTGCGCTACATATTGTAATATGGACGTGCTCAGCCAGAAACCTTCCCTGGAGTGTACACAACATCTCACCCAAGTTTCATCGCAATCGGATGAATGGTAGCCTATGTGAACGTATACGGGACGTTGTCGAAACGCTTCACGCGTAGTCACTCATTTGTTGAGAATAAACGTGCGCTTCGTATTGTAAAATGGATTTACTTAGCCAGAAACCTTTCCTGGAGTGTACACAACAATTCACCAAACATTTATCACTATCAGACGAATGGTATATGACTTTATACGGGACTTTGTTGAAACGCTTCGCGTGTCATCGCTCATTTGTTGAATCTACTGGTGCGCTACCTATTGTAAAATGTATGTACTAAGCCAGAAACCTTCCCTGGAGTGTACACAACCTCTCTCCCGCGTTTCATCGCTATCGGATGAATGGTATATGAAATTATATGGGACTTTATTGAAACGCTTCGCGCGTCGTCGCTCATTTGTTGATTCTACTCATGCTCTACCTATTTTAAAGGGATTTACTAAGCTAGAAACCTTCCCTGAAGTGCACACAAAATCTCAGCCTAGTTTCCTCGCTATCGGACGAATGGTATATGAATGCATACGGGACTTTGTTGAAACGCTTTGCGTGTCGTCGCTCATTTGTTGAATCTACTCGTGCGCTATCTACTGTGAAATGTATTCACTAATTATGAAACCTTCGCGTAAGTGTACACAACATCTCACCCAAGTTTCATCGCTATCGGACGATTGGTATATGAACACATACGGGACTTTGTTGAAATGATTCGCGCATCGTCGCTCATTTGTTGAATCTACGCGTGCGCTACCTATTGTAAAATGGATTTTCTAAGTCAGAAACCTTCCTTGGAGTGTACTCAACATCTCACCCAAGTTTCATCGCAATCGGACGAATGGTATATGAACGCATAGGAGACATACCCACAGACAGACAAACTATCACGTAACATTGATTTTTATATATATAGACTACTAGCTGAAGTACCCGTGCTTCGCTACGCGTCATAAATAAATTAAAATGTGAAGGTGACAGTTAAAACAGGGGATAGACGAGGTGCTGCGCAGAGGGAGATTAAGGATGGAACATTTTGTCCAACTACACCGCTCGGCGTTGACCGTGTTTTATAGCACAAATTTAGGTTTTACTCGCTAACAGTTGCAGATACCTTTCGGATAGAAAATGTAATTTTAAACCTCGCATATGCCATCAAAAGTTTGCTATTTCTTAGCGTTCTCTTTTTATTTGAAATGGAAATATGAAAGTTTGAAACCAAAGGGTGTAGTGACGTCACTAAAATGGTCGCCATTTTAAATAGTGCAAAGTATTGAAATCAAAAGTAACCTATATGTTAACCAGGTAAATCAGCTACTTCCATGTAAAATTCACGTAAATCGGACCAGTGGTACTTGCGAGATTGAGTAATACACAAACACACCATCTCAATTTTAGCCTCGCTTCGCTCGCGTCATAGTCGTATCATATTGTTTTTCAATGAAATGCAGGTTTAACCCCGTTAACACCCCTTTAGAACCTGAATACCCAAAAATCCCTCCTTAGTAGACGTTTTCGACACACAACAAACAAACATATCCCCAAAATATCATTCTTCTAACTTTAATAGTTTTGGTTGGTCGATGAGAGCAAACATACAAAAATCCTTCCTTAGTGGACGTTTTTCTTCCAGAAGTTCACCCCTCCCCATATGCCCCTTAAATTGCATTTATGAAAACACGGTCGAACACCTATTTATTTTATTTATTTATTCATTTATTTATTTATTTATTTATTTATTTTTAAGCTGATAGATTTCCTCCGAGTATCAGACTCCTCCCTATGTCGTTTAAGAGATACACGCTCAGTTAGGAATCTTTCAACCCCCACTTTTCATCCCTTTCACCTCATAATATACACTACATCGAAAAACCATTAGACATGTGTCAGCTTATTTTTAATGATTAGTATATGTGCCAAGTATCACATCCCCAAATGAAACCACTCGTGAGATATTGTTATTCAATGGAAAGCACGTTTACCCCCTTAACACCTCTTTAAAACCTGAATATCCAAAACTCTTTCCTTAGTGGACGTTTTCGACATACAACGAACATATCCCCAAAATTTCATGTTTCTAACTTCAATAATTTTGGCTGGGCGATGATGAGTGAGTGAGTCCGTCAGGATATTTTCTTTAATTTATTTTTGATAATTTCACCCGTTCCCATGAACCCCTTAAATTGGATTTATGAAACAAACGGTCAAACACCTATTTACTTATTTAAAGCTGTTTTCCCCCTGAGTTTGATGAGTGAGTGAGTCAATCAGTTAGGACACTTTCTTTCCTGTTTTTTTTTTTCCAGAATTTCACCCCTTTCCAAGGGCCCCTTAAATTGGATTTATGAAAAAACGTTCGAACACCTATTTACTTGTATTTTAAGCTGTTTTTCCCACCGAATTTCAAACTTCACGCCTATGTCGTTTCAGAGATACATGCTCCGTCAAGAATCCATCAACCCCCAATTTTCACCCCTTTCACCTCATAATATACACCACATCGATAAACCCTTAGACATATGTCTGATTATTTTTAATGATTAGTTTGTATACCGAATATCACATCCCCAAACAAACAACTCATGAGATATCGTTATTCAATGAAATGCACGTTTACCCCCTTGACACGTCTCTAAAACCCGAATAAACAAAAATCATTCCTTAGTTAACGTTTTCGACATACAGCGAACATATTCCCAAAATTTCATGTTTCCAACTTTAATAGTTTTCGCTGGGCGTGATGAGTGAGTGAGTCAGACAGGTCATTTTCTTTCATTTATTTTACCAGAATTTCAACCCTCCCCATGGGCCCCTTACATTGGATTGATTAAAAACGCTTGAACACCTATTAACTTATTTCTTAAGCTGTCTTTTTCCCCTGAGTCAGTCGGTTAGGACACTTTCTCTCATTTTCCCCCCAGAATTTCACCCCACCCCATTGGCCCCTTAAATTAATTTATGAAAAAAAACCAGTCGAAAACCGATTTACTTACTTTTTAAGCTGATTTTTTTTCGCTGAGTTTCAAATTTCTCGCCTATGTCGTTTAAGAGATAGGCCTACACGCTCCATTAGGAATCCTTCAACCCCCACTTTTCAGCCCTTTCACCTCATAATAATACACCACATCGAAAAACGCTTAGACACATGTCTGCGTATTTTTAATGATTAGTTTATATGCCGAGTATCACATCCACAAATGAAACCACTCGTGAGATATTGATATTCAATGAAATGCAGGTTTAACCCCCTTAAGACCCCTTTAGAACCCGAATATCCAAGAAACCTCCCATAGTGTACGGTTTTGACATACAACGAACATATCCCCGAAATGTCATGTTTCCAACTTCAATATTTTTGGCTGGGCGATGATGAGTGAGTGAGTCAGGACATTTCCTTTCAATTTTTTTTCTTCAGAATTTCACCCCTCCCGATGAACTCCCCTTCAATTTGATTGAAAAACAAACTGTCGAAAAGCTATTTACTTACTTTAAAGCAGTTTTTCCCCCCTGAGTTTGATGAGTGAGTCAGTCAGTCAATCAGTTAGGACACTTTCTTTCCTGCCCCCCCCCCCGAATTTCACCCCTCCCCATGGGCCCCTTAAATTGGATTTATGGAAAAGCGGTCAAACACATATTTACTTATTTTTATGCTGATTTTTTTTCCGCTGAGTTTCAAACTCCTCGCCTATGTCGTTGAAGAGATACACGCTCCGTTAGGAATCTTTCAATCCCCACTTTTCACCCCTTTAACCTCATAAACACATCGAAAAACCCTCAGACACGTGTCTTGTTACTTTTTAATGATAAGTTTATATGCCGTGTATCACATCCCCCAATGAAACCAATCGGGAGATATTGTTATTCAATGAAATGCAGGTTTAATCCCCTTAAGACCCCTTTAGAACCTGAATATCCGAAAATCCTCCCTTAGTAGACGGTTTTGACATACAATGAACATATCCCCAAACTGTCATGTTTCTAACTTCAATAATTTTGGCTAGGCGATGATGAGTGAGTGAGTAAGTGAGTGAGTCTGGACATTTTCTTTCAATTTTCTTTTTTCAGAATTTCACCCCTCCCCATAAATCCCTTAAATTTGATTTATGAAAAAAAAACTGTCGAACAGCTATTTACTTACTTTAAAGCAGTTTTTCCCCCTGAGTTTGATGAGTGAGCCAGTCAGTCAATCAGTTATCACACTTTCTTTCCTGTCCCCCCCCCCCAGAATTTCATCTCTCCCCATGGGCCCCTTAAATTGGATTTATGAAAAAACTGTCAAACACATATTTACTTCTTTTTTATGTTGATTTTTTTTCGCTGTGTTTCAAACTCCTCGCCTATGTCGTTTAAGAGACACACGCTCCGTTAAGAATCTTTTAATCCCCACTTTTCACCCCTTTCACCTCATAATATACACCACATCGAAAAACCCTCAGACACATGTCTTCTTATTTTTAATGATGAGTTTATATGCCGAGTATCACATCCCCCCATGAAACCAATCGGGAGATATTGCTATTCAATTACATGCAGGTCTACCCCCTTAACACCCCTTTAGAACCTGAATAGCCAAAATTTCTCTCTTAGTGGGCATTTGCGATCCTTGAGGAAGCTGCATACCAGATTTCATTCCAATCCATTCGGTGGTTTCTGAGATTTCGTGATGAATAAATGAATGAGTGAGTGAGTGAGTGGTATTTGAAAAATATATAGTAGAAAGAAGATAGTGTCAAGTCTTTGTTATGCTAAACTCGGTTGACAGTGCTGTGTGAGCAGTTGAGTAACTAACGGGATTTCAAGTAAAGATCCTCATTTTCTATACCGGTAGTGCTGAGCGCAATTGGCATCAAGTCGGCCGTGCCTGGACTTGAGCTATGTTGCCATGGAAACTATCTGCCTTGCCATTCCTTCATGAGTATATTTTATGATTTGATTAGCCTGTTTTTGAGTGAAAAAGGGCCGAAATCAGAAGAATGAGAAAGACTATCGAAAATTCATGTAGCCAGCGGTTCCTTCTGGGTCCTAAACTATGTGTATGCAAAATATGGTTGAGATTGGTGGAGCGGTGTAGATTTGTATACGGAACCAACATATATACATACATACAGACTTTCACTTTTATATATTAGATCTATTGTACCTGGCTTTGCCCTGGAGCTGTCTTTATAAGTAATGGAAAGATACATGCTAATATATTTCTCGGAGCATTTTAATTTTGCTCCTAAGTGAGTTTAGAACATAGTTCTCCTCAACTCTGATGTTACTCAAGTGCAAGTACTGTCGAATGCAATAACGTAGAAGAGCATGTAACAATAGTAAAAAGGGATGTATATACACCATTCCTCGAGAACTCAGTCTCACAATTACTTTCCAGATAGTGTTAATTTTTTATTTAATTTGGTAATTATGACGTTTTATAGCAGTGTTCAGATAGTTGTCACTATTACTTTTCTAATGTAGCAACTAACTTCTTTATAGGAAATAATATTTAAATTATTCAATGATTGGAAAATTAAGTCATCATTGTGGAGTCAAATATACTTATGATTTTCAATCCCGCACAAGTTACGTGAATAATGAGGAATGACTTATTCCTGTATATAGCTCAGTGTGTACTATAGCAGCACATTAAGGAATAGTATTGATGTAAAGATAATTTACATACATATTATCTCATCCACTTCAAGTTAAAGTAAATAAAGCAGCGTGTAATCCCACTATAATATCAAATGTGATGCTTAGATTCTGAACACATTGGACTTCCTTAGCCTCTAAAGTATTTCGTAAGATAAGAAATAAATTCTCTAAACTTCGTCCTTACTAATCTCTAAACTGCTATACCGGAATGCAGAGTGATTAGAACTCATGACAATATAACAATAGGCTATTCAATAACTTTTGTCAGTAAGCACTAAAATGGCTAATGTAAATACATAAACATAGGGAAAAATTGTGAACGAAGAGAATGGAACTATAAAATGTCCGCTATTCTTATAACAAAGTATCATTACTTACTGTTTGGTCCTTGTCAGCCGAAAATTATCGAATAATATATTTGTAGTTTAATTATGTTATTAACATGTTATCTACTAAATTCATAATTTAATATCGGGTCCATTACAAATTAACACAGTCATAGAGCAGGATAATTACCAAATACAATATAACTCGAATAACAAAGACAAATACTATTCATAGAACAATGTGCAATATCACGAAAAAGTTACTGTATTTCCGATTTGTAATACAAAATACAGCTTGTAAGTAAACACTGCCAACAATAAAAAAAATACGGCATAAAGACATTTTGATTTATAAACAAGAAGTTCCGTAACGAACTAAAGAGCCTACTTTACTTAAAATTTAAGATTCATGCCAATGATTAATCTATATGGATCTATCTAGAATAATGACGAAATTAAGTTGGTAATATCGAAATTTCTAATTAGTTCGAAATACTGTATACCTAGCATAATGTAGCGTAGTAGAAAACTACAGTTGGCAGCCCTGGTGACTGAATATATTCTTAGTTCCATCTCTTAAGGTACAGAATACAAAATTTGGTTGAAGTCCAATGGATAGCATGGACGTTACATGCAGTTAAACATTGGATCTAACAGTGCGTGTAAAATCATGTTGGCAACAATGATATACATGTATTGGTCAGGAATAATCTTAAATAATATGATCTATTGTTGTGTCAATTTTGAATGAAATCCTTTAGTTAGTATAGAAGTTAAATTCATTTTAAAATTGGACCTATCAGCAAGCTTAGAATCATGTTGGCAACACTGGCGTAGGCTTATGTTAGTAACTCCAAATTAATCTAGAATGCCAGGTACTATACGTGTGCAAAGTTTAGAGCTATTGGCTTGCATACTTTCTGATATATTGAGATTAAGGTAACAAAAATAGAGACGGATTTGATTAACAGTTGTCAGCCCTGGTTGCTCTTAAGATTCGGCATAGTCATATCTGTTATGTTACACATACCACACACGAAATTTGGTTGAAATCCAAATGATAGTATAGAAGTTACATGTATTTAAAGTTGGACCTCTCAGCAGGCTTAAAATCATGTTGGTAGCACTGCCGTATATAAGTTACTCAAAATTAATATAGAATGTCAGGTACTATACGTGTGCATAGTTTAAAGCTGTCGACTTGCATACTTTATGATATATGGGTGTTTGGATAAAACAAATTGAGAGCATTTATTAACAGTTGGCAGCCCTGGTGGCTCTTAAGAATACGCTCAGTCATATCTGTTTATGTACATATAGCACATAGGAAATTTGGTTAAAATCCAATTGATAGTGTAGAAGTTATATGCCTTTTAAATGTGGAACTATCAGCAGGCTTATAATCATTTTGGCAACACTGCCGTGTATGGCCTCCTGGAAATTAAACTGAAGTTTTATTATCTATACGTGTGCCAATTTTGAAATAGCTCCCATTGATACCTTCCAAGATATACAACATGGTGCTCAAATTTCAATTGCGATATTTCAGCAGTTGGTAGCACTGACATCATTTTCAAATATGGCCGTGAGATATTCAGGTATAGATCTTTATTCCTACCAAATTTTGTTTCGATTGCTGCAGCCGTTTAGGAGTCGATTGGGGGGGGGGGGGGACACACACACAGACAGACAGACAGAAGAACAGACAGACAGACAGACACACATTTGCCCGATCTCATAAGTCTACTTTTTCCTCATTTTTCAAAATGTGGAAAGGAGGCTAAAAATAATCGTCAACATATCAGTAGTAGAACACACCTTAACGGAGAGTATAAAACTTCAGTTCTAGTAGATATTACATACAATATATTGCGCGTGATACTTTTTGTCATAAGGTAAAGATTCGAAATCTTCCGTAAAAACAGCGGCATCAAGAGTGTAAAATTAGATTCAAATGTCACTTAGGTTTTGGTGCCCTATAGACTAAATCTTATGTATATAAAAAGGAATGTCTGTCTGTTCGTCTTTTATGCGTTCATCCGATTGCGATCAAATTTTGGTGAGTGTTTGTACACAACTTCGGAACGTTCATAGGCATAGTTGATCCATTTCACAATAGATAGCACGCGAGTAGTTTAAACGACTGCGTAATGGCGATGCGTTCATATACAATTAATCCGATTGCGATCAAATTTTGATGAGTTGTTGTGCACAGTCCCAGAAAAGTTATAGGCGTAGTAAATCCAATTACAATAGATGGCGCGCGAGTAGCTTCAACAAAATGGCGTGCGTTTTGTTTCAAGACAGTCCCACATGCGTTCATATACCATTCATCCCATTGCGATGAAACTTGGGTGAGATGTTCTGTACACTTCAGGTAAGGTTTCTGGCTTAGTAAATCCACTTTACAATAGGTAGCGCACGAGAAGATTCAACAAATGAGCGACGACGGGCGAAGCGTTTCAACAAAGTCCTGTATGCCTTCACATACCATTCGTCTGATAGCGATGAAACTTGGGTGAGAGGTTGTGTACACTATAGGCAGGGTTTCTGGCTTAGTAAATCCATGTTATAATAGGTAGCGCACGAGTAGATTCAACAAATGAGCGATGACGCGCGAAGCGTTTCAACAAAGTCCCGTATGGGTTGATATTCATCTGAAGCGATGAAACTTGGGTGAGATGTTGTGTACACTACAGGCAAGGTTTCTGGCTTAGTAAATCCATGTTATAATAGGTAGCGCACGAGTAGATTCAACAAATGATCGACGACGGGCGAAGCGTTTCAACAAAGTCCTGTATGCGTTCACATACCATTCGTCCGATAACGATGAAACTTGGGTGAGAGGTTGTGTACACTACAGGCAAGGTTTCTGGCTTAGTAAATCCACTTTACATTAGGTAGCGCACGAGTAGAATCAACAAATGAGCGACGACGGGCGAAGCGTTTCAAGAAAGTCCTGTATGCGTTCACATACCATTCGTACGATAGCGATGAATCTTGAGTGGGGGTTGTGTACACTACAGGCCAGGTTTCTGGTATAGTAATTCCATGTTTTTATAGGTAGCGCACGAGTAGATTCAACAAATGAGCGACAACGCGCGAAGCGTTTCAACTAAGTCCCGTATGCGTAAATGTACTATTCGTCTGATAGTGATGAAACTTGGGTGAGATGTTGTGCACACTTCAGGGAAGGTTTCTGGGTTAGTAAATCCACTTAACAATAATAATCGCACAAGTAGATTAAACAAATGGGCGACGACGCGCGAAGTGTTTCAACATAGTCCCGTATGCGTTCATATACCCTTCGTCCGATACCGACTAAACTTGGGTGAGTTGTTGTGTACACTCCAGGGAAAGTTTCAGGATTAGTAAATCCATTTTACAATAGGTAGTGCACAAGTAGATTCAACAAATGGGCGAAGACACGCGAAGCGTTTCAACCAAGTCCCGTATGCGTTTATATACCATTCGTCCGATAGCGCTGAAACTTTAGTGAGATTTTGTGTACACTTCAGGGAAGGTTTCTGGCTTAGTACATCCACTTTACAATAGGTATCGCACAAGTAGATCCAACAAATGAGCGACGGCACGCAAATCGCTTGAACAAAGTCCCGTATGCGTTCATATACCATTCATCCGATTGCTATGAAACTTTAGTTGAATTGTAGGTCACACTCCAGGAAAGGTTTCTGACTTAGTAAATCCTTTTTACAATAGGTAGCGCACGAGTAGATTCAACAAATGAGTAACGGCGTGCGTTTCTTTTAAAAAAATATCTGTATGCGTTCAAGTTGTGCTGTAGTGAGAGAGCTGCTCCACTTAGGAAGTTGTGAGCCCCTGACAGCCTTGGGAAGGAAGGAGTAATGCTAGGAGGACGTGCTTGGATTCGGTTTTTTTCGTCTCGTTGTGCTCTTTACGGGAATGTAGATGTCCAAAATGTGAAAAAGGGGTTTTGCGTCTAAAAATGCGTTTTTCACATTTTTGCTTATTTTTGGAAAACGGAAAAAGTGTTGATGACGTCTGTGATATTATTCTTTTCGTCTCCTCGTCCTCTTTAGGCGATGTAGGTATTGAAAAGGTAAAAGGCTGGAAACATGTTTTTTATGGAAAATGGGTTTTTATGATTTTTCCTAATATTGGGAAAACTGAAAAAGTGATCGATTCGTGTGTGATATTATTTCTTCGTCTCGTCGTCCTCTTTACGGGGATGTACGTATTGAAAAGGTAAAAAGCTGGAAACGTTGCTTTTATGGAAAATGGGTTTTTGTGATTTTCCCTAATATTGGAAAAACTGAAAAAGTAATCATGACGTGTGTGATATTATTTTTTCGTCTCGTCGTCCTCTTTACGGGGATGTAGGTATTGAAAAGGTAAAAATCTGTAAACATGGTTTTTTACGGAGAATGGGTTTTTTGATTTTCCCTAATATTGGGAAAACTGAAAAAGTGATCATGACGTGTGTGATATTATTTTTTTCGTCTCGTTATCCTCTTTACGAGGATGAGGTATTGAAAAGGTGAAAAGCTGGAAACATGTTTTTAATGGAAAATGTGTTTTTGTGTTTTTCTCTAATATTGGGAAAACTGAAAAAGTGATCATGACGTGTGTGATATTATTTTCTTCGTCTCGTCGTCCTCTTTACGGGATGTAGATATTGGAAAGTTAAAAAGCTGGAAACATGTTTTTTAATGGAAAATGGGTTTTTGTGGTTTTTCCTAATATTGGGAAAACTGAAAAAATGATCATGACGTGTGTGATATTTTTTTTTTTCGTCTCGTCGTCCTCTTTGCGGGGATGTAGGTATTGAAAAGGTAGAAAGCTGGAAACATGTTTTTTGATGGAAAATGTGTTTTCGTTATTTTTCAAGTTATTTGGAAACCGAATCATGTGATTTATATGACGGGCATGTTGATGTTTTCGTCTCGTTGTTCCCTTTACGGGAATGTAGATATTGAAAAGCTGAAATCATGGTTTCCGTCATTTTTCGAGATATTTGAGGAAAACGGGGAAAATTAAGAAACCAGATTTGAAGTCACGTTGTGTTAAGCGCTGTGATGTTGGTAAAACACATACACATTATTATTATTATAATTATTATTATTATTACTATTTGACATGGCTTGCCTGTGCTCACACGCAGAGAGACATGTTTGGTGAAATGAGAATTGGAAGCTTTGAGACCGGGCCAGTGTTGGCAGACAGACAAGTGGTCTTATCATTGTGCGTGCCCCGCAGCCAGAGTGATAAGAGGCATCTATCATTATACAGTGTGTGGCTTTATACTGAGTATGTCATAGACTTGTCGAGTGCACGATTTCCTGCACTTTGCGTACGTATTGTGCATGGACTCGTGGTGAACCCCCTTTTTCTATGGACGGGGTATATCCACTCAAAAATAAAAACTACCCTTTCCTGGGGGGGTCGAAATAGTATTTATTTTTTGTATGCATACGAACTTGACGGCTTTTGTAAGACAGCGGGCTGTTTTTAAATGATTATTTATAAATGAGTTTTTATTAAATATTTATTTATATTATACCACAAAACGAGTAGGTCATCGGCTTTTTAGTATCTTGCTAACCAATACTGGGATTTAAACATATGGGGTGTCGTTGGACACGTGGTGAACTCCCCTTTCCTATGGACGGGATATATCCACCCCAAAGTAAAAACTACCCTTACCCGGGGGTAAATAATATTTTTTGTATGTGCGCACACTGACGGCTTTTGTCAAAAGGACCTATTTACACTTTTGTTAATATTTTCTGTTCCCCTGATGGGATTTTGTCATAGGCAGTATCCTAGCACTTGGGAGGACGCCCCGTTTTTGAATGTATGATTCATTTTTTGACAAAAGGACCTAACTACACTTTTGTTAATATCTCGCAAACCAATCATGCTAGGGTCTTGTATGAGGGGTCCTAGCACTTGGGGCGACGTCCCGCTTTAGGGGGTGAAACTACCCCCAAAATTGAAATATCAATATCTTGGAAACTAAGAACCCTAAAATTAGGCGTGATAGCTGAAAAATAGGTGATGATATAGGCTTTTACGTCGATTGATCATTTCACCCCTAAAACTGTCAATAGTCATTTTACGAGAAAAAAAAGTGTTAAACACTTAAAAATGATAAGTGAACCTAAGATCTCATGTTGTTTATGAAAAATAGCAGGGGTGAGGGATGAAAACTACCCCCAAATTGGAAAATCGATACATTGGAAACTAAGAACCGTAAAATTAGGTGTGATGGCTTAAAAAATTGGTCATGACATAGGATTTTACCTGAATAGATCATATCACCCCTAAAACAGGAAATAGTGATTTTACAGGGGAGAAAAAGGTGTTAAACGCGTAAAAATGATAATTGAACCTAAGATCTTTTGTTTTTTATTAAAAATAGTAGGGGGTGAAACCAAACCCCCCCCCCTATTGAAAAAATCTATATCTTTCAAACGAAGAACCCAAAATGTAGGTGTGATAGTTGAAAAAATAGATGAAGACATACGCTTTTACCTCGATAGGTTATTTTGATGCATAAAACAGGGAATTGTGATGTTACAGGGGAAAAAGTTATTAAACACCTAAAACGTACAATTGTTTTGTGATGCCAAGCTTAAATGGAGAATTATGGTTTGCTAATTATTATTATTATTATTATTATTTGGTAATTATTATTCTTCTTCTTATTATTATTAGGTAATTGTGGATTAATGTATGTATAGGTAACTAACCAGTAGGCTAATAGTAAACATTTGTATGAGTTGTTGAGGAAGTCTGGAAGGTTTGGTATGGTTCATGAATTGACCCAAAAGTTTTACGTGTCAAGACTCAGTGTACCCCGTTCCAGTCCTTAGACCAGAGATAACATGTTTTGGTAGAGCGCTGAAATCGAACCTGGACCTCTTTTCATGACCGCCAAGTTATAATAATATTATAATAAATAATGGATATTATAAAAGAGAAGAGAGAGAGACACACACACGGTTTAATCCTTCCGCTAGCTTCAGTCTGCAAACATACACTAGCTTGCTGAACTAGTAAGAGTTGCTGATAAGAGCAGTGCAGTGTTGTGAGATTTCTTGTTTGGCTAGTTCTGTAACTGGAGTTTAAACGGAGCCGCACATGTCAATGCTTACCTGGCTCCACGCAGCATAACTGTAATTCAAATAAAGATCATGATGATGATAACGATGATGATGATGATTGTTGTTTTAAGGGGGGTTTAACATGTAGGTTATCGGCCCTTAATGGTTAAGATGAAAATAAAATGTAAACTATAACTAAAACTAACTACACACTAATAGACTAGGAAAATAAATCGATGACAAAAGGACAATAAGGCAAATAAGGGAATAAAAATGCCCTCAAGAATGTGGATTGAGGGAGTTGGAAGGAAGGAGAGCCATGAAAGGCAGATAGAAATGTAAAAGAGGAGAGGCTCTGCCCCAGATGTAATGGATTAAGAGGAGGAAAACTGGACTCAGCTGAGAAATCCCTTGGGGTCGCCAACTTCCAAACTGATCAGCCGTAAGCCCCTTGAGGGTGTAGCTATATGCAGAGTGGACCACAAGTGGTGGGGACTATATATACACCCTACCTTTAGTGGGGGCTTGAGCAAAGGACAGGAAATAACATGAAAATAAAAAAGAAGGCTTCCTCCTCACACAAGTAGGATATCAGAAAAATAAATAAACAAGGGCCAATTAAGTTGCAAAAGGAAGAGACTCCCTAGGCCTCAGATACCCTAATAATGTCGGGGTCGGTAGATAACAAGAGTTGAGGAAGTGTAGTCGACAGGAAAGAAGACAGGAGCCTAGCACAAGTCAGTGGAAGCAATGTCGAACTCAGGTGGGACTCCGTGGTCGTCAACCGACGTGACACTAGATATGAATCCCAGGGGTGGAATTAAATACCTCTTTTGTTTTATATCAGTGGCTTTTTAGGACGGTAACACATGGCATGCCTTCTAATGCGATACTGGTCCTAGGGTATGCAAAATTGTGTCATATACTCAGCTAATAATAGTGTGCATGACCATTATTATTATTTACCCAAGTACAATACATGGGACTGATGAGCATGATTTCCAAGCCCCTAAGTAAGGCAAAAACAAATTATTTTCATTTTCCAATGAGTTGGGGTGAGGTGAGGTGAGTTTTTTATACACTAAACTGATGTGGTTGTCCACTTCTACTCTAGGCAAATGTACATTTATTATAAAGAATAGTGAAATGGTTTGCAACTGTCCAATGCTAGGACCTGATTAGCGGCTTTTAAAAATGGAATTGAATGGAGTACACTTCCCCCAAAACTAACAATACGAGTGTTCGATCCCCCACTACAGCCATTCTTAAAGTCAATATAAATGGCTATGCACTTTAGATCATGACGGTCTTCTGTCCAATCATATCCCTTGGTGGTGAAAGGCACACTCTAATACAACCATAATGTTGTTTGAGTCTTCAGTCTTTTGACTGGTTTGATGCATCTCTCCATTCCTCCCTGTCCTGAGCTAATCGTTTCATCTCTACATAGCTACCACACCCTTCATCCGAGGCAATCTGTTTAACATATTCTAACCTTGGTCTACCCCTGCAGTTCTTGTCCTCGACCCTTCCTTCCATAACTAAGCTTGCTATTCCTGGGTGTCCTAGTATGTGTCCTACCAACCTATCTCTTCTCTTCATTAGCAGTCGCCAGAAACATCTCTCCTCTCCCACTCGCCTTAATACATCTTCGTTTGTAACCCTATCTACCCATCTGATCTTCATCAGTCTCCTGTAACACCACATTTCAAATGCCTCAATTCTCCTCTTTTCTGCTGCACCAATAGTCCAAGTTTCACTTCCATAGAGCGCCACGCTCCAGGCGAAGGCTTTCAAAAATGACTTCCTAATACCTAAATCTATATTCGATGTCAACAGATTCCTTTTTTGTAGAAAGGCTTTCCTTGCCTGAGCCAACCTACTTTTTATATCCTCTTTGCTTCGTCCATCACTGGTTATTCTGCTTCCTAACTAACAGAAGTCTCCTACTCCCTTCAGCTTTTCACCTGCCAATTTGATCTCCATAGAGGTTTCTGATTTATTTCGGATGCATTCCAGTATTTTTGTTTTACATTTAATAATTTTCATCATGAAGTCCTTCCGTAAGACGGAATCCATACCATTCAAAAACTCATTCAAATCCTCAGGCTTGTCGGCCAAGATGACGATGTCATCAGCAAATCTCAGAGTTGAAATTATTTCTCCTTGAATCTTCACTCCCACTTTAAATTTTTCTCCAATTTCCTTCATTGCTTGTTCAATGTAAAGATTGAAAAGTATGGGTGATAAGTTGCAGCGTTGCCTTACACCTTTCATAATACCAGCTTCTCTCTCAAACCCTTCAGCTCGAATGACTGCTGTCTGGTTTCTGTATAGATTGTATATCACCCTACTATCCCTGTACTTTATTCCAATAGATTTCAAAATGTCAAACAATTTAGTCCAATCAACGTTATCAAAAGCCTTTTCTAAGTCTACAAATGCCATGAACGTTCTCTTATCTTTCCTTATTCTACCTTCCAAAATCAGCCTAAGACTTAGTACAGCTTCCCTTGTTCCTACATTTCTCCTGAAACCAAACTGGTCTTCACCCAACTCCGTTTCTATCTGGCTTTCAATCCTCTTGTAAATTATTCTAGACATGATCCTTGAAGCATGAGTAATCAAGCTGATTGTACGGAAATCTTCACATCTGTCAGCTCCCACTTTCTTTGGTATAGGGATGATAACATTCTTCTTGAAATCAGGGTGTACCTCACCTGTCTCATAAATCCTACACACCAAGTGAAATAACCTGATCAGACCTTCATCTCCTATGCAGCGTAGCAACTCAATCGGTATATCATCTATGCCTGGTGCTTTGTTCCTGCCTAAGTCCTCTAATGCTCTGTCAAATTCTGATCTCAATATTAAATCTCCTTTTGCATCCTCATCAATTTCCTCCTCCCTTTCCATTACATGATACTCAATCTCCTTTCCCTTATACAAGCACTCTATGTATGCTTTCCATCTCTCAACCTTTTCTTCCCTATCTGTAGGAGGCTTTCCATTTGTGTCCCTAATATTACAGCACTTAGTCTTCTTTTCCCCAAAAGTATTCTTAATCCTTCGATAAGCTGTGTCTACTTTTCCTAATTTCAGACACTTTTCTATACCTGTACATTTCTTTTTCAACCAATCTTCTTTCGCTTCCTTGCACTTCTTGTTAACCTCATTTCTCAGACGTCTGTGTTCTGCTTTCCCCTCTTCATCTCTTAGATTCTTGTGTCTCCGCCTTTCATCCATCAATTCTAGTATATCCTGAGTGATCCACGTTTTTCTACCTATTCTTTCTTTCCTACCAATGTTTTCTTCTGCCGATTTTGTTATTTCATTCTTCAAAAGTGCCCATTCGTCTGCAATTGAAGTTTGTTTAGGGATTTTGATTGGTCCTTCCTTTATACTCTTCTTGAATCTTTCGTTCACATCCTTTACTTTCAGTCTGTCTATTGCCCACCTGTTTGGCTTTTGACTTTTCTTCAGTTTCTTCAACTTTAATCTGCATTGCATTACAACCAGATTGTGGTCAGAGTTTATGTCAGCACCAGGATATGTTTTACAATCCAAAATCTGGTTTCGAATCGTCTGCTTGACCATAATGAAGTCGATTTGGTAACGCCCTGTATCTCCTGGTCTCATCCATGTGTATATTCTTCTATTGTGGTTATTGAATAAGGTGTTAGCTATGACCAACTCATGTTCGGTGCAGAATTCCATCAGCCTGCTTCCTCGATCATTCCTTTCACCTAATCCGAATTCTCCTACTATCTTCCCTTCCCTCCCTTTTCCTACCACAGCATTCCAATCTCCCATTACTATAACATTTTCATCACCTTTGTTATACTTCAGAATGTCATCTATTTCTTCGTAGACCTTTTCAACATCCTCATCATCAGCTTGACTGGTAGGCATATAGACTTGTACCACTGTGGTGCACGTAGGTTTAGTGACCATAATAGTGACAGGTTATCTGTAAAATACCTAACTATCTCCAGATTTACCTTGATTTTTTTTGTAAAATCCACTAAATTTCCCGCAAATTGACCAAATGACACAAAATTGTAGCAAAATCCAACAAATAACTAGCAGATTTATTGTAATTCCATTGATTTACCTAAGAATGGTTTAAACTACCTGAAAATGATATAAATGTACCTGAATATATATGGAAATTCACTAAAATTTACCAAACATACCCATAGTGGGCTACAAACCATCAAATTTATCCATTTTTTCTGAAATTCACTTGATGTACTCGAAAATTCCATAATATTGCCTTTACATGTATGCTTTTATTGTTTTTGTTGTTGTTGTTTCGTTTACCACACACCCTGCAGACAAATACCTGAACATGACTTTCTCTTAGGCTAGGACGTCCACATTGGACGTGATAGTTGAGTTTCACCTTCCATAAACTCGTCTCTGAGGTGGGTGTCAGAAAAGGCATCCAGCTGTAAAAACGACACCCTGACATTGACTTTAATAACCTCTTACGTTGAGGTTGATATCACTAACGACATTGAATGATTGAACGGTTTCCTTTTCACAATTCCTGTCTATACTTTCCTCTTCATGGTTGCTAAAATGCAATTCAATTTAATAAATACCTTAAGATGGTTTGATTTAATTAATGATATGCTGTCGATGATTGATATATACGTTAAGACTAATTTTTTAGGTCTTGACTTGCCTTGCAATAAAAATTGACTAACCAAACATGAGTTACCTATCAGGGAAACATTTTGCCCACTATGTTGCTTATTGACCAATCAGTACAGTTCTAGTAATAAGACAGAAATTCAACACAAACAATGAGCGCGCGCGGTGGCTAAGATTCATACGTACTGTCGGTTATGTAGCTATCTGGAATGAATATTACATATGGTTTACTTAAAGGTTTGGAGATCCCATGAAAGATATTCCTACAATAAATGATCTTCAAATGGTCATTTTTTGGTGTGAAAATATGTATTATATGATATTTAATGAAAATAATTATGATTTATTAAATGTTTATACGTTTACTGTAATCTTATTTAATGTAAGCACTCGAGGCACTCTCGACCAAAATACAGCACTATCTGGAATGTGTATTGCATACTTGAAGGTTTGGTGATGCCAATAAAGGTATTCCTACAATAAATGATTATCAAGTTGTCGTTTTATGGCATGAAAATATTTAATATATGATATTTGCTAACAGGATTTACCACTGGAAATATTTTACAAGTAGTTATTTTAATGACCAACAGAGTTGATTGTTAAGAATGTGGAGCCCTATGTGAAATGTAGGATAACATGTTATACATGATATGTGACAACCGTAGGGCTTGTGATTTTTAAGATGCCTTTATCCCTTTATTAATCACCCGGTTTACAAGACTCATAACTGTAATGTTAGGGGGGAAAATTGGAACAAAACAAAAATTTGCATTGAAAAACCAAAAAGTGGTTGAGCCAATATATACTGAAAAAAAGTTTTGTAAACACTGATGTCCAACAAGACTAATTAAATCAGTAACTGTCAGGGTGGCCGAGTGGTTAAGGCGTTTGACTTAAGATCAAATTTCAAAATATACAAGGAAGCAAGGGTTCGAACCCCTTTCCTGACATAACTATTGCTTGAACATGCAAGAAAACAAGAAATATACACAAACTATGTTTATAAATGTAATCAAAATGTTTTCTTACAAGAGATAGACACACAGAATACAGCCCTTTTTGTTTATCATTTCTTTTAAACATAACACTTTTTGAAAATTATTTTTAGGGGATGGAGGGATTGTTGCTACGATGACCCATTACACAATAATAGCAGCTTTACGAAGTTCATCTTCTATATTTAATAGCTTTTCCTCATAACCAATATGACCAACCTGTTTACAGACATGCAAGAGATGTAGACGTTCGACTAATATATTAGGATAGTTCCATTTGCTATTTTTTATGAATGGTTTCAAAAACTCGGGAAGCAGTTCATCATTATCACCATCATCATGATTATCATCCTCATCATTATAATCATCTTCATAATGATCATCATCATCGTTATCATTTATTCGAAGAAGAGTCCATTGCAGATTCCGTGTTGACGTTTTATAATTCAGTATAACAAATTTAAAGTTTTCGCCTAATCAACACTCATTTATTATTTTAGTTAGCTTCTGGGTACATGTTTCGGAATTAGTTCCAATTCCTTCTTCAGCCCTTTATAATTCATATTCGGAACATCATAGACTAAAAAGACTAAAAAGACCACGTCCATGTAGAAACATATCACACTGATATTAAAATACTATAAAAACTAATTAAACACAGCTTATGGACATTACAAACAAATAAAACAATAATACATTCCTGCTGTCAACAGCCAACTTAAAGAATAATCACTATTATGCACATTCTTGATTGGTGCGCGACGGTCAAATTGTGCAGTCGTTAATCTCTTTTTGTGAACAAAATCAAAGAGCACATTATATTAGTGTCCAGGACCCAAATAACTTGCTGTATTGATAAATGTTGACATAAGTGGAAACTTTGGTTCGGCACTTTCTTGAAAGTGCGCTGACATGTGCTTTATAGATACAAAACGGGGAAACTCTTTCGATTATTTGACTTGTAATTTGCACATTAAATGGATGTGTTATCTTGTGCTGAGAGTTCCACGGACCTGAAATGAAAACATTCGGTGGTTGGAATATGTTGAAGAAAAAAAAACCTTAAATGCCGCCCTAACAAAACTTTTGGACTTACGTAGCAACGATTTAAGAGCAAAGCGCCAAGGTCATGATATGGTGCTGGGTGATCGGCTCCTACACCTGAAGCGAAATTGAGACCAAAATAAAGGAAATGACTTTGAATAATGAAAAGTTGCGTGGAGCAAATTATGTTAGATTAACTTACCGGCGTGACTGCTAGTGCAATGCGATGTAGGTAGGTCAAGTGCCTGGCTGTTTGCGGTCCGATGTGTATGCAAGCTAATCCACTAGTGCTGTGAGTGGAGTCAAGCTGCTGCCTGATGCGGTTGAGGGGCGCACATGAGCAGTGGGGGAAGTGAAGGGGTGGAACTGCTCGGAGTGGAAATGACCGGCGCGGCACTGGGTGGGACGGGAATTCCGATGTCAACGACCTTGCTATTGTCTATGGAGGTTTAATTTTTTTGGAGATGAGGTGGTCTGCTAATGTATCGAATAATATATTGGTATCAAAATTGATTTCATTCAAGTTTTTGTGTGCATTGGACCTTTGGAACAAGTTGATGTGTATGTTTTCTAAAATATTCATCAGACTGCCTTTGGATACGTAATGCAATATATTAACATAGTTTTCTAAGCTGGTGAAACTGTGGTTACTTTCTTCCATATGGGATGCCATAGCCGAATTTTTTTTATGTTTTATTGCTGAAAAATGCTCATTATAACGTGTGCGAAAACTCCTACCGGTTTGGCCTACGTAATTGGCTGGACAAGAATCACATTTGATTTCATATACACCCGATTTGGAATATTTGTTGGTGTGATTGATTTTGCTTGAATTGAAGAATTTTTTGAAGTTAGAATTGTTGGTTTTGAAGACAATGTTTAAATTGTGTTTTTTTATGTTAGAGACAGTATAAATGCTTCGGTCCACATAAGTGAAGGTTGCGAATTTTTTCTTTTCGGGATCAATTTTGACTAATGTAGTTTTCGGTTTATTTTTTACTTTATGAATAAGGTTATTGATGTAATCGTAATTGTAGCCGTTGATGTTTCCTATTTGATGGATAATCTTTATTTCCTGTTGCAAATCCTTTGGGGGACAACGGTAGATTCGGGGCTCTATTTCTGAGGCTGGTGAAAGTTGCCTTTTTATGACTTCCAGGGTGGTTGGCGTTATGACGTATAGTGGTGCTCGTTTGAGAGGGTTTCCTGTATATTTTGTAATGGAGTCTATTGCTTTTTCATGTTACCGTTAGATCTAAGTAATTAATTTCATTATTGACTTCGGACTCAACAGTGAACTTGACGTTTTCGTCGATGTTGTTCAAAGTCTTTAAGATGTTGGCTATATTTTGACTTTGTTCATTGATGATGATGAAGACGTCATCGACGTATCTTCCCCAGAATTCATTATCATTACCATCATAATTTCCACCTGTGTCCACAGTCTCTTCAATGGTTTGAGTTGCCTTTGATAGTGTTGAAAGCTTCTTTCTAGATGTGCTAGAATGGTTTAACATTGTTATGTTATTATTATCACCATCACCATCCTTTTCACCTTCCCCCACCAACTTCTTGATGGGGTATGTTGTGTCTGATGGAGTTGAGGGCGTTTGAGATGTGGATGTGTGTCCGAACATGGGTTTTACAGGAGGTTTTAAAGGTTTCTCATTAAACAACTTGCTAACGGCATGACTACGTTGTAGTTTATTAAACTTGAGTTAAATATTATCTTGAGCAGCACTATTTTTTTCTTGGACTTGGTTTTTTGGTTTGGTTTGAATTTTTCTTACATTTAGACTAGCGTGATTATTAAGTTTACAATCATGGTTGATTGAAGAAAGAATGTCCAATTCTTTTGTCATGAGCATTCCTCGACACTGTTTCGATCGTTGCTTTGAACAGCGCCAAATAGCAGTATCATTTGTATTGCTTCGTTTCACAATATATGAATATCCTTTATAGTATGCATAAGGCTTACCATACCTAGCCACTGATACTTCCGTATCAACTGTGAAGCACAAACTAATCTCTAGTAAAGACAACTTGGTAATAACAAAAATAGTTTAATGTGGGAGCATATATACATGAAAAAAGTGGGAGCAATTGTGGGGGTAAAAAGTGTCAGCAAATGTGGGAGCAAAAAAGAAAACTGTGAGCAAAAAAGTGGGAGCAAATATGGGATCAAATATGGGAGCAAAGCAAATATAAAAAGTGGGAGCAACTATGCTAACAAGTATGTCAACAAATATGCCAGCAAAAGTAAATACACAAGTCAAGATAGTTTAAAGAGCAAAGAAAGTATGAAAGCAAATATGAGAGCAAAAGTGGTGTTTTTCTAAAACAACTCGACAAAACAAACTTAGTCATAACCTAACCTAACCTCACCTCACCTAACCTAACCTAACCTAACCTCACCTAACCTAACTTCACCTAACCTAACCCAACTTCACCTAACCTAACCCAACTTCACCTAACCTAACCTAACCCAACTTCACCTAACCTAACCCAACTTCACCTAACCTAACCTAACTTGACCTAACCTAGCCTAACTTGACCTAACCTAACCTGACCTATCCTAACTTGACCCAACTTTACCTTACCTAACCTAACCTAACCTATCTTCACCTAACCTAACCTTGCAACTCTCAGATCAAAATTAAATTCTGGGCATAGTTAAGATGGAACCCAAGACTTCAGGGATAACACCCAAGTATACTAGTCACTACACAGCGAGATGGGTAAATTATCATGCAACACAACATAAAAAATATAAGTTTTCTTTAGTGTAACTCATTGGCTGACAACCATTGTTGGGAATTCCAACCCGAGACCTCAGGACTTTTGTTTTGAACATTATCAGAAATATTATTCTATTTGCATGTTACTGCTGCTTATAGTTATAGGAGTTGGTATTAATATGGGGAGCAAAAACGTGGGAGCAAATGTGGGAGCCAATTTTGGAGCCAATATGGGAGCAAAAGGGAGAGCAAATATGGGAGCCAATAAGGGAGCAAATATAGGAGCCAATATGGGAGAAAAAGTGGGAGCAAATATGGGAGCCAATATGGGAGCAAATATGTGAGCAAGTCAGCTCACCTCGGATATCACCAGTGAGTACTCATATCTACCGCTACGTTGCGGAAACATACTTTGCGTGTTGCATGTAACTATCTTACAAAGTTCGACTGCACGCAAAACGTGCTTGTATAAGCTGTGCACATAATTTTAATACACAATTAACACTAAGTGTTCAGAACTATAATGTATAGCCTTGTCTAGGGTATATAGAGGATCCTTAGCAAGAAAGACTGACTAACCCAGGAGTGTAAAGCCTTGCCATATGCAGTACGCACCTGTTGGCAGAAAATGGTTCCTGATAATATCGGACTTAATGAATATGAAACGTCTTTTGACTGTCGTCTTAAATCCTTACACGTATCACAACGTATAAAATATGATTTAAGACGACACTCAAAACACGTTTCATATTCATTAAGTCCGTTATTATCAGGAACCATTTTCTGCCAACAGGTGCTTACTGCATATGGCAAGGCTTTACACTCCTGGGTTAGTCAGTCTTTCTGGCTAAGGATCCTCTATATACCCAAGACAAGGCTATACATGTTAGATCTGAACACTTAGTGTTAATTATTGTATATTAAAATTATATGCACAGCTTATACAAGCACGTTTTGCATGCAGTCAATCTTTGTAAGATAGTTACATACAACACGCAAAGTATGTTTCCGCTACCTAGCGGTGGATATGAGTACTCACTGGTGATATCCGAGGTGAGCTGATTTCCTCACACATTTGCTCCCATATTTGCTCCCACATTTGCTCCCATATTATCTCCCATATTGGCTCCCACATTTGCTCCCACTTTTTTGCTCCCCATGTTAATGCCAACTCTTATAACTATAAGCAGCAGCAAAATGCAAATGGAATAATATTTCTGATAATGTTCAAAACAAAAGTCCTGATGTCTTGGGTTTGAATTCCCAACTATGGTTGTCAGCCAATGAGTTACACTACAGAAAACTTTTATTTTTTATGTTGTGTTGCATGATAATTTGCCCATCTCGCGGTGTAGTGACTAGTATGCTTGGGTGTTATGCCAGAAGTCTTGGGTACCAATTTAGCTGTGCCGAGAATTTAATTTTGATCTGAGAATTGAAAGGTTAGGTTAGGTGAAGTTGGGTTAAGTTAGGTTAGGTTAGGTAAGGTAAAGTTCGGTCAAGTTAGGTTAGGTTAGGTCAAATTAGGTTAGGTTAGGTCAAGTTGGGTTAGGTTAGGTGAAATTGGATTAGGTTAGGTGAAGTTGGGTTAGGTTAGGTTAGGTGAAGTTGGGTTAGGTGAGGTTAGGTAAGGTTAGGTTATGACTAAGTTTGTTATGTCTAGTTGTTTTAGAAAAACACCACTTTTGCTCTCATATTTGCTTCCATATTTTCTTTGCACTTTAAACTATCTTGACTTGTGTATTTACTTTTGCTGGCATATTTGTTGACATATTTGTTAGCATATTTGCTCCCACTTTTTATATTTGCTTTGTTCCCACATTTTATCCCATACTTGCTCCCACTATTTTGCTCCCACATTTGCTGACACTTTTTGCTGACACTTTTTACCCCCACAATTGCTCCCACTTTTTGCATGTATATATGCTCCCACATTAAACTATTTTTGTTATTACCAAGTTGTCTTTACTAGAGATTAGTTTGTGCTTCACAGTTGATACGGAAGTATCAGTGGCTAGGTATGGTAAGCCTTATGTATACTATAAAGGATATTCATATATTGTGAAACGAAGCAATACAAATGATACTGTTATTTGGCGCTGTTCAAAGCAACGATCGAAACAGTGTCGAGGAATGCTCATGACAAAAGAATTGGACATTCTTTCTTCAATCAACCATGATTGTAAACTTAATAATCACGCTAGTCTAAATGTAAGAAAAACTCAAACCAAACCAAAAAACCAAGTCCAAGAAAAAAATAGTGCTGATCAAGATAATATTCACCTCAAGTTTAATAAACTACAACGCACTCATGCTGTTAGCAAGTTGTTTAATGAGAATCCTCTAACACCTCCTGTAAAACCCATGTTCAGACACACATCCACATCTCAAAAGCCCTCAACTCTATCAGAGACAACATACCCCATCAAGAAGTTGGTGGGGGAAGGTGAAAAGGATGGTGATGGTGATAATAATAACATAACAATGTTAAATCATTCTAGCACATCTAGAAAGAAGCTTTTAACACTATCAAAGGCAACTCAAACTATTGAACAGACTGTGGACACAGGTGGAAATTATGATGGTAAAGATAACGATGATGATCATCATCATTATGAAGATGATTATAATGATGAGGATGATAATCATGATGATGGTGATAATGATGAACTGCTTCCCAAGTTTTTGAAACCATTCATAAACAAGTAGTTCCGTGAAGAACTATACAGCCTATTTTCATATATCCTACACATCTTAATTGTCTCTATCTACATACAAAAGTTCAGTTTGATGGCTGTAATAGATTCGTAGATATTGAGAACCGACTAATATTTCGGATGGTCGCCAAGTTGGATTTTATATATGTAGGTTATATATGAAGATTATTGTGTACGTGTAGCATTCAAACTTCAATCGCATGATTAGGACACAAGAAGTAACAAGGAGATTTTAAAATTTCGCACAGCTGCCATCTTGTGGTTATGGAAGCAATTGAAATAAATTAGATGCCAGTGGATTAACATTCGTATAAGGATTTACTGTACCAAGTTTCACTGCACTCGGATGGTTATATTGCGAGAAACGTCCATGTGAATATTTATACTTAGCGCCGGCACCATGTTAGATTTGTGATCACCAGGTTATTTAAAGTCCTATAGGTTGACTTATGTTCATAGCCCCTATGATCATTAAAAAAATCAGTTTGATTGTTATAATTGATTCGCAGATATTCATAGCCGTCTAAATATTTCGGATGGTCGCCATGTTGGATTGTTAAATGTATAGGCCATGGAGTCATGTACCATTAAAGGAAAATTATTGCGTAGATTCATTATTCAAACTTTCACTTCGGTTGCATGATTACGACACAAGAAATGAAAACTTAATGTTAAAATTCGCAAGGCCGCCATCTTGAGGTTATGTAAACAATTGAACTAAATTAGATATCGGTGCATTATAATGTGTATAAACATTTCATTTACCAGATTTCATTGCGTTTGGAACATTAAATCGTGGGAAAGGTCTATTTAAAATTTTCAAATTCACTTGGCCGCCATGTTCGTTTTGTAGTTAACCGGTTTATGAAAGTCTTATAGATGAACTTCCGGTAGTGCCCTTTATCTCTGTACAAAATTTCGAGGTGATACGGGTAATAGTTTCAGAGATATAGAATGCCGGTGAAATATTTCGCACATCCGCCATCTTGTGGTTATGTAAACAATTGAACGAAGTTAGATGTCGGTGCATTACAATGTGTATAAACATATACTGTACCAAGTTTCATTGCGTTTGGTTGGTTAAATCGCGAGAAATGTCTATTTAAATGTAGCAAATTCGCGTGGCCGCCATGTTGATTTTGTAGTTACCAGTATTTCAAAAATCACATAGGTGAACTTCTAGTAGTTCCATTTATCACCTTAATAAATTCCAGGGTGATATCGGTAATAGTTTCGGAGATATTGAATGCGGGTGAAATATTTCGCGCAGACGCCATGTTGGATTGGTGAGACATAACAAAATTTGAAGGGAACGGTCGGAGTCGCCCGGAATAGTGCTATGAACTTACCGAGTTTCATTGAAATCGCTCGAGCCGTTCAGAAGTTAATAGGGAGGGGGGGGGGGGGGGCACGCACACACACAGGGACAAAAGGTGATCTCATTAGCCTATTTTTTCAAAATTGAAAATAGGCTGAAAATAGCAAATTGGACGATCCTAATATATTAGTCGAACGTCTACATCTCTTGCATGTCTGTAAACAGGTTGGTCATATTGGTTATGAGGAAGAGCTATTAAATATAGAAGATGAACTTCGTAAAGCAGCTATTATTGTGTAATGGGTCATCGCAGCAACAATCCCCCCATCCCCTAAAAATAATTTTCAACAAGTATTATGTTTAAAAGAAATGATAAACAAAAAGGGCTGTATTCTGTGTGTCTATCTCTTGTAAGAAAATATTTTGATTACATTAATAAACATAGTTTGTGTATATTTCTTGTTTTCTTGCATGTTCAAGCAATAGTTATGTCAGGAAAGGGATTCGAACCCTTGCTTTCTTGTATATTTGGAAATTTGATCTTAAATCAAACGCCTTAACCACTCGGCCACCCTGACAGTTACTGATTTAATTAGTCTTGTTGGACATCAGTGTTTACAAAACTTTTTTCCCCAGTGTATATTTGCTCAACCTCTTTTTGGTTTTTCAATGCAGATTTTTGTTTTGTTTCAATTTTTTTCCCCTAACATTACAGTTATGAGTCTTGTAAACTGGGTGATTAATACAGGGATAAAGGCATCTTAAAAATTACAAGCCTTCCAGTTGTCACATATCATGTATAACATGTTACATGTTATCCTACATTTCACATAGGGCTCTACCTTCTTAACAATCAACTCTGTTGGTCATTAAAATAACTACTTGTAAAATAATTCCAGTGGCAAATCCTGTTAGCAAATATCATATATTAAATATTTTCATGCCATTAAAAGACAACTTAAAAATCATTTATTGTAGGAATGCCTTTAAGGGGATCACCAAACCTTCAAGTATGCAATATACATTCCAGATAGTGCAGTATTTGGGTCGATAGTGCCTCGAGTGCTTACATTAAATAAGAATACTGTAAACGTATAAACATTTAATAAATCATAATTGTTTTCATTAAAGATCATATAATACATATTTTCACACCAAACAATGACCATTTGATGATCATTTATTGTAGGAATATCTTTAATGGGATCTTCAAACCTTAAAGTAAACCATGTGTCATATTCATTCCACATAGCTACATAACCGACAGTACGTATGAATCTTAGACACAGCGCGCGCTCATTGTTTGTGTTGAATTTCTGTCTTATTACTAGAACTGTACTGATTGGTCAATAAGCAACATAGTGGGCAAACTGTTTCCTTGATAGGTAACTCATGTTTGGTTAGTCAATTTTTATTGCAAGGCGAGTCAAGATCTAAAAAATTAGTCTTAACGTATATATCAATCATCGACAGCATATCATTAATTAAATCAAACCATCTTAAGGTATTTATTAAATTGAATTGCATTTTAGCAACCATGAAGAGGAAAGTATAGACAGGAATTGTGAAAAGGAAATCGTTCAATCATTCAATGTCGTTAGTGATATCAACCTCAACGTAAGAGGTTGTTAAAGTCAATGTCAGGGTGTGGTTTTTACAGCTGGATGCCTTTTCTGACAACCACCTCAGAGACGAGTTTATGGAAGGTGAAACTCAACTATCACGTCCAATGTGGACGTCCTAGCCTAAGAGAAAGTCATGTTCAGGTATTTGTCTGCAGGGTGTGTGGTAAACGAAACAACAACAACAATAAAAGCATACATGTAAAGGGTATATTATGGAATTTTCGAGTACATCTAGTGAATTCCAGAAAAAAATGGATACATTTCATGGTTTGTAGCCCACTTTGGGTAAGTTTGGTAAATTTTAGTGAATTTTCATGTATTAGAGAACATAGAAATTTATATCGCCCAAAAAACAGACCCTGTAAACAATTTGAACGAATTAACTCTCAACGACAACATATTATTTAACACGATCTCGAAATTAAGGCGAAGAGACCGACATAAACAAGAAACGGCCCTCCCTCCTCCATAACGTAAAGTTCTGACGTATGCTACACCTCCCCTTCTGCGACCGTTGACCCCACACTTGCAGTATTCTAGTCAACATGTGATCAAGGTGAACAACAAGACGGACACATTTGTAGTAGCTCTTTCAAGTTGTGAAGTGACAGTTTATGGTCTCCAAACTGCGGTATGTAAACATTGGTCATTTATGCGTGGGTTTTTGTTATAATTTCTATTTTTCAATTTTTCATTTTCATTTAGTTTTTCGTTTTACAGGTTGTTGAAAACATTTTGACCAAGCTCTAAATAAACAACGTTCGATTCCTATCTCTACTTTCCTTTTTAAAGATGCTTGTACAATGGGGTAAGTTTTCTACATAACTAAAGTCAACATTTCTTCATGTTTCCAAGTAGGAACCATAGATTATTAGGTAATTTTATTGTTCCAGGTCCCTTGTTTTGGAAATAGATTAACAAGAATGGAGCCCACGTTTCAAAATTTCGTGCATTTTTAAATCTTTTAATGTCTTTAAGCATTTTATATTCATGTATTTTAAGCATCCTGACGATGTAAAATTTGATTTACAATTTTTTTTATAAGAGACCAACCCTTAGAATGATCTAGGAGAATTTTTTGATTTTGACTGAAGAAGGCTCACAGGGCCGAAACATGTATCAAAAAGTATAAATAAAAAGATATTTTGTATTGTATAGTGGACAAGTACATAACTTATCAAAATCAATACGGAAAAACTTGAAAAAATGACTAAAGTCATAGATATTCATGAATTTTCATATATATTCAGGTACATTTATATCAATTTCAGGTAGTTTAAACCATTCTTAGGTAAATCAATGGAATTTCAATAAATCTGCTAGTCATTTGTTGGATTTTGCTAGAATTTTGTGTTATTTGAAAAATATTGCGGCAAATTTAGTGGATTTTACAAAAAAAATTCAAGGTAAATCTGGAGATAGGTAGGTATTTAACAGATAACCTGTCACTATTATGGTTGTATTGGAGTGTGCCTTTCACCACCAAGGGATAGGATTGGACAGAAAACCGTCATGACTTAAAGTGCATAGCCATTTATATTGACTTTAAGAATGGCTGTTGTGGGCGATCGAACACTCGTATTGTTAGTTTAGGGGGAAGTGTACTCATTCATTCATTCATTCATTTATTTGCAATGGGGGAGTGTCCCCCGGTGGCAAATTGGATATACATAACAAATAAATAATTATACATAACAATTCAATAACAATTATACTACAATTAAACTGGAGTATTTACACAAATAGTCATTCTTTTCTTAAACACACCTATATGTTTGGGAAAAGGCTCCATTCCATTCCATTTTTAAAAGCCGCTAATCAGGTCCTAGCATTGGACAGTTGCAAACCATTCCACTATTCTTTACATTAAATGTACATTAGCCTAGAGTAGAAGTGGAAAACCACATCAGTTTAGTGCATAGAAAACTCACCTCACCCCAACTCATTGGAAAATGAAAATAATTTGTTTTTGTCTTACTTAGGGGCTTGGACATCATGCTCATCAGTCCCATGTACTGTACTTGGGAAAATAATAATAATGGTCATGCACACTATTATTAGCTGAGTATCTAACACAATTTTGCATACCCTAGGACCAGTATCGCATTATACGGCATGCCATATGTTACCGTCCTAAAAAGCCAGTGATGTAAAACAAAATAGGTTTTTAATTCCAACCCTGGGAGTCATATCTAGTGTCATGTATGTTGACGACCACGGAATCACAGCTGAGTTCGTCATTGCTTCCACTGGCTTGTGCTAGGCTCCTCTCTGTCTTGTTTCCTGTCGACCACACTTGCTCAACTCTTGTTCTCTACCGACCCCGACATTATTAGCGTATCTGAGGCCTAGGGAGTCTCTTCCTTTTGCAGCTTAATTGGCCCTTGTTTATTTATTTTTCTGATATCCTACTTGTGTGAGGAGGAAGCCTTCTTTTTTATTTTCATGTTATTTCCTGTCCTTTGCTCAAGCCCCCACTAAAGGTAGGGTGTATATAGTCCCCACCACTTGTGGTGCACTCTGCATATAGCTACACCCTCAAGGGGCTTACGGCTGATCAGTTTGGAAGTTGGCGACCCCAAGGGATTTCTCAGCTGAGTCCAGTTTTCCTCCTCTTTATCCATTACATCTGGGGCAGAGCCTCTCCTCTTTTACATTTCTATCTGCCTTTCATGGCTCTCCTTCCTTCCAACTCCCTCAATCCACATTCTTGAGGGCATTTTTATTCCCTTATTTGCCTTATTGTCCTATTGTCATCGATTTATTTTCCTAGTCTATTAGTGTGTAGTTAGTTTTAGTTATAGTTTACATTTTATTTTCATCTTAACTATTAAGGGCCGATAACCTACATGTTAAACCCCCTTAAAACAACAATCATCATCATCATCGTTATCATCATCATCGTTATCATCATCATTATTATTATTATCATCATCATGATCTTTATTTGAATTACATTTATGCTGCGTGGAGCCAGGTAAGCATTGATATTTGCGGCTCCGTTTAAACTCCAGTTGCAGAACTAGCCAAACAAGAAATCTCACAACACTGCACTGCTCTTATCAGCAACTCTTACTAGTTCAGCAAGCTAGTGTATGTTTGCAGACTGAAGCTAGCGGAGGATTAAACCGTGTGTGTGTGTCTCTCTCTTCTCTTTTAAAATATCCATTATTTATTATAATATTATTATAACTTGGCGGTCATGAAAAGAGGTCCAGGTTCGATTTCAGCGCTCTACCAAGACATGTTATCTCTGGTCTAAGGACTGGAACGGGGTACACTGAGTCTTGACAGGTAAAACTTTTGGGTCAATTCATGAACCATACCAAACCTTCCAGACTTCCTCAACAACTCATACAAATGTTTACTATTAGCCTACTGGTTAGTTACCTATACATACATTAATCCACAATTACCTAATAATAATAATAAGAATAATAATTACCAAATAATAATAATAATAATAATAATAATAATAATAATAATAATTAGCAAACCATAATTCTCCATTTAAGCATGGTATCACAAAACAATTGTACGTTTTAAGTGTTTAATAACTTTTTCCCCTGTAACATCACAATTCCCTGTTTTATGCATCAAAATAACCTATCGAGGTAAAAGCGTATGTCTTCATCTATTTTTTCAACTATCACACCTACATTTTGGGTTCTTCGTTTGAAAGATATAGATTTTTTCAATAGGGGGTGGGGGGTTTGGTTTCACCCCCTACTATTTTTAATAAAAAACAAAAGATCTTAGGTTCAATTATCATTTTTACACGTTTAATACCTTTTTCTCCTCTGTAAAATCACTATATACTGTTTTAGGGGTGATATGATCTGTTCAGGTAAAATCCTATGTCATGACCAATTTTTAAGCCATTACACCTAATTTTACGGTTATTAGTTTCCAAGGTATCGATTTTTCAATTTGGGGGTAGTTTTCACCCCTCACCCCTGCTATTTTTCATAAACAACATGAGTTCTTAGGTTCATTTATCATTTTTAAGTGTTTAACACGTTTTTTTTCTCGTAAAATGACTATTGACAGTTTTAGGGGTGAAATGATCATTCGACGTAAAAGCCTATATCATCACCTATTTTTCAGCTATCACGCCTAATTTTAGGGTTCTTAGTTTCCAAGATATTGATTTTTCAATTTTGGGAGGTATTTTCACCCCCTAAAGGGGGACGTTGCCCCAAGTGCTAAGACCCCTCATACAAGACCCTAGCATGATTGGTTTGCGAGATATTAACAAAAGTGTAGTTAGGCCCTTTTGTCAAAAAATGAATCATAAATTCAAAAACGGGGTGTCACCCCATGTGCTAGGATACTGCCTATGACAAAATCCCATCAGGGGTTCAGATAATATTAACAAAAGTGTTGTTAGGTCCTTCTTACAAAAGCCTTCAGTGTGCGCACATACAAAAAATATTATTTACCCCCGGGCAAGGGTAGTTTTTTTGGCGTGGATATACTCCGTCCATAGGAAAGGGGAGTTCACCACGAGTCCTACGACACCCCATATGTTTAAATCCCATTATTGATTAGCGAGATACTAAAAAGCCGATGACCTATTCGTTTTTTGGGTTAATTTAAATAAATATTTAATTTTTTTAAAATCGTGTTTACCCTCCAGGGTGGTGGATCCCAGGGACTCAGCGAAGGAACTCACCCCTACCGCCTATCCAGGCAGTGTCCTAGAGCTGGGAACATCTAATCGGAAGGGATACAACTGGTGAGGTGGGATTAGCACCTCGCCCAGGCGGCCTCACCTGCAAAGCGAACAGGGGCCTCATGAGGGAAGGGAGGGGAAGATTGGGATGGATAGGCAAGGAAGAGGGAAGGAGGCGGCCGTGGCCTGACGGTAGGGACCATCCCGGCATTTGCCCGAAGACGAAGTGGGAAACCACGGAAAACCACTTCGAGGATGGCTGAGGGGGAATCGAACACCCTCTACTCATTTGGGCCACCCGAGGCTGAGTAGACCCCGTTCCAGTCCTCGTACCACTTTTCAAATTTCGTGGCAGAGCCGGGATTCGAACCCAGGACCTCCGGGGCGGCTGCTAACCATGGTGACCGCGAGGCTACGGAGGAGACAAATATTTAATAAATACTCATTTATAAATAATCATTTAAAAACAGCCCGCTCTCTTACAAAAGCCGTTAAGTTTGTATGCATACAAAAAATAAATACTATTTCACCCCCCGGGAAAGGGTAGTTTTTATTTTGGAGTGGATATACCTCGTCCATAGAAAAGGGGGTTCACCACAAGTCCATGCACAATACGTACGCAAAGTGCAGGAAATCGTGCACTCGACATCGCTATGACATACTCAGTATAAAGCCATACACTGTATAATGATCGATGGCTCGTATCTCTCTGGCTGCGGGGCACGCACAATGATAAGACCACTTGTCTGTCTGCTAACACTGGCCCGGTCTCAAAGCTTCCAATTCTCATTTCACCAAACATGTCTCTCTGCGTGTGAGCACAGGCAAGCCATGTCAAATAATAATAATAATAATAATAATAATGTGTATGTGTTTTACCAACATCACAGCGCTTAACACAACGTGACTTCAAATCTGGTTTCTTACTTTTTCCACGTTTTCCTCAAATATCTCGAAAAATGACGGAAACCATGATTTCAGCTTTTCAATAACTACATTCCCGTAAAGAGGACGACGAGACGAAAACATCAACATGCCCGTCATAAAAAACACGTGTTTCGGTTTCCAAGTAACTTGGAAAATGACGAAAACACATTTTCCATCTAAAAACCATGTGTCCAGCTTTTTACGTTTCCAATACCTACATCCCCGTAAAGAGGACGACGAGACGAAAAAAATAATATCACACACGCCATGATCACTTTTTGAGTTTTCCCAATATTAGGGAAAATCACAAAAACCCATTCTCCATAAAAAACATGTTTCCAGCTTTTTACCTTTTCAATACTTCCATCCCCGTAAAGAGGATGACGAGACGAAACAAATAATATCACACACGTCATGATTATTTTGTCAGTTTTCACAATATTAGGGAAAATCACAAAAACCCATTTTCCATAAAGAAACCATGTTACCAGCTTTTTAACTTTTCAATACCTACATCCCCGTAAAGAGGACGGCGAGACGAAAGAAATAATATCACCCAAGTCATGATCACTTTTTTAGTTTTCCCAATATTAGGGAAAATCACAAAAAAACATTTTCCATAAAAAAACGTTTCCAGCTTTTTGCCTTTTCAATACCTACAACCCCGTAAAGAGGACTACGGGACGATAAAATAATATCACACACGTCTTGATAACTTTTTCAGTTTTTCCAATATTAGGGAACATCACAAAAAACGATTTTAGACCAAAAAAAACCATGTTTCCAGCTTTTTACCTTTTCAATACCTACATCCCCGTAAAGAGGACGACGAGACGAAAAAAATAATATCGCAGACGTCATCATCACTTTTTCGGTTTTCAAAATATTTGCAAAAATGTGAAAAATGTATTTTTAGATCCAAAACCCTATTTTCACCTTTTCGACATCTACATTCCCGTAAAGAGCACAACGAGACGAGAAAAAAAACGAATCCAAGCACGCCCTCCTAGCTTTACTCCTTCCTTCCCAAGGCCGCCAGGGGCTCACAACTTCCTAAGTGGAGCTGGTCACTCACTACAGCACTACTCGTTCATATACCATTCATGCAATTGCAATGAACTTTGGAGAAATGTTGTTTCCACTCCCGCACAGATTTCTGATTTAGTAAATCCATTTTACAATTGGTAGGGCACGAGTAGATTCAATTAATGAGCGACTGCGCATGAATTGTTTCAAACAAGTCCCGTATGCGTTCATATACCATTCATCCGATTATGATAAAACTTTGGTGAGTTGAGTAGAGTCCTGCGAAGGGGTATGAATTAGTAAATCCGTATTTCAATGGGTGGCGCACAAGTAGATTCAACAAATGAGTGACGGCGCGTGAATCGTTTAAACAAAACCCCGTATGCGTTCATATGCCATTCATCCGATTGCGATGAAACTTTCATGAGTTGTTGTGTACATGCCAGGAAAGGTTTTCTACTTAGTAAATCCATTTTACAATAGGTAGCGTACGAGTATATTCAACAAATGTGTGACAGCTCTCGAATCGTTTCAACAAAGTCCCGTGTGCGTACATATACCATTCATTTCATTGCTATAAAACGTTCTTGAGTTGTTGAGCACGCTCCCATGATTTATTTTGAGATAGTAAATCAATTTTACAATAGTTTAGAGGTGGTTAACGGAAAAAGAAATAAATATTGGGAATCCAAAAGCACTTCAACAAACAAATTTACAATGCCAACACTTTCTTTGATTGGCATTGCAACGCATGCCGGGTACAGCTAGTCTATATATATAAAACTCAATGTTTGTTTGTTTGTTTCTTTGTTTGTCTGTTATTTATACAAATGTACACCGTTTCACCGATCTGCACCAAATTTTGTATACTTACCCTTTGGAACCCAGCGGGTAACACTGTCCACTTTAAATTTCGGACAGACCTCTCCATTCCCTGCATTTAAGCCCATTTGCGCAAATTTACACCATTGCATCGATCTAATAGCTTGAAGGACATATTGTCGCTAGGAGACAACGCGTAACACTATATCATCATATTCAACGCCGCACCATTGATGGACAGGTTGTCACTAGGCAACAACGATTTACTCTGTATCATGATAGTCCGGTAAAATTTGCTAAAGGACACATGGGAAAACTGACCGATGTAATGCTATCCTATCAGTGAAACATAGTGGCATACATTCCTACATTCACCTATCACCATTATGCAGCTTTCATGTGTAGACAGTTGTTATTTCATTTGCGGGGCTTAGACTTCGTGGTCATGTTGCCCCGTGTACATGGATGTGTGTGTAGAATTTTTGTGATAACCCGCGTTATTGTGATTGTTGCGCTAGCATATGTAAATTGGAGATAGGATATGGTATTTGAAGCCATTTCTCAGTGTTGCTCAATGATTTAATTAACTGTAGTATTCTCTATGCATTCGTATACCCTGCGGGTAACACTGTCTATTTTAAATTTCGGACAGACCACTCCATTCCCTACATGTAGGCCCTTTGTCTCAAATCTACACCGTTTCACCGATATCAACCTAAATTTGTATAATTACCCTTTAGAACCCGCGAGTAACACAATCTACATGAAATTTCGGACACACCACTCCATTCCCTGCATTTAGGCCCTTTGGTGCAAATCTACACCGTTTCACCGATCTGAACCAAAATTTGTATACTTACACTTTGTAACCCTGCGGGTAACTCTGTCTACATGAAATTTCGGACCTACCACACCATTCCCTGCATTTAGGCCCTTCGGCACAAATCTACACCGTTTCCCCGATCTGAACCTAAATTTAAATACTTCCCCCATTGGAAACCGACGAGTAACACTGTCTGCTTGAAAGTTCGGACAGACCACTCCTTTCCCTGCGTTTAGGCCCTTTGGCACAAATCTACAATGTTTCACCGATTTGAATGACATTTTGTATACTTACCCTTTGGAACCCTGTGGGTAATAACGTCCACTTGAATTTTCGTACAGACCACTCCATTCCCTGCACAAATCTACACCGTTTCACTTAATTGCACCAAATTTTACATACTTTGTGACAGATCATGGATCTGCACAGACACTGCTCATTATTGTTCATTGTTTTATATATATAGTTATAGTTTATATTTATTCAATCGGAAAGTGCCCAGATATATAGAGAAGAAGTTAGTACCCAGGCTGTTGCCTGATGGCCTTGTGTTATACGAAATGGAACCCACTAAGAAGCGACACGGCATAACGTTGAAATAATGATTTGTTTGAAACGAATAAGGATCTAGGTGGCGGTGAAATAAGATATAGATACTCTTGTAAACGTTTGTTAGTTGATTGTTTGGCATCGAATGGATGCATTCTGTTATGTAATACGACGAGCTGCTACAAGTAATTGTGAATGTAATTGTATTCTAGAATGGATTCACATTCTTATATATAACGGAGAAGTATCTGTAAAGGGATTCTTCATAAAAGGAACCAGAGATATCGTATGTGGATGAAAATAAGGAACACCTATATGAACGATATGCCACAAATATCAAGTAAGACAAGGTTAGCTAAATGGAAATGTAATGTACGGCGTTTTCCGGTCAGCAAACATAGTTCGATTCATGAAATATTATAAATTTACCTTGCAATTACAAAATGATGAGATTATTTCAATAGTTACTCTTTATACGTATGATTTCTAGGAAAGGGGGAAGAGTGAGTTGCCATACAGCAAGCGTATTGTTCTGCTGCCCGGGAGTAAAGTCTTATGTATTTTATATTTTATTCTCATTATAATAATGAGTGGCGCCCAACAGAATTTATTTACGGGTCTGAACAATTACAACTTACCCTTTGAAATACTCCTGGTACCACTGTCCACTTGATAGTTTGGAAAACCCTCTCCATTCCCTTCATTTAGAAAACAAGCTTGCCACGGTGGGTGAGTGGTTATAGTGTCGGACTACCAACCCCAAGATTGCAGGTTCGCCCCTGGTCGTGGTAAGTGATTTTTGAAGGCGACAAAAATCACGACACTCATGTCATACGTTGTTGGCATGTTAAAGAACCCATTTGAATTCAGTAGGCCGTGTTCAATGGCAAAATTAATCTCGGGATTTTCCGCCAACACAAAGTTCCTCCATTCTCTACTTGAAAGCGCTGTAGTGTCAAGGAGTTTAGATATCTAACCTCCTTGACTTTCGTAGCGTTCAAAGGAATGACGAAATTCGACATGCAAGCTACCCTCTGGGTGTCAATTAACAAAGCTTGCACCAGGCACCCGAGGCCATACGATATTATTATATTATTATTATTATTATTATTTAGAAAACAGACAAAATGGACTCGAAAACCACGTTTTTAGGCCCTAGAACATGTCCGTAGTAGTGTACCTCTAAGAATATTTTAATAAGTCTATTGTTGGCTGGTAATTCGGGCTGCATCACGTCGCCCCAACCAGTGTTTTGGTGCAGAATTGCGAAAATAGTTACATCCATCGCTGCTTATAAATTGCAGTCACGAGGAATAATAAGTGCAAAAAGATTTCTTAGGCTCCTTAAAACAGTTGTCAGTATGAATATTGTGCCCTGTATAAGTGCGATGGTGTTGATGCAGTACATTGAGGTTATCAGCTGCAATAAGCGATGGTGCTTTCAAATTTACTTTCGTTTATTCCGATCCTTATCTTTGAGCGCTATGTGCCGATAAATGACACTATTGCTGACTCAGGAGCTTGGGACAGCTGGGTAGATTATAGGCTAGGGAATAACCCACCCACCAAGGGAAGATGATTAAGAGAAGGAAGTAGATTTGGGATTGGAAAAGAAGGATAGAAGAATAGGAGGAGAGTCCCACAAAAGTAATAAGTTTAGTGTTAAACACACTTAAAGGTGGTTGCCACTGCAAATATGTGCTCGGATACCTAAAGTGGGTACGAGCTTGGTCGAAGCTGACGGGAACCGCAGCTGAGACTTGGGCAGTTTGCCAGAGAGAGGCTTTAGTGTGTTTCCTGCCGAGCATGTATAAAAGTACTATGGGGAAGGGTGATGGTCTGGCCAGACAGATAGTAAACGATTTATTGTATATGAACGAGGGCATAAACCTAGGAAGAGCTAGGAAAGCCAGGATCCTGCCTAACTGTAGTATCAGAGAAATGATGAATCCAAAAACAAATATTTAATTTATTTAACAATGCAGGAAGTTTGAGGAAATTAACAATTATGTAATATAAATTTAATAAACATAGTTCATTTGAACTTTTTAACAAATCGGGTCGCAGACCTCTTAACATCAAACAGTTGCTCCAGGCAATTGACAATTTTTAAGGTTTTTTAAACCGTGTATTAAAATCTTGGTAAGATTTCATAAATAGGCAAAATGGAATAATTAAAGTTTTAACATTTACAGGAGTACAAGTAGTGTACTATACGAAACCTCCGAAAGAACATTCTAACGAGAATAACAACTTCGAAGATAACAAAATGTAAAACATAAAGAATAAAAAGGAAGTTCCTACAACTTCTTATATTTAAACAGAATTACTTTGTGAGATTTATACAAAGAGAGCAGGTCACTTACTGTGAACCTGAAGAGTTAATCAAAAGAAAGGTTCTAGACCTCTTATACTTTGAATAAGACTCGCAAGTTAAATGAGGCAGTTTTCATTTAGCGAGACCAAAAAATAACTCACTCAAGAGTTGAGAGAATTGTTTTCCCTGCTTTTGAAGGGAGGAACAATGTAAGTTTGAAACGTGTGCTAGACACGTATCACAAAGATTATACAGAGATACTTAATGATAAACAACAAAAATGGAAGGGCACTTCTTGGAATAACACCTTATTGAAACAGACCTAGATTAAAAGTTTATTGCAGATTGTTAGTGAAAGGTTTAGGAAAGAGAAATGGGAATTAAGGAAAATGTTCATGGCCTTATTTGAATATAAGCGGACGATCGCGACGCGGTAGAAACGTGGAGAAAGCACTGTTTATCACTGTAGTCTATGAAGATGGATTCAAAGTTCACTATTGAAACACTAAAGTTCATGAAAAAGAAAGTTATTGCAATTATTTATAAGGAAGATTCCTCATTTTAACTAGCATTTTCACAGTGCGTGAACAATACTTGACGACAAGACTCACAGATAGAGAACAAGGTCTAGAAGGTTCCAAAACGACCTTAGCAGAAAATGGGGTTGAGAAAATCCAACGGAGGAAATAGTTCTATAATTATAGGCAGCGGGTATTAGATAATATCCCACGTAGCGAGAGGATTTCTCGTTTGAATCGCTTAAGAAAAGCTCTTTTATAGTAAGGTTGGCTAATACAAGCAAAAGCTCAACATGGCAAGACCCACGAAGAATGATTATTGCCCCAAAGTAAATAATTTCACACTGCCTATAATTAAAAGCACTTGGAAGTTAAAACCATGAAGATGAGGTTAAAACTTTTTTAAAAATGGTACTTATCTTTGTTGCATGTCGAAGTGAAGTTCCTTATGAAGACTATCTAGCCAACATGGCGTAGAAGAGTGTGTGCCTCTTAGTTTGAGGCTAGCTCGAGAGGAGCTTTGACTGATCGAGTCAACTGCAGACAGAGAAGTGAGAGCAGCTCAACGGAGCTCGGAGAGACCACGGAAGGGGAAAGAGTGGGGGTAGGAAACAAAAGGTATACATATCAGCATAACCAACTTAAATACAACAAAATAATCTTCTTTTGCTGAGCTGGTCTTCAAAGAGTTGACAACAGTATCTGGTAGCCAAATGGATATGGAATTCCTCTTGCGCGAGGAAGAGTTGAAGAGCTTCAGAGATTTGCTGTTATATGACGCTAGGTGGGTCACAGAATTTATATATCTGGAACAGACTCATACAAAATATAAGAGACCTGAACCCCTAAGAGAGAACAGAAGATCACTGTTGGTGTCTGACAAAAAGGAAGGAAAGAACGTGCAAAAGCATTCAAAATTATAATCTCAGGTACCGTGCATTCCAAGAATGCACCAACAGCCAAGTGCTCTGATTATTTTCCTACGGCGCTATGCGACAAAAGACGACACCATTGGTTTCTATTTTCCTAGCAGCCAATGAGATATAGGCTCTAGACCGTGTCTCTTACTTCACTTACTCCTCTTTCCAATCATATTTTTCAATTCGTTTGTAAATTGCATGTGTCAGTACTGTAGTTAGTAAATAGCAGTTTCCCTATTCATTATTATCATTATCATTACGGTAAAATGTCCTGAATGTTACGTCCATTATACTGTACTACTTATCACCCCCACTACCACGTCCACCACAAAAAGGTTTATTTTTTCTTTGTGTTATTTTAAATATCATTTGCCAGTTCTGTAGTAGTATTCATTGTCATCCATAAAACAAATGAATCCTCCTGGCGAAGCCGAGCACTACTGCTAGTATTAAATAAAATTATACATAAAATGCAAAAATCATTTAGACGATCACGTGTATTAGCGGCAAAACTTGGTAATTTTCTTCCCTGGTTTCCCACTTCTACTCGAAGCTAATCTTGGTCACGAAAACCAAGATTAACGGCTGAAGGGACCCGATACGCTGACCACGCGTTATCACAATGTCTTCTGGCCAAATGGCTGGGCAGCAGTCGCTTGGTAGGCCTTGGCCCTTCATGGGCTGTAGTGCCAGGGGTTATTTATTATACATGAAGCAAAACCGGGATAGTTCCTAACTGAAGGCCATAGCAACCTCCTTTTCAATCCTCGTTTCATTTACATATACACACACTACTACAGCCATCACAGTAACACATGTTATCAGAAAAATTCCTTATGCACTCAAGTTCATAGGCTATATGAGCATTATATTGCAAAGCTTCTAAATTAATCATCAACAACAGACTCATTTAAGCTCATTTGATCTTAATACTTGATGATATCTCCAGCTGTTGTAACGTTACGCCTCATGCAGGTTTAGCCAATGTGTTTCTTCTTTAAAATTTCAATTCCCTACAGCGATCCCTGTTAATTACATTTTAAAAATACGTACGTATTAAGATTTTTATGGCGTTCAGATTCACAATGTTCTTATCGTGGTTTGGGTAGAAAATGGAGTCCCCTGGCCTCTTACAGAGAAGGATGGAAACCTGGTGGTCACGTCTAGAGCTACTATTTCCGTGGAGACAATGGATTGGGATGGCCTATTACCGAGATAGAAGGAAACTTGGTGGTCACATGTTGAGCTACTGTTGTCATGGAAACTACCGGCCTTGCCATTCCTTCATCAGTTTATTTTCTGCTTTTATTAGCCTATGCTCGATTGCCAAAAGGCCGAAATCAGAAGAATGAGAAATTCATGTAGCCAGTGGTTTCTCCTGGGTCCTGAACAATGTGCATGCAGAATTTGGTTGAGATTGGTGGAACGGTGTAGATTTGCATAGATTCAAATCCACATACATACAGACTTTCAGCTTTATATATATGATGTATCGCCATCATTACTTAAACACTACGATGTCTGGTAAAGATGGCGATACACAGCTTATATTAAAAAATAGGTATGCCCATCTTTACTTGACTTCCGTAAACGATGTCAGTAAAGATCCCATTACACATGAAAAATTTTGCAATTTACATTTACACTTGGATCCTTACCAGATGTCCTATATAGGTGAAGTAAAGATGGTGATACATATTTTGTAAATATAAGCTAAAATGCCAAAATTTCGATGAAGGTCCAGTAAAGATATTTTGTAAATATTAGGTAATTCAAAAATTTCGAAGTGTATCGTGTTTCTAAGGGTTATTGAAAATGCCGATTTCTGTTTGTATTTCCACCACCCAAAACCCCCGATTCCCCAGGAGTTTTCCGTAAGCTTACTAGAACCGAGTGTCATTCGTGACGTCGTCGATGATGTCATCAACGCCGCCATCTTGTTTCTAAGGGAATTTTATACGGAAAAGTATCGAGATCAATACCACTTCCTGATAATAATAACCCCTGTCTAATCCTAGACTGGCCGGTGAGACGTTTGTGTTCTAGAGGCGTAGGATTTCTATTGTAAATCCTAATCAATAGATCAGAAGTGTCCCAACACTCACATGAGGCTTGGGGCGACCTTCACTGCTTGCCCTGTCAATATGATGGTGTTCCTCCTCCCTCCTTGGTGCCTCCATCCGCAGGTAGCCATGGCTGTGAATATATTGATGGTCCACCCTTGAAGACTAGCTGTGACTGTCAGTATCTTCGTCATAGCCTCCAATCTTCCACACATATTTGATGGCTCGAGGTTCTTCGTTTTTCTAGGAGGGTTGAACGAGGAGAAAGAGTGATGTGTCTTGTTTGGTACCGGCACGAAGTCTCCGATGAAAACTCCTCAGAGATGGTATATGGCTGTGTTTCTCAGCATTTTATTAGACTACGGGCAGCATTTTCGTTCAGAAGAGCTCTTAAGCTGTTGTTTATATCAATATTATTATTCAGTACTCTATTTATTAACACATTGCGTAATCACCTTGATAATCACAATGACTCAGGTATTATGTATTAGAAGTGAATTTATGTGAAATGAGACTTCAATTAGCTGCTAGTGTACTTACAAATAAACCCCTGTTTGTTTATCGTTCACGTTAAATTGATCCCTACGTTTGGTGTCCATGAGATCAAAATTCTTTTAAGTGTCAACGCTTGGTACGAGATATCTTAACACTAAATTTATCGACGCTGCTTGTTGTTATTAACGTTATATGGTAACTCTAAGTAACTGCAGCTACGCCACAAAGTCGCAACACACACACTCAATGCTAGTGTCAATATGCTAGGCCCACGTTTTGCGAGAGTATTGTAACTAGCATGCTATTTGATAAAAACTGCACAAGAACTGTTGTTTTTTTTGCCATGTGGCTATGGACGAAAGAAAACTATGAATGCGGGGTTGAATTACCTTCAGTATATTATTTTATTCCTTTATTCCTTCAGTACAAGCTTACAAGCCATCTGTAATATATAATTCCACCTCCGCAAAGGAACATATATTTGTGAAACAAGTCATTTCTTTGCAGAACGATACAGACCATCCAATGGATATTAAGTCAGTGGAATCTTCTATTCCGGATCTCGTTACATGCATCAAAACAGAAGCATCATATTCAGATCTGAATGAGGTAAGTATCTTCATGCTTATTTTCAAGACATCTCCTAATAGCATATAGGGATTTAGAGTTGTTGTCTCACAATAATGTCGGTGGCAAACAGAAGCGTTTGGCTGTTAGTACCTGCTCTGAACTCCTTTGCAATCTGTGTGTTCCCGTACTCTAGACATAATTCTTAGAGTTACTAGCTGCTCTAATCAACTTTGCAAACTGTGTGTTCCCGTACTCTGGCAGACACATAATTCTTAGAGTTACTAGCTGCTCTGATCTCCTTTGCAAACTGTGTGTTCCCGTACTTTAGCAGACACATAATTTTTAGTGTTACTAGAATGCTCTACAATAGACTCCCCATTGAGGAATTTCATTGACTCAATTTCACTTCTTTTTGAACATTAAAATATAAAATATAAAATTGCAGTGAATTGAAAAGAAATGTTGATAGATTTATGCCTTCATTCTCAAAAGTCATGCTCGTATGGGCAGTCTAGTAGCTTGTGCACGTGTTGGACCGTAGGATTTGTTTTGGTCTATTCTGTCGTTGTTTCAATGGGGCGGAACACCGGAGTCATATGCCCCTCTCTTATAGTCTTACCACTAAAAGAATTAAAAATTAATCTTCAATTGTCCGCAACTCTTAAATCTATTACTTCCATTGTGGCACTGATTTGAGCATTTTCGCTCTAAATAAAGCGTAGCTTCTAAAAGTGTACTATACGTTTCAGAACTGGGGATTATAACCACTCATCTGTATAAAGTTTATCTCTAGCACTAGGATGTGAAGGACAGTAGAAAGTCATTCAGCAAATATATCTTCACTTCAGCTGAGCAGTGCTGTACAATTACATGGGTTGTCATTTGTGTAAAAGTATAAGGTGATAACACTGACATAAATTATTCCATCTTATCCCCAGGATGTAAAAGAAGAAAATCAGAATGAAGAAGCAGATGAAAGTGGAAGCCACTTAAATGAGTAAGTGTTAAACATACAAACAACATGTTACTTTATGCTTACCTTATATTTATTCACTTTGTAGGAACGTTTAGGCATTTTCTTTATGCGGGTGCGAAACATTCAGCTTCAAAATGAATTTCAGACATTTCCACATTTTTAATTCATTATTATTCAGGGTAAACAAAGAAAATATTTGTATAGAACGAATTATTGCCAGAAAGTTTTGAGTGAGTTTCATTTTGTAACTAAAGGTGAAACACCCGCTTTAAAATAATAATAGTAGTGGGATGGTGGGGGAGCTGCTTCCAAAAGCAAGTGGTGAGCCCCTGCGACCTTGGAATGGAAGGAGCCATGCTAGGAGGGCGTGCTTGGATTCGTTTATTTCGTTTCGTTGTGCTCTTTACGGGAATGTAGGTGTCGAAAAGGTGAAGTTAGGGTTTTGGGTCAAAACATGCGTTTTTTACATTTTTGCCGATTTTTGGAAAACGGGTCATGCTAGGAGGGCGTGCTTGGATTCGTTTATTTCGTCTCGTTGCGCTCTTTACGGGAATGTAGGTGTCGAAAAGGTGAACTTAGGGTTTTGGGTCAAAACATGCGTTTTTTACATTTTTGCTGATTTTTGGAAAACGGGTCATGCTAGGAGGGCGTGCTTGGATTCGTTTATTTCGTCTCGTTGCGCTCTTTACGGGAATGTAGGTGTCGAAAAGGTGAACTTAGGGTTTTGGGTCAAAACATGCGTTTTTTACATTTTTGCTGATTTTTGGAAAACGGGCCATGCTAGGAGGGCGTGCTTGGATTCGTTTTTTTCGTCTCGTTGTGCTCTTTACGGGAATGTAGGTGTCGAAAAGGTGAAGTTAGGGTTTTGGGTCAAAACATGCGTTTTTCACATTTTTGCCGATTTTTGGAAAACGGGCCATGCTAGGAGGGCGTGCTTGGATTCGTTTTTTTCGTCTCGTCGTGCTCTTTACGGGAATGTAGGTGTCGGAAAGGTGAAGTTAGGGTTTTGGGTCAAAACATGCGTTTTTCATATTTTTGTCGATTTTTGGAAAACGGGCCATGCTAGGAGGGCGTGCTTGGATTCGTTTTTTTCGTCTCGTCGTGCTCTTTACGGGAATGTAGGTGTCGGAAAGGTGAAGTTAGGGTTTTGGGTCAAAACATGCGTTTTTCATATTTTTGTCGATTTTTGGAAAACCGAAAACGTGAGAATGACGTGTGTGATAGTATTTATTTCGTCTCTTTATTCTCTTTACGTGGATATAGACATGAAAAAGGTAAAAAGCTGGAAACATGGTTTTCTTATGGAAAAGGTGTTTTTTTTTTGTTCATTTTCGCGTTATTTGGAAAACGAATGAGGCGATTTTTATGATGGGCATGTCGATGTATTTGTGTCGTTGTTCAGTTTACGGGAATGTAGGTATGGAAAACCTGAAATCATGGTTTCCGTCATTTTTTTTTCGAGATTGTTGAGGAAAACGGGGAAAATAGTAAGAAACCAGATTTGAAGTCACGTTATGTTAAGCGCTTTGATGTTGGTGAAACACTTATGCATTATTATTATTATTATTTGTCTTGACTGGTCAGGACTCACACGCAGAGAGAGAACTTGCTTAATGCAATGAGAATTGAAAGCATTGAGGCTGGCCCATGTCGAGCAGACAGACACAGGTCTTATCATTGTACGTGCCTCGCAGCAGAGAGAGATAAGAGGCTGGTGTCATTATACAGTGTGCGGATTTATACTGTGTATGTCATAGCCTAGGTTCATTGTGGACTCATCATGCAACGCAAAGTTTGAAACAATGAGTGAGTGTATAACATCATGATAACAGATTGGCATGGGCTCGAACAAAGCGGTTATTGGACATGTAATAAACAAAAGGGTGGGAATAATGAAAGGTCATATGATACATTTTTTTAATTTTTTTTTTCAAAATAATTAAATAGGGTTTTATTACAAAAAATTATATTTATTGGCCCATGAATTATACGTGGAAGGAAAACCTAACCATTTTACAAAATATTTTGCACCTTTGACTTTAATTACTCGTTCAATGAGATAATCGTTGGGATATAATGTTTTTTGCACTTCTTCATAATAGAATCGTCCCTGAATGGGTTGACCGCTCTGATCTTCTAAGAGATACGTCACTGGTTGACCTAGCTTGACTTGGCGAATTTTAAAAATTTCTGTCGACCATTGTGGAGTATACGATTTTGAAAACACACTTCTATGTTTACTAATGCGAACAAAATCTCCAATTTTAAGGCGATGTCGCCTTGGATCTACCCTTTTTATAGGGTTAAACAGTCTATTGAGTCTGGGTAGGTTCTTGGTGACGAGGCGAGGTTTCATGCCGATCGTGGAATGAATGGTGTTGTTGTAGCGAGACACAAGTTGAGGTAACCAGTCTATCCATCGATAGGAACCATGTATTGTAAACTCTTTCCACATATAACTTTTTAATGTTCGATTGAACCGCTCGACCACACTAGCTTTGAGATTGCTATAGGTGGCATAATGGTGAATATCCTTAGATTTGAGAAAACTGGAGAAATCCTTGTTGAAAAATTCTTTCCCCTGGTCGGTTTGTAACAAGTGAGGTTGACGTTTTGATTGTTCAATAATATGATGAAAGGCCTTTGTGACTAAGATACCAGTTTTATTTTTTACTGGTTGAACAAAAGCCATTTTGGAATAGACATCAATGACAGTCAACATATAGCGTACACCGTCGTTAACGTTAGAATAAGGTATCATTTCAACCAGGTCTGCCTGCCAAAGTTCATCGATTCCTTTGGAAATGACACGACGACGTTCATAAATGCGTCGGGCTGGTTTATGCAATTCATGAGCAATGCCCACTTTGATGGGGGATGGCTTATAAGATAATTTTAGCATCTCGGAGTTGTTGTTCAACGTCGGCGATTTCCGCCTCATGTCCAGTGTGACCAGCTTGTTTTGATGCATGAAGCAAGTATAAGCGCTCTACTAACTGATTGGGATTATTCCAAAAGGTTATATCTAGGTAGGGTTTTAATTTCTTAAACCTTACACCAGAGGCAGAGTGATGTTTTTGCTTACCAAAGATGTTTGCAATGATGGTTTTATATTTTTGGGATATATTGGCATTGACCTGCTGAGAGGATTTATAGTTTCTTTTGTGAGCGTTGGTGTCTAATAAAATGGATTTATATTTAGCAAGGTCCTCGGACGTAAAATCTTGTGTCGAGGGGGTGCGAGAAAATAGCAGCTTTAACAGACCTGGTGTTAATTTATAGTTGATCTTTTTAATGACAGCTTTCGTACGAGCAAATTTAATGGATGAATCCCCAATTTTAAAACTATCATTCTCATAGCGAACACCATACGTGGTATCTGTCTTTCCAATAAATAAAAGGGTCAAATACGGTTCCAGGGTTGCCCCATAATGTTTGATTAAAATGTTTTTGAGTTGAGCTTTATTTTGAGGGGTTGCCAAGACTTGTGAAAACGGAGACGATGTGGAGGAAGACGGTGTTGCCGCTATGACGGAAGATTTTTGTTTTGTTTTTAGAAACTGTTGAAGGGGTGACGATTTCTTTTTTCTTTCAGGACTAAATACGCTTTCGCTGTCACTTTCACTTTGTTCATGCTCTTCTTCTTCTTTCTTTTCATGTTCTTGATGTTCTTGTTCACTAACATTAGAGGAGGAGGAAGAGGAGGATTTTACCTGTCGTGTGGATTCTGTTTGAGTAAATTTTGAACTTGTTATGGGTTTGGTTTGAGAGGTAGCAGCAGCAGCAGCAGCAGTAGCAGCAGAAGCATTAGGTTTAAATCTCATGGGATCAACTGATGATGGAGCATGTTTTATCATGGGTAAAGGATTGACGTTTTTTAAACGTTGCAATTCACGAAATTTATGTCGAATCGTATTTCGTGCCTCAATAATACGCTGCATGATTTGAACATGTTTCTTGTACCCTATGGCGTTCGCCATGGTAAAGGTAAAGACACACTAACAGGAAATGTCCAACCCTGGGTCTTTTTAAACAGAAATAAAATGATCAAAACCCAAGCGATAACGTCCCTCACATCGTTCACTCTGTTTATTTATGACCAAACAGGCATGGGGATGATGGTTCCAACACGAAGCACACAATTGCGTGAAAGCTGTAAAGGACATATCTGGATTCACATGATCTTGAAAAATATGATAGAGATTTCTAGAGTCTTGGCGAAAGAGAACGATGAGATTGGCATTGTCACGAATCAACTGTTTGGGGATTTTGGAATAGGTCTGAGCCAGATAAAAACAATCCACTTGTTTATGGCGTCCCATACTAAAATACTCTTGAATAATGGCCTGTCGTTGAGTGGCAATATCATCAAAAATTATAATGGAATCTGGTTGAATGCGGTCTGGTTGAATGACATCTTGAGGTGAGGTGAATGTAAAATAGCCCATGGCTTCTTTATTTAACGAAGACATAATTTGTTCCAGATACACGTACAGAGGCTGGTACAAGGATTTGGCAAAAATATAAATATTTTGAAATCGTAGGCCATGAGGCGCGGTAATAATGTTCAGCAAAACATTGGTCTTTCCACAACCCGAAGGCCCTACCATAATACATCGAACGGTAGATGGGAATAGGGTGCCATGACGTTTAGGTTCGCACACGGACAGTGATAGCTCTGAAACCAAATCAGAGACGGGCAAAGCATGGGGTTGTTTCATTAATTCCATTGTGTCGATGACTGAGTTTTTTTCATGTGTGTATAAGGTTTATATATATAGGCAAGTGGTGAGTAGGATAGGTTAGTTAACGTCTATCACCATGGACGTGTTTGGGCGAGCTCGTGTAACCATGGCCACTGCCGCCTCTTTGTCAAAACAGACACGAGAGGTGGCAACAAAAAGCTATGTCGATCGCAAAGTGCAAAGTGTCTATCACATGGCCCCGAGACTAACCGCTGAGGGCTATTCAGCCAATCATCATCGTATTATTGATGTGCAAGAGCCTCGAGACGAAAATGATGTCTGCACGAAACGTTATGTGACCTATCAAATGAAAAGGCTTTATAAATTTGTCCCATCTGTATTTTTAGTGTACCTGTCAAATCAAAAACTGTACAATGACAGAAACCATTCCCCATCACCACTACCACTGGTGAATGATGATCTTACCTATATGCTTGCTTCCGGTTTAAGTCGTTATCGACTGCATTATGATGGTGTCATTCATATTAAATATGCCATGTCTGATGAGAAACATTTAAAAATACAACTAAACAGTGATAGAGTGTTGGCCCACAACCATCAAAGAGTAAATGTTGGAGATGAATTATCCTTTCATCTTATGCTTACGTTTGAGGAAAAGGAAGCTGGGAAAACGGTGAATGATTTTCCGCTTTATATAGAATTGGAATATACTGCTATGAAATAAGGTTCTCTACGTTAGTTGTTATCGAATGTTTGCTGTGAAAGGTTCACCAAGTAGCAGCATGGTGAAAAAAAGATATGCTATGAACATGAAAAAATCAAATCTCAAAAAGAGAAAAAAGCCAGGTCGGAAACCAAGTCGATCGGCCTCACACCCAGTGTTAAAACGTAAAAAAACTAAAAAAAATCTAAAAAGAGTGGCTATCGAAAAAGCTTTACAAGCGGTGCGATTGTCTACAGCTCCGAAATCGCAGCATTATGTATCGATAAAAAGAAAAGAAAGAAAGCAAAAACGTGGGCGAGTCATTCCTGTTGCTAAGCGTGGGGGTTTTTTGCCGGCTTTATTTGCAGGGTTGGCAGCTTTGGGGTCCCTTTTGGGTGGTGCCAGCGCTGTAGCGAAAACCATAAAAGCCGTCGAGCAAGGCAAGCAACAACTCAAAGAAAGCGAGCGACACAATAAAACGTTAGAAGCCATTGCGATGGGAGCTAGAAATGGCAACCCTTTAAAGCCAGTCTTTTATCCACAAGGTAGTGGCCTACCGTTTAAGAAAAGAAAAAAAAATGTCCATCATCGATAAGCGCTTAAGGCAACTGCCTCGTCATGCCATGACCCATGAAGAAGTGGAAAGCTATGCCAAACAACTAAAGATTTCTCATTTTCGAGGTGTATTTATGCGAAATGAATTACCTAAAGCACCGTGGAAAGAAGAACGAGCCATGATGAATTTAGATGATGATGCAGGCCCAGGAACCCATTTTGTAGCCTATGTGAAACAAGGTTCCACAGTATGGTACTTTGACAGTTATGGAAATTTACCACCCCCGATCGAGTTGCTACGTTATTTGGGAAACCGGGTAAAGATATTCTATAATGTGAATCGTCAACAAACCTTTGACAGTCAAGAGTGTGGCCGTTTGAGTTTACATTTTTTATATAAGAGGTCGCGTTAAGCCAACAGTTTCATCATTATGAATGTCAACGCCAAGACCTTTACCGTGCACAGTCGCGGGCCTGAAGTGTCCCTGGATTTTTCCCCCCCCATTGAATTGCAATCAGAACAATCCTATGTGCTAGGATTAATTTCTTTGGAAAGTTACAACAGAATTTACAATATTCAACTGGATATTAATGACAAATTTTATTATGATGATTATATGTTGACACTACCCCCTGGAGGTTATACTATAGACGATGTGCATGAGGCCATTAGCGTGTCGATGATAAAACAATTTGGTGTCAAACCATTTGCGGATGGGACACACAAATTTGAACTTACAGCCAATACAATAACTCATCGCTGTCGTATTTTCTCTACGTTTAACATTGACTTTGAAACACGAGTTCATTCTATTGGTCCTTTATTAGGATTTAAACCAAGAGTGTTGGCAGCTCAGCAACCCCATGAATCAGATTATCCAGTGAAATTCATCGAGGACCATCACATTTCTGTAACTTGCAATATTATTAGAGACGTATTTACGAATCAAGAACAAAGCCATTCCCTGTATGATTTTATTGTCACTTCTCCTTGCGGCTATATTATTCGTGAAAACCCTTCAGTGGTTCTCTATCATCCTGTGTGTGTCAGTGATATTAGTAATATTACCTTACGCTTAGTGAATAGAAACCAACAACTGATTGCTTTGGACGCCAACACCCCTGTGACCTACAAGTTGGTTTTAAAGACGCTATGAAATTTATCTATAAAGCAACAACAACGTCTACGAGCTCGGTTAGTTGCCCGCCGTGTATGAAACGGTTGACACGGGTAAACCGACAACGCTTACAACGCCTTGGTTATACGCTACACCCCAATCATGAACAAAGAGCTGTTGCAAGTGTTAAATCCCATACAAGTGGAAGATGGCATCGTGCGCATTGATATGCATTCCTATCAACCTCAAGCAACAGGACTGAATAACAATGACGAGATTCATTTCATCATTAACAATCAAGATATTTTTACTCTACCTCATGAAAGTGTCCTTCAAATTGAGGGTAAATTGATGAAAGCAGATGGCAGTACGCCCACAACGTCTGCGTTGGCGAATCATGGTTTGGCTTTTCTGTTTTCTGAAGTACGTTATGTGATAAATGATATTGTCATAGATATGACTCGAAATGTGGGCATGACTAGTCTTATGAAATTATATCCATCCTATAGCGAGGAGGAAAGTAAAACGCTTTCTATGGCAGGATGGTGTCCCAACAGTAGCAATAACTGGCTAGTTCATACCGATGGCACTTTTACAGCCTTCCTACCCTTAAAATTACTCCTTGGCTTTGCCGAAGATCACAAGCGTATTATTTTAAACGCAAGACAAAGTTTGTATCTAGTGAGAGACCGCAGTGATTATAATGCGCTGAAAGGAGCCTCTGACCAAGTGATAGACTCAAAAATTCAACTGCTTCGATTACTATGGAAAGTGCCCCATGTGACGCTATCGGATCGTAAAAAGCTAAGCATGTTAAATTTAGTGCAAAAAGATAAAGCCTTGCCTATCGCCTTTCGAAGTTGGTGTCTGCATGAATACCCCTTGCTACCTACCACTGACACTCATAGTTGGAGTGTCAAATCGGCTCGCTCTACCGAGAGACCCCTCTATGTTATTATTGGTTTTCAAACCAATAGAAAATACCAACAAAGCAAAGATGTCACCTTGTTTGATCACATTCACTTGAGAAATATACGACTATTTTTAAATAATGTTTGCTTTCCCTATGAGGGGTTGGAACTCAATTTTTCAAAAAATAAGTTTGGTCCCCTTTATGACATGTTCGCTAAATTTCAATCGTCTTATTATGAAAAACCGGATTGTCCTATGTTGTCGCCACAAGGGTTTAAAGCAAAAGCACCACTGATTGTTTTCGACTGTTCGTATCTAGAAGAATCTATGAAAATCACCACCATTGATTTAAGGATAGATTTTGAAACACAAGAAAATGTCCCAGACCATACCAGCGCTTACTGTTTGATTATTCATGCTAGACAAGTGAAATATCATCCTTTGTCCAATTATGTCACCAGCATGTAAGCCATGTGTGGTCGAGTGAAAAAAAAAGATCATCATTCATGGGATTAATGATAAGCGTCTGCATGCACAGTATCTGTTGCGCTCTGGCACTGTGCGCACATACGACAACAAAAAACATCATGTGTCCCTCAATAAGCAACAGCAATAACAACGTGACAGACAAACCATGGAATTTAAAATGTGAATTTAATCGTTTGAAAACTTTTGAAGCATGGACAGTTCCCTTTATGGATTGTGGAGAATTGGCTGCGAGCGGATTTTATTACTTAAAACGTGGGGATGTGGTCAAGTGTATTTTTTGCAACATTGAAATTGGAAATTGGGAAATAGGGGATCGACCCTTTAGCGATCATCAGCGATGGAGTCCATCCTGCCCTTACCTCAATCGCTATGATGTGGGCAATATTCCATGGAGTTTGAATTATCCGGTTATTGTACCAGACCCTACAAAACTAGGAGATACCTGTGGACCGTATGTGCAAACTATTCATTTGAATGCTGTTCCAAATTAAGCCAACACACTTGTTTGTAATAAAAGTGTAAGTTTTTTTTTGTTATGAATAAAACCTCAACAAATATTTCGCTGTTGTTCAATTCATTTTTTCCTTTTTTTCCCCTAAAGTCCTTTGATTTTGCCATGTTAAACCATGGCATGGGTTAGTTGTTGATTAGACGTCAATGAGGTAACAAGTAAAAATAAAAAAAGCATGATGCGTACACTCATCGTGGATTGTAAGGGGTTTAAAATTGCAGACAACAAATTTATATTTAAGGAAGTTGCTTTTATCGATTGTAGTACGTTTTGGGTGTCTAACCCTATTCATTTGGTGTTTAAACCTCCCTATGCTTTCGAGTTGCTTAGTGAAAAAGATAAAAAACATAGCCAATGGATTGAAAATCATTTGCAGTTAGCATGGAACAAGGGTGATATTTCTTACAAGTATCTTGACATTGTCATGAAAGCCCATTTGTCCTCGGCCAATGTCTTATTTGTTAAAGGGAGTGAAAAACGCCAGTGGCTTCAACCATTTCTACCCTCTCACTGTCAATGTATTGACCTTTTAGATCTGGGTTGTCCATCCCTGCAAACGCTCATGGACACTTGTCCTTGCGACAATATTCAGAATAAAGCCTTAGCGCATGCATGGCAATTGTTTCATTGGCTCACCACGAGTGCATGTTGGGAGTTGTTCAATAAAATGAAAACTGAAAGTGTATCGTCCAATGATAGCAGTGAGACGTGTACACGTGAGGTGATAACATCAACGTTATAGACATGGACGCCACTACAATCGACAAGGCTATTGGAAAGTTCTTTGTGTGCAAGAAAAAACTGATTAGCTTTACACAACATGAATTATTAGCACTACCTAAATCATTTCTTTTTTATGTTGCTGCCAACGCTGTCAAAGAAATTTGGGAAAAGCCGCCTGCCGAGTGGACTAACGACTCTGTATTGAGTGAACTACAACCATGCAGTCATTTTTCCCATCACAAGCAATTAACCATGCCAAAAATACCTTCCATTCGACAGTGTGCCACATGCCAATTAATGAAATTATATCATGGTCATAAAACTCAGTGTAAAGACATTGTTTCATCATTCCATGGCTGTCATGCGGAAAACAACCACCACCTACCATGCTCGTCAGGAGCTGCCGACAAACAACAACAGCAAGAACAAGAAGAAGAAGAAGAACAACAACAACAAAAAAAGTGTTTTTCACCGATTGAAACCTCTATGTCCCAGGTGTACTGGCCGTGGAATTATTGATAACATTATTAAAAACTTACCATTCGAAGCTCACTTACCTGCTTACAGCTTTTGCGGCCCTGGTACTCGTCTTCAAGATCGTTTGAGGAGAGGGAATATGGGAATCAATGCTTTGGATCATGCATGCCTTAATCACGATAAAGCCTATGAAAACAGTGATCCCACACTAAGACGCATTGCCGACAAAGTCTTGTTAAGCATTGCCAAGCAACGATTAACAGCTTCAGATGCCAGTCTAGCAGAACGAATGGCAGCATTTATAGTGATTGGTGCTATGAAGAGCAAATTACTTTTATCTAGATATGGACTTTAACGTAATGAATTTATTTTAAAAATGTATAGTATCACTGTTATCATGACAAAAAAATAAATAAAAAGACAAGAGTCCATGTTGTGTTTTTTTCCATTATTATTATTCACTCATAGTTTCATTATTATAATTATAAATGACAAACAATAAAAAAGGGACAGCAGTGCATCGTTAAAAAATATTACTAATTGTAGTAAATCTATTTTTTCAATCACAAACAATAAAAAAGGACAAAAGTCCATTATTTTAACTAATAGTTTCATAATCATTATTATAAAAAATTATATATATACATGGTAATTGTACTAAACCTATTTTTTTTAAATCACAAACAATCAAAAAAAAGGACAAAAGTCCATCATTATTCATCAGCTTCAAATAGCAGTCTAGCAGAACGAATGTCAGCATGAAATCTTTATCTACTCTAGAACCAGTTTTTTTTTGTTAAACGCTTATTATTATTGAATAAAATAACATGTTACTAGAATTTGATCATTATAAATTACAATCATTATAATAAAAAATGCTATAAATGCTATTTTAAATCAAAAACAATAAAAAAAGGACAAAAGTCCATCATTTTAACTAATAGTTTCATCATTATTATTATAAAAAATTATATACATGGTAATTGTACTAAACCTATAAACAAAAAAAATCCACCATTAAGCATAAGTTTTGAAAATTTATTTTTATTATTATTTATCATGGTAAACGTTGAGCAACAATTAATAAACGTCAAACTGTTGAGCCCAAAAAATAATTTTATTTTATTATAGTTATTAAAGAGTAGGGCATGAATAAACAAAAAAGTTACGGCTAGCGTACAATGATTATTCGTTTTCAATTTTTACAAAACGAACCATGCATCGATTATTTTTTTCACCCTCATAAATTAAATAGACAGGGTGAATACTGGAATTGACATCTTCCATAACATTATCAGGTAGGTTATTAAATCGTGTGGGAAGAAATGTCTCAAAGTCTTGACAAATGCAAAGAGCTCGTTCACCAAATTTGGTTATCAGTTTTTGAATTTTATGTATGCGAAAGGGTGTTTGCGTAGGCAATTCACTCATTTTCTTGCGTGCAAAGCCACAATCTTGACCAATGGCGTTCAAGGCGTCCATGGTTGTCTATAACCAAAGAAAAGAGTGTTACTTTCTAACACTCTCGTTCTTATATTACAACAACAATAACTTTGTACATCAAAGTGTGTTGTTTTTTTTTAAATCCTGAGTGTTTATGACCTGAATTTGTAGATAGATAGTATTGGATAAAAATATAATAATAATAATGTTTGTATCATTTTTTCAGTCAAAACATACATTTGGAAATTATTTAATAGGAAATGTGATATCAAAATTAAGTGTGTGAATCATTTTCAAGATCTCTCTCTCTTGGAGGTAAATGCATGTCTCTGTTGTGAATGGGAATTAGCCTATCATTCCCTATTCGAATGACTTGTATTCGTTTGCTCTGTTGTTGTGCAAATTCACACAACATTCTGTTAAATAAATAGTATCAACAAATACTAAGAGCAAACATGGAATGCTTTTTTGGTAACCTATAAAAGGCAAAGTTAACACGCTATGCATTTAATAACCATGTCTACATCCAACAAAACAAAGTTCAAAACTACAAATTTAAACCAGTGTGTATGTGTTTATCAACGTGTATACACGATAAACTAAAACAAACAAACAAACAAAATAGCCAAATGTATTCTAAACGTCAAGTATGCACCTGAAAGCCGAATGTAAACAAAAAAAAGCGATAATCATTACATCATGTGGCTAGTTTCTAACAAATCTCATTCTATGAGGCGAATATTGATTCATAGGTAAGCCAAGACAAAGTTGGCGAAATGCTTGTTGTCGATATGAAGTGATTTGTTCCTCAGCAGGAAATTTATAAAAATGAAAACAAAACATTTGAGAGGTTATTGGAAAATAAACATTAAACAGGGGTTTTGTACATATTGTACACCAGAAATCTGGAAAATGATCCTCGTCAGCTAATTTAACAATCACTTGATTCATGGTTAAACCGTACCATGCTTTATGAATCACTTGCGTGGATACATTATTTTCAAAGCCAAAATTTAGCATACAGGATTTACAAAAGTGATGCCCTGGATCATAAACTATGTCATCATCCATAATGATGTCATAAAACATGGTATCAATGCGTACTTTCGTGTTTCTATATTCTGAAGGATAGGCCACACGTTGAGGATTATGAGACATCATCGTGGCATATTCATTGAACGTGGTGTGTTTTGTGACGATAAAACGATCTTCATCATGGCTCATGATTGAATCTGAAAAGTAGTCGTTGCCGTTTACTAAGTGAATAAATAAAAATACTATGTACTATATACACTGTCTGTCCCCTAAGTCAATGGCAAAAATAAAATAAAAAATAAGCAAAACACAAATAAATAACCATCTGTCTGTTGACTTCTTTAGGTTAGGTTAGAAAAAAAACATGTAACAGGTTAAAGAAACAATTTCTGTTCAGATATTTCAAATATATCACCACTCATAACTCTAGCCATAAAGTGAGAGTTTTGTCCTCCGTAAAAGCAGCAGATTATTATTCTTTTGTTCTTGCATGAGACCTACTAAGCCACACCCTAGTGTGGCCTATTAAGCCGCATGCCTACTGAGGGTGAATGGTCACCTTGCCGAAACATGAGGCCTACTAAGCGACAACAATAGTGAGGGTGGCTACTTGTTTTTTTTCCTAACCTAACCTAAAGAAGTCAACATGTTTTTAATCTAGCCTGTGCACAGTGAACCATGCAAACGTTGATGCATGGCTCTCTTTAAGCGTTGACAGGCAAATAGCACAAGACATACAGTTTATGTACAACTATTTACAGGCATTCACACATCCATGCATACACCCATGCACGCAGGTTAAAAAACAAAAATTATATGATACACTACAATTTTTTATTTTTATTCCGAGGCTCAAGATGGCATCTCGCATTTGATAGCAACCAAACCAAACACTTGCCGTGTTGTACAACAACAATAGCTACAACCACTACTGGTTGTAACCAAATGGGACGCTTGTCATCATATCCTGACACCACTGTCTCTTGTCGTCTAACAAAGCGAGTGTTTGTTTTCGCTGCTTCATTAAAAATAAATCATGATTTTTTGAGAGAATCCTAAACTGACTATGTGCCATGGCTGTGTGGGTCTGAAGGACATGTAAATAATCATCCACACAGAGACGTTTAACCACATGCTGGCTAATCCCTTTGGCTCGCATAGATTCGCATTGATCCACCTGTCGAAAACTATACATTTTCGGAGCGAGACCTACAAACTCAGTCATCATGGTGTCTGAACACTCATCTTTCATTAAACCAATTTCTTTTTTGTTCAGACGGGGGATATCGAACACGTTCTTCTCACTAAACGAGGAAGTGTCAAACCATTTTGGGTTTTGTTTCATAACGACATACGGATCACAGTCACGGATATGGTAAATAAAACTATCCGTGTCTGTATATAACAAGGAAATGGTACCAAATCGCTGTATTGCAAAACCATAATGGAATTTATACATGTGCAATTTTGAAAAATCTAAAATGACTTGGCCTAAATAGATAGGCTTATTCATGACCACTTTAGTTTTAGCAAGTTCAATAGTCAGTAGATCATGATCAATAATGTTTAAAGATTTGAAATTTGGTTTTGCAATATATTTTTGAGCCCCCCATTGTCCATGCCATGTGTTGACCAATTTAATGTCCCTATACTGCCGTACATTTTCCAAACTCTTGCCATAGATACAATTATTCATCAGTTTAAAAAAATTGATTTGAAATGGCTGAGTGGCACTTTGTCTGTGACTGGTATTTAAATCCATGTATGGTTTCAACCACGGTTTCTGACAAAAAGAAATACCTCTATGGATTTTTTTCAGGGTTAAGCCCTGAGCTAAACATTCTACCAGCATGTCAATATGCAACACATAGTGATTTTTATCATACAAGGTACCCATCAATTTCTTATGATTGCCCTTACTCTCGGGCGGCACCATTTTCTCTATGCAAAAGGGGAAATCACCATGTCGCTGTCTGAGATGGAAGGGATAAGCTAAGTCGACGTCAAGAACATACCCTACGTCCTGTTGCTTGCTAGCGCTATGCACATTAAAATCTTTAATTTCATCCTCAGACAGCCAGACAAAGTTTCTGTACGGCAGTGGTCGACTCATAGCGTGACCGTATAAATTGTTTACGTCGAAATACATTAGATAGGATTCAGGTTCTTCGGGACAATAATCAGGCATGTAATGATTATTTGCCTTGGCATGTCGCTGATTGAGCGATACGAATCCCCCACGAATCCCTTTTTCCATCATGAGTACCATATCGGGATCCGTCAGTAAATCAAGCTCAATGTGGGTAAATTTGAGGGCGGCGTCCCAACTTAACCCTGGACTGGTATAGTAGTGAGCGGGGTCAAGGCCATAAATCGTGTGACATAGCTGACGAAACGTTTCAAAATCGTCGGTCAACAACAACACGTCTAATTTTAAGTAGTGCATAGCATACTGGCCCATGGTTTCTATGCCAAACACTCGCCAAACATGCTGTGCGTGGGCATAGTCTTCTTCACTGATGGTGCTTTGAGTCAATTGAGAAAAGAATTTTTCTCTTGGCGGCAAAGTCGTTTCTTCAAGCACCTCGTAACTTTCCACATAATCGTATGGAAAATGGCCTTTACGAACACACAATTTAAATTGATTTGTATCCGTAAAGTGGGAATGGGTATGTTTCAACTCATCTTCGCTTAAGCCTTTCACAAGACTATCCAGCGAACTAGACATAAACTTGAATGAGTCGAGAAAGCGAATGTTCATGCTTCCTTTTCTCCATGAAAGTGAGGTAAAGCTCTCATGGTTCTTAGCCAAAATGCTGAATTTGCTCTTATCTACATGAGCAAATTGTTTTACAATGAAGTGAAGGTCATACCGGGAGAAATTGTGTAAGAAGACAGGGAGGAAGCGAGGTGTAGAGTACTTCAAATTGCATTCGTTATGGGCAGCACCTCTAAAATGCCCTGTCCTGTGGCAGTGGTCTCTTACTTTTTTTTCTCCGCCTAAGATTGGCTTTTCACATATGTGGCAGGTGGTGGCTTGATCATATTCTCTTTGCTGTACGTCATTCATCTGAATTGGTACAGGGTTGTTCAAAATAGTTTCTACTTTGCCTGCTAAAGCCGCCATTTGATCAACAAACCACCGCGCACAATCTTGACCTTTATGACTTACATACTCACATTGTGAATTATCATAGTGACAGACAACATAATAGGCTACAGCAAAAGGCTCATGTTTCTGCACTGGATAGGTTGAGCTTGTATGGGGGCTTGGTTCACATCCCTGAATGGGAACAGTAAGGGCCTCAAAATCAGCGTAAACAGTAAATGGTACCATCTCTTGTTTATTAGTGGCCTTAAATTTTAAGACTGCGTCATTCCCTTCGGGCAAGACTAGCTTTACTGCCGTCTGCCCTTCACAGTCTTCTGTATGTCGTTTCAAAAGTTCATCAGTTGTAAAATACTGAAGGCAGCGCTCACAAATGTGTTTTGCACACTTATGGTTAGACACTTGGCTGCTCACCAATTTACTTAAATTCTTTATCCAACAGTAATGGCTTTTATCCCCATCAGACAGGAAAAGCAGGTGAATGTGATGTTGCTTTACCTGTTTGGTGGCATACAAGGGGCCCACAATATTGGATCCTTCGATGCCATACACCATGAAAGAGAAATTTGGATTATCTTTCTCAAATAAATGAATTTTATCTAGAGGCATGGGAAATGAAACACGCTCGAGATTGAGAGTTTGTTTCATGTGGTTAAACAATTCTTTGTACTGCCCTGGTTTATGACCATTTCTGTCTTGACAGGGTTGCAGACAGCTCACTATACTCCACAAAAAGCAGTAATCGTCTTTGTTGCGTATGTTGATCACTGCCTTTCTGGAAGCGATAAAGCTCGGTGTGGCAATATAGCTACTTCCTGCATTCAATGGATTGTATTTACAAATATTGATTTGCAAATAGGCAATGCTTTCGAGGGCCAAGCCACTGGGACCCTGTTGCAACTTATCAAATTTAGTGATAAGCGCTTGAATAGCTTTCTCCTGATACCACGTTTCCAAATTATCGGCTATCAGTACTTTCTCCATTTTTGTACAAAGGTTGAAGGTGTGTTTCTCTTCAACATTATTTTTTATCAATGTAAATTCACATAGTAGTTCGAAGTTTATTTTTAAAGCCTGATGCAATCTTAAGCCTTGTTCACATTCGCTCAAAAAAATGGGAAAACATAATTCCACAAAATCTTTAGGCGACAGACAGTGAATCGCATTGTAAATTCGGCCTGAGCATACTCGCGTTTTGAAACATTTGGCCAAAGGCTGCCACACTAACACTTCACTCTCTGATATAGACATGATTATAAAATGGACAAATAAACGTGCAACCCTTACCTTAAAATAGGTTAATCCAAAATCTGCAATTCCAAACGACCACACTTATCGATTTTTACTGACTGGCACACAATCTCGTTCACAGGTACACAATGGTTGTAGCAATTTGGGCCCCCAGCAGGAAATGATCAGCAACAAGGTTGATATAGTTTTAATATCAACGACAAGGTTTATCTTGTTTTTTGTTTCCAATGATTTATCTGAAAAACAAACCAATACAATCCGTTATTAGTCATGGTTATATACATTAAACATGTGCATTCATTCATTCATTCATTCATTCATTCATTCATAAGACTTGCTAAAAACAAAAGGTTTCAAGTGTGCACACATAAATAAGACACTCACTCGAAAATAACAAAGTCATTTACAAAGACTCACCTCTTTTTTTAAATATCGAAAGCGTCAAGGTAGTTAAAACCTATTCACTCCATATATATCTTCATTCTGAAACAATAATAAATACACGCCATAAGTATATAAATTTCCGTGTAATAAATGACATACATTTAACAACAACAACAACAACAATAAAAGTAATGGAACAACATGTACTCACCATATAATGAATTATAATACTTTCAGCAAATGTGCTCTTTGCCGCCACTATCACTGTCACTGTCACTGTCTCTGTCTGCTTTCCCAGACTTAATAATGTTGTTTTTAAAAATCTGCAACAAACGAAATGCCCCAAAAATACCATCAGTCACTAACTTACTTTTCATGCATACACAAAATAACAATAAAACCAATCATGCCATAATTAACAATAATGAACCTACCTTAGTACAAGTATGGCCGCAGTTCACGTAATATTTCACAAAGAGCATAAGGCACTTGCATCCGTCACCTTCAAAGATGAACACGAGAATGATGAGTCTCTCTTACCCTCAGAACATATATGTCTCCTCAACAAGATGCAAAGTTAACACTTTACTTTTTTTTTTGTTCCTACGAGTAGGATGTCATGGAGCGCACAAGTCAGACCGATTATCACAAGCTTTTGCAATCTCTGCATGAGTATGTGTGGGAATGCAATGATCAGCTTTTCGACAGAGCTGTATGTCCTTATTGAGATATCGGGTAACACGTCTGGGTCAGATAACAGCCACCTGCATGTGAACAACAGGCTGTTATCTCTCTCTGCTGCGAGGCACGTACAATGATAAGACCTGTGTCTGTCTGCTCGACATGGGCCAGCCTCAATGCTTTCAATTCTCATTGCATTAAGCAAGTTCTCTCTCTGCGTGTGAGTCCTGACCAGTCAAGACAAATAATAATAATAATAATGCATAAGTGTTTCACCAACATCAAAGCGCTTAACATAACGTGACTTCAAATCTGGTTTCTTACTATTTTCCCCGTTTTCCTCAACAATCTCGAAAAAAAAATGACGGAAACCATGATTTCAGGTTTTCCATACCTACATTCCCGTAAACTGAACAACGACACAAATACATCGACATGCCCATCATAAAAATCGCCTCATTCGTTTTCCAAATAACGCGAAAATGAACAAAAAAAACACCTTTTCCATAAGAAAACCATGTTTCCAGCTTTTTACATTTTTCATGTCTATATCCACGTAAAGAGAATAAAGAGACGAAATAAATACTATCACACACGTCATTCTCACGTTTTCGGTTTTCCAAAAATCGACAAAAATATGAAAAACGCATGTTTTGACCCAAAACCCTAACTTCACCTTTCCGACACCTACATTCCCGTAAAGAGCACGACGAGACGAAAAAAACGAATCCAAGCACGCCCTCCTAGCATGGCCCGTTTTCCAAAAATCGACAAAAATATGAAAAACGCATGTTTTGACCCAAAACCCTAACTTCACCTTTCCGACACCTACATTCCCGTAAAGAGCACGACGAGACGAAAAAAACGAATCCAAGCACGCCCTCCTAGCATGGCCCGTTTTCCAAAAATCGGCAAAAATGTGAAAAACGCATGTTTTGACCCAAAACCCTAACTTCACCTTTTCGACACCTACATTCCCGTAAAGAGCACAACGAGACGAAAAAAACGAATCCAAGCACGCCCTCCTAGCATGGCCCGTTTTCCAAAAATCAGCAAAAATGTAAAAAACGCATGTTTTGACCCAAAACCCTAAGTTCACCTTTTCGACACCTACATTCCCGTAAAGAGCGCAACGAGACGAAATAAACGAATCCAAGCACGCCCTCCTAGCATGACCCGTTTTCCAAAAATCAGCAAAAATGTAAAAAACGCATGTTTTGACCCAAAACCCTAAGTTCACCTTTTCGACACCTACATTCCCGTAAAGAGCGCAACGAGACGAAATAAACGAATCCAAGCACGCCCTCCTAGCATGACCCGTTTTCCAAAAATCGGCAAAAATGTAAAAAACGCATGTTTTGACCCAAAACCCTAACTTCACCTTTTCGACACCTACATTCCCGTAAAGAGCACAACGAAACGAAATAAACGAATCCAAGCACGCCCTCCTAGCATGACCCGTTTTCCAAAAATCGGCAAAAATGTGAAAAACGCATTTTTAGACCCAAAACCCTAACTTCACCTTTTCGACACCTACATTCCCGTAAAGAGCACGACGAGATGAAAAAAACGAATCCAAGCACGCCCTCCTAGCATGGCTCCTTCCATTCCAAGGTCGCAGGGGCTCACCACTTGCTTTTGGAAGCAGCTCCCCCACCATCCCACTACTAATAATATATAAACCAAACTTAACATAACGTAATGTATGTTGGTATTAAATTAAGTCCTATTTCGCGAAACGCCTTGCTCTTTCTTTTCGTTGGCATAGTTCAAACATTAATCAACCACTGTTTCCTAAAAATAACTTAACATAGTACAACTTAATTTCACTTTACAACATGACACTATATTTCTTTTGCTCACACGCAAATATTAGCAAAAGGCAAGTGACTAGTGGTGTTGGCCTATTTGATAAAGGAGATGAGAGTGAAGGTTTCGCGGCCGTTTCGCTGACTCTCTTGTGGTTAACGTAACATTTTACCAGTCTGCTCATTCGGTAAGTGGTTAATTAACAGTATGTGGGTAGCGGCACGTGTGCCTCGCTCAAGGTCACGCCATCGTTTCAACAATTTTAAACCTGTCTAGAGTTAACACACCAGTCTATTGCAGGTGACGGGTTTCACGTTACCGTTTCAAAAAAGACCAAACCTGTTGCGTGACGTCAAATGGTTGGGTACAAAAAACATTTATGTATTATTATTTAATTTTTATTTATTTACCAGCTGAACCCGGCATCCGTTGCCATGCCAATCAAAGAAAGTGTTGGCGTTGTAATTTTGTTTCTTGAAGTGCTTTTGGATACACAATTATTTTTTCAAATTCCGTTAACTGCCTATAAACTATCGTTAAATTGATTAACTAATTTAGACACATTCATGGGAACGTCCACATCAACTCACCAAAGTTTCATTGCAATCGGATGAAGGGCATATGAATACATAAGGAATTTCATTTATACGATTCGTGTGCTGTCAAGCATTTGTTGAATCAACTCGTTCGCTACCTACTGAGAAATGGATTTACTAAGTTAGAAACCTTCACATAAGTGCACACAACAACTCGCAAAAGTTTCATCACAATCGATGAATGTTATGTGAACGCATACGGGACCATGTTGAAACGATTCGCGTGCCGTCGCCCATAAGATGAATCTACTCGTGCACTACCTATTGCAAACTGCATGAACTAAGCCAGGAACCTTCCCTGGAGTGTACACAACATCTCACCCAAGTTACATCGCTATAGGACGAATGGTTTATCAACGCTAACGGCCTTTGTTGATACCCTTCGCACGTCGTAGCTCATTTGTTGAATCTACTCGTGCACTACCAATATTGTAAAATGGATTTACTAAGTTTTAGACCTTCCTTGGCGTGTACACAACATCAAATCAAAGTTTCATCGCAATCGGATGAATGGCATTTAATCGCATACGGGATTTTGTTTAAACGATTCGGTTCATTTGTTGAACCTACTCATGCCCTACCCATTGTAAAAGAGATTTACTAACCCTGGATCCTTTATTGGAGTGTATTAAACGATTCAACAAAGTTTCATGGAAATCGGATGAATGGTATATGAACGCATGTGGGAATTTTTTAAAACAAATCGCTCGCAATTTTGTTGAAGCTACTCGCGCGCTTTCTATTGTAAATTGGGTTAACTATGTCTATAACGTTCCCGGGAGTGAGCTCAACAACTCACCAACATTTGATCGCAATCGGATGAATTGTCTATGAACGCAACGCCATCACTCATTTGTTTAAACTACTCGCGCTCTGTTTATTGTAAATTGGATTAACCACGCCTATAAATATCCCACAAGTGTGCACAACAACTCATCAATGTTTCATCGCAATCGATGAATGGTGTATGAACGCATACTGGATTTTGTTGAAACGCATCACTCGTCGTCCCTCATTTGTTGCATCTACCTGTGCGCAAAATATTGAAAAATCGAGTTGCTAAGTCGAAAACCTTCCCTGTCGTGCACACAATAACTCATCGAAGTTCAATCGCGATTTGATGAATGGCATATGAACGCATACGGGACTTTGTTGATACGATTCGCGAGCCGTCACTCATAAGATGAATCAACTCATGCGCTACCTACTTTAAAATGCATGTACTAAGCCAGAAACCTTCCCTGGGGTGTACACAACTTCTCACCCAAGTTTCATCGCTATTGGACAAATGGTATATGAACGCATACGGGACGTTGTTGTAACGCTTCGCGGGTCGTCAATCATTTGTTGAATCTACCCGTGCGCTACCTATTGTAAAATGGATGTACTAAGCCTGAAACTTTTCCTGGAGTGCACATTATATCTCATCCAAGTTCCATCGCTATCGGACGACTGGTCATCATCATCATCATCATCGGCTTTAACTCGAATCCGAGTATAAATCTTCTTCCTTCAGTCCAGTTTGTGGATGTGTTTACGGTGACTAAAGAGTCCAATCCTGGCATGGAACAAGCGACCACACAAGTCGCATAGTATTGCTGGAGGAGGACGAGGTTGGGCTGCTCGAAGTTTCCTAGCTTGACGCTTGGCCTCTTCATGTATGCGTCGATCCCTTTCAAACGTCTTTACAGTATCCGAGATGGTACGGCGCCAAGTTGAGCGGTCTTCAGCCAGCATGTCCCAGGTTTGTGAATCAAGACCTGTCAATTTCAGGGTCTGCTTAAATTGGTCCTTGTAGCGCCTCTTAGGACCACCATGAGGTCTGGTGCCATAGCATAACTCACCATATAGCATTTGACGAGGTAATCTCACATCATCCATCCAATGGACATGACCAATCCATCTAAATTGGTGACATATTATGGATGATTCTATGCTGTTGATTTGAGCCTTTTCCAGAACAGCAATATTGGTAATGCGGTCTTCCCATTTAATCCTCAGGATTGATCGAAGTTTTTGTAGGTGGAAACGCTCAAGCTTCCTAAGATCACGTCGGTAAAGGGTCCAAGTTTCACAGCCATACAACAATGTAGAAATGACTACTGCTTTGTACACCATAAGCTTTGTACTCATGGACAGATCTTTATTCATGAAGACCCGGTGCGCTAATCGTCCATATGCTGCATGGGCTGCGCCAATTCTCTTATCCACATCCTGCTCACAGGTACAGCTCACAGAAATGGTACTGCCCAGGTACGAGAAGTGGTCAACCTGTTCTAATGGCAAATTTGAAATGGAGATATTGAACTGAGGAAGAGGTGTGCCTGGTGAAGGTTGTGCCAAGACTTTAGTCTTATTGACATTTATGGTAAGACCAAAGCGATCACATGCACTTTGTAACAGTTAACTGACTCTTGCAGCTCTTCTGGTGTGAGAGTTGGTGACGCAGCATCATCTGCATACAACATGTTAGTAACCTTAGTAACCTGAGTTTTCCTCAAGGAGCGGAGGCGAGTTAGGTTGAAAAGCCCTCCATCAAAACGATACTTGATCTCCACACCTGGGATGTTTGTGGGTGAATCATAAAGCATTGCAGCCAAGTACAGCGCAAAAAGCGTTGGAGCCAGTACACATCCTTGTTTCAGTCAATGGGTAATGGGAAATTCATCGGACATCTTATTCTGATGGCAAACCTGACCTGTCATGCCATCATGGAGAGCTTTGATTAGATCTACAAAACGCTGAGGGCAACCAAACCGCTTCAGCACTGCCCACATGGCTGGTCTTGGAACCGAATCAAATGCCTTTTCCAAGTCATAAAAGACTAAGAAGAGTGGATTCTGTTGTTCTCTACATTTTTCTTGTAGCTGTCTCACACAGAAAATCAAGTCAATTGTGCTTCTGGAAGTTCTAAATCCGCATTGTGACTCTGGGAGGATCCTCTCAGAGATAACCTTGAGGCGGTTAAGTAGAATTCTTGCAAGAATCTTCCCCACAATTGATAGCAGTGATATACCACGGTAGTTGCCACAAACGCTGCGATCACCCTTTTTAAAGATAGTGACGATAGTGGCATTCTTTAGGTCTCCAGGTACCTTTCTTGATTCCCATATTCTGAGGATAAGGATGAAAATTCTTGTTTTGAGGGAATGACCTCCGGCTTGAATTAATTCCAGAGGGATGTTATCTGGGCCAGGTGCGTTTCTGGGTTTCAATTGGGTGAGAGCTGCACTGAATTCATGATAAGTAGGAGGTACTGCCAACCACAGTTGTTCAGGTTGTTGCGGCACATCACAGAGGAAGTCTTCAGCAGCTTCTGATGGACGATTTAGGAGATTGGAGAAGTGCTCCTTCCAGCGTTCCAAGATTTCTTGACTATCAGTAAAGGTAGTAGAATTATCAGCACTTTTCAGTGTACCTGATGATGAGCGAGATGGTCCATATATTTCCATGAGTACGGCATAGAAGTTCCTCAACTCTCGAGCATCCGATAGTCTCTGCAGTTCCTGAGCCTTCTGTTGCCACCAAGTATTTTTAATCTGCCTTATCTGCGTCTGGCATTTACCCTTGAGTTCCAGTAGTTAATCTCTCTTTGTGTTGGAAGTTGGGTCTTGAAGATGGGCAAGATAGGCATTCCTTTTGGCATTGATGAGAGACAGAATTTCCTCATTGTTGTCATCAAACCAGTCTTGTCTTTTCCGCACTATAAAACCAATGGTTTCCTCAGCTGACTGTGTGATAATCTTCTGTAATGTGGCCCATTCTTGTTGAATATCATTTGTTACTGGGTTTTCTGATAACTGGGTGACGATCCTGTTTCCAAAATGTTTGTACATGGATTCATCCTGAAGTTTGGATGTATTAAACTTCTTTCTTGGCAAATTTTTGATGTTCCTAGGTGGTTTAGGCCTGATGGATATCCTGAGGTTACATATAAGAAGTTTATGATCTGTCCAACAATCGTCTATATTCCTTGCTGTTCTGGTAATAAGAGTGTCTTTCTTATCACATTGCCGGGTAATGATATAATCAAGAATGTGCAATGTTTGGAACGAGGATGCATCCACGTGGTTTTGAAGCGGTCAGGTAGCCGGAACTGCGTGTTGGTAATGAAAAGTTCGTGTTCTGCACAAAGACCAAGAAGCAACAGTCCATTGGGATTACATTTTCCAAGTCCCTGTTTGCCCATCACATTATTCCATAGCCTGTGATCTTTCCCAACTCTGGCATTGAAGTCACCGAGGAGCAAGAGCTTATCTGCAGATGGTACCTTGGAGATGATTTCACTTAGCTGATTATAGAACTGAGCCTTTACTTCATCATCAGAATCTAAGGTAGGAGCATAGGCAGAGATGAGTGTCATAAAGGAACCTCCTGAGAGTGGTATGCGGAGAGTCATGAGCCTTTCGCTGATTGCAATGGGCGTAAGTTGGTGATAATTTACCAGTTTGGTCTTCACAGCGAAGCCCACACCATGAATACGACATTCACCCTCCTCCTTTCCTTTCCAGAAGATGGTATATCCTGTTCCAGATTCAGTAATCTTGCCTTCAGCAGACAGCCTAGTTTCACTGAGAGCAGCAATGTCAACGTTGAGTCTTGATAACTCATGGGTTATGAGAGCTGACCTTCTCTCAGGTCTAATGTTATTGTCCAAATCAAGCAAGGTTCTGATGTTCCATGATCCAATAATCAAATTGTGATTCTTTACTGTTTTTGAGTTTCGACCGCATGAGGGGTGACCTGCTGAGTGCGGTTGCCCAGCCGGACCAAGATTGTAACTTCCGATGTTTAGCCCACCTTTTCTAGGGCCTTCCCCCAAGTGGGGTGGGCAGCGGTGATCCTAAATAGGCCTGCCCAAACACAGATGCAGGACCGAATTCCTGAGTAGTCACAGAGTCTCCGGAAGACGACCATCACAACGTGCAGGTCCGAACTAGGGGCTTCCAGTTACACCCATAACCTGCCCCCACCGTCCATATCCCATCGCCGTTGGACTTTGAAAGTAAGTGATGTTCGGAAGAAGTGCAACTGGCGTGAATTTGTTTAGGGTGGATCTCAGCTTGCTAGGACAAGACCCACACACTATGATCTCTGAGCCTTATCCTGCGGCTCACGAAGAATGAGACATGCAGGACCGAACACAGAGACTGCAACGAACTGCCGCATACTCAAGTACTACTGAGGTGCGCCTTTACAGCCAGTCCGTCTGGCGTGGCCTCTTCCGCCTCTATGACCGTTGGGAGCCATGAGAGTGATTGGCTCCTCATCCGCTCATTTTACCGTTGGGCCAAAACTTGCCCATCATAACTATGGACAATAGTTTGCCCTATTAAACCTGAGCAATAGGCTGTCCCTTCCGCCAACCACACTGTGCCAGAGTTCACCTCATTCACTGCAGGTACCGTTGAGGACTTCACCGTAACCCTGGCAAGGGACCCTAACAAGGTACTACCAGCCGGGCCAGCTGGACCAGGTTTTTTAGCCTATTTTCAATTTTGAAAAAATAGGCTTACGAGATCACCTTTTGTCCGTGTGTGTGTGCGTGTGTGTGTGATTCGTGTGTGTGTCCCCCCTAATAAAATCTAAACGGCAGGAGCGATTTCAATGAAACTCGGAAAGTTCATAGCACTATTCCCGGCGACCTCGACTGTGCCCTTCAAATTTTGTTACGACTCACCAATCCAACATGGCGGCTGTGCGAAATATTTCACCAGCATTCAATATCTCCGAAACTATTACCGATATTACCCTGACATTTTCTATGGTAATAGAGGGACCTACTATAAGTTCACTCATGTGACTTTTGAAAACCTGGTAACTACAAAACCAACATGGAGGCCAAGCGAATTTGCGACTTTTATATAGACGTTTCTCGTGATTTGATCAACCAAACGCAATGAAATTTGGTACAGTATATGTTTATATACATTTAATGCACCGACATCTAACTTCGTTCAATTGTTTACATAATCACAAGATGGCGGATGTGCGAAATATTTCACCGGCATTCTATATCTCTGAAACTATTAGCGGTATCTCCCTAAAATTTTGTACGGAGATAAAGGGCACTACTGGAAGTCCATCTATAAGACTTTCAAAAACCGGTTAACTACAAAACGACCATGGCGGCCAAGCGAATTTGGAAATTTTAAATAGACCTTTCTCGCGATTTAATGTTCCGAGCGCACTGAAACCTGGCACAGGAAATATTTATACACATTGTAATCCACTGGTATCTAATTTAGTTCAATTGTTTACATAACCTCAAGATGGCGGCAGTGCGAATTTTAAAATTAAGTTTTTATTTCTTGTGATGTAGTCATGCGATCGAAGTGAAAGTTTGCATAATGAACCTACGCAATAATTTTCCTTTAATGGTACATGACTCTATGGCCTATACATTTAACAATCCAACATGGCGACCATCCGAAATATTTAGACGATACTGAATATCTACGAATCTATTTTAGCAATCAAACTGCATTTTTTAATGTTCATAGGGGCTATGAACTTAAGTTCACCTATATGACTTTAAATAACCTGTGATCACAAATCCAACATGGCGGTGACGCGAATTATAAATATTCACATGGACGCAATTTAACCATCCGAGTGCAGTGAAACTTGGTACAGTAAATCCTTATACGAATGTTAATCCACTGGCATCTAATTTATTTAAATTGTTTCCATAACCTCAAGATGGCAGCTGTGAAAAAATTTAATATCTCCTTGTTTTTTCTTGTGTCCTAATTTTGCGATTGAAGTTTGAATACTATTCGTTCACAATAATCTGCATGTAACAGTACATAACTCTAGGACCTACATCTATAAAATCCAACATGGCGACCATCCGAAATATTTAGTCGGTTCTTAATATCTACGAATCTATTACAGCAATCAAACAGAAATTGTGTATGTTGATAGTGGCAATTAACATAAGTAGGATATAGGAAAATAGGCTGTATAGTTCTTCACGGAACTACTTGTTTAAAGAGGTGTTACTCCTCTATCCTCTATCCTGTATAACATTACACTATGTGCTATTGCACCACACTGTGTCACTCCACTATGATTGTTACAAAGCTATAAGATATTAAAAGTATCAACAGTAAGAGAATTCTTTATTCATACCTTGATGTTAATATTACATGGGGTTTGACTAACATTTGTCTCCCTCAAACATAAGCAGATATTTCTTTTGAAAGTTTTTCTTCCACTTTTCTCAAAGTAGACTTCCTAAAATACTGAGAACTCTTCAATTTACTTAAAACCCACATAAATAACAGCATTCGACATTGTTGATTAATTCCAACTACACATATTCACAACACACGACGACAGCTGGTATGTTATTCTTGTGTTTCTCCTACCAGTGAATAATAGTCTCTTCCGCTAGGGGCGCTGTGGTCGAAAATTTGCTGTTACGCACGGTCCCTACTATCAATAATGGGTAATAAAGGTGGCAATATTATTGCCTACTCTATGTACTCAATGTTGTTTGTTTTTATGTAATCGCAGTTCATATTGGTGATTTTAAGAGCATTTTCTCCGAATCTCTCTTTCTTCTTCTTTCTCCATTAGGGTCTTCTGAGGACCACGAACCAATTTCAATGTTTAGTCCTTTGTTGTTCCTTCTTCTTCCTCCAGTGCTCCTTCAACTTTTCGCTGTGTGTCTTCTTTCTCTCTTCCGAACATTTTGAGCCCGTTTTCTTGTATTGCCTTGCTTGGATTCCTTCCATTCCCAATACCTTTTTTTTGAAATTATAGTAATACATTTTATTTTAGCTAATGGCCATAATAATAGGAATACCATACAAGCTCATTCGGTACAAAATTTTGTAACAGACATCTGACGTTCACTGCATGTTAATGTGATTTCTCTCACATGATCTCTTACATAAAATACACACACAGTTTAAATTTGGCTGATGATACTTCTTTTCTGTGCAAACTTAATAGTGAAAACCGTGCACTGCTGTTCGCTTTTGCGAATGTTTTTTGTAGGCTATGTTTCCCGTACGGTTTGAAACACTCGTTCAATTATTCTGCCCCATTATTTTATTTCGTTATAATTGCAGTATGAACGCGATGTTCTGTTTATTTATTTATTTAACTTATGTTTCATTTGAATTGTTGTTCTTTATTATTCTTGTCAACTCACCTTTTTTCTGAAATGTCTTTCTAGACGCACCATACTGTCACACTTTCTCATGAAGTACTGTGCTCACCTCAGCGGCAACCCTCGCAATGTGCATGGGGCTGTGCGTTGATTGGCTGTTTGACACCCCTCCTTCCTTCTGGAACGTTCGGCGCGCTGTCGTCATTACCACTATATATTCTCCTCATCGCCGTACTGCCGTGTCTGTCTTCACCTGCCCACGGCTGTCTGACCACTTCAGTGCAACCTCCTCGGTGCACTGTTTACCAACACTGTTTGACCTGAAGCTATCTACGTGGCATGCCTCACTGTCTGGACTTTGTCGGGCTGTGCAGTCCGGGGTCAACAACCTTCATCTAGTTAACAGCTTCGTCACTTAAACTCTCTACAACTCGGCACGATGGAATCGTAACTGCTCGCACCTGCTAACCAGGTCATTCCCAAGAGGCCTGGCACTGCTGGTTAAGTTGCGCTGGAGTAATTATCATCCATCTTCTTTGGATGCCACATCACGGCTTCTTGGAGAATAACTTCACTGGACTTCACGACCCGCTCTACGCGGGCCAGCCAATTCATGGTCTACTCTAGGACCTTGGATTCTTGATGAACTAACTTGCCCTGCCCGGCAAATCATCATCGCTTCCTGCTATTGTCAGCGGGGTCTCCGCAGGATTATTTATGGAAGATACTCCCTGTGTCAAGTATCGAACTGGTGGTAACCAATCACTTATTTTACATAATACAAGGCCAAGCCTTTAAAAATTTTTACTTGGTTGTCGTGGATTTTTCTCTATGATTTTTTTATCGAGTTGCCTGTTATTAGTCTTTCTTCGTGTAATTAATTTAGGCAATTCATTTTCTTTTTCCTAGTCAATTTTACTTGCAAGTTGTTTCTGATTTTCCTGGAGAAACAGGCATTTTGAATTGCCTCTTTTAAATAATCCTTTTAATATTTATACTAATCAAATAAATGTATCAACACGTGTCAAGTAACTTTTGGTCTCTTCCATATAGTCCTATTACAGTCCACTGTGTGCCCTAAACCTAATCCAATGCTATTTCACAGTTGGGGTGATATCTTAACAACAACAAAACTGTCCATGGTACCTCAACTCCGGGATCGAATCCAGAACTTTAATTTTTAGACCACATATTCTATTTCAAAAAAACTTGTGCAATCTAACATTTGTCTTACACATTTCAGTATACCGTGGCTAGCGCAGGAGATCTGCGGGAAGGCGGAAACAATCCTAGCATATTGTACAACTGTTCTCTTTCCTGAAAGTGGGTCTCAGTCTGGTGCTGCAAGCAGCTTTGGTGAGTGAGTTATTCCAACTTTCCAGCCATGCCAGCAATAATAGATGACAAACTGTTAATCTCTCGTGCGGCCTACAAGGGCCAACTCACCCGTTTTCAAAAATATTTAGCTACTCTACCTAAAGATGAACAAAACCCTGATATTATATCTCAGCGTTAAAAAGCTTTTGAACAGGTGTACGAGAAACATGATCTCGTGCTACTTGAAATTGAAATCAAAAGTCCGGAACATCAGTCGGATATGGAATAAGTAGAGAGTAATTACTTTGACACACACGCTCAGGCTGTGGCATTAGTTAGTACTTTGACCCTGGCGTTGAAGGTTGAAGAAACTCAAGGAACAATTAGCGACAATGGGAATAGTGTCAAACCATTGCTACCTAAAATCGAAATTCCGCATTTTTCAGGAAAGGAGGAGATGTGGCAATCATTCTTTGAATTGTTCAGTTCATAAGTACATGATAATGCCACACTTCCAGAAATTCAGAAATTCCATTACTTAAAATCCACTTTGCAAGGCCCACCCCTCCAACTTATAAGAGAACTCCCCTTAACAGGAGAAAATTATAACATTGCTATAGAGCTTCTTAAAGGCCGCTATGGCAACGAAAGATTATGTATACAAAGGCATATTCAAGCCTTATTCAACCTGCCCGCCTTTCGTGCTGACAATTTGTCGACACTGCGAGCCTTATGTGACACGGTCCAACTGCACGTCAGAGCTTTGGCACGGTTGAATCAACCGGTCGAGCATTAGGATCTGTTCTTAGTTCACTTGGTTACTTCTAAATTTGACCCAGCAACCTTAATGGCATGGGAGAGGGAAATAACAAATGACACTTCATATACCTATGATTCACTGCTTACGTTTATAAATAACTAGCAGAAGTACCCGTTCTTCGAACGGTGTTATATATTAACACCAGACATTATCAATTGAGCTACTGTTGCAATGGTTAGCGGTTTGTCATTCCTTCATAAGTTTATCAGAAATAAGTTAGTTTTCTCGGAATATCACACACACTGTTAATTTAAGGGCCTTAAAATGTGGTTTTCGGAGACCCCTTATAGACTCGCGAATTTTGTGTCTCACAATGAGAAGCGCAACAACATATGCTTTGATCGTCCTTCTAGGATAATTTTTATATTTCGCCTATTTTAGCAAGTATTTTGAGCAGTTTTTCCCTATATCCACCCTTCTACTGTATGAAAAGTACGGTGAGGAGTTTTATAAATGATTGGTGTATTGACTCATGTTTACCATACCTAATTTTACGATGCACCAAGCATTCGAACACGATTTATAGGCGTACATAAAGATACACAGAAAGTCAGACAGACAATTCTATTGTCTACATCATATCACCCAGATATCCAAATATGGGTATATCTACCTTACGTATCAAACAAAATCATCCCTACGATGAACCCGTATGTCGACAAAAAAAATAGATTAGTTAAAATGTGCTCTCAAACTAAATTCACCTAACGTGTGCTTCCTGACGTGAAATAGATTTGAAAGCCCTGTAGACGAAACGCAATACACCTCACATAAAAATGACCCTCTACGTTGTGTTAGGTCCCCACACACAGGAAGATCTCTTTCATAAATTATAAAGGCTTGTGGTGCATGAAAATTCAGGTTCTTTAGCCTCAAATGGCCCAAATTCCTAAAAGCCGCAAAAAATGCTGATTCAATTCAGGAATTTTTGAAAATAATGTTGCTGTTTGGAGATATAATAGACTTTCTGTACTATATGTCGCACGTGAAATTGCATGAAAAAATTCTAGGTTACCCCTTGACCCCCTTAATTGCATTGACGAATTATACAGTATACGTTGGTTCCGTGATAACCTTATAGCCATTTGCAAACTTTCACAGAAATGTAATAAATGGAGTAGCCTAATAATAATAATATCGTATGGCCTCGGGTGCCGGGTGCATGCTTCGTAATTTGACACCCAGAGGGTAGCTTGCATGTCGAAATTTCGTTGTTCCTTGAATCACTATGAAAGTCAAGGAGGGTAGATATCTAAGCTCCTTGAACACTATAGCGCTTTCTAGTAGAGAAATGAGGAACTTTGTGTTGGCGGAAACTCCTGAGATTAATTTTGCCATTATGAACACGGCCTACTGAATTCAAATGGGTTCTTTGACATGCCAACATCGTATGAAATGCGAGTCAAATTTTTGCCGCCTTTCAAAAATCACGTACAGGCCGGACGTTTGTTTTAGACGATTGCCCTTGACCTTGAAGCCTACGATTGAGCCTGTACACAGTCACTCTCTCACCCTATCACTTCACATTTGTCACCACCGATCTGATATAATGGAATTCCAAACTTGAGCAGACAGTACAGTCCACGTCGAAGTATTGTGTGACACGGAAGTACACGTTACGTAGTTAAGAACAGAACGTCATTATATTTGCCAGTGACTATAATTCAGCAATAGTGTGAAACAGCTTTATCAATCATCGGAGTGCTTGGGGCAGCTGATAACAACACAGGTACTATAGTAACTCGCCTCCAGGCTTCCATTAAGATTTTTCACTCGTCTAAAACAAACGTCCGGCCTGTAGCATGGCCAGGAGTGAACCTGCAATCTTGGGGTTAGTAGACCGACACGCTATCCACTCACCCACCGTGGCAAGGTATAAATGGAGTGACATTGCTTCTTACAGAAATAGATGGAAAGTTGGATGCCACCCCTTGAGATAATGTTGTCATGGTTACCGATTTGCATTCCTTCATTAGTTTGTTAAATTAAATTAAATTAGTTTTCTGGGAATATTTCAGAAACTGTTGGATTTAGAGCCTTATAATGTACTTTTCGAGGACCCTTTAGGGCCCCCGAGTTTTGTTTCTGGCACCGAGAGGCTTTGTCTCGTCGTTGTACGCCATAATATAATACTAATAATAATAATAATATAATATAGGGATATGAATATAATAGACCTGCTGTACCACACCCGCAGATGTAAATCGCGTGAAAAAATCTAGAGTACCCCTTGACCCCCTTAAGCGCATTATACGTATTGATGAATTTTACGGCTTAATTTGGTTCCGTGATAACCTTCTAGCCTTTGCAAACTTTCACACTAATGTCATTAATGGAATTGCATTGCGTCTTACAGCAATAGATGGACCTCTGAGAATCTGTTGCCATGGTTACCGGCCTATATTTGTTCATTAGTTTATGAAATGAAATTAGTTTTCTGGGAATATCTAAAAAACTGTTGGTTTTAGGGCCTTAAAATGAGGTTTTGTCTCTCACATTGAGGGGCTGAAAATGAGCTTTGTCTCGCCCTTCTACGCTTATATCAGCATGTATTTTAAGGGGGTAGGCCTCCTTTTATGAGAGGTAGGGAGAATAGTTACATCAATGGTTAGTGTCGTGCCTCTGATGGGCAACTGTACCAAATTTTACGTTGATACACCCAGCCGTTCTCGAGTTATAAGGGAACAAAGTTGTTCACAGACAAACAAACAAACAAACAAACAGACAGACAAAACATTATTTTTCCGCGCATCCATCATAAAACAGTTTGAAACGCGTAAACAACTCAAATTTCCGTAGATATTCAGAAACTTTCATTTTTATATTAGAGAGATACTGTATACCACACCGCTCGGTGTTGACCGTGTTTTTTGCACAAATTTAGGTTTTACTCGCTAACCATCGGAGATACACGAAAAGTGATAAGGACGTTTCGGATAGAAAATTAAAATTTAAAGCTCTTGTATGCCATCAAAAGTTTGCTATTTCTTAGCGTTCTCTTTTTATTTGAAGTAGAATATGAAATTTTGAAACCAAAGGGTGTAGTGACGTAACATATGTGGATTTTACTCGCTAACCGTTGGAGATACACGAAAAGTGATAAGGACCTTTCGGATAGAAAATTATATGTTAAAGCTCGTGTATGCATCAAAAGTTTGCTATTTCTTAGCGTTCTCTTCTTATTTGAAATGGAAATATGAAATTTTGAAACCAAAGGGTGTAGTTACGTCGCATATGTGGGTTTTACTCGCTAACCGTTGGAGCTACACGAAAGGTGATAAGGACCTTTCGGATAGGAAATTAAATTTCAAAGCTCGTATGTGCCATCAAAAGTTTGCTATTTCTTAGCGTTCTCTTTTTATTTGCTAAGGAAATATGAAATTTTGAAACCAAAGGGTGTAGTGACGTCACTAAAATGGTCGCCATTTTTTAATAGTATCCTATATGCAAACATGGTAAATGAGCTACATCCATGCAAAGTTTCATTTAAATCGGACCAGTGGTTCTTGCGTTATTGAGTAACAGACAGAAAGACAGACACACACCATCTCATTTTTATATATTAGTATGATAGATGCCAGGTTTTGTCAGCCGTAGCCTGTCATACGTCAGGAAGTGCAGATAGCAAATCTAATGTTATCAAGCCAGTCGGTACTAAAATAAACTAATCTGCTGTATTTACTGTTCAACATAATTCAACAGATTGTATTCTCTGTAAAGCGCCTCACAGGTTATATTCCTGCGTTGCCTTTAAAGCTCTTTCTACCGACGAAAGACGCAAATTGATAGCTCATTGAAAGCTTATGGATATTGTGCGTATATTGTTTGCCGTAATTTTGTCCAATCATATTTCTTTTCCATTTTAATTTGCGCTAAGTCAAATCTTTATCCTTGCCATGATTGGAACTTTGTGCTGCTCTTCTGGCGGTTGAATTATCGGTCAAAATCCCTCAATCTTTAAAAATCCGATTTATTAAAACTTACTTTTGGAGTGACTCAGCCATCACGTTGGCATGGATTGCCAATCCTCCCTCACATTGGCAGGTGTTTGTAGCTAATAGAGTCTCCGAAATTCAACAATTGTCTAATCTTGAACAATGGCATCATGTATCTGGCAAGGAGAACCCTGCAGATGTCATTTCTCGGGGATGTTCCCCTCTTATGTTGGCTAACCTGACATTATACTGGCACGGTCCCCGTTGGCTTCTGCAAGAACCTTCCGCTTGGCCAAATTTTCCTCTTCCGGAGTTATCAGACTTGCCGGATGCTGGTAAGATTACTGGATCTTCTCTTCTCGTTTCCGACTCTCCCCTTCTCTTGCAGCGATATTCCTCTTTCCATAAATTGGTGAGGGTTATGGCTTATCTCCTTAGATGGAAATATTTTGTGGTAGAACAACCCCTTTTCCTAAGCCATATTTAACCCTTTCTGAATTAGGTTTAGCCACTACAAAAATCTTATGGCTTACTCAACAAGAAATATTCTCTGAAGAATGTCAGGTGTTGTCCCAAGGTCAATCCCTTAAGAAATCGAGTAGGCTTTCCTCATTCGCCCCTTTTTTGGATACTGATGGTTTACTAATAATAGGAGGACGTTTATCATTGGCTGATCTTTCTGAGGATAAAAAAAACATCCAATTAGTCTTCCCTCAAAGCATCTTGTCACTTCCATAATCATTCGTCAGTATCATTACCAGCATCTTCATGCTGGAACTCGTACATTACTTTCTGTCATTCGTGAAAGGTATTGGCCCATAAACGGAGTGCATGAAGTTACATCTGTTATCCGGAAGTGCATTCCATGTTTTAAATCCAACCCTAAAATTACCGCTCCGCTCATGGGTGATCTTCCCAACTTTAGATCTGCGCCTGCTAGACCCTTTACCTTTACGGGGGTGGATTATTACGGGCCTTTTGTTTACAGTAGAAATTCTCCTGGGGCTAAAAAATGAATTTCTGGAAAACTCTATATTTCGGTGTTTGTATGAATGGTCACCGGAGCAGTTCATTTAGAACTAGTTACCAACGCCTCTACTGCCTACTTTTTGGCAGTTTTTGCCAGATTTTCTGCTCGCCGAGGTCTTCCTTCAGAAGTATTCTCAGATAATGCTAAAAATTTTATCAGAGCTTCTGAACAAATTAAGAGAACTCTTACTCACAATTCAGCGCTGGAAAGGATTACTGATTATGCTCACCAGAGAAATTTCAAGTGGCACTTTATCCCCCCTTATGCACCTCATCAAGGTGGGCGTTGGGAGCCTTGTGTGAAACTCACCAAGAAGCACCTTAGACGTGTTTGTGGCCACACATCCCTTTCTCATGAAGAATTTAATTCCTTAATTATTTTTATTGAGGGCATAATCAATTCTCGTCCTTTATCACCCTTATCTAATGTTCCTTCAGATCTTCTGCCATTAACGCCAGGCCATTTTCTTATCGGTGGTCCGTTGACTGCCTCTCCCCCTTTGTTATATTCTAATTCTGCATCTTCTTTAGCCATTTCTTTGCGCAAAATTGAATGTTTGCGCAATAATTTTTGTCGTCGCTGGAGGTTGGAATACCTCGGTTTGCTTCAGCAGCGTGGTAAATGGCGTGTTTCCTGCTCTAACCTTCAGGTAGGGGACTTGGTCCTTTTGAAAGACCCTAGTCCCCCTCTTGTCTGGAATTTGGGTAGGGTTGTCGAGTGCATTCCTGGCAGAGATGGTAGGGTTCGAGTGGTAAAACTGCAGACTTTTGCCGGTCATTTTCTCAGGCCAATCACTATGATTGCTCCTTTGCCACGCGAGGCCTAACTTCTGCGCTTTCTTACTGCAATTTTTTCTCGCCCCTCCCAGCATGTTCGCTATTGCGAATGTTTTTTGTAGGCTATGTTTCCCGTACGGTTTGAAACACACGTTCAATTATTCTGCCCCCATTATTTTATTTCGTTATAATTGCAGTATGAACGCGGTGTTCTGTTTATTTATTTAACTTATGTTTCCACTTGAATTGTTGTTCTTTATTATTCATGTCAACTCACCTTTTTTCTGAAGTGTCTTTCTAGACGCACCATACTGTCACACTTTCTCATGAAGTACTGTGCTCACCTCAGCGGTAACCCTCGCAATGTGCATGGGGCTGTGCGTTGATTGGCTGTTTGACACCCCCTCCTTCCTTCTGGAACGTTCGGCGCGCTGTCGTCATTACCACTATATATTCTCCTCATCGCCGTACTGCCGTGTCTGTCTTCACCTGCCCACGGCTGTCTGACCACTTCAGTGCAGCCTGCTCGGTGCACTGTTTACCAACACTGTTTGACCTGAAGCTATCTACGTGGCAAGCCTCACTGCCTGGACTTTGTCGGGCTGAGCAGTCCGGGGTAAACAACCTTCATCTAGTTAACAGCTTCGTCACTTAAACTCTCTACAACTCGGTACGATGGAATCGTAACTGCTCGCACCTGCTAACCAGGTCATTCCCAAGAGGCCTGGCACTGCTGGTTAAGTTGCGCTGGAGTAATTATCATCCATCTCCTTTGGATGCCACATCACGGCTTCTTGGAGAATAACTTCACTGGACTTCACGACCCGCTCTACGCGGGCCAGCCAATTCATGGTCTACTCTAGGACCTTGGATTCTTGATGAACTAACTTGCCCTGCCCGGCAAATCATCATCGCTTCCTGCTATTGTCAGCGGGGTCTCCGCAGGATTATTTATGGAAGACACTCCCTGTGTCAAGTATCGAACTGGTGGTAACCAATCACTTATTTACATAATACAAGGCCAAGCCTTTAAAAATTTTTACTTGGTTGTCATGGATTTTTCTCTATGAATTTTTTATCGAGTGGCCTGTTATTAGTCTTTCTTCATGTAATCAATTTTGGCAATTCATTTTCTTTTTCCTAGTCAATGTTACTTGCAAGTTGTTTTTGAGTTTCCTGGAGAAACAGGCATTTTGAATTGCCTCTTTTAAATAAACCTTTTAATGCAAATAATTGTTACTATTTATCTAAATATTTTTAATATTCAAATAAATGTATCAACACGTGTCAAGTAACTTTTGTTCTCTTCCATATAATCATATTACAGTCCACTGTGTGCCCTAAACCTAATCCAATGCTATTTCCCTGTAGGGGTGATATCTTAACAAAACAACCTTTCCAACTGCCATTCGTATCATCATTATGACACAGTTCATAATTTGAGTTCATCCACTCACAAGTCGTCATGGCATCTGTACAGTAGAAGTCACTCCAAATATATTTCCTCTTGTCACGAAGTTCACTCAGTAAAGCATCATAAGCTCCAGTGGCGGGCAGCATCCATTGATTTCTTAAATCTTCGATATAAAATTGCGCTTTGGCCAATACATACACAAGGCGAGAGAACATGTACTTCGAAAGATTGAGTAACTTTTTTAAGTATACTGCCTTCACTCTTTCCATTTTCATCAGGTCATTCTTTGTCAGGTGTTCCCATATATTTTCCAGTGCATATGCAACTATTGGAGTAATTTTGAGCCTAAATAACGCCATGCCTGTATCAAGGGACAATTTTCCAAGTTGTCTTATGTCATTCATTGCTACAATTGCCGTGTCAACTTTGTCTTGTATGTGTTTCGTAAATACAACTCCCTGTGTTTGGAATATTACTCTTAAGTATTTAAAATGGTTCACTAATTGTAATCTTTTTCTCTCTCTAGTGTATCTTCTTCTCTTACATTGTTTCTTTCTAAACCTTTCTTTACTTGAAACCAGGCGGTTGAGGATTTCTTTTTCCCCAAATATTTAAAAATCTGTTTGGTTAACCTGCTATTATTCATTCTATATAAATGTCCAAAAAATAACAATCACCTCTTCTTTATTGTCTCCGTTATTTTTAGCCTATTTTCAATTTTGAAAAAAAAAAAAAAAAAAAAAAAGGTTATGAGATCACCTTTTGTCCGTGTGTGTGTGCGTATGTGTGTGTGTGATTCGTGTGTGTGTCCCCCATAATGAAATCTAAACAGCTGGCGCGATTTTAATGAAACTCGGTAGGTTCATAACACTATTCCGGAAGACCCCGACCGTGCCCTTAAATTATGTTACGTCTCACCAATCCAACATGGCGGCTGTGCGAAATATTTCACCAGCATTAAATATCTCCGAAACTATTCCCGATATCACCCTGGAATTTTTTGGAGTGATAGAGGGAACTACTAGAAGGTCATCTATGTGACATTTGAAAAACTGGTAACTACAAAATCAACATGGTGGCCACGCGAATTTGCGACTTTTAAATAGACGTTTCTCGCGATTTAACCAACCAAACGCAATAAAACTTGCTACAGTATATGTTTATACACATTGTAATGCACCGACATCTAACTTGGTTCAATTGTTTACATAACCACAAGATGGCGAATGTGCGAAATATTTCACCGGCATTCTATATCTCCGAAACTATCAGCGGTATCACCCTGAAATTTTGTATGAAGATAGAAAGCACTACTGGAAGTTCATCTATAAGTCTTTCAAAAACCGGTTAACTACAAAACGAACATGGCGGCCAAGCGAATTTGAAAATTTTAAATAGACCTTTCTCGCGATTTAATGTTTTAACCGCAATGAAATCTGGTACAGGAAATGTTAATACACATTGTAATACACTGGTGTCTAATTTAGTTCAATTGTTTACAAAACCTCAAGATGGCGGCTGTGCGAATTTTAAAATTAAGTTTTTATTTCTTGTGTCGTAATCATGCAATCGATGTGAAAGTTAGCATAATGAATCTACGCGATAATTTTCCTTTAATGGTACATGACTCTATGGCCTATACATTTAACAATCCAACATGGCGACCATCTGAAATATTTAGACGGCTCTGAATATCTACAAATCTAATATAGCAATCAAACTGAATGTTTTAGCCTATTTTCCACATTTTGCAAAAATGAGGGAAAAGTAGACTTATGAGATCGATCCGGGAAAATGTGTGTCTGTCTGTCCTTCTGTCTGTCTGTCCTTCTGTCTGTCTGGCTGTGTGTGTCCCCCCCCCTATCAACTCCTAAACGGCTGCAGCAATCGAAACCAAATTTAGTATGAGTAAAGATGTATACCGGAATATCTCAAGCGCATATTTGAAAATGATGTCAGTGCTACGAACTGCTGAAAAACCGCACTAGAAATTGGAACTCCATGTAGGATATCATGGAAGGTATGCATGGGAGCTATTCCAAAATTGGCACACATGTGGATAATACTATTTCAGTTTTATTTTCAGGAGGCCATACATGACCGTGTTGCCGATTTTTAAATGCATATAACTTCTACACTATTAATTGGATTTCAACCAAATTTTATATGTAATATGTGTACATAAACAGATATGACTGAGTGTATTCTTAAGAGCCACCAGGGCTGCCAACTGTTAATAAATGCTGTTTATACTTTTTAACCTATTATCAATATATCAGAAAGTATGCAAGCTGACAGCTCTATACTTTGCACACGTATAGCACCTGATACTCTAGATTAATTTGGAGTAAATAATATAAGTCAGTGCTGCCAACATGATTCTATGCTTGCTGATAGGTCCAATTTTAAAATACATGTATCTTTTATGCTGGCAAATGAATTTCATCCAAATTTGGCACAACAAGATATCATAATATTTCCGATTATTTCTAACCAGCACACGCATGACATTGTTGCCAAAATACTTTTACGCGTGCTGATAGATCCAATATCTAACTGCATGTAACATCCATTGAACTTCAACCAAATTTTGTATTCTGTAGTGCTCTATTAGGCTACATTATACCAGAAATATTTCGAACTAATTACACATTTCGAGGTTACCAACTTAATTTTGTCATTATTCTAGATAAGTTCATATACTGTAGAATAATCATTGGCATGAAAAGTAGGCTCTTTAGTTCGTCACGGAACTTCTTGTTTTATGTTCATAGGGGCTATGAACATAAGTTCACCTATAGGACTTTAAATAACCTGGTGATCACAAATCCAACATGGCGGCAACGCGAAGTATAAATATTCACATGGACTTTTCTCGCAATTTAACCATCCGAGTGCAGTGAAACTTGGTACAGTAAATCCTTATACGAATGTTAATCCACTGGCATCAAATTTATTTGAATTGTTTCCATAATCACAAGATGGCAGCTGTGCGAAATTATAAAATCTCCTTGTTACTTCTTGTGTCCTAATCATGCGATTGAAGTTTGAATGCTACACGTACACAATAATCTTCATGTAACAGTACATAACTCTAGGACCTACATATATAAAATCCAACATGGTGACCATCCGAAATATTTAGTCGGTTCTCAATATCTACGAATCTATTACAGCAATCAAACTGAAATTTTGTATGCAGATAGAGGCAATTAACATAAGTAGGATATATGAAACTAGGCTGTATAGTTCTTCACGGAACTACTTGTTTCAATGTTCCGATAGATTTCTTTGTTACTTCTTAGTTTCCAAAACTCTGTAGTTCTTAATGGACTGAGAATTTTATTTTTTTTCTGAAGCTTCTAATTTATCCAATTTATAATCTAGTATTAGACACTCAGTGGCATATAAGCATTCTGGTTTAATTGCTGTATTTTCAATTTCTTAGATAAACGTTTCAATTTCTTAGATAAACATTTGTTGTTATAGATATTCCTGGTTATGTCATATGCTCTTTGAATCTTGTGCACTCTTTCTTCTACAGAAGATTTTTCTGAGCCATTCTTCTGAATTATTTCCCCCAAATATTTGAACTTATCCACCCTCTTACTTTGACTAATTTTGGTTACCAGGGTTTCTGGAGCATTTTTAATATTTGTCATAAATTTTGTTGTTTCTACAGAAATCTTTAAACCTGTTTTATTGGCTATCTCTTCTAATAGATTGATTTGTACTGTTGCATGAGCTACGTTTTCAGAAAGAATGGCAAAATCATCAGCAAATGCCAGACAATTTACTTTAACACCACTGTTTTTATCCTTAGTGTTATAGGTGATATATTCTGCTCTTTCAATTTCTTATTCCAAATTCGTACCATTTTTTCAAGGATACAATTGAATAGGAGTGAGATAAACCGTCGTCTTGCCTTACACCTGTATTTATTTTGAATGGTTTTGAAGTTTCTCCCTCCCCCAGGGGCTCACATCTTGTGGGATGTGGTTTGGCGACCACGGGACGCCAGCTGAGACCGGTATTGCTTCCACTTACATGTGCCGGGCTCCTCTCTGTCTTCCTTCCTGTTGACCTCCCTTCGTCAACTCTTGTTCTTTTACGACCCCGACGATATTAGGGTATCCGAGGCCTAGGGAGTTTTTCACTTTCCCGCCTTAATTGGCCCTTGTCTCATCTTTCCTGATCCCTCCTTCTTCGAGGGGTCAGATCTCTTGTTTTCTTTTCATTATATTTCCTTTTCTCTTTAAGATTCCCGCACTGTTTTTGTTACTTGGTTCCCCATGTATCTAAATTCCCTTTAGCGATTTTTTTGGTAGATATTTTTACTCTACGTTGCATTTTGTAAGTTTTTTCGATCTTAATTACCACTCGCGTTTGTTTTCAACCTCAATTGCATTTTGTAAAGATTGACAATCTAAATTGCTTTTTAGTAAGTCTTTCAATGTAGGTTCAGGGCATTTTAGTGAGTATTTTGAATTTCAATTGCATTTTGTAAGTATTTTCCACCAAAACCGCATTTCGCAAGAATTTTAAATCAAAATTTTGTTTGGTGGGCATTTTGCAAATATTAGGTAGATTTCATTAGTAAGCTAACTATTGCAATGGGTACCATGTTTCGACTTCCGGAAAATTTCGACATATCTTCGCGTTTCACATCCCCCAGACCCCAAAACCACCGTCAGTTCAAAAGTTTATATATAATTTATGTATATATGTATATATATCAGTTTCTTGTGGACACGATAACTGCCGTAATTTTGCACCAATCACTTTGAATATTTTACATAACATGTATCCCTATAAAATCTCGGTCGAGTTCGTTAATGGGCAAAATCGGTCGAAGGGGGTGAAAATGGGGGGCTTTTTTCGAAAAAGTGAAATTGCGCTATAACTCTCTTAATACGTGAAATATCGAATCCATTCAAAGTTCATAATATGTGTCGGATAAGTGCCAAAAATTTATGTCAAATAAGTTTTTTGATAGCACCAACCATTGACCAAAGGGGTGGAAAAAGTGGGTTTTCCGGGAAACATTAATCATATCTCTCTTAATAGGCACAATATCAAAACCGTACAAAATGGACAATATTCCGCCAATAATTACCTAAAACTTTTGTCTGAAAGAATTTTCGATATGACCCACCATTACGCCACGGAGTGAGCAAAATGATTTAAATTATAAGAAAATTCCAAGTGCCATGAGTGGTTGCCATGACAACTTTACTTTTAATTGATACGGGTTGAGCCATCAGCAGTTGCTATGACAACGCCACTGCACGAGATCACATTCTGTTTTCATATGTCTGTGGGAAGCGACTTCGGTATCGGAACTGGTAGCATGCTGAACTTCTATGCCCAAGGTCGCGGGTTCAAACCCGGCTGAAGTCGTCGGATTTACTAAGAGCGCCAAAAAACCCTGAGTATGCTTTCCTTCGGAGGGGAAGTTCCAACGTTCGTTGCGAGTTGATGGTTCCGGTGGCATCTAGTGGCCAAGTTCACAGCTAGGTGTCGTTGATGGTAGTATTTTAAATTATGTAGCCTATTTTAGGTAGATTTCATCAGAAAGCTAACTATTGCAATGGGTGCCATGTTTCGACTTCCGGAAAATTTCGACATATCTTCGCGTTTCACATCCCCCAGACCCCAAACCACCGTCAGTTCAAAAGTTTATATATATGTGTGTGTATATATATGCATATATATCAGTTTCTTGTGGACACGATAACTGCCGTAATTTTGCACCAATCACTTTAATGTTTTACATAATATGTAACCCCTTAAAAAATCGGTCGAGTTCGTTAATGGGCAAAATCGGTTAAAGGGGGGGGGGGGGAAATGGGGGGGCTTTTTTTTCGAAAAAGTGAAATGTCGCTATAACTCTCTTAATACGTGAAATATCGAATCAATTCAAAGTTCATAATATTTGTCGGATAAGTGCCAAACATTTATGTCAAATAGGTTTTTGATAGCACCAACCATTGACCAAAGGGATGGAAAAAAGTGTTTTTTTCGGGAAACATTAATCATATCTCTCTTAATAGGCACAATATCAAACCCGTACATAATGGAAAATATTCCCCTAATAATTACCTAAAACTTTGTCTGAAAGAATTTTTGATCTGACCTACCATTACGCCAAGGGATGAGAAAAATGATTTCGGAATTAAAGAACATGCCAAGTGCCATCAGAGGTTACCGTGACAACGCTTCTAAATTGATGAGGGATGAGCTATCAGAGGTTGCCAAGACAACGCCATTGCACGAGATCACATTCATTTTTCCATCTGACTGTGGGAAGCGGCTAACTGGTAGCATGCTGAACTTATATGCCCAAGGTCGCTGGTTCAAAGCCGGCCAAAGTCGTCGGATTTTCTAAGAGCGCTAAAAACCCTCAGCATGCTTTCCTTTGGAGGAGAAGTTCCAACGTTCGTTGCAAGTTGCTGGTTGCGGTGGCATCTAGTAGCCAATTTCACAGCTAGGTGTCGTTCACGTTAGGATATGGTACAAAATTAGGAACTACTACTTAAAATTGACCGTCTGCAGACCTTACCTGAATCACAGACTAAAACAGTCATCACAATTAACACCGTTTATCAGATTCTACACACCCGGGGTTACATGACCACGTTGTCGCAGCCCCTAAACTGAGGAACCAACAAAAATCTCTGCGGGAGATAAAATTTTGCGAGAAGAAGTAACAGACTGTCTGATAGTTACACATCAGTTCCAAACCTTGCATAAGGACAGTGTGATCAGAAGTATAAAAATGAACCCCGAATGACAAGAAGGTTACCATCCCCATAAGACAATAAAATGATGAAAATATGCATACAAAAACGAAAAAAAAGTTGATTTTTAACCTCCAAATGTAAAATACTTTCTTGCAATCAATGAGGTCTGATCCTCCTACGAAAACCTGCATATTTTGCCTATTATAGCCAATCCCCTAGTTTGCCCGGTGAAATCTACCTCCGCCTTCCGCCGTGCCGAGAGGATTTTTTTATTCTCAATTGCATTTTGTGGGTATTTTGAATCTAAATTAAATTTTGTCAAGTAATTTCAATCTAAATTGCATTTTGTAAGTATTGTCAATCCACAAGAGCCGTTTGAACCTACCATACATTTTGTAAGCATTTTCAATTTCAATTGCATTTTGTAAGTATTTTGAATTTCAGTTGCATTTTGTGAATAATTTGGATTGGAACTGGGATATTTCAATATGAATTGCATTGTGTATTTTCAAATTCAATTGCATTTTGTAAGTATTTTGAACCTCAATTTCATTTTGTACGTATTTCGATCTCATTTGCATTTTGTAAGTATTTTGAATTTCAATTGCATTTTGTAAGTATTCTGACTCTACATTGCATTTTGTACGTATTTTGAACCTAGCCTACATTTTGTGGGTATTTTTTAATCTATTCTTTTTGTGAATCTTTTCGTTCTAAATTTCCTTTTGTAAGAACATTTTGTGAGTTGTTTCAATCTGGGTTCCTTTTTGTAAGTATTTTCCGTCTCACTTAATTTTCGTTCTGGTTTCCATTTCATTAACATTTTTGCTATCACCCAGACCATTAGGGGCCGATAACCTAGATGTTAGGCCCCTTAAAACAACAATTATCATCCCAACGAAATTTCTCCCCGAAATTTTACCTTTGATATAGTGTCTGTTTTCACGGATTAGGTTTGCCAGTTTAGATTTAACTCCAAATTCTCTGATTACTTTATCTAGAGTTTCCCTGTCGACAGAATCAAAAGCCTTTTTAAAATCTATGAATGACACTATTATGGTTCATTATTATTATTATTATTATTATTATTATTATTATTATTACGGTATTATTATTTACAATTAATGTACCAAATTGTTGTAATATTGTACTTTAGGCAGGACGTATTATTATTATTATTAATAATAATCATAATATACACAATATCAGTAACAATTTCACCAACAACATTAATAATCCCTGGCACTACAGCCCAAGAAGGGCCTAGGCCTACCAAGCGACCTCTGCCCAGCCATTTGGCCTGCAGATATTGGGGTGGCGCGTGATCAGCGCATCGGGTTCCCTCGGCCGTTAATCTTGGTTTTCGTGACCGGGGCGATGCCTCACTGTCAGACAGTTACTCAATTGTCCTCACGAGGCTGAGTGACCCCGTTCCAGCCCTCACGCCAGTTTCTAAAATCCCTGATGGAGCTGGGAATCGAATCCGGGGCATCCGGGTGAAAGGCAGGCACTCTACCCCAACAACATTACTGATGGTAATAACCCGAAGCAAACTTTCATGTTTGCTAGCTAATAATCCATTCATTGTAACAAAGGGTATCAAGGGAGGAACGTGGAACTATTAGTCCAAGCAGTTCCGAAAACAGTTGTTAGATGGCGTTAGTGCATCAGTGGAGTCGAGTGTATCAGTTCCAGGGACAGCACTCTCGACTCTGTTCGCAACCCATACCTACCCTTTAGGGTTGTGTTTACTCGTATCGTACAACAGGTCAAAGCAAGTAAGAAGCATGACCTTCCGCAAACCCTATTGGCCAATAAGCTGGGTGTGAGGAGTTGTTTTAAGGGTCATTTGGCCCTATCATCAGGGCATAGAAGCTCAGCATGTTACCAACTACGCCACCGAAGCCGCCTCATTACCTCATATGGAGTCTTACGATGTGTAAGTACCCAAATGCCATTTAAGTTAATCACTTGGAAGTTTATTTGTTTTGTTTTTATACAAAGGCGTAGGGCTACATAGTAGACTGGATACTGAAAGGCATAACAGTCTACAAACAATTAATTTCTTTTATTTCCTTCTTCAATATACAATGCCCATTAATTGGGTACAATCGTGTTGACCGACTGGAATGCTACAAAAAGTCAATTTTTATAGGCAACACTGAAAACATAATGGCTTCAAATCGCTACAGATAATTCCAAGTAAGTTAACTACCATACACAATTTGTTAGGCAATATTGTAATCAACATTCCTCTCGTAACTAAACTATTGTAAATTCTGGAAAATAATGCTAGGCATTCTTTACGTTATAGAGGTGTGCAAATTATTAGACTCAAAGGGAGTTTTCCAACATTTACTTTGTAGATTTTGTGACTTAATACAGTAGAACTATTTTGCAATACACTGAAATTATTTAAAATGTTTAATCAATATTCTTAATAACATTCTTTTAAATAATTGGACAGTAAATTAATTGTTTACAGTTTCCACTAAAAGAGGAGCCTTGGTAATGCAGAATGATACACGTTTTGTTTTGATTACTATCATCATCATCTTCCTAGCATTAATCCCGCTTTATTGCAGGGTATGCTCTTCTGCACTCTTCCATGCTGCTCGATCTTGAGCGTCTCTAGTTGTGGCATTCACTAGTTGCATGTCCTCCCGCATAGTATCCAGCCAGCGCTTTCTCGGTCGCCCTCGTGGTTATCGGCCTTTTAGACTGATGTCAAGTGCAGTTCTCGCGACTGAAGAGTGATTGCTACGCAGAACATGGCCATACCAACGCAGACGGCTCTCCCGAATTTTTTCAGGGATTGGAGCCACACCAAATGTAGCTCGAACATTGTCATTCCTGATGCGGTCCAGTCTAGTAAGTCCCTGTGTCCAGCGACTCATCTTCATCTCCATGACATGTATTTATTGTTCATGTCTCTTCGTACCTGGCCAGCATTCAGTACCATACGATGGCTCTGTAACTTTTCGACTTCAGATATAGTGACACATTCCGGTCAAAAAGGACTCCAGTAATTTGTTTTGATTACTATAGCATGTGCATTTAGAAGTCTTTTATTATTGATTGTCCACTCTTGAATTATTGAAAGATTCGTGGACAATGGATTGAAATCACCTGATCTGGAGGGTATGTTCCCAAGTCAATGAAAAAAAAAATGGACCCAACTCAGGTGTCCCTCAGAATTTCCAATTTCGAAAACATTTCCAGGTGCAATTCCTTATGGGAAAAGTTGTAAGTCCACAGGAGAGAAAACATTACTAAATAGGGTGATAAAAATAAAATGATTTTGATTAAAAAATTGTGACTGATTTAAGGGGGGACCTACACCTATCTTCTTCCTAGCATTAATCCCTTGCGGGGTCTGCTACTTTGCTACATCTCCTCCACTTCTTTCGGTCGTTGACATCTTCTGTTGTTAGACCAACAGCGTGCATGTTAGCCCTGATGTTGTCAGTCCACCGCTTTGCAGGTCTTCCACGTGGTCTTGTTCCACCTGGGTTGATGTGGAGTGCTCTTTTGGCAACTGAGTTGTTCTGTCTTCTCATGACGTGACCGTACCAGCGTAGACGAGCCTCCCTCACCTTCTCGACAATTGGTGCAATACCAAATCTTCGCCGGACGTCTGTGTTCCTTGTGTGGTCAAATCGGGTCAGCCCCATCGACCATCGGAGCATCTTCATTTCCATCGTATTCAAAATTTGCTCATGTTGTTTGGTGATAGGGCGACATTCGGTCCCATAGATGGCTGCTGGGCGTACCACAGACTTATAGACCTTTGCCTTTAAATGCAGAGGCATCTTTTTATCACAGAGAACTCCAGTGACTTGTCTCCACTTGAGCCAGGCTGCGTTTACCCTCATCCGAGTATCAGGAGTGGCGTCACAATTTGAAGTGACAGTGGACCCTAAGTACTTAAAATGCATGGTCTTCTGCAGATTTTCTGTCCAGATACTGATGGTACCTCTAGTTTGGGGGCCACATTCCAGGTATTCTGTCTTCTGGATATTGAGGTGTAGTCCATTTTCAGCCAGTCTGTCGTTCCACGTTTGAACCCTGTGCTGGAGTTCAGGGCGGGTTTTTTAGGTAAGTACCACATCATCCGCATAGAGAAGGGTCCAGGGATGTGAGGTCTGTATGTCCGCCGTTGCTGTATCCATGCAGAGGATGAATAACAGTGGTGATAGAGCAGAACCCTGATGAACACCCACAGTGATTTCAAAAGGTGGGGAGATTCCAGCTGGACTCCGAACTACACTAGTGGCATTGCGATACAGAAGTTGCACCCAGCTTACATATTCCTCAAGGACTCCATGGCAATGAAGAGCTCGCCAAATACGATCATGAGGGATACGGTCAAAAGCTTTCTCTAAATCGAGAAATGCCAGGTGTACACTCCGCTGCCTCTCTCTGTGCTTTTCCATTAAAAGGCGTGTGGCATGGACAGCATCGATGGTACTGCATCCCTTAACAAACCCACACTGGTTTGGTGTTACAGTGACAATATTTCTGAGTCTACAATCAAGCACACGCTCAAATATTTTAAACGTATGACAGAGGAGTCGAATATGGCGATAAGTTGAGCAGTCACCCACATCACCTTTTCCCTTCCAGATTGGAACTGTTATGCTAGTTGTCCATGCATGGGGAAGTTGGTTCTCAGCAATGATCCGGTTAAAGAGTGTGGCAAGGAATTCTGAGGCAGGCCTTCCTAGAAATTTCCATATTTCCGTCGGTAAGTCATCTGGCCCAGTTGCTTTCCCACTCATCATTTTGCTAATGGCAAGCATTACTTGCTCGGATGTAATTGGAGGAATGGGTCCTAAGGTAGGATCAGGACTTGCGATTGGTGGGTGTGGAAATTCTTCGTTGCAGATGCCAAAAAAGTAGTCTGCCCAACGTTGGAGGATAGATTGCTGTTCTCGTAGTAGCATAGCGTTCGCATCCTTGATGTGCATGACATGTCCAATGTCCTGAGTTGAACGATTACGGGACTTAGCAAGACGATATACATTGTTTTCTCCTGATGGTGCGTCAAGCTGGTCGTACAGGTCTTGATAATAATTGTCCTTTGCAGCAGCTACTGCTCTTTTTGCTGCTGATTTCAGGTTACGGTATTGCTGGAGGTCAGTATCAAGACGCGAGTTCCACCAAGTTTTGTAGGCCATCTTTTTCTCCCTGATAACTTGCTTGACTTCATCACTCCACCACCAGGTCTGTTTATCAATATATTTTCGTCCGGGTATGGTTTTTCCCACAGTTTCTTTCGCCGCCTGATGTATCTGTTTCACAGCATCCCTCCACGTGCCATCAACTGATTGATCAGACTTCACCGGGAAGTTTGCCAAGGCTGCGACCAACTCATTGCGGTGGGAATTCAATCTCCACCACTTGATACGCTTAGACCCAGTTTTAGGTTTTATTTTGGGTCGCTTAACGTTTTTATAAATATCAAGGACAAGCAATCGGTGTTGAGGGGCAAAGCTGTCATACGGAATCACTTTGGTATCTGTCACCAGCTTCATATCTTGTTGCCGAACTAGCCAGTAATCGATATGAGTAGCATGTGCTCCACTGGTATAAGTAGCCAGATGTGTTAGCCTCTTTTTGAAATATGTGTTGGTCACAATCAAGTTATGAGCTTCTGCACAGTCAAGTATCCTACATCCGTCATCATTGCGGACACCAAGCCCATGTCCTCCATGGCATCGCATATATCCTTCACGCTGAGACCCAGCATGTCCATTAAAGTCTCCTCCAAGAATAATGGACTCATCCTGGGGGATTGCTCGAAGGTGGGTATCCAGACTGTTCCAGAATTCATCTTTCTCATCCTCTGTACATACAGTTTGAGGTGCGTAGCAAGATATAATGTGGGCAGTGATTTCTGCTGAATCAATCTTGATAGACATAAGCCTATCTGACACCCTGTTGACATTGGTGACACTGTTGCGGTAGTGCTGGTCTACGATTATTGCTACACCGTTTCGTGCTGCGCTGGTACCGTGAAAGATGAGTTTGTAGCCATCTCCAATTTCTTTCGCCTTTGAACCACTCCACTTGGTCTCCTGGATGCAGGCAATGTTGACACGCCTGTGTTAAAGCATTTCTGCTAGCTCACGATGTCGGCCAGTCAACGTTCCAATATTGAGGACAGCGAATCTTAGTCTTAGTTGTTTGGGTTGAACTAACTTCTTTAACCTACCCCGTTCATGAGTAGGTAACCCTCGCTCATTTCTCACGTCACTCGGGCGCAAGTGGCGCGCGTCGCTTTGGGGGAACGCCCTAGCATGTTCCGAATTTAGAAGAGACTTAGCCATTGATGCGACAGGAAATACCTCAACCGGCGGGTTGCTTCGTCTGTCGTTGAGGGCATTTTAACGCTACTGCCAGCATATAATTCGGCCGCCCCTAACATGGGGTACAGACGCCGTGTGTAGCCGCCCGCTCCGGGTCAGACGCTACAACTGATATTTACCCCCCAAAATGAGGGTGATATCTTTTACTCAATTAATCCCGAGCACTGGGCTGCCACATCCGCCACTTACACTGTACCGAGGATTATCCTCTCCACTGTAACTGCCGTTGAGGTCTTCACCGTAACCCTGGCAAGGGACCCTTACAAGGGACTACCAGCCGGGTCAGCTGGACCAAGGTTTTTTAAAGAGGTGTTACTCCTCTATCACTCGCCCTTTGTCCTGACTTGTGACAGGCAGAGCCTGGCTTCCCAAACATTGGGTCCAGGTTGGTGGGGTTGGGGGACCTACACCTATAAGGATCCAAAAATCATGTATATTTCACTTTTTCATTCCTCAGCAACAGAAATTACTAAAAAATTGTAACTTGGTCTGCCAATCACACTATGCTTTACCAATATGTTCATGTATTTACAAGTAATATGGCGATGCATTTCAGGAAATTAGGCATTTAAAATGGCGGCTGCATATTGTGCTCTGATCCACCGTTTCCCTAATATTTTAAACAAATATCATTGTTTTTCAAAAATTCCTTTTCATTATATTTACTAATGCAGTAGCTAGAGATTGGCCCAGAATCATTGGAATCTATGAATAAAATGATTTTTATAAGTGTAATTTTTTTACAATTTTTTTCACGGAATAATTTTTAGAAAACCGAAACTATGACATGTACAGCAACAGCTCTAGGTCATATTGTTCTCCTCTATAAGATACAAATGTATACTAAAATTCATTTAATTATCTAAGGAAACGGATTCGAAAATCCAAAGTTTCGGGGAACGAGCAACAAAATTACCAATGTGTAGGAAAACTTCTAAAACGTCGGTGACAGAGACGGTGACAGTCCTGCACGTTTTTGGTCATAACTTCAAAAGTATTATACATATCAAAGAAATTGTTGCAGTGATTTGAATAGGAAGGATCAATAAACGTAGTAAAAAAATTGAAAAATGACAAATTTTGATCCTTATAGGTGTAGAGGTCCCCCCTTAAATTCATTTGAGTCTAATAATTTGCACACCTCTGTATCTACGGTAATTGGTTCTTGTGAAAATACACATCACTATTTTTTTTAGTCTGGGTGCATGAATAATATTTAGGCTGGACTATGTAATATCGGAGTGATATCGTGTGAGGTGGGATATTGAATGCTGTCAATGGCCGTCATTGCATATTCTGTTAGATCCAGAGGTGGGTGATCTATTGCAATGTAATGGTTAAAGACCACATAGAGTTGCATGCAAAATAGATACACTGCATAATATTCTTGATTAGGGATGCACTTTGCCATGTTTGGTTATACTACCTTCTTTTTCTTGCAGGTTTGTAATGTGTGGTGGCACTGCAATGGAATGGCAAATCTATGTTGATAATTTGTTGAAATGAAGTACACTTCTGAATGTGGGCTATCTATGTAAGAATGAGAAATGTATAAAATATGTAGGCTACCACAGAATATGGACTTGATTTTGTAATAATTTTTTTACTTCCAAGTTCCTTATTTATATCCCGATTTCCAGTATTCCATTAAGTAAAGGCAACATTTTCGTGTATTTGTATTGGCGATAGTTTTTCAAACTTATTTATTTCCTGTGATTTTTTCTTAATCTCTTTTTAACTGTGTAGGCCTATATTAATTTGTGGGCCGACAACCTAGATGTCAGATCTCTTCAAACAATTGGCCATCATCATTAACTTGTATTCCTCACAGGCAAGGGCCAAGTTGTGCAAGTTTGCTTTATGAAGCCATAATAAATAAATGAGATTGATACAAACTAACGAAATGCACATTCTCGGGAAGAGGGAACAGGGACCCACGGCACAGTGGGTAATTTCAAGCAACAAGCCGGCCAAAAATATATATTTTCCACTCATGTCTTTGCTGTGCATTTTCTGTGAGTCATTTTTATAAGAGCCTTAGGCACAGTAATTAAGCGCTGAAAGGTTGCGCTGTCTGGTTATCTTATCTCACCGAAGGCCTGAAGTGGCTCTTCTCCGTTACGGTATAATATCCTGGGATGGTGAGTTCTCAGTTCTTTTTATGTAAGGGCTCACTCAGTAAGGAAGTCAGAACTAAATATTTCTTTGAGTGCAGTGTCAATATATTAGATGAAAGTATATATTTTTATATAGTTTGTAGCATTTGTTGTAAATTACTATATTATTGTCCAGGTTGTATGTTTCAAAAGTCAGGTATACTGTGTCCATGCGCTATCTAATCATAGAAATCTGGGGTAACTTGTCAATAGTGTTGCCTTCGATATTTGTAATAAAAGATTTTATAGAAGTTATCTAAACCATATTGAATAGGAAACTGTGAATTTTTGCTGCGACCTGGTGCGACTATGACAGATATTAATTTTTTTCAGAAGTCATTGACTCTGTAACCCGGAGATCAGTTTTCGAGCCGTGGAGGAACAGCAGGGAAAATAAGCATAACAATGACATTGTGAATGTTGTAATTGGACATTTAGGACTTCAGGATTGTTCTGAGGAAATATCCAATTCAATAAGGGAATCGGTCAGTATTTTTGTGCAAAATATAGTAGAAAAAGGAACAAATTGCTGAAGTACAAAAAAACTTGGTTGGAACAGTAAGTTAAGCTTGCAAGAGGGGTAAATAAATCACTGCTGTGTGCCTCACGACAATGTCAGGCCGAGTACTGCCAGTACTAGCACTCAAGGTTGTCCACGTAAACTGTTTGGAGAAACGAGGGTATGCTCTAAGAGCAGGAAATATAGATCACTTCTTGAAAATACATCACAAGAAGAAATGTTTCTGCCACTCATATGAGTCTTTGAGCTTCTGAGAAACTCTTTCGTGTGGGTATGCCATTGGTAAAGTGGCTTTTGGCATGTACGCAAAGGAAACAATAAAATTGTACCTACAAAAATACAAGTGGTACTACATGGCTGTAACTATACACTAACTCTTGGTTCATGGAGAGGTCATTGCATTTCACGGTTTCTAGGTAGTCTCTTCATGCTGCCATAAGAACCATATGCCAGTCCTCCAATGGAGTTCTTGATGTACGACATCCTTGGATGTCCCCTAGGTTTCTTTCCCAATACTTTGCCCTCGATAATGATTTGGAGAAGAGAGTCGTGCCTGAGTACAAGTCCAAGGAACTTTGTTTCCTCTTAAACATCGATCATCCTTCACATCCTGCAGAACAAGGTCATTTTGTTTTCCTGTCCATCCAACTTGCTTTTGTCATTCTTCTCCAAAACCACATTTCTGCAGACTTAAGTTTTGTTTTCTCCTGTTTCCCTAGTGTTTAGGTTTCCCATCCATACAGTGACCCTTTCTATAGGCTGCTTATTTCCTAGGACCCATATGTTGACAGTTTAGGGAAATCAAGGAAGAGATAGTTGGTTGCGCTTTCAAGAGAAGTGCTAAACTTGTCGTCTGAGCCTCCTGCATCTGGTTCTCCCGAAGGAGATACCTACAGTGAAGATGCCGATTCTGATGGAACTGCATCTTGTAGATATTGTACTCAATACGGAAAAAAGGTAATCATGACCAAGTTCATGGATATACACTGCATCTAATGTCGAAATTGTGTGGTAAGTAGGCCTACAAGTATTACTAGATCTGTATTCAAACATTCTAAACCGCATGTCCCATAATTAACTTTAATTAAAATTTTCTGAACCTAGGCTCTCTCGAAATATTATAAAAATTACTAGTTTCATTTTTGATGCAGTTATTTGATATTTGTTATTGACTGACCTGGCACATAATTATCTACAATAATAGTTGCATACTATATCTCATTTTAATAGTCCACTTGTTTCCAAGATATGATTTTTTGGCAGGCTTGGCTACACCAGGCCGCAGGTTATGGTTCAAATTTCCCGCGTGAAAACTTAAAAGTTCTATGTGTCACCTAGAGAGGCGTCACTAGCGTGCTAAGCGGCGCATGGGTGGTGGTAATTATCGGAATTAAATTTAAACTGCTTTGGTGCTGACAACTGGGGAATATATTGTGACTTTCTATGATTATTTTCAACGATTTAAAATGTATTTTGCAGAAAACCAGGACATTTATTCTCCGAATAGAAAATTCGCTCCAAAGCCCATTACCGTAAAAGAAAAATGTCATGGGAAAAGGGGTCTTGTGGTAGCCTCGTCCGATACGACTACATTTACATAACTCGTATAAATTTAAATACGGTCCCCTTATTAACGGCGTTGCCCGCTTTACTTGACAAGGTAAGTAGCATCGATTCTTTAAATGTTATAGATGGGAACGTATTAAATGTGTATCATGGTGGCCATTCTGCCTTTATGTTGGCTATATAGTATTTAACAGCCAATCAAAATTTTAAAGTGCATTGGTACAAAAATCTAACTCCAGAGTGCATTATTGTATTTGAACAGCCAATCAAAATGTTTCAAGTTGTTTACTACAAAAATATAACACACGAGTGTGTCTAGAGCTGTAAGAGCTAAGGGGGCGAATAATGTAGGGTTTGGTGGAGTTGGTATCACTGCTCCGCTGCACCGTCAGCATAAAACACAAAAACTGATTTGTTTTTATCAGTACTACACATCATTGGTTATTCGGTTACGGAGTCCTCCATACATGACTTGCTCAATTTTGTCTGAATTGCGATCATGTTGGCACTTTTGAAATGTGCCACTCAAACTTCGAAATTTCTCCTCACAGCTGAGACTGCTCGAAAGCCAGAAGCAAGCCATCTTGCATCTAGAATCCTTCGAATTTTAAGCAGTAAGATTTCAAGTCCATTCCCTGACTGGTGGTAAACTGTACTCAGTTTATCAAGGAAAGATATGACGTGGTTTACATGTGAGGAGAAAACTTAACTCACAACATCACCTACCGAAGTGGAGTAGTGGGTAGCATGCTGAGCTTCTATGCCCAAGATCGCGGGTTCAAACCCGGCCGAAGTCGTCGCATTTTGTAAGACTGTTAAAAAATCGCACAGTATGCCTTCCTTCGGAGGGGAAGTAATGACGGCGGGCCCATGTCATACAGTTATGGCATGGAAAAGAACCTTCCACTAACTACATTTGTGGAAGCTAAAATTTGTAGGTTAGTTTGATAACGCTATATTAAATCCAACGTTTATCGCCAGCTGCTGACTGCGATGGCATTTAGTAGCCACGCCCGCACCTAGGTGTCGTGGACGGTAATATTTGATAGCAAAAGTATGAACTGCTTGGAAAAAAATAATCCTCGGCAGTCCTTCTACCTGAATCACAGATAACACACACTAATACAGCCATCACAATTAACACCGGTTATCAGACAAAGTCACGGGGCTACAGGACCGCGTTGTCGCAGCCCCTTAACTAAGGATCCAACTAACCATGACCTACCGAAAGCCAGTGGAGGCTCGCACTTATCGCAGTTGGTGGGCCCGCATGTACAAGCATTAACTCACTTTATATGTAGATCAGCTCCAGGCGTCGAGTCTTGAACGTGACGAATTTTTCCATGACGAGGTTTTTGAAATTCGGTATCTTGTCAAGTGCTATGTTTAAAGTGAATGTTATACAGCCAGAATTGCAACCCTTTTCAGTTCGCAGGGTTAATTATGCTTAATGACATAATTTGAATGAGATAAGCTTAAATCATCATTTTACATTTGTCATGAAAAATAAAAACATAACAGTAAACATCCGGGACCTGGAAATGTTATTCAACAAGTTCGGATTGTATTATTTTCTAAAGCTATACACAACATATCCGCTATCCGTACAGCCATGTAAACTATATCCGTATGGCGATAAATGTTGCGGACATCCGCGCAGAGCTTTTCCCATGGCATTCCTTGAGGTACACTTTGCTCCTCTTGAGTCTCGAGAAGCAGCGGTAGTCATAGGCAGGGTGATAGCGATACGTAACAGTGTAACAACCTCTGTAAATAACTGAGGTACACTTTGCTCCTCTTGAGTCATAGGCAGGGTGATAGCGATACGTAACAGTGTAACGACCTATGTAAATGACTGAGGTACACTTTGCTCCTCCTGAGTCATAGGCAGGGTGATAGCGATACGTAACAGTGTAACGACCTCTGTAAATGACTGAGGTATACTTTACTCCTCTTGAGGCACGAGATGCAGCGGTAGTCATAGGCAGGGTGATAGCGATACGTAACAGTGTAACGACCTCTGCAAATGACTGAGGTACACTTTGCTCCTCTTGAGGCACGAGAAGCAGCAGTAGTCATAGGCAGGGTGATAGCGATACGTAACAGTGTAACGAACTCTGTAAATGACTGAGGTACACTTTGCTCCTCTTGAGGCACGAGAAGCAGCGGTAGTCACAGGCAGGGTGATAGCGATACGTAACAGTGTAACGACCTCTGTAAATCACTGAGGTACACTTTGCTCCTCTTGAGGCACGAGAAGCAGCGGTAGTCACAGGCAGGGTGACAGCGATACGTAACAGTGTAACGACCTCTGTAAATGACTGAGTTACACTTTGCTCCTATTGAGACACGAGAAGCAGCGGTAGTCATAGGCAGGGTGATAGCGATACGTAACAGTGTAACGAACTCTGTAAATGACTGAGGTACAATTTGATCCTCTTGAGGCACGAGAAGCAGCGGTAGTCATAGGCAGGGTGATAGCGATACGTAATACTGTAACGACCTCTGTAAATGACTGAGGTACACTTTGCTCCTCTTGAGGCACGAGAAGCAGTGGTAGTCATAGGCAGGGTGATAGCGATACGTAACAGTGTAACGACCTCTGTAAATGACTGAGGTACACTTTGCTCCTCTTGAGGCACGAGAAGCAGTGGTAGTCATAGGCAGGGTGATAGCGATACGTAACAGTGTAACGACCTCTGTAAATGACTGAGGTACACTTTGCTCCTCTTGAGACACGAGAAGCAGCGGTAGTCATAGGCAGGGTGATAGCAATGCGTAACAGTGTAACGACCTCAGTAAATGACTGAGGTACACTTTGCTCCTCTTGAGGCACGAGAAGCAGCGGTAGTCATAGGCTGGGTAAAAGCGATACGTAACAGTGTAACGACCTCTGTAAATGACTGAGGTACACTTTGCTCCTCTTGAGGCACGAGAATCAGCGGTAGTAATAGGCAGGGTGATAGCGATACGTAACAGTGTAACGACCTCTGGAAATGAGACGGAGACTCGAAAGTTTTACAGCTCCACCGATATTTCGAAATTCTTCTCTTCGGTGTAAACATTTTCCTGTGATAGTGTTATGATTCTATTTATATATTTCCCTGTTTCTAGTTACTTCAATGTTATTACGCTCAACCGATTGTTGATACGACGAACTTAAGCGTAACTCTGCAAAATTTTACATCTTATTTAAATGAGTTCCGGAAGATGCGTGCTTCTGAATTTCTTCGCTCAGTTTTCTAAGATCTGTCACTCCGTTTTGAGTTCAGCTAAATTCTCCACCGACTATACTGTGAAATAGTATACAAGTATTTCTTAAAATCACACAAGCATACTACCGGTACATTAGAATATTGATCTATATTTCGCATGTTGGCAAGACCGATTATACAAGTGTTGGAAGAAAATACACAAATCATGGAGAAGGTGGAATGCCTCCCTTTCATTGGCTAAGGGATGATGATGGACATGGTTCTTCAAGTACCCACTAAATGCCGTGTGGACCTACTTGAGTTCCATCCTTCTTCTACTCATGATTCTCATTGCCATTCATTGCTACAAACCTAGTCATGTTGCAGCAAAAGTTTTCCCATTTAAACATTTTGTTGCGATAGTATTATGATTGTATTTATAATTTATTGCATTAGAATATAAGTCGCAAAATTTCTGAATACGCATTAAGGGCTGTTAGCCGCTGCCAGTACATTATTTGAGCTGTTTGTAAACTTTATGCATCTTTTGTTTCCAAAGAAGTTTTGGCACTCTGTGGCGTTGCTGCAAGAATTGCAGCACCCAAAGAGGCTATCATAGGACAACTTGGCAATGGGAGAAGTGGTTTCAGGAAGTGCAAAGTTAAGTTCTTAATGTGCTGCCGAGAATGCAACAGCCATGCGGGGGGGGGGGGGGGGGGAAGCGGATTTACAAGCCGTAACCCCGTTACTTTCAAAGTGTAAAATCATATTGTCAGATACCCTGGGAGAGCTGCGGCTCCCCTTCACGAGACGAAAGCTCTAGCCTGTGATTGGCACAATGCCACAACATTAGGAAACTGTTACTTTATTAAAGTAATTACACCCTTCTTCTTTCCTAGCATTACTGCAGCCCCGTCAGTTGACACTGCAACAAGATTCTGTTTCAGAAACTCATCATTGAAGAACAATGCAACCAAATAAGTCACCAATGCACTAAATATACCTTCAGCAGTGACATCTTGCAATTCAATATTCCCCCTCCCAAAAGAATGCTTGCTGACTGATCCATTTATGGAAGTGTTGTACTCAGGTACACTATCAGTGATGACAGCTGACTGAGTGTGGTACTTTCATCAAAGGTGGGCAATTTTACTATTTCCATGCACCACCGTATCATGTTTTCTACCTTTATTCTCATTTCTGTCGCGATATGAGAAACAATATTTATGCATGCGTTTGTTGAATGAAGAATGCGGCCCATATTAACGCAATGCAACTCCTGCACGTCAATTTCAGTTTCGAAATCGTGGAAGGCTTGATTTTTCTTGACTACTTTATATGCTGTTTGAAATACATTGACAGTTATTTCGTTTCCCTTTTCGAAAGCCTTAGTGCATGTAGTTTCCAAAGTTTTCAATTTTGTGGTTTTTACTATTTTAACTGCAGCCTGAACTCTCTTATTGTTTAAATCTTTTCTTGCTGAGAGAAAGCATTTGCTGAGATTTCTTTTTAGTTTCACCAGTTGCACAAATAGAAACTGAAACCCACTGCTGTGAAATGTTCATCCCTCGTGATGTGCATTCAGTTCCGAAGTCGCCAACTTCTTCACAAATTTTGTAGCCAAGTTTTTATTTCTTACCACCAACTATTCGTACTTACTGCAAAATTCCTGCCTTTTCTCCAAATTCCAGTATTCGAGAATGTCTTCCGTCCACTGTTACACGCGATTGAAAGCTCTTTGTTGTGATCTTCTTTTGCATTACCACACGACACTCTTGACGTTTCTCCGTCATTTTTTATGTTCGAATCATTACCATTCAGCTATTTCAATGCCTGGGTGGATGTTAAATTGTTCGTTATTTTCTGCATCCTTCAAAACTTCCCACACGCACAAAATAACAACTCACCCCGCCTCCAAACACTAGCTAGCGGTGTGCCGAGTTACCGACCAAAGGAAACATTCGACAGATCGATTTGAATCAAGAATTACTAGAAATCTGATTCAGCGTTGATGCCAGCTGATCGATGAACTTTCAATTCGGAAGTTATATTGGCCGGACTAGATACAAATGTACCAATATGTTTTCTTAATAAGTCTTTAAATGTTTAAGGGGAACGTGTACCCCCGCGTTTCCCTGACAAAGGCACTATATATATATTGTGCCCATTTTGAGGAAGTGTCCATAGCTCTGGATGAGACGAGTTGTATTTCTAAGGCGGAGTTAAAATATTTGAAGATAGCGCCTAGCGGTTGAGGAAATCACCGTTGTGGCTGACAGCGCAGCGAAGGTTGTGTCGTATCGTGAGTGATCGCCGAGGTAATTTTTATAACACGAAAACGAAGTGGTTGAATAACTAATACATCGAGGGATAAAAGGAAAAAAATCTATGATTTATGGAATTTATTTCATGTGAATCCAACAAGGAACTCCAGAGATATGGAATGATGCGCGAGGAGCGATGCGCAGTGGTTGTACTAGCACGTGGCGAGAGCAGTCAGTTGGAGGCAGTGGAGAGAGACTCATTCAGACATATTTTTCAGTGTGCTCTATGACAGTTTTTCTAGGTGAGGCCAACTATTGCGAGTGCAGAGTTATGTTGGATAATATCCAAACCCTCAGTATAGCTAGTCTTCGAACTGGGCTAACCCCTAACCCGTGTTTTGCGCGTCTAGACGAGGACTGGGGTGGACTATGCACAGCGTGTGCAGAGTTATGTTGGATAATATCCAAACCCACAGTATAGCTAGTCTTCGAACTGGGCTAACCCCTAACCCGTGTTTTGCGCGTCTAGACGAGGACTGGGGTGGACTAGGCATAGCTTGTGCAGAGTTATGTTGGATAATATCCAAACCCACAGTATAGCTAGTCTTCGAACTGGGCTAACCCCTAACCCGTTTTTTGCGCGTATAGACGAGGACTGGGGTGGACTATGCACAGCGTATGCAGAGTTATGTTGGATAATATCCAAACCCACAGTATAGCTAGTCTTCGAACTGTGCTAACCTCTAACCCGTGTTTTGCGCGTCTAGAGGAGGACTGGGGTGGACTGTGCACAGCGTGTGCAGAGTTATGTTGGATAATATCCAAACCCACAGTATAGCTAGTCTTCGAACTGGGCTAACCTCTAACCCGGGTTATGCGGGTATAGACGACGACTGGGGTGGACTATGCATAGCGTATGCAGAGTTATGTTGGATAATATCCAAACCCACAGTATAGCTAGTCTTCGAACTGGGCTAACCCCTAACCCGGGTTTTGCGCGTCTAGACGAGGACTGGGGTGGACTACGCATAGCGTGTGCAGAGTTATGTTGGATAATATCCAAACCCACAGTATAGCTAGCCTTCGAACTGGGCTAACCCCTAACCCGTGTTTTGCGCGTCTAGACGAGGACTGGGGTGGACTATGCATAGCGTGTGCAGAGTTATGTTGGATAATATCCAAACCCACAGTATAGCTAGCCTTCGTACTGGGTTAACCCCTAACCCGTGTTTTGCGCGTCTAGACGAGGACTGGGGAGGACTATGCATAGCGTGTGCAGAGTTATGTTAGATAATATCCAAACCCACAGTATAGCTAGCCTTCGTACTGGGTTAACCCCTAACCCGTGTTTTGCGCGTCTAGACGAGGACTGGGGTGGACTAGGCATAGCTTGTGCAGAGTTATGTTGGATAATATCCAAACCCACAGTATAGCTAGTCTTCGTACTGGGCTAACCCCTAACCCGTGTTTTGCGCGTCTAGACGAGGACTGGGGTTGACTATACGTAGCGTGTGCAGAGTTATGTTGGATAATATCCAAACCCACAGTATAGCTAGCCTTCGTACTGGGTTAACCCCTAACCCGTGTTTTGCGCATCTAGACGAGGACTGGGATGGACTATGCATAGCGTGTGCAGAGTTATGTTGGATAATATCCAAACCCACAGTATAGCTAGTCTTCGTACTGGGCTAACCCCTAACCCGTGTTTTGCGCGTCTAGACGAGGACTGGGGTGGACTAGGCATAGCTTGTGCAGAGTTATGTTGGATAATATCCAAACCCACAGTATAGCTAGTCTTCGAACTGGGCTAACCCCTAACCCGTGTTTTGCGCGTATAGACGAGGACTGGGGTGGACTATGCACAGCGTATGCAGAGTTATGTTGGATAATATCCAAACCCACAGTATTGCTAGTCTTCGAACTGAGCTAACCCCTAACCCGTGTTTTGCGCGTCTAGAGGAGGACTGGGGTGGACTATGCACAGCGTGTGCAGAGTTATGTTGGATAATATCCAAACCCACAGTATAGCTAGTCTTCGAACTGGGCTAACCTCTAACCCGGGTTTTGCGCGTCTAGACGAGGACTGGGGTGGACTATGCACAGCGTGTGCAGAGTTATGTTGGATAATATCCAAACCCACATTATAGCTAGTCTTCGAACTGTGCTAACCCCTAACCCGTGTTTTGCGCGTCTAGAGGAGGACTGGGGTGGACTGTGCACAGCGTGTGCAGAGTTATGTTGGATAATATCCAAACCCACAGTATAGCTAGTCTTCGAACTGGGCTAACCCCTAACCCGTGTTTTGCGCGTCTAGACGAGGACTGGGGTTGACTATGCACAGCGTGTGCAGAGTTATGTTGGATAATATCCAAACCCACAGTATAGCTAGTCTTCGAACTGGGTTAACCCCTAACCCAGGTTTTGCGCGTCTAGACGAGGACTGGGGTGGACTATGCATAGCGTGTGCAGAGTTATGTTGGATAATATCCAAACCCACAGTATAGCTAGTCTTCGAACAGGGCTAACCCCTAACCCGTGTTTTGCGCGTATAGACGAGGACTGGGGTTGACTATGCACAGCGTGTGCAGAGTTATGTTGGATAATATCCAAACCCACAGTATAGCTAGTCTTCGAACTGGGTTAACCCCTAACCCGGGTTTTGCGCGTCTAGACGAGGACTGGGGTTGACTATGCACAGCGTGTGCAGAGTTATGTTGGATAATATCCAAACCCACAGTATAGCTAGTCTTCGAACTGGGCTAACCCCTAACCCGGGTTTTGCGCGTCTAGACGAGGACTGGGGTGGACTATGCATAGCGTGTGCAGAGTTATGTTGGATAATATCCAAACCCACAGTATAGCTAGCCTTCGAACTGGGCTAACCCCTAACCCGTGTTTTGCGCGTCTAGACGAGGACTGGGGTGGACTATGCATAGCGTGTGCAGAGTTATGTTGGATAATATCCAAACCCACAGTATAGCTAGCCTTCGTACTGGGTTAACCCCTAACCCGTGTTTTGCGCGTCTAGACGAGGACTGGGGAGGACTATGCATAGCGTGTGCAGAGTTATGTTAGATAATATCCAAACCCACAGTATAGCTAGCCTTCGTACTGGGTTAACCCCTAACCCGTGTTTTGCGCGTCTAGACGAGGACTGGGGTGGACTAGGCATAGCTTGTGCAGAGTTATGTTGGATAATATCCAAACCCACAGTATAGCTAGTCTTCGTACTGGGCTAACCCCTAACCCGTGTTTTGCGCGTCTAGACGAGGACTGGGGTTGACTATACGTAGCGTGTGCAGAGTTATGTTGGATAATATCCAAACCCACAGTATAGCTAGCCTTCGTACTGGGTTAACCCCTAACCCGTGTTTTGCGCGTCTAGACGAGGACTGGGATGGACTATGCATAGCGTGTGCAGAGTTATGTTGGATAATATCCAAACCCACAGTATAGCTAGTCTTCGTACTGGGCTAACCCCTAACCCGTGTTTTGCGCGTCTAGACGAGGACTGGGGTGGACTAGGCATAGCTTGTGCAGAGTTATGTTGGATAATATCCAAACCCACAGTATAGCTAGTCTTCGAACTGGGCTAACCCCTAACCCGTGTTTTGCGCGTATAGACGAGGACTGGGGTGGACTATGCACAGCGTATGCAGAGTTATGTTGGATAATATCCAAACCCACAGTATTGCTAGTCTTCGAACTGAGCTATCCCCTAACCCGTGTTTTGCGCGTCTAGAGGAGGACTGGGGTGGACTATGCACAGCGTGTGCAGAGTTATGTTGGATAATATCCAAACCCACAGTATAGCTAGTCTTCGAACTGGGCTAACCTCTAACCCGGGTTTTGCGCGTCTAGACGAGGACTGGGGTGGACTATGCACAGCGTGTGCAGAGTTATGTTGGATAATATCCAAACCCACAGTATAGCTAGTCTTCGAACTGTGCTAACCCCTAACCCGTGTTTTGCGCGTCTAGAGGAGGACTGGGGTGGACTGTGCACAGCGTGTGCAGAGTTATGTTGGATAATATCCAAACCCACAGTATAGCTAGTCTTCGAACTGGGCTAACCCCTAACCCGTGTTTTGCGCGTCTAGACGAGGACTGGGGTTGACTATGCACAGCGTGTGCAGAGTTATGTTGGATAATATCCAAACCCACAGTATAGCTAGTCTTCGAACTGGGTTAACCCCTAACCCAGGTTTTGCGCGTCTAGACGAGGACTGGGGTGGACTATGCATAGCGTGTGCAGAGTTATGTTGGATAATATCCAAACCCACAGTATAGCTAGTCTTCGAACAGGGCTAACCCCTAACCCGTGTTTTGCGCGTATAGACGAGGACTGGGGTTGACTATGCACAGCGTGTGCAGAGTTATGTTGGATAATATCCAAACCCACAGTATAGCTAGTCTTCGAACTGGGTTAACCCCTAACCCGGGTTTTGCGCGTCTAGACGAGGACTGGGGTTGACTATGCACAGCGTGTGCAGAGTTATGTTGGATAATATCCAAACCCACAGTATAGCTAGTCTTCGAACTGGGCTAACCCCTAACCCGGGTTTTGCGCGTCTAGACGAAGACTGGGGTGGACTATGCATAGCGTGTGCAGAGTTATGTTGGATAATATCCAAACCCACAGTATAGCTAGTCTTCGAACTGGGCTAACCCCTAACCCGTGTTTTGCGCGTATAGACGAGGACTGGGGTTGACTATGCACAGCGTGTGCAGAGTTATGTTGGATAATATCCAAACCCACAGTATAGCTAGTCTTCGAACTGGGCTAACCCCTAACCCGTGTTTTGCGCGTATAGACGAGGACTGGGGTGGACTATGCATAGCGTGTGCAGAGTTATGTTGGATAATATCCAAACCCACAGTATAGCTAGTCTTCGAACTGGGCTAACCCCTAATCCGTGCTTTGCGCGTATAGATGAGGACTGGTGCGGACCATGCATAGCGTGAAATAATAATCCTTATCCAGATAGGCATGAAGATATATTATCTAGCTTAGTGAATAGCAGAATTAATTTGGAAAAAAGGCTGAATACCGCGCTAATATATGAATGATCACAATCAAGTCATCGTGGAAATGGTTAAACGGCCGAAAGGCGCTTATGTTTCGGATCGAGAAAAACACGGAGTGAATTTTATCGAAACACGGAAAGTGTCTAGTTAAGAGTTTTTGCGATAGCACAAGCTATGGTGTTAAGGGGATTCGGACAGTCGGCGTGAACATTTGCATTGCACCATAAATCGAATCATTATAATGGAGTGCTAAATTAAATTGCTGGTATGATGGAAGCAGGTGTCTGGGAACTTGTGCCGTGAATAGCGGAGAACGTGGATGCCAGGTATGCACAATGCATATTATGACGTATGGATGGAGCCATGCCTTGGGAGTGGGGCATTCTACTCCTGCTGGACCCACATTTTGGAACACCTTCGATGACCCGAGAGCAGCATTTTATATTTTAGTAGCTAGTATTGGTGAATTGCAGACCCTACACTATTCCTTCAACCATATAGGGGTCATCGTTTTTGAGTATTTGGATTTAATTTAAATTATACTGACGCATAAATCTCTGGAGCCATTTGATGTTTCTCACATTTTGGAAGTCAGCGTATCCACGATGAGACAGATCGTCGGATGATTTTTGTATTGGAGGCATTCTACTCTTCTTATTGCTAGGAGTGTTTCCATTTGTTTGGATAGTTAACGCATAGTTTGATGGATAGTTAAAAGTTGACTTTCGTCTTTGGATATTTTGTTAAGACGATAGTCGTGTTATGTAATTGATGTAGAGTAGAATTTTTACCCATTGCAAATGAGATCTAATAATCAGTATTGGAATAAATGAGTTCGATTTTTTCTGTGATTGAGGATATTTTCGTAATGAACATTTATTACGGTCTTGTATTTGAGATGACGAAAATAAACGAGAAATAATGTCAATGGAACTTAAGAAATCTCGTTGGAAATATTGAAATGGGAACCAGAATAATGTTAATTGATTATCATATTTACGAATAACGACAATAATAACAGGGTGATATTTGAATGCATGTGTGATGTTTAAATAAATGGAGATTGATCATTAAATTAATTTCAGAAAATTGAACGATATAAATCATGCTTAATGCACATAGGAATAATGTAATGGAGTAATGTAAGGGAGAGCGATAAGGATGTTTTTTCTTTTAGGTGTGCGTGTTTAGCTTTTCCCGTGAGGAAAGCGATTATGTTTTAGTGTAGGATGGTTGTTGGATAATTTATTTTAAAATTGATGTTATTCATGATTTTAAAATATTTCCTTCTATCCTTTCTGCAGTGTGCTTCTTGACAACAGTGAAGCTTGTTTTGTTTTTAATCAACTTTGTTGTTGCGCCCAGATAGATCCCGAGGCATGTTTAGCCTTTAGCTCTGCTGTTATCAGGATTCGCACTTGTGTGGACGTGGGACACCTGTCAAACTGTCACAATATATTGATTGATTTCTTACATAGAAATAGACATTGGATGTGAAATATTTGCCAGAAATCCTCTTTGAACCATGTGGGCAGGAATTGAACGAGTTGTAGCCATTGGGTTAATGATAACCACCTTCTCCTTTTTTCTGGGATTAACTCTCCATTTTCCTGAGCCGTCGTTCCCTGCACCCACAGTCACTGAAGTGTCTTATAACACACTCATGTTAAATAAGACCAAACGAAATTAACAATACACCCCTTGAACCCACAAGCACTAAATTTAAGATTGAAGCAGCAACAAACAGAAAGCATCATGGGTAACGGTTACTTGATTAGGTAGCCTGTGATTGGCTTGTGACAAAACCTTTTCTTATTGAACACGCGAGGAGGACCAAACTCTTTCTCTTTGGTTCCCGATATTTTAACCAATAAATAAGGGACAATTCTGCAAGGCTTTCTAATTTTCTATTCAATGGATATTATGATAACTCATGATAAACAAATTAAAAGCTTTTATTTAAAAGCATAGTAATAATAGTGCATTTCCTCGCATTTATGAAGACGACGACCCCAGTGATTACACATTAAATGATAAAGTATTAACAGGCGGTTTACTATAAGTTTAGCGAGAGGAATTGACTTGACTCTACTCATGGAATAAGAGAGTCGCATTACGCTCTGAAACACAGGATCAACGCTTACAATATCTCGGAAACTGGGATATATTGTTTAGCAAAAATACAGGATTAGTGTAATCGGTTGTTATATCATATTCTCAACAACATAATATACATAATACTTCATACAAAAAATTAGTTGCTTTGTTTCCGAGGGTGAACCTCCAGTTGAAATAAAAACTCAGAGCTCCTAGGTACCCTCCCTGACTGTAAGCAGATTGTTCCTATTAGAAGTATTGACACATTTGGAGCGTCAGTTAGCAAATATCATTCAGGTTAGAACTGAGAGCAGATGGTTGTTAACTATATTGACGTTTATTCATAGATGTATTGAATCACTGGAGTGGCATTAAGAAAGTATAATTCGGAATAGAGCTCCAATGTACCCATCAGGACAGACAGTAGGTGTTCACCTTAATTATGTAGAAACGTCTGCTGCGTCGATGAGCTAATACCCTCAGTTTAGTGCACATAGGCACCAACCCAGACTGTGATCAGATGGTTCTTCTCAGAGGTATTGACACACCTGACGTGTCTTTATGGTAACAACCTTCAGTTTGGAGCTCCTAGGTACCTACCAAACTGTGAGAAGATGGTTCCTCTTAGGGGTATTTTCACACTGGATTGCTGTTAAACTAATAGCAGTCAGCCTAGATGAAATAGGTACCAACCCAGAGTTCGAACTGATGGTTTCTCTTAGAGGCATTGACACACTTGGAGCGTCATTAAGCTAATAAAGTCAGTTTAAGAGCTCATAGACACCCAAGCAGATGGTAAGCAGGTGATTCTTCTTAGAGGTTTTGACACACTACAGTGTCTTAAAGGTATTATCATTCAGTTTAGATATCCTATATACCCACCTGGACTCTGTGAGGATGGGTAAAATATTAAGTTGGACAGATCTTAATATACACCAGTGCTGATTAGAAGATTTATCAGGAAATAATTATATTAATTCATTTTCAAAGATGCTTTGGCCTACTGAATTGTACAATATTTGCAACGAAGCCTTTATTGAATTCTCATAAGTCTCTTGTTTAAATTCATCCGTTATCACTTTCTATCTCCCACTTTATCATTTATCTTGTAATTCAATTGTTAATTTTTCTGCCAACAAGTGTAATTATTTTCATTTTAGCCCTTAAGAAAACAAATGACGTTATTCCTTCATCTTAGAACTTAATTGAGTCCATCTCTTGTTAAAATAGCTGCCCTAATTGTGGGATTTCTATCGCAGAAAACGCTGTCGCATGCCATCATGATGCCCGTCCGCCACTCCTATCGTGTTATTTTCCGCAGAATCAGTGATTGGCCGACGGGTTGGTGGCATTAGGTGGTAGTAAATCTCACTTTGCATGGCATGCAGGCGGTAAAAGCTTAATTCTTCGTTGTAAACAAAGTGATTTGTCTTGTTCTCTCCAAAATTTTAGCCATCATCTCTAATACACCCTTGATCACATTGCTCAAAAACAAAAACCCTCATGATTTAATAAAGCCAGCGCCAATTACTGCCCCCAAGAGCAAGGTTTTAGTCTGTCTATTACTGTTGTATCGAAATTGCAGCTAATTGCATTACACTGCTCACTGATATGTTTCCTTTAAATGTTAAATGTGCGTTGACGAGGTAATTAGCTACTCATCGATTGGGGCCAATTACTGCCCCCAAGAGCAAGGTTTTAATCTGTCTATTACTGTTGTATCGAAATTGCAGCTAATTGCATTACACTGCTCACTGATATGTTTCCTTTAAATGTTAAATGTGCGTTGACGAGGTAATTAGCTACTCATCGATTGGGTACACTCAGTCTCGTGAGTACAATTGAGTGACTGTCTGACAGTGGGGCAGCGCCCTGACCACGAACACCAAGATTAACGACCTTGGAAACCCGATGCGCTAACAACGCGTCACCCCTATATCTGCAGGCCAAATGGCTGGACAGCTATCTTCAGTTCATCTTAGCAAAGCTTGCTCCTTATGGACCACAGATATATTAGCAAGAGACCTCTATGGATGATAATTTGTGTGTTCAGATGACCTTCCTCAGTAAAGATTGATCCACACGTACCACAGGAATGTGGCTTTAGACCACTATTGATCAACATGTATCGCTCCAAAATCCGTTTTGAGTACATTTTAATTCGCATGTACCTCAGGCATTAGGTACAGGACCACCATGGATGAAAATGAGTCTCTCCAAAATGCATTTACAAGTAACCTTTGCTTCGCAGGTAGCACAGGAATGCGGCCTTTGACCACTATGGATCAACATGTGGCTCTCCAAACAATATTTCTGGATATATAATTTGCTTATCATGTACCACAGGAGAATGGGTTTAGACCACTATGACTCAGCATGTGTTTCTTCATTCTGCCTTTATAAGTAAATTTTGCTTCACATGTACCACAGGAATAAGGTTTAAGACCAGTATGGATCAACATGTGTCTCTTCGAATCTCCCTTCTTAGTAAACTTTGCTTCGCATGTACCACAACAATAAGGTTTGAGACCAGTATGGATCAACATGTGGGACTTCAAATTATGTTTCAAACTAGACGTTGCTCCACATGTATCACAGGAATATGGTTTCAGACCACTATGGATCAGCTTGTGTCTGTTCAAACTGCTTTTATCTGTAAATTTTGCGTCGCATGTACCACAGGAATGTGGCTTTTGACCACTATGGATTAACATGTGTTTCTTCATATAGTCGATGTCAGAAAATTTTGCTTCGCAGGTACCACAGGGAAATGGTTTACGACCACTATGGATCAACATGTGTTTCCTCAGTTTACACTTCCGAGTAAATTTGCTGCGCATGTACCACAGGAAAAAGGTTTAAGACCCTTATGGATCATCATGTGGCTCTTTAAACTGCCTGCCTGCGTAAATTGTGCTTTGCATGTACCACAGGAAAAAGGTTTTAGACCTCTATGGATTACCATGTGTCTTTTCATACCTCTCTTTTCAGTAAATGTTGCTTTGCATGTACCACAGCAAAAATGTTTCAGACCACTATGGATCAACAGGCGTTTCTTCAAATTGCCTTTCTTAGTAAATTTTGCTTCGCGAGTTTTCTCCGAATTGTGGTTGTATCTGTAATGAATATCTAATTTTATTACAAGTAAAATGCCCACTACCATTATAATATCAAAAATCACATAGCTCAATTTCAGAGAAATATAAGCCTACAATAATAATCTGCTTTCGAAGACACAGATGTAAATGCCTAAATGTAATGCGTATAAGTTTAGTTAGAGGAAGGATCTCTCACGCCCAATAAATCTATGACATGGGACCGCCGGATTTTTTTTCTCCTGTGAGGGAAGGCATATTGAAGGGTTTTAACGCTCTTAAAAATTCCGACGACTTCTGCCGGATTTGAACCCGAGATCTACAGTACAGTTTGTAGAAAGTTAATACCCAGAAGAAATGGTCGGAGACACTCCCAGAACATGGGTCGTGTACGCCTTCGGTGCCATACTAAGTGATTGAAATTACAGAGAGATGGCGTGCACATCAGCCCGCCAGTGCCCTATGTCGTGGGACCAGACAGGTCAGTGTTCCGCACAGCTCTGTCGGCGTGAGGCCGTCATACCAAGTGGAAACTTTTAAGCAAGTGCAACGATGCCTCGCCGACATCACTGGGTGGACTATCAGCATGTGAATGTTGTCAAACAGGGCAGAATGCTTGGGCTCCAGGAGACGGGTCTGTCGTTCCGGGACATTGCGTCTCATACAGGGCTCGCTGGGTCAACAGTAAGGCGTATGTGGCTCACGTGGAGAGAGCGTCTCGTACAGGGCTCGCTGCGTCAACAGAAAGGCGTATGTGGCTCACGTGGAGAGAGGAGGGCCGTACACAGCGACAACAAGGTACAGAACGACTCAAAGTGACCACAGCGCGAGACGACCGCCAGTTTCTACGCGTGGCCGTATCGGACAGAACAGCGTCGTCCTAGGTGTTGGCTCGAAGTTGGAGCACAGCAACGGGGGTGGGCATGTCTGCGTCGACGGTGCGGCGCGGTCTGTTGAGGGCTGGACTGGTAGCACGCATGCCACTGCGTCGGCTTTTATTGACTGGGAACCACCGACGCGACGCCTCCGGCTACAATGGTGCGCACGCCGGCACTGGAAGGGTGAGTGGCGAAATGTAGTGTTTGCGGAAGAGTCCCGCTTCAACCTGTCCTACAGTGATGGCCGCATACGCGTTTGACGCCGCCCTGGAGAACGCAATCAGGCAGACTGTAGTGTTGAGCGGCATAGCAGACAAACACCAGGTGTAATGGTTTGGTGCGCAATTGCCTACAACAGGCGATCGCGTCACGTCGTCTTGCGGGCAATCTGAACAGTGACGGCTACATCAGGGAAGTTTTACAGCCCGCGTCACTGCCCCTCTTGCAGGTCGTTCCACAGGCCATATTTCAAGCCCGCCCGCATGTGGCGAGGAATGTGCAAGCCTTCTTCGCAGAACGACGGATACCTCTGCTTCCCTGGCCTGCCCGTTTCCTGACATGTCACCCATCGAACATGTCTGGGATATGGTCGGTCGGCAACTTGGTCGTTCAGGTCAACCTGCCACCACTGTTGATGCTTTGTGGACGCGCTCACAAACAGCGTGGGACGGTATTCGCCAGCAGCGTATTCAAGCGCTGTATGATTCCATGCCTCGACATCTAGCGGCTCTGAGTGCAACATGTGGTGGCGCGACGCCGTACAGAAGATGGACCGTCAACGTACATGTACCGGACTGTCCTTTTAATCAGCAATGTATTGCCATGTCCCTAATCTGTGGTATAAAGTGCAATGTGGTGGCGCGACGCCGTACAGAAGATGGACCGTCAACGTACATGTACCGAACTGTCCTTCTAATCAGCAATGTATTGCCATGTCCCTAATCTGTGGTATAAAGTGCAATGTGGTCACATCTCTTGTTCTTGGTGTTTCAGTTTCAACAAACATTAGTGTAACTAGTGAAAAGTTAACTTATGCATTTTCAGCAATTTGCATTAATTTGCAAGTTTTCCTTAAATACTAGGAACTGAGTTCGTTTCGACTCTTCAATGAAGTAGTGTTCGTGCAGTCAATATATATTATACAGACAATACTGTTTTATACTGAATGTCAGAGGTTTAAGATGTATAGATCTTTCGGATGAACGTGTTAATCATTGTACTGCTAGAAAAAAGCGCGTGTTCATGGAGAAAGGTTAATAACATCCAACTACGGCTGTTAGTTCTCAACAGTCAACTGATCTTTCATTGCCTTGATTAGGAGGATAAGTAAAACTTTAAGTTCGAGAGTTGAGGGGCAGGAGAAGACCTATTCCAGGGGTAACTGAAGTAGTAACCCGCAACCCAGGGACAAGGCCGTGCGTACTCCGGAACGAGTAATAGGAGAGAGTCGTGTGAGAGTCAAACGAAAGGGATCTATCCCCTTTATTTAAAGGACAAGACTCTTCCTCCTAAAATAAAAACTGTCCAAACCCCCCGGGAAAATAAGACTTTTTAGAGAGCATGTGCACTTGAGGCTCTTCCAAGATGGTGGGCTTTTCAAACGTTATGTTAGATGCCTCCTTACCCCCTTACCTACACCCTACCGACATTCCCCACCACCAATAATCCCAGAATTTCCTGAAATTATCAACAGATTGTTTCAAATTTAATTACATTTTACACTCAAATCCACCATTGCATCCACTTACTTGTGCTAGGCTCATCTCTGATGACCTCCTTCGGCCAGTTTCCATTGTCTTCAGACCTACTTGTCGATATATGTATTATTTAACATTAATGTATTTTTATTATTCATTGATTATCGATTATTGATGAACTACAAGGTCACCTACCCGAGATTTACTAATAGAGTCGATATCACCCGAAAGATAACCGGAGAAAGTCGTGTGAGAGTTCAAACGAAAGGTCTCCATCCCCTCTATCCACAGAACACATACTTTTAAATGTTAGTATTTCTTTAAATGATGGACGTTTCCAAGGGTGAGTGTGGTTAGGACTGGTTCCCACAAAGTCAAGTGACATGACACCTTGCTGTCTACGACAGATAGCCCGAGCGGTCGATCCAAGATAGCTGTCGATTGATTATATTTGATATTAATTTATTTCATTTTATTCATTGTTATTATTTAATTTTCATTTACTTTTTATTACTATTTTATTTATTTTATAGTTATCAACATTTATAATTTTTATAAGTTCACGCCGTCGTTTCAACAAGAACAATCCTGTCCTGTGTTAACACGCCAGGCTATTGCAGGTGGCGGGTTTCACGTTACCGTTTCAAATAAGACTAAACGTGTTGCGAGAGGTCAGAGGGTTGTGTTCATCCATGTAACGTGCAAAAATTAAATATTTCTTAATTATTATTGTTTAATTTGTATTTACTTATTTATTATGTATTAACTATTATTCATTGATTATGTTATCGATTATTTATTATTTTAAATTAGGTTATAGGTCGATATCTGTGCTTGTATGTACTTTCTACCATTATTATTTTTGTTATATATATAATTCATTGAGGCTATATAGGACCACGTTAAGTCTTGCTACTACTACTACTACTACTACTCGGCGCTACAGTCCATGTAGGACCTTGGTCTCTCCAACAATCGTTGCCCAATCCTGACGAACTTCTTTACGATTCCTCCATCTTCTTACTCCCATCTTGCGTAAGTCGTCCTCCACGTCATCCAACCATCGTTTCCTAGGTCTTCCTTTGCATCTTCTTCCACCTACATTTCTTCTATAGGTCTTTTTAACCACTCTATCACCTGCCATGCTCTCCACGTGTCCCAGCCATCTTAGCCTATTACTCTTTACTTCCGAAACTATATCAGGATGACCAAATAGTTCCTCCAATTCTTTGTTTTCCCATATTCTCCATCTTTCTGCCTCATTCACTGCTCCATAAATCTTCCTCAGTATTTTTCTTTCCCATTTTCTCAAAAGCTCCTCTTCTGTCACAGTCATAGTCCGTGTTTCCGAGCCGTACATTACCACTGGTCTTATAACTGTTCGGTACACTGTCACCTTTGATCTTCTACTGAGGATGCTCGCTTTGAGGATTTTTATCAGTGCCCAGTAATCTCCATTACCGGCTGTAATTTTTGCTTTTATTTCTTCTCTTGTGCTATTATCTTCAGTAACCAGTACTCCCAAATACTTGAAACATTCACACCTCTCAAAATTAACCCCATTTAGGTTTATAAATAAATTTATATATTTATCTTTCTCCATAGTATTTCTCCTAGATAATGATAAATATTGAGTTTTGTTCTAGTTCACTCGTAATCCTACTTCTTCCGATTCTTTTTCTAACCGATCCATCCCTTCTTCAAGATCCTTCAGTCTTCGTGACAGCATACCTACATCATCAGCATACGCTAGATTTTGACTCATACGGTTTAACAGCGTACCTCCTAGATTGCTGATATCTACCTTCCTCATTACTCTCTCTAGTACTATATTGAACAGCAGCGTGGACAATACGTCTCCCTGTCGTAAGCCTTGGTTTACCTCAAAAACTTTTGAGAGTCTTCCATCAACTTTAACTCGACATTGTGTGCCAGTAAGAGTCATTTGCACCAATCTGGTTAGTTTTGGTGGGAATCCCATGTCCATCAATGTCTGATACAATGTTTTCCTTCTTACACTATCATAAGCCTGTTTGAAATCCACATATAGTTGGTGCACATCCACATTATATTCGTAACACTTTTCCATTATTTGCCTTATTGTGAAGATATGGTCCGACGTCGATCTACCCTGTCGGAATCCACACTGGTGTTCTCCAAGTTTCTCTTCAACAAGAGGAGTAAGTCTCATAGCCATTACCTTGGCTAGGATTTTATACACCACGCTAAGCAGTGCGATGCCTCGATAATTTGCACACTTTGATTATCATTCTTCTTATGGATTGCGCAAATAATGGCCCTGTTCCACTGTTCTGGCATCACCTCCTTCTCCCATATCTCCACAATCAACTGGTGTACCAGCTTTGCCAAATGTTCCCCACCACACTTAATCATCTCGGCTGAAATATTATCACCTACTGGGGCTTTGTTATTCCTCAAGCTTTTAATTGCCAAACTAACCTCCTCCAGCGTCGGCACGGTTACTGGCATTGCATCAGTGTTATCCTTGCACCATGGTTGGTCATTCTCCTGATCCTCCTGTTCGAGCAATACCGTCCCTGCAGTAGCATTGAGCAGCTCGCTGAAATATCCAGCCCATCGATCTAAAATCTGTTCTTCTCCTATGAAATTTCCTTCTTTATCTCTGCAGAAAACCGCATGGGGTTGAAAGCCCTTCTTCACTTCCTTATTATTTTATAGTACTTTCTTACTTCTTGATTATTGTATTCGTATTCTAGCTCTTCAATCCATTTCTTCTCTGATTCCCGTTTCTTTCTTCTACAAATTCTTTCTGCCTCTTTCCTTTTCTCTTTACGTTCTTCTGTATTGTTTCTCGTTGGTCTACTTATTATTTTCTCCCTTGCAGCAATCCTCTCCATTATAGCTATTTTACTTTCTTCATCGAACCAGATCTGTCTTTTAATCCTTTCTTCTGTCCCCAGTACTTCTTCTGCAGCTTCGTGTAGTGCGTCCCTCATTATACTCCATTTTCCTTCTACTCCCTCTAAATCCCAATTTTGTTTAGTCTCCAACTTCTTCCGTAAATGTGTTTCATATTGTTCGGCAGTTTCCTAATCTTTTAGCTTTAAGACATTATACCTTCTAGGGTCTTTCCTCATCTTTCCAGATCTGTACACTGCTATATGTTGCCTATATTTTATTCTTACCATGAAATGGTCAGAGTCACAATCCGCTCCTCCACAACGATCAACTTCGAGTATATCAGATGCGTGTTTTATATTAATTACCACATGGTCAATTTGGTTGAATGTGCTTCCATCTGGTGACCACCACGATATTTTCCATATATTTTTTTTTGAAGCCATGTACTTTTCACAATCATTTCACTTCCCATGGCAAAGTCGATGAGTCTCTGACCATTATTGTTTGATACCTTATGAAGACTTTCCTTTCCTACGGTCTCTCTAAATGCTTCTTCTTTTCCCACCTTCGCATTGAAAACACCTAACAGGATTTTTACATCTTGCCTTGCTAAACCCTCGAGTTCCTGTTCAAGCTGACTGTAGAACGTGTCTTTCACCTCATCCTCATCCTCTTCTGTGGGGGCATATACACATATAAAGGTGATATTAAAGAATCGTGCCTTCATTCTCAAAGTACATATCCTTTCATTAACAGGTTTAAAATTCAGTACTACTGTTTTATATCTATTATCCACGAGGAAACCTGTGCCACCTATTCTTCCACTGTCACCTCCACTATACATTATTGTATGGTTATCACTTCTCAATATGCCATCTCCTCTCCATTTGATCTCTTGGATCGCTGCCACTCCTATACTATATTTCTCCATCTCTTCCTTAAGGCCCTTCAACGCTCCAGGTTTGTTCAATGTTCTCACATTCCAGGTTGCTATATGCATATCATTTTTTCGTTTACATTTTCCTTTTCCTTGCATAGTTCGTTTATCATTATCATCAGTCCGGCTATTATTGTATTGGAGTTTCATAACAGGCAATTCTTTTCGATATGGGGTTGTTAGCCCCATGATGAACCCCCAACCTGGAGGACCAGGGTATCCCTCTTTGTCTGACCCATCACCATTGACCTGTCCGGCATGGGAGGCCCTACCAGGAACTCACGCTCCCGCCGGCATAGCTCGCAGGATCATTTGGGCTCTCAAGCCCCCACATCACGACAAGATGAGGATACCATCGTGAGGGTAAGTCTTGCTACACTTGGCAATAATCTTCGCATTCCTCTGAGCCCAGAATTCCCACATTCTCTGTGAGTGGGCCATCTTGCGCTCCGCTGTCCAGGTGGTACCTTGTGAGGGTAAGTCTTGCTACACTTGGCAATAATCTTCGCTTTCCTCTGAGCCCAGAATTCCCACATTCTCTGTGAGTGTGCCAACTTGCGCTCCACTGTCCAGGTGGTACCTTGTGAGGGTAAGTCTTGCTACACTTGGCAATAATCTTCGCATTCCTCTGAGCCCAGAATTCCCACATTCTCTGTGAGTGGGCCATCTTGCGCTCCGCTGTCCAGGTGGTACCTTGTGAGGGTAAGTCTTGCTACACTTGGCAATAATCTTCGCTTTCCTCTGAGCCCAGAATTCCCACATTCTCTGTGAGTGGGCTATCTTGCGCTCCGCTGTCCAGGTGGTACCTTGTGAGGGTAAGTCTTGCTACACTTGGCAATAATCTTCGCTTTCCTCTGAGCCCAGAATTCCCACATTCTCTGTGAGTGGGCCATCTTGCGCTCCGCTGTCCAGGTGGTACCTTGTCTCCTTTTCGGTCTTGGTGTCTCATCCTGGGTTAGCCCATTAGTCAGTATCTTTTTGCGGAAGAGATCTCTATTGAAGGCGTCGTCGGGTTTTAGATGCAGAATCTTCAGGTCGTCTCCGGTATTGATAAACCAGGGCAATGTGGTTTTGGGTTTGAAATAAAAAAAAATTGTTTAGTCAGCCTGTTTCCATCCATTCGTTTGAGATGACCGTAATACCGTGCCCGCCTCTTACGGATCGTTTCTGTTATTTTCCCTATTTCACTGTAGACGTCTTTGTTGGATGTTTTACAATGTGCCATTCTTGTAAATTGATCACAGTATACCACTAACGATTTTGCGCTCTTTTTTCTCCAGTTCTTCGAGGAGTCCTATATTAGCATTAAGGGATAGGGTTTCGGCTGCATACATAACTACTGGTTTCTGAACAGTTTTATAATGACGTAGTTTAGTATTTTTCGACAGCCATTTTTTGTGGTAGATTGAGCGCGATGTTTGATATGCTATATTGAGTTTTGCGAACTCGTTCCATAAGTGCTTCTTTGTCCAGTCCAATTTTCATGCTGAGCTCTCCAAGTACTTAAATTTTTCCACTCGGTTGATCTTCCCGTATTTTGTTTGGAGTTTCGCTGTGGCATCTTTGATCTTAGTCATCACTTCTGTTTTTTTCGAAGGATATCTGCAAGCCAGTTGTGCGAGACCTACTGTAAAGTGGATTTACTAAGCCTTAAATCTTCCCTGGAGTGTACACAACAACTCACCAAGTTTCATCGTTACCGGACGAATGGTATATGAACGCATACGGGACTTTGTTGAAACATTTCCCGCGTCGTCGTTCATTTGTTTAATCTACTTGTGCGATACCTATTGTAAAGTGGATTCACTAGGCCAGATAGATTCCCTGAAGTGTACACAACATCTCACCCAAGTTTCATCGCTATCGGTGGAATATTATATGAACTTATACGGGACTTTGTTGAAATGGTTCGCAAGTCGCCACTCATTTAATGAATCTACTCATGCGCTACCTATTGTAACGTGGATTTACTAAGCCAAAAACCTAGTCTGGAGTGTATACAACCTCTCACCCAAGTTTCAACGCTATCGGACGAATTGTATATGAACGCATCGTCATTCATTTGTTGAATTTACTCGTGCGCTACCTATTTTTAAGTGGATTTACTAAGCCAGAACCCTTCCCTGAAATGTACAAAACATCTCACACAAGTTTTATCGCAATGGGATGAATGGTATATGAACGTATGTGGGACTTTGTCGAAACAAACGCACGCCATTTTGTTAAAGCTACTCACGCGCCATCTATTGTAAATTGGATGAACTACGCATAAAGCTTTCCCGGGAGTGTGCACAACAACTCACCAATATTTAATCGCAATCGTATGAATTGTAAATGAACGCATCTTCAACACCCATTTGTTGAAACTACTCGCGCGCTATCTATTGTAAATTGGATTAACTATGCCTATGACCATCCTGGAAGTGTTTACAACAACTCACCAAAATTTGATCGCAATCGGATGAATGGTTCACGATCGCATAAAAGACGAACAAACGAACATTCATTTATATATATATACTAGCTGTACCCGGCATGCGTTGCAATGCCAATCACTGAAGGTGTTGGCGTTAGTAGATAAGCAATGTGGCCTCAGGATAAATGTCAAGGTCATCCACTTTCTCCCCCCCCCCCCTGGTCATGTGACCCCCTGATGGCAAGGGGAGTGGAGGGGGCTGGGGTGAAGGGCTGGGGTGGAGGCAGGGGTGGGAATAGGGGTGGGGGGTAGGAGTGGGGGCAGGGGAGGGGGTTGGGGCAGGGGTGGGGGTTAAGGTTGGAGCAGGGGAGGGGGCTGGGTTGGGGCAGGGGAGGGGGTAGGGGTTGGAGCAGGGGTGGGGGGCAGGGGGGCAGGGGGGGAGGGGGGTCTGGCCTGGGAGCAGGCCCATGTTTGGGGTCTGACCTGGAAGCAGGTCCCGAGGTGTTGCTCGGCCTGTTCTGGCCGGCATACTGACAGTGAGTAGCTGGTGCTGGTCAGCTTTATAGTGAGGAGGCCATGGAGAGAGAGTGGGGCGAACCGGTTCGGTCGGCCAGCGAAGGAAGCCGAGTGCGACCGAGCTGAACTTTAAGTATTGTTACACGACCGGTCTCTCCCTGTAATGCTATCTACGGTCTCAGGGTGTAACAGCCATCTTACCCATGGCTCAGTAATTAATAAAAATAATAATAATAAATATGCCATTGAGCAACTACACGGCCGATCTCCCTCTGTGACGTCATTCACGGTCTCAGGGTGTGGCGGCCATCTTGCCGTTGGCCCAGTAGTTAATAATAATAAAATAGTAATAATAATAATAATAATAATAAATATGTCATTGAGCAACTACACGGTCAATCTCCCTCTGTGACGTAATTCGCGGTCTCAGGGTGTGGCGGCCATCTTGCCGTTGGCTCAGTAGTTAATAATAATAAAATAGTAATAATAATAAATATGTCATTGAGCAACTACACGGCCAATCTCCCTCTGTGACGTCATTCACGGTCTTAGGGTGTGGTGGCCATCTTGCTCTTGGCTCAGTAGTTAATAATAATAATAATAATAATAATAATAATAATAATAATAATAATAATAATAATAATAATAATATATGCCATTGAGCATCTACACGGCCGATCTCCCTCTGTGACGTCATTCACGGTCTCAGGGTGTGGCGGCCATCTTGCCCTTGGCTCAGTAGTTAATAATAATAATAATAGTAATAATAATAATAATAATAATAATAAAAATATGTCATTGGTCCCAGGAATTAACCAGGGAGGAGTCCTTGTGGCTCTGGGCAAATGAGAGTGAAATGCGTCGTGCCTGTCAACTGCAACCGTAGCATATTGGATTCAGCAAGAGAATCCAACTAGCCTCTTTCACTCCAACTCCAGCACATAACCTACAAGAGGTGCCCCTGTTAAGTCGAGCAACTCAGTGGAAGGTTGGGTAACCAATCCCAGCGAGAAACTGGGTCGGCGAGCCGATCAGTGCTGGGGGCTCCAAGGCTCACAACCCTGGTAGTACCCTGGTCGGTGTGAAACATCACTGACCCCAAACTACAGTTTTTCAACTGTTCAAAGCATGGAGGAAAGTTCAGCAAAAGCTACTCTCCCAGGTGGTAACCAATCCACCTTCACCTTGAGCGAAGCATGCAGGCCTTCGGAATCTGGGGAGCCTGCGCCGACATGCTTGGAGGTATCGGAGACTCCAGGAAAGATCCAACACAAACGCCGGAATTTCTTTGCTACCTTTAACACGAATTCCCTTCGGAAGATTGGTAAACTGAAACAACTAACTGATTCCTTATCCCAACATCAAATCCTGATTGCAGCAATTCAAGAAACGAGATTCACAGATGAACAAGTCTTTGAGTCAGAAGGCTACAGAATTTTTAAAGGTAAAACTGGTAAACGTGTAATAAAAACAGTTCCCAACCTTGGAACAGGATTCATCGCCAGTAGGAAGATTTTGGATTCAATCATTGGCTTCAACTCGCCTAGCAGTCGAGTTTCAACTCTCTCCTTCCGGAGCACAAACAAAGTTTATACTGTTGTGAATGTCCATGCGCCAATCAATCAAGCGAATAAGAGAGACCCGGAAGGAACGGATAGATTCTGGAAAGACCTTGAAGATGTCCTCTGTAATATTCCAGACAAACACACGATTATGCTTCTTGGAGATTTCAATGCACAGCTGGGTAAGGAAAGGAAGTTGCAAAACATTATCGGAAACTATCCAGCTCACCAGAGAACAAATCGCAATGATGAGAGGCTCGTAGAACTATGTAAGGCTTTCAATCTTTTTATAAAATCCACAGCGTTCAAACACCTTCCCAGAAAACAGAAGACTTGGACATCTCCGAATCCAAATCTCGGCGAATTTCAAATTGATCACGTCGCAATTGCACGTAAAGCTCAGAGAGAAATACAGAATGTGAAGGTTCTAAGAAATGCCAATCTAGATTTGGATCACTATCTATCCATAATCAAAGTTAAACTGATTCCGAGAACCACCAGAAAGGCCGTCTTAAAAAAGATCAATCGATTTGATACCGAAAAACTACGATTGTGCTCTGAATTTACTCAAAACTAGAATCTTGGAATCCCGAAAACTGGGATGAACTACAACAGGCCCTGGTCACAACAGCACAGGAGACAGTTCCACTAACGAAGTCAAAGAAACATGCGTGGTGGAATAATGCATGTGATGCAGTGGTAAAGCAAAGACAACTTGCCTGGCAGAAATGGAACTCGGGAATGAACCAAGATAATTGGGAAAACTTCGTGAACGAGAGACAACGCGCTGCAAAATTCATCCGCAATGTAAAACGTGCCTACAACAAGAGCCAACTAACTCAAATAGAGCTAGACTTTCACAGGAACAACACAAGGGACTTCTACAGAACCTTCAAACGCAATCCAAGCAAATACAATCCACCGGGTCTACAGTTCAAAGACTCAAATGGGAGACTAGCTTACAGTGAGAGAGAAAATTGCCAGATTCTAGCGAAATACTTTGAATCTTTCCTGAAATGTGAGACTCCAAACTCCACTTTCTCATTTGAAGACAACATGCAAGTCCACCAAGATTCATCCCCTCCAACGAAAGAAGAAATCAATCAGATTATCCAGTCACTTAAGAACAACAAGGCACCAGGTGAGGACTCGATAATCGCCGAATTGTGGAAGTATGCTGGTGAAAAGATGATTGATAACATGACTGACATTATCAAGGAGATTTGGGAAACTGAAAAACTTCCACGTGACTGGACTTCTGCCTTGATTCATCCCCTGCATAAGAAAGGTGACAAAACGGACGTTAACAACTTACGCGGCATTTCCCTCCTACTGATAACTTACAAAATTATTTCAAAAGCTCTGCATATTAGGGCAGAACAACAACTTGATCCACAATTAGGAGAGTACCAAGGAGGGTTCAGGAAAGAGCACTCATGTGCCGAACAAATTATGAATCTGAAATCCATCCTTTTCTATCTGAAGCAAAGGAACAAGAAATTTGTGGTAACCTTCGTCGACTTCAAGAAGGCCTATGATTCGATTGATAGAATAGCTCTTATTCAAATTCTAAAGGAATTTGGATTGGATAATAAAATCAGGGCAATCATTCAACAGACCTTAGCTAACACAACCTCCAGAGTCAAGTTCATAGGAGAAATTTCAGACTCTTTCGAAATTAAGACAGGAGTTAGGCAGGGAGATGGGCTTTCACCCCTGCTCTTCAACTGTGCACTTGAAAAAGTCATCCACGAGTGGCGCAAAGAAATGAACGATGGGGTCCAAAATGGAGTACGACTGGGTTACAAGAACATGAACCTTTCTATTGATTGCCTAGCTTTTGCAGATGATATTGCAATTTTCTCCGACTCTTTAGATATGGCCACACAACAAATTAACCAGCTGCAGGTACAGGCAACAAAAGTTGGTCTTCAGATCTCTTTGGAGAAAACACACTTCATAACTAACATCAAGTCAGCACCAATGGAACTAAAAGTAAACCAGGGGAAAATCAAACGGACAGATAAGTTTAAATATCTTAGCGAGTGGGTAGAACCCAACGTATGTGAGAAAGAAACCTTCACTTCGCGCATGAACAAAATGGAAATGGCGTACCAACTCACTAAGTTCGTTTACAACAAAAAGTCAATATCCCTGAACGCAAAACGTAGGCATTATTACACTGTCATACGACCAGAGGTTCTGTACGCAGAGGAATGCCACACCATGAACAAGAAAGGCCTGGTAGAAAAATTGGAGATCAAGGAAAGAAAGATCTTGAGGAAAATTCTTGGCCCGATTAAAGACAACGGTGAATATAGACGGCGGCATAACTATGAGCTGTATATTCATGTCCAGAAGATCTCGGATGTAATGAGGAAAAGGAGGATTGCATTTTATGGCCTCTTGCTTAGAATGAAACCCACACGATTGACGAACCGGATCTTTGACTATTTTAAAAATAAGAAGACCAAGCCAGCCTGGTTCGAAGAGGTGGAAAGTGACCTGGAAGAGATGGAAATTACCTGTGGGGATATTTAAAAACGCAATTCCCTCAGGAAGAAACTACACGACCACCAGGGTTTTCAGGAAAAACCGAAGTTGAAGACGGGAAAGATGCGGACGGAAGAAAGAAAAGAGCAACAACGGCAACGTATGAAGGAACACTGGGCAAAGATCAAAGCCCAGAGAAGCCAGTTGAAATATCGTGGTCCTTAGTTGGCCGATACGATTAAAGAAGAATAAATATGTCATTGAGCAACTACACGGCCAATCTCCCTCTGTGACGTCATTCACGGTTTTAGGGTGTGGTGACCATCTAGCCCTTGGCTCAGTAGTTAATAATAATAATAATAATAATGATAATAATAATAATAATAATAAATATGCCATTCAGCAACTACACGGCCGATCTCCCACTGTGACGTCATTCATGGTATCAGGGTGTGGTAGCCACCTTGCCCTGGGCTCAGTAGTTAATAATAATAATAATAATAATAATAATTATAATAAAAAATATGTATGCCATTGAGCAACTACACGGTCGATCTCCCTCAGTGACGTCATTCACGGTTCTAGGGTGTGGTGACCATCTAGCCCTTGGCTCAGTAGTTAATAATAATAATAATAATAATGATAATAATAATAATAAATATGCCATTCAGCAACTACACGGCCGATCTCCCACTGTGACGTCATTCATGGTATCAGGGTGTGGTAGCCACCTTGCCCTGGGCTCAGTAGTTAATAATAATAATAATAATAATAATAATTATAATAAAAAATATGTATGCCATTCAGCAACTACACGGCCAATCTCCCTCTGTGACGTCATTCACGGTTTTAGGGTGTGGTGACCATCTAGCCCTTGGCTCAGTAGTTAATAATAATAATAATAATAATAATAATAATAATAAATATGCCATTCAGCAACTACACGGCCGATCTCCCACTGTGACGTCATTCATGGTATCAGGGTGTGGTAGCCATTTTTCCCTTGGCTCAGTAGTTAATAATAATAATAATAATAAATGTTCCATTGATCAACGTTACACCACCGGTCTCTCCCTGTAATGTTATCTATGGTCTCAGGGTGTGGCGGCCATCTTGTCCTTGGCTCAGTAGTAAATAATAATAATAATAATAATAATAATAATAATAATAATAATAATAATAATAATAATATATATGCCATTGAGCAACTACACGGCCGGTCTCTCCCTGTAATCCTATCTACGGTCTCAGGGTGTGACAGCCCATTCACAGTCTCAGGGTGTGGCGGCCATCTTGTCCTTGGCTCAGTAGTAAATAATAATAATAATAATAATAATAATAATAATAATAATAATATATATGCCATTGAGCAACTACACGGCCGGCCTCTCCCTGTAATGCTATCTACGGTCTCAGGGTGTGACAGCCCATTCACAGTCTCAGGGTGTGGCGACCATCTTGTCCCTTAAACTTTCAAAACTAATAGCTCATCATCCTTTAAATATTTTGCTAACCAAAACACCTTAAAATGATAAATTAACCTAAGATATTTTGTTTTTGATGAAAAATAGTAGAGGGTGAACAACTACCCCAAAATTCAAAAATTGAAATCCTGGAAACTAAGAACCCTAAAATTATGTGTTATAGCTCTAAAAATAGGTAATCAAATACACTTTTACCTTGATGGATCATTTCACCCCTAAAACAGTTATTATAGATTTTACTGGGAAAAAAGGTGTTAAACATCTAAAATTGATAAATTAACCTAAGATCTTTTGTTTTTGATGAAAAATAGTAGGGGTTAAAAAAAACCAAAATTGAAAATTTGATATCTTGGAAACTAAGAACCCTAAAATTATGTGTTATAGCTATAAAAATAGGTAATCAAATACTCTTCTACCTTAATGGATCATTACACCCCTAAAACAGTTATTATAGATTTTACAGGGAAAACATGTGTTAAACATCTAAAAATGATAAATTAACCTAAGATCCTTTGTTTTTGATGAAAAATAGTAGGGGGTGAAGAACTACCCGAAAATTGAAAAATTGATATTTTGGAAACTAATAACCCTAAAATTATGTGTAATGGTTCTAAAAATAGGTAATCTAATACTCTTTTACCTTAGTGGATCATTTCACCCTCCTAAAACAGTCATTATAGTTTTACAGGGAAAAAGGTGTTAAACATCTAAAAATGATAAATTAACCTAAGATTTTTTGTTTTAATGAAAAATAGTAGGGAGTGAAAAACTACCCCAAAATTGAAAAATTGATATCTTGGAAACTAGGAACCCTAAAACTATGTGATGCAGCTCTGAAAATAGGTAATCAAGTACTCTTCTACCTTAGTGGATGATTTCACCCCTAAAACAGTTATTATAGATTATACAGGAAAAAATGTGTTAAACATCTAAAAATGAAAAATTTACCTAAGATCTTTTGTTTTGGATGAAAAATAGTAGGGGGCGAAAAACTACCCCAAAATTGAACAATTGATACCTTGGAAACTAAGAAATCTAAAATTATGTGTTATAGCTCAAAAAATAGTTAATCAAATACTCTTCTACCTTACTGGATCATTTCATCCCTAAAACAGTTATTATAGATTATACAGGGGAAAAAGTGTCAAACTTCCAAAAATGATAAATTTACCTAAGATCTTTTGTTTTTGATGAAAAATAGTAGGGGGTGAACACTACCCCAAAATTGAAAAATTGATATCCTGGAAACTAAGAACCCTAAAATTATGTGTTATAGCTCTAAAAATAGGTACTCAAAAGCCAATATATAGGCTAATACACGAGCCAATACATAAGCCAATATATATAAGCCAATACACAAGCTAATGTACAAGCCAATATATAAGTCAATATATAAGCTATATAAGCCACTACACATAAGCCAATACATAAGCCAACACATAGTTAGAGTTCCATTTGTTGAACTTCTACAGTCTGAGGCAATGTTTGAGAAAATGTGTATTTAATATAAGCCAACACATAAGCCAATATATAAGCCAACAAATAAACCAATACATAAAAGCCAACACATAAGCCAATATATATATACATACTAGCTGACCCGGCAGAGGTTGTCCTGCCAATCAAAGAAAGTGTTGTAACTTTGATTCTTGAAGTGCTTTTGGATACACAATATTTCTTTCAATTTCTGTTAACTGACTCTAAGCTATCGTGAAATGAATTAACTAATCTAAAAACATTCGAGGGAGCGTGCACAACAACTCTCCAACGTTTCATCACAATTGGATAAATGGCATAAAATGCATACGGGATTTTGTTTAAATGATTCGCGCGCTGTCACTCATTTGTTGAATCTACTCGTGCTCTACCAACTGTGAAATTGATTTACTAAGTTAGAAAGCTTCACGTAAGTATACACAACAACTCATCAATGTTTCATCGGAAGCGGATGAATGACATATGAACGTATACGGGATTTTTTTAAACGATTCGCGTCCCTTCACTCATTTGTTGACTCTACTCATGCGCTACCTATTGTAAAATAGATTTACTAAGTCTGAAACTTTCTCTGGAGTGTACTCAATCATTCACCAAGGTTTCATCGCAATCGGATGAATGATATATGACCGCATACGCGACATTGTTGAAACGATTCACGCGCCGTCGCTCATTAGTTGAATCTACTCGTGCGCTACTTATTAAAAACTGGATTTAATAATCCATAAAGCTTTCCTGGAGTGAACACAACAATTCACCAAAGTTTCATAGTAATCGGATAAAAGGTATATGAACGCATACAGGACTATGTTGAAACGATTCACGGGCCATCGCACATTTGTTGAATCTACTTGTGCGATACCTATTGTAAAATGAATTTACTGAGCCAGAAACCTTTATTGAAGTGTACACAACAATTCACCAAAGTTTCATCGTAATCGGATAAATGGTATATGGACGCATATGGCACTTTGTTTAAATGATTCGCGGCCGTCACTCATTTGTTGAATCTACTCGTGCGCTACCAATTGTAAAATGGATTTATTAAGCCAGAAACCTTCCGTAGGGTGTACACAACATCTCACCCAAGTTTCCTCGTAATCGGACGAGTGGTATTTGAACGCATACTGGACCTTGTTGAAACGCTTCGCGCGTCGTCGCTCATTTGTTGAATCTACTCGTGCGCAACCTCCTGTGAAATGGATTTACTAAGTTAGAAACCCTCACGTAAGTGTACACAACATCTCACCCAAGTTTCATCGCAATCGGATGAATGGTATATTAACGCATACGGGACCTAGTTTAAACGTTCGCACATCGTCGCTCATTTGTAGAATCTACTCGTGCGCTACCTATTGTAAAATGGATTTACTAATCCAGAAGCCTACCCTGGAGGGTACACAACATCTCACCCAAGTTTCATCGCTATCGGACGAATGGTATTTGAACGCATACGGGACCTTGTTGAAACGCTTCGCACGTCGACGCTCATTTGTTGAATCTACTCGTGCGCAACCTCCTGTGAAATGGATTTACTAAGTTAGAAACCTTCACGTAAGTGTACACAACAACTCATCAACGATTCATCTCAATTGATGAATGGTATATAAACTTATACGGGATTTTGTTGAAACGCTTCGCGCGTCGTCACTCATTTGTTGAATCTAGTCGTGCGCTACCTATTGTAAAGTTAATTTACTAAGCTTGTAGCTTTCCCTGGAGTGCACACAACATATCACTCAAGTTTCATCGCTATCGGACGAATGGTATTTGAACGCATACGGGACCTTTTTGAAACGCTTCGTGCGTCAGCGTTCATTTGTTTAATCTACTCGTGCTTAACCTCTTGTGAAATGGATTTACTAAGTTAGAAACCTTCACGTAAGTGTACACAACAACTCATCAAAGATTCATCGCAATCGATGAATGGTATATAAACTTATACGGGATTTTGTTGAAACATATCGCGCGTCGTCGCTCATTTGTTGAATCTACTGGTGCGCTACCTTTAGTAAAATGAATTTACTAAGTCAGAAGCCTTCCCTGGAGTGTACACAACATCTCACCCAAGTTTCATCGCTATCGGGCGAATGGTATTTGAACGCATACGGGACCTTTTTGAAACGCTTCGCGCGTCGTCGCTCATTTGTTGAATCTAGTCGTTCGCTATCTATTGTAAAATGGATTTACTAAGCCAAACACCTTCCCTGGAGTGCACTCAACATATCACCCAAGTTTTATCGCAATCGGATGAATGGTATATGATCGAATACGGAACTTTGAAACGCTCTAACGTGCAGAGACAAACAGAATTCGACATCACTGCCACCTTGGGTATAAAACACAACTTTCCTCCCCGGGCGGAGTGTACCTGATGGCGTTAGTTGCACAGGTTGCGAACTGGTGACTCTACGTGCAGAGACACACAGTCGAATAGGATCACTTTTCACTAAGGCTAGCGGTTTCCATGACGAATGTTTATGACTGTATATTGTGGTTCTAAATTGTGTGTAAATTGTGGTTCTAAAATTCTAAAATTCCACCTAACTGGTCAAATTGTGAATCTAAACCATACATGGGCCCACCCTAACATTCATACAAAATTTCATCAAAATCGGCCCAAACACGTGTGTATGTGACTGAACTCCTCCTAATCGACTGGACCGATTTTGATGAAATTTGGTATGTATATTAGGGTGGGTTTAGATTCACAATCTGACCCGGTAGGTGGAAGGACCACAATTTTAGAACCACAATTTACACACAATTTTGGAAACACAATATACAGTCAAGAACAGTCGTCATGGAAACCACTAGCTTTGGCCTTGGTGAAAGCTGATGTATTTGGACGGTTTGTCTCTGCACGTTAGAGCCACCTGGTTGCAACCTGTGCAACTACCGCCATTACATACACTCCGCCCGTGGCGGGAAGTTGTGTTTTATACCAAAGGTGGCAGTGATGTCGAATTCTACTGTTTGTCTCTGCACGGTAGAGCGTTTCAAAGTCCCCTATGCGTTCATATACCATTCATCATCCGATTGCGATGAAACTCGGGTGATATGTTGAGTGAGCCTCAAGGAAGGTGTTTGGCTTAGTAAAGCCATTTTACTATAGACAGCGCACGAATAGATTCAACAAATGAGACACGACGCGCGAACCGTTTCAAGAAGGTCCCGTATGCGTTCAAATACCAATTGTCCGATAGCGATGAAACCTGGGTGAGATGTTGTGTACACTCCAGGGAAGGCTTCTGGCTTAGTAAATCAATTTCACAATAGGTAGCGCACGACTAGATTCAACAAATGAATGACGACGTGAAAAGCGTTTCAACTAAATCCCGTATAAGTTTATATTCCATTCTTCGATTGAGATGAAACTTTGATGAGTTGTTGTGTACACTTAAGTGAAGGCTTCTAACTTAGTCATCCATTTCACAGGAGGTTGCGCACGAGTAGATTCAACAAATGAGCGACGACGTGCGAATCGTTTCAACAAAGTCCCGTATGCGTTCAAATACCATTCGTCCGATAGCGATGAAACTTGGGTGAAATGTTGTGTACCCTCCAGGGGAGGCTTCCGGATTAGTAAATCCATTTTACAATAGGTAGCGCACGAGTAGATTCAACAAATGATCGATGACGCACGAACGTTTAAACAAAGTCCCGTATGAGTTCATATACCATTCATCCGATTGTAATGAAAATTGGGTGAGATGTTGTGTACACTTTCGTGAGGGTTTCTAACTTAGTAAATCCATTTCACAGGAGGTTGAGCACGAGTAGATTCAACAAATGAGTGACGACGCGCAAAGCGTTTCAATAAGGTCCCGTATGCGTTCAAATACCATTCGTCCGATTATGATGGAACTTGGGTGAGATGTTGTGTACAGCCTACGGAAGGTTTCTAACTTAATAAATCAATTTTACAATAGGTAGCGCACGACTAGATTCAACAAATGAGAGACGGCACGCGAATCATTTCAACAAAGTACCGTATGCATCCATATACCATTTATCCGATTGCGATGAAACTTTGGTGAATTGTTGTGTACACTTCAGTAAAGGTTTCTGGCATAGTAAATTCATTTTACAATAGGTAGCGCACGTGTAGATTCAACAAATGTGCGATGGTGCGCGAATCGTTTCAACAAAGTCCTGTATGCGTTCATACCCATTTATCCGATTGCGATTAAACTTTGGTGAATAGTTTTGTACACTCCAGGAAAGGCTTCTTTCTTAGTAAATCCAGTTTTTAATAAGTAGCGCACGAGTAGATTCAACAAATGATCGACGGCGCGCGAATCGTTTCCACAATGTCCCGTATGCGGTCATATATCATTCATCGATTGCGATGAAACCTTGGTGAATCATTGAGTACACTCCAGAGAAGGTTTCAGGCTTATTTAATCTATTTTACAATAGGTAGCGCATGAGTAGATTCAACAAATGAATGACGGCACGCGAATCGTTTAAGGAAAATCCCGTATGCGTTCATATATCATTCATCCGATTCCGTTGAAACGTTGATTAGTTGTTGTGTACACGCCAGGGAAGGTCTTCAATTCGGTAAAACCATTTTACAATATTGGTAGCGCACGAGTAGATGTAGCAAATGAGTGATGACGTGCGAAGCGTTCCAGCAAAATCCCGTATGCGTTCATATACTGTTCATCGATTGCGATGAAACTTTGATGAGTTGTTGTGTACACTTACGTGAAGCTTTCTACCTTAGTAAATCCATATCACAGTTGGTAGAGCACGAGTAGATTCAACAAATGAGTGACACGGCACGAATCATTTAAACAAAATCCCGTATGCGTTATATGCCATTTATTCGAATGCGATGAAACTTTGGAGAGTTGTTGTGCACGCTCCCACGAATGTTTCTAGATTAGTTAATAAATTTCAAGATAGTTTAGAGGCAGTTAACAGATATTGAAAAAATATATAGTGTATCCAAAAGCACTTCAAGAAACAAAGTTACAACACTTTCTTTCATTGGCAGGACAACGTCTGCCGGGTCAGCTTGTATATATATGCTAATATATAAGCCAATATATAGCCCAAAACACAAGCCAATACATAAGCCAAAACTTAAGCCAATATATAAGCCATGTAAGCCAATACATAAGCCACCACATAAACCTATATGTAAGCCAATACATATAAGCCAACACAATAAACCAATATATAAGCCAACACATAAGCCAATATATAAGCCAATACATAAGCCAATAAAACCAGTATATACATAGAAGGCAATATATAAACTAACACATAAACCAATATATAAGCCAACACATAAACCAATATATAAGCCAACATATAAGCCAATACATAAGCCAATAAAGCCGATAAAAATAAGGCAATATATAAGCTAACACAAACTAATATATAAGCCAACACATAAACCAATATATAAGCAAACACATAAACCAATCAATGTATAAGCTAACACATAAACCAATATATAAGCCAACACTTAAACCAATATATAAGCAAACACTAAACCAATATATAGGCCAATACACAAGCCAATACACTACCCCAAAATTAAAAAATTGATACCTGGAAACTAAAAACACTAAAATTATGTGTTATAGCTCAAAATATAGGTGATGGGGGGAAAGGAATGTTTAACAATTTTGGAGAAGTATAAACACCTTGTGGCTATACCATACAAAGTGGAACATAGGTAAGAAACGGTTCATACTATACTTTCGGCTACCAAGTTTCAACTACTTTTCAAGGTCACTCACCCAAGCATTGCCAGAGACTACCAAAGGTTTATGTGTATTTATGTATGTACTGCTTTGTGTTGACAAGTGTTGTAGGTTATGTCATAAACTAAAAATAGAATTGAATATTGGTATATATAAGAGACGCTACAAATGCATTTTATCAGTGCTGTGTGGTAGCGGAAGGTGTGAAGATGTCTCTCTCTAAAGTGTTAGTGTTCCCCAACTTATGGGGAACAGAATTAAGCCTACCAACGAGTGTTTTGGGTTGTGGTTGTTGTTGGAAAACCTGGACAATCTGGTTACAGACATTGGTAATATAAACTACACAGAAAACATGACGCTCCTAAGTGATAAAAATGTTAATCTACTTACACCAATTACGGAGCCGTTTTGTGATAACATTATGGTGGTTAGGATATGTGACCAAGTGGACTGCCAAGAACAATTGGAAAATAGTAAGTCTGTGCTCCTAAAGAAAGTGGTGTGTGGTGTTTTCAACCTTTATTTACGTGGAAAATTCTCCAAGTTCATTTCTGCCAAACATGGTGTTAATGCAAAGCTACCATTTCCTCTACTCAACAACGAGTGTGCAAAGGATCGGGGACTGCGAGCACAACTTGGGGAGAAAGGAATGGTTAACATTATGGAAAAGTATAAAAATCCTGTGGCTATACCATACAAAGTGGAGTTAACTGATGTTAAATTAGATGTTCTATTAATCGAACTTCCAGAGGTATTGCAACAGCTTCGTGTTGAGGAGTTTTATCTTATGGATTTGGACATAACCCAAGATTTGGGTGGAGTTTTTAACAAGGCAGAAATGTGTGATTATCTAACATCGAATCACAACTTTTGTGTGCAAGGAGAATATCGAGAAAAGTGTAATGTGATTGTGAACAATGATAAAACGGTTGGAATAGACTGTTTAACATGCATGAACTCTAATTCTAGAATAAAGATATATAACAAATTTATATGTCAAATTACAAGTCCTGTTGTAAACAAAGTCATTGGAAACCATATTATAGACTTTATCCTATGTCCAGACACCCGTCTAAGGGAAACGTTTACGTCTTCCTTAGCTAAAGAACATGGTATTACAAGACCAGAGGCAACAATTTACAACTACAAAATGGAAGGTGTATTTGACCCACTCGAAGATTGTGTTAGTTAGAAGCCAACAAACATTACATAAAAGAAGCGCCCCTGTACTCGGTGCCAATTGTATCCATGTGGACCAAACTATCGGATAACCTACAAAATAGTTGCTGTGTGGTGTTTAACAAAGTTTTGCAAATTTTCTATTGGGGTAATGAAAATACTCGGAAATTGACTGGTGTGAAAATTGAACTGCGCGATGAACAAGATCGGGAAAAGATTATAAACTATGCTCTATCCGCCTATAGTTTTAATTACTTACCCGTAAACTTTGTAGAAATTGTTAACGGTGATTCTGGAAACAACAATGTTCGCATTATACAGAAATGCTACATTAAAGCTGGGGGAACATTCTTTTCTCAAACAGGACATTGTTCTCCACAATTCCCACAAACATAATCATTAGTGAATTAGGATTGACACGTACAAATAATATTCTTCCCCAGGTGTTCAGAAAAAGAACCAATAAAACTAACAGACTTAAACCATACCCTCTTAAGGAAATTACCCCATTGAGTACAGTTAATGTGCTATGTGTAAGGAAACGAAAATTGGAGTTGGAGGAAATTGAGATCAAAAAAAGGTAAGTGGAGTATCTGGCAGAGACTACTGCCCTAAAGGAAGAGTACGAAGCAGTGTTGCAGAAAGAAGAGACGATTGTGGATGCAAGAAACAGGTTTACAGTTTACTTTAAACAAAGTCCCTGGCAATATCTAGATGTGAGCGGAAAATACAAACTCTCAGCATTTACAGTTAATTACAAAGGAACTTATCCACGCGTTGGAGTGCTTGTAGAAAGTGGAACATGTAAACATGTGTGCTACTTAAGAGGATATTTAAAATCTATGTTTTGAAAGAGTCATGGTAATTTAGACTTGCTTAAAAAGAATGGATTTATTGTAACTCCATGTGGTGGATTGGACATTGTGTATCTGGAAACTGAAAAACCGTTTGCAGAATTCAACACCAATGGAATGACTACTTTTAATGGTAACTCGTTTGCTAAAATCGAGAATTTTAAGTTTTTCACAAGCATCCAAACAGACTATAGAGTAGAGTCAACAACGTATACACAAGGTGACGTTGATCTGCTTAATAATATTACTATGCAGGAAATCAAAGGCCAAATAAAAATCCAAAATTGTTCCCGGTTAGAAAGTCTGGAAAAAGGAACAGAACTAATTGTTAAGGGAATAAAACCAATAGTATATAGACATAAAGTTAGATGTGTTGGAAATGGAGAATATAGACTGTTTATATCCAATTATTGGCTGGAAAAGGAACTAGAAGATTCGGATGAAATATGAAAATCCACAGCCTGCTTCCAGTCTCCGATCGGGTCAGGAATGGAATGAATGAAGCCCCCATCTAGCGGCGAGGATATGAACTGTGCCGGCTGCCGAGGCCTGACGCACTCCTCTGGGGCAATGATTAAATGAATGACAGATGAAATGAAATGATAGTGGAGAGTGTTGCTGGAATGAAATTTTGACAGGGAAAACCGGAGTACCCGGAGAAAAACCTGTCTGCCTACGTTTTGTCCAGCAGAGATCTCACATGGAGTGACCGGGTTTTGAACCACTGACCCAGCGGTGAGAGGCCGGCGTGCTGCCGCCTAAGCCACGGAGGCTTCAGAAGATTCGGATACATATTTAAATTATCGGATCAAAATTAAGCTAGATGCTATTAAATCTACACCAAGCAAACATAAGGAAAGAGTTGTGTTCTGTGTATAAATATGCATGTAGAATCAAGAAGATGGACTCCCCTGTTTCTATATACTAATAAATACAATATGGAACTTAAACATTTAAACAAAAATATAAGTTAAAATCTAAAGAAAATAATCAATATGGATGTTATTAATAAAATAAAGAAAAGGGTGTATTATATGTAAAAAATTGAAGATATATATAATTAATAAAACTATTGCATGGGTACCACTTGTGTTTCATGTTACCCACCTCACACTCCTAATCCAATTGTAAACCTTTGGCAGTCTCTGGCAATGCTCGGGTGAGTGACCTTGAAAAGTAGCTGTCACCTACATACACACCTGTGTCGAGCATGCCACACACACAAACTCCAGGCTCCACACCATCCATCACAATCAGCATGTTGGCCTGTTCTTCTCAAGCCAGACAACCATCCTCGCCCCACCATCCATACCCTCCCCTCCCCCCCCCCCCCCCCCTTACCCTCTAGCACACCTAGGGACCCAGGTGACTCAGAGATGAAAGTGGATGATCTTGAAATTGGTTCAGAGGTTAGTTTGTGTGTGTGTGGCATGCTCGACCCAGGTGTATGTGATTGTGACAGCTACTTTTCAAGGTCACTCACCCGAGCATTGCCAGAGACCGCCAAAGGTTTAGAATTGGATTAGGAGTGTGATGTGGGTAACAAGAAACACAAGTGGTACCCATGCAATAGTTTTATTAATTATATATATCTACAATTTTTTACATATAATACACCCTTTTCTTTATTTTATTTTCGTTTCCTTACACATAGCACATTAACTGTACTCAATGGGGTAATTTCCTTAAGAGGGTATGGTTTAAGTCTGTTAGTTTTATTGGTTCTTTTTCTGAACACCTGGAGAAGAATATTATTTGTACGAGTCAATCCTAATTCACTAATGTTTATGTTTGTGGGAATTGTGGAGAACAATGTCCTGTTTGAGAAAATAATGTTCCCCCAGCCTTAATGTAGCATTTCTGTATAATGCGAACATTGTTGTTTCCAGAATCATCGTTAACAATTTCTACAAAGTTTACGGATAAGTAATTAAAACTATGGGCAGAGAGAGCATAGTTTATAATCTTTTCCCGATCTTGTTCATCGCGCAGTTCAATTTTCACACCAGTCAATTTCCGAGTATTTTTATTACCCCAATAGACAAATTGCAAAACTTTGTTAAACACCACACAGCAACTATTTTGTAGGTTATCCGATAGTTTGGTCCACATGGATACAATTGGCACCGAGTACAGGGGCGCTTCTTTTATGTAATGTTTGTTGGCTTCTAATACACTAACACAATCTTCGAGTGGGTCAAATACACCTTCCATTTTGTAGTTGTAAATTGTTGCCTCTAGTCTTGCAATACCATATTCTTAAGCTAAGGAAGACGTAAACGTTTCCCTTAGACGGGTGTCTGGACAAAGGATAAAGTCTATAATATGGTTTCCAATGACTTTGTTTACAACAGGACTTGTAAATTGACATATAAATTTGTTATATATCTTTATTCTAGAATTAGAGTTCATCCATGTTAAACAGTCTATACCAACCGTTTTATCATTGTTCACAATCACATTACACTTTTCTCGATACTCTCCTTGCACACAAAAGTTGTGATTCGATGTTAGATAATCACACATTTCTGCCTTGTTAAAAACTCCAGCCAAATCTTTTGTTATGTCCAAATCCATAAGATAAAACTCCTCAACACGAAGCTGTTGCAATATCTCCGGAAGTTCGATTAATAGAACATCTAATTTAACATCAGCTAACTCCACTTTGTATGGTATAGTCACAGGATTTTTATACTTTTCCATAATGTTAACCATTCCTTTCTCCCCAAGTTGTGCTCGCAGTCCCCGTGCCATTGCACACTCGTTGTTGAGTAGAGGAAATGGTAGCTTTGCCTTAACACTATGTTTGGCAGAAATGAACTTGGAGAATTAACCACGTAAATAGTGGTTGAAAACACCTCACACCACTTTCCTTAGGAGCACAGACTTACTATTTTCCAATTGTTCTTGGCAGTCCACTTGGTCACATATCCTAACCACCATAATGTTATCACAAAACGGCTCCGTAATTGGTGTAAGTAGATTAACATTTTTATCACTTAGGAGCGTCATGTTTTCTGTGTAGTTTATATTACCAATGTCTGTAACCAGATTGTCCAGGTTTTCCAACAACAACCACAACCCAAAACACTCGTTGGTAGGCTTTATTCTGTTACCCATGAGTTGGGGAACACTAAACACTTTAGAGAGAGACATCTTCACACCTTCAGCTATCACACAGCACTGATCAAATGCATTTGTAGGGTCTCTTATATATACCAATATTCAATTCTATTTTTAGATTATGACATAACCTACAACACTTGTCAACACAAAGCAGTACATACATAAATACACATAAACCTTTGGTAGTCTCTGGCAATGCTTGGGTGAGTGACCTTGAAAAGTAGTTGAAACTCGGTAGCCGAAAGTAAAGTATAAACCGTTTCTTACCGATGTTCCACTTTGTATGGTATAGCCACAAGGTGTTTATACTTCTCCAAAATGTTAAACATTCCTTTCCCCCCATCACCTATATTGTGAGCTATAACACATAATTTTAGGGTTTTTAGTTTCCAAGGTATCAATTCTTTAATTTTGGGGTAGTGTATTGGCTTGTGTATTGGCCTATATATTGGCTTACTGTTGGCTTATATATTGGTTTAAGTGTTGGCTTATATATTGGTTTATGTGTTAGCTTATACATTGATTGGTTTATGTGTTGGCTTATATATTGGTTTATGTGGTAGTTTATATATTGCCTTCTATGTATATATTGGTTTTATTGGCTTATATATTGGCTTATGTGTTGGCTTATTTATTGGTTTATTGTGTTGGCTTATATGGATTGGCTTATATATAGGTTTATGTGTTTGCTTATGAGCGGGCTTATGTGTATTGGCTAATATGGCTTATATATATTGGCTTAAGTTTTGGCTTATGTATTGGCTTGTGTTTTGGCCTATATATTGGCTTATATATTAGCTTAAATATATATATATATATATATCGGCGTATGTGTTGGCTTATATTAAATACACATTCTCTCAAACATTGCCTCAGACTGTTGAAGGTTAACAAATGGAACTCTAACTAAGTTTTGGCTTGATATTGGCTTATGTGTAGTGGCTTATATACACACATCAAAAAAAGTTTTGCATCACCTCGGTTCCCAGATCTCCGGCATATAGACGTTGACTGTGTATATTGTATCCAAGATACAGTCCCTTTGACTGTTCATAGATGTCACTAAAACTGCTCAAAGATGTAAACAACCATGCATGAGCAGGGCCTATTAGACGGAGGGGGTACGACAGCCGATCAGTTCCAGTCATTCCACCAGGACGAAGGTACGCTGCTCATGTTGTCTGTAGTTCTACCATGCCTAGAAGGTCAATACCGCAGTTCGATCGCGTCCGCATTGTTACTTTGTGTCAAGCAGGGCTCTCAACAAGGGAAGTTTCCAGGCGTCTCAGAGTGAACCAAAGCGATGTTGTTCGGACATGGAGGAGGTACAGGGATACAGGAACTGTCGATGACAGGCCTCGCTCAGGCCGCCCAAGGGCTACTACTGTAGTGGATGACCGCTACTTACGGATTGCCGCTCGGAGGAACCCTGACAGCAATGCCACCATGTTGAATAATGCGTTTCGTTCAGCCACAGGACGTCGTGTTTCAACTCAAACTGTGCGCAATAGGCTGCATGATGCGCAACTTCACTCCCGACGTCCATGGCGAGGTACAGCTTTGCAACCCCGACACCATGCAGCACGGTACAGATGGGCCCAACAACATGCTGAATGGACCCCACGGAATTGGCATCACGTTCTCTTCACCGATGAGTGTCGCATATGCCTTCAACCAGACAATCGTCGGAGACGTGTTTGGAGGCACCCTGGTCAGGCTGAACGTCTCAGACACACTGTCCAGCGAGTGCAGCAAAGTGGTGGTTCCCTGATGTTTTGGGGTGGCATTATGTGGGGCCGACGTACGCCACTGGTGGTCATGGAAGGCTCCGAAACGGCTTTACGATACCTGAATGACATCCTCCGACCCATAGTGCAACCATATCGGCAGAATATTGGAGAGGCATTTGTCTTCATGGACGACAATTCTCGACCTCATCGTGCACATCGTGTGAATGCGTTCCTTCAAGATAACGACATCGCTCGACTACAGTGGCCAGCATGTTCGCCAGACATGAACCCTATCGAACATGCCTGGGATATGTTGAAAAGGGCTGTTTATGGACGTCTTGACCCACCAACCACTCTGAGAGATTTACGCCGAATTGTCGTTGAGGAGTGGGACAATTTGGACCAACAGTGTCTTGATGAACTTGTGGATAGTATGCCACGACGAATACAGGCATGCATCAATGCAAGAGGACGTGCTACTGGGTATTAGAGGTAGTGGTGTGTACTGCAATCTGGACCACAAATGCTGAAAGTCTAGCTGTATGATGGTACAACATGCAATGTGTGGGTCTCATGAGCAATAAAACGAGCTGAAATGTTGTTTGTGTTGATCTCTATTCCCTTTGTATTTAAAGGTTCCGGAACTCTTGGAACCGAGGTGATGCAAAACTTTTTTTGATGTGTGTAGCTTATATATTGACTTATATATTGGTTTGTACATTAGCTTGTGTAATAGCTTATATATATTGGCTTATATATTGGCTTATGTATTAGCTTATAAATTGGCTTTTGATTGCCTATTTTTAGAGCTATAACACATAATTTTGGGGTTCTTAGTTTCCAGGATATCAATTTTTCAATTTTGGGGTAGTGTTCACCCCCTACCATTTTTCATCAAAAACAAAAAATCTTAGGTTAATTTATCATTTTTAGATGTTTAAGACCCTTTTCCCTGTAAAACTATAATAACTGTTTTAGGGGTGAAATGATCCACTAAGGTAAAAGAGTATTTGATTACCTATTTTTAGAACTATAACACATAATTTTAGGGTTATTAGTTTCTAAAATATCAATTTTTCAATTTTGGGGTAGTTTTTCACCCCCAAACTATTTTTCATCAAAAAAGAAAATTCTTAGGTTAATTTATCATTTTTAGATGTTTAACACCTTTTTTCCTGTAAAATCTATAATAACTGTTTTAGGGGTGAAATGAACCATCAAGGTAAAAGAGTATTTGATGAACTATCTTTTGGGCTATAACACATAATTTTAGGGTTCATAGTATCCAAGGTATCTATTTTTCAATTTTGGGGTAGTTTTTCACCCCCTACTCTTTTTCATCAAAAACAAAAGATCTTAGGTTAATTTATAATTTTTAGATGTATAACACATTTTTTCCTGTAAAATCTATAATAACTCTTTTAGCGGTGAAATGATCCACTAAGGTAAAAGAGTATTTAATTAACTATTTTTAGAGCTATAACACATAAATTTAGAGTTATTAGTTTCCATGATATCAATTTTTCAATATTGGGGTAGTTTTCCACCCCCCTACGTTTTTTCATAAAAAACTAAAGATCTTAGGTTAATTTATCATTTTAAGATGTTTAACACCTTTCTTTCCTGTAAAATCTATAATAACTGTTTTAGGGGTGAAATGATCCATCAAGGTAAAAGAGTATTTGATTACCTACTTTTAGAGCTATAACACATAATTTTAGCGTTCTTAGTTTCCAAGATATCAAGTTTTGAATTTTGGGGTAGTTTTTCACCACCTACTATTTTTCATCAAAAACAAAAGATAATAGGTTAATTTATAATTTTTTTATGTTTAACAACTTTTTTCCCTGTAAAATCTATAATAACTGTTTTAGGGGTGAAATGATCCACTAAGGTAAAAGAGTATTTAATTACCTATTTTTAGAGCTAGAACACATAATTTTAGGGTTCTTAGTTTCCAAGATATCAATTTTTCAATTTTGGGGTAGTTTTTCACCCCCTACTATTTTTCATCAAAAACAAAAGATCTTAGGTTAATTTATCATTTTTAGACGTTTAACACCTTTTTTCCCTGTAAAATCTATAATAACTGTTTTAGGGGTGAAATGATCCATCAAGGTAAAAGTGTATTTGATTACCTATTTTTAGAGCTATAACACATAATTCTTAGGGTTCTTACTTTCCAAGATATCAACTTTTGAATTTTGGGGTAGTTTTTCACCCCCTACTATTTTTCATCAAAAACAAATATCTTAGGTTAATTTATCATTTTTAGGTGTTTTGGTTAGCAAAATATTAAAAGGTTGATGAGATATTAGTTTTGAAAGGATAAGGGACAAGATGGTCGCCACACCCTGAGACTGTGAATGGCCTGTCACACCCTGAGACCGTAGATAGCATTACAGGGAGAGGCCGGCCGTGTAGTTGCTCAATGGCATATATATTATTATTATTATTATTATTATTATCATTATTATTATTATTATTATTTACTACTGAGCCAAGGAAAAGATGGCCGCCACAACCTGAGACCATATATAATATTACAGGGAGAGACCGGTGGTGTAACGTTGATCAATGGAATATTATTCATTATTATTATTATTATTAACTACTGAGCAAAGGGCAAAATGGCTACCACACCCTGAGAACGTGAATGACATCACAGAGGGAGATCGACCGTGTAGTTGCTCAATGGCATATTATTATTATTAACTACTGAGCCAAGGGCAAGATGGCTACCACACCCTGAGACCATGAATGACGTCACAGTGGGAGATCGGCCGTGTAGTTGGGGAATGGCATATTTATTATTATTATTAGTAGTAGTATTATTAACTACTGAGCCAAGGGCAAGATGGCCACCACACCCTAAAACCGTGAATGACGTCACAGAGGGAGATTGGCCGTGTAGTTGCTCAATTACATTATTATTATTATTATTAACTACTGAGGAAAGGGCAAGATGGCCGCCACACCCTGAGACCGTGAATGACGTCACAGAGGGAGATCGGCCGTGTAGTTGCTCAATGGCATATTAATTATTATTATTAGTAGTATTATTATTATTGACTACTGAGCCAAGGGCAAGATGGCCACCACACCCTAAGACCGTGAATGACGTCACAGAGGGAGATTGGCCGTGTAGTTGCTCAATGGCATATTTATTATTATTATTATTATTATTAATTACTGAGCCAAGGGTAAGATGGCTGTTACAGCTTGACACCATAGATAGCATTACAGGGAGAGACCGGTCGTGTAACAATACTTAAAGTTCAGCTCGGTCACACTCGGCTTCCTTCGCTGGACGACCGAACCGGTTCCCCCCACTCTCTCTCCATGGCCTCCACACTATAAAGCTGACCAGCACCAGCTACTCACTGGGAGGTTCGTCTCAGACTCGTTAGAGGAAGGACACCTTGCCAGTGGCAGCAGCAGACCAGCCTAAGTTGTTGTATCAGCCCACCAGGATGGAGACTACGAGCAGCGGGACCATCGAGTGGAGGAAGCAGCTGAGGACCGGCGAGCCAGCCAGGGGCCAGAGCAAGCGCAACCGCACCCGGAGAGGTAGAGGGCCACGATCGGGAGGCTCCTTGGGTGGGGAGTTAACCTCCACAGGGCCCTCTCCTCCGGTCAGCGGGCACGCCAGCAGGCCCTTGGTGAGAAGACGTCAGCGGCGCAGAAGTCGCCAGCAGTTGAAAGGTGCGGGTGCCTCATAGCCCGGCTGGCGCATGCAACGCTGGAGTAGCTCCCGGCCCGGGGAGCACAGGTAGCCCGGACATAACGCAGGTGTCCCTGCGGTCCGAGTCAACCGATGCCTCCCCTGGGCCCTCTGAGCTAACCGAGTCCGAGAAGAGTCGGACGCCAGGACCGGCTAGCCTCCCGCGACAGGAGAGTAGCAGCAGCCCGGACGCCAGGTTCAGCTGGGCGAGCGATGTGAGCTCGGACACCGTGCATGGGCACCCTGGGGCCACTTCCCCAGGCTCCGAGCAAACATGTGGCTACGACCCCAGCTCCCTGGCTTTGCTTGTATATTACAGGCCAGGCTTCGACCGGGAAGAAGAAAGGGTAGTCATCAGCGCCTACAGGGACCAGGCCTACGAAGTCGCGACGGGAGGAGCAGAACGTGTCGAAGAGGACATCGAAGCTGAACTCTCCACTGGAGTCCTGATCAGGCCACGTAAGGACGTGGCCGCCATCTACATCGCGGCATTCTCCAAGCACTGGCAGGTCGCGGTGGTACCAGGCTGTGTGCCAGGTGCCTTACCGCACATCCTCCGCTTCGCGGGGGAGAGCCGCCCAGCTTTGCTCATCGAGAAGGAAGAGGTTGGGACTCAGGCAGGCCCCCTGACCTTCTCCAAGAGGACTCAGGCTCCACAACCAGCACCTCAGGCGGTGCCATTAGCGGGGCAACACGCGCCCGCCATCCCGGAGGAGCAGCGACCAGAGCCCCAGGTGGGGCCTTTAGCGGGGCAACTCGCGCACGCCACCACCGCCAGGAAGGGGACTCCAGAGACGGCCGGGGCCACCAGGAAGACCCCAAAGCAGCGGAAGGTCAACCGCAGCAGCCAAGAGGACCGTCGCCCGCAGCGCCCCCTGGAGGGGGAGCCAGGACGCCGCGAGGCCACCAGCCGCAGCCAGGGACAGCCGCTACAGCCAGGTAATATGAGGCCCCGCTCAACTCAGCTTTTACAGTGTTTCCGCTGTCTGAGATTGGGCCACTCCCAGGGATCCTGCGGCTCTCCAGACCGCTGTAACCGGTGTTCAGGTGGCCACCACCACATCGGCTGCACGGTGCCGCGGGACGCGCCGGTGTGCGCCAACTGCAAGGGTGACCATCCGTCATCCCATCGCAGTTGCCCTGTCTACAGGTCCATGGCAAGAGCAGAGAGCAAGCTGGCTCGTTCCCATGGACCGCCCACTAGGCCCCTGCTTCGGAAGGCGAGGCCCCCCCCCCCTCCACTCTCCGGTGACGGAGGCTCGGTACCAGGTACCCCATGGAGATCGGGTAGTGGCGCAGGTTCTCCGGATACTTTTACCATTGCTCGGTACCCGGGAAGGCCCGCGCTAATCCCAGCAGTGCCGAGTTCTAACGGATTCCCCGGAGACGAACTGGCGAGAAGACGGACATGGATCTGGTGCATGATACCTTCTCCCAACTAACATACCTACTCATTTCCATACCCACATTATCCTTGCATGTGGCAATAACCAAGCCGCCAGGTTTTACGTGTAGGCAATCTTTCCTTTATGCCTATGCGGTTTTCCCTGGCCCTACAATCTTACCCTTATATATGAGTACATATTCATATGTGCTCATATATAATACTAGCAGGTACCCGCGGCTTCGCTCGCGTCACAGTCGTGTCATATTGTTCTTCAATGAAATGCAGGTTTAACCCCGTTCACACCCCTTTAGAACTTGAATATCCAAAAATCCCTCCTTAGTAGACGTTTTCGACGCACTACAAACATAATCCCAAAATATCATTCTTCTAGCTTTAATAGTTTTGGTTGGTCGATGAGAGTGAATATCCAAAATTCCTTCCTTAGTGGACGTTCTTCTTCCAGAATTTCACCCCTCCCCATGAGCCCCTTAAATTGGATTTATGAAAATACGGTCGAACACCTATTTATTAAATTATTTATTTATGTATTTATTTATTTATTTATTATTATTAATCTGATTGTTTTCCTCTGAGTTTCAAACTCCTCGCCTATGTCGTTTAGGAGATGCATGCTCCGTTAGGAATCCTTCAACCCCCACTTTTCACCCCTTTACTCTTAATATACATTACATCGAAAAATCATTAGACATGTGTCAGCTTATTTTTAATGATTGGTTTATATGCCAAGTATCACATCCCCAAATGAAACCACTCGTGAGATATTGTTATTCAATTAAATGCAGGTTTACCCCCTTAACACCCATTTAGAAGCTGAATATCCAAAAATCTTTCCTTAGTGGACGTTTTCGACATACAATGAACATATTCCCAAAATTTCATGTTTCTAACTTCTATAATTTTGGCTGGGCGATGATGAGTGAGTGAGTCAATCAGGTCATTTTCTTTCAATTATTTTTACCAGAATTTTACCCCTCCCCATGGGCCCCTTAAATTGAATTTATGAAGAAACGCTCGATCACCTATTAACTTATTTTTTAAGCTGTCTTTTCCCCCTGAGTTTGATGAGTGAGTGAGTTAGTCAGTCAGTTAGGACAATTTCTCTCCTTTTTCGCAGAATTTCACCCCACACCATCGGCCCCTTAAGTTGAATTTATGAAAGAACGTTCGAACACCGATTTACTTAATTTTTAAGCTGATTTTTTCCGCTGAGTTTCAAACTTCTCACCTATGTCTTTTAAGAGATACACGCTCCGTTAGGAAACCTTCAACCCCCACTTTTCACCCCTTTCACCTTATAATAAACACCACATCAAAAAACTCTTAGACACATGTCTGCTTATTTTTAATGATTAGTTTATGTGCCGAGTATCACATCCACAAATGAAACCACTCGTGATATATTGTTATTCAATAAAATGCAGGTTCAACCCCCTTAAGACCCCTCTAGAACCTGAATATCCGAAAATCCTCCCTTAGTGTACGGTTTTGACATACAACGAACATATCCCCAAAATGTCATGTTTCTAACTTCATTAATTTTGGCTGGGCGATGATGAGTGAGTGAGTGAGTCAGGACATTTTCTTTCATTTCATTTTCTCCAGAATTTCACCCCTCCCCATGAACCCCTTAAATTTGATTTATGAAAAAGAAACTGTCGAACACTTATTTACTTATTTTTAAGCAGCTTTCACTCCCTGAGATTGAAGAGTGAGTGAGTCAGTCAATCAGTTAGGACACTTTCTTTCCTGCCCCCCACCCCCAGAATTTCACCCCTTCCCATGCAGGTTCAACCCCCTTAAGACGCCTCTAGAAACTGAATATCCGAAAATCCTCCCTTAGTGTACGGTTTTGACATACAACGAACATATCCCCAAAATGTCATGTTTCTAACTTCATTAATTTTGGCTGGGCGATAATGAGTGAGTGAGTGAGTGAGTGAGTCAGGACATTTTCTTTCATTTTTTTCTCCAGAATTTCACCCCTCCCCATGAACCCCTTAAATTTGATTTATGAAAAAGAAACTGTCGAACACTTATTTACTTATTTTTAAGCAGTTTTCACTTCCTGAGATTGAAGAGTGAGTGAGTCAGTCAATCAGTTAGGACACTTTCTTTCCTGTCCCCCGCCCCCCCCCCCTGAATTTCACCCCTTCCCACGGGCCCCTTAAATTGGATTTATGAAAAAATAACGGTCAACACCTATTTACTTATCTTTTAGGCTGATGTTTTTCCGCTGAGTTCAAACTCCTCGCCTATGTCGTTTAGGAGATACACGCTCCGTTAGGAATTCTTCAACCCCCACTTTTCACACCTTTCACCTCATAATATACACCACATCGAAAAATCCTCAGACACGTGTCTTCTTATTTTTAATGATCAGTTTATATGCCGAGTATCACATCCACAAATGAAACCAATCCGGAGTTATTGTTATTCAATGAAATGCAGGTCTTACCCCCTTAACACCCCTTTAGAACCTGAATATCCGAAAAACCTCCCTTAGTGTACGGTTTGGACATATAATGATCATATCCCCAAAATGTCTTGTTTCTAACTTCAATAATTTAGGCTGGGCGATGATGAGTGTGTCAGGACTTTGTATCTTTCAATTTTCTTTTTTCAGAATTTCACCCCTCCCCATGGGCCCCTTAAATTCGATTTATGAAAAAACGGTCAAACACCTATTTACTTATTTTTAAGCTGATTTTTTTCCGCTGAGTTTCAAACTCCTCGCCTATGTCGTTTAAGAGATACACGCTCCGTTAGGAACCCTTCAACCCCCACTTTTCACCCCTTTCACCTCATAATATACACCACATCGAAAAACCCTCAGACACATGTCTTCTTATTTTTAATGATACGTTTATATGCCGAGTATCACGTCCCTCAATGAAACCAAGCCGGAGATATTGCTATTCAATGAAATGCATGTGTACCCCCTTAAGACACCTTTAGAACCTGAATATCCAAAAATCCTTTCTTAGTGCGCATTTTCGACTTACCACGAACATATCCCCAAAATTTCATGTTTCTAACTTTAATAGTTTTGGCTGGGCGATGATGAGTCAGTCAGTCAGGACACTTGTTTTTATATAAGAGATATCTTCTTTTGCTTTAGCGTTTGTCCCACCTCGTGGCAGGGTCCGCTATTTGAGTCCGCTGTCTCCACTTTACTCGGTCATGGGCCATGTCCGGATGAAGGTTGACGCCTTTCAAATCCCTGTGCAGTGTATCGGCCCAACGTTGTCTCGGTCGCCCCTTTGGTCTTTTCCCGGCGACCTCCAGTGTGTAGCCCTGTTTTGCAATGGTGTCCGCTCCTGACCGTAGCACATGCCCAAACCATCGCAGACGACCCTCACGCATTTTGTTACTGATTGCTGCGATACCAAATCGTTCCCTTATTCTTTGATTGGGGATGTGATCCAACATAGTAATGCCAGCTGTCCATCTAAGCATCTTGGTCTCCATGACACTTAGCCTACGTTCTGCTTCCTTCGTGGTCGGCCAACATTCGGTACTATAAAGCGCTACGGGACGAATGACAGTGCGGTAAATCTTCGATTTTAGGTGGTCTTTCATCTGGCGATCGCACATGACACCTGTCGTTGTTCGCCACTTCATCCACGCAGCATTAATTCTTATGTTGACCTCCTCGGTGAGACGACCTTCAACAGTTATCGTAGAGCCAAGATACTTAAATTTTGTCGTTCGAGGCAGATCATCGCCGTCGACTTGGATTGTTCCGATTTCTCCAGCATCCGTTGTCATATATTCTGTTTTAGCTTTGTTAAGCCGCAGGCCATATTGACTTAAACGATCACTCCATTCCTGGACTTGGTGTTGGAGATCCAGCTTGTTTTGAGCGGCCAACATAACGTCATCAGCATACAGAATGGTCCAAGGTAACGGTTGTTGTAGATCTGCAGTAACCGTGTCCATGACCATAATGAACAGCAATGGTGACAGGGCCGAACCTTGATGAACACCAACTGTTACACGGAATTTTTCTGACGCTCCTGCGGCGGCTTGGACGTAACTTCTTGGCTCCGCGTAGAGCAACTGTACCCAGTTGACAAGGTACTCTGGGATGCCATGTTGTCGGAGAGTCAACCAGATCAAGTCGTGCGGTACATGATCAAAAGCCTTTTCGAGGTCTAAGAAAGCAAGGTGCAACGGCTTATTATTTTCACGATGCTTTTCAACTAAAAGCCGTGTGGCGTGGATTGCATCTGTTGTGCTGCAATTTTTCACAAATCCAGCTTGGTTTTTGGTCAGCTGGGTGACTGCACGTATCCTCTTATCAAGAATGCGCTCGAAGACCTTCATGGTGTGACAGAGGAGTCGAATTGGTCTGTAATTAGCACACTCGGCTGGACTTCCCTTCTTTTTGAAGATAGGTATCGTGATGCTATGTTGCCAATCAAGTGGCGTTCGTCCTTCTTTGACTATTTGGTTGAAGAGTCTTGCCAACCAATCCGCTGGATCCCACTTCTGAGAGCACCATAGCTCCGCCGCGATGTCATCTGGACCAGTTGCCTTCCCTGGTTTCATTTGTTTCAAGGCCCCTGCAACCTCTAAGACATCAATAGGTTTGATAGGACCTTCGACAGCAGTAGCGACAGGTATCTGGTTGTGCTGGAATTCCTCTGTTGAGACCTTCTCAAAGTAATTTCGCCAACGTTCTCTCGCCTTCTTCCAGTCGACTAGCAAAACGCCCTTATCGTCATTGATGCCATAGAAGCGTTGGATATCTTGAGATTTATGGTGCCTGGATTTGACGAGGCGATAGATGTCCCGCTCTCCCTTGCGTGTGTCCAGCTTCGCGTAGAGGTCTGCGTACCGAGCCGATTTTGTCGAAGCAACAGTCTTCTTCGCTTCCCTGCGTGCTACTTTGTAAGCATTCCAACGAGAAGGTGTTTTGTCTTCCAGAAACTCGTGGTAAAGCTGCTTCTTCTTGCGTACCGCAGTTTTGACTGCGTCATTCCAAAGCCATGTGTCCTTATCAATCCGACGTCTTCCTGGCTTCGTAAGTCCAAGAATGGCATGCGTGGCTTCGTGAACAGCTTTCTTCATTTTTGCCCAGCTTTCTTCAACGGTAGTAATCGGTGGCAGCGTAAGACGTCTAATGACTTCTTCTTCATTCTCTTTAAATTGCCACCATCTGATTCTCGCCGGTCCTGTTCGTGCCTGTATGACCATTGGCGGCTTTACACGGAGCTTGCAGATAACTGGTCGGTGTTGGGTCGCAACTGTTTCGTAAGGGACGACTTTAGTGTCCAACACGTCTTTAAGGTCTTTGCGCCTTACCAGAATGTAGTCAATTTGTGTTGTATTTGTGCCGCTGTAGTATGTGATTAGATGTGAATCACGTTTATTAAACCATGTGTTCGTAATGACTAGGTCATGGGTTTCCGCATAATCTAGAATTCTCAGTCCGTCGTCGTTCCTCTCACCATATCCGAATCCGCCATGGGCGGCATGGTCTTCTTTCAAGCGACCGACATGTCCATTTAGGTCGCCCGCAACTATGAGGTAGTCCTCTAAGGGCACTTCAGCGGTCTTTTCGTCAAGCAACGCCCAGAAGGCGTCTTTGATCGTTGCCGGTAGGCCTGTCTGAGGAGCATAGGCGCTGAAGAGGTGGATTTTTCTTCCATCGGCGATGTAGACGATTTTCATCAGACGATCATCATACCGCTGGACTTCGGAGACAGAACCATCAAACTGTGCTGATACTGCAATTCCCACACCACTGGTAGTTCCACGTGTACCGTTATAATACAACTTGTATCCACACCCAATGTTGTACGCCTTATCACCACTCCACCGTGTTTCCTGTACAGCACAGGCATCGATGCGCCTCATTTCTAGCGCTTTCGCTAGCTCATTGTAACGTCCAGACATAGTTCCGACATTAAGTGATGCAATTCGGGATGTAGGGGCTAGCTTGTTTAGCCGTCGCCGCCCGTGCGACGGTAACCCTTGCATACTTCTCGCGCCAACCGGGCCTCGTCGTCGCGCGTCGCTTCTGGGGGACGCCCTAGCCTTTAGTTCAGATCCTTGAGACAGCATGTCATGGGGATGTGACGAATTCTTTTTACAGCCGGCTTGTCACATAGCCTATGTTAATATCTATTAATTATGCCTGGTAGATCGCGACCGCGATGGGACAGGCACTAAGTCCTAAAAGACATTCATTTTATCCAATCCCCTATGCTTTCTCTTCTACTATCGTAGACTAATTGCATGTCGGAGGCACCAATAGTAAGGTCGGGTGTCCCGCGGGGGGTGCGGGTACTCTTTTCGCCCCCCCCCCCCCGAAAAAAAAGCTACTCACTGTCAGTATGCCGGCCAGAACAGGCCGGGCAAAACCTCGGGACCTGCTCCCAGGTCAGACCCCAAACATGGGCCTGCTCACAGGACAGACCCCCCCCCCTCCACTGCTCCAACCCCTACCCCCATCCCTGCACCAAACCCAGACCTCTCCCCTGCCACCACCTCTGCCCCCACCCCTACCCCCTCCCCAGCCCCACACCCCTACCTCTCACCCCTAACCCCACCCCAACCCCCTCCCCTCCCCTTGCCACACAGGGGGTTACGTGACCGGGGGGGGGGGGAGAAAGTGGATGACCTTGAAACTTATCCAGTGGCCACTTTGCTTATCTACTGGCGTTGTAGCTTGTTGAAGTGCTTTTGGATTCCCAATATTTATTTATTTTCAGTTAACCACCTCTAAACTATTGTGAAATTGATTTACTATCTCAAAAAAATCATGGGAGCGTGCTCAACAACTTACAAATGTTTCATCGCAATGAAATGAATGGTATATGAACGCATACGGGACTTTGTTGAAACGATTCAAGCGCCGTCACCCATTTGTTGAATATACTCCTACGCTACCTATTGTAAAATGGATTTACTAAGTCGAGAACCTTCCCTGGCGTGTACACTACAACTCATGAACGTTTCATCGCAATCGGATTAATGGCATAAGAACGCCTACGGGATTTTGTTCAATCGATACACGCAGCTTCACTCATTTGTTGAATTTTTTTGTGCGCCACCCATTGAAAAGCGGATTTACTAACACATACACCGTCGCAGGACTGTACTCAACTCACCAACGTTTTATCACAATCGGATGAATGGTATATGAACGCATAAGGGACATGGTTGAAACGATTCACGCGCTGCCGCTCATTAGTTGAATCTATTCGTGCGCTACCAATTGCAAAATGGATTTATTAAATCAGAAATCTTTGAGGGAGTGGAAATAATATTTCTCTAAATTTCATTGCAATCGCATGAATGGTTAATGAACGCATTCGATTTTTTTAAAACGATACGCATGCCGTTACTCATTTGTTGAATCTACTTGCGCGCTACCTATTTTAAAAAGGATTTACTAAGTCAGAAACCTTTCCTGGAGTGTGCACAACAATTCAACCAAAGATTCATAGCGATCGGATGAATGGTATTTGAACGCTACGGGACTTCGTTTAAGAGATTCGCGGGCCGTCGATCATTTGTTGAATCTACTTGTGCGATACCTATTGTAAAGTGGATATACTAAGCCAGAAACCTTCCCTGAAATGTACACACCATCTCACCCAAGTTTCATTGCTATCGGACGAATGGTATATGATCGCATACGGGACTCTGTTGAAACGCTTCGCGCGTCTTCGCTCACTTGTTGAATCTACTTGTGCGCTGCCTATTTTAAAATGGACTTACTAAGTCTGAAACTCTCGCTGGAGTGTACACAACAACTCACCCAACTTTAGTCGCTATCGGATGAATGGTATATGAACATACGGAACTATGTTGAAACACTTCGCGCGTCGTCGCTCATTCGTTTAATCTACATGTGCGATACCTATTGTAAAGTGCATTTACTAACCCAGAAACCTTCCTAAAGTGTACACAACATCTCACCCAAGTTTCACCGCTATCAGACGAACAGTATATGAACGCATACGGGACTATGTTGAAACACTTCGCGCGTCCTCGCTCATTTGTTTAATCTACTTGTGTGATACCTATTGTACAGCGGATGTACTAAGCCAGAAACCTTCCCTGAAATGTACACAACATCTCACCCATGTTTCATTGCTATCGGACGAATGGTATATGAACGCATAGGGGATTCTGTTGAAACGCTTCGCCGTCTTCGCTCATTTGTTGAATCTACATGTGCGCTACCTATTGTAAAATGGACTTAGTAAGCCTGAAACTCTCCCTGGGGTGTACACAACAACTCACCCAAGTTTAGTCACTATCGGATGAACGTTATATGAACGCATACGGGACTATGTTGAAACACTTCGCACGTCGTCGCTCATTCGTTTAATCTACTTGTGCGATACTTATTGTAAAGTGCATTTACTAAGCCAGGAACCTTCCTTGAAGTGTACACAACAGCTCACCCAAGTTTAGTCGCTATCAGACGATTAATTATAATGTTATTGGTTTTACATCCCTTTTAACTACCCTGGCTTTTAGTGACACCGGGGTGCCGGAATTTTGCCCCGAAGGGGATCTTTAACGTACCAGTAAATGTACTGACACGGCTCCCTCGTATTTGCGCACCCTCAAATGCCAGCTGACTGCGCCAGGTTTGGAACCTGCAACCTTGGGCTCAGCAAGCGAGAACGTTACCCCTGAGCCACGCAGCCAGACATATCAGACGAATAGTTTATGAACGCATGTGGGACTTTGTTGAAACAAACGCACGCCATTTTGTTGAAGCTACTCGCGCGCCATCTTTTGTAAATTGGATGAACTACGCGTATAACTTTCCCAGGAGTGTGCACAACAACTCACCAAAATTTAATCGCAATCAGATGAATTGTATATGAACGCATCGCCAACACTCATTTGTTGAAACTACTAGCGCGCTATCAATTGAAAATTGGATTAACTATGCCTATGACCATCCCGGAAGTGTTTACAACAACACATTAAAATTTGATCGCAATCGGTTGAATGGTTTACGATCGCATAAAAGACGAACAAATGAACATTCATTTTTATATATATAATAGCTGAACCGGCAGACGTTGTCCTGCCAATCAAAGGAAGTGTTGTAACTTTGTTTCTTGAGGTGCTTTCGGATACATAGTATTTTTTTTCAATTTCTGTTAACTGCCTCTAAACTATCGTAAAATGGATTAACTAATTTAGAAACATTCGTGGGAGCGTGCACAACAACTCACCAAAGTCTCATCGCAATCAAAATGAATGGCATGTGAACGCATATGGAATTTTGTTGAAACGATTCGTGCGCTGTCATTCACTTGTTGAATCTACTCGTGCGCTACCTACTAAGAAATGGATTTACAAAGTTAGAAATCTTCACGAAAGTATACACAACAACTCAATAAAGTTTCATCGCAATGGATGAATGGTATATGAACGCAAGGGGGATATATTGAAACGCTTCACGATTCATCACTCATCTGTTGCATCAACTCGTGCGTTACCTATTGTAAAATGGATTTACTAAGCCGAAACCCTTCCCCGGCGTGTACACAACAACTCATCAAAGATTCTTCGCAATGGGATGAAAGGCATATGAAAGCTTACGGGACATTATTTAAACTCATTTGTTGAATCTACTCTTACGCTACAGGTTATAAAATGGATTTACTATGCCCGAAACTTTCCCTGGAGTGTACACAACGATTCACCAAAGTTTCATCGCAATCGGATGAATGGTATATGAACGCATACGGGCTTTCTTGAAACGATTCGCGTGCCGTCGCTCATTTGTTGAATCTACTCGTGCGCAACCTATTGTAAAATGCATGTACTAAGTCCGAAATCTTTCCTGGAGTGTACACAATAATTCACCAACGTTTCATCGCAATCAGATGAATGGTATATGAACGCATACGGGAATTTGTGAAACGATTCACGCGCCATCACCGATTTGTTGAATCTACTCGTGAGCTACCGATTGCAAAATTGATTTACTAAGCCAGAAACCTTTCCTGGAGTGTACACAACAATTCGCCAAGTTTCATCGCATTCGGGTGAATGGTATATGAGCACCAACGGGACTTTGTTGAAACGATTCGCGTGCCATCGCTCGTTTGATGAATAAACTCGTTCGCCACCTATTGTAAAATGCATGTACTAAGCCTTAAACCTTCCCTCGAGTGTACACAACATTTCATCCAAATTTCAACGCTATCGGACGAATGGTATATGAACGGATTTGGGACTTGGTTGAAACGTTTCACGCGTCGTCGCTCATTTGCTGAATCTTCTCGTGTTTTGCCTGTTGTAAAATTGACTTACTAAGCCTAAAACCTTCCCTGAACTGTACACAACTTCTCACCCAAGTTTCATAAGCTAATGGATGAATGGTATACGAAGGCATACGGAACTTGGATGAAACACTTCGCGCATCGTCGCTCATTTGTTGAATATACTCGTGCGTTACCTATTGTAAAATGGATTTACTAAGCAGGAAGACTTCTCATCCAAGTTTCATCGCAATCGATGAATAGTATATGAACGCATACGGGATTTTGCTGAAACGCATCGCGCGTGGGCACTCATTTGTTACATCTAATGTGCGCTACCAATATTGTAAATTGATTTTCCAAGTAGAAGACCTGCCCCGGCGTGTGCACAACAACTCATCAAAGTTACATCAGAAACGGATGAATGGCATATGAACGCATACGGGATTTTCTTTAAGTGATTTGCGTGCCGTCACTCATCTGTTGAATCTACTCATGCGCTACCTATTGTAAAATGAATTTACTCAGCCAGAAACCTTTCCTGGAGTGTACACAACTATTCACCAAAGTTTCATCGCAATCGGATGAATGGTATATGGACGCATACTGAACTTTTTGAAACGATTTGCATGCCGTCACTAATATGTTGAATCTACTCGTGCGCTACCTATTGTAAAATGGATTTAATAAGCCAGAAACCTTCCTTAGGGTGAACGCAAGATCTCATCCAAGTTTCATCGTAATCGGACGAATGGTATTTGAACGCATACGGGACCTTTTTGAAACGCTTCGCGTGTCGTCGCTATTTGCTAAATCTACTCGTGGCAACCTCCTGTGAAATGGATTTACTAAGTTAGAAACCGTCACGTAAGTGTACACAACAACTGATCCAAGTTTCATCGCAATCAATGAATGGTATAAAATTTAAACGGGATTTTGTTGAAGCGCTTCACGCGTCGTCACTCGTTTGTTGAATCTACTCGTGCACTACCGATTCTAAAATGGATTTACTAAACCAGAAGCCTTCCCTGGAGTGTACACAACATCTCACCCAAGTCTCAATGCTATCGGGCGAATGGTATTTGAACGCATACGGGACCTTGTTGAAACGCATCGCCCGTCATCGCTCATTTGTTGAATCTACTCGTGCGCAACCAGCTGTGAAATGGATTTACTAAGTTAGAAGCCTTCATGTATGTGTACGCAACAACTCATCAAAAATTTATCGCAATCGATGAATGGTATATAAACTTATACGGGGTTTAGATGAAACGGTTCGTGTGTCGTCGCTCATTTGTTGAATCTACTCGTGCGCTATCTATCGTAAAATTGATTTACTAAGCCAGAAAACTTCCCTGGAGTGCTCTTAACATCTCATCAAAGTTTCAACGCAATCAGATGAATGGTAGCCTATATGAACGCATACGGGACTTTGTTGAAACGCTCTAACATGCAGAGACAAAGAGAAGAAATCGACATCACTTCCACTTATGGTACAAAACATAACATTGCGCCCCGGGCGGAGTGTAAGTTATGGCGGTAGTAGTACAGGTTGCGACCAGGTGCCTTTAACGTTCAGAGACAAACCGTCCAAAGAAATCCGCTTTCACCAAGGCCAAGGCTAGTGGTTTCCATGACGACTGTTATGACTGTATATTGTGGTTCTAAAATTTTGTGTAAATTGTGGTTCTAAAATTGTGTTCATTCCACCTACCTGGTCAGATTGTGAATCTAAACCACACATGGACCCACTCTAACACACATAAAAATTTCATCAACATCGGTCCAGTCGTTAGGAGGAGTTCAGTCACGTACACACGTGTCGAAGAATTATACTGTATATATAAAGACTAGCTGTACCCGGCATGCGTTGCAATGCCAATCAAAGAAAGTGTAGGCGTTGTAACTTTGTTGAAGAGCTTTCGGATTCCCAATATTTATTTATTTTCCGTTAACCGCCTCTAAACTATTGTAAAATTGATTTACAATCTCCAAAAAAAATGGGAGCGTGCTCAACAACTTACCAAAGTATCATCACAATGAAATAAATGGTATATGAACGCATACGGGACTTTGTTGAAACGATTCACGAGCTGTCACTCATTAGTTGAATCGACTCGTGCGCTACCAATTGTAAAATGTATTTACTAAATCAGAAATCTTTGCGAGAGTGGAAACAACATGTTTCTAAATTTCATTGCAATCGCAAGAATGGTTAATGAACGCATACGATTTTTTTTAAACAATACGCGCGCCGTTACCCATCTGTTGAATCTACTCGTGCGCTACCTATTGTAAAAAGGATTTACTAAGTCAGAAACCTTTCCTGGAGTTTGCACAACAATTAAACCAAAGATTCATAGCAATCGGATAAATGGTATTTGAACGCTACGGGACGTTGTTTAAGTGATTCGCGGGCCGTCGATCATTTGTTGAATCTAGTTGTTCAATACCTATTGTAAAGTGGATGCACTAAACCAGAAACCTTCCCTGAAGTGTACACAACATCTCACCCAAGTTTCATTGCTATCGGACGAATGGTATATGAACGCATACGGGACTCTGTTGAAACGCTTCGCGCGTCTTCGCTCATTTGTTGAATCTACTTGTGCGCTACCTATTGTAAAATGGACTTACTAAGCCTGAAACTCTGCCTGGAGTGTACAAAACAACTCACCCAAGATTAGTCGCTATCGGATGAATGGTATTTGAAAGCATACGGGACTATGTTGAAACACTTCGCGCGTCGTCGCTCATTTGTTTAATCTACTTGTGCGATACCTATTGTAAAGTGCATTTATTAACCCAGAAACCTTCCCTGAAGTGTACACAACACCTCATCCAAGTTTCATCGCTATCAGACGAATAGTATACGAAGGCATACGGGACTTTGTTGAAACGCTTTGCGCGTCGTCGCTCATTTGTTGTATCTACTCGTTCCCTACCTATCGTAAAGTGGATTTGCTAAGACAGAACCTTTGCCTGAAGGGTACAAAACCTCTCACCCAAGTTTCATCGCTATCGGAAAAATGGTATGTGAACGCATACAGGACTTTGTTGAAATGCTTCGCCTGTCGACGCTCATTTCTTGAATGTACTCGTGCGCTACCTATTGTTAAGTTGATTTACTAAGCCAGAAACCTTCCCTGAAGTGTACACAACAACTCCCCCATGTTTAGTCGCTATCGTACGAATGGTATATGAACGCATACGGGACTATATTGAAACACTTGGCACGTCGTCGCTCATTTGCTTAATCTAATTGTGCGATACCTATTGTAAAGTGGAATTACAAACCCAGAAAGCTTCCCTGAAGTGTACACAATATCTCACGCAAGTTTCATCGCTATCAGACGAATAGTATATGAACGCATACGGGACTTTGTTGAAACGGCTCGCACGTCGTCGCTCATTTGTTGAATCTACTTGTGCGATACCTATTGTAAAATTGACTTACAAAGCCTAAAATTCTCACTGGAGTGTACACAACAACTCACCCAAATTTAGTCGCTATCCGACGATTGGTATATGAACGTATACGGGACACTGTTGAAACGCTTCGCGCGTCTACGCTCATTTGTTGAATCTACTTGTGCGCTAACTATTGTAAAATGGACTCACTAAGCCTGAAACTCTCCCTGGAGTGTACACAACAACTCACCCAAGTTTAGTCGCTATCAGATGAATGGTTATTGAACGCATACGGGACTATGTTGAAACACTTCACGCGTCGTCGCTCATTTTTTTAATCTACTTGTGGGATACCTATTGTAAAGTGCATTTATTAACCCAGAAACCTTCCCTGAAGTGTACACAACATCTCACCCAAGTTTCATCGCTATCTGACGAATAGTATATGAACGCATACGGGACTTTGTTGAAACGCTTCGCGCGTCGTTGCTCATTCGTTGAATCTACTCGTGCCCTACCAATCGTAAAGTGCATTTGCTAAGCTAGAAACTTTGCCTGAAGTGTACACAACCTCTCACCCAAGTTTCATCGCTATCGTAAAAATGGTATGTGAACGCACACAGGACTTTTTTGAAATGCTTCGCCCGTCGACGCTCATTTGTGGAATCTACTCGTGCGCTACCTATTGTTAAGTGGACTTACTAAGCCAGAAGCCTTTCCTGAAGTGTACACAACAACTCACCCATGTTTAGTCGCTATCGTACGAATGGTATATGAACGTATACGGGACTATGTTGAAACAATTCACGCGTCGTCGCTCATTTGTTTAATCTACCTGTGCAATACCTATTGTAAAGTGGATTTACAAACCCAGAAAGCTTTCCTGAAATGTACACAATATCTCACCCAAGTTTCATTGCTATCAGACGAATATTATATGAACGCATACGGGACTTTGTTGAAACGCTTCGCGTGTCGTCGCTCATTTGTTGAATCTACTCGTGCCCTACCTATCGTATAGTGGATTTACTAAGCCAGAGACCTTGCCTGAAGTGTACACAACCTCTCACACATGTTTCATCGCTATTGGACCTATGGTATGTGAACGCATACAGGTTATTGTTGAAACACTTCGCCCGTCGTCGCTCATTTGTTGAATCTACTCGTGCGCTACCTATTGTTAAGTGGATTTACTAAGCCAGAAACCTTCCCTGAAGTGTACACGACATCTCACCCATGTTTCATCGCTATCAGAAGAATAGTATATAAACGCATACGGGACCTGTTTGAAACGCTTAGTGACTCGTCGCTCATTTGTTGAATATACTCGTGCGCTACCTATTATAACATGGATTTACTAAGCCTGTAGTGTACACAACCTCTCATCCAAGTTTCATCGCTATCGGACGAATGGTATGTGAACGCGTACAGGACTTTGTTGAAACGCTTAGCCCGTCATCCCCCATTTGTTGAATCTACTCGTGCGCTACCTATTGTTAAGTGGATTTACTAAGCCAGAAACCTTACCTGAAGTGTACAGAACATCTCACCCTAGTTTCATCGCAATGGAATCAATGGTATATGAAAGCATGTGGGACTTTTTGAAACTAACGCACGCCCTTTTGTTGAAGCTGCTCGCGTGCCATCTATTGTCAATTGGATTTACTACGCCCGTAACTCTTCCGGGACTGTGCACAACAACTCACCAAAATTTGATCGCAATCGGATGAATTGTATATGAACGCATCGCCATTACGCATTTGTTCAAACTACTCGCGCGCTATCTATTTTGAAATGAATTAACTATGCATATAAACCTCCCGGAAGTGTGTACAACAACTCACCAAAATTTGATCGCAATCGGATGAATGGTTTATGAACGCATAAAATACGAACAAACAGACATTCCTTTTTATATATCTAAGATATTTATGATATAAGTTAAAATTATTTTAAAGCGGGTGTTTGACCTTTAGTTACAAAATGAACCTCACTCAAAACTTTGTGGCTTTAATTAGTCTTTCTATACAAATACTTTAATAATAATAATGAATTAATAACGCTTAATTCACCGGGTGAGTTAGCCGTGGTCATTACGGCATGACTGCTGGCAGTCGCTCACATCCGGGAGGCAAGGTGGTTCGAATCCCCCCGCCGGCAACCTTCAAGATGGTCTTCTGTGGTTTCCCATCTTCTTTCCAGGCAAATGCCGGGGTTGGTCCCTAACTATAGGCCACAGCCGCTACCTTCCAACTCCTCGTCCTTACATTCCAACTTCCCTCCCCAACGGTACTTGTAGCTCACCCATTGGGTGTCCGTCTCGAAGCAGCTACAAAAGAGGCGAGCCGAACATTTCCTCGGACACTCCCGGCACTAACAGCCATACGCTAAAAAAACACGCTTAATTATTTAATAGTGTGGAAATCCCTGGAATTCATTTTGAAGTCAAACGTTTAGCACCCGCATTAAAAAAGGAAATACCTAAATATTCCTACAAAGAGGATAAATATAAGGTAAACGAAACAACACGAAGTTTGTACGTTTAACACTTACTCATTTAAGTGATTTCCACTTTCATCTGCTTCTTCATTCTGATTTTCTTCTTTTACATCCTGGGGATAAGATGGAATAATTTATGTCAGTGGTATCACCTTATACTTTTACACAAATGACAACCCATGTAATTGTACAGCACTGATCAGCTGAAGTGAAGATATATTCGCTGAATGACTTTCTACTGTCCATCACATCCTAGTGCTAGAGATAAACTTTATACAGATAAGTGGTTATAATCCCGAGTTCTGAAACCTATAATACACTTTAGAGACCACGCTAAAATCAGTACCTTAATAGAAGTAATAATTTTAAGGATTGAGGACAAATGAACAATTATTTTAATTCTTTTTGCTGTAAGACCATAAGAAAGGAGCAGATTATCCCGCTGTTCTACCCATTTAAAAATCACAATAGAATATACCAAAGTGAATTCTCCGGTCCAACACGTGCACATATCATTGAGTAACAAACTGCTAGACTGCCCATACGAGCATGATTTTGAGAAGGAAGGCTTAAATCTATCAACCTTCAGAATATTATACACGGCATTTCTAAACACAATTCACTGCAATTTAATATTTTAATTTTCAAAAAGAAGTTAGATTGAGTCAATAAAATGCCTCGATGGGGAGTCTATTGTACAGCATGCTAGTAACTCTAAGAATTATGTGTCTGCTTGTGTATGGGAGCACACAGTTTGCAAAGGAGATCAGAGCATGCTAGTAACTCTAAGAATTATGTGTCTGCTAGAGTACGGGAGCACACAGTTTGCAAAGGAGATTAGAGCATGCTAGTAACTCTAAGAATTATGTGTCTGCTAGAGTACGGGAGCACACAGTTTGCAAAGGAGATTAGAGTATGCTAGTAACTCTAAGAATTATGTGTCTTCTAGAGTACGGGAACACACAGTTTGCAAAGGAGGTTACAGCAGCTAGTAACTCTAAAAATTATGTGTCTGCTAGAGTACGGGAGCACACAGTTTGCAAAGGAGATTAGAGCATGCTAGTAACTCGAAGAATGATGTGTCTACTAGAGTACGGGAGCACACAGTTTGCAAAGGAGATTAGAGCAGCTAGTAACTCTAAGAACTATGTGTCTGCTCGAGTAAGGGAACACACAGTTTGCAAAGGAGATTAGAGTATGCTAGAAACTCTAAGAATTATGTGTCTGCTAGTGCATGGGAGCACACAGTTTGCAAAGGAGATTAGAGCAGCTGGTAACTCTAAGGATTATGTGTCTGCTAGAGTACGGGAGCACACAGTTTGCAAAGGAGATTAGAGCATGCTAGAAACTCTAAGAATTATGTGTCTGCTAGTGCATGGGAGCACACAGTTTTTCCCGAGCTCTCAGGTGTGCTGAAATGGATTGTTCTCTGGAGTGTTATCGCGCGAGGATCGGACTATGGTATGCGAAGGGTAGTCGGGATTTCCGGTGTTTGTGTGTGCGTACGGGACCTAGTAACTTGTGGTTTATAGCCCTAGTGATAGCTGCGCTGTTAGTTATTGGTGGAGTGGAAGTGAATCCAGGATCTGTTACTTCAAATGTGAATCAGGCAAATGATCCAGTGGCAGCATTAAAGTGTTCGACGTTCAGTAAAACATTGAAGAACGGTGTTCAGTGTGGACTATGTGAGAAATGGTTTCACTTCGGCTGTATTAAGGTCAAGAAGGAGGATTGTGATGTCAGGAATTGGTTTTATAAAGTATGTGATACGCCGGACTGTTTGAGGGTGCAAATCAAAGCAAGGGATCAAATAATACAGGAACTTAGAACAAAGCTTCGTGAATCAGAGGAAACCGTGTAGGATGTGACTGAACGGCTTTTTACTGGGATCAGTGTGGAAGAGGGCGTGCAGGAGCAAACTGAGGATGACGTTATCACAATGGGTGATTCTATGATACGATGGAGTGCGAATATCTCGAGGAAATCAGGTGCGAAAGTGCGGTGTTATCCGGGGAATACAATTGACCAGCTTGCCCAACAAGTGGAAGAAGCAAATGTAGAGGACTGTGACAAAGTTAAAGTGTTGTTGCTCCATGTTGGGACGAACGATTTGAAGAAGAGGGCTACAGCTGATTATATCATGGGGGAGCTCTACGAACTAGGCAGAAAAGCCAAAAGCAAGTTTAGAAATGCAAAAATTATAATGAGTGGCATTGTTCGGCGGGGAGATGTTCCGTTAAGGCGAGTTAAGACTGTAAATGACCGCATGGACTGGGTTTGTGCACAACTGGGATTAGTGTACGTAGATGCTGACTGCTGGATTGGTGGCCGTGACTTCGCCCGAGACGGGCTGCATTTAAATCGACGGGGCGCTTTCAACCTAGGGAGCCTACATGACAGGGTCATCGGTTCGTGCCGGCCATTGTGAGGAGGAGCAGGTCCAGAGGTTGCCAGCCGACGGGAACAGAAGGAGCTATTTCGAGATATTTGCTGCGGAGGTAAGACTTTAAGATTACTGCAGGTTAATTGTCAGAGTTTAGGAAATAAATTAATTGAATTTTGGAATCTTGTAGAGACGTATTCTCCGGACATTGGCATTGCTACTGAATCTTGGTTATATGAGGATATAAACAGTAATGAAATAATTCAAGGGACCTACGAATTGTACAGAAGGGATCGGGGGAAGCGAGGTGGTGGGCTATTGATTTGTGTGCGCAAAAATATACCTAGTTTCTTAAAATGGGCTGATACGGATCATGAAATGTTATGTGTGCAAATTTCGGATAAAGGGAATAAATTCCCTCTTCAGGTGATAGGGGCGTATAGAGCACCGAAAGATAACTTTTCGCTTCTCGACACATTGTATGATAAAACTTGTACGGGTAATGCTATGAAAAAGAGCATAATAATTGCCGGAGATTTAAACCTCCCCAAAGTAGACTGGTCTGGTGAGTCAACTAGCTGTGGTCAAGCTCAGAGCGCTGCAAACAAATTCTTAAGGGAGGGTGGATTTTCCCAAGTAGTTGACTTCCCAACTAGAGGCAATAATACCTTAGATGTTTATCTCTTAAGGCCTGTAGAGCTGTATATTAACTGTCTGAAAGTACCAGGAATTAGTGACCATTCTGGGGTTGAATTAAATATTAGATACGGTGACATTACAAAATTAGACTCTGATGTTGCAAATAAGATCATATTCCAGTATCGCAGGGCGGATCAGGGCAAATTTCAGGGGTTTTTGAATGAGCTATTTGTAGGATGGGCATCGGAAAGAAATCACATTAATATCAGGTGGACTAACTTTTTGAAAATTTTAAATAGCGCTATTGATAAATTTGTTCCATTAAAATTACTGAAACATAACCCAGATCCTGAGTATTACACACGGGAAATCAGGAGTCTTAAAAAGAAAATTAGGAAATTATACAATAAAAGACATGATAGTGACAAGTATATGTTGAAATTTAAGTCCTTATCAAGAGAGCTCGTCTTAAAAAAGAGGGCTGCTCATGACAATTATATGCAAGGTTTACATGGTTCGGGAGGTGATGGGTGGAAAAAAATTACAGTTATGTTAGGAGAAGAAAGGGAAATTCAAATAATTTGTCGATGATAATGTTCGGTGACGGTAAATTAATTACTGAGAAGCAGGCCATTGCTAATAAATTAAATGTATTTCATGGTAGTGTGTTCAATGAATCCAATAGCTGTGTGTTGGACCTTAACGGTGAATCAGGGGCTCCACTTCTCCAAATAAACCAGTCAGCAATTGTAAAGCTAATACAAAAATTACGTTACAATATATCGAAGGGTCCTGATAATATTGTTAGTGATGTACTTAAACTAGGAGGTAGGGCCGTGGCACGATACTTAGAGGTGATGTTTAATGTGTCCATAAACAATGCACAAATCCCAGATGACTGGAAAAGAGCTACGGTAGTCCCAATATCTAAGGGAGGGAGCAGACTTGAATTGGGCAACTACAGGCCAGTCCTACGTCCATCGTTTGTAAACAGATGGAGCATCTCATTTACGACTACTTGAGGGAACAGTGGGAAACATTATCATGGTTTAATGATAGGCAATATGGACTTCGGAAAGGTTACTCATGCGAGAGTCAGATGCTATCACTTTTTCAAAATATTAGCGAATCGTTAGACGATGGAGTTTCAGTCGACGCCGTAGTTATAGATTTTGCGAAGGCATTTGATGTTGTGCCGCATGACATGCTACTCCATAAATTAGCTTCGACAAAGATTGATAGAAGAGTAATTTTATGGATCCAAGAATTTTTGACTGGTCGCTCCCAGAAAGTGAAAGTTGAAGGCCGATTCTCGGATGAAATTACCGTAACATCGGGTATCCCTCAGGGCAGCGTAATCGGAACTTTGTTATTTTAGGCGTTTATAAATAACTTAACAAATGGGATTCACAGTGACCGTCGATTGTTTGCGGATGATTGTGTAATATATCGAAAGATACAGGACTCACAAGACAACGCAGTACTTCAAGATGACCTGAACCTGGTCTATAAGTGGGCGATTGAAAATAAAATGAAAATAAACACAAGAAAATGGAGTCTAATAAAAATAGGGAAAGTGCGAAGGCAAGATTTTCAATATAACAATGGCTCGGAAATACTTGTAGAAGAAGATTCTTGCAAATATTTGGGCGTTCACGTAAGAAATGATATGAAATGGAGTAGTCTTATAGGATGTGTAGTTTCTAAAGCTTACAAATCCCTGCACTTTGTAATGAGGGTATTAAAAGGAAGTAGTACCTCTGCTAAAGAATTAGGATATCTGTCACTTGTAAGACCTATTCTGGAATACGCCTCGGCGGTTTGGGATCCATATCAAGTAGGGCTCATAAATGAGTTGGAAATGGTACAAAGAAAGGCCGCTAGATTTGTGCTCAGTGACTTTAATCCCAGGAGCAGTGTGAGCCGTATGTTAAAGAAACTTGGGTGGGAATCACTTGAGGCTAGGATGATGAAATCTAGACTCTGCGCTATGTACAATACGTATACAAATCAACCAGCATGGGGTGAGCTTAGCAAACGTATGGAAAAGCCTACTTACATGGGTAGGGGCGATCATCCTTTGAAAGTTAAGGGCCGACCACAGCGAACAAATTATGGTAAATATTCTTTCGTAAACCGTGCCATTGATAATTGGAACTCTCTACCTGCCGCAGTCTCAGAGCCTTTTCCCAAACATATAGGTGTGTTTAAGAAAGGACTGACTATTTGTGTAAATACTCCAGTTTAATTGTTAGTGAATTGTTTTGTACAAATATTTATTTGTTATGTATATCTAATTTGCCACCGGGGGACACGCCCCCAATAGCAAATAAACGAATGAATGAATGAATGAATGAATGAAAAGAGATTAGAGCATCTAGTTACTCTAAGAATTATGTGTCTACCAGAGTACGGGAGCTCACAGTTTGCAAAGGAGATTGGAGCATGCCAGTAACTCTAAGAATTACGTGTCTGCTAGAGTACGGGAGCACACAGTTTGCAAAGGAGATAAGAGCAGGTACTAACAGCCAAGCGCTTCCGTTTGTCATCAACATAATAATGAGAAAACAACGCTAAATCCCTAATTGTTATTAGGAGATAAGGAGATGTCTTGGAAATAAGCATGACGTTTCTTACCTCATTCAGATCTGAAGATGATGCTTCTGTTTCGATCTCCGGAATAGAACATTCCTCAATCTTAATGTCTGTGAGATGGTCTGTATCGTCCTGCAAAAAAAAAAAAAAAAAGATTGTTTCACATATAAGTTCTTTACGCAGGTTGGAATATATCTAAACTGGCTCTGAAGGAATCAAGGAATAAACTAACATACTTAAGGTAATTCAACCCCGCATTCATAGTTTTCTTTGATCCATAGGCACATGGCAGAAAATCCAACAGTTATTGTGTAGTTTTTGTCAAAAAGCATTTCAGTTAGAATACACTCGCAAAACGTGGGCCTAGCATATTGTCACTAGCATTGAGTGTGTGTGTTGCGACTTTGTGACATAGCTGCAGTTACTTAGAGTTACCATATAACGTTAATAAGGACAAGTAACGTTGATGCATTTTGGGTTAAGATATTTCGCACCAAGCGTTGACAAAACAATTTTGATCTAGAGGATACCAAACGGAGGGAACGATAAACAAATAGGGGTTTATTTGTAAGTACAGTGGCAGCTACTTGAGGTCTCATTTCATATAATTTCACTTGTAATACATAATACATGAGCCATTGTGGTTATCAAGATTATTATGCAATGAGTTAATAAATAGAGAAATGAAGAAGAATATTTTTAAGGACAACAGCTTAAAAGCTTTTCTGACCGAAAATGCTGCCCGTAGTCCAATAAAATGCTAAGAAACTCCTCCATAGACCATCTCTGGGGAGTTTTCCGCGGAGACTTCGTGCCAGTCCAAAATAAGACACATCTCACTTTCGCCTTCGTTCAACCCTCCTAGAAAAACGAAGAACCCTTAACTATCAAATATGTGTGCAACCTTTAGGCTATAATGAAAATACTGACAGTTATAGCTAGCAGTGGAGGCTGTCTTCAAGGGTGGACCATCAATATATTCACAGCCATGGCTACCTGCGGAGGGAGGCATTAAGGTGGGAGGAGGAGCAACATCATATTGACAGGGCAAGCAGTGAAGGTCGCCCCAAGCCTCATGTGAGTGTTCGGACAATTCTGATCTCTTAATTTAGTTTTGCAATAAAAATCCTACGCGCTCTAGAAAACACATGTCTCACGGGCCAGTCTAGGATTTGACAGGGGGTATCATTTTCAGGGAGTAGTATAGATCGCAATACATTTCCGTATAAAATTCCCTTAAAAACAAAATGGCGGCGTTGATGACGTCATCGACGACGTCACGAAAGACACGAGATATTTTTCTAGTAAGCTTACGGGAAACTCTCGGGAATCGGGGGTTTAGGGTGGGGGACATATAAACAGAAATCGGCTTTTACAATAACCCTTAGAAACGCGATACACATCGACATTTTTGCAATTACCTAATATTTACAAAATATATATCCCCATCTTTACTTGACCTACATCGAAATTTTGGCATTTTGGCTTATATTTACAACATGCGTATACCCATCATTACTCGACCTATATAGGTTATCTGGTAAAGATCCTGATACACATGTCATATCCAAGTGTTACTATAAATTGCAAAAATGTGTATGTGTATCAGGATCTTTACCAGACATTCTTTATGGTAAAGATGGGCTTACATCCCTATGTATATTATAATTGTGAAAGTTTGTGTGTGTGTCCGTGTGTTAATTCATTATCTCTTAACGCTAAAACGGCTGGACGGATTTCGATGAAATTTGAAATAGAGATAGCTTAAACCCTGGATTTACACATAGGCTGCCTTTCATCCAGAAATGAGTCATTGTTCCCGTGAAACGGCCACTTAATTGAAACGTCGCCGAAAATACTCAACTGGGACAAAATTTTGGAGTTGTCGCATAAAGACCGGACATAGCTCATTTCATGCCCATTGATGCGAGAAACAATACTCGGTAGGTCCCTATGGGACACCGAAAACCACATTTCAAGGCTCTAAAACCAACAGTTTTAAAGATATTCCCAGAAAACTATCTGCTCTCTGATTGAAGAACTAATCGCAAGTCCGTATCCATGGCAACAGTACCCTCTGACAAACTGATGAACGAATCGGAAGTCCGTATCCATGGTAACACTAGCTCAAGACATGGCATCCAATTTTCCATCTATCCCTGTAAGGGGCAAAGCCAATCCACTTATTATCAAAAACACGATAGACTGGCTCTGCGGTAACGTTCGCGCTTGCTGGGCCCAAGGTTGCAGGTTCGCATCATGGCGCAGTCAGCTAGCATTTGAGGATGCGCAAATGCAAAGGAATCGGGTCAGAAAATGTACTGGCAGGTTAAGGATCCACTTCGGGGCACAATTCTAGCACCCCGGCGTATCTAAAAGCCAGAATAATTAAAAGGACGTAAATCCAATAACATTATTATTAAAACACGATAAGAACATTAGAAATCTAAGCGGTCGTCCCTCTTTCAAGATATATCTACAGTATATCATAATTTAAAAATAAGTAACTTTCTGTTTTAGAAATACAATAACGAAAATTATTGTGAGATAGCGCCTTAAATACCACCTTTAATTTTTAAACACTACAGTAGCGGCTACTAAATAAAGGTAGCGATATAGCTACGTTCAATTTCACAAACACTGGGTTCACAAATACCGTATAGTTTAGTACAAATATCAGTCTGCCGTTATGTCAGTAGTAACAAACTCTGTGGCGGCTATTGCCGTTTCCGTAACACTAAAGACATCCCGCCGTCACATACAGCAATGTGCACTTACGGAATTGTGAAACAGTCTATTTTACGGAAAATAATTTCCATGAGCGGGTATCCACTCCGCCAAAAACCACACTCACTACCTTTTCCAAAATTTACACAAAACATGATTTTGAAAGCATTCTTCTGTATGTTGAGGTACAGAGATATAACACATGGAAAGATACAAGAAAATGTTGGCAAATCTGAGTTCAAGGATCTGCAGTTCAGAATAGGCCTTGTGTTAAATCTGCAGAAGCTTTCGGTACAGGTTATGCGGCCCATGTTCGTATCTTGGCCGATACGCCAGAGGATTTGAATGAGTTTTTGAATGGTATGGACTCCGTCTTGAGGAAAGAATTCAAGATGAAAATGAATAAATGAAAAACTACAACATTGGAATGCAGCCCAAATAAATCACAAACCTCTATGGACATCAGATTGGCAGGTGAAACGCTTCGAGAAGTAGGAAAATTCTGTTACTTAGGAAGCAAAATAACCAGTGATGGACGAAGCAAAGAGGATATAAAAAGTAGGTTGGCTCAGGCAAGGAAAGCATTTCTACAGGAAAGGAATCTGTTGACATCGAGTATATATTTAGGTATTAGGATGTAATTTTTGAAAGCTTTTGTCTGGAGCGTGACACTATAAGGAAGTGAAACTTGGACTAATGGTGCAGCAGAAAAGGGGCGAATTGCAAGCGTATGAAATGTGGTGTTAAAGGAGAATGATGAAGATCAGACGGGTAGATAGGGTAACAAATGAAGAGGTATTAAGACGAGTGGGAGAGAAAAGCAGCTTCTGGCGACTGCAATTAAAGAGGAGAGAAAGGCTGGTAGGACACATATTAAGACACCCAGGAATAGCAAGCTTAGTTATGGATGGGAGGGTCGAGGACAAGAAATGTAGGGGTAGACCAAGGTTAAACAGATTATCTCGGATGTTGTGCGTGGTAGCTATGTAGAGATGAAACGATTAGGTCAGGACAGGGAGACATGGAGGGCTGCATCAAACCAGTCAAAAGACTGAAGACTCAAACGACAGCAATCAGGAATTTTAATTATTTAGAGAGACATTGAGGAAAAAGGGTTGTTGGAGAATTACAATCCCTGGGATGTAACACTGGAAGAAGCTGCCCATCGTACATCAGCGGCCAAGGTGAGAGATATTTTTGCTATTGGTCTATTAATAGCGACATGTTAACGTTAAAATCATCAATAATTGTGGGAAAAGTACACCCTGAATAGCTTACGGAAAAATACTTTGAGTTACCCATATTGAGATTATTTCGACTTGCCATTCCAGTGTGCATGAGTGCAGCTCCCTCTTCAAACAGTATTCGCAATTATTGTTAACAAATTGCAATGACAAGCACTGACAGCAGCAGGTGTACATTTAGACAAAACCAGTATTCCCAAGGGCAACTTTATGTGGCGTGCTCACGAGAATCTGGACAACAATATCTTTATGTCTCAGCAGAAGATGGCAAAACCAAAAACGTTCTTTTCATGTGCATTCACATAATGTAACATCGTACCCTGCAGACTTTCTCAACTCAATAAAATTCCCACTTTGCTGCTCATTTCAATATACTGTATGTATCAGAATTTTCAGAATTAATATGGACCCACCTGTACAGGCCGGACGTTTATTTTAGACGAGTGAAAAATCTTAATGGAAGCCTGGAGGCGAGTTACTACAGTACCTGGGTTGTTATCAGCTGCCCCAAGCGGTCCAATGATTGACAAAGCTGTCTCACACTGCTGCTGAAGTACAGTCATTGCCAAATATAATGACGTTCTGTTCGTCACTACGTAACGTGTACTTCCGCGTCACACAGTACTTCGACGTTGACTGTACTGTCTGCAAGTCGGTGTCGCCATGTGCTCAAGTCTGGAATTCCATTACATCAGATCGGTGGTGACAAATGTGAAGCGATAGGGTGAGAGAGTGACTGTGTACAGGCTCATCCGCAGACTTCAATGTCAAGGGCAATCGTCTAAAACAAACGTCCGGCCTGTAGCCGCAATTGTTGTAATAGAATAGACCAATTATCAGCAATAATGCATCGTCCACATTGGCTTCATCGCGAGCGAAGCCGCGGGTACCTCTAGTATTTTATAAAAGCTAAAATACCAAAATGTCGATGTGTATCGCCATCTATGCCAGACATCACATATAGGTCAAGAAAGGATGGGGATACATCATATATATAAAAGTGAAATTCTATACGTATGTATGTATGTGCATTTGTTCCCTAAACAAGTCAACACCGAACCACCACTTCAAAACAAAATTTTGCATGCACAGAGTTCAGGATCCAGAAGAAACCGCTGGCTACATGAATTTTGGATATTCTTTCTCATTCTTTTGATATCGGCCTTTTGGCACTCGAGCAAAGGCTAATAAAGTCAGAAAATAAACTGATGAAGGAATAGCAAGGCAGGTCGTTTCTATGGCAACAGTAGCTCAAGACGAGACCACCAAGTTTCCATCTATCTCTATAAGAGGCAATGCCACTCCAGGTTCTCCACTGCAAGAGTAGCTCAAGACGTGACCACCAGGTTTCCATCCAGCTCTATAAAAGGCCATGGCACTCCATTTTCTATCCAAACCACGATAAGAACATTATGAATCTGAACGCCATAAAATCTGAATACGTTCTTTTTAAATGTTATTAACAGGGGTCGTTGTAGTGAATTGAAACTAATAAAGAAATACAATGGCTAACCCTGCATGAGGCATAACGTTACAACAGCAGAGATATCATCAAGAGCTTAAATGATTCTGTTGTTGATTAATTTAGAAGCTTTGCAATATCATACTCATATAGCCCATGAACTTGAGTGTGTATGGAATTTTTCTGATAACATGTGTTACTGTGATGGCTGTAGTAGTGTGTGTATTTGTAATTCAATTGAGGATTGGAAAGGAGGTTGCTATGGCCTTCAGTTAGGAACTATCCCGGTGTTTGCTTCGAGTATAATAAATAGCCCCTGGCCCTTCAGGCCATGACGGGCCACGGCCTACTAATCGACAGTTGCCCAGTCATTTTGCCTGCGTGGTCAGCGCATCGGGTCCCCTCACCGCTTAATCTTGGTATTCGTGACCGAGATTTGCTTCGAGTGAAAGTGGGAAACCACACTAATACACCATGTCGTCTAAATGATTTCTGCATCTTATGTGTAATTTTGTTTAATAATTATTTCTTAGGTCACCGAAACCTATGTGACATTTTGGGTCTAATTTTACACTCTTGATGTCGCTGCTGTCACCTTATGACGATAGCTATCACGCGCAATATATTTTATGTAATATCTACTAGAACTGAAGTTTTATACACTCCGTTAAGGTGTGTTCTACTATAGATATGTTGACGTTTATGTTTTATTAATCATAATCATGCATTTTTGACAGTGTTTACCTCTACCAGCTCTCTTTTGTATTACAAATCAGAAATAGTGTAACTTTTGCGTGATATAGCACATTCTTCTATGAATAGTATTTGCCTTTGTTATTCGGGTTATATTGTCATTTGTTCCTGCTCTATAACTACTGTATGCTAATTTGTAATGGAACCGGATGTTAAATTATGAATTTAGTTGATAGCATGTTAATAATATAATTAAACTACGAATATATCGTACCCTCAGTGCATTAGTGTATCAACTCAAAATTGCTTGTTTTGAGAAAATTGACTTTGAAGATGCAAATGAAGAAAAGAAATATTCTAACCTTTCCTGCGCTTGTTAAAGGTAACAAAATTTCCATATTCAAGTTCTTAAAGTTATTTTTTAACAAATGATGGGGAAAATCATGTGAAATGTCCTCTTTTTTAGCAAACTAAATCACTGGTTTAGAGTTAATACAGTAATGCACTCAGTCATATACAGAATTTCTGAAATGCTACAGGTGCATCCTCTTATCCTTTCAGCCTAAGGCTGCAATATATTCCCTATAATACTGTGGTAATTCATTATTAATTTCAGAAACTCTTTTAAGACAGGATATAGAAAGCAGTTCACTGTAGTTTCAATAATATTCCTGATTGAACCATTTTTAGCCCATTTTAATTTATTAACAAGAAGTTCCGTGAAGAACTGTACAGCCTACTTTTCATGCCAATATTATTCTACAGAATATGAACCTATCTAGAATAATGACGAAATTAAGTTGCTAATGTCGAAATTTCCAATTAGTTCGAAATACTGTATACCTGGCATAATGTATCCTAATAGAGCACTACAGTTGGCAACCCTGATGACTGAATATATTCTTAGTTCCATCTCTTAAGGTACTTAATACAAAATTTGGTTGAAGTCCAATGAATAGCTTGGACGTTACATGCAGTTAAACATTGGATCTAACAGCGCGCGTAAAATCATGTTGGCAACAATGTCATGCATGTATTGGTCAGAAATAATCTGATATAATATGATCTATTGTTGTGCCAATTTTGAATGAAATCCATTAGTTAGTATAGAAGTTAAATGCATTTTAAAATTGGACCTATCAGCAGGCTTAGAATCATGTTGGCAGCACTGACGTATATTAGTTACTCCAAATTCGTCTAGAATGCCAGGTACTATACGTGTGCAAAGTTTAGAGCTATTGGCTTGCATACTTTCTGATATATTGATATTAGGGTAAGAAAAATAAGGACAGCACATATTAACAGTTGGCACCCCTGGTTGCTCCTTAGAATACGCATAGTCATATCTGTTATGGTACACATAGCACATACGAAATTTGGTTGAAATCCAAATGATAGTATGGAAGTTACATGTTTTTAAAGTTGGACCTGTCAGCAGGCTTAGAATCATGTTGGTAGCACTGACGTATATAAGTTACTCCAAATTAATATAGAATGTCAGGTACTATACGTGTGCATAGTTTAAAGCTGTCGGCTTGCATACTTTCTGATATATTGGTATTTGGATAAAATAAATTAGGAGCATTTATTAACGGTTGGCAGCCCTGGTAGGTCTTAAGAATACGCTCAGTCATATCTGGTTATGTACACATACAACATACAAAATTTGGTTGAATTCCAATTGATAGTGTAGAAGTTATATGCATTTAAAAATTGGACCTATCAAGAGGCTTATAATCATTTTGGCAACACTGCCATGTTTGGCCTCCTGGAAATTAAACTGAAATATTATGATCTGTACGTGTGCCAATTTTGAAATAGCTTCCATTCATACTTTCCAAGATATCCAACATGGAGCTCAAATTTCAATTGCGATTTTTAGCAGTTGGTAGCACTGACATCATTTTCAAATATGGCCGTGAGATATTCAGGTATAGATCTTTACTCCTACCAAATTTTGTTTCGATTGCTGCAGCTGTTTAGGAGTTGATAGGGGGGGACACACACACAGCCAGACAGACAGAAGGACAGACAGACAGACAGACAGACAGACAGACACACATTTGCCCGATCTCATAAGTCTACTTTTTCCTCATTTTTGAAAAATGTGAAAAGTAGGCTAAAAATGTAGGCTGATGAGATCACCTATGGTCCGTGTGTGTGTGTGTGTGTCTCCCCCTAATAACTTCTAAACGGCTAGAGTGAATTCAAGGTCATAGTATTATTACGGCCGACCCCGACCCCGCCCTTTAAATTTTATTACGTCTCACCAATCCAACATGGCGGCTGTGCGAAATATTTCACCGGCATTCTATATCTCCGAAACTATTACTGATATCACCCTGAAATTTTGTACGGTGATAAAGGGTACTACTAGAATTTCAGCTGTGCGACTTCCAAAAACCTGTAACATACAAAATGAACATCGCGGCCAAGGGATGGAGAAATATTTTAATAGACTATTCTCGCGATTTAACCATTTGTGCGCAGTGAAATTTGATACAGTAAATGTTTATACACATATACATTGTAATGCACTGGCATCTAAATTAGTTCAATTGTTTACATAGCCTCAAGATGGCGGCTGTGCGCAATATTGAAATTAAGTTTTTATTTCTTGTGTATTAATCATGCGAAGGAGTGAACGTTTGAACCGACGCAAAAATCGCCATCTAATAGTACATAACTCAATGGCCTACATTATATAAAAATCCAACATGGCGATCTACCGAAATATTTAGGCGGTTCTTAGTATGTACGAATCTATGACAGCAATCAAACTAAAATTTTGTATGTTGATAGAGGCAATTCGCATAAGCAGGATATATGAAAATAGGCTGTATAGTTCTTCACGGAACTATATTACAATAGACTACGAGGCCACGACCTTTAAGCATTTGCGTTGTAATAGAAATCATGGTACAAAGTAGGGATCAAGTTAGCTGTGCAGAGAGAAATCCGGTCATCCTTCTTGCATTTTGAAATTATAGGAGGCTCTAGATATGCAGGTTCCAGATCAGGCTTCTTCTCAGATGCTCTGCCACGTTTTTTCCCTCTTAAATTTATCTTCTGGCTACCTCCCCGATGATAATCTGTCTTGTAGTACATTGTGAAGGGTGAACACTTTTGAAACTAAACTACTTTCAAATCATTCAACAACACTTTTCCCCATTTTCATTAATGTTGATTTTTTTTTCGAAATGCTTTGACTGCTTCTCAAGATCCACAAAACTTTTTGTTTCCATTTCCTTTACGACATACGGTTTTCCAGTTATTTTAGCCAGTTTTATAACGGTGACCCCTTGTGACCACCTGGAACAACTGAAATGATTGAATCACTAGGTGGGTGTAAAACGCCCACCTCTTGTTCGCATTGTCTCAATTCGTCTGATTGCAGCACCTCATTCGATGATCGTTTGAAGACATCGCAAGGAATTTCACTTCCAGAAATGTGTCTCTAAAAACAATAAGCACAGTATTCATTGCCTTCATTTTAACTGCTTTGCCTATACTCTACGTTAAAGGTAATGCAGGGTATTTGGACTTCGTACCATTTTTAATGTTATAATATATTAATTATGTATTATTACTGTGTTACTATTTATTGCGATAGTACTACGGTACTTAATATTATTTCTATGTTATTTTTAAGACTTGATATCAGTATAGAATGACCTTTAGCATATTGTTGCATACACTTTCAAGGCTAAAATATAAAGAACATATTATAAATACTATGTTCATATCAGTAAATGATTAATATTGAAAACACTAACCTGGGGGCTATTATCTTCATTGGATTGTATTTATGTGACACATTGTTTCTTCTTCTCTTACAGCCACCACATTCGCAGGCATAATTGAATTAATTACTTTATATCTCTTGCAAACCTCTTGGTTAACTAGTGATACCATCGGTTCCCCCCTTGAAAGGGCATTTCAAAACTTACAACTCATTTTCTCTTCCATCAACCCTCATTGTTACAATACATGCTCTACACATACTGCAATAGTTGTAATCAAAACACTGCCGTCTGGAGGTAATATCTGCGATAATGCTCTACTGCTTCAAGAATTGTGCAGCAGTAGTCTGGAGCAAGGATCATGTACGTTTAAGAGATTTGTAACTTTTGGTTACAGAATTTCCGGGAGAGAACACCGCCTGAGGCTATGAATTGTACTGGCAAGTCAGGCAACATAAAAAGTAAAACGCCATATGAATGTAGCCTTTATTACACGTAATTGAACAGTATGTTCTGCGATGAGTTATTGATTATAGATAAAAATAACACAAACATAACTGCGCCTTTCGCTAGGCGCTGAAATATACGTCCAGATGGGAAAATAATACATTTTGATAAATATCAATGTTGGCAAAAGATTTGTCACGAACGACACAGTTATGCCGTTCTAGAGCTTAATTCGCCTTTAGGCTAATTAAAAATGCTCTCGTACTCTACAGAATTGTTGGGATATTCGATGAATATAAAGAAAACTGTCCAAATGCACACACTATATTGCCATAACCTCACTTTTTGCCTAGCATGCCCGCTGCCACCCACCCCTCCCCGTAGCCATAAACCACAAATTGTATTGCAATGCAAAGGAGAATGGGTAAGAAAACAAACAAGAGACGAAATGCACACATTTATTCTGTATATATTTTTATTCGCGAGTAGGCCTAGTCCATATTGCCCACTAGCTTTACGCATGGTCAACACCAGGCAGATGAAAATTGCCGTATTGTTCTTACTATCATTATGATTCTTACATCCCGGTGCTTGGCAATTTTTCCTCCCTTGCAGTGGCATGATTGACTCTCAATTAAATTCAAATAAACAATCAAAATACTGAACAAATCAAAACAACCAACAACACCACGAGGAAAATCAATCAAAACAGACAATTCCCGCTTCCGCCAGTCGATTTGATGTGAACGTTCATGAGTGCCAACTACGGAACCTTAGTGCTAAAATTAATTCTTCATTGGTTGGCAGAACATCCAGTACAGGGCCTTACTCCGACCAACGCGCTCCCTATTAACTGTCGTCCCCTGGTCTGGAGCATTACTGTAGTATCTCTGTTATACACTAATGCACTGGACAGTTATATCAAAATGGCTAGTTGTATTACTGTATTAGCCTGCCATCTATGGACATTATACAGAATTATTTTTACTACGGTAATGCATTGGATAGGCAGCATTCTGACGAAAACTTTTATGTAAATATCTCAAAATCAACTTTTGTTGACTTACGACACTAATGCACTGAGGGTGCGATATATATATTATTATGCGATAATTTTCGGCTGACAAGGACCTAAGAGTAAGTAATGATACTTTGTTATAAGAATAGCGGACATTTAATAGTTCGGTTCTGTTCGTTCACATTTTTTTCCCTATGTTTATGTATATATATTAGCCATTTTAGTGCTTACTGTCAAAAGTTATTGAATAGCTTAATGTTATAATGTCACGAGTCTAATCACTCTGGATTCCGGTATAACATTTTAGATATTAGTAAGGACGGAGTTTAGAAAATTTATTTATTATCTTACGAAATACTTTACAGGCCAAGGAAGTCCAATGTGTTCAGAATCTAAGCATCATAATTGACATTATAGTGGGATTATACGCTGCTTAATTTACTTTAACTTGATGTGGATGAGATAATATATATGTACATTATTTTTAGATCAATACGGTTCCTTTATATGTCGCTATACTACAGATAAGTACAGTAATAAGTAATTTATCATTATTCACGTAATTTGTGCGGGATTGAAAATCATAAGTATATTTGACTCCACAATGATGCCTTAATCTTCCAATCATTTAATAATTTAAATATTATTTCCTATCAAGAAGGTAGTTCATACATTTGAAAAATAATAGTGAAAACTATGTGAGCACTACTATAAGAGGTCTTAATTACCCCATTAAATTAAAAATAAACACTATCAGGAAAGTAATTGAGAGACCGAGTTCTCGAGGTATTTTTACTATTGTTGCATGCTATGCTACGTTATTGCACTCCACAGTACTTTTCGACCAGGTTTACAGCGAGTTAATATTGCACTTGAGTAACATCTGTGTTGAGAAGAACTATGTTCTAAACTCACTTAGGGTCAAAATTAATATGTTCTGAGAAATATATTAGCATGTATCTGTCTATAACATATAAAGACACCTCCCGGGCAACGCCGGGTACATAAGTTAATATTTTATAAAAATAAGCAAAAAAGCCAAAATTCCGATGTGAATCGCCATCTTTACCATACATCGTATGTAGGTGATGTAAAGATGGGGATACATATTTTACAATTAGCAGCTAGAATAACAAAATGAGGATGTGTATCGGGATCTTTGCCAGACCTATATAGGTCTATAAAGTCTTTTCCAACGTGCTATTAAAGCAGTTGCAGATCTACTATGAGGAAATAGTAGGGGAATATCCATGTGGGTTCCGCAAGAATAGAAGTACTATTGATCAAATCTTCGTTGTTAGACAAGCGATGGAAAAATGTTATGAACACAAAGTAGATGTTCATATGTTGTTTGTAGACTACAGACAAGCCTTTGATAGTATTGACAGGGAAGGATTGTACAGATATATGGAACAGAAAGGAATTCCCGGAAAGCTAATAAGATTAGTGAGAATAACTGCAGAAAATGCTAGTGCCAAAGTAATGATGGAGGGTAATCTTGGTGCTGAATTTGCCTTGGAAAGAGGTGTGCGACAGGGTGATGCCATGTCTTCTTGGCTTTAAATACAGTGTTGGAGAAATTGGAAGGAGCAAATTATAATAATATAGTATATAAATCAACCCAAATGTGTGCCTATGCTGATGATGTAGTATTGATAGCGAGAAGACTAGACTATATAAAGGAGATGTTTGAAGAGATAAAGGAAGGGGGGAAAATGGGTCTAAATGTGAACGCGGCCAGAACAAAGTACATGCACCTAACATCTGTTGAAAGAAGAAGAAGAAGAAACTGTGATAATTTAATAATAGACTCCTGCGCATTTGAAAATGTTGTAAATTTTGATTATTTGGGTGTTCTAGTTAAAAATAAAAACAACGTGAGTGAAGAAATAAGTAGAAGGATTATTAATGGAAACAGAGCCTATTTTGCCAATCTGAAACTCATTAAGTCGCAATTGTTATCGCATAAAACAAAACTCAAAATTTACAAGACCGTGATCAGACCAGTGTTAACTAATGGCTCAGAAACATGGAATATGTAGGTTCAGGCTTGCAATAAACTTAGGGTGTTTGAGAGGGAAATAATACGGAGAAAATCTGGTGCTGTATAGAGGAGAATGGAGGATACGAACTAATAGGGAAATAGATGAAATCCTCAAAAGCGAAGGCATTGACCGATATATAAAGTCACAAAGACTACGATGGCTGGACCACATTGAAAGGATGGAAGACAAAAGAACACCAAAAATTATATATGAAGCCAGAATGGAAAAAGACGACGCCCGGGGAGACCAAGGAATCGATGGAAAGATGAAGTGGAGGTGGACTTGCAAACAATGAACGTACGACCCTGGAGAACAGCTGTCCAAGATCGAGATCGATGGAAATCTGTGGTTGGCGAGGCCAAAGCTCACACCGGGCTGTAGTGCCAGATAAAGAAGAGAAGAAAATATAGGTCAAGTAAAGAGTAGTATACATATCTTATATACTACATAAAAGCGACAATACGAAAATTTGGAAAACGATATTTATCTCATTTCCAAGTGTTATTCTAAACGCCATGCACCAACCCAAAACCCTTCATACTAAGATATATTCCCATAAGCTCGCCTGGTTAACATTCAGTGTCCTTCGTGATGTCGTCGATACTTCATCACTGCAGCCATTTTGTTAATAAGGCTTTCCATACATACACGAATCAAACCTGGAGCTTACCCCCCAGACCCCCTTGCTTGTAGCACAAGCAGTAATTTACTTGTTAGTAAAGCTTTCCATACATACAATATGTGTTTTGATGTCAAAGGTAATCACTAAAGCTGTGTTTCATCCTCAGAAAAATATGTCAGAAGAGTGAACCTGCATTACCAATAAATTAGCTACTGTTAGCACAGCGTGTGGTGTAGACTTCACGTACAACAGATCCCAGGAACTCGCATTATGATTACAGTAACATCAGCAACTGCTCACTGCTAAAGTATGAAATATTTATATAAGGGGAAATGTAGAACCTAAGATCACCTGTATATCAAGCTCCGACTTGACTGCCCATTTTTTATCTTCATAATTTTCACCAGACTCATCCAGCAGATTATAAGAGGGTAACAGGTCAATTGATTCCTAGAAAGTATTATACAAGTGTGAGCCAACATAAAACACGCCGACAGAATAATTGCACTTAGGCCTAAGTTATGCACAACAATAACATATGAAACATCCCCGTTAACCTACTATTTGGTAGCAAGTATTAAGTCACAAAAACTTGCTTGTCAAGAACATCACTAAGATTGCTATGGTACAGGATATACATAGTAAGTTAAATACAACTTACCATATTAGGCAATTCATCCGTTTGAGACAGCAATTCTGGCTCACTCTTAATGAGTGGTTGTTGCTCCATAATGCCCAGCAAACTAGAACACACAAAGTGCGCTTAAGGATTATAAGAAGCCATACATATACCAATATCCCAAATTATTATCAAATGAGGCAATTTCAGAACTCAGAATTCAAATAAGACTACAGTAATGAGAATATAACCCTCCAGGTGCACAGTGAGGAGAAGAGGTTAGCGCTCGACTTTATGTGATATTTACTTAGTTAGGGAATAATATCCAGTAAAATATTAAGATCTATAATTGCGATTGAATACGAAATTACTACGAGGCAGAGAATTACACTACAAACCTATCAGCGTAAAAGTAAACTCAAATCACACCACGAGTAGGCCAACTAAGAAATTGGCGGTAACTGGATACAATGAGTTTCAGAAAATACAAGACAATACTTCCGACTCGTGTTTCAAGAAACCCACTTCAAACCTAACACAACATATCTCGCTCAGAACAGATTATACGGAAGGGATTCGAAGATGTATTTATCCGTACCGACGTATAAATACTATCACTGGGCATCTTGTATAATATGTCTTCATAAAGAAGTTCTAGTTAACCACACATTTAAATTTGTGTATCCTCGGCAAACAAATATCATAAATTAATCCACACAGGGCACGAACGTGTCCAATCAGAACTCTGGTTGTACCGGTACGATTAGTCTTCATTATGAAATGTAGTCACGTCTGTAAAGAGTAGCCTACTTCTTATATCCGTACATTAAACTAAAAAGACGCGAGGGACCGTACATGGAAGACACTAACTCGGTGACGATATTGCTAGCAACAATAAAAACTTCGAGCCGAAACTGCTGCTGATGATAAATAGCCTCACCTTGTCTCCGATCCCGGAAAATGGGGTATAATTTTATGTAGAGATAATTATTATTATTCTTTCCTTTCACCCTCTTTGGGTTCGTTGAATCAATCATTTCTCTGAGTGTTGTTCTTTCCTTTGTGCCCGGTATCTCTTCACTCTTTCTGATCTTTTCCTCTCTTCTTCCGAGATGATGGGTTCGGATTTCCTGTAGATTTGTGTTGGAACCATATATTTTCGTTTTCAGTACGGTATTTAGTTTTGATTGTTAATTGAGCAGTGAATATTCTGTAATTTTGTTTTCAATTCTACTGGGTCGTGTTCACTTTCTTGAAACCATGTGAGATTTGTTTTGTGGTTACGGAAGATATCAAAGGTTTGTTAGGTTAATCTGTTAGAGTTCATTCTGAGAATATTTATCCTCCCTTTGTCATAGTATCTGGGAGTTATTATTATTGTTATTATTAGGCGATCCACTCTCCAAATTCAACACAGCGAAACCGGCACTGTATTGGATAATTTGTGGCTTTTGTCCTGTAATCATCAAATGCGATACGAATGATCTTTTACGACATCGCCGGGAATCAAACTCCCACTGATCCGCGGGGACACCTTTAATAAGTCACTAGAAAACCAACATGGCCACCACATCGGTGTTACCAACTTACATCATTCAACACCAAAATTTCACCCGATACTTCCATTGAACAAGTAACCCAAAGGAAACCAAATAATTAAGACCTCCTTGCCTACATACATTTTACATAAAATTGTGAGGCAGTACTTCTCGAGTAAGGGACATCTCGATCATCAGTTTTGTTTGTTATTTGAGCAGTGTTGTTGTTGTTCGAGTCTTCAGTCTTTTGACTGGTTTGATGCAGTCCTCCCTGCCTCCCTGTCCTGAGCTAATCGTTTCATCTGTACATAGTTACCACACCCTACATCCGAGGCAATCTGTTTAACATATTCTAACCTTGGTCTACCCCTACAGTTCTTGTCCTCGACCCTTCCTTCCATAACTAAGCTTGCTATTCCTGGGTGTCTTAACATGTGTCCTACCAACCTATCTCTTCTCTTCATTAGCACTCGCCAGAAACATCTCTCCTCTCCCACTCGCCTTAATAGCTCTTCGTTTGTGACCCTATCTACCCATCTGATCTTCATCATTCTCCTGTAACACCACATATCAAATGCTTCAATTCTCCTCTTTTCTGCTGCACCAATAGTCCAAGTTTCACTTCCATAGAGCGCCACGCTCCAGACAAAGGCTTTCAAAAATGACTTCCTAATACCTAAATCTATATTCGATGTCAACAGATTCATTTTTTGTAGAAATGCTTTCCTTGCCTGAGCCAACCTACTTTTTATATCCTCTTTTCTTCGTCCATCACTGGTTATTCTGCTTCCTAAGTAACAGAAGTCTCCTACTTCCTTCAGCATTTCACCTGCCAATTTGATCTCCATAGAGGTTTCTGATTTATTTCGGCTGCATTCCAGTATTTTTGTTTTACATTTATTAATTTTCATCATGAATTCCTTCCGTAAGACGGAATCCATACCATTCAAAAACTCATTCAAATCCTCATGCTTGTCGGCCAAGATGACGATGTCATCAGCAAATCTCAGAGTTGAAATTATTTCTCCTTGAATCTCCATTCCCACTTTAAATTTTTCTCCAATTTCCTTCATTGCTTGTTCAATGTAAAGATTGAAAAGTATGGGTGATAAGTTGCAGCCTTGCCTTACACCTTTCTGAATACCAGCTTCTCTCTCATGTCCTTCAGCTCGAATGACTGCTGTCTGGTCTCTGTATGGATTGTATATCACCCTCCTATCTCTGTACTTTATTCCAATAGATTTCAAAATGTCAAACAATTTAGTCCAATCAACGTTATCAAAAGCCTTTTCTAAGTCTACAAATGCCATGAACGTTCTCTTATCTTTCCTTATTCTACCTTCCAAAATCAGCCTAAGACTAAGTACAGCTTCCCTTGTTCCTACATTTCTCCTGAAACCAAACTGGTCTTCACCCAACTCCGTTTCTATCTGGCTTTCAATCCTCTTGTAAATTATTCTAGACAGGATCTTTGAAGCATGAGTAATCAAGCTGATTGTACGGTAATCTTCACATCTGTCAGCTCCCACTTTCTTTGGTATAGGGATGATAACATTCTTCTTGAAATCAGGGGGTACCTCACCTGTCTCATAAATCCTACACACCAAGTGAAATAACCTGATCAGACCTTCATCTCCTATGCAGCGTAGCAACTCAATCGGTATATCATCTATGCCTGGTGCTTTGTTCCTGCCAAAGTCCTCTAATGCTCTGTCAAATTCTGATCTCAATATTAAATCTCCTTTTGCATCCTCATCAATTTCCTCCTCCCTTTCCATTACATGATTCTCAATCTCCTTTCCCTTATACAAGCACTCTATGTAACCTTTCCATCTCTCAACCTTTTCTTGCCTATCTGTTAGAGGCTTTCCATTTGTGTCCTTAATATTACAGCACTTAGTCTTCTTTTCCCCAAAAGTATTCTTAATCCTTCGATAAGCTGTTCTACTTTTCCCAATTTCAGACAATTTTCTATACCTGCACATTTCTCTTTCAACCATTCTTCTTTCGCTTCCTTGCACTTCTTGTTAACCTCATTTCTCAGACGTCTGTATTCTGCTTTCCCCTTTTCATCTCTTAGATTCTTGTGTTTCCGCCTTTCATCCATCAATTCTAGTATATCCTAAGTGATCCACGGTTTTCTAACTATTCTTTCTTTCCTACCAATGCTTTCTTCTGCAGATTTTGTCATTTCATTCTTCAAAAGTGCCCATTCGTCTGCAATTGAAGTTTGTTTAGGGGTTTTGATTAGTCCTTCCTTTATACTCTTCTTGAATCTTTCGTTTACATCCTTTACTTTCAGTCTGTCTATTGCCCACCTTTTAGGCTTTTGACTTTTCTTCAGTTTCTTCAACTTTAATCTGCATTTCATTACAATCAGATTGTGGTCATAGTTTATGTGAGCACCAGGATATGTTTTACAATCCAAAATCTGGTTTCGAAACCTCTGCTTGACCATAATGAAGTCGATTTGGTAACGCCCTGTATCTCCTGGTCTCATCCATGTGTATAATCTTCTATTGTGGTTATTGAATAAGGTGTTAGCTATGACCAACTCATGTTCGGAGCAGAATTCCATCAGCCTGCTTCCTCGATCATTCCTTTCACCTAATCCGAAATCTCCTACTATCTTCCCTTCTATCCGTTTTCCTACCACAGCATTCCAATCTCCCATTACTATAACATTATCATCACCTTTGATATACCTCAGAATGTCATCTATTTCTTCGTAGACCTTTTCAACATCCTCATCATCAGCTTGACTGGTAGGCATATAGACTTGTACCACTGTGGTTCACGTAGGTTTAGTATTGATTTTTGCTGCAATAATCCGTTCACTGTATTGCTCATAATATTCCACCCGCTGTCCAAGTTTCCTACTCAATATGAGACCAACCCCTGCTTGGCCATTGTTTGATTTAGTGCTAATGACCCTATAGTCTCCTGACCAAAAGTCCTGTTCTTCCTGCCAGCGCATTTCACTAATCCCAACCAAATCCAAATCCAACCTCAATCTATCCATTTCCCTTTCTAAGTTTTCTAACTTTCCACTTCCTAGCAGACTTCTAACATTCCACGCTCCGATCCGTAGAATGTCAGATTTCCTCTTTGTCACTTCGGTGATGTTAACCCCCTCTCGAGTAGTCCCCACCCGGAGATCCGAACGGGGGACTAGTTTACCTCCGGATTGAAATTTTACAAGGGAGGAGGCCATCATCACATGTAATTATGCATAGAGAGGTGCATATCCTCGGGAATAGCATTACGGATGTAGTTTCCCGTTGTTTGCAGCCGTGCTGCAGAACGCAGTGTTGCCATTAGTTGGCTTATATTATCAATATCTTAACCGTCTATAAGACAAGTAAAGAACTGATTTATTCTGAGAGGCTGCTATTCCCTTTCAGAATAAGTAAAGAGCAATTCTACTACAAAATACTAATTTTCTACTAACAATTAAATACCAAAATTCTACTAACGAAAAAAATACTAAAGTTTCACCAACAACAAATACTACCACTAAAACAGTCTGTCACCAGGCCCACTCACATGCACCCTCACCAGACACACTCGCACACCGCAGTCTAATAGAACAATGACATATATCTAATAAACAAGTTAACTTCATACTTACAACTAAAACTAACTATATACTTACTGTACTGTAATTCGAATTGACAATATTTACAACATTTAAAATGATAATCTGGTAGCAAAAATATCTACCCCGTCCGGGATTCGAACCCGAGATCTCTAGGTAGGTCGGTAGATACCCTCAAAACCTCAAAGCAGACAATATAAAATTAAATTTAGATAATAATAGGTGTATATTCAAGCAATGTTAATGTGAAAAAAAAGGGACTTTGACAATATCTTACACTGTATTATAAAAAGAAGGGACAATTTTTTTAAAAACCTCATAAATAAAAATGTAAATAATGAAACATCAATGAGTTATTTATACTTCAGTAATATGATTGCACATATTAGCTTAACCTGGATATGAAGATATTTGCATGACAAACAAAATATGTTGCTTACTGTCGACAAAAATATTATGTTCACTCACGGTTGAAGGCTGTTCATGAAATAACCAATAAGCCTACAGAAAATCAAATAACAACGCCATTATCGTTCCTATATTATATGTTAGGTCACGTAGGTATGACATTTTAAATCCATATTTCAATATCTTTTTATCCCAGTTAGAATGTAAGAAATGCCCTTTTTATTATAAATGTTTTTCAACGCAACTCAATTTTAAGAATTAGTTTCTTAAAAACCTGTCATCTGACCAAATTCAAATTTTAACACAAAATATAATGAAATGTTTTATAAATGGTTTATTAATTTCAAAATCTTATGTCTCCAAGAAAAGAATTAATAATCTTTGTCAGAAAACCTTTTTCTCTGTTCTGGGTGGTTGGAAAATTAATGGCGAAAAAGAAAAAGAAGTAGAAAAAGAAGGATCAAATAGATCAATTAGGCTATTACAAATTGGGTAATTTGTGGGCACGAGGAAAATAGTTTGAACACAAGGTATTTATTTACTTTAATATTACTCCATACTGTTTCTTGTAGATAAACTATTGCTTTATAATTACATGTAACCATTGAACTTATGTTCTATTTTTAAGTTTAAAGATTTTACAATTTCAGATAAAAATATTCGTTCCGACTGTTGTACATTCAGAAACTAGTACTGGAGCGAGTAATAATAATGCAAGTAATGAATCTTTTTATCGTTCTTTTATATTTGTCCAACATTGGATAGCATCTATTTACGTCGTTGATTGACAACCAGAGAAGTAATAGAGTGTTTTATGTTCCTCCTGCAAATGATTGTAGCAAACAGATGATAGGCAGTATTAACCTAGATGACAGAGTGGCTGACCGAAACTATAAAACTTGTGATTCATCCGACTCGTCTTCTTTGGAGAAGTCGACCGACGTACATTCCGAAACTGGTGCTGAAACTAGTAATAATAATGCAGATAATTAATAGTTTTTATTTACATTCATATCAGTCCAGTATTATGCTACACTGAATAATATTTATTTACGATGTTTATTGGCAACCAGAGAAGTAATGGAGTTTATGTTCCTCTAGCAAATTAACGTGGCAAAAGGATAACAGGCACTAAAGTAAAGTTTAATGGGCAAAAAACATTTAGTAGTGAAATCAGTTTGGTATGTCAATCAGTTATTTTTATACAGTCCATCAGAACGTGAAAAAAAAAGCCCTCATATGTAGGCCCTACTATGCACGCGCTTTCAATAGCACAGCAGGGGGCCATGGCGCGCCACATGCTCGGCCAAGGCCACCGCAGTAGCGAATAACAAAACTGCCGCTTGCCGTTCTTACTTTATATGAAAGACCCTGTATATACATTTTACAGGTTTGTTGAAGATTATGGAAATTGGACACTGCGATATCGACGAAATAGGTTCTCATTTACTCTTTAGCTACGCTTGCTAACGCGCAGCGCTAGACCATGGGGCCAAGCCAGTAGCGTAGCCAGGATATTAGTTTTTTTTTTTTGGGGGGGGGGCATTAGGTCCTCATCTATTACTGCAGAAGTTCATATATATTTTCTGATTATAAGTTAAATCAATGCAAGAGTGAACTGTTAGTTTAATCTTGGAACTATTGTAGTCTAATATTCTTGTCTAGAATAAAGGATGGCAGTATAATATTGTTAACTTTAATAATGTTTAGCTTATGTGACATTGACAAGCTATGGGCAAGTTGACATCTTATACTAATAATATAGTGAGGAAATATACATATAGGTACCAGTCAGTAAATTGTTAACCCTTTATGGGATAGTGGTCTCTATATTAGCCACCTCTCATAAGGACAGTTTATGCTTTCAATCTTTAAGCCAAATTTCGGAGAATTTTCATGTTGAAGTGCTAGTATTTCTAAAAAGCAAATATTATATAAGTTACGTATCTACTTGACGTAATGTGGTGGGAAAAATTTAAAACAAATGAAAACTAAAAACATAAACAATTGAAGTGAAAAAATACAATATAAATATAGAAATGAAAATCATAAAAATAAAATTACAATTATAAAAGAACTATAACAATTAAAATAATAAACATAACTATAAAAGAATTATGAAAATAACTGTAAAAATCAATTCGAAATTAGTTAAATAATTAATTCAATAAAAATATCAATATTGAATCTATAAGAACATAAATTGAAAATAAAAATATATAAACATGAAAATTAGAGAAACGAAAAATAACGTTATTAATGATTATAATAATTAAAATAAATAAAAAGGTAAAAACACATAAAAATAACACATAGCTTTGCCCTATAAAGGGTTAAAGAGAGGGCAGTTTACTGAACCCTTATGAAAGAGTCAGTCTTCGAGCACTATGTCCATAATGTTTTACAATCTCACCAATACCCACAATGATGTCTCTATGAACTGCCATGAGTGCAAGAGCCGTCAGCCTTTCCTCAGCAGTTCTACTTCTCAAGTATGTCTTTAGCCTCTTCTCTCAACAGAGGCTGTAGTTACTGGAATAACAGCCAGGATTGTAAGGAGTGTAGCAATGTTTGGAAAGGAGGCCTTGTCGATTTTTTTTGAGAATTTCAATCACAGTCTTTGGTTGACTTTCTGTTGAGATTCTGCAGTTCAGCTTCCACAAACGCCATCCTGCCTCCAGAATGTCTTTGTTTGTGGTTTGAAGATCACTTTTGTAAAATTCAATCGCATTCCCAATGTCACCAAAATCTTTCTTAACTGCATTATGTGACAGCAGACACTCCAAGCCCTGCTTCCAGTCGACCCGCAGTCGACCGACCGGATCAGGGAATGGATGAATGAAGCCCCCCATCTAGCGGCGAGGATATGATCTGTGCCGGCTGCCGAAGCCTGTCGCACTCCCCTGGAGCAATGATTAAATGAATGATAGATGAAATGAAATTATAGTGGAGAGTGTTGCTGGAATGAAATTGTGACCGGGAAAACCGGAGCACCCGGAGAAAACCCTGTCTGCCTCCGTTTTGTCCAGTCAAATCTCACATGTAGTGACCGGGATTTGAACCACGGACAGAGCGGTGAGAGGCCGGCGTGCTACCGCCTAAGCCACAGAAGCTCTAATACACTTTACATAATAATCATAATTTAATACGAACCTTTTAAAACAAATCTAATAACTTTACATTCTATCAGTGAGCAATGCGTCTTTCTCGTGCAGAGAAAATTATTTGTAAAAGCTGTACCTATATAATGAAAGGCTACACATAACAATAAAAACTTGCATTAACTTACCAAAGATTTATCCAGTATTGGCTTCTTTATGACAAAGCGGTCCATTTTTAAACACTCGCTAATGTGACAAAAAGAAAAGAGCAACTATCGAAGAACTTGCGACTCTTCCTCAACACTACCACTAACAGACTGTATATCGCCTCTCGCAGAGACACAAAACCGCCGTAAATCCCGACAATGGCGACAATCAACCACGCAGCGTCAGAATTGTAGGCATTATTGAACACTGATATTTCTAGGAAATGGTAATTAAGAGCTGACAAGAGAGTGTAAGTAGACAAGCTATAACTGCCCCCCTGCAGAGAGGTCTTTTGCTGATTGGCAATCTTAATCTCTTAGCATACTTTTGTCTCAATCACCTGGTTGTATCCCCGGTACTGAGGCCCGTACTGTAGGCCTACTTGGAAAATCCCCTCACATCACAATCCTGATTGCTACCCTGTTATTTCAGCTCTTTCAAGCAGTGCAGGTACGGAAAATGATGTCTGGCCATGGTGAGAGTGTTAGTACATTGTCATTGCATTTACTGTACGGTATTTAACATTTCGTTGTAGGTTCTAAATTTGTTCGAGCCGTTTCTGGATTTATTTGGGGGGGGGGGGCTCTGCCCCCCCCCCTGGCTACGCCACTGCAGTTAAGGAGGCACTGTCCATGCCTGATAGTGTTAAGTGGGAGCAGGCTATGAAAAGGAAAAAAGAGATACTTCAGTTAAATGACACCAGGGAACTTTTTGATTAACCCCAGGAATTTTTAAAATCAGTAGTAAGTGGGTTTTTAAAGCAAACAGAGACTTGAATGGTAACATTCAAAGGTATAAAGCCAGACTTGTGGCCAGGGGCTTCACCCAAATGTACGGAGTAGATTTTACAGAAACTTTCTCTCCTGTTCTTCGACACAGCACGTTAAGAATGTTGCTCTCCTTGGCTGTCCAAACAGATCTGAAGGTGGTACTTTGGGAAATAGAATTTTCTCACCTCAATGGATAGTTAGTTGAAGAGATCTACATGTGTCAGCCAGAAATATTTGTCAAAAATGGTTCAGAGTATAAAGTTTGCAAGTTAAAAAAAAATATTTATGGCTTAAAATAATCTTCTCGTTTGTGGAATGAGAGAGTTCACTCACTCTGTCCTTTTCAAATTTGATTAAAAAAGAATGTGGCGATGAACCCTGTGTTTACTTTCAGAAACAAGCCCAAGGTATGGTAATTATTGCATTTTACGTTCATGATTTTATTGTAGCTTATACTGATGAGTATGAGATAAAGTCAAGGAAGATCTGTATTGATAAGGAATTTAAAGTACGAGATCTTGGACCAATTTCTCGTATTTTACGTATTAAAGTAAGGCATGGTGAGAAGAATGGCACAATGTATCTTAGCCAAGAGCAGTACATCAGTGAGATTGCAAAGAAATATGGTCCCTTTGGTACTCCTTTGGAAACTAAACCAAATCTTGATGTTTCTCATACAGAAGCTAGTAATCTCCCTTATGGAGAACTCATAGATTCACTCGTGTATTTAAATGTTTGCACGCGTCCAGATATAAGCTATGCGATATCATCTCAGTCAATTCAATCATTGTTACAATGAATCTCACAGGTCTGCTGCTGGATATCCTAACAAAAATCATTTATTTTCATTAATGATTTTTGTAAGGATATCGATTTTCTGTGTGTTTTTGTTAGGATAGTTCCTAAGATTGTTTCACGCTGACGAAGATATTGAAATAACGAAACATGTACATGTTAATTTAATTATGACACTACTTTCTAGTGTTTGGCAAGGCGGCTTTTATAATTTGAGATTAAAGTCATATACTCTACATCAAATATGAGGAGAATTCAAAAATGATTGTAGATATCCTAACAAAGCCTCTTCCTAAGCCTAAGCACATTACGACTTGGGTCTTGAATCATGTCCTCTACTCCCTCAGGTTTAAGGAGGTGTGTTGAAATATGTGACCACACTGTTACTCATAAACCTGCTCAATAGAGATATGTTACTCTTTTCTTTTTCCTTTGGTACGTATAAAGAATGTTGTATCACTTGTTTTCAATTGTCAAGTTCAGTAAGCGTGTGTTCTCTATTGCCTGATTGGCTCATAATTCAACAGTCACTACTGTCACAACACTCAAGAAATAGCTTGAGAAAAATGGAGTAGACGGTGACCTACTAACCAGAGGTAAAACCAAATCCTTCAGAATTGGTTTCCGCTTTTCGTATTTGGAGAAAACAAAGTATGTGGATACTTGCAAAAGGGAGTTTTAGTCCGTAGATATCGTTTTCGAAGGTCACGCGACGAGGGAGTTACACTTGACACATAAGAGACGTGTAACGATAATGCATTTGAACATCATAGGCCTAGACACGGTTTTCCAACATCTAAATTCCAATATTTTAGCCAAAAAAGACTTGATTGTTCTAACAGAAAATTTCCACACCAAAGAATGGTCTTCTCACAACCATTACACAATATATTCCTTCGTCTCAATAGGCCAATTAGGACGATTCAAAGGAGGAATAATCATAATATTCTAAGACCTTGGCTATTGCCTTTCGCACCATTCACGAAACAGAAATCATTCTGTCTGTAGAGACCAAATCCATGGTCATGGTGGCCGCATTTTTCCAACCTGAGCTAGAAATTCAATACCTTCTTACCGAACTGACCTAGGTAATGAACATGATACATGAAGAGGAGACTGTAATAATAACTGCGATCTGAATTGTCACAAGAAAAGGCATATGCTGTTATTTCACATTTGGAAGAGGAAGGCCTCTCTTTAATAAATGTTTATATTTGAATTTCAGGCAAATGGCCATAGCAGGGTATATTTGATTGCACGCCCGATCGCTCCAAACATGTTCAATTTCAATTGGTTCCAAATTTGGCTACCAGATGCTACTGGCTAACACCTAACGGACTTGATAAGAGGGTTTCTAACTAGCCAAAATATAACCTGCACATTTTGCTGCACACAACCAATTGCAGTGGTAGGTTCCTTTACCTGCCAACAATCTATGGCAAGGGTCCACCGGGTTTATTTGTCCTCCGAAAGAAGGATTAATGAAGGATTTTAACGCTCTTAAAAATTCGACTTCGGCTGGGATTTAACCCGCGTTCTTGGGCATAGCAGTTCAGCAAGCTACCGATTATGCCACCGAAGTTAAAAATGCGATAAAACCCACTTCTGCCATAATGGCTGCAGCACAATTGATCTAATGTTCACAAATTTGAAGAGACCACTGCTAACAAACAGGAAAATAGCTAATGCTGTAGTAATAAGAGAACACCTGCCAATCATCGCGTTCTTCATCATGGATACCGCTTGGAGCACAGCCCCAAATCGCAGCACAGAAGTGCAAGCAGACGGGAATAGCTATTTGGACTGAGTATTACAGTGCCAAAGCGATGACATCAGACCTCAGAACGCAAGGGAACTACGAGTTGAGACACCTAGTAACGAGAATGGCTGTGCATTGGACAAGGTCTGCAGTAATACACACTTACACTCTCCACATGGGAATTGTGTGTGTGTGTAGTGCAAGAGAGCTTGTGAGGGATACCATATTCTGTCGTGTCCTGAAAGACTTCCACTATTACTACCATAATTATAGTGAAGAAAATGCCTCTAGGGCGAAGCATTTTCCTCCTTTTGCACGAACGTGCACATTTTCCACTTTACTATAACATATTTTTTAACGAAATTACCCTAGTACTTTTGGCAAGTAGATCCGTTTACCTTAAATTTGCATCAATAATCAAAACGTTTAGTAATTTTATTAATTTGTAAGCCATACTTGTATTCTTTTCTTATTGGCTATTATGTAACCTCATGATTATCAAATTCTAAGCATTTATTTTTAACTTAAGCTTTGTAGTAATAGTGCATTTCCTTGCATTTAAGCTGACGATGACCCCAAATGATGGGTCGAAAAGATGTTACAATATATTACATGTTAAAGTATTAACAGGCGTCTTACTATAACTCTAACAAAAGGAACTGACTTTTTGGAACACGAACTTCTCCTAATGGACTCGGAGAGCCCCAGCGCGCTTGAGCGTCCTGAATAACGTTAACTGTAACATAGAATCAACACTTCGATTATCTCGGAAACTTAGCAAACAAAGAATACAATTTTGTCTGATGGTATTAGGGTAATTGGCTGTTTTATTATATCCTCAACTACAGCATATACACAATATTGCATAACTTAAGAAAGTAGTTATTTTGTTCTCCAGGATGAACCAGCAGTTGTAACAAAACTCCGAGCTCCTAGTGTACAGGTTTTCCTAATACCGGTAATATATTTAGGACAAAACTGAAGCAATGGCTCTTACAACAAACTATTTATTCTACTAAGGAGTTCTTTGAAATGGAAGTAATCGGTATTTAATGAAGATTTCTGGAAATCTTATGTTCCATAACTGTAATACATATATATGCTTACAAAATGTATGTGACAATGTCTATTGCATACTCTGTTCTTAATGACAGAATAAAGATTGATTGTTATAGTTACCCATCTTAACGGAACTCACACAACCAGCAGCCTTATTAAGTTAGTCAAGAGTTCCAAATTACCAACATAGACTGTGGGGAGATGTATCCTCCTATTGACACACCGTTAGTGTCTAACGGGATACGAAACGGTTACAATTGTCAAAATCAACATTTTTAGTTTTTTTTATATGTTATGAATCTCTGAAGTCTGCCTTTTAAAATGGTGTTGATTACTTTATAGTATAACCATTATAAATTGCCATTGTATTGATTTACACTTGAGCTAACAATAAGATAATCATCATGTGTGGGAAATTTTAAATGCAGTTTTCTCAGTTCCATTGTTTTAGTATGTATGTTCCTTTTTCTATGTGACTAATTGTCACAGAGCTGTGAAATATTCAACATACATTTAATCTCATAGTAGTTAATATTTTAATGCAGAAGTTAACTTGTTTAAAATAAAACCGTGTGGGTTTTGGCTGGTTTTTAAAGAAAGACTAATTATATTTTTTGACAATTTTTAAAGAATAAATTCAGACTCCCCTGAAGTCCTATATAAAATTCGCTCCATTACTATGTTAAGTAAGGTTTGAATGAAATGTGACATAAATTTAATTATCATACCTTTATTATATTCTGAGGAAAAGGAACATGAATTAAACAAATTTAACATTGGTAAGATAGGCGATTCCGTATCCCCGTTAAAATACGGTACCGTACTTCAGTTTAGAGCACTTAGGATCCCACCACGACTGTGAGCAGATGATTCCTCTGAGACGTATAACTCTCTTGGAGGTAATATCTTCGAGTTTTGTCTTCTAATTTCCAATCATACTCTAAACGGATGGTTCCCTCACACTACATTTAAGGTATAGACAAACCAATAATGCCTTTGAGCTGATATCATTCAGATTAGAGCTCATAGGTACCCACCCAGACTGTGAAAAGATGGTTTCTGTTAGACGTATTGATACAATTCGGGTATCACTAAGCTAATATCATTCAGCTTACTGCTCCTATGCATCCAAGTATACGGTAAACAAATGGTTCTTCTTAGAGGAATTAACACACTGGATTGTTCTTAAGCAAAAAGCATGCAGTTTAGAGCTCCTATGTACCCACCCTATGTGTAATGGCACATTTGGAATGTCATTAGGCTATCAGCAGGCTAGAGCTTTCTCACATTTCAAATCGCCTCTCAATATTAGGGTCAGAGTTTAAAACATTAAGTTGGAGAGATATTAATATACAATAGTGCTGATTTCTGAGGAAATAACCGTATCAATTTATTTTTAAAGATGCTTTGGTCAGCTGAATTGTAGAATGTTTGGAACGTAATAATAAGGAATTAATCATATATAGAAGATTTGCTTATTGCTAATATAATGAGAAGTAAAATACCGTAATCCACATTAGTCAATAAATAAAAATAGAATATATTATACGAGTTCCAGCCACATTGTGGCTCTTCTCAGTAATTGCCTCCAAAATAAATTAAAACTAAATTAATTACGAGCAAAGTTGATCAATATTTACCTTGGGTTTTCCCGTAATGTAATAATAATAAAAATCATATGAAGTATTCAAAAAACAGATCTGTAACAAAGTGTGATTTAAAATGATGATTTTCTAAAAATTCCTATGTCTTAAATACCTGGTGATGGAAAAATCATGTTATAAATGTTTAAATTGTCTTGTTTTGTTTTTTTCACAAGATGAAATAAGGATCCTTGCTGAGGGGAGCATGGTTTGGAAATTTATTGTATTTATTCCTTGCGTAATTGAAACATGTATACTGTTTCTGGTGTAGATGAAGCTTTATGTTCTTTGACTGTGGAATATTTGAATATTCCTATGGTGAAATTGGATTCAATAGGTGTTACTCTATGCATTGATTCTAATTGAATGGGTCACTGGAAGGCATGAAGCAATGTCCCTTTATTGAATTTCCATAAGTCGCTTCTTGCATTTCATCCGTTATTATTTCTAACCCCATTTTTAGCCTACTTTCGATTTTTGCAAAAAATGAAAGTAGACTTATGAGATCAACACAGGGCGAAAAAAGTGTGTCTGTCTGTGTGTGTGTATGTGTGTGAGTCTGTGTGTGTGTGTGTCTGTGTGTGTGTGTGTGTGTGTGAGTGTGTGTACTCTGAATGTCTGTCCCCCCCCTATCAATTCGAACACGGTGAATGCGAATTGAACGAAATTTGGTACAAAGGTAGCACTAGCAAAGGACACCTCAGTGTCATGTTTTATATCGCCGCCATCTTGACGGAAACGTAATGGCGGCCACACTAATGTTCAAAGCTTAAATCAAATTACGACTAACCTAATCATCCGATCTCTACCAAATTTTGCAACAACATACCTTTATGGGGGGAGCATCCTTTGACCAAACTAATAAGTCATCAGCGTAATAGTTTGCGGATGGCGGCCATCTTTGTGTGAAAATCGATTCCCCCTATTAATTCGAACACGGTGCAACCGAATGGAACGAAATTTGGTACAGAGGTAGTACTAACAAAAGGCACCTCAGTGTCATGTTTAATATCGCCGCCATCTTGACGGAAACGTAATGGCGGCCACACAAATGTTCAAAGCTTAAATCAAATTACGATTAACCTAATCATCCGATCTCTACCAAATTTTGCAACTACATACCCTTATGGAGGGAGCATCCTTTGACCAATCTAATAGGTCATTCGCCTAATAGTTTGCGGATGGCGGCCATCTTTGTGTCAAAATCGATTCTCCCTTTTAATTCAAACACGGTGAAACCGAATGGAACGAAATTTGGTACAGAGATAGCAATAACAAAGGGCATGGCCGCCATATTGACAGAAACGTAATGGCGGCCACACAAATGTTCAAAGCTTAAATCAAATTACGATTAGCCTAATCATCCAATCTCTAGCAAATTTAGCAACAACATACCTTTATGGAGGGAGCATCCTTTGACCAAACTAATAGGTCATCAGCCTAATATTTTGCGGATGGCGGCCATGTGTGTGTGAAAATCGATTCCCCTTATCAATTCGAACACGGTGAAACCGAATGGAACGAAATTTGGTACAGAGGTAGCACTAGCAAAGGGCACCTCAGTGTCATGTTTTATATCACCGCTATCTTGACGGAAACGTAATCGCGGCCACCCAAATGTTAAAAGCTAAAATGTAATTACGACCAACCTAATAATCTAGTCTCTACCAAATTTTGCAACACCGTATCTTTATGTGGGAAACATATTCAGACCAAACTGCAAGAACATCAGCCCAATAGTTTGCAGATGGTGGCCAAGTATGTGTGCAAATCGATTCCCCCTATCAATTCAAACACGGTGAAACCGAATTGAACGAAATTTGGTACAGAGGTAGCACTAGCAAAGGGCACCTCATATTCATGTTTAATATCCCTATAGCACGTTGTATTTCAACAAGCTACTACAACCAACATTCAATCATACTCCTTGAAAAGGACAAAGAGTTATAACAATACCCATGCATTTAGGAGAAAGTAGGCTATATGTTCTTTACTGAACATCTTGTTGGCACTTAATTTGTAAATTCAATTCATAACTTTTCCTTCCAAAATGTAATTATTTTCGTCTTTACCCGTAGAAAAAGGAAATGTCGTTATGCCTTTATCTTTGAACTTTCTCGATTACAACTCTTGTAAATCGTGCTATCCTAAACATTAGATTAACATTGACCTCAGGCTCTATCGGTGGATTTCTATCGCAGAAATGGCCGTTGCATGCCATCTAATCTCTTCGTCACATCTATACTGTTATGTTCCGCAGAGTCTGTGATTGGCCAACGGGATAGTGGCTTTAGGTGGTGGTTGTTCTCACTTTGCATGACATGCAGGTGGAAAAACCTTCATTCTTCGTTGTTGACAAATACATTTGTCTTGTCCCCTCTGGACCTTTAGCCTTCTTCTCTAATTCTCCCTGAATCACATTTCTCTAAATTTGAAATCCTCAAGATTTTATCAAGCCAGCGCGAATGACTGCAATGAAATGTAATATTTGTCAAAAAATCTTCATCTCCGTCTGTCTATTAGCAAATGCAGCAGATCTCATAACACTGCTCATTGATATGTTTTTTAACAAGATAAACATACTGTAAAGCGGTAGTTATCTACTCATTTATTTCAGAATAACTCTCTAAACTTCATATCATTGATGCTGTACAAATTTATTACATAAATGTGACTTATTATATGAAGCGCTGAGTACCAAACTGACATAAGCGCCAAATTGCATCATTTTCTTGTTTTGATTGATTCAGAACAGGCATGTTGTCTTCTTTAAGGACCAAAGAAGCTCAAGAACCTTCGAATACAGTAGGTATTTGTTTTTACTATAAATTTGTTTTGGCACTATTGAAAACTCCTTAGTCATACAATGCCAAAGGATCTCAACTGACCAAATCATATGGTCTGTTTGGAGGTTTGAATGTACGGTGATTGTAGAGTTGCATTATTGGTGAATATGTGGAAGAATAACTGGCCTAGTAGGGGCAAAAGAATTGTGGATATGTGTCTAAACTCCAAGAACAGTGAAACTGATGTGGATAGCAACAGAAATATCGAAAAAGTTAAAAATCAAAAGTAGTAGTTTCAAAAGCTGCCATACGTTACAACTACGATTGTGTTATTCATTGTTGAAGTAACTCACTTTTTGTACTTGACAAAGTAATTTAACATATATTATAAACTAGTTTCAATATTAAAATTTAATAATACGGTCAAAATTGAGGTTCTTTTTATATTATTTCAAACTAAGGTTATGGTTGTATAACATGTCTTTTATCGAAACCATTTTAACAAATATCAGTCAATTTGTTTGTTTTTATGAACAACAGTACAGTGAAATACTTAACATAATATGTTTTGATCCCCTAGTTTAGCATGAAAAGCCCAAATTAAAAAAAGGTAGTTATGTTACTTTGGCATTGGCAGTTCTTGTTCATACCACAACTCTTGGTGCATAAGTAACTCTGGCTTTGAATGATTTCTTCTATCTGAAGTAATGCCTTCATCTAATGTAAGCAAAGAAAATGATGTTCGTTTCAGGAAGAGATGGTCCCACAGAACTTTAGCATACTGTTTTAAAAGGACAAGAAACCAATATGGACAGTGTAGAAATTACATGTCCAATTTTAGGTACAGTATTCCAATTTTGTTTACTGTATATTTTAACATACCAGCATAGTGATACTCAGTTTGTTGTACTCTTTATTTCAATGAGATAGTTCAAATACGAGTGTAACTGTTTGCTTAAGATGAGAAATACTAGTGAAAACATTAATATCTAAATTGATCAGTTAGTAATTGAGTTATTGTTATTACAAAGATAGCACTTCCATTAACTATATCATTAATAGGCTATCATGTCCTAAATCTCTGTATTTCCTTTCAGATATCAACACGGTAGATGATATGGACTCAATGGTGTCACTAAATGTCATCAATGAAGAAAGTATTTCTTTACTTGATGATATTATTCTCCATGGTCTTGGCAATGACACTAACCATGCTGGAAGAATCTATGGAAGGTCAGATCATTTCCTGCGACCCAGATGAAAATGTGGTCGGTGATATTGTTGAGGATGGAAGAGGAGAACGTATAGGTGGTGATGTTATAGGTGATCAAATCGAAGAGCAAATGATTGGTAATACCATAAACGATGGAAAAAATAAAACCTGCGCTTGGTGGTACTGGTGACCAAACAGAAGAACATGTAAGTGGTCAAGATGCAGTAAATGGAGATGAAAATAATAATCAGTCGCAAAATCGAGGCAGAAAACGGCAGAAAAATGAATCAATCTGGAAGAAGAATGTGAGGAAAAGGTTAAGGAACTCTGGACAAGAATATACATCTGTTAGTGGAATAATTATGCATGAAAAAGAATTTCGATATTATCAATGTAAATGTCTGTATAAATGCTCAGCAAACTTTCCAATAGAGCAACGTTCCAAAATTCATCAGCAGTATTATAGTTTAGTTGACTGGAATCAGCAAATTTGTACATACAAGGAAAAGAGAGAGTAGTGAATGTTGGGAGGAAGCGCACAAAAGGGGAAAGCAAACGACAGCATTCAAGGCATTACTTTTTTACTGATGCCAATGGTGTAGAGAATGAGGTATGCAAGGGTGTATTTAAAGTGACATTGCGCATATCAGATTCAAGGATTACTAGAGAGCTTGGAAAGACAACACCACAAGATCGACGGGGTCAGCATGCACCTCACAACAAAACAACATGTGACTCTGTTAATAATATCAAGAAATTCTTTATGTTATGACCCAGACGTCTGTTTCTTCACATCAATGTATATACATCCGTGATTTCAACAGCCACCACACTCTTTGGAAATATTGCAATAATGATGAAAATGGTGAGAACCTTGTAAACTGGGCTGAACATAACAACCTTAGTCTCATTTTTTGATTCAAAAGAGAAGAGGACATTTAAGTCTGCAGCTTGGAATAAGGAATACAACCCTGATCTATGTTTCGTAACCCAGGATTCCCTGGGCCATCCTCTACGTGCAGTGAGAACGGTCCTTGGAGGATTCCCAAACAGCCAACATCGGCCAGTTATTCTTGATATTGGCATTCAAATTCCTATAATTAGATCCGTCCCTAGACCAAGATGGAACTTTAGGAAAGCTGATTGGTCTAATTTCTCAAAAGAACTTGATAAGGAGATTAGATGGATTCCCCACTCAGTGAAAACTACGAAAGATTTGTTGGAGCAGTTTTATCAACAGCAAAAAAGTACATGCCCAGGGGATTTAGGAAAGAGTATATTCCAGGCTGGAATAATGATTGTGAGCAGCTATACCAGTCCTATTTAACCACCAATGACAGTGAAACTGCAAAGGATTTGTTAAAACATCTTGATGAAGCCCGTAAAGTATGCTGGGAACAAAGAACAGAGGGTTTGGATTTCAAGAGGTCAAGCAGAGAGGCTTGGAGTCTCTTAAGGAAACTTGGAGGGAGCCGACCACCTATCCGCAAAGATCCTGAAGTAACACCGAATCAGATTGCAAACAGAATATCTTTCCTTTCTAGAGCTCCCTCATATAAGCCACACACCAGAATGATTAGGAAATCACTTAGCAACCTTAAGCAGACGGCACCCTGCAGATCAGAGTTTTCTGTTGACTTCACCTTAGCTGAGATCAATACAGCGCTAAAAGGAATGAAAGCAGGCAAGGCCCCAGGATTTGATGGAATACACCCTGAGTTCCTCATCAATTGTGGAAACAGAACACGTAAATGGCTTGCAGGTTTCTTCACTAACATCATGTCATCGGGTGATTTACCAAAATCTTTTAAAAGGACAAAAATCATTGCAATATTGAAGCCTGGTAAACCTGCAAATAAAGCTGATAGCTATCGCCCAATTGCCCTTCTGAGCTGCTGTTAATAAGCTTTTAGAAAGGTTAATCCTTAATAGAATTGGTCCAAAGATCCATGAAGTTACACCAATTGAGCAAGCAGGTTTCAGGCCTAACAGAAGCTGTACAGATCAAGTACTTACCTTAGCTACATATGTAGAAGCTGGGTTCCAACAACGTCTTTAAACATCTGCGGCTTTCGTTGACCTTACAGCTGCCTACGATACGGTATGGAAAGAAGGGCTATTGTACAAATTCGCAAGTATTATTCCTTGTCAGACAATTTTAAGGCTTCTAAACAACATGTTATCTGAGAGATATTTTCAAATGGTTCTTGGCAATCAATTAAGCAGACAGAAAAAAACTTAACAATTGTCTTCCTCAGGGTTCAGTTTTGGCCCCAGTTCTATTCAACTTATATACATCTTACCTACCTGCAACAGAGTCAAGGAAATTCATATATGCAGACGATCTGGCTTTATTAACACAACATAGAAGCCATGAAGCCGGTGAAGAGATACTTACTGCAGATCTAAATATTATGCATGACTACTTCAAGAAATGGATATTGACACCAAATCCAACGAAGACCGAAGTTAGCTGTTTTCATCTTAGCAATAAACTGACTAATGCAAAGCTTAACGTAACCTTCAACGATCAAGTCCTTCACCATCAAGTCTACCCAAAATATTTAGGTGTTACTCTTGATAGAACTTTGTCCTACAAGAAACACATAGAAAACACCGCTGCAAAGTTGAGCTCACGTAATAACATCATACAGAAGTTGAGTGGAAGTTCATGGAGTGCAACAGCTACAACTTCCTTAGGTCTTGTCTACTCTGCTGCTGAATATTGCGCCCCAGTGTGGCTTAATAGCCCTCATGTGAGGAAAATTGATGTTCAACTACATACAGCAATGAGGACAATAACTGGATGCATTAGATCTACTCCTCTACAATGGCTCCCACCTGTAAGTCATATAGCTCCACCAGATTTGCGAAGACAGAATGCCCTTCTCAAGGAATATGAAAAATTGATATCCACAGCCCCCAATTCCCTCTGACGCTCCTATGCTTAAAAGGAGTAGATTAAAATCTAGGCGGCCATCCATAATATTGGCAGAATCGTTACAAGAAATGGGCTTTAACATGAACAAGAAGTGGTCGGAAATGTGGAGTAGAACTAATAACGTCGAACATCAGACTCTAATAAGAACCACCACAAAGCCACCAGGCATGGATCTCCCGCGACATGCGTGGAAGACAATTAACAGGATTAGAACAGGCCATGGCATCTGCGCAGAGAGTCCCATCTCCCCAATGTGATTGTGGCAGTGAACATCAGACCATCCAACACATTATATCAAGTTGCAGCCGTCGAGCGTACCCTGGAAATCTTAACGATTTCTATGAAGTGACAGAGGCAGCCCATCAATTGATAGAGCATTTAGATATTAAATTATAAATCTAATGACTTAGTTGAATTAATTTTGTATATTTATTATGTTGTAATTCAGTTTTGTTATTGCCATACGCTAAATAAATAAATCAAGAAATTCATTAAAAAAAATCCGCCTATGAATCACACTACAGCAGACATAAAAACCCCAACCGGCGATATTTGTCTCCGAATTTAAATGTTAAATATTGTATGATTTGTATAAAATTCATTGTCATGAACAAGATCCTCAGGTTATCCCTGCAAGTTTATACATTTTTCGTACAATCTTCAATACCGAATTCAATTTGCATTTTCATCCTCCATTAAAAGATACCTGTAAGAAGTGTGACCTGATGAAAAATCAAATTAAGACTGCTGACAATGAAGAAAACAAAAGGAAATTATCACAAGAGCTAGCTGAACATCAGTCAAAGGCAGAAGAAGCTCGTCAGTCCATGAATAAAGATGCCTTGAATGAAAGTGCACATGTCATAGCATTTGATTTGATGAACACATTGCCCACTCCGGTGCTTACGGTTGGAACTTGTTATTACAAGCGACAGTTATGGACTTCTTTATTGGGTATTCATGACATGAGAACTGGTGAAGTGCATACCTACATCTGGAATGAGAGCATCGCCTCACGTGGTCCACAAGTGACTTCGTGCTTAGTTCATTATGTTACGAACTTTGTGAAAACCGGTCACTTAATAATGTATAGTGATCAGTGTGGAGGACAGAACAAGAATTTTAAACTGGTTTCTGTCTTAGATTTTATTGTAAATAGTCCTAATAATAGTGTGAAGCAAATAGATCATAAATTTTTAATGTCTGTGCATTCCTATTTACCGTGTGATCAAGACTTCGGATTAATTGAGAAACAAAAGAAATTTCAGTCATATTTACACACCTTCAGGCTGGATTCCTGTAGTAAAGTCAGCTTGTAAGAAGAAACCGTTTATTGTGCATGAAATGAAGGTCACTGACTTGAAGACAACAAATGATTTAGAAAGAAGAGTAACTAATAGAAAGAACACTCTCGATGGCGAAAAGGTGAAATGGTTTGACATTCACATCAGTATAAAAAAGGAGAGGTACTTAAAATGAATTTCAAGTACAGCCTCCAAGAAAGCGAACCCTTCAAAACAGCAGACTTAAGAAAGAAGCGGTGCTCTCTTCCTCTACCAACAGAATTAGGAGCTTTATATCCTGCTGGTAGACCAATTGAGGCAAAAAATTGAAAGACCTCAATGACTTGATGCCGTTCATTCCTCCAGCATTACAACAGTTTTATCAAACATTGCGTTCAACCACGGATGCTGAAGATGGTGGACTTTATGCTAGTGATGAAGATGACTGATTTGATATTTCTCTTTATTTAGTGTTAATACTAAATAATTCTAAGCTGTATGTGTTTTGTCATAATATGTGTCGTTTTAATAATGGTTTCTAAACTGGCTGTGAGTTATGTACCCTCCGAAATGATCATCTAAATCTCCAACAGTCGTGCCATATTAGCTTAAGTACAAATAGTCTTATTTTTTAAAACTGCATTAGGGTTAATGTATGAAACGCTTGTTTTAACTATGTACTCAATCATATTCTTATATTAAACTACATATTTTGAATGTTGTTTTAAAGTGTGCCTCTATTCTAATGTTTTACCATCATCTTAACAGGTAGGTGATTGAAAGCCAAAGTAACTTACGGTATGTACCAAAGAAAGAGACTTCAAGTGACAGTTACTGGCAACTTTTCAAAATCCAAAGAGGCTCAAGTACCATTTAAAATGAAAATAAATAATTCTAATGTTTGAAACAGTGTTCCCAAAGCTCCTTAAAAGATCAATCTAAATATATAATGCCATGTATATAGCCTCATTGGCAAAATAATTGCAAGGTATTTCATAATGTCAAAAACTTGGAAGCCATTTTTCTCAGAATTAGTTATTTGGCACTTGAGCCTCTATGGTTCCGAGCGCCTCATATAAAGATATACTAAGTCAATTTCAACAATGAACTCTTCATAAAACGTGGTGTCATTGGCAATACATTATTCAAGGTACACATTATATGCGTACGTGCATTCCATAAATATATATATCATGGATGCGTAAAACCCTCCGCTCTCCCTAAAAAGTACCCAACACATACATAGATGTACACAAAACCCTCCACAAATTACACAAGTGTCCAAAAGTTAAGAATAATCACTATACGAGGCAATACCGCTAGATAGGAATGTCAGACAGATTGCTGAAATAACGGAAACTGACACACCAAATGTCACACAATTTGTCCCAAAAATCAGTGTCAAAAAGGTTCTGATATCTAAAGTACACCTTTGGCAACAACTAACAAAACTTGGCAATGTCTTCCACAACAATATATAATATTAAAAGGGTGCATGGTTACCCCTAACCGCCACATATGCTTCGCAGCGACATCTATCAGATGGCCAAAGAGCTCTTGTGGCAGTCGATCCTATTCCTCCAAAAAGGAAATGCAAAGGTCTTGGAGGAGGCTGACGGGGTGCGATTCGCCTCCCGAAAGCACCCCAAGCATGTCCTATAGGATTCAGATCAGCAAACCTCTCTGGCCAGTCCATGCGATGAATGTCCTCCCCAGCCAAATATTCATCCACAAGAGCAGCGCGGTGCGGTTGGGCATTATCATCAATTAAGAGGAAGTCTGGACCAATCCCACCTCTGAAGAGTCCAACACGGAGTCTCAGTACCTCATCTCTGTATCTCCGAGCCTTCATAGTGATCCTCGGACCACCCAAGTAGATGTGCAGGTCAGTACGGCCATTCAACATGATGCCGCCCCACACCATGACTCCACCTCAACCATACTGGCCGTGTTCCACGATGTTCGTGTGGTTGTATCGACTACCCGGATCTCTCCAAATTATTGTGCGACGGGATCGTTCTGCAAATAAGAGTACACGCCTCCATTCATTCATGGTCCGGTTTCGACGTTAACGCCTCCACAGTAAACAGGCCCGCCTCTGTGCTGGAGTGAGCGGGACGCACACAACTGGGCGTCTGGCAAACAGCCCGGCTGTTCTGAGCCTCCGGTCCACTGTTTGCAGGGAAACGGCAACCGATGAGATGGCTACAGCACCGCCGACAATTGTCTTGCAGGTGCACTCCGATTTAATCTGGCGTTTAAGGCCAGATATCGGTCCTGCTGTGGAGTGGTTACTCTTGGTCGACCTGGTACTGGCCTTCGACTTACATCTCCTGTGCCTCGAAATCGCCTCCAAAGCTTGGATATGACACTTTAAGGCACATTCAAGGATAAGGTAATTTCGGTCTCTGTCTGGCCTGTTTCCATGTGGCCGAGAATTCTACTCTTCAAAACGGGGTCCAAATGGCTTCGGTGTGCCATTAAGTTGTCACGTTCTCCACGATGCTACATTCCACCCACTATAACGTGGCAAACACGACTGAGCAGGGAATACTCCTTTCCTATACAGAGCGAACATCTAAGGTTTGTAGGTGCAATGGCGTGCGATTTGCGGTCTATTTCCTGTTGCCCTGCTTATTAATAATTAATTCTTAACTTATGGACACTAGTGTTCATTTCCAGAACATATCTTTTGGATGTGCACTAAAACTCTCTTCTATAACAACTCCGGAGCATATCAGTTTGATGTATACAAACCCCTCACCCTAAAATATTCACAGTACATATCATATGGATGTGAAGAAAACTCCTCTCTATAACATTCGAAGATCATCTATTGATTGATGAACAATTCCCATTAAATAAAACATTCGCGGAATATAACTTGTGGAATCATGTCTTACCTCCATTCCCTCTAAAATTTCCAGAATATTTCATTCTTATGGGTTACAAATCCTCTTCCTACTGAGCCCCTATTCCCTCATGCTGATGATAATTTTTGTGAGAAGCATGGAGTTGTAAATCTGAGAGTTGTAGAACGAGTCCAGGAAGCATCCCTCAGCATCAGGCGCACTTTTGACTCTGCTCAGATGGATGAAATATTTTTTCTTCATGAATAAAGATCCAATCTTTAATGTGCAAGCTTGAACTTATAATCTCCTGTAATTCTGCATCATTTTCCATTTGGTAATGGCATAATAATTATTTAATTTCATTAACGACGGATGAAAGTAGTCGCTGCATGACTCAGGAAGTCATCGACGCCGGAACGTGAAGTTTCCGAGCAAGCTCACACCCTACTGTGCGTTTGACACGATAAGACGTGCTAGTCTGACGGTCGTGAAGACCAAGGGTTTAAGTCTTTGTGAAGGACCAATGAGTCCATTATGTACGTGAATCACAAGTCATCAAGAATATTTTAAGCACCACTGTGTTTGTGCGGTATAGATTTACCAGTATTTACAACGAGTAAAAGGAAGGTTTTGAGAAACAGTGAAATCCAACGTTTTTCGTGACCAAGCAGAGGATCCATTTTACGCCACATGCCAGAAAGCATGTTCCACACATTTTCACAAGTGTAGAAAATATCAGTGTTCAACAGTGATTTATAATACTCAAACGCCACTACTACAATTCTTAATCGTGCCGTGCCAAGGCCGGTATTTTTGTGATAAATATTGCATCGATAATTTGGCGATTGCAATTTTCAAAGTGATTAAAATCTGTGTTGGAAAATTAGCTTCAGTGAGCAGACACATGGTCATTTTTGCTTTATTAGTCTGCTCAAGTTTAGAAGCAGTGTTGGCAAGTGTAATCACGATACAGTCAGTCACAACCACCGACATGATGCTGAACCAACGCCACGTGCTGACCATTTCCTGTTTGACCATGATGTTCGTGATGGTCTAAGCTATCTCATGAGGGAGCCGTCGACCACCTGTCTACATTACAACATGGAAGCAGACGAGAGGATATCCGTAATCATAGCTAAGGAACCGAGGACCTTCCTGCAGCCCAGGAGGAACGGATTCACCCCTCAAAATTGTTCCTTGAATGGACGAGCTGAACCACGAGTCGCCGTGAGTAATGATTCAGTTCTCCTGTAAGGTTATAGGTCGGGGTCGATTAGTTGTAGCAACCGTAACTCGATAACAGTCATTTAGGTAGGATTTCCTTCTTGTAGACACCACTATTCGTGATTTCCTTCGTCGTGAGCTTCCACACAATTTGTGTCACCCAAGCTCAGATTAAGTCACCTCAGGTGTTTACGCACATCGGTGCAATATTTCTAATCATGTAAATTCCAACTCATGGAAACTGACTTATGACAAGGAGCAGTCATATTCATTGATCAGCTCATGCTGAAATTTGTGTCATATTTTGAAGCTCCCTTTAAAATAATTTGTCTTTACGCCACTGACTGGCGTATCTTTTAAGATGAGAGAGGTTTACTCACCTAATTGTCAAAAAAAGTCAACCCCTGGCATTATACAGCCCATGACGGGCTAATGCCGACCAAGCGACCGCTGCCCAGCCATTTGGCCTGCAGATGTTGGGGTGACGCGTGATCAGCGCGTCGGGTCCCCTCGGCCGTTAATCTTTGTATTCGTGATCGGGGCGCTGTCTCACTGTCAGACAGCTACTCAATTGTCCTCACGAGGCTGAGTGCACTCCGTTCCAACCCTCACGTCAGTTTTAAAATCTTTGACGGAGCCGTGGAACGAACCCGGGGCCTCCGGGTGAGAGGCAGGTGCGCTACCCCAGGTGCGCAGGCCCGCTACGGGGCCGGCTAATCTAGTTGTTATTATTGTAAATATATGGTTTAAACCAAGGAAAGATTCAAGTGGAATCACAGATGTGTGTAATGAGTGTAGTAGTTGTAAATCACTCTAATCCCGAATTACACGATTGTCGTATCATTGGAACTTAACACCAGAGATTATGGTGTTTTTAAAGACATTTAGAATTGTTTCCGTGCCCTGAGAGCACGTGATTGTGAATATTTATCTCGGCCGTGGCGTGGGATCTCATTCAAAGACATTCAACTAGTAGGAATATCTACGCTTTACTATTCTTTGCTAAAGCAAACACATCATTGTATATATGTTTAGGAGGCCTACAACAACGCCTCACACTGCATTATACTGTTATATTATTTAAGAGTGTAGTAGATTCACATGTGGACAGTTATAAAGTGAAATCTACGTGTTTTTGAAATGTTATGAAGAATTTGCAAACAGCAATTTACTCACTTTCAGTGAGGGACGCTCAGCTGTGCCAGACACAATGAAGGTGTCGTCAAGGCCATGCTACTCTTATATTACCCATAAAACCTACGTGATCTTGAGGCGAGACAGCGACTGAATGACATACTATACTATTCATATTTTATAAGGGATCTCTTCTGACCTAGTTAATCTTGTACGCTCGAAGGTATTTAGGTCAAGTAACAGAGGTTACTAATACAGGGTGACTAGCAAGTCACGAGCTCATGTAATGTTTTCGCACTTATTGTAAGCGATTGGATGATAATTCTGAAAGAATATTATACAATCAGAGTTTTTATTTGGATGCACCAGACGTTTGTATAATTTAGGCTGTTTTCCTAACTTTATGTGCTTAATTATATTCCGTGTTTTGACACGAGGGGTTGGTAACCTTATTTGTGCTTGCCCGCAGATCTAAGCTGTGTGCTAGACTAGCCGAGGTTTCTCTAATATGATCTTGAAGACACATAGATTACTTTTGTATGGATAACGGAGATATTCGTTGCCTGTAGTGTTAGGGTGACTTGATGTCACACGTTTATTTTGTTGTGAGAGCCGTTCTGGCGACTGAAGTACTGTCATCGCGGCAGAAGATGGCAGTTTAACACGCTTCGACGGGGTGCGGTGGGTCTCATCGTTGTCATCGCAGCACACAACTCACAGCCAGATAGAGAAGGAATGTGCTGAGTGAGTGAAGCAAGTAATGACTAACTTAATGTTTTTGGAATGCGCGATAAGCAGTGAGCGGGAACACATCTGCAGTTCAAACCCAACTGCCAACTCCTGACGCGATATCAGTACATGAAGCCTTGCGTCAATGGTCATTCGACATAAATAAAAAAACTCTTAAATCTACGATTGTAATAATAATACCATAAATCATGAAAGCTCTCTCTGATTAAACCTACGATGTTGATACACATGTTAATTGCTATCAGCTCAATAAATCTTTTTCTTGATTACATAAGGCTGACCGATGCATTGTGCTAGTTAGATTACATTCCTGAAGGAATGGTTCTAGAAGGATACAACACTTGGTGACTTGACAGAAATCACTGGCTAACCTTAAGTTTTTAACTTGGGGGCCGAGTGACCTCATTGGTGAGACACTGTCTTGACAGTGCGTTTATTTCTTCCATTCATACGCGTTAGAAGACGGATGGTAACAAACAGTTATTCATTCTGCAGTAGGCAGGTGAATATGATTATTTATTGTGAATTACATTTATTGTGTGTGTATATCCCAATTGTACCCTATCGTTACTCTTTAGCTTCTATTGAACAGCTATCATTGTATTGTTTTGATTGTAATCAAATGACTGTTTTCACAATTGTATTTAGTTTGTGCTAACATGGATACCTAGCGCCGATGTTTTTATCTGACAGTATTTAATTAGATTAGGTGACGTTAACAGTAAATACGGGGGTGGTACCAGAATGACTTAGCTATTATTGTCATGATTTGACAGTTTATGACATGATGTCTTCTTCCTAGAACCATCATTACCTTTGCCTGTATCTTCAATCAGGGTTATTTTCCGTACCACTTCCCAAGTTTTGCTTAGCATTTTCACATGTAATTAGGACCGATCGAGAGGGTTAATTTCGTTCAATTTAGGGGTTGTTTTTTATTTTTTATTCGTTAGCGGATTAGCTGATTTCAAACCTTCCGATAGTAGGATAGGGGTTTGAATTTTTAAATAAACCATTAAACGAATTTTACTTAATCCTTGATGTTATCATGTCGTATTTTTGCATTTTGGGGGTGCATTTCTTTGGGTGTCTTTGACATTTGCTTATGATGGGGACCTGATCCTTAGGGGTGACGAGTCTTGTGCCGGCTAGCCCCACAACGAATGAATTCCGATCCTCATCGGCAATGTGTCTTAAGGATGGGGTCACCTGGGAGGCCACACACGGTTGGTGGTGCCCAGATAACCTCCTCTAACGGGCACATAACATTAATACTAATTTTGGCGCCCAATCAAGTGGCCGATTTTGGACATGGAGGCCATCAGCTCCATGAGGTTTTCAGAGATGATCATTTTTGATTGATTATTGGCAAATCGACTGGACTGTGACGAACGTAAGAGGTCGTACAGCCGTGCAATAATTCACATGGCATTCTTTCAGATATTAGACCATGGGGTGAAGTACAATTATATTAAAATTCAGTTTAGGACTTTGACTTTGCTTATACTTAGTCTTAAGTAAATGTAACTTGTATTTTGCTTGCTGGCATTGTTGTAAAGTAAATGTAGAATCTTTTGTCGTCGAATCCAGCAGTATTCGCGGATGTTTATTTAGAAAGGCAGACTTTCCACCCTGGCCATTTCCTTTTTGTAATGATAGGTTTATATGTCTCCTTCGTTCTCATAATTGGTTTTTGTGAATTATGAGTGAGGAGAGATTCAGAGCGTTAAAGGACCAAATGATGGCCAAATGAGCACCAATAAGGAAGCAAGTATTGCCGCCCTGAGTGGCGATTTGAATGTAACAGCTGTCACCTTAGGAGGTGACTTGGACTTGGTCCGAGGGGATGTCACCGATGTAAACAACACTTTAAACCGTAACGCCAACACTTTGAGGGGATATTTAAAACATACTGTCGCTAATCTAAATGAAACGTTAGCCAATGTAAGAGGTGATCTCATCAATGTAAGAGGTGATATGACTACTAATGTTGCAACGTTAAGAGGTGACCTAACGGAGGTCAGGGGTGATCACACAAATGTAACGGGTGATCTCACCGCTAATGTTGCTGTTCTGAATGAGAGTATAACTAATGTAAGGAGTGAAATAGACGCTGCTAATGCCACTTTGGTCATTAACACACAATCACTAACCAAGCTTAGGGAGGACATTGAGACAAATCGCGCGGTAGCTAACTCTATTTTATTAGGGGGTTTAGCTAGTGTTCACGACGACATAACCACATGCAGAACTGAATTACAGACTCAAAGTGATGCGATTGTTGAAAGTATCGAATGCATGAACGAGAAGATCGATGAGGGTAAAAAGGAGTTACAGCTGACGATAGCGACCGTTAGGGAGCAACTGGAATTAAGAGTCGCAGCCGTCGAGGGAAGGATTGAAGAGAATCAAACTTTCAACGAAGGCGTAAGACGTGATGTAGGACTTGTAAGCACCAGTATGAGGCTCATGAGGGGAGTTGCTGTGGCAGTGCACAACAGCGTGAAAACCATTTCCAAAGACATAATCAGATTTTGAGATGAATTGACAAATAGAACCCAGGTTGTAGCTGAGTTAACAGCAAATGTAGAAGATCTTACGCACCAGATGCATGCTAACCAAAAGGAGAGTACCGTCGAGTTCAACAACGTCAATAAAGATATGACAGATCATAAGGCCGAACAGAAAGCTGAACTGGATTACATAAGTAAGGAAATCGAAGTGGTTGCAATCAAGGAGAGGCTGGAAACTTCAAGAGAATGTTTCAGGAAGACAGTCCAAGAGGTGGATGATTGTCTCCGCGGGAATATAGAACGATTGGAGCTGCTGTTGAATACTTTGAGTGTGTCAGGTGATCCACTGAACACTCCGGACATCCAACAGCTCGAGCAAAGGTTGCTAGAGAGGCTCGAGTCGCAACCGAAATCGATCTCATTCTCCACTACACAAACTTATGTACCTGTAACTTAGACTAGCTCACATATGATTTCGACTGTTTAGGCCACAACCATGGGGGAGCCTAGTACGTCAAATCAGTGGCAGAACTACTCACTGCATACTTCCACCGTGGGAACAAATCCATTTGTATCACAATGGACAGACAATGGGTACACAATCATTATCTGCGACAGCGAATGTGACTATGACTATTGGTCACTGTAACCCAACACCTTGAGTGCAACCTAGTCAACTCAGTCATAACGCACCTGTGTTTTCGCCTATGCGAACACCACATAACCAAAACGTTATGATAATCAGATCAAGAGAGGAGCAACCTGGTCAATTTTCTGGCACTGGAAGGGGCATAACTCCAGTGGAGTTTTTAATAACGTCGAATGTTATTTGGGAGACACAATGGTGACATCTGAACGCGAACTAAGGGTCATTGAACACCCTGCTAGATGGACAAGCTAGCACCTGGTTCCGCGCGTTCAGGTATTCCTTCAGTGGATACCAGAACTTCAGAGAAGCGTTATTACGGACTCATTGGTCCAGTGACATCCAGCAAAATATCAGGGCTGAGATGTATAAAATACGCAACAGTTCCACCAAAACGACTCGCTATGCGAATTATTTTGCGTCGACATTGGCTAGACTCACATGCCTTCAAACTCCACTGGCAGAGGCGGAGTTGATTCAAACACTCATTCGCCGACGTCCAACGCATCCCGATAGCCGCGGACGCAACGACGTTTATCCAATACGACCAAATCCTTCGCAGACTGGACTCGAGCAGCGAGCAATTCGTTTTTCACAGGCCACGAGGTGAGCCTAGGAATGAGAAGAGGCAAGTGAATCTGACAACCATCGATAAAGTCAGTCAAACGACTGAACCTTTGGCTAATCTTGGAACCAGATACGAACGGAACAATACGGGGCCCGACCCGACGACATGGAACCGGCGGCCCTATGACCGAAACCAACAATCTTCTCTCGAAACGTACTGGCGACGTCGTTCTGAAGGCAACAGTAATGATAGGCGTAACAACAATAATGAACACCGAAACAATGAGAATGGACAACAATCAACGATAAGGCGAGATTATAGGTATTCCGGGGGTTACAGAAGAGACCGTGACCCTCGATACAAGACTGATCGAGATTGGAGTTGGCGTGCTCAAGAGGGCAGAGAGTACATACGCCAACTCCGTGATCATGAAGAGAGGGACTGCACTCAAACTTCGCGAGAAAATAACACAGCACCGAAGGAGTAGAAGTCCAATCCCAAGGCGAAATCCCAAGGAAGAATAGGAAAGAAGTAACAGCCGACATCCACTACATTGAACCTGTGATGTGTGAATGAGAGTTCAACAGGGCCACCGAGAGGATGGACCGAGCTAGAGAAGCGAAGATGCGACGCTATAGAGGGGAATCAGGAGACGAAGATGGCTACCTCAACATTTTCCAAGAAGCTTAGAGTAAGCTAGGTGAAGGATGAAGATGACGATGGACGACGAACGACAATCAAGATTTTGACCACCGATGTAGATGAATAATGGCGAGCGTGTTGGGATCTTAAATGCCGCCAACCTGAAAAATATCACCAGAATTGAATTTGAGTGCCTGATCAAATAAAAATGCCTGTCCTGCATTTTTATTGGAAACGACGTGGAGGCAAATGAGCCCGTAATCGCTCATGATGGTGGTAAATTTTGTGAGAAGCATGAACTTGTATATCTGAGAGTTCAAGACGCGTCCAGGAAGCATGCCTCAGCTTCAGGCGCACTTTCGACTCTGCTCAGATGGATGATATATTATTCCTACATGATTAAAGATCCAATCTTTAATATGCAAGCTTGAACTTATAATCCCCTGTAATTCTGCATCATTTGCCAATTGGTAATGACATAATAATTATTTAATTACATTAACGACAAAGGTAGGCTATATCATCGCAGAGATGCGAGCAGGATGTAAGTAGTCGCTGCACACTCAGGAAGTCATCGACGCCGGAACGTGAAGTTTCCGAGCAAGCTCACACCCTATTGTGCGTTTGACACGCCACGACGTGCTAGTCTGACGGTCATGAAGACCAAGGGTTTAAGTATTTGTGAAGGGCCAACGAGTCCATTATCTACGTGAATTACAAATCATCAAGAATATTTTAAGTACCACTGTGCTTGTGCGGTATAGATTTACCAGTAATTACAACGAGTGAAAGGTAGTTTTTGAGAAACAGTGAAATCCAACATTTTTCGTGATCAAGCACATGGTCCATTTAACGCCACATGGCAGAAAGCATGTTCGACAAATTTTCACAAGTGTGGAAAATATCAGTGTTCTACAGTGATTTATAATACTAAAACGCCACTACTACAATTATTAATCATGCCGTGCCAAGGCCGATATGTTTATGATAACGATTACATTGATAATTTGGCGATTGCAATTTTCAAAGTGATAAAAATCTGTGTTAGAAAATTAGCTTCAGTGAGCAGACACATGGTCATTTTTGCTTTATTGGTCTGCACAAGTTTAGAAGCAGTGTTGACAAGTGTAATCAAGATAGAGTCAGTGAATAACAGCATTTATCACCATTGTACAACCACCGACATGATGCTGAACCAACGCCACGTGCTTACCATTTCCTGTGTGACCATGATGATCGTGATGGCCTAAGCTATCTCGCGAGGGAGCCGTCAACCACCTGTCTACATTACAACTTGTAAGCAGACGAGAGAATATCCGTAATCATGGTTAAGGAACACAGAGTACCTTGCCGAAGACCTGGGGGAAAGGATGTACCCCTCAAAATTGTTACTTGAAAGGACGATGTGAACCACGAATCACCGTGAGTCATGATTCAGTTCTCTTGTACGGTTATGGGTCAGAGGTGGATTAGTTGTAGCAACCGTAACTCGATAACTGTCATTTAGGTAGGATTTCCTTCTTGTAGACACCACTCTTCGTGATTTTCTTCGTGGTGAGCTTCTACACAATTTGTGTCAGTCAAGCTCAGAGTTAGTCACCTCAGGTATGTTCGCACATCGATGCAATATTGCTAATCATGTAAATTCCAACTTATGAAAACCAACTTTTGTCAAGGAGCAGTAATTTTCATAAACCAGCTCGTGCTGGAATTTGTGTCATATTTTGAAGCTCCCTTTAAAGTAATTTGTCATTACGCCACTGACGGGCGTATCGTTTAAGATGAGAGAAGTTTACTCATCTAATTTTTATTATTGTAAATATATTTTTGATGGTTTTAAAACCAAGGAAAGTATCAAGTGGAATCTCAGATGTGTGTAATGTGTGTAGTAGTTGTAACTCACTCTAATCCCCAATAACACGATTAACGTATCATTGCAACTTAACACCGGAGGTTATGTATGGTGTTTTAATGACATTTAGAATCATTTCCGTGCCCTGAGAGCACGTGATTGTGAATATTTATCTCCGCATTGGCGTGGGATCTCTTTCAAAGACATTCAACCAGTAGGAATATCTACGCTTATCTATTCCTTGCCAAAGCAAACACATCATTGTACATATTTTTAGGACGCCTACAACAACGCCTCACACTGCATTATACCGTTACATTATTTAAGAGCGTAGTAGATTCACCTGTGGACAGTTATAAAGTGAAATCTACGTGTTTTTGAAATGTTATGAAGTCTTTGCAAACAGCAATTTACTCAATTTCAGTGAGGGACGCTCAACTGTGCCAGACACAATGACAGGTGTCGCCAAGGCCAGGCTACTGTTATATTACCCATAAAACTTACGTGATCTCGAGGCGAGACAGCGACTGAATGACAAACAATTCTATTCACATTTTATAAGGGATTTTTTGTGACTGTGATAATCTTGTACGCTCGAAGGTATTTAGGTCAAGTAAGAGCAGTTGCTAATACAGGGTGACTAGCAAGTCACGAGCTCATGTAATGTTTTCGCACTTATTGTAAGCGAATGGATGATAATTATAAATTAGGCTGTTTTTCTCACTTTGTGTGATTGATTATGTTCCGTGTTTTGACACGAAGGGTTGGTAACCTTATTTGTGCTTGCGGGAAGATCTAAGCTGTGTGCTAGACTAGCCAAGGTTTCTCTAATGTGATCTTGAAGACACATAGATTACTTTTGTATGGTTAACGGAGATATTCATTGCCCGTAGTGTTAGGGGGACTTGATGTCACACGTTTATTTTGTTGTGAGCGCCGTTCTGGCGACTCAAGTACATGAAGCCTTGCGTCAATGGTCATTCGACATAAATAAGAAACTACGATCGTAATAACACTACCATAAATCATAAAAATACTCTTTCTGATCAAACCTACGATGTTAAAACACATGTTAATTGCTAACAGCTTATTAAATCTTGATTACCTAAAACTGACCTATGCATTGTGCTAGTTAGATTACATTCTTGAAGGAATGGTTTTAGAAGGATACAACACTTTGTGACTTGGCAGGGATCACTGGCTAACCAAATGTTTGTAACTTGGGGGCCGAGTGACCTCATTGGTGAGACACTGTTTTGAAAGTGCTTTTATTTGTTCCATTCACACACGTTAGATGACGGATGGTAAGAAACAGTTATCCTTTCTGCGGTAGGCAGGTGAATAAGATTAAGTATTGTGTGTTACAATTATTATGTGTGTAAGTCCTAATTGTGCCCTACTGTTACTCTTTAGCTTCTATTGTACAGCTATCTTTGTATTGTTTTGATTGTAATCAAATGACTGTTTTCACAATTGTATTTAGTTTTTGCTAACATGGACGCCTGGCGCCGATGTTTTTATCAGACAAAATTTAATTAGATAAGTTAAAATTAACTGTAAATACGCGGGTGGAAGAAGTATGACTTAGCTTTTGTTGTCATGATTAGACAGTTTATGACATGATGATTTCTTCTTAGAACCATAATTACTTTCGGCTGTAACTTCAATCAGGGTTGTTTTTCATACCACTTCCCGAGCTTTGCTTTTCCAGATGTAATTAGGACCGATCCACAGGGTTAATTTCCTTCAATTTAGGTGTTGTTTTTTATTAGTTAGCGAATTAGCTGATTTCAAACCCTCCGATAGTAGGATAGGGCTTTGAATTTTTAAATTAACCATTCAACGAATATTACTTAAGCCTGGATTTTATGGTTCCGTAGTTTTGTGTTTAGGGGGTGCATTTCTTTGGGTGTCTTTGATATTTGATTGTGATGGGGATCTGATCCTTAGGGATGACGAGTCTTGTGCTGGCTAGCCCCACAAGGAATGCATTCCGATCCTCTTCGGCTATGTGTCTTAAGGATGGGGTCATCTGGGAGGCCACGCACGGTTGGTCGTGACCAGATAACCTCCTATGACGGGCACATAACGCCTCTTCACTTGAATCCTTTCATACCATGCTTTAAATATTATATCAAAGTGCCTTCCGACAACTAAGGATATACAGGTTATCTCTTAGACAGTCTCAATCAAATGAAAGCTGGGCTTTGTTTGCGAATATTTATTTTAGGGAAATACGTTAATTCTCTCCATTTATTATGACGGAAATATCAGTGGATTTACATTATTTCACAAGTCCAGTACTCTCGATTATTCGGCACAACGACCGGGGTGAATGGCATGGATAGTCCAAAAGTATGTGTTTATTGTAAAACGGTTGCCTTCTATTATTTATTTTAAGTAAACAGTCCCTTAAAAAGTAGGTTATAATACATTTATTATGATAACTCACCCACATTATAGTGCTGTCTGTAATAGTTCTCTGCTTGCTTACCTCGCGTGCGGCAATAATGTCACCATATTCAAACCTCCTTTGTCCGATATAATCTACACACTGAAGAGCCATCTTACTGAATGACAACATGCTAACAGCTGTTGACCAGTCAAGCGCATCCGTCAATGGCATGCAGACAGAAATTTCCTTCCAGCTACCTTGAAACAAGCCTGTCTCCTCCTCCTTATCAAACTTACACTTCGCTATTAAAAACATGTCTTGCCAAAGAAATAAGTCGTGTACATGTCACAAAAACGCACTGAATATAACTTTCCTCCGATGGGACTACACTGCATAAAATATGTACGAAAAATACAGGGACTACACTTCAAAATATGTAAAAATAAAAATTGAAACGTATTCAATTTACAGTACAGTTTGAAAAACTGATATTGTTGTAATGCATACTGTATTCTCGATGAATTTTAATTAGGTGAAAAAGCGCAAGGTTAATCCGCAAACCAGATAATCCGGAATATAGTGTACATCACAAAGTAGATGTGTTTACGCCTAGTTACATGACTGTCACTGATGGCCACTATACGTTATGAGCCTTAAAACTGACTCGTATACTGAATGACAAATCAAATATATTACATAAATTTAGCTCCCGGTCAAACTGTATTAAAATAGGAGTTTTCATTTTACCCGAACCAGACTAGTGAATTTTACTTCACATGAAAGCGCACAAGTTGTTCTGGCTAACAGAAGAGGATTTTGTATCAAATGCCCTGCACACTGATTGAGTGATTGACAAGAAATATGTAATTTGCCTTTTGCCAATAAAATTGGGTATATCATAAGATACTCTTTCAAGAACCATGTTTCGAATGTAGTAGTAATACATTCAGGATACACACGTGCCTTATTAGACCAATCTTTCGCAAACTCTTTTCCATCTTATATCACTTAAATGTAGCCTTTTTCTAGCAAGTAGGTAGATATGTTTTAACAAGGATACATGCGAGCTGGAAAAAGGGGAGGTCGGGTACGTCTTGTCCGACCCTCCGCAATTTTAGAAAATGTATAGGAGGGACATAAGGATTGGGGAAACGTATGTGATAGACCACAGTTAGAAATTACTCTTGGTTTATTCTCCTTTGAACCAATTATAATTAGAAATTGCAACATTGCTAAAGAAGCTAATAAGGAGTAAACCAACAAGAATAATTAAGTTCAACTTCAAGAAACAAAACGCGGGCTATGGTATAACATACCTTCAATGAATTAAGATGCGCATCTTGAATATCCCGCTTTCTAACAAACCTTTCTCAGCTTAAATTTCGAGAATTTTCTCCAGTCATCAATAACACATTATTTGGAATTAAAACTCATTTTACATAACATGACTGTGATGAGTGATGATAAAGCAAATGGAATGGACTGTAAATCTTATTAGGACTGAATTATATCACGAATGCACAGAGTTCTATTAACTATTTTATTATTCTAATCTGATCAAGAGCCAGAACCACGCCGACATAGCACTCAGAATAATTACTACATAACAACAAATGAAAGACAAAGACCACCGAAATCAGACTGGTCACTAGATAGGGCAGAGCTGTTAATTAGTTGACGATATAACCGCTGGCGGGCTTAGCTGACGTCCAGACTCCAATCCAGCGCCACCGACGTGCTGCCCCGCAACACACCGCTCCCACAAGAAGCAATCCTGAACATTCTGCCCCCGTTGAACTAGTTCAACACCGTTATGCATTTGACATGCTGAGTTACGGGGAAGGTAAAGGAACAAGTTTGTGGATTGACCTTCTCAATACTGTAGAACTGACTCTAACGTCGGCAACTCTAACTATGGAGTCCTGGAAACACTTGTTTGATTACACCCAGCTTCCAATGCATAGGTGGCAGGTGATCATCCTTCAGTAGCACAAGAGCGCCTGGCTGTAAATTAGGGAAAGAGGAAGTCCACTTTCTCCGCTGCTGAAGGGTGTGCTGGTAGTCGTTGGACCATCGCGTGGGCAAAGCATTAATAAAGGCTAGAACAATGCTAGAATCTGTGAAGAGGTGAATGGAATTAACATGAATACCGAGAATCGAGACTGTCATTTTGATCAACTGTGCAAGTAAGACTGCTCCGCACAATTCAACAAGTGGAAGCGTAATCTTTTTAACAGGGGCTACACGTGACTTGGATCATAGCAGTCGACTGGAAATATTCCCCTCGTGATTTCTTGACCGGAGATACAGACATGCGCCATAGGCCTTCTTGCTTGCATCACAAAACCCATGCAACTGAATGTTGGCTGGATTGTCGTATGGCATTGCAATATGTTCGATACTGATACTGTTGATTTGTCGAAGATGATGAAAGAAATGATTCTATTTCGACATGAGTTCATCAAGAAGTGGAGTGTCCCAATGTAACTTCGAAAGCCACAGTTCCTGAAGAAATATCTTATACCCAATTACAATTGGGCTATATTAACCTGAGTGGGTCGAACGTAGAAGCCTCGATGGAAGCGACTTTGCGCTTTGTGGGTCTGTGATTGACCATACCATAGACAGATGTATAATTAGAAGAACTGGAAATCAAGAATTGATCTTCTGATGGATTCCATAATAGGCCAAGTGTCTTGACACCTTCACCATTGTGTTGCGAAATGGGAGACTGAGACTCTCGGTACTCCACTGGTAATGCTTCCAACAGCGCTGTGTGATTAGCAGATAATTTACGAAGCTGAAATCCTCCTCTTTCAAGTAGTGCGATCATGTCACTCTGTAACTGCAGTGCTTCTGCGACGGTACTAGTTGCAGTTATCAGATCATCTACATAAAAATCTCTCCGCAGAACATCTGATGCCTTGGGATAGTGCTCATTCTCGTCCTCGGCTAGTTGATGTAATGAGCGCGTGGCTAGTAAAAGGAGCGCTGCTGGTTCCATACGTCATTGTGGATAGTTCAAATATCTTGATAGGAAGATCTGGTGAAGTTCGCCAAGGAATCAGTTGTAAGGGTGTGTCGGATGGATCAACCTGAATCTGCCTATATATTTTAGCAATGTCAGCTGTGAAAGCGATAGGTTGCATTCTAAAACGAAGTGCAATGGAGTATAAATCTTGTTGGATTGAGGGCCCAACTAACAAGGTATCGTTTAGGGACAGTCCGTTGCTAGAGCGCGCAGATCCATCGAAGTCAGCTCGAGTTTTGGTAGTTGTACTTGAGGCATTATATATTGCATGGTGGGGCAAATAGAAAGTTTCAATAGTTTCAGGAGTAGTACCAATTTCAACTTCTTTCATGTGTCCTAATTGTTCGTATTCGCACATACATTCGTTGTAAGCCTGACGTACTTCGGGTTGTTTGAGCAGCCGACATTCTATTTGCAGCAATCTCTGTTTGGCGAGGTGAAAAGACTCACCAAGTTTAACTTGCTCTGTCTGACGTGGCAGTCGAACCATGTAACGACCAATCGAGTTTCTAGTAATGTTCTGTTCGAAATGATGTTCGCATAATTCTTCATCGGACGTCAACTGTTCCAAGGGTAGATCTTCTATTTCCCAAAAGCGTTGTAACTGCTGATCTAAAGACGCATCATTTCGAAGTAGGAATGAACAGTGTGGTTGAGTGATACGATTTTCTGGTCTTGAAGCCTGGATCTTTCCGGACAGAATCCATCCCAATTCGGTGTTTTGTAGAACGGGATAGTTTCCGGGCCTAGTTCTTCTATCAGGAAGTAAAAGGTTAAAGAATAGCTCAGCACCCAACAGTAGATCAATTCTTCCTGGCTTGCAAACTGTAGGATCAGCCAGCTGAATATCGTCAGGAATAATCCAGTCATCGATTTCCAGTGATGTAGAGGGCATGTCACCAGTGATAGAGTGTAATACAGAACATATAATGCTGGTACTGATCTCAGTTGAAGTCGATTTGAATTGCACCTGTACACTATGATTTAACTTGGAGGTCACCCTATTAATCACTTGAATGGGAATATGATTGTGAACTTTCTTCAAGTGAAGGCGTGAACTAGATTTTCTGTTATGAAATTCGTGTGTGACCCAGAATCTAGGACTGCGCTACACTTATGATGATATCCTGCGCTGTCATACACCATGACTTGTGCTGTGGCTAGCAGAATTTCAGTAACTGGTTTTTGCTTAAATAACCAATAAGCTGAAACCATCTGCTGTGAGCTTGCTTACGACTCTTGTATGTGGATTAATGTGTGATGTTTCTTACCACACTGACGACATCTATGTTCAGATGGACAAGTAGTATCCTTGTGTCCACTGGATAAGCAATTGAAACAGAGATGATTTTGCTTCACGATGTTAAGTCTTTGTTGTGAATTGGACTCACGAAACTTAGAACATTTATAGCACTCAGAATAATTACTACATAACAACAAAGGAAAGACAAACACCACCAATATCAGACAGGCCACTAGGTAGGGCAGAGCTGTTAAGTAGTTGAGCCTATAGCCGCTGGCGGGCTTAACTGCCGTCCAGTCTCCAATCCAGCGCCACCGACGTGCTGCCCGGCAACACATCGCTCCCACAAGAAGCAATGCTGAACAACACGAATATAACTTATGGCCACTATCAAGGCAAGTTTGCATCTTGAAATCTCCCTTCGTATTTTTCACCACATGTACCACTTCAATGTGGCTTTTTTGCCTCAACGATGAACAAGTGATTCTTCTGAGCCCCCCAATCAATGAATTATAATCCGTAAATACTATATAAATACTGCTTTTGGCAAGTATGATTTAACACGTGTGTCGTTAAACACCCAATAAAGTAAAAACAGCTCCGTATGTACTCTTTGAGTATACCTTGTGGCAACTAAGTAACAAGCTGTTCTTAACAGACACTTGTGAGTAAATGTTGCTGCGTATATAATAGACTACATAGGTTTGGCGTACATTTTTTCTCAGTTAAGTTTGCTCGGTACAATATATATATAGATGCGGCCATTACTCCAAATGGATATGCATGAATCTAAAATTTTGTTTTCTTATTAACGTTTTCTGCACATGAGTTTTTATAAAGATCCTTCCCTTGTTAAGATTCCGTAAATGCTGCAAGAATTTGGCTTCAGGCCATATGAACTAGCATGTGACTTCAAAGATCCTATACCAGCAAATATTGCTCCACATTAACAGCAACACTCTCCACTATCATTTCGTTTGTCATTCATTTAGTCATTGCCCCAGGAGAGTGCGACAGGCTTCGGCAGCCAGCACAGTTCTTATACTCGCCGCTAGATGGGGGCTTCATTCATTCCATACCCTGACCCGGTCGGTTGACTGGAAACAGGCTGTGGATTTTCATTTGAAACATAAAGCACATTTGGCCACTAATAATCAGCATGTGTCTATCTAAAGTACTTCGCAGAGTAAAGGTTGGTCTGGATGTACTGAATGGTTATTGTTTCAGCCCACTGTGAAATAGGAGGTGTCTGTGCAAAGACCCTTACGCATAAAAGTAGCTCCATATGTATTGCACGAAAAGGGATGTAAGCTGCTATGAATATGGATGTGTGTCTCAAAATATAGTTCCATAGCAATGTTATCATTAGATGTGCTACTCAAATGCGCATTATCTAACTTCCTATCAGGAAATTAACGAGCCAATCTCCACATATTCCAAATGTAGCTTAAGAATGCGCATTTTTACCTCATGGATCAGCACATTTGTATCCAAGAAATTCCTTAGTGTAAGGAATGCCACGCATGTACAACATGATTACTGCTTTACAGCTTAAGGTATGAAAATGTCTCTTTTCAAATGTGGTTTGAATGTGAAGTTCTTTCCGCATTTTCTACCGGATTGTGGTCTGTCACCACTATGAACAAGCGCGTTTGTCTTCAAATTTCCATTCCGATTTAAGTTTCCCACGCACGTACTACTTGCATATGGCATTACACTACTATGAATGAGCATGTGTATCCTTAAACTTCCATTCGAAGGACATTTTTCTGCGAATGTAGTACATGAATATGGATTGATACCACTATGAATGTTCATGTTTGTCTTCCAATTTCCCTTCTCAACAAAGTATGATCAGCATATGCTATATGAATAAGGCATTCCTCCAATGGTGAGCATGTGTGTCTTCAACTTACCTTCTCAGTAACGTTTGCTCCGCAGGTGCTACATGAATATAGATTAACACCACTATGAATGACTATGTTTCTTTTCAAATTTCCTCTGTCAGAACCATTTGCTCTGTATGTGCTACTTAACTATGCCTTTAAACCACTATGATAAGTCAAGGGTGTCTTCAAACTTCAACTCTGAGTGAAGTTTGATCCGCATGTGCTACAAGAGTATGGTATTGCACCGCTATGAATGAACTAATGTCTCTTCAAATCTCCGCTAGATGTTACTACAAGTCCTACAGGAACATGGTCTTACACCACTATGAATCAGCATGTGTCCGTTCCTTTCACAGTAAAGTTTGCTCCGCGCTATGAACGAGCATGTGGGTCTCCAAACGTCCCTTCTGAATGAAGTTCTTTCCGCATGTGCTACATAAATATGAGTTAACTCCACTATGAGTTAGTATGTGTCGCTTTAAATTAGCTGCCCGCTTGAATTTCTTTCCGCACTTGCTACATGAATAAGGCCTTACACCACTATGAATGAGCATGTGTTCCTTCAAACTTACTTTCTGAGTAAAGCCTGCTCCGCAAGTGCTACATGAATAAGGCTTTACAACGCTATGAGTGTGCATGTGTTTCATCAAATATCCTTTCTCAGCAAAGTCTGCTCCGCATGTGCTACATGAATAAGGTTTAATACCACTATGAATCAGCATGTGTCTCTTCAATGACTCCTTCCGATTAAAGTTCGATCCGCATGTGCTACATGTATATGGCCTTTCACCACTATGAGTGACCATGTGTCTCTTCAAATGTCCCTCGAAAGTAAAGTTTGATCCACATGTGTTACAAGAATACAGTTTTATACCACTGTGTATGACCATGTGATTCTTTAAACTATGCTTCCGAGTAAAGTTTGCTCCGCATGTGGTACATGAATAGGGCTTTAGACCGTTATCAGTTATGATTTGCTTCCTCTTGTCATTGCAAGGTGCCCTGTTCTTGTTTCCATTTTGAAAATGTGAGGCTCCAGGGGAATAATTTGTAAGGATGTTCTCCAACCTGTGGAACATAGTACTGCCAATAGAAAATATCCACTAAAGCAAGCTAGGTAAGTAGCCTCTAACATTATACTATAAAAAATCACATACGACGTACAATTACCCTTAATTATACAATTACATTCTGTGACCAGAATAATTTATAATTTTACTACGCAATTGTGGACAAAGATTATGAATCCTAAATGTGAAGCATCAGTGATCGCTCGAAGATCGTAATTAGTCATCCAAATAAATTATTTATTTATTGAAACAATTCCGCACAAAGTGCATTAGATTTGATTTGCAGAATCCTACAATGATTTTTATCTCTTTTTGACAAATTGCAAGTGGTATTCGCCACACCGAACATCACATAGTTCACACACAAATGAATCAAAAAGTACATGAAGTCTCTTATTAGTCCAGGCCGCATGATGTAATCCTTGACGTTCAAGCATGGCGGCAACATGCCTATACTCGTAAATATTCTTTAGTCCAGTGACAATTCGTAATCGCGTCAGCGCTGCAAAATTACCAGCAAATGTCTGCTCATTTTGTTCTCGTCTTGTTATAGTATCTTGGAAAGCGGTCGTCGATGACAGAAACATTCTGGTTGGTTGGTTGGTTCTTAAGTTTAGGGGACGCGACAACGCGGTCATGTAGCCCCATGTACTTTGGGTGTGTGTAGGATCTGTCTGATAACCGGTGTTAATTGTGATGACTGTGTTAGCGTGTGTTATCTGCTTTTTAATTCATGTACTGCAACTGAGAATTTTTCATATAGTTTCTACTTTTGACCCCAAGCGCCACCGTCAACGACTACTAGGCCAAGTTCAAAACTTAGCTACTAGACGCCACCACAGTCGGCTCTTGACAACGAACGTATAAACCTAAGAGCGTTGTTTACATTCTTAACATATCCAATTTAGCTTCACAAAGGTGCAATTAATGGAAGGTTCTTTAACATGCCATAAATCTATGACATGGAACCACCGGCTTTACTTTCCCTCCGAAAGAAGGCATAGTGAGGGATTTTTAATGCTGTATTTCTGTTTTCTTGTATAAGATATTCTTCAATAGTTAGTATATATACGTGTCCCGATGGAGTGAATTTATCTCATAAACTGTATGCATGTCAATTATGTACTTGTAAAGAAAATCAATCTTTGATATTATTGGACAGGATGAGGAAGAGGGAGTTAACAACCCTCGAAACATGTACCTATGAGTAGGTTTAATAAATGTATTGAAAAGGCAGACATTCCCTGACATATTGAAGTACTTCCCTATCCAGTAAGTCGAAAGCCTTATTAAAATCTATGAAAACTGCGAAGAATTTACCCTATTCATTTCTTAAGGCATAATCTATGTCAGTCAATAAATTCCTTACTGCAGGGAGAGTTGATCCTTCCCCTTCTAAAGCCAAATTGAAAGCCCGGAATAGAGGTATCAAACAACTCGGTCAATCTATTACATAGGATTTTAGTGAACATTTTGAAACCGTTGTTCGCTATTGTGATACCTCGATAGGAGTTGGGATCTTCTATGTTACCTTTCATTTTTAGAGAATATTAACTTTGGAGTACCTCAAGCCCTGTGGCATATCTCCTTTCTCTAAACATTTGTTGACAGGCAATTATATAATCTCATATTGTCTCAGGGTTAAGGAATAACACCCTTTAAAATGTGAGTTCAATCTTGTTGACCGATTGAATATTATTTAATTCCGCTACGTAAGATGTTGCAGAGATCTAACTAGTGTAAAGTTAATTAGTGTTATTTCAGCAGTACAATTACTATGCACGTTTTCCTCAAATATGAGGAACCTAACGCGTTTCTACTCTTCAATGATGATGTATCATACAGTCTGAATACATATTATACAGTCAATGCTCTTTTATATGTCGGAGATCTTGGAGTAAGAGTTATTCTGGATAACGTGATATTCCTTCTTCTGCACAAAAACATTATAGTGCAAGGGGCAGGGTTAATAACCATCACATGCGCCTGTTATTTCCTGAAGGTCAGGAATACAATTATATGGTAATTGGGTGCCGCTTTATATCTCAAGGACGAGCATTCAATATTTTTTCTATCACTCATTACAGAGGAATGTTTTCATTGATATTCTGTTATTCTTTTCCTATAACGAATACACAAGAAATTTACGTTTAAAAGAAAGGCTGTTCGTGGACATCACGATTAATTCATTGAAGAGGACAACTGAATACCAAGTAACTAGCAATGTGTCCGCACATTCAAGTGACACACATTAATTCACATTTAATTCCGTATAGAATGACCATTGTGGCTAGTTGGAATATACAGGCCACATGACTTCATAAGGGTCATTATACTTCACTGTTGAATACAAAACGGATGAATGGATAGCAGAACTTAGGGCTACACCGATTGTGTGCATATGCTTGATTTACTTGAACTGGCATTTCACTTTCCGGCACCTTTTCTTTTAAACGTTCACTTTTCTCAACACAACGACTTTATCCCCTTCCTCCGAAGTAGTACTACAAATTTTCGACCCGAATTTCAATCCAGTAAATTCATACTATTTAAAAAGTATTTCTAAAATAATTTCCGGGACTTTGTACGTTATTTATCTGAGAGGAGTGCATCATTAATTATTTTCATAAAGAAATGACGTTGCCTTTTGCAATAAAACATTGTCAGTCATGCTTTTTATAATTGTGCCGTGGATTAAAGGATTGTCTAGTTCTTGTGATCTTGATTCTATGTGGATTCGAATCGTTGATGGCTTGACCTGGTATACATGTTTTGTGGGAACGTGTTCGACTGGAGGTGTTCACATCCCGATGCTTGGGTTTCAGCGTAATCAATTTTTTTTATTTATAGGCTTATGTTTTCAAATTTATCCCCCGCGGTGATAATAAACTGTTATAACCACTTACTGAATGAGCCAAATCGTCAACAATTCAGTTAGCCACAGGAGAGTTAGTGAGACGGGCGCAGTTCATTCCTCCACCAACTCCTTTAAAAACTACACCACTAGTCAGTTGCCATTCAGCTGGTAGTTGCAAGTGAGTGAAAGTAAATTAGTGTCAATTTGTAAAATGAATTTCAGTTGTAATACCATGTTAAGTTATTTCTAGGAAACTGTGGTTCATTTAAGTTTATACAGCACTAGCTATTGTACCCGGCGTTGCCCGGGAGGTGCCTTTTTACGTTATAGATAGATACATGCCAATATATTACACAGTGTGTATTCATTTTGCCCTTAAGTGAGTTTAGAACATGGTTCTCCTCGATTCTCATGTTACTCAAGTTCAATGTTAACTCACTGTAAATAGTCGAAAGGGACAGTACTGTCGAGTACAATAACGTAGTGGAGAATGCTACAATAGTAAAAAGAGATGTATTTACACAATTCCTCGAGAACTCAGTCTTACAATTACTTTCTTGATAGTGTTTAGTTTTGATTTTCTGGGGTCCACTATTCATTTGGCAAAGTATCATTACTTACTGTTTGGTTCTTGTAGAAAATTATCGCATAATAATATATATTCCTAGTTTAATTACCGTATGTTATTACCATGTTATCAACTAAATTCATAATTTAACATCCGGTTCCATTTCAAATTAGCATGGTCATAGAGCAGGACAATTACCAATTACAATATAACCCGAATAACAGGGGCAGAACTGAATATCAAAAGGAAACAATATTCATAGAACAATCTGCATTATCACGCAAAAGTTACTGTATTTCTCATTTGTAATACAAAAGGCAGCTGGTAGACGTAGACACTGACAACAATAAAAAAATGCGGTATAAGGATATTATGATTAATAAAACATGAATGTCAACATATCAGTAGTAGAACACACCTGAACGGAGAGTATAAAACTTCGATTCTAGTAAACGTTACATACAATATATTACGCATTATACCTTTCGTCATAAGGTAAAAAATGGAAAGCCGTGGTGTCTTACAGAGATAGGTGGAGACCTGGTGGTCATAGCTTGAACTACTGTTGCCGTGGAGAAAATGCAGTGGCATGGCCTCTTACAGAGATAGATGAAAACTTGGTGGTCTCACCCACAGCCGACTGGATGCGATCTGCGCTCTATACAGGCCTTGCCATTCCCTCCCAGTTAGAACCCATGCATAACGTGTAATTGAAAAATTTCCTCTAGTTGCTGATAGAACGCACTCCCACCCAAGTATAGGCGCGATTAGTAAACAGCTGTTCAATAGGTGTATTGAATGTGATTCTCACAGTGTTACGTTTAGAACAACGAAGTTTTGTTTCAGTTTCAGTTTTTGTAAGTAGTCGGTATTAAAATACTGAATTCCTACATTGCTTGGAATGTTTGCTGATGAAATTGTAAAATACTGGGGTAAATTATAAACTATGGTTTGAACACCGCTGCTGAAATCCAGTATGTCATACTGTTTATCGTCATTTTGCACTATAAATAGGTAAAACATAGGAGGTGTGCTTTCATTTTCCGAGTTTACTTGAGATAGAGTTAGGTGTGATAATTGTCTTACGTGATTTCCGGCGATAACTTTGTTCCGGACACAAACACTCCTTCGTCTGTTATGTGTAGTCGTCATTTTGAGAGACCCGCGCCGTAGTTGTGATGGCTTAATCGTGCACCACGGCTGCGAGGACAGCTGTAGCAAGTCCAGTCATCGTTGGTTCGAAACTATCCTGAGTGTGTTTTTTCTACACTCTGTCCAGGCAAATAGCGGGATTGTAATTAAACACTTCTAGTAACGCACATGATAGGTACTTCTTTGCCTCTGAGACCTACGAGGATATCCAATTAACTACGGAATCAACATTCCATAAGTTATCTTTTGAAAAAATGGGTATCATAATGTTTTCTTGCGATTCTGTTGAATCATTCTTTAGTACATCCCCAAGGGGCTCACGACTAATGGGATGTTTGATTGGTGACCACGGGACCCCAGCTGAGTGCGGAATTGCTTTCCCTTACTTATGCCGGGCTCCCTTCTTTCACCTTTCCTGTCGACCACCCTTGGTCACCTCCCATTCACTTACGACATTATGACACTCCCCCTCCTTCAGGGGCTAACAACTTGTGGGACGAAGGATAGCGATCAGGGGACCCCAGCTGAGTTCACGATTGCTTCCACTTAATTGTGCCGGGGTCCTCTCTGGCTTATTTACAGTCCTTGGTCAACTCTTGCTCTCTTCCGACCCTGACGGTATTAGGATGTATTATGTCTAAGGAGTCTTTCAAATTCCCGCCTTAATTGGACCTTGTTTCATCTTTCCTGATACCCTCATCCTTCAAAGGGTCAGATCTCTTGTTTTTCTTTTCAGCATATCTCCTGCCTTCTGCACGAGGTTATGAAGGAGGCAGGGTGTGTGTAGCCCCACCACTGGAGGAGCTCGACGATCAAGGGCTCACGGCTGTTGACTTTGGGAGGTTGCCTAAGCTGGATCTCTTTTCTTCCCTATTTCCAGTGATTTTGGGGCGGTCTAGCCCCTATTTCCCTTCCTATCTGCCTTTCATGGCACACCTTACCAAATCCGTCAGTTCTCATTTTGTTGAGGGTTGTGAGCATTTCTTTTACCTGTATTTCTTTCCCTTATTCCTTCATTTTTGCCCTTTTCTTCTCTAAATCCGTAAGTTGGTTGTAAATTGTAGTTATTTTTCGTTCTAGTGTTAATTTTATCATCATTCCTCATTTTCATCACAAGGAATTAAGAGGCATATAGTGTCCATGTTAAGCCCTCTAACATCAACTATAATTATCAAATTACAATATCAACAATATATTATCCGACAATGAAAACTGAAATTCTGGTTTAAGTTGTATTCACAGTGGAAAGTATTTTTTGGATGAAATGTTTGGATTGCATTTCTCAGAACTCTAATCCTCTCCACTCAATAACCTGACCGCAGCAGCGGTCTTGCCAGCGCCATTGCAGAGAAATTGGTAACACCTATTACGAATATTACTGCGGAAGCCGAAATACCGGTTGCTTCCAAATAACTCATGTACTCACCACTCAGCAGGAAAGTAAATGAAGTTTTATAAAAATCGATTGAACCCTAATGGAATTCTATTTTAATAAGCTGCAAAGGTATGTTAAGTTTCTCTCATTTAATATCACGCTATTGTATTTAGTGATATAATTTGCATTTTGATATTGCGGAAATTATATTGACAAATAGAGTCAAGTCTTTGTTATGATAAACTGGGTTGACAGTACTGTGAGACCAGTTGAGTAACTAACGGGACTTCATGTAAAGAACCTCATTTTATATACCGGTAGTGGAGAGCACAACTCGCATCCAGTCGGCCGTGTCTAGACTTGAGCTACTGTTGCCATGGAGATGGCCGGCCTTGCCATTACTTCATCAATATATTTTCTGAATTAATTAGCCTTTGCTCCAGTGCAAAATGGCCATAATCAGAAGAATGTGAAACACTATCGAAAATTCATGTAGCCAGCGATTTATTCTGGGTCCTGAACTATGTGTATGCCAAAATTGGTTGACATTGGTGGAACGGTGTAGATTTGTATACGGAACAAATATACCCACATACCCACATACAGACTTTCACTTTTATATATAAGATAAGGTAAGATAGGTTTATGTATTATTATTATTCCAAATTGGGTGTTAAACGTTGCAAATAGTCCAGGCACAAGGAAACACACACGGTTCAAAAAATAAATCTAAAATACATCAGAGCAACGAGTATCCCTCTTTCTCTGAGTCGGAGACATAAATTTGAGCCGATCACAATATCGATAACAAATGATAAATAGATGTGACTACGCAAGTACAAGACACGCCAAGCAAATAATTAGTTGATTCTCTTACAACTACTTAGTCAGGCGCAGACCACACACATACAAACTCACACCTCAACGCTAAACACTGGGGCATTCCTATATCAGAAGCCTTGTCAGCTGCGACTTTAAAAGCAGAACACCATCTCGTTAGTCACTAAACTGAAGAACAGTTCTTGATGATATAAATTTCATTCATATGCAAAGTAGGGTGCAATACAAAACTCGGCACGCCAGAAGGCGCAGGTAGACTTCACCGGACAAAAAAATGATTAATTAAATTTGCCAATTGTTGTATACCTAGAAACGTCCCCATGTTCAGAATACGAGAACGCATCTCATAATTCCAAAAGTATATTTTTCTCATCTCTTGGCGTAACGGTGGTTCATATAAAAAACTCTTTCAGACAAAAGTTTTAGGTAATTTTTAGAAGACTATTGACCATACTAAACGGTATCCATTCTTTGTCTATTGAGGGTGGTATGAATTTTTGTATTAAAAACTCCATTTTTCCTAGACCTTTAATCGATGGTCTGGGCTATTAAAAATATACGGATATAAGTTTTTGGACCTTATGCGAAGAATTGTATGAACTTTGAATGGATTCGATTTTCACTTATTATGAAAAAGGCCCACTATTTTCACCAACCTGGTCCAAAATTGCCCATTAACATACTCGACCAACATTTAGATGGGTTTTATTTAATGTATAAGTTTGAAAGTGATTCGTGGCAATTGGCGGTAGTTATCGTGTCCAGAAGAAAGTGAGATATACGGTCGGTTCGTCAGTTTAGGGGCTGCGACAACGCGATCCTGTAGCCCCATGTCCTTTGGGTGTTTGTAGAATCTGTCTGATAACCGGTGGTAATTGTGATGGCTGTATTAGTGTGTGTTATCTGTACTTCAGATAAGGACAGCAGACGATTAATTTCAAGTAGTTCCTACTATCCCTACCAAATGCTACCATCAACGACACCTAGCTGTGAACTTGGCAACTAGATGCCACCGAACCCGCAAATGGCGGCGAACGTTGGAAATTAATAAAGCGTTAATGAAATCTAAACTACGAATTTACCATCACGCAATTAGGAAGGCATACTGAGGGATCTTTAACGTTCGTTAAAAATCCGACGACTTCGGCTGGGTTTGAACCCGCAATCTTGGGCATTGAAGCTCAGCATGCTACCAACTACGACACCGAAACTACCAAACTGAGATATATCAGTAGATATATAAATTACATTTAAACCTTTGAATTGCCAGTGGTTTTGGCGTCTGGGGGATGTGAAACACAAAAAATGGTCAACATTTTCCGGGGGTCCCAACGTGGTACTGTACCCGTTACCTAGTTGAGGCTATCGGCTACGCCAGTTGTGATCGAGCCATAGTTGAGATTTGTGGGCAAGCAGAAAAGATAACGCTCAGATCGAGTCAGAAGATTGGTAGGAAAAGACGTAGGAGGCCGAGCGAGATGGAGCCACTACCCCTCAAACATAAGGAATTATGGGAGAAATACCGGATGGTTATAAAGATTAATTTGGAATAAAATCTTATCTAACCTCAGTAGGGAAGGATATATCAAGAAATCTTATTGACAATAATAACTTGAAGAAAGGTAGACAACTCCTTAAGTTATGTTATGACTTTATAGCTGAAGATAGTGTGGTTGACGTTAGATCTGTGACGTCAGGCAGCGGAAGGAAGGAGGAAGTCACGTGGTAGGTCAAGGCGAGACGGCCGAGTGCAGAGACACTAGCGAAGAGAAGTATTCCAGCAGTCCAGTTGAGTGGATCATGTTGTGCTATAACAGAATAGTTTATAAGGCAGTGCAATACGGAGAGTTACGTGCAGGAGGGAGTCGCTAGGCGAAGCCTGCAATGCAGTATCAGGAGTTCGGTTTTGGAGCACATGCTGTCCGTAGGGCAAGTCATGCAAGCCGTTAACTTTAGCAAGGAAGCCGGTGTTTTTCCTGCTGTGGGCGACATTTTGTTACCATGCGATAGTCAACGAGTTGAACATTACTCTGACATTTTGTCAAGTTTGAGATGTTAGGACTTGTATTTCAACAGTCCAATTGTGCAGTCCTGTTACAGTTACACACCTTTTATTATGGACATTCAGATGGACTTGAATTTATTTCAGCAGTATTACAGCATATCTCATAATGCATTTGAACCGAAATATTTAAGGCGACCATGGGGCCGTTCCAATATTACTGCTTTTGGCAAGTTAAAATATGTAAGCGTATGCACTTTGTGAATAGTGGCACGTGCAGTATAATGGTTACACATCATGAACAGTTATGACATGTCTTCATTACGAACACAGATACAGAGTGTCTGACAAATCAGTATACTTTTGAAGCTACATTATTTTTCTACCAGTGCAATTCAGCCGCTGTGAGGACTAACATTAATATCGAATGCCAACCAAATTGTTTATGGAACAGTGGCGTGACATATTCGAAGAGAGTATGGGGTACTCTCTGTTTTTGAACTTTTGTGGAGGATTTTGGACAATATCCACGATGGATAATCTTCAGTTCATCATGTCGTGCTAGGCGGATATGGAGACGTGATGGCAGCTCAGAGCGATGGATTCGGTTCCTAACGAAGAGGATAAATATGACATCAAATTCACTTGGATGAAGTCAGGTGTTAGTTCAGTGGGTGATACAGCGTTTTCGTCGATCTAGCGAGAAATCTGTGAAAATCACTTGGATTACCGACGATCTTTGAATTCTATTAGCATCTGGAATATGAAGGTATTGTAAGAGTTATGGCATTACTGATATGATTTTTCATGAACACTGGGCATACTCGTATATATTTTTGGTAGGAGTGCTACTATTATTTTTCGACATGGCTTAAATCTTTTATTACTCCCTTTGCTAAAATATTGTGTTACCATATGATATGGCAGGCACATTTATCCAACGTTCTCGCCATTGGTTGACTTTATTAGACAGAATTTTGGTTTTTATATTTTTCTCTGAGGATAGTATTTCTTGATCATGGATTTTTTTAGCGAGTGTTTCGAACTCGTGATCTGCAATTGGATAATTAGAATTTTTCGTCAGTTCATTGCATACTAGCGAGTACGTATAATTCAACAGCAGGGATTTTTATTTTATTTTATTGGTTTGTTTGGTGATATTACATTTTATTCACTCAAGTGAATGCATATCGCTTTTATGTGACAAATAGAGTCTTGTTGTTTCCAATCATGTACACTCATTCATTAGCCTACGAGACAGGGCCTATTATTTTGAGTAATTGTGTGGTGGCACTCACCTAACCTGACATTTTTAGGGATTTTTCATCATAGTCTACGAGGCGGGGCCAGTTACTTTGAGTAACTGTGTGGTGGTACTCACCTTAAATGCCAATCGAGGGTCTCATTTTATCATCCGAGTGTAATTATGATCGCAAGAGGATTAAACAATAAACTACCAGTCACATATTAGTTGAATTTTGTTAAATAAATTAAAAATAAATGTCAGCAGGGTTACACTTTGTAATTCTTGTTTTGCCAATCCAATAGTTTGTTGCAATACCCTTTTGAGAGTATATTCATTTAACAGTTAATGCTTTTGATACTCTTTGTGAGTGATTTGATACCTTTGAGAAGGATTTCAAGTAATTGAATCTTGTAAGATGAGTTATTTATTGTCAGAATTTATTTCGAGGCAGATCATTATTAGATAATTTTTATGTGAGGTAATATAACACATTGGTGTTTTTTTAGTAAATCTTGAGGATCTTAAGAGAATTTATGCTCTGAATTAAACCAGATCTTGAATTGGATTACGATTACTAAGGTAATTTTCCTATTGTTTAAGAGGTTGCCAGGTGAATGTTTGTAATATTGCCAATGGTAATTTTGAGGCAAACATGAGGTTGTTGAACGCAGCCTGGCATATTTTTGAGATTCATGCTGTGTGTGCTGAATAATTGTGGTGTTATATGGAATAATTATGGTATTCAAATGTGATATTTGACAAAGTGAGATTAAGTGGTGAAGTTTTGGATAGTGAGATCCAACGTGATTTTGTGAAGGCAACGTATTATTTTGGCATGATAATTTAATATGAGGTATTTCCTGGAACTGATAAAATTTTAAGACAACGTTCTATAACCTATATTAAACAATTTTTAGGAAATTAAATAAATAAATAATTTTGATAATCCAAGATTTTCTCATAATAATAATAATAATTTATGGAACAATAATCTGAAGTTTAAACATATTAATGATCTGACCCGATGAATTAAAAGTTGAATAAACTCGATGAATTAAAAGTTGAATAAACCCGATGAATTAAATAAATTGATAGTTGAATAAATTAACTGAATTAAATAAACTAATAGGTGATTAAACAGCTGATAAATAAATGAATTAAAAGGTGATAATTAATTAAAGGAGCTGATGACAATAAAATTTAAATACATTTAAATAAGAGATATGACTTAAATAAATTGATGAATTGCAACTTAAATTAATGAATTGAACAATTTAAATGGATGGATTGAGATAATTTAATTTACATGAGATAATGAAATGGGAGTGTGTGGATGATTGAATAATCTAATGAATTGATGAATATAATATCTTTTTTCGTGAGGTCTCCTCAGTAAACTAATGCAGGTCTTTCTATTCGACGCCCGTGGGCGACCTGCGCGTCGGGATGAGAGATGGAATTGATTAAGGTGAATGAAATTGGAGAAGGGTGTGGAAGGAAGCGGCCGTGGCCTGTCAGAAGGTACCGTCCCAGCATTTGCCTGGTGTTTAAAATGGGAAACCACGGAAAACCATTTCAAGGACGGCCGACGGTGGGGCTCGAACCCACGCGTCTACCGAGTTAGCAGAGAGCTTGGCCCCACGACATAACACTGCGCTTTAGCCAGCGTAGCCACTACTGTGGGTTAAATATAATATTTATTTAAATGATCTGATGGTAATTAATTAATTATTCTGACTTGAATATAACGAATAATAGGATGAGAACTGATGTGAGAAACATTTATATTTTTGGCATGATAATGATTGCGATGACCGATGAATAGTGAAGTTTTCTTTGATTCACAACCAAGCAATGATCATCAATAGTGTACATATGGTGCATAAATTAATTGCTAAATTTTAAGGAGTAATTGTTGGGATTTCTAACATTAATTAATGCCATTTAAGCCATAGAAACTAGTGAATAATTAAATATATGTGTTTTTAGGGTATTTTGTGTTAGACGGATTCATATTTCTTGACATCCACATTACTGATGTTAAATTAACGAAAGATTAGGTCTCAGGGATCACGAATTGTCAGTGACGCAAATACATAGTGCTACGGTGGCCCTGAGAACTCAAGCGAACTTTAGTAATCTTTATTTTTTATGGGGATGAAAAATAATTTGAAATAGCACAGAGATGGTTCGATTTTTGAGGACTATAACAACATAACGTTTACATTCGACCATACTCTTAGGCAGGGTTTGTGTTTCTTCTTCTGTCTGACTGATTAAGTTTAAATAAATTTTGTTTTATCTTAGTTGTGATCTGATGATGATGTTGTTTTCCCAATCCTTTCCTTTGTCTCAATTAAGGCTTAACCAGGAAGGATGTGGTTTGCTAGGGGTTCAGTTGATGGCGCCCATTTCTATTTGCTATTATGATTAAATTACAGCCCGTAACGACCCTAGAGATACTTTATCTCGTGTTACCCTCTGCTTTTGTGATAATTCAACTGAATTTCCGACACATTCCTTATTTTATTTCATGTTCATTTAACTGCACTCTGGCCTGGGAAGCCAGGTATGCGATGTAATGGCAGATGGGTCATCGCATACCTCGGATGAACGGGTGCAGAGGAGGGAGAATAGGCTTTTCCCATACATGGGGCTTCAATTTTCTTTATTCTATGGGAACACATCAGATTGAGGTTACGAGGAGATTGATCTCTATTTCATTTAATGGTGTTATAAAATTTATTGAACTTGGTCAGACAATATACTTGTATGCCCATTCCAGTGATCATGTTAATCATATTAGTGTTATATCACGTTTAATTATATGTCATTTTTCTTATACCCAAGTGTAATTAGGAATTGTTACACTGTTATGTTTTGCTATCCAACGTCTCTGAATTAAAACGTTTAGTTGGAAATTATAGTTATGTCAGCGGACGATTTGGCTAAAGTATTAGAGGATTTGCAGAGTGGTATGTCCGGCATTGTGGCAAATATTACTAGAATGGAATCGGAAGTCAAAGAACAGATAAATGATTCAGAAGCTAGGTTACAAGCTAGATGTGAAGAAAATGTAAAGTCATTGCAGACTAGCAATGAAACTAACTTAAAATCATTAGAAGAAAGATTGCAGAGTAATAATGAAATTTAATTGAAAGCTAGTGAGGCTAATTTAAAAGATAATTTTAAATTGTTAGAAACCAGATAACAAGCTCGTAGTGAAGAAAGTAACACAGAGTTGAAAAATAATTTAACGAGTTTGGAAAATAGATTAACGTTAAAAAATGATGAAATATTATAGGCTTTACAATCAGATATAAAGGCAGTAGAATTGAAAGGAGAGAAAAATTTGCACACGTAAAGGAAAAACATTCTTGAGTTAGAAAACAAAGGTGAAGAGAATATTCTCAATCTGAGAACAGATGTTATGTCTATTCAGAAAGATATTAAATCAGATGTATCGAAATTACGATTCGACATAGACGGTTTAGTAACAGATGTAGGCAAAATACAAGAATGGTCTACTGAAGTATCTTTCGAATCCAAGATTAAACGTTTAGAAACGATTTTAGGTAATGAAATTAAAAGTTTGAAATCAGTAATTGGGACAGTAAAAGAGGAAGTCTTAGGAGAGGTTAATTCTAACTTGAAATCCTTAGAAAACCAATTGTAGGCGGACATTAAGAAAATTGATGATGACATAGATCAGAAAGTTAATGAAAACTTAGCATTGTTTAAAAATAGATTCAGTGCAATAGTGGAAGAACGGTGTAGTGAGGTCGATGCCGGGATGGAAGAGAAATTAATCACAGGTATGGCGAATTTGGAAGTGAGATTCACTGAGAATAAAGAAACGATGAAAACAGATACAGCTCAGTTCAAGACAGATGTAGATCAATTGAAGGAACAGGTCGCATCAGTTAAGACAACATGCGAAGATAAGATAGATAAATTGAAGAACGATTTGGAAGAGAGTAACAGAATGCAGACTGTTACTTCATTAGACAATTTGGAAACCAAAGTCAAGATAGTGGAAAAGCGAACGGAAGATAGAATGACTAAACTGGAGTCAATAATAAATAATTTCACAAGTCAAGACGTAACAACGGGGGATGTATCGATGAATCGAACACCGATAGGTCGTAATATGAATAGTCAAGAGGTGAGCGCAGGTGAGGATAGTCAAATGCAACAAAACATTACTTTTGAAAGGACTAGTTCAACGCCTGAAGGTAATTCTTATCAGACTATAAACACTTCTAGTACGAAAGAACGATACTCAGGTCCGGTGACCATCATCAGAAATCTTGATGATAAACCAAGAAAATTTTCTGGGAATACAGGAGTCACACCAGTCGAATTTTTGAGAGATATCCGAGATTACATGGCGGAACATCGGGTAGCTAAGGAAAGAGAACTAAGGGTAGTCGAACGCGCCTTAGATGGGCAAGCTTTGACGTGGTTTCGCGCGTTTAGAAGCAACTTTGCGAACCTGGAACAATTTGCTATAGCTTTTTTACGACGATTCAGGAGTGCAGAAGATCAGTTAAACGTGAGAGCAGAAATGTACTCAAAACGTTACTCTACGTCACATACAACACAGTATGCAAATTATTTTACATCTCAGTTAGCTATATTGCAATTTTTGATTCCTCCATTGCCAGAAGACGAACTGTTACAAGCAATAGCAAGGCAGTTGCCAGTAGAAGTCCAAAGATCACTCATAGCATCGGGAGCGAATACACTTGAACATTACGATGATATACTACGCAGAATGGATTACACAAGCGCTCAGATGACACCTAGGAATTCGAGAAATGAAAATCGGAACACGCAAAAAATGAATGCAGTAGTTGTCGATAATGCAGCACAGACAGATAGGAGAGATTCATGGGGGAATAGAAGAAACGAAGAGAAGAGAGGAAATATTCATAACGTCCGTGGGAATGACAGATATCAAGGACCGTATGAAAGGCCGAATGAACGAGATCCAAGAGATGGTAGATAAAGGAACTACAATCAAAATTCCAGATATCAGAACCGGAACGGATACAATAACCGATATCGAGGCAGATATAATCAGAATCAGAATCAGCAATCCAATCAAACCAATAGTGAAGGCACCAGTACATACGGAACCTACCCAAGAAAGAAGAGTCGAGATGGCAGGAGAAAGACTCAGGAGACAGGCAGAGAAGAGAGCCAGGAGGCATGCAGGAAGAATGAAACATTTCAGGAAAATGACGAGGTGCTGATCAGGAAGCCAGTCACATCGAATCTTCAACATAGGATATACCACAAATTTGCACCATTGTACGCTGGTCCATCCCGAATTGATGAAGCATACAGAAATAACAGCCATAAGATTGCTAGAATCGACACGAATGAAGTTGTTGGAACTTTCAACGCAGCCAGCATTACGCTTAGGAAGAGGATGGTTGCATAGCTATCGTGTACATAATATGTTGTATATAGAGAATGCCTGAGAGTATTTTTTTCTCAAGACTGATAAAAAAGGAGATGTACGGGAGAGATGTACCTGATACCTAGTTAAGGCTATCGGCTACGCCAGTTGTGATCGAGCCACAGTTGAGATTTGTGGGCAAGGAGAAAAGATAACGCTCAGATCGATTCAGAAGAATGGTAGGAAATGACGTAGGAGGCCGAGGGAGATGGAGCCACTACCCCTCAAACATAAGGAATTATGGGAGAAATACTGGATGGTTAAAAAGATTAATTTGGAATAAAATCTTATCTAACCTCAGAAGGGAAGGAAATACCAAGAAATCTTATTGACAATAACTTGAAGAAACGTAGACAACTCCTTAAGTTATGTTATGACTTTATAGCTGAAGATAGTGTGGTCGAGGTTAGATCTGTGACGTCTGACAGCGGAAGGAAGGAGGAAGTCACGTGGTAGGTCAAGGCAAGACGACCGAGTGCAGTGACACAAGCGAAGAGAAGTATTCCAGCAGTCCAGTTGAATGGATCAAATTTTGCTATAACAGAACAGTTTATAAGGCAGTGCAATACGGAGAGTTACGTGCATGAGGGAGTCGCTAGGCGAAGCCTGCAATGCAGTATCAGGAGTTCGGTTTTGGAGCATATGCTGTCCGTAGGGCAAGTCATGCAAGCCGTTAACTTTAGCAAGGAAGCCGGTGTTTAGACACATGTTATATCAACATCGCAGTCGTATTCACGTGGAACAGCAATGCTTTTTTCAAGCTTAAAATTTACCGAAGCAATACGCAGTATTACACTAGGATTGAGAAACATTATTTAAGCTACATTCCCAATGTATGACAGCAGAGCGAAGCAGTATAATGAGGCCAGTATTTAACCTCATATTACACAAGGACAGTGAAGTGAAACGTGTCGTGCTGTGGGCGACATTTTGTTACCATGCGATAGTCAACGAGTTGAACATTATTCTGACATTTTGTCAAGTTTGAGATGTTAGGACTTGTACTTCAACAGTCCAATTGTGCAGTCCAGTTACAGTTATACACCTTTTATTATGGACATTCAGATGGACTTGAATAAATTTCAGCAGTATTACAGCATATTTCATAATGCATTTGAACCGAAATATTCAAGGCGACCATGGGACCGTTCCAACATTACTGCTTTTGGCAAGTTAAAATATGTAAGCGTATGCACTTTGTGAATAGAGGCACGTGCAGTATAATGGTTACACATCATGAACAGTTATGAAATATCTTCATTACGAACACAGATAGAGAGTGTCTGACAAATCAGTACACTTTTTATGCTACATTATTTTTCTACCAGTGCAATTCAGCCGCTGAGAAGACTAACATTAATATCGAATGCCAACCAAATAGTTTATGGAACAGTGGCGTGACATATTCGAAGAGAGTATGGGGTACTCTGTGTTTTTGAACTTTTGTGGAGGATTTTGGACAATATCCACGATGGATAATCTTCAGTTCATCATGTCGTGCTAGGCGGATACGGAGACGTGATGGCAGCTCAGAGCAATGGATTCGGTTCCTAACGAAGAGGATAAATATGACATCAAATTCACTTGGATGAAGTCAGGTGTTAGTTCAGTGGGTGATACAGCGTTTTTGTCGATCTAGCGAGAAATCTGTGGCAAATACTTGGATTACCGACGATCTTTGAATTCTATTAACATCTGGAATATGAAGGTATTGTAAGAGTTATGGCATTACTGACATGATTTTTCATGAACACTGGGCATACTCGTATATATTTTTGGTAGGTGTGCTACTATTATTTTTCGACATGGCTTAAATCTTTTATTACTCCATTTGCTAAAATATGGTGTTACCATATGATATGGCAGGCACATTTATCCAACGTTCTCACCTTTGGTTGACTTTATTAGACAGAATTTTGGCCTTTATATTTTTCTTTGAGGATAGTATTTCTTGATTATGGATATTTTTAGCGAGTGTTTCGAACTCGTGATCTGTAATTGGATAATTAGAATTTTTTGTCAGTTCATTGCATACTAGCGGGTATGTATAATTCATCAGCAGGGATTTTTTATTTTATTTTATTGGATTGTTTGGTGATATTAAATTTTATTCACTCAAGTGAATGCATATCGCTTTTATGTGACAAATAGAGGCTTGTTGATTCCAATCATGTACACTCATTCATTAGTCTACGAGACGGGGCCTGTTACTTTGAGTAACTGTGTGGTGGTACTCACCTTACCTGCCAATCGAGGGTCTCATTTTATCATCCGAGTGTAATTATGATCGTAAGAGGATTAAACAATAAACTACCAGTCACATATTAGTTTAATTTTGTTAAATAAATTAAAGATAAATGTCAGCAGGGTTACACTTTGTAATTCTTGATTTGCCAATCCAATAGTTTGTTGCAATACTCTTTTGAGAGTATATTCATTTAACAGTTAATGCTCTTGATACTCTTTGTGAGTGATTTGATACCTTTGAGAAGGATTTCAAGTAATTGAATCTTGTAAGATGAGTTATTTATTGTCAGAATTTATTTTGAGGCAGATCATTATTTGATAATTTTTATGTGAGGTAATATAACACATTGGTATTTTTTTTAGTAAATCTTGAGGATCTTAAGAGAATTTATGCTCTGAATTAAACCAGATCTTGAATTGGATTACGATTACTAAGGTAATTTTCCTATTGTTTAAGAAGTTGTCTAGATATGACAAGATTAATTACAGTTCTTGTAGATTGTGTGCGTTAATCATCTGAAGCCAGTTATATTATTTGTGTGGATCATGCAACGAGATTATGTGCAATATTTTTGATAGGTGTTTTTGAGGTTGCCAGGTGAATGTTTGTAATATTGCCAATGGTAATTTTGAGGCAGACATGAGGTTGTTGAACGCAGCCTAGCATATTTTTGAGATTCATGCTGTATGCTGAATAATTGTGGTGTTATATGGAATAATTATGGTATTCAAATGTGATATTTGACAAAGTGAGATTAAGTGGTGAAGTTTTGGATAGTGAGATCCAACGTGATTTTGTGAAGGCAACGTATTATTTTGGCATGATAATTTAATATGAGGTATTTCCTGGAACTGATAAAATTTTAAGACAACGTTCTATAACCTATATTAAACAATTTTTAGGAAATTAAGTAAATAAATAATTTTGATAATCCAAGATTTTCTCATAATAATAATAATAATTTATGGAACAATAATCTGAAGTTTAACATATTAATGATCTGACCCGATGAATTAAAAGTTGAATAAACTCGATGAATTAAAAGTTGAATACACCGGATGAATTAAATAAATTGATAGTTGAATAAATTAACTGAATTAAATAAATTAATAGGTGATTAAACAGCTGATGAATATATGAATTAAAAGGTGATGATTAATTAAAGGAGCTGATGACAATAAAATTTAAATAAATTTAAATAAATTTAAATAAGAGGTATGATTTAAATAAATTGATGAATTGCAACTTAAATTAATGAATTGAACAATTTAAACGGATGGATTGAGATAATTTAATTTAAATGAGATAATGAAATGAGAGTGTGTGGATGATTGAATAATCTAATGAATTGATGAATATAATATTTATTTAAATGATCTGATGGTAATTAATAAATTATTCTGACTTGAAACATATATTTTTTGACATGATAATGATGGTGATGATCGATGAATAGTGAAGTTTTCTTTGATTCGCAACCAAGCAATGATCAACAATAGTGTAAATATGGTGCATAAATTAATTGTTAAATTTTAAGGAGTAATTGTTGGGATTTCCAACATTGACTTATGCCATTTAAGCCATTGAAATGAGTGAATAATTAAATATATGTGTTTTTAGGGTATTTTGTGTTCGACAGATTCATATTTCTTGACATCCACATTACTGATGTTAAATGAACGATAAGTTAGGTCTCAGGGATCACGAAATGTCAGTGACGCAAAGACATAGTGCTACGGTGGCCCTGAGAACTCAAGCGAACTTTAGTAATCTTTATTTTTTTATGTGGATGAAAAATAATTTGAAATAGCACAGAGATGGTTCGATTTTTGAGGACTATAACAACATAACGTTTACATTCGACCATACTCTTAGGCAGGGTTTGTGTTTCTTCTTCTGTCTGACTGATTGAGTTTAAATAAATTTTGTTTTATCTTAGTTGTGATCTGATGATGATGTTGTTTTCCCAATCCTTTCCTTTGTCTCAATTAAGGCTTAACCAGGAAGGATGTGGTTTGCTAGGGGTTCAGTTGATGGCGCCCATTTCTATTTGCTATTATGATTAAATTACAGTCCGTAACGACCCTAGAGATACTTTATCTCGTGTTACCCTCTGCTTTTGTGATATTTCCACTGAATTTCCGACACATTCCTTATTTTATTCATGTTCATTTAACTGCACTCTGGCCTGGGAAGCCAGGTATGCGATGTAATGGCAGATGGGTCACAGCATACCTCGGATGAACGGGAGCAGTACTGAGCCCTAATTTTGAATTATTCATGACCAAAATAATGATATTTTTACAAGTCCATAGTAAAATTTTGCACAGGAAATATGAAGCTGAATTTGCACAAGAAACCGGTTAAGTTAGTGAGTTACACTCAAGCACGGCGTTGTCACGAGATTTGTGACGCTTTGAAGCCACATCAAAATGCTAAAACTCTCATAGCAACAACGATTTGCCGCATAAATGTTGCATTAATTGTTATAAATTATGTCATTGGATATAAGCAGACAGCCAATGAGGAGAGGTCCAATGGAAGTTAATGCAAGCAAAAGCCTCGTTCACATCACAAAATAAATACTTTTAGACCAGAAGAAAGAGTTTTTATCAATTGGAATACTGCGGACGATAATTAGAAGATATTGTCAGTACATTAAAATTCGCAGGAGGTCCACAGTTCAAAGAAATAAGCTTTTAAACAAGTACGAGCGGTCTTTTGCCGCGGAGGTAAAATGGCGCGAGCCAGAATCATGCTAGGAGATTGAGAGCGAGGAAGGGAGGTCTTTTGTCTTCAGAATTCGTCGAATACGGACGTGTGTCCCAGGGTAAGCTTCAGACCAGGAGACCAGATATAGTGCGAGGAAAGTTGACCGTCGAATGAGACACCGATAAGGGTTAGATTTATGTATCGCCTGGTAACTTGAATCTAGTACAAGATATAGTTAGCTAAGCTAAGTTACAATTTATGGTTTAGGGAGAGATTCATCGATAATATTACAGGATAAACTGTTTCTACATATACCGATGAGTAATTACTAATAATATAGAGAAGATTTACGTCGCTGTTTTTAATAGTAAGCAGATCACAGACAGTTATATTTCTGCAGTGGAAAAGTGCTTCTTTCCGCGCAGAGAAACACAATCGCATTTCAAGACAGCTCAACGTAAGTTGATAAACATTATTCAGTGCTTTATGAACATTAAAGTCCATTGTTACATCAGAAGCCATATTATGACTGCGAATATAATGATTGAAGACAGAACATTTATTGATTTAGAGATGACTTCTACTATGGAGTAAACTTAGATATTGGGGTACATTAAGACAGAGATATGAGTTGACAACATGTAGCAACGTTAACTTAAACCATGTACGACATCATGTTTGTCTACGATGTCGAATACATTGAATACATTATGAGCTTTACCATCGAGTTCATTAAGGTATTTTCATGTACAAGTACCACAAATCTACGAGCATTATATTGAATTCATACAACAACTATATGAACATTTCATCTACAATATACGATCAGATATACAGTTTTTGAACTTTACTTCCAAAAATGGAGATCGATCAAACGTATTGCTCAGACATGATATGGTCTCTTGAAATGAGTAGACGACGTAGCAATCATCACGTGAAGAGAGAATATGCTAGGGGGTCCCATCAAAAGCTTGAAGCTTGGTTACCAGAACGAGAGGAAGTTCCGCAGTTCGTAGGCCCGATGGACGTGTAGAATCGTTCCGGGGAGGATCCTTATCCTACCCGAGGTCGCCGATTCAACGTTGGAGGTAGACCTGCAGCCGAGCCTTTCTTCTGTGGGACATCTAACCCCAGGGTATTTTCCAGTACCTTACATAATCGCCGTAGAGTCTTCACAAGATAGAAATCGACCATTTTTATTATGTAGTGTAGTATTTTGATGACATTTATGAGCAACATTTCTCCATTTATTTGATGTATTTTCGGCGACATTTATTTATTGAAATTCAACATTAAAGTCATGTAATATGATAGTCTTTTTTATCTGCACATAAAATTTCATCGATGCAGTTTCTGAACTGACTGGATTTAAATATTTGGAAATTTTATTCAGTTTTATTTAAATAATTTAAGATTTTCATAAATAATTCTACGACGTCTTCGATTGTATCTTACTGAATTTCAGACAGTTGCTGAGTCTTCAATGTCCAAATAAATTCATTTTGGAATAAATGATTTGGGCATCTTTATTGTCAGAAGCAATATTAGTAGGAAAAGAAATATGCGTGTAATATAAGATAAATATTAGATACGACGATCTGGGAAGAAATATTCGTCATGAATAGGCAACAAACATTTATATATGCAACTATATCCCTTCGAGGAATTTATTTCATGATATGACGAACCATTTTACTTGAAAGAAAGCTATGAACTTTCTGTAAATATAACTACATTGAGAGAGATCTTCTTTAGAAGATATATATTCATTCGACATAGGAAATTTTAGGGAAATCCTTATTCCAATCGCTATTGAATTTAATTCGACACTTCAATAACATTTGTTGTTATTAAACACAGTTGGTAACGTTACGTAGTTTGTGAACGTAATTTTTCAACAGTGTAATTTGAGAATATCAGTGTGTGAAACATTATAATGTATTTTTATTTCAAGTTTAGTAACTGAGGTTTTTATGACAGAGTACCTTTACTTAGTAAACCTTTGTAAGGTCTTTCCATAAGCAGCTTCGATTGTCGTGAGAATAAATACTACATAATATATGTAGATATTTGGTGAATAATATGATGCAGTTGTATTAACAACACGTTTAAGGAACAGGAAGTTTGAGTTAATGCATGAACAACGTTAAGGTTGAAAGATTCCATTCTAACTCATTTGTTAGAGTTTTGTTAATATATACGAGGAAGGAAATGCCGTAAATGACATTAGTGTCAAAGTTTAATGGTCTTCGATGATATAGACTTGTGAAACAATACGAGGGTGTTTCCGTATTGCATTATAGTACTGTTGTATGTTGAAATTTGAAGCATTGTTTTTTGTGTAATGAAGTTAATTATTACTCAGATGAGTGAGTAAGAATCCGACATTGAGGTGATTGACAGGTGAGTTGAAGGCTGGAACAGTGTATGCGAAATGAAGTATAACCTTTCATTACTAACTTTTATTAAATTCTTATTTAACCGGAACTGTAATAATCAGATGCCTTATCTTAATTGATCGGTCAGTGTAAACTTATCATAGACATTTATACCATGAGATAGACAAAGGCATAGTATCCTATACAAGAATAGTAAACGGAGATAGAAGAAGTTAATACTATTGTAAATAGTAAATTTAATATTAATATATTGGTTATATTAAGAATCGCAAGTTTTCAGGAATTGTTATAAACAATTAAACTTAACTTTGTGTTAGATTGTTGTAAATATTAGAAACATTTCAAGTGTATTTTATTTGTTTACTGCATTAGTGAATGCAAGGACTGTCGCGTGTATACAGTGTTGTGTAGAGATGAATGAAAGAGTGCAAGGTTCCGTTAATTGCAAATAACGTGATCGACTGTAAGTATGAGAGTGTATTTAAATGTTTTATTGAGTGTGTACGATTGTAATACTACAGCTTTAGAAGGAAGTTTTAAAGCGTGTATCAAATGTAGACGCTACTGTCAGTGTGACAGCAAGTTAGTTCATTTGCGTGTTGAATGAACGGTAATCTGTAGCAGGTGTAAAATAGAAGAGGAGCCGGTTATTTAATAGCCAGCTTACACAATAGGAGGTTGCAGGTGTTCATGCAGCAAGGGAGAGTTCTGAATGAACGTGTCTTATACATAGACAGCTTACAGCTGCGTATTTCGACACGCGTAAATATTTCAAACGCTATTAAGAATGCCAGATTCATTGGAATCTGTGTTATTTGTTTTTAAAGAGCAGTAAATGGCTGAGGCCAGTATTAATGTCACTAATACGTGTAGAAAGACGTTCACACTCATTTTTGAGTATGAAAGAGTAATGTGAATGTCGTTAATTATTTATAAGGAGTTTATTTGTTTATATTAGATTTTGTTAATAAATTTACATCGTTCTTTTTATACATCGTGGTGTTGAGTGACATATTTTAGTTATAAGGAGGAGATTGTGTTACGGAATCCTATTCAGGTGAGGCGTCCCTTTTACCCTATACTACCCGAGAATATGGTGAGAATTTGCATTCTACCATCCTTTAATTTTGTTTTATCCATAACACGATCATAGCTGCTGTGTGTGATCATGGAGCGCTTGTAGGTAGGTCTTTGAGGGTTTTACGAGCCGGGAACTTTCAAGATTCTACGATCCTACCCACCTCCGGATTTCCAGCAAGAGGCTCTGTGATTTATACGGGTACAGTACCATTGAAATAGCTAGCTTTCTAGTGAAATCTACCGAAAACAAGCAATTTGTATTCAATTTGCCGCGTATTACCAAGTCAACAACACATCGCCAATAGTTACCTAGGTTACCAGAAGACTTAGAAAAGAAAAAAAGAAATTGCCAAAAGTATTGTTCCGTGCACGTAGTTCAAATTTCAAGGCAACAAATTACTTACCACCTTTATTTATTTCCTCAATCCAATACAAAACTACAAACATCTTACCACTGCGCCTCTTCTCTGGTCACTGTTTTGGATCAACAAATCTCTGAGAAAGACAACACAGCTATCATTCTTGCTATTGATCCAGACCTGGTCAAGAAGGCCATCAGCCGAAAGAGATTCGAGTTCCAGAGAGCTCTCGCATGACTTAAGCCGGTCAAACTAACGAGAGCAATGCGGTGCAGCGGATCTGACTGCGCCCGCCACACTACACCCTCCTTCGAGCTGTTGTCCCAAAACAGGTTGTCTTATCCCAGGAGTGTTGAAGTGTCTCTACGTCAAGTTCATGAGAAGTGAGAATATCCTCCCTCTTCTATCTGGAGCCCTTAGGTTCGTAGACGCAAACTAAGAGGTAAACTGCAGTGTCCTTAAACAGCATTTCAATCATGCTTTTTACTGTTCTTCAATGAAATCCGTCGAACCCGCAACCCAGATTCTGAATGGCAAGCTCCCTTAATCCCAAGCGGGTTAGATGACGTCCCAAGTTGATGAAACTCTTCCAAACGGCACGAAAAGTTGGCTTCTCGCAGGACCACCTGTTTGTGACAAGTTAGAAGAGGCTCCTATCGTTCCGAAACAGGTGCCTGGATTCTCCAACTATGGGACTCTGGTGTTCCGGATGTTCATTAACCCCGAACTTGCTCCTAAAGACCCTTGTGATTACTGTTGTCATCTGGAGATCAGAAGCAACACAGTGTGCCAGTGCATATTCCGATAGAACAGTGACGATTTCGTGGTGGATAACGTTTGCTACTCCATGGGATATACTAGAGTTTGCTGCTGCACAACCCTTCGAAAGACATTGTTTGGGGATTACAAGCCCGAAGAATCAGATCCTCTTTCGGTCTGTTGCCTCCTTTATAAGGTGCCAGTCGATTGATGTGGACAACTCGAGGTTTTTCGTTGGAATGTTTCATAATCCTTTAGATTATATCATTTATCCTAGTCACAATCTTGCAAGTGTCATCCCAAGACCGTTAGAGTTTCGGGGAGTACCCACGACGTCTCCTTGGGTTAAACAACCACACGATGTCTCCAGGCTGATAATCTCCCCTGTCCGCCTTGACATCATAACGTGTCTTCATTTGATCATTCGCATGCTGTATGTTACTACTGACTCTGTCATGATTGTCATCAATACGTTTTTAAGTCTTGAGACGTTAACATGACCCACCATATCTTCATCTGGCTAGCATCCGAACTGAAGATTGCACGGCAACCGAAGATCTCGACCGAAGAGAACGCTTGAATGTGTCTGTCCAGTGGTCTCATGTACGGAGCTACGATATGCCAATAAAAACAAAACCGGGTGATGGTCCCAATTTCGCTGAAGTTCTGAGACGACTTTCGACAGGAAGTTTCCAATTGTCTTGTTCATGCACTCCACCATCCCATAAGACTGCGGATGCAGGGCTGTAGTTACCGTCTTTCGGATCCCCAAAATTCTACAAATCTCTGTGAACAGTTGTTACTCAAAATTTCGCCCCTGATCCCAATGCAGTTCCAGTGGGATCCCGAAGCGACTGATCAATTCCTTGTCCAAATCTTAGGCGATGATAACCGCTTTTTAGTTAGGTAGGGCGTATGCTTCAACCCACTTGCTGAATAATCCAGTGCGGCTAATATGTACCTGTTCCCTCCTTCCTAAGAGAGGAAGGGTCCAACTATATCAATCCCAATCCTTTCAAACTGTGATCCAACGTTGTACTGTCGCATAGGGGCTATCCTCCGTTTCTGGAGACCGTTGGCGAAAGCACATGTCTCATATTTCCTGCACCAATCCTTGACATCTTTCCTTGCATTAGTCCAATAGAATCTTTCACGTGTCTTCTTCATAGTCTTACGCACACCTCTGTGTCCTTCTGAGACTCCATCGTGAAGAGGCTTCAGGATTTCAGGTACCTCTTCTCGGGAACAAGGAGCTGCAGTCTCTTCCGTATTCCATATGCGGATTCCAAGACACGCCTCAGAACCCCGTCTTCTGTGGTAATCGAGTCCCCTTGGCCCAGTAGGCCTTCAAGGTCGGAGAGAGGTGAGCTACTTCATTCTAAGACGGCCTTCCTCCTATTCTCTTCCAGCCCTCTACGATCATCAGGTCAGGGTCTGCCTCCTGGTCCTTCATCATTTACACATCCAGCCAAGAGTCATTAATGGCGGTCATTCGTAAAACGGTGGCAGCTTTGCCCTTCCCTCTGAAACACCTTGATCAAGTGTCCGCATTTTGGTGGCTATTGCCAGACCGGTGTTCCGATGCAAAGTCGTAATCTTGGAGTCGCTCAATGCACCTGGCTACCTGACCTTCTGAGGCCTAGAACCCCAAAAGCCTCGTCAAGGACGCATGGTCCGTTCTAAGTAGGAACTTCCTTTCATACAGATATACCTTTATGAAAGTGTTCTACATCCTTCACAACAGCACCGGTTGCGTAACGCGATTAAAGAGAATCGTCGGGGGAAATTGAGCGCCGGTGTGATTTTGTTGCACCATAACGCAACACCTCACAAGGCCCGCCAAACGAACTGCTGCAGCGTTTCAAGTCGGAGGTCTGGCAACATCCACCCTACAGTCCCAACCAAGCGCCATGTGACTTACATCTGTTCGGTAAGCTCAAAACGGAGCTCGATGGTCGGCGTTTCCAGACCGCTGTCTCCGTGTGGTTGCAGGAACTTTCTATGCATCTGGCATCGACAAGTTGGTTGTGCGTTCGCAGAAATGTTTGGAGTCTCTTGGAAACAATGTGGAAAGGTAACGTTACATTGTATGTCGTTATAGTCATGTTGCTGTTGTATAGGTGGTGTAATAAATGGCCATAACTGGGAAGTGCAACTTATTTTTTGATCTGCCTTTGTATTAGAGGAGCTATATGAGGCCTTTGGAACGAGGGTGCTAAGAGTACTTTACATATTCCAAAGCACTTGGTGTGCAGTGATATATCTGCCTTTTTATCTTCTTTGAGTACAACTTCAGATGTTCTGATGAGCTTAGTTTGAGACTAGCTCTAGAGTTAACGAACCTGTAAATAAGTGTATATTTAAGTGATATGAGCTACAGATAGGACTGTAGTTTCGTAAGCTCAAAATATAATAAAGCATTCTGATTTGAAATGGCGATGTCGCGCCATTAACATTGTCACTCTAGCGGAGGTGTGTGGCCGGTTGACTCAAGGTCAAGCCGCATGTTACGAGCTGATATTACCCATCATTCCTAGTGATTCTTATAGCGAGCCTACTGCAGTTTTTCTTTTAGACACACGACAGATTGTTCCCATGAATGTTTGATTCAATGCTAAATTATCATACAAATTGAGGTCATAGCTGATCGCTGGAATTTATGGTAAGACCGTTACGTCACTCTTCTATGCTTACGACAGTTATATGATGTTGTTTTCATGAGTTTTCATGAGTTTGTGATCTATAGGAGGAAATTATTGTAGGATAAATAAACCTATCCTGGGCCAAGGGCTAATGCGCAAGATGGCCGCACGCAACTGAACTCTTAAATGGCGGGCTTTTCAAATAATTATTTATTCGTTATTGACCATGAATTATATATTTTTATTTGTTTATTTATTTCATTTTTATTTATTTATTCGTTAATTCCCCATGTTTTATTAAGGCCCTTTATTCTCTTTTCCCCAAGCACACTATGCTTACTCTTTCTATCCTCCATCCACTTCTTTCTTGGTTGTCTCTCTTTGGGAGTTTGCTCAAAATTCAGTTGTCTTTCTCTGTATGTGCTCCTGTCTGCCAGGTCTTCTGTAGAGATGTTTAGTTTCTTGAGGTGTTCCACGGTTTCCTTTACCCAATTGGTTTTTAGTGTACTATTCGTAACTACATATATTAAAATCTTTCTTGGTCAGTCTCCGGTCATCCTATGTATATGTCCATAAAATTTTGCCCTCCTTTTCCTTATGTTGTTTGTAATCGCCTCTGTCTGTTTGTACAGTTCTATTGTCGGTGTCTTTATTTAATTATATACATACATATATATTTTTATTATTTACTTTTTGATTAAACAACTTATATTAAGTAGATATTATTATTACTATTTATGTATTTATTTAATTGCCTTTATTTAATTATTTAATATTATTATTCATTTATTTTTTATTTATTACTATTGTTATATTTAGATTCATGCCAAAAGAGCACAAGTATACATTTTTAAAAGTTCAGTCTTTCAGTTTTTTTAATTTAATGTATTATTTTTAGCACAGGCCTACTACAGAAGATGGCTACCACGCGCAAACACTTACATAAATGACGTGTTACCCTAATCTACCTAAACTAAAAAGCTAAGACAAAAAGTCCAAATACATAGTTAAAATGAATATAGGCTTAGTATTATTCTTTAACTTAATAAAGAGACCGTAGATAGCGGGTTCCTTACTAAAAACAGAACGAGGTGCATGTTTGCTATACAGTACTTTGACTTGGAAGTAGAGATGGGAACGTTTCACCCCAGTGATACAAGGGATAAACTCCTCTGTTAAGGACAAAGGATCCAGGGCGCACCATCAAATAATGCTAAAATTTCTATACCACATTTCTCGCTGAGTCGACAATAATATAGCAGGTACAAATACAAAACATTTACCATTTTGAATCCAAGTCCTGCTGATTCCATTGAATTACTAATTATTGAAAATAGTCTTGTAGTTTTCTCAAAGCACTTTTATCTGCCCTTCATCCAAGAGACAAAACCATGTCTTAAAAATACTGTCCAGTGGTCATATGAAGTAATCCAATATCGAGTCTCAAATCAGGAAATAGACTCCATAACACAGCCCAATTTAGATCTTGGTAGGTCGCAAAAATACAAATTTTCTTTGTATGCTACTTCCCCTATTCCTTCTTCCCTACTACACCCACTAGTACAGAGAAGCATAACTTCTTGCCGTCATGTTTCTAATAAGAAGAATAATTGTGTTCCTTTCGAGTACATGAGGTCTTTAAAATTTGACGGGCCATTATTCTACGCAAATGTATTTTGACCGAATCCTTGCTGTCTAAAGCCCTACCTCACTCTGAAAAATCTTATATATCTTCCTAAGTTGGTGTATTCATTATTTTTCCTGTGTTCTCCAACCGCTGAGTGTCAGTCGTGTTTTGAGGCATATCATTGCTCCTTGTACGAACATGTGTTAAGTCTCCTTCCACTCTATCAATTGACTGAAGTTGTAACTACTACTATAACTTAAAGAATGTAAAAATATCTGAGGCTGGAATTACTTTACAAAGTGGTGTATGTTTTCGATTCTGGAACTCTCTCATCACTTCTGTAAGCTATTTAATTCACCAATAACACCATAGATTATATCCATATTTGCTTGCAATCGGTCTTAAAAGTGAGATAGGACCCCACTCTACAGAACTGCCTACCTGAGACCTTGGTTTGTTGAGCATAGGCATAGGGTGTATCCTTCTTAAAAATCATGCTTCCCTAATTATTTCTTCCCATATGCATTCATTACCTCATTTATTCATTATGATTGTGGAATCACCTTATTTAACAGTACAAATTGTGGGGATGTTTCTAGAATCATGTGTTCGTTTAGATTCTTGGGATTATCTTTCTTGGCTACAATGGACTTGTAATCAGAAGAGCTGTGCCATTTGAAATGAGGTGTAACATCTTTGGATCTGTTTCTATGTTGGTGAAACGATGGCCATTGTCATGCGTGTCGTCACAAATTGCTGAGTGATCGTTGTCTTTTATTGTATTTTGTGTTCTTTATATCGTGTTGTAAACTGTCTTGCATCTTGACCTACCTAGATACCTTTACATCCTTCTTCTTTGAATGTGAACAAATACACACCTGACTTTCAATGTGGGTTTTTCTTCATAAGGTTGCTGTTATGTATGTGCTTACCGAGTGTGTTGTTCATTCTGAATGCTATATTGAGTCCTTGTTTCTCGAAAATATTCGTTATTCTTTTGTGTCTTTATTTACGAATTGAACAGCACATAATTTCCTCTTTTGGGAGGCACGTTATTAATGTCCCCTACTTTGTTTAGATGTTTCATTAACATTCAGTTTACTTGTTGCATGTGAACTTGTTTTATCTTTTCACTGCCCTCAATAGGATCCGGACTAACCACGGGGTCTGTGCTGAATCACTCTTCAAATGGGGTAAAATTCCTTCTCCACAATGTGACTGCGGTGCTCCTTCACAGTCAGTTCACCACATTGTTCACGAATGCCATAGAAGAGCATATCAGGGTAATCGGTCTGACTTCCTGTTGGCAAAACCTACAGCATTGCAATGGATACAGAATTTAGATTTATAGATATAAGCCTGCCTTGTCATGTGTCCCTGTAAGTATGTATATATCAATGTTTATGTGTGTATATATTTATCTTGCATGCCTGTTGTCTGTATGTCATACGATAAATAAATAAATAAATCGTTTCATTTTATTTTTTATGTTCTGGATTGACAGAGGAATACCGCCTCAACGTCGTTGCCTTCTTTAAAAAAAATGTCAACTAAATAACCTAGTAAATTTATTATAATACATTAAAAGTCAATACTGCAATCCATGCCTAGTCGGCTTTCTCCTGGCACCTACTCTCACATGCTTAAGGCTATACTGTAATACACTGTTTAGAGCACATAGATGTCTTGACCTATACTATAACACAATATTTAAAGTACTTGCATAAAGTGGTAATTGTTTTGGTTTTAGAGTACCTAAAGCTCATGTTAGACTTTATGCATGTATCAAACTATATTGTACTACTCTACAGGACCTGTCTACCGAATGTTCTCCTCTCTACAAGTCTTGTCTACCCACACTGGGTAAGCTGGTCTTCTGAAAAGGTAAGAACATACCGGATTTTACTTCCTGCATTTTTGGATCAGGAGGATGCTATTTACGCTTTTAGTTTGGGTTACAGAAGAATCATTTGGGCATTAGGACAAAGTGGAGGGGGGTTTGAAATAATGGATGTTCCTTACAAGACTCATTCACACTGTTATCACTGCGGCATGTGTACTTCCTCCAAGCATACTTCTACAAGACAGAAATAGCTCCCATCAACAGACTGACAAACGTTTCTTAAATACTTCAAGACAGAGAGAACTGTGAACGAGAAAGGATAATATGTGGGCTGTTAAATAGAAAGTTAATATAATATCTACTTCAATGACGAGACACATACAATAAGAGACACATCTGACATTACCAACAGAACTTTAAAACTTACAGCTATCCACGCTTAAAGCGGAAGATAATATTTTATATAAGTTGAACACTTACTCATTTAATGGATTTCCACTTCCATCACCTTTGCGTTCCTGGATTTCTTGTTTCTCATCCTAGGGATAAGACTGAATAATTCGTTTTTTTGCAATCACCTTAAACGTTTACAAACATAACATACCTTGTAATTGAACATCACTGCTCAGCTGAATTGAAGATATATACGCTTAACGACTTTCATACGGTCCATCACACCTTACTGCTAGAGATGAACATTAACCAGATAAGTGGTAATAATCCTCAGTTAAATTAAATGCTAGAGGGAGTCTATTGTAGAGTATGTAACATCAATATTGTTGCTATATTAAGCTAATAACTACAAGAATAATACGTCTGCTAGAGTACGGGAGCACATAATGGGTAACTAGTAAAACGTGATTGTGCCAACATATGCTAGCCTCACATAATGTACCGTTCTAAATGGCATATAAGATGCATCCCATAGTAGCTCAGTGAGAAGAGCAACATCGCACAAAGGCGGTGGTCGCGGGTAGAAGTATCGCATGGGACAGAAATTTCAATTCGCTGACCTTCAATCAAAATGGATTGTGCCGGGAGTGCAAAACACAACCAAACAGTTTTGTTTAACGTCTCACGGGCTAGTCTAGATTTTGGCTGGAACAATTATTTTCGTACAAATGGTCACCCTGCCTCAACATTCATGTGTCCTTCGTCCTAAACTGTTGGGACAATTTGCAAGGTATTCTCAATAGTTAAAACTCTGCAAATTTGCAAGGTATATGCCTTGTCTTGTGTGGGGTTTCACTTAGGACATCAAGCTTGGTGAGTTTTAATTCACGGGCCGTGAAAGCCAATATACCATCTATTCTCAATAGTGTTTACTGATACCATGAAGACATTCATGGACAACTGTCCCCATTCTAGAAGTGATTTTTCAACTTCAATTCAGCTACTGGCCCAGTGCTTGCTAATGCCGGCAAGGGAGGCAGCTAGATATTTGTCGTTGAGAAAACACAACAAGACACAATTGGCAGGAAGTGGTCAGTATTCACAGAACACCTAAAAGTCGCCAGCTTACGGAACAATACACTGCGCAGAGTTTTAGCGGCTTCGGTGGCGTTGTTGGTAGCATGCTGAGCTTCTTTTCCCAAGATCAATGTTTCAAAACCGGCCGAAGGCGTCATATTTCTTAAGAGCGTTAGAAATCCCTTAGTATGGCTTCCTTCGGAGAGGAGATAAAGCTGGCGGGTCCATGTAATGGATTTATGGCATGTAAATTAACCTTCCACTAACTACCATTGTGTGAAACTTAATTTGTAGGTTAGATTTCATTAACGCTCTACAAGCTCCAACGTTCGGCGCCAGGTGCTGGTTGCGGGGTCATCAGGTAACCAATTTTGCAGCTAAGTGTCGTTTAGGATAGCATTTGGAAGCAAAAGAAGGAACTACTTGTAATTGATTGTCCGCAGTCCTTACCAGAATAACAGATAACACATATTAATACAGCCGTCACAATTAACACAGGTTATCAAACAGATATTACACACACCCAAAAGTACACGGGACTACATGACCGCATTGTCGCAGCCCCTAAACTGAGGAACCAACCAACTAAGCGGAGCACATTCCTGACACGGATAAACTAATCATCTGCCTAGAGTACACACAGTTCAGGTCTTCAATGACTGAGCAACCAGCCAAGTAGCCTACATGGTCTTGTGATCATGACGTTCCAAGCCTCTAATGCAAGACATCCTATCACGGCTTTCCAGTCTGGCATCCACGGTCAAAAACCTTCTTGTTTGCTCAACTTTCTGATGTTTATTTATTAAATATCCATTAAAGTAAATGGAACCCTATTACACATAGTACATTAGGGTTGTAGTTTGTTACAAAATGAAAAATTAATTACATCATAAATTATGAGATTAATTTTTGAAAAATAAGATGAATAAAAGCTAAGAACTGCTTATAACAACATTTTTCGTGAATATGTGATAAAGTGGTTTTGAAAATTTCTAGTTGCAAACATTTAAGTGACAGTTCAAGTTGTATCTGGCTTTACCAAACACAGAGCATTCAAACAACAGGTGATCTATTGGTTGGGGGGAATCACAAAAACAGGAATAACCATCTACAATATTAATGTTAAAACGTTCGAATTAGAATTTAAAACGCTCGTGACCAGTTAAGAATTGGTAAGTTCAAAATCGGCTTCGGTGGCGTAGTTGGTAGCATGCTGAACTGCTGTGCCCAAGATAGCGGGTTCAAACCCCCGTTAAAAATCCTTCAGTATGCCTTCATTCGTATGGGGAAGTAAAGCCGGCAGTCCCATGTCATTGATGTATGGCATGTAAAAGATCCTTCCACAGACTAAACTTGTGTGAAGCTAAATTGTTAGGTTAGATTTTATCGGAACGCTCTATCTAAGTTCATTGATATCTGGTGGCGAAAGTTGGAACTACCTGAATTTGAACGGAATTTGTAGCCCACCCTAAGGGTGTCCGCTTGAAGCTACTACAGACTCAGGCGAGCCGAACATGTCCTCGGAAACCCCCGGCACTAAACGCCATACGATAAATATATAAATAAATAAATCGGCACAAACATCTTACACTGGAGCCTATGGTGAACTTCTGGAGAAAATATATTTCTTGTGTCAGATCCTTTTGTAGAACGGGCACAGTAGTTGTTCCTCTGACTTATGTGACTTCTAATTTGCCTCTTTGCATAACATATTGGGGACTTGTCGTATGAAGCTTGCATATTAGATGCTGCTGCTGTTTTTGCGAGTTGATCCGCTCTTTCGTTTCCAGGAGTTCCGATATGTCCTCGAACCCAGGTGAAACAACTTTCTGATAACTAGGAACATGATCAATCCCAAAGATTACATATTTTGAGTTTTTTTTTTCTTAAAGTAGCATGTGACCATTGGGTCACTTTTTGTGATATAACATGGAAATCCATTGTTAATATATTTCATCCTCAGATTCAAACGAACCATCCCTCGAGAGGCTGAAATTGTACGCATTTGAAACACTCGACGGAGCTGGGGCAGCCCAGAGGGTGTACTCATATCCTCCCCAACTAATTCTACCGTTCCTTCGGTAGTGTAATATGAGAGTTTATTAGAACTCAGAAACCCTTCCGTCTCAGTGCGCCATGTCGCCCCTCCATGTATTTGGGGGAACAAATAACATCACATATCAATTTAAATGCAGCTAATCAATATTTGTATCAAGTTACATTGGCGACGTACTCTTGTACTGTACTGTACATCCACTGCCCTTATACAAACATATAAGACTTTTTTTTCAGAACCGGCAGATAATCATACTAATATATAACAAGTAGTTCCGTGGATAACTATACAGCCTATTTTCATATATCCTACTTATGTTAATTGCCTCTATCAACATACAACATTTCAGTTTAAGTGCTGTAATAGATTCGTAGATATTGAGAACCGGATAAATATTTCGGATGGTTGCCATGTTGGATTTTATATATGTAGGTCCTAGAGTTATGTACTGTTACATGAAGATTATTGTGTTCGTGTAGCATTCAAACTTCAATCGCATGATTAGGACACAAGAAGTAACAAGGATATTTTAAAATTTCGCACAGCTGCCATCTTGTGGTTATGGAAACAATTGAAATAAAGTAGATGCCAGTGGATTAATATTCGTATAAGGATTTACTGTACCAAGTTTCACTGCACTCGGATGGTTAAATTGCGAGAAACGTCCATGTGTATATTTATATTTCGCGTCGCCGCCCTGTTGGATTTGTGATCACCAGGTTATTTAAAGTCCTATAGGTAAACTTAAGATCATAGCCCCTATGAACATAAAAAAATCAGTTTGATTGCTATAATAGATTCGTAGATATTCAGAGCCGTCTAAATAATTCGGATGGTCTCCATTTTGGATTGTTAAATGTATAGGCCATAGAGTCATGTACCATAAAAGGAAAATTATTGCGTAAGTTCATTATTCAATCTTTCACTTCGATCGCATGATTACGACACAAGAAATAAAAACTTAATTTTAAAATTCGCACAGCCGCCATCTTGAGGTTATGTAAACAATTGAACTAAATTAGATACCAGTGCATTACAATATTTATAAACATTTCCTGTACCATGTTTCATTGTGTTTGGATCATTAAATCGCGAGAAAGGTCTATTTAAAATTTTCAAATTCGCTATCCGCCATGTTCGTTTTGTAGTTAACCGGTTTTTGAAAGTATTATAGATGAACTTCCAGTAGTGCCCTTTATCTCCATACAAAATTTCAGGGTGATACCGCTAATAGTTTCAGAGATATAGAATGCCGGTGAAATATTTCGCACATCCGCCATCTTATTGTTATGTAAACAATTGAACGAATTTAGATGTCGGTGCATTACAATGTGTATAAACATATACTGTACCAATTGTTATTGCGTTTGGTTGGTTAAATCGCGAGAAACGTCTATTTAAATGTCGCAAATTCGCGTGGCCACCATGTTGGTTTTGTAGTTACCAGTTTTTCAAAGGTCACATAGGTGAACTTCTAGTAGTGCTCTTTATCCCCGTAATAAATTCCAGGGTGATATCGGGAATAGTTTCGGAGATATCGAATGCTGATTAAATATTTCGCACAGACGCCATTTTGGATTGGTGAGACGTAACAAAATTTGAAGGGCGCGGTCGGGGTCGCCCGGAATAGTGCTATGAACTTTCCGAGTTTCATTCAAATCGCTTCAGCCGTTTAAAAGTTATTAGGGGGACACACACACACACCTCACACACACACACACGCACACACACACGGACAAAAGGTGATCTCATAAGCCTATTTCTTCAAAATTGAAAATAGGCTAAAAATGAGATGGTGTCTGTCTGTCTGTCTGTCTGTCTGTCGTCCTGTCTGGTACTCAATCACGCAAGAACCACTGGTCCAATTGAAATGAAATTTTGCATGGATGTAGCTGATTTACTAGGTTTACACATAAGCTATTTTTGATTTCGATATGTAGCACTATTAAAAAATGGCGACCATTTTAGTGACGCGCCTACACCCTTTGGTTTCAAAATTTCATATTTCCATTTCAAATAAAAAGAGAAAGCTAAGAAATAGCAAACTTTTGATGGCACATACGAGCTTTAAAATGTAATTTCCTATCCGAAAGGTCCTTATCACATTTCCTGTATCTCCAACGGATAGCGAGTAAAACCTAAATTTGTGCAATAACACACGGTCAACACCGAGCGGTGCAGTCTATCTCTATCTATATATATACAAGCTGTACCCGGCATGCGTTGCATTGCCAATCAAAGAAAGTGTTGGCGTTGTAACTTTGTTGAAGTTCTTTTGGATTTCAAATATTTATTTATTTTCCGCTAACCACCTCTAAACTATTGTAAAATTGATTTACTATCTCAAAAAAAAAAAATGGGAGCGTGCTCAACAACTCACCAAAGTTTCATCGCAATGAAATAAATGGTATATGAACGCATACGGGACTTTGTTGAAATGATTCGAGCGGCGTCACCCATTTGTTGAATATACTCGTACGCTACCTATTGTAAAATGGATTTACTAAGTCGAAAACCTTCCCTCGCGTGTACACAACAACCCATGAACGTTTCATCGCAATCGGATGAATGGCATATGAACGCCTACGGGATTTTGTTTAAACGATTCACGCGCCTTCACTCATTTGTTGAATGTTTTGTGCGCCACCAATTGAAAAACGGTTTTACTAATTCACTCACTTTCGCAGGACTGTACTTTTCGGGCGATAACCCAGTTGTTAGGCCCCTTAAAACAACAATTATCATCATCATCAGGACTGTACTCTACTCACCAACGTTTTACCACAATCGGGTGAATGGTATATGAACGCTTACGGGACTTGGTTGAAACGATTCACGCGCTTTCGCTTATTAGTTGAATGTACTCGTGCGCTACCAATTGTAAAATGGATTTACTAAATCAGAAATCTTTGCGGGAGTGGAAACAACATTTCTCTAAATTTCATTGCAATCGCATGAATGGTGTATGAACACATACGATTTTTATAAAGATACGCGCGCCGTTACTCATTTGTTGAATCTACTTGTGCGCTACCTATTGTAAAAAGGATTTACTAAGTCAGAAACCTTTCCTGGAGTGTGCACAAAAATCCAACCAAAGATTCTTAGCAATCGGACGAATGGTATTTGAACGCTACGTGACTTTGTTTAAGCGATTCACGTGCCGTCGATCATTTGTTAAATCTACTTGTGCGATACCTATTGTAAAGTGGATGTACTAAGCCAGAAACCTTCCCTGAATTGTACACAACATCTCACACAAGTTTTATCGCTATAGGACGAATGGTATATGAACGCATATGGGACTTTGTTGAAACGCTTCGCGCGTCTTCGCTCATTTGTTGAATCTACTTGTGCGCTACCTATTGTAACATAGACTTACAAAGCCTGAATTTTTCCCTGGAGTGTACACAACAACTCACCCAAGTTTAGTCGCTATCGGACGAATGGTATATGAACGCATACGGGACTACCTAGGTATATTGAAACACTTCGCGCATCGTTGCCCATTCGTTTAATCTACTTATTCTATACCTATTGCGATACCTATTGTAAAGTGCATTTACTAACCCAGAAACATTCCCTGAAGTGTACACAACATCTCACCCAAGTTTCATCGCTATCAGACGAATAGTATATGAACGCATACGGGACTTTGTTGAAACGCTTCGCGCGTCGTCGCACATTTGTTCAATCTACTCGTGCCCTACTTATCATAAAGTGGATTTGCTAAGCCAGAAACCTTGCCTGAACTGTACACAACCTCTCACTAAAGTTTCATCGCTATCGGACGAATGGTATGTGAACGCACACAGGACATTGTTGAATCGATTCACCCGTCGCCACTCATTTGTTGAATCTACTCGTGCGCTACCTATTGTTAAGAGGATTTACTAAGCCAGAAACCTTCCCTGATGTGTACACAACAACTCACCTAAGTTTAGTCGCTGTCAGACGAATGGTATATGAACGCATACGGGACCATATTGAAACACTTCGCGCGTCGTCGCTCATTTGTTTAATCTACTTGTGCGATGCCTATTGTTAAGTGGATTTACTAACCCAGAAAGCTTCCCTGAAGTGTACTCAACATCTCACCCAAGTTTCATCGCTATCAGACGAATAGTATATGAACGCATACGGGACTTTGTTGAAACGCTTCGCGCGTCCTCGCACATTTGTTGAATCTACTCGTGCCCTACCTATCGTAAAGTTGATTTGCTAAGCCAGAAACCTTGCCTGAAGTGTACACAACCTCTCACCCAAGTTTCATCGCTATCGGACGAATGATATGTGAACGCATACAGGACTTTGTTGAAACGCTTCGCCCGTCGTCGCTCATTTGTTGAATCTACTCGTGCGCTACCTATTATTAAGTGGATTTACTAAGCCAGAAACCTTCCCTGATGTGTACACATCAACTCACCTAAGTTTAGTCGCTATCGGACGAATGGTATATGAACGCATACGGGACTATGTTGAAACACTTCGCGCGTCGTCGCACATTTGTTTAATCTACCTGTGCGATACCTATTGTTAAGTGGATTTACTAACCCAGAAAGCTTCCCTGGAGTTTACAGAACATCTCACCCAAGTTTCATCGCAATGGGATGAATGGCATATGAACGCATGTGGGACTTTCTTGATACAAATGCACGCCATTTTCTTGAAGCTACTCCCGCGCCATCTATTGTAAATTGGATATGCTACGCCTATAACTTTTCCGGGACTGCGCACAACAACTCACTAAAATTTGATCGCAATCGGATGAATTGTATATGAACGCATCGCCATTACGCATTTGTTTAAACTACTCGCGCGCTATGTATTTTGAAATGGATTAACTATGCCTATAAACCTCCCGGAAGTGTTTACAACAAAACTCACCAAAATTTGATTGCAATCGGATTAATGGTTTATGAACGCATAAAAGACGAACACACAGACATTCCTTTATATATGTATATAAGGTAAATGAAAGTTTGTCGTTTTTTTTCTGAATTTCTATGGAAATTTGAGTTATTTACGCGTTTCAGACTGTTTTATGATGGATGCGCGCGAAAATATATTTTTGTCTGTCTCTTTGTTTGTTTGTTTGTCTTTCGACAACTTTGTTCCCTTATAACTCGAGAACGGCTGAGTGTATCAACGTAAAATTTGGTACAGATCTAGCAGAGGCACGACACTAATCATTGATGTAACTCTTCTCCGTACCTCTCATAAAAGGGGGCCTTCCCCCTTATAATACAAGCTGAAATAGGCGTATAAGGACGAGACAAAGCTCATTTTCAGCCCCTCAATGTGAGAGACAAAACTCGGAAAGCCATATTTTAGGCCCTAAACCCAACCGTTTTTGAGATATCCCCAGAAAACTAATTTCATTTAATAAACTAATGTACGAATGCAAGCCGGTAACCATGGCAACATATTCTCAGAGGTCCATCTATTGCAATTCCATTAATTACATTAGTGTGAATGTTTGCGGACGGCTAGAACGTTATTACGGAACCAAATTAAGCTGTAAAATTCCTCAATACGTATAATGCGATTAAGAGGGTCAAGGGGTTCTCTAGATTTTTTTACGCGATTTACACCTGCGGGTGTGGTACGGCAGGTCTATTATATTCCTATCCCTAGATTACATTATTATTTTTAGTATTATGGCGTACAACGACGAGACAAAGCCCCACGGTGCCAGAAACAAAACTCGGGGGCCCTAAAGGGTCCTCGAAAACTACATTATAAAGCTCTAAAACTAACAGCTTCTGATATATTCCCAGAAAAGAAATTTAATTTAATTTAACAAACTAATGAAAGAATGCAAATCGGTAACCATGACAACATTATCTCAAGGGGAGGCATCCAACTTTCCATCTATTTATGTGAGAAGCAATGTCACTCCAGTTAATACATTTCTGTGAAAGTTTGCAAATGGCTATTAGTTTATCACGGAACCAACTTCGACTGTATATTCATCAATGCAATTAAGGGAGTCAAGGGGTAACCTAGAATTTTTTCACGGAATTTTCACGTGCAACATATAGTACAGAAGGTCTATTATATCTCCAAACAGCAACATTATTTTCAAAAATTCCTGAATTGAATCAGTATATTTTGCGGCCTTTAGGAATTTGGGCCATTTGAAGCTAAAGAACCTGAATTTTCATGCACCACAAGCCTTTATAATTTATGAAATGGGTCTTTCTGTGTATGGGGACCTAACACAACGTAGAGGGTCAGTTTTTATGTGACGTGTATTGCGTTTCGTCTACAAGGCTTTCAATTCTATTTCACGTCAGGAAGTACACGTTAGATGAATTTAGTTTGAGAGCACATTGTAACTCATCATTTTTTTTTTCTGTCGACATACGGGTTCATGGTAAGGATGATTTTGTTAAATACTGTGTGGTAGATTTACCCATACTTGTATATCTGGGTGATATGGTCTGTCTTTCTGTGTATCTTTATGTACGCCTATAACTCGTATTCGGATGCTTGGTGCAACGTAAAATTAGGTATGGTATCCATGAGAGTCAATACAGCAATAATTTATTAAATTCTTCACCGTACTTTTCATGCAGTAGAAAGGTGGATATAGGGAATAACTTCTCAAAATACATGCTAAAATAGGCGAAATATAAAAATTATCCTAGAAGGACGGCCAAAGCATATGTTGCGCTTCTCAATGTGAGACACAAAATTCGGGAGTCTATAAAGGGTCTCCGAAAACCACATTTTAAGGCCCTTAAATTAACAAGGTGTGTGATATTCCCGGAAAACTAACTTCGTTCTGATAATCTTATGAAGGAATGACAAACCGCAACATTGCAACATTAGCTCAATTGATAATGTCTGGTGTTAACAACGAACACCGTTCGAAGAACGGGTACTTCTGCTAGTACTTAAATAGATTCGTCATTATCTTACACAGCATGCACACATGTTAATTGACATATTTACCAACATTGTGCATTTACAACCTCAGAAATATAACACTTTCTGCTTAAGATATACCTTGAGTGACGTTCTGACCTCACTCCAGTCTGTAATTTATTATCGTATATAACTCCTTTTCAAGAGAATCCGTTTTTTCATACTATTTATTAACCCCTTCTTGAAAGTAGTTACTCTGCCCTATAGTTTCATGACTGTGGAGATTTTCGATTGTGACAACTTTCTGTGTTGAATTTTTCTTACAAGATTACTTTAAAATATACAATAAAAGTATTGTTAACATATTATGCTTCGTTACAACAATCCTGCATGATTCTCTCAGTTTCAACCCATTCAAGTATCTTATTACTCGTTTCTGCAATTTGAATAGTCTCCCCATTATTCCCAACCCAACCCATATCTCAATGTCGTATGATATATGTGAATGTATTAATCCATAGTAATCTGGTAACCGCATTTCGGTGCTCAACCCGGCAGTCGTCTCACTTTGTAAATGTCTTGCAAGTAACTTTGCAGCCGTGCGGATTCACCTACCCTCCTCAGTATTCCTAGTAGGGGCCATAACGAGACACCTCCCTCAACAATAGCAAGTTAACACTTGAAACATTCACACGGTTACTATTATTGTAAGCGCTTGCAGAGAAGTGAGACTTTCCCTCACCCGCGACCATAATCGTAACTATTTTTCTGTTACTTCTCGTTGTATAGTTTGTTCTCTAGTGAATTCAAAAATGGCTAATAAACTAGGGGAACAGGTTGTGGTATAGTAGGACGAGGTGGAACAATAATTAAAAAGAAACTGTGAGGCAGTTGATGATTTGTTGGAAGTTGGCAGTGCTAGTGAAGACGAAGAGGATCATATAAAATTTAGTGATTCAGTGCTACAGATATTTCTAGCGATTAACTGGATAATCCTTGTGCACAGTACTCGGGGAAAGATGGACACACAACTTGGTACATCCATTGCTCACCATACGTTGCAAAGAACAAACAATAGCATCTTGTTCGACGCCTTCCTGGATTAAAAGATGAGGCAAAAATTATGACCCCCGGCCGTGAAGGGTGGAGATTGATTTATCCTCCGGAAACCATTCAAGAAATAGTGGACTACACTAACATACAAATTTCAAAATTGCGTGAAAATTACGCACGAGAAGGGGATGCTCGAATCACTGTGAAAAAGTAACTGCATTATTTGGCCAATTTTATGACTCTGGCGTTTTGAACGTTTCTCATGTGAATGCAGACCTTTGGGCAATCTCTGCCACTCCTTTCTTGAACAATTCTAAAAGTCAGGGAAACCGTTGAAAAATTATTATCCACAATTACGTTCCTTCCAGTATTTTTAATAGGATGTGCTAGTCGTTTGACAACAGAGTAAGGTCCAAAGGATTGCTTTCCCATATAAACTTTGATTTTGTACTTATGCTTAATAAAGGTGAGCGTCCGCCAGAGAATATATTTAGATGCCATATTAAGAGTGCTCTGATTTACAAAGTTACATTATTCATATTGATCCGGCAAAATGACGGTATGTTTTTATGTAAATATCTATTAGATACTTCCCGAAAGCAAATAAACCTATTACCGTATTTTTCAAAACAATTATTTGTGTATAAAGCATCAAATTACGAAGATGTGCGAAAATCTCACCCGCGACCACTTACGTCGAAATATCTGCGCGACCACTGCCGGGTTAAGTATCTTGAAATTCACTTCAAGAGTTTTTGATGTGTAACATCTTTCTGCTCGGTTGCTTTACTTCAAGGTTTGGAGGCGCCATTACAGATATGCCTACAATAAATCATCTTCAAACTGTCATTCTCTGCTGTGAAAATATTCATTATATCATATTTGCTGAAAACAATTATGATTTATTAAATCTTACTACTTTTGCTGTATTCTTATTTAATGTAAGCACACGAGGTACTGTCGGCCAAAATACTGCCCTATTGTTTTATATTTGCAGAAAGGATTTGTCACTGGAGTTTTACAAGTAGTTATTGCAGACATAATAGTAATGAGAACTTACCCATGGTAAGAATCCTTCATATTTGCTGGCACACGGTAGCACTAAGAGTTCATTCTTTAAAAAATCGAGTAAGTAAAATGGGATTATTGGAATAACATGTGAGATGTAACACATCATATGCGACTACTGTAAGGCTCGTAAGTTTTATTTTAATCTTCTACATATTTCATTAATATTCTCTTCCCATGATAAATTGTACAGCTCCTGCCACCTGTTGTATGTCATCGGTATCACAGTGAAATGTTCGATGCAAAGGCCTGACGGGATTTCTTGGTTACTGGCCTTGGCAGGCCGCGCATGAGAACGAGTCTAGCCCTCGAGTAACATCAGGGGAGGGTAGTGCACCGCCCTGCCCCTCACTGTCAGTTTGGCACGTTGGCTGGAATGGTGAGGACAACTGCGCTAATTGTGAGCATGTTGTGCTGAATAGCGGCTGTCATAATTCTGTGCATTTAATACATATCACTACTATCCACTCTCCTATTTCAAAAAAAGATACGAACCTTACAGTAGTCGCGTATGATGTGCAACATCTGACACGTTATCCTATTCGTATACTACACAGCTTGGACATTCTTAAAATGTTAATTTACACTCCATTTTCATACTGGTACTATGATGAATGTATAAATTGAATTGGAGATATGCTACTGTCACATTTGTGGCGCAGCGGTCAAGCTGTTAGTCTCTCACCAAGGTAGACCGGGTTTGATTCCCGGTCAATACATGTGAGATTTTCGAATTGAAATGCCATGTCTTGTGGTTTGCATTCCACGTAAAAGGGAGGTACCGAGGATCATGATCGTGAGATTAACGGACACGCAAAACTACAAGCTTCCTTCCTTCCTTTTACATTAATAATTCATAATAACAAAGTGACACACAACGTCGACAGTACTCTCAAATACTGTGAGCACATTCCTCAGTAACTATTACATTCATTATTCTCAAGGCTCTCATACAGTTCGTCGTAAACAATCAAAACATGGCTTCCTACAATCATGAAACGACCTAGTCTCACATATGATGAAAATGCAGCTTTTATTCCACTCATATAACAACATTCTGTTATGCATTTAATATCTGACTACTCACCCACAGCTTGACAATAATGCTGCTTACTTAAATGTCATTTGTCGTCTTTGTAATACCCCATGTGATATTCAACCTTGAACGTGAAGCTTCATAAACTGCTCAATGACAAATGTTAGTCAGTGAAACATTTGTCACTGTGCTCGTCAAACCAGTGCCTGCTAAATGCACTGCCTACTGTATTGCCATAACATTCTCGCGCTACAGAGCACACACTGCCTTGTTTCCAATACACACATTTTCAATTGTACATCCGGCTGGCAGTGCGTCTTCGATTCCCTCCAATCCACTTCCGTTCGATCCACTTCCGCCCGATTCACTTCCGTCCCATTTTTCTGGCAGTGCGTCTTCACTTCCGTCCCCAATTTTCAAAATCCCTCCCACAAAACTATCCAGCAATCGAGCGGAAAGATGTTGCACATCAATAACGCTGCGTTCCGCGGAAACGTCAAGAAAGCACAGTAAAATACCCACTTCTCAAATTATGAAACCCCAAATAATTAACTTAGGCTATATCACTACTCCTACAGAATTATACAGGTTATGAAACACCAGTTTAGGGAGGTGAAGCTTAGTGAATTAGTAACTACAATCAATATGTTTTCTTTTTCTTCCAGAGACTGTTTATTATAATTTATCTTAAAATGGGCTATAAAAATATTACAAGTTATTAAAAAATGAAGCTATGTAAAATACCGGTAATATTTAAATTTACGATATGTTGAGAATTAGGTATCACATTACTTGCACCCGCCTCGCTGCGTAGTAGCTAGTCATTCTTGGCAGTCACCGCGGAGGCCTGGGTTCAATTCCCGGCTCTGCCAAGAAATTTAATTCTAGTCTGAGGGCTGAAACGGGCTACACTCAGCCTCGTGAGGCAAAGGAGAGAAGAGGTGGGTTCTTTTCCTACCTCAGCCTTCCTGGAAGTGGTTTTCCGTGGTTTCCCCACCTCTACTCCAGACAAATGCAGGGATGGTACCTAACTTAAGGCCACGACTGTCTCCTTCCCAATCCTCACCTCAATTCGAAATACACACGCCCAAGTACACGGGTCTGAATGACCACGTTGTCCAATCCTCTTCCGCTTCCAACCCAAATCCTACCTCGATTGTAAATACACACACTATTACAGACATTTCCTTAATGTAAAAATCGTACACAGTTCGCTGAATCACACACCTGTCAAAGTCATCTACGGCTGTCACTGTTTTAGGAACCTGGTGATGTTTACCAGGTGTACTAAAGGAGGTACCTTCCTCCTCGCACCGAGAACCTTCTTTGATGATTCTCCTAACAGTCGTTTTCGATATACCTGTCGCTTTTGCTACTCGCTCTTGTACCTTTTTTAAAGGTATGGACACAGTACCAGGCACTGCTTCACTTTTCATGAAAGTGTTAATATTATACACCTCTTCCCGCGTTTGGCTGTGCAGTGTTTTTGAAGAAAGCTTCGATAGAATAGTCGGCATTGCAGTTGCTCAATGTTTATATCGAGCTTTAGTCAATGCAATTAACTTTTAATTTGTAGCACTAGCGCTACGTAGCCTACTTTCATAAATTTCCCGGTAGAACAAGAAATACACGCAAGCGTCACAAGGAGAGTTTTCAGTTATCACACCGAGAACAGCGAAGCTCATAAGGCGACAGACACGTCTCTACAGGCTGAGGAACAGCGAAGCTCATAAGGCGACAGACACGTCTCTACTGGCTGAGGAACAGCGAAGCTCATAAGGTGACAGACACGTCTCTACTGGCTGAGGAACAGCGAAGCTCATAAGGCGACAGACACGTCTCTACTGGCTGAGGAACAGCGAAGCTCATAAGGCGACAGACACGTCTCTACTGGCTGAGGAACAGCGAAGCTCATCAGGCGACAGACACGTCTCTACTGGCTGAGGAACAGCGAAGCTCATAAGGCGACAGACACGTCTCTACTGGCTGAGGAACAGCGAAGCTCATAAGGCGACAGACACGTCTCTACTGGCTGAGGAACAGCGAAGCTCATAAGGCGACAGACACATCTCTACTGGCTGAGGAACAGCGAAGCTCATAAGGTGACAGACACGTCTCTACTGGCTGAGGAACAGCGAAGCTCATAAGGCGACAGACACATCTCTACTGGCTGAGGAACAGCGAAGCTCATAAGGCGACAGACACGTCTCTACTGGCTGAGGAACAGCGAAGCTCATAAGGCGACAGACACGTCTCTACTGGCTGAGGAACAGCGAAGCTCATAAGGTGACAGACACGTCTCTACTGGCTGAGGAACAGCGAAGCCCATAAGGCGACAGACACGTCTCTACTGGCTGAGGAACAGCGAAGCTCATAAAGCGACAGACACATCTCTACTGGTTGAGGAACAGCGAAGCTCATAAGGCGACAGACACGTCTCTACTAGCTGAGGAACAGCGAAGCTCATAAGGCGACAGACACATCTCTACTGGCTGAGGAACAGCGAAGCTCATAAGGTGACAGACACATCTCTACTGGCTGAGGAACAGCGAAGCTCATAAGGCGACAGACACGTCTCTACTGGCTGAGGAACAGCGAAGCTTATAAGGCGACAGACACGTCTCTACTGGCTGAGGAACAGCGAAGCTCATAAGGCGACAGACACGTCTCTACTGGCTGAGGAACAGCGAAGCTTATAAGGCGACAGACACGTCTCTACTGGCTGAGGAACAGCGAAGCTCATAAGGCGACAGACACATCTCTACTGGCTGAGGAACAGCGAAGCTCATAAGGTGACAGACACATCTCTACTGGCTGAGGAACAGCGAAGCTCATAAGGCGACAGACACATCTCTACTGGCTGTGGGACAGCGAAGCTCATAAGGCGACAGACACATCTCTACTGGCTGAGGAACAGCGAAGCTCATAAGGCGACAGACACGTCTCTACTGGCTGAGGGACAGCGAAGCTCATAAGGCGACAGACACGTCTCTACTGGCTGAGGAACAGCGAAGCTCATAAGGCGACAGACACATCTCTACTGGCTGAGGAACAGCGAAGCTCATAAGGCGACAGACACATCTCTACTGGCTGAGGAACAGCGAAGCTCATAAGGCGACAGACACGTCTCTACTGGCTGAGGGACAGTGAAGCTCATAAGGCGACAGACACGCCTCTACTGGCTGTGGAACAGCGAAGCTCATAAGGCGACAGACACATCTCTACTGGCTGAGGAACAGCGAAGCTCATAAGGCGACAGACACATCTCTACTGGCTGAGGAACAGCGAAGCTCATAAGGCGACAGACACGTCTCTACTGGCTGTGGAACAGCGAAGCTCATTAGGCGACAGACACATCTCTACTGGCTGAGGAACAGCGAAGCTCATAAGGCGACAGACACGTCTCTACTGGCTGAGGAACAGCGAAGCTCATAAGGCGACAGACACGTCTCTACTGGCTGAGGAACAGCGAAGCTCATAAGGCGACAGACACGTCTCTACTGGCTGAGGAACAGCGAAGCTCATAAGGCGACAGACACATCTCTACTGGCTTAGGAACAGCGAAGCTCATAAGGCGACAGACACGTCTCTACTGGCTGAGGAACAGCGAAGCTCATAAGGCGACAGACACGTCTCTACTGGCTGAGGAACAGCGAAGCTCATAAGGCGACAGACACGTCTCTACTGGCTGAGGAACAGCGAAGCTCATAAGGCGACAGACACATCTCTACTGGCTGAGGAACAGCGAAGCTCATAAGGCGACAGACACATCTCTACTGGCTGAGGAACAGCGAAGCTCATAAGGCGACAGACACGTCTCTACTGGCTGAGGAACAGCGAAGCTCATAAGGCGACAGACACATCTCTACTGGCTGAGGAACAGCGAAGCTCATAAGGCGACAGACACATCTCTACTGGCTGAGGAACAGCGAAGCTCATAAGGCGACAGACACGTCTCTACTGGCTGAGGAACAGCGAAGCTCATAAGTTGACAGACACATCTCTACTGGCTGAGGAACAGCGAAGCTCATAAGGCGACAGACACGTCTCTACTGGCTGAGGAACAGCGAAGCTCATAAGGTGACAGACACGTCTCTACTGGCTGAGGAACAGCGAAGCTCATAAGGCGACAGACACATCTCTACTGGCTGAGGAACAGCGAAGCTCATAAGGCGACAGACACGTCTCTACTGGCTGAGGAACAGCGAAGCTCATAAGGCGACAGACACGTCTCTACTGGCTGAGGAACAGCGAAGCTCATAAGGTGACAGACACGTCTCTACTGGCTGAGGAACAGCGAAGCCCATAAGGCGACAGACACGTCTCTACTGGCTGAGGAACAGCGAAGCTCATAAGGCGACAGACACGTCTCTACTGGCTGAGGAACAGCGAAGCTCATAAGGCGACAGACACATCTCTACTGGCTGAGGAACAGCGAAGCTCATAAGGTGACAGACACGTCTCTACTGGCTGAGGAACAGCGAAGCTCATAAGGCGACAGACACATCTCTACTGGCTGAGGAACAGCGAAGCTCATAAGGCGACAGACACGTCTCTACTGGCTGAGGAACAGCGAAGCTCATAAGGCGACAGACACGTCTCTACTGGCTGAGGAACAGCGAAGCTCATAAGGTGACAGACACGTCTCTACTGGCTGAGGAACAGCGAAGCCCATAAGGCGACAGACACGTCTCTACTGGCTGAGGAACAGCGAAGCTCATAAAGCGACAGACACATCTCTACTGGTTGAGGAACAGCGAAGCTCATAAGGCGACAGACACGTCTCTACTAGCTGAGGAACAGCGAAGCTCATAAGGCGACAGACACATCTCTACTGGCTGAGGAACAGCGAAGCTCATAAGGTGACAGACACATCTCTACTGGCTGAGGAACAGCGAAGCTCATAAGGCGACAGACACGTCTCTACTGGCTGAGGAACAGCGAAGCTTATAAGGCGACAGACACGTCTCTACTGGCTGAGGAACAGCGAAGCTCATAAGGCGACAGACACGTCTCTACTGGCTGAGGAACAGCGAAGCTTATAAGGCGACAGACACGTCTCTACTGGCTGAGGAACAGCGAAGCTCATAAGGCGACAGACACATCTCTACTGGCTGAGGAACAGCGAAGCTCATAAGGTGACAGACACATCTCTACTGGCTGAGGAACAGCGAAGCTCATAAGGCGACAGACACATCTCTACTGGCTGTGGGACAGCGAAGCTCATAAGGCGACAGACACATCTCTACTGGCTGAGGAACAGCGAAGCTCATAAGGCGACAGACACGTCTCTACTGGCTGAGGGACAGCGAAGCTCATAAGGCGACAGACACGTCTCTACTGGCTGAGGAACAGCGAAGCTCATAAGGCGACAGACACATCTCTACTGGCTGAGGAACAGCGAAGCTCATAAGGCGACAGACACATCTCTACTGGCTGAGGAACAGCGAAGCTCATAAGGCGACAGACACGTCTCTACTGGCTGAGGGACAGTGAAGCTCATAAGGCGACAGACACGTCTCTACTGGCTGTGGAACAGCGAAGCTCATAAGGCGACAGACACATCTCTACTGGCTGAGGAACAGCGAAGCTCATAAGGCGACAGACACATCTCTACTGGCTGAGGAACAGCGAAGCTCATAAGGCGACAGACACGTCTCTACTGGCTGAGGAACAGCGAAGCTCATAAGGCGACAGACACGTCTCTACTGGCTGAGGAACAGCGAAGCTCATAAGGCGACAGACACGTCTCTACTGGCTGAGGAACAGCGAAGCTCATAAGGCGACAGACACATCTCTACTGGCTTAGGAACAGCGAAGCTCATAAGGCGACAGACACGTCTCTACTGGCTGAGGAACAGCGAAGCTCATAAGGCGACAGACACGTCTCTACTGGCTGAGGAACAGCGAAGCTCATAAGGCGACAGACACGTCTCTACTGGCTGAGGAACAGCGAAGCTCATAAGGCGACAGACACATCTCTACTGGCTGAGGAACAGCGAAGCTCATAAGGCGACAGACACATCTCTACTGGCTGAGGAACAGCGAAGCTCATAAGGCGACAGACACGTCTCTACTGGCTGAGGAACAGCGAAGCTCATAAGGCGACAGACACATCTCTACTGGCTGAGGAACAGCGAAGCTCATAAGGCGACAGACACATCTCTACTGGCTGAGGAACAGCGAAGCTCATAAGGCGACAGACACGTCTCTACTGGCTGAGGAACAGCGAAGCTCATAAGTTGACAGACACATCTCTACTGGCTGAGGAACAGCGAAGCTCATAAGGCGACAGACACGTCTCTACTGGCTGAGGAACAGCGAAGCTCATAAGGTGACAGACACGTCTCTACTGGCTGAGGAACAGCGAAGCTCATAAGGCGACAGACACATCTCTACTGGCTGAGGAACAGCGAAGCTCATAAGGCGACAGACACGTCTCTACTGGCTGAGGAACAGCGAAGCTCATAAGGCGACAGACACGTCTCTACTGGCTGAGGAACAGCGAAGCTCATAAGGTGACAGACACGTCTCTACTGGCTGAGGAACAGCGAAGCCCATAAGGCGACAGACACGTCTCTACTGGCTGAGGAACAGCGAAGCTCATAAGGCGACAGACACATCTCTACTGGTTGAGGAACAGCGAAGCTCATAAGGCGACAGACACGTCTCTACTAGCTGAGGAACAGCGAAGCTCATAAGGCGACAGACACATCTCTACTGGCTGAGGAACAGCGAAGCTCATAAGGTGACAGACACATCTCTACTGGCTGAGGAACAGCGAAGCTCATAAGGCGACAGACACGTCTCTACTGGCTGAGGAACAGCGAAGCTTATAAGGCGACAGACACGTCTCTACTGGCTGAGGAACAGCGAAGCTCATAAGGCGACAGACACGTCTCTACTGGCTGAGGAACAGCGAAGCTTATAAGGCGACAGACACGTCTCTACTGGCTGAGGAACAGCGAAGCTCATAAGGCGACAGACACATCTCTACTGGCTGAGGAACAGCGAAGCTCATAAGGTGACAGACACATCTCTACTGGCTGAGGAACAGCGAAGCTCATAAGGCGACAGACACATCTCTACTGGCTGTGGGACAGCGAAGCTCATAAGGCGACAGACACATCTCTACTGGCTGAGGAACAGCGAAGCCCATAAGGCGACAGACACGTCTCTACTGGCTGAGGGACAGCGAAGCTCATAAGGCGACAGACACGTCTCTACTGGCTGAGGGACAGTGAAGCTCATAAGGCGACAGACACGTCTCTACTGGCTGTGGAACAGCGAAGCTCATAAGGCGACAGACACATCTCTACTGGCTGAGGAACAGCGAAGCTCATAAGGCGACAGACACATCTCTACTGGCTGAGGAACAGCGAAGCTCATAAGGCGACAGACACGTCTCTACTGGCTGTGGAACAGCGAAGCTCATTAGGCGACAGACACATCTCTACTGGCTGAGGAACAGCGAAGCTCATAAGGCGACAGACACGTCTCTACTGGCTGAGGAACAGCGAAGCTCATAAGGCGACAGACACGTCTCTACTGGCTGAGGAACAGCGAAGCTCATAAGGCGACAGACACGTCTCTACTGGCTGAGGAACAGCGAAGCTCATAAGGCGACAGACACATCTCTACTGGCTTAGGAACAGCGAAGCTCATAAGGCGACAGACACGTCTCTACTGGCTGAGGAACAGCGAAGCTCATAAGGCGACAGACACGTCTCTACTGGCTGAGGAACAGCGAAGCTCATAAGGCGACAGACACGTCTCTACTGGCTGAGGAACAGCGAAGCTCATAAGGCGACAGACACATCTCTACTGGCTGAGGAACAGCGAAGCTCATAAGGCGACAGACACATCTCTACTGGCTGAGGAACAGCGAAGCTCATAAGGCGACAGACACGTCTCTACTGGCTGAGGAACAGCGAAGCTCATAAGGCGACAGACACATCTCTACTGGCTGAGGAACAGCGAAGCTCATAAGGCGACAGACACATCTCTACTGGCTGAGGGACAGCGAAGCTCATAAGGCGACAGACACGTCTCAACTGGCTGAGGGACAGCGAAGCTCATAAGGCGACAGACACATCTCTACTGGCTGAGGAACAGCGAAGCTCATAAGGCGACAGACACGTCTCTACTGGCTGAGGAACAGCGAAGCTCATAAGGCGACATACACGTCTCTACTGGCTGAGGAACAGCGAAGCTCATAAGGCGACAGACACGTCTCTACTGGCTGAGGAACAGCGAAGCTCATAAGGCGACAGACACATCTCTACTGGCTGAGGAACAGCGAAGCTCATAAGGCGACAGACACATCTCTAGTGGCTGAGGAACAGCGAAGCTCATAAGGCGACAGACACATCTCTACTGGCTGAGGAACAGCGAAGCTCATAAGGCGACAGACACGTCTCTACTGGCTGAGGAACAGCGAAGCTCATAAGGCGACAGACACGTCTCTACTGGCTGAGGAACAGCGAAGCACATAAGGCGACAGACACATCTCTACTGGCTGAGGAACAGCGAAGCTCATAAGGCGACAGACACGTCTCTACTGGCTGAGGAACAGCGAAGCTCATAAGGTGACAGACACATCTCTACTGGCTGAGGAACAGCGAAGCTCATAAGGCGACAGACACGTCTCTACTGGCTGAGGAATAGCGAAGCTCATAAGGCGACAGACACGTCTCTACTGGCTGAGGAACAGCGAAGCTCATAAGGCGACAGACACGTCTCTACTGGCTGAGGAACAGCGAAGCTCATAAGGCGACAGACACATCTCTACTGGCTGAGGAACAGCGAAGCTCATAAGGCGACAGACACGTCTCTACTGGCTGAGGAACAGCGAAGCTCATAAGGCGACAGACACGTCTCTACTGGCTGAGGGACAGCGAAGCTCATAAGGCGACAGACACGTCTCTACTGGCTGAGGAACAGCGAAGCTCATAAGGCGACAGACACGTCTCTACTGGCTGAGGGACAGCGAAGCTCATAAGGCGACAGACACATCTCTACTGGCTGAGGAACAGCGAAGCTCATAAGGCGACAGACACATCTCTACTGGCTGAGGAACAGCGAAGCTCATAAGGCGACAGACACGTCTCTACTGGCTGAGGGACAGCGAAGCTCATAAGGCGACAGACACGTCTCTACTGGCTGAGGAACAGCGAAGCTCATAAGGCGACAGACACGTCTCTACTGGCTGAGGGACAGCGAAGCTCATAAGGCGACAGACACATCTCTACTGGCTGAGGAACAGCGAAGCTCATAAGGCGACAGACACGTCTCTACTGGCTGTGGGACAGCGAAGCTCATAAGGCGACAGACACGTCTCTACTGGCTGAGGAACAGCGAAGCTCATAAGGCGACAGACACGTCTCTACTGGCTGAGGAACAGCGAAGCTCATAAGGCGACAGACACATCTCTACTGGCTGAGGAACAGCGAAGCTCATAAGGCGACAGACACGTCTCTACTGTCTGAGGGACAGCGAAGCTCATAAGGCGACAGACACGTCTCTACTGGCTGAGGAACAGCGAAGCTCATAAGGCGACAGACACGTCTCTACTGGCTGAGGAACAGCGAAGCTCATAAGGCGACAGACACATCTCTACTGGCTGAGGAACAGCGAAGCTCATAAGGCGACAGACACGTCTCTACTGGCTGAGGGACAGCGAAGCTCATAAGGCGACAGACACGTCTCAACTGGCTGTGGAACAGCGAAGCTCATAAGGCGACAGACACGTCTCTACTGGCTGAGGAACAGCGAAGCTCATAAGGCGACAGACACGTCTCTACTGGCTGAGGAACAGCGAAGCTCATAAGGCGACAGACACATCTCTACTGGCTGAGGAACAGCGAAGCTCATAAGGCGACAGACACGTCTCTACTGGCTGAGCAACAGCGAAGCTCATAAGGCGACAGACACGTCTCTACTGGCTGAGGGACAGCGAAGCTCATAAGAGTAGTGGAGTACTAGGAGTTCTGCCCCACTTCAAAACCCCCCTTGCTCTACTACTAAGCCTCAGCCATGTTAAATATCTCTTGAACGCATGGTCCGATTTTGACAAATGAGGTATTGTTGGACTCGGGCTGACGTCCTCTTTGCTATGGACCATTCATTATATTTTTCAAAATTTTTTTGAAAATTTTTGTTTTCGAAAATAGGCGATAGTTTGAAAACCAAACAGGATAGAACGTTGTGCCATGGCTCAAACGAACAGTCTTTATGACCTTTATTTTTTGTAATAAAAAATTTTTATTTTTTATATTTTTTTGAAAACACTCGAATTTTGAAAATCCTATATTTTGGAAACTAGGAACTCTACAAAAAAAATTGTTTAACGTAAATCAATGGTCCCTACCCCCTCTACCCCCAAAATAAATTTAAAGTCTCTAGAATGAAAACCTGCAGTAGTGTGGTAAGGACAGAGCTGCTTATAAAAGCAAGTGGTGAGCCCCTGCGACCTTGGAATGGAAGGAGCCATGCTAGGAGGGCGTGCTTGGATTCGTTTTTTTCGTCTCGTTGTGCTCTTTACGGGAATGTCGGTGTCGAAAAGGTGAAAATCTGGAAACACAGTCTTTTTGGGGTAAAAACGTGATTTTAGACTTTTTGCTATATCTCGCGAACCAATCATGCTAGAGGCATGTTCGACAGGTCCAAGGACTCGGGGTGACGTCCTCTCTGCTATGGACCACTCGTTATAATTTTTAATAAAATTGGAAACTCGATTTTGGGGTAAACACATGCTTTTTGTGATTTTGCCGATATCTAACGAACCAATAACGTTAGAGGCATGTACGACGGGTCCAAGGATTCGGGAAGACGTCCTCTTTGCTATGGACCACTCCTTGTAATTTTAAAAAATTTTGGAAACGCGATTTTGGGGTAAACACGTGTTTTTTATGATTTTTGCCGATATCTCACGAACCAATAACGCTAGAGACGTGTACGAGGTGTCCTAGGACTCGGGCTAACACTCGATTTCAAATGTGGTAGATATTTTTTTTCCAAAAAGATAATTCACAAAGGGCCTAACGCCATACATGTTGAAAAAACGTTTTCTTTTTCTTTACCTGTTTATAATTTTCATGGAGCGTGGTGGTTGAGAGAGACGATACGGCTGGGTGTGTGTGTTTCAACGAACTTGTCGCTGACCACGGTGGCTGTGTTCAATAGATCAATTGATATTTCGACGAGTCGGTGTATGACAGAGCGAGCGTGCGTTTTCTGATATTTTACCTTTAACGTGTAAACGGTGATGAGAACTAGGTTCTATGTTGGTCGAAGCGAGTAGAGAAAACAAACTTACAGGAGGTGAATGCCATTTGAGATTATTGGAAGGCTCCGATCTGACTTGACAACAGGTGACGCTTGAAGGTGAAATAATCTGACCATCGTGGTTGCAGGGGAGTGTGAAAGGCATGCACACACACATTTGTGAAACCACATGTAGGCTAAACCAGTGACATCCTGTTTTGCTTCGTACGTGACAAAATGCAAGTTGACGTGACATTTGATCTACCGCAGGTGTTCGCTTGGGACGTTATCTATCTACATGCGCGATAACTGTTAACAAGTTACATCCTGTCTTGCTTCGTACGTGACAAAATGCAAGTTCAGGTGAAATTTGATCCGGCACAGGTGTTCGCGTGGGTGTTATCTGTCCACGTGCACGATAAGAGAATGTTCAAAGCGTGGGAATCGCTGAATCAGTAAAAAGTATAATGCAACTTGTCGGAATAATGTCACAACCAATAGATAGGCAAGAGCTGCAAACAGCAGTGGTGGGAGGTGAAGGGAGGGAGAGGGGAGGGGGTGATGTATGAGAGAACACAGGAGGAAAGGGAAAGACAAACTTGTATGAACATGCATGAAGCGCGGAGCGCTGTACACATAGAGCTATAGGTGGTGTACAACATGTGTGAATAAATAAAAAGTACACAGGTTCACACAACATGTAATTTATTGATCCAGGAATTAAACGTAGAGTTAAACCCTAACCATTTGACGTAGAGTTTATTTCCTTTTTGTTTCAACACTTTTTCCACAAGATAATGCTGAGGAAATGCTGTTTTCTGAAGTTCATGGAGATAAAATCTACCTTTTATGGGTTGATGGTTGAGGTCCTCGAGTAAATAGGTGACTGGAGTGTCCAAGTTGACTCGACGAATTCGAAATAGTTCAGTCCCCCACTGAGGCGTGTAGCCCTTATTGAAGACAGACTTAAATTTGCTCACACGAACAAAATCCCCAATGTTCAGTCGGTGACGTTTAGGATCAGCTGTTTTTATGGGGTTAAACAGTTTATCCAATCGCTGAATATTTTTAGTTACGAGACGTGGCTTGGTCCCAATCGTTCTATGTTTGGTGTCATTGTAACGTGATACTAGCTCAGGTAACATGTCCAACCAGCGATACGTGCCCTGAGCGGTAAACGCTTTCCACATATGGGTTTTCAATGTTCGGTTGAACCGCTCGACCACACTGGCTTTCAGATTGCTGTACGTGGTGTAATGGTGAATATCCTTAGATTTGAGAAAACTGGAGAAATCCTTGTTGAAAAATTCTTTCCCCTGGTCGGTTTGTAGCAGCTGAGGTTGACGTTTAGAGTGTTGAATAATATGTTGAAAGGCCTTGGTAACTAGTGGGCCAGACTTGCGACGCACAGGTTCAACAAAGGCCATTTTGGAATAGACATCAATGACGGTCAACATATAGCGTACACCGTCGTTAACGCCAGCATAGGGTATCATTTCAACCAAGTCAGCCTGCCAAAGTTCATCCACACCTCGTGAAATCACCTTGAGTCGCGGATAGTGACGCCTAGCTGGGCGATGCAACTCGTGAGCAATACCCATTTTAATGGGTGAGGGCTTAAACAATAATTTTGGCATTTCGAAGTTCTTGTTCAATTTCTTGAATTTCCCAATCGTGACCGGTATGGCCAGCTTGACGTGAGGCATGCAACAACTGTAGCCGCTGGACGAGCTTATTGGGATTGTGCCAGTAGGTAACATCCACAAGGGGTTTTAATGGTTTAAAAGTCACTCCCGAAGCGGACACTTTACGACGAGTACTTTGACTGGTGGGAAACATTTTTGCAATGATGGTTTTATATTTTTGAGATATATTGGCATTCACTTGTTGCGTGGGATCATACTGTCTTTTGTGAGCATGGGTATCCAATAAAATGGATTTATATTTGTCAAGGTCCTCTGACGTATAATCATGGGAAGAGGGGGTCCGAGAAAAGAGCAGCTTTAACAGTCCTGGCGTTAATTTATAGTTGATGTTTTTAATGACAGCTTTAGTACGAGCAAATTTAATGGATGAATCGCCAATTTTAAAACTATCATCCTCATAGCGAACACCATACGTGGTATCTGTGTTTCCAATAAATAGATCGGTGAAATAGGGTTCCAATGTTGATCCATAATATTTTATTAAAATGGTTTTCAGTTGAGCTTTATGTTGAGGGGTGGCCAAGAGTTGTGAAAACGGAGACGCTCTGGAAGGGCAAGGTGTTTCGACCATGGCCAAGGATTTCTTTTTTCTCAAAAACTCTGCAAGGGGTGCGGCCTTTTTTTGAGGCGTAAACACTTGTTCCTCCTCATCCTCAACTTCACTATCACTAGTCAAATCTTCCACTTCCTCTTCCTCAGGGTCCTCGTGCAGCGTCTGCGTGGCTTGTGAAACGGTGGGTAGCGTTTCAGATGGCTTGAAAGAGGGTTTCAACATGGCTTTTAGTGGAGGTGCTAAATGTTGCTGAATAAACAAAGCATGATTGGCACGTGATTGTTTCAATTGACGAAACTTTTGGCGAATAGTATTTTTTGCTCTAATAATATGCTTTTTCAATTGACTCTCTGCTAACGCCATGGTGTCTTGACAAATGACTTGATGGCGAATGAGACAGGGCCTTAAATAGCAATAAAATGATCAAACCCTAAGCGATACCGTCCTTGGTTGAGTTCACTTTGTTTGTCAATCACTAAACAGGCATGACGTTGAGTGTTCCAGCACTTGGCACACAATTCTGTAAACATTTGAAAGGTCATATCCGGATTCACATGTTCATTATAAATGTGACGACTGTTCCTCTCGTCCTGACGAAATAAAACAATGACATTGGCATTGTCACGAATCAACTGTTTGGACATTTTAGAATACGTTTGCCCAAGATAGAAGCAATCGATATGTTTGTGTCGACCCATGCTGAAATAGCTTTGAATGATGCCTTGACGTTCAGTGGATACATCATCGAAAATCATGAGTGAATCAGGCTTTACCTCATCCGGTGAAATCACATTTTCTTGCATGGAAAATGTAAAATAACCCATATTCTCTTTTTGTAATCCAGACATGACTTGATCCAGAAACACGTAGAGGGGTTGGTAGAGAGATTTTGCAAAAATATAAATATTTTGAAAACGCAGACCATTGGGCGCTGTAATGAGCGTTAGCAAAAGATTAGTCTTTCCACAGCCGGAAGGCCCCACAATGATGCAGCGAATGGAAGATGGAAACAGTGAACCATGGCGTTGTTCACGTGATGTGGGACAGAGATGGGAAACCATGTCCCCCACGGGGAATGACTCTTGCTGCTTAATAATCTTCATTTCAACTAAGGCTTAGAAAGGCTAGCAGGCTGTCTATATACAGGACACCGAGCCTTGTCATAGAAACAGTAGACTGGTACTACAGGTTGACGATGGATGTCTTTGGACGTGCGTTGATGGCCAAAGCTAGGCCTGTCCCCATACATGATCCTAAACAGGAAACAGATCCTGCTAATAAACACTATGTGGATAGGTCAGTAGTGCCACGCACAAAACAGGGAGATTATGACTTTAAGGGAAAGCGGTTAACCCATGTAAAAACATCCTCAAGTGTCTACAGACGTTACTACGAAAAAGTATGTGGATAACAAAGTGTATGAGTTTTATGACAAAGTGCCCCAGCTTATGGTGAATGGCTATAGCGCTAATCACCATCGGATTATTCACGTGGAAGACCCACAAGACGAAGACGATGTTTGTACCAAGCGTTACGTGACCCATGAAATGAAAAGGCTTTATAAATTTATCCCATCTGTGTTTTTAGTGTATCTGACAAATGAAAAACCTGTGAATGACAGAAACCATTTACCGCTAGTCCATGATCAGCACTTGACCTATGCGCTTGCTTCGGGTTTAAGCCACTATCGATTACACTATGATGGAACCATTCACATCAAATATGCCATACCTGATGAGAACCATTTACAAATAAAGATAAATGGTCATAGGATGTTGCTTCATAACCATGAAATGGTCAATGCAGGTGACGAATTATCCTTTTATCTCATGTTGACATGGGATGAAAAGCAAGCGGGAAAAACCATAAACGACTTCCCACTTTATGTGGAATTGGAATATACAGCCATGAAATAACCATCTGACGTTAGTTGTGATTTAAACTTTCTTGTGAAAGGTTGTGGGTCATTATCATCATGGTGAAACAAAGGTATGCAGTGAGAAAGACTAAAAAAAGGACTTTGTCCTTGGCAAAGCCAGGGCTTACAACATTCGAGGACAAGCCCTTGCGAAAGAAAAAAAGAAAAAATAATGTATTGACCATAAGGAAAGCCCTTCGAGCAGCACAGAGACAGGTTATTCCAAAACGTCGGCGACAGGTTTCAAACCAAGGGCGAGTGATTCCCGTTCCCAAACGAGCGGGATTTTTACCTGCATTATTTGCTGGTTTGGCTGCTCTGGGCTCACTTTTGGGCGGTGCCAGTGCAGTGGCGAAAACCATTAAAGCCGCGCAGCAGGGCAAGCAACAACTCAAAGAAAGTCAGCGACACAATGAAACGATGGAAGCGATTGCCATGGGGGCTAGAAATGCCAATTTAAAGCCAGCCTTTTATCAACAAGGATTTGGGATTTCACCATTTCGAAATATTAAAAAAAAAAAAATTTAACCTCAGCCATAGCGAGACATGCCCTGACGCATCAACAAGTGGAAAGCTATGCTAAACAACTAAAGCTTTCTCATTTTCGAGGTGTGTTTATGCGAAACCAATTACCCCCACGACCCTGGAAACAGGAATGTGCTGTTGTCAATTTGGATGATCACCGAGGACCAGGAACGCATTATGTAGCTTATGTCAAAGAGGGATCCACGGTATGGTACTTTGACAGTTTTGGGAATTTGCCCCCGCCCATGGAACTAGTGACCTATTTTGGAAACAGGATCAAGATATATTATAATGTGAAACGTGAGCAAACGTTTAACAGCCAACAGTGTGGACGTTTGTGTTTAATTTTTTTATATAAGACGCAGCATAAGCAAAAACGCCACCAGTATGTCGGTAGAAAGTAAAACGTTTACAGTGCATGGACGTGGACCTGAAGTCAGCCTAGACTTTTACCCGCCTATCGAATTGAGTGAAAAACCCTATGGTTTAGGACTTGTTTCTCTTGAAACGTACAATCGAATATACAACATACGTGAAAATGTGAACAACAAGTTTTACTATGATGATTCTGTGCTCACCCTGAACTCTGGTGGATACACGATCGATGATATTTATGAACACATTTATGTGGTGTTGATCAATCAGTATGGTTTAAAGTCATTTCTCGACGGAACGCACAAGTTTGAACTTGTAGGCAATACTAACACTCATCGCTGCAGTATTTTCTCTACCTTCAACATTGACTTTAAAACACACCCCGATTCCATTGGCCCATTACTCGGATTTAAACCACGTGTGTTGGAGCCCAACAAAAAACATGAATCGGACCATGAAGTGAAATTCATTGAGGACCATCATGTGTCGGTGACGTGTAATATTATTAGCCAAGTGTACACCAATCAAGAACCATCGCATTCGCTTTATGACTTTATTGTGACATCGCCCAATGGGTATATTATTCGTGAAAACCCTCCAGTGGTGCTTTTTCATGCTGTGGCTGTTGATAGTATTAGTAATATAACATTAAGACTGATCAATAGAGATCAACAACTCATTGATCTAGATTCCACTACACCAGTGACTTACAAGTTGGTGCTAAAGCCACTATGAAATTTGTGTATAAAGCAACAACACCGTCTAGGAATGGTGTTAGTTGTTTGCCGCGTGAATACACGTTAACATCTCAAGGCAAGCAGATTTTACAGCATTTGGGTTACCACGTCAACCCTTATAATGAATTCTATCCTAGAGATAGCGAACCACATCGAGGAGCAACCAGGAGTGGTAAGAATTGATCTCCATTCCTATCAAGCTCAAACACCTGGACTCAATAACAATGATGAAATTCAATTTGTTATCAACAACCAAGATATTTACACCCTACCGCATGAAAGTGTTATTCAGATTGAAGGTCGGCTCACCAAAGCCGATGGCTCTACACCCACTACATCCAAGTTGGCCAACCATGGTTTAGCCTTTCTGTTTTCTGAAGTACGTTATGTCATTAACGATATCGTGGTGGATAGCACTCGAAATGTGGGTATTTCCAGTGTCATGAAACTATACCCCTCTTATAGTGAGGAAGAAGGTAAAACACTTTGCATGGCAGCTTGGTGCCCTGACTCGACCAATGACTGGATGGTACACACCGATGGGACCTTTACTGGATATTTACCTCTTAAACTGGTTCTAGGCTTTGCCGAAGATCACCAACGCATTGTGGTTAACGCAAGGCAAGTGCTTTATCTAGTGAGAGACAGGAGTGATAACAATGCACTCAAGGGGGCCGACAATGCCCCCATCGATTCAAAAATTCAACTACAACGCTTGCTATGGAAAGTGCCTCATGTGACCCTTAACGATAGCAAAAAACTGGACATACTCAAAATGGTAAAGAGAGATATGCCTCTACCCATGGAATTTAGAAGCTGGGCACTCCATGAGTATCCGCTATTGCCCACCACCAACACACACAGTTGGTCTGTAAAAACAGCTCGCTATACAGAGAGACCTCTCTACCTGATCGTGGGTTTTCAAACGAATCGCAAGTATCAACAAACCAAAGATGCCACGCAATTTGATCACCTGCAATTGAGAAATGCACGTCTTTTCCTCAACGGAGCTGTGTTTCCCTATGAAGGACTGGATTTGGATTTTTCAAAAAATAAGTTTGGCCCCCTGTACGACTTGTTTTCTAAATTTCGATGGTCGTATTATCAAAAAGAGAACGGTCCCATGCTACTACCCCAAGCGTTTAAGGCAAGAGCACCACTGATTGTTTTTGACTGTTCTTACCTGGAAGAGTCTGTCAAGCCATCCAATATCGACATTCGACTAGATTTTGAAACGCATGACAATGTACCAGCCAATACGACAGCCTACTGTCTGATTATTCATCACAAACAAGTCAACTATTATCCACTGTCCAACCAAGTGACGAGTGTATAAATAACAGCTCAACCCACGTTAAGTCGCTCAGTCATGTCTTGCTTTAAAGCCTCAAGAGACGTTACATCCATGAATTTAAACTCTGAGGAACAACGTTTCAAGACTTTTGCCACATGGCCAGTGCCTTTCATAAACCCTCAAGCCTTGGCGGCTGCTGGATTCTACTATTTAAAAACAAGAGATGAAGTGAAATGTGCCTTTTGTCCCATCATCATAGACCAATGGCAGGAGGGCGATGAACCCATGCAGGAACATCAGCGCTGGTCACACACCTGCCCCTACCTGTGCAGAATGAAAGTGGGAAATATACCCTGTCATTCAAGCTATCCCTCACTTGTGTCTCTGGGTGATGAAAAAAATACAAGTTATGATACATGTGGGCCGTATGGTATCCATGGTGCTTCGGTGAGCAGATCACCATCAAAAACGCCTAGTTTAGAGACATTGGGACATCATCGGTGTTATGGACGTTACAAACACAAGAGACTATTTTGTTGTATCAGTTGCTATCGTCCTTATCCTAAAATGAGAAAAGCCTGTAAGACGTGTTATGATAATAAAATGATGTAATTCTTAAATTCTTATTTTTGCATGTCCCCCTGTCCTACCCTAACCTTCTTTTTTGAAACTAGCATGGCAGGTAAGTCCATGCCATGATCACACGTGATCGTCAGTCAGTCGTCAGTTGAACTTGGTCCAGGCAAGCGTCAACATGTTGCGCACACTCATTGTGGATTGCCAAGGGTTTAAAATTGGTGACAACAAATTTATATTTAAACAAGTGGCCATAATCGATTGTACCACGTTTTGGATATCGCAAGCTACGCATTTGCTATTTAAACCACCCCATGCTTTTGATTTGTTGTGTGAAAAAGACCGTAAACAAACCCAGTGGATTGAAAATCATAGGCAACTAGACTGGAATCAGGGAACCATTTCCTATAAATATTTGGACGTGGTCATGAAAGCACACTTGTCCTCGGCCAATGTGGTATTTGTGAAAGGTAATGAAAAACGTCAATGGTTGCAACCATTTTTGGCGTCTTACTGTCAATGTATCGACCTCATGGAGTTGGGCTGCCCCTCCCTGCAAACGCTCATGGATACTTGTTCCTGTGGCAACATTACCCATACAGCCCTATCGCATGCGTGGCATCTCTTTCATTGGTTAACCACTCATGCCTGCTGAGAGTTGTTGAACAAAATTATAACTCAAGATTTACCTGTGAATGACGTCAGTGAGATTTCTACTAGCGACGTGTAAACATCTACAGCACATGATACCATGGAGAAAGGCAATGCTACGGACAAAGCCATCGGCAAGTTCTTTGTGTGCAAAAAGAAACTAGACAGTTTTACCAAAGAGGAACTCTTGGCACTGCCCAAGTCGTTCATTTATTATGTGGCCGCCAACGCGGTCAAAGAAATCTGGCAACATGTACCAAAATCATGGACTCAAGACCCTGTGTTGAGTGAATTGCAACCCTGTACGGATTACGATCACCATAAGCAAGTGGCCATGGCAAAAATACCGTCTATGCGTCAGTGTGCGACTTGCCAGCTAGTGAAACTGTATCACGGTCATAAAAGTCCGTGTAAAGACTTTGTTGAATCATTCCACGAGTGTCATGGCGAGAAAAAGCAACAACAACAACAACAAACACAAACATCGTCCACAGAGGAGGAGGAAGACCAAACCTTTTTACCATCGATGGAAAAGGATATGCCAGACCTGTACTGGCAATGGCGTCATTGACAAAGTGATTCAATACTTACCTTACGAAATCCATCTTCCAGGTTATCGTTTTTGCGGCCCTGGAACTCGTCTCGAAAAACGTTTACAACGTGGTGATGTACCCATTAATCTTTTGGATCAAGCATGCAAGGAACATGACCTTTCTTATCGCCATAGTCATTCTGGTTTAAGACATGTGGCAGATAAATTGTTATTGAAGAAAGCTAAACAACGTTTCACATCCAGTGATGCCTCAGTAGGTGAAAGGATGGCAGCCCTAATTGTCATGAGTGCTATGAAAGGAAAGTTGATGATGCATGGACATAAACATTGAGGAGTGAGGAATTGGGATTTGTTTGTATTCTATTTTTCTTTTGTCAATTCACTATGACTATGAAATAAAAACAAAAGTTTTCCAGAGCACGATGTTTTGTTATTTTTAATTTTAAGAAATCGTGATGTTGATGGCTGATTTTTTCATTTTACACATTTCACACATGATGAATTCCACACACTGTCATTTATCATTTTGCAATTTACAGTTTTTGAAAACGTTCGTTTCAAGTTTAACGTTTTTGATGATATGGATTTTTCCATTTTGCTGATGACACATTTTAAACAATGTCCGTTTGAAGTTTTTGAATTTTCAAATTTCACACATGGCCATTTCCAGTTTTTAAAAATGTCCGTTTTAAGTTTTGCTGTTTTGGTGATATGGAAACATGGAATTTCCATTTTGCTGTTTTCATATTTTTTCCATTTGGTGTATGTCGAAAGTTGAGATTTGACAATGATGTTGATGCGAGTGCTTGACCTTGATAATACTGCAATGTGTTGATGTGTGTTTGGAGAAACGTCGAGGTCTACGACTACTGCAGGTAAGACTGTTTTTACAAAAATAATGTCTTTTGACTGTCACATTTCAATGAAAAAACGAAACTATTTAAAACAAAATGAATATATAAGTGACCATTTACCCCCACCCCACCCACCCACTCTACCTCATCGTGTTTGCTCTGGTCAATCATACACACCAGTTTTCTCTCTCCACTCATACATTCACACCTGTCTTTGGGAACAAACACAACCACTTTATTTATTCCCAAAAGCACATTCTCGACATGCACACTCATTCCAAAAGAACTTTTTAGTTTATCATTTACATTACGAAAAATAATTAAATACTAGTTATTAAAGTTACTAAAAATCTTACTTATTTCATATTTACAAAAAAAACTCAACTTTGTACAGCGTTAAAAGAATCACACTATTTACCAATCAAAAAAATTTTAAAAAATAAGGTTGCACACAACTTTTTAAAGAGCAAAAGGTCCAAGTGAATTGTCACTATTTACAAAATCTACTATTTACAATGACAGAAACCAATATTTACAAAATTCTAAATCTACAAGTTACAAAAAGCCATGCCCCATAAACGATTAAACAGTGAAATCACACCTCCTCCTCGTTGCGATCATAACCCCAGGGCAGGCTAGTGAGCAGGTCATCAGCCCACACACGCTTGTTATCCATGGAGGCGAGGGTGCGTTTTCTCTGTTCCACAAGATACAAATGATGGTTGCTGGATTGTATCCTGCACTGTGTATGAGACATAGCTTTGCCAGTGCGTAAAACCGCTAAGTAATCGTCTACACGTAGCGATTTTACCACTGCCCTACCTACACCTTTTGCTCTCTTGGCTTCCTTACAGTCGAGTGTGCGGTAAGCATACATTTTTGAAGCCAAACCTACGAATTCCGTCATAATGGAATCACCGCATTCATCTTTTAAAACGCCCATTTCCTTCTTGTTCTTTATGGGCAGCTGAAACACGTTGTCAGCACTATAGCAAGAGGTGTCGAACCAGTCACTATGTTGCCTCATGACGTCATAGGGGTTGCAGTGGCGAATGTGGTAAATGAATGAGTCCGTGTCCATATACAAAAGAGAGACGTCCTCAAAATGGCGTTTCGCAAACTCATAGTGGAATCGATACATGACCGATTTAGAAAAGTCTAAAATGACTTGACCCAAGTAAATGGGCTTATCCATGGTCACGCTGGTCTTACTCATTTCAATAGTAGCCAAATCCTCATCGATAATTTTGATCGATTTGAAATTTGGCTTGGCAATGTACCGCCGGGCACCCCACCGCCCCTCCCAGACATTCATCAATTTAATGTCACGGTATTTGCGGACATTCTCCATAGACTTGCCATAGATGCAGTTGTTCATTAATTTAAAAAAATTAATTTCAAACTGCTGTGTTGCCATTTGTCGGTGCTCTGTGTTGAGTCGCATGTATGGCTCAAGCCATGCTTTTTGAGCAAAAGAAATACCCCTGTGGACTTTCTTCAACACCAAGCCTTGGGCGAGGCATTGCACCAACATTTGGATATGTAGCACATACCGATTTTTGTTGTAAAGTGTGCCCATGAGTTTTTCAGTTTTCACTTTACTGTCAGGGGGAACCATTTGCTCAAGACAGAATGGGAAATCGGCATGTTCATCATACAAGGATGATGGATATTCAATATCCACTTCTAGCACATATCCACGGCCTGTTTCTTGGCTAGCCATGTTCACATGAAATTCTGACACTTGTTTCTCTGTCAGCCAAGCAAACTTCCCATAGGGCAAAGGCTGACTCATGGCGTAACCGTACAAATTATTCACGTCATAGTACATTAAGTACGATTCTGGTTTGTCTGGTGAATAATCAGACATGTAGACATTGTTCGCTTCAGCATGGCGTTGGTTAAGTGACACAAAGCCGCCACGAATGCCCTTTTCAAAAAATAGAACCATGTCTACGTCAGTGAGTAAATCCAATTCCACTTGAGTGTATTTCAAAGCGGCATCGAACGAGAGTCCAGGACTCGTGTAATAGTGAGCCGGATCAAGACCGTAAATGTGTTGACACAAGTTACGGAATTTTTCAAACACATCAGTGAGCAGCAATACATCCAGTTTTAGGTAATGCAAAGCATATTCACTTAGCGTCTTCATGCCAAACACTCGCCAAACTTGACATGCATGTGCATAGTCTTCATCGGAAACGGTACTGCGTGTTAGTTTCGAGTAAAATTTCTCTTGTGGAGGGAGTTTTCTTTGCTTTAACACGTCCCAGCTGTTGCAGAAATCATACGGGAATATACCTTTCCGAATGCACAATTGAAATTGCTCAGGATCATTAAAATGCATTCTAGTATTTTTTAATTCCTCCTCATTCAAGCCATTCACAAGGCTGTCTAGCGAGAATGCCATAAACTTAAAGGAATCCAAAAATCGAATGCTAAAGTTGCTCAACCACCATGTCAGGGCTGTAAAACGCTCATGGTTTTGGGGAATAATGGTAAACGAGCCCTTGTTAACATGGCCCAATTCACGAATCAAAAACTGAATGTCATAATTCGCCAGATTGTGGAAAAAGACACCGATGAAACGAGGAGCTGGAAAGTTCAAGTTGCATTTACTATGCGCAGCTCCACGAAACTCCCCCGTAAAGTGCGAGTGATCACGAACGGTGTCTTCAGCATTGATCAGTGGCTTTTCGCAAATATGGCATGTCATGGCATGCTCATACTGCTGCTGTTGTTCTGGAGATAGGCTCATGGGTACTGGGTGGTCCAGTAATTCCTGTACATGGTCGGCCAACTTGACAAGTTCATCCAAGAACCATTTGGCACAATCTGGCCCCTCACGGTATTTGTAAACGGATTGTGTGGGGTCATGGGCACACACCACATTAAATCCTATGGCAAAGGGTTCATGTTTTTGAATGGGTGTGGTTGAGCTCATGGAGGGATCTGGTTCACATCCCGCCATGGGTGTGGTGAGAGCTTCGAAATCTGCATATACCACATAGGGAACAGTGTCACGCTTATGAATGTCCTTAAACTTTAACACAGCCTTGTCCCCTTGTGGCAATATCAATCTCACCGCTTCCTGAGTAACACAATCTACCCTATGACGTTCCAAAGAAGTAGGCGTCCAAAAGTATTGGAGACAACGGTCACAAATATGCTTTATACCATGTGCTTTGGACATTTGACTGCTTAGCAATCTACTCAGGCTTTTAATGAGGCAATAGTGATTCACTTCTCCTACAGATAAATATAAAAGATGAATGTGATGTCGTTTCGGTTCTTTTGTGGCATAAAGAGGACCCACAATCTCATCACCGTCAAGGCCATACACCATGAACGAAAAGTCCTGGTTGTCTCGTTCAAACCTATGGATCTCGGTTAAGTCCATAGGGAACGTCACTCGAGTTAAATTTAAAGTATGTTTCAATTCAACAAACTTGGCCTTGTACATTCCTGGTCTGTTAACATGACGATCTTGAGCTGGCTGCAAGTACGCAGCCACAGCCCACAGAAAGCAATCATTGTCATGGTTCTCAATATTCACCACAGCCTTTTTCGAAGCTATTGCTGGAGGTGTTTTAATATAGCTAGACCCAGCATTCAACGGGTTGAAATGACAAATGTTGATTTGTAAATGATGAATTTTGTCTAAGGCTAGACCACTCGGTCCTTGTTGCAGTTTATCAAATTTTGACAGCAAGGCATTCACCACGTGGGTTTCATACCACTGTTCCAAATTATGGGCTATGAATAGCTCTTGCATTTTACTGCAAATATAGAATGTCTCTTTATGCTCTACATCCTTCTTTTTATATACGAAATCGCACACTAGTTCTGTATTCACCTTTAAAGCCATATGCAACCTTTGCGCTGTACAAATTTCAATTTTAAAAATTTCAAAACAAGATTCTAAAAATTCTTTGGGAATCGAACTTTTTCTAACATTCACTATGCGGCCAGAGCACACACGCGATTTGAAACAACTGTTTAGGGTTTCCCAAGTTAACGTATCCGCAGCAGTAAAAGACATTATTTTGAAAGAACACACTCACCTGAGTTTAGAAATGTAGACTGTCTGACAATAATCCAAAAAACACACACGTTCCTGGTTATTCACAGAGGTCAAGCGTTTTCCAACACTCTAAAAAGAAATAAAATAAACCACCATAAGTATATCCATTCCATATAGTTTATGCATTTCATAAACAAAACAAAATCAAACAGGTTATATATTTAAAAAAACAAATCTCACCTTGACGTGTAATGCTTTTCTATATTCCCGTCTCGTGGGCTAGTATGGAAATGGTTTTCTTTTCTAGTTGTCTGTCTTTCTCTTTCTTTAATATATTTCCCACAGACACACGACAGGTAGGCTATACACGTTATCTGCAAACAAATAAATAAATAAAATCATTAATTATCTAATCAATAAATAATTGCATGTATTTATATAAAATCAATAAATATATAAATGAATAAATATATACCTACCCCACAACAAGGTTAAGTATTTTCCACCAACACCAAAACTGATAAACGCAGTGTGTTCAAAGGTAGTCACCTAAGTGAGCGTGGAAATGATAACGACATGTCTTTATATATGCTACATTGCATGTATAATCTTTTTTTTTTTTCCACGCTTTGACCATTCTGTTATCAGGCACGTGGACAGATAACGTCCCAGGTGAACACCTGAGGTAGATCAAATGTCACCTGAACTTGCATTTTGTCACGTACGAAGCAAGACAGGATGTCACTGGTTTAGCCTACATGTGGTTTCACAAATGTGTGTGCATGCCTTTCACACTCCCCTGCCACCACGATGGTCAGATTATTTCACCTTCAAGCGTCTTGGTCATTTTTTCCATTGCACCTATTGTCAAGTCAGATCGGAGCCTTCCAATAAGCTCAAATGACATTCACCTCCTGCTCGTCGGCAAGTTTATTTTCTCTACTCGCTTCGACCAACATAGAACCTAGTTCTCATCCCCGTTTACACGTTAAAGGTAAAATATCAGAAAACGCACCCTCGCTCTGTCATACACCGACTCGTCGAAATATCAATTAATCTATTGAACACAGCCACCTTGGTCAGCGACAGGTTCGTTGAAACACACACATCCAGCAGTATCGTCTCTCTCAACCACCACGCTCCATGAAAATTATAAACAGGTAAAGAAAAAGAAAACGTTTTTTCAACATGTATGGCGTTAGACCCATGTGAATTATCTTTTTGGAAAAAAAATATCTACCACATTTGAAAGGGGGCGTTAGCCCGAGTCCTAGGACACCTCGTACATGTCTCTAGCGTTATTGGTTCGTGAGATATCGGCAAAAATCACAAAAAACACGTGTTTACCCCCAAAATCGCGTTTCCAAAATTTTTTAAAATTACAACGAGTGGTCCATAGCAAAGAGGACGTCTTCCCGAATCCTTGGACCCGTCGTACATGCCTCTAACGTTATTGGTTCGTTAGATATCGGCAAAATCACAAAAAGCATGTGTTTACCCCAAAATCGAGTTTCCAATTTTATTAAAAATTATAACGAGTGGTCCATAGCAGAGAGGACGTCACCCCGAGTCCTTGGACCTGTCGAACATGCCTCTAGCATGATTGGTTCGCGAGATATAGCAAAAAGTCTAAAATCACGTTTTTACCCCAAAAAGACTGTGTTTCCAGATTTTCACCTTTTCGACACCGACATTCCCGTAAAGAGCACAACGAGACGAAAAAAACGAATCCAAGCACGCCCTCCTAGCATGGCTCCTTCCATTCCAAGGTCGCAGGGGCTCACCACTTGCTTTTATAAGCAGCTCTGTCCTTACCACACTACTGCAGGTTTTCATTCTAGAGACTTTAAATTTATTTTGGGGGTAGAGGGGGTAGGGACCATTGATTTACGTTAAACAATTTTTTTTGTAGAGTTCCTAGTTTCCAAAATATAGGATTTTCAAAATTCGAGTGTTATCAAAAAAATATAAAAAATAAAAATTTTTTATTACAAAAAATAAAGGTCATAAAGACTGTTCGTTTGAGCCATGGCACAACGTTCTATCCTGTTTGGTTTTCAAACTATCGCCTATTTTCGAAAACAAAAATTTTCAAAAAAATTTTGAAAAATATAATGAGTGGTCCATAGCAAAGAGGACGTCAGCCCGAGTCCAACAATACCTCATTTGTCAAAATCGGACCATGCGTTCAAGAGATATTTAACATGGCTGAGGCTTAGTAGTAGAGCAAGGGGGGTTTTGAAGTGGGGCAGAACTCCTAGTACTCCACTACTCATAAGGCGACAGACACGTCTCTACTGGCTGAGGAACAGCGAAGCTCATAAGGCGACAGACACATCTCTACTGGCTGAGGAACAGCGAAGCTCATAAGGCGACAGACACACATCTCTACTGGCTGAGGAACAGCGAAGCTCATAAGGCGACAGACACGTCTCTACTGGCTGAGGAACAGCGAAACTCATAAGGCGACAGACACGTCTCTACTGGCTGTGGAACAGCGAAGCTCATAAGGCGACAGACACGTCTCTACTGGCTGAGGAACAGCGAAGCTCATAAGGCGACAGATACATCTCTACTGGCTGAGGAACAGCGAAGCTCATAAGGTGACAGACACGTCTCTACTGGCTGAGGAACAGCGAAGCTCATCAGGCGACAGACACGTCTCTACTGGCTGAGGAACAGCGAAGCTCATAAGGCGACAGACACATCTCTACTGGCTGAGGAACAGCGAAGCTCATAAGGCGACAGACACGTCTCCACTGGCTGAGGAACAGCGAAGCTCATAAGGCGACAGACACGTCTCTACTGGCTGAGGAACAGCGAAGCTCATAAGGCGACAGACACATCTCTACTGGCTGAGGGACAGCGAAGCTCATAAGGCGACAGACACGTCTCTACTGGCTGTGGAACAGCGAAGCTCATAAGGCGACAGACACATCTCTACTGGCTGAGGAACAGCGAAGCTCATAAGGCGACAGACACATCTCTACTGGCTGAGGAACAGCGAAGCTCATAAGGCGACAGACACATCTCTACTGGCTGAGGAACAGCGAAGCTCATAAGGCGACAGACACGTCTCTACTGGCTGAGGGACAGCGAAGCTCATAAGGCGACAGACACGTCTCTACTGGCTGAGGAACAGCGAAGCTCATAAGTCGACAGACACGTCTCTACTGGCTGAGGGACAGCGAAGCTCATAAGGCGACAGACACATCTCTACTGGCTGAGGAACAGCGAAGCTCATAAGGCGACAGACACGTCTCTACTGGCTGTGGGACAGCGAAGCTCATAAGGCGACAGACACGTCTCTACTGGCTGAGGAACAGCGAAGCTCATAAGGCGACAGACACGTCTCTACTGGCTGAGGCACAGCGAAGCTCATAAGGCGACAGACACATCTCTACTGGCTGAGGAACAGCGAAGCTCATAAGGCGACAGACACGTCTCTACTGGCTGAGGGACAGCGAAGCTCATGAGGCGACAGACACGTCTCTACTGGCTGAGGAACAGCGAAGCTCATAAGGCGACAGACACGTCTCTACTGGCTGAGGAACAGCGAAGCTCATAAGGCGACAGACACATCTCTACTGGCTGAGGAACAGCGAAGCTCATAAGGCGACAGACACGTCTCTACTGGCTGAGGGACAGCGAAGCTCATAAGGCGACAGACACGTCTCTACTGGCTGTGGAACAGCGAAGCTCATAAGGCGACAGACACGTCTCTACTGGCTGAGGAACAGCGAAGCTCATAAGGCGACAGACACGTCTCTACTGGCTGAGGAACAGCGAAGCTCATAAGGCGACAGACACATCTCTACTGGCTGAGGAACAGCGAAGCTCATAAGGCGACAGACACGTCTCTACTGGCTGAGGAACAGCGAAGCTCATAAGGCGACAGACACGTCTCTACTGGCTGAGGAACAGCGAAGCTCATAAGGCGACAGACACATCTCTACTGGCTGAGGAACAGCGAAGCTCATAAGGCGACAGACACATCTCTACTGGCTGAGGAACAGCGAAGCTCATAAGGCGACAGACACATCTCTACTGGCTGAGGAACAGCGAAGCTCATAAGGCGACAGACACGTCTCTACTGGCTGAGGAACAGCGAAGCTCATAAGGCGACAGACACGTCTCTACTGGCTGAGGAACAGCGAAGCTCATAAGGCGACAGACACGTCTCTACTGGCTGAGGGACAGCGAAGCTCATAAGGCGACAGACACGTCTCTACTGGCTGAGGAACAGCGAAGCTCATAAGGCGACAGACACATCTCTACTGGCTGAGGAACAGCGAAGCTCATAAGTCGACAGACACGTCTCTACTGGCTGAGGAACAGCGAAGCTCATAAGGCGACAGACACGTCTCTACTGGCTGAGGAACAGCGAAGCACATAAGGCGACAGACACATCTCTACTGGCTGAGGAACAGCGAAGCTCATAAGGCGACAGACACGTCTCTACTGGCTGAGGAACAGCGAAGCTCATAAGGTGACAGACACATCTCTACTGGCTGAGGAACAGCGAAGCTCATAAGGCGACAGACACGTCTCTACTGGCTGAGGAACAGCGAAGCTCATAAGGCGACAGACACGTCTCTACTGGCTGAGGAACAGCGAAGCTCATAAGGCGACAGACACGTCTCTACTGGCTGAGGAACAGCGAAGCTCATAAGGCGACAGACACATCTCTACTGGCTGAGGAACAGCGAAGCTCATAAGGCGACAGACACGTCTCTACTGGCTGAGGAACAGCGAAGCTCATAAGGCGACAGACACGTCTCTACTGGCTGAGGGACAGCGAAGCTCATAAGGCGACAGACACGTCTCTACTGGCTGAGGAACAGCGAAGCTCATAAGGCGACAGACACGTCTCTACTGGCTGAGGGACAGCGAAGCTCATAAGGCGACAGACACATCTCTACTGGCTGAGGAACAGCGAAGCTCATAAGGCGACAGACACATCTCTACTGGCTGAGGAACAGCGAAGCTCATTAGGCGACAGACACGTCTCTACTGGCTGAGGGACAGCGAAGCTCATAAGGCGACAGACACGTCTCTACTGGCTGAGGAACAGCGAAGCTCATAAGGCGACAGACACGTCTCTACTGGCTGAGGGACAGCGAAGCTCATAAGGCGACAGACACATCTCTACTGGCTGAGGAACAGCGAAGCTCATAAGGCGACAGACACGTCTCTACTGGCTGTGGGACAGCGAAGCTCATAAGGCGACAGACACGTCTCTACTGGCTGAGGAACAGCGAAGCTCATAAGGCGACAGACACGTCTCTACTGGCTGAGGAACAGCGAAGCTCATAAGGCGACAGACACATCTCTACTGGCTGAGGAACAGCGAAGCTCATAAGGCGACAGACACGTCTCTACTGGCTGAGGGACAGCGAAGCTCATAAGGCGACAGACACGTCTCTACTGGCTGAGGAACAGCGAAGCTCATAAGGCGACAGACACGTCTCTACTGGCTGAGGAACAGCGAAGCTCATAAGGCGACAGACACATCTCTACTGGCTGAGGAACAGCGAAGCTCATAAGGCGACAGACACGTCTCTACTGGCTGAGGGACAGCGAAGCTCATAAGGCGACAGACACGTCTGAACTGGCTGTGGAACTGCGAAGCTCATAAGGCGACAGACACGTCTCTACTGGCTGAGGAACAGCGAAGCTCATAAGGCGACAGACACGTCTCTACTGGCTGAGGAACAGCGAAGCTCATAAGGCGACAGACACATCTCTACTGGCTGAGAAACAGCGAAGCTCATAAGGCGACAGACACGTCTCTACTGGCTGAGCAACAGCGAAGCTCATAAGGCGACAGACACGTCTCTACTGGCTGAGGGACAGCGAAGCTCATAAGGCGACAGACACGTCTCTACTGGCTGAGGAACAGCGAAGCTCATAAGGCGACAGACACGTCTCTACTGGCTGAGGAACAGCGAAACTCATAAGGCGACAGACACGTCTCTACTGGCTGTGGAACAGCGAAGCTCATAAGGCGACAGACACGTCTCTACTGGCTGAGGAACAGCGAAGCTCATAAGGCGACAGACACATCTCTACTGGCTGAGGAACAGCGAAGCTCATAAGGTGACAGACACGTCTCTACTGGCTGAGGAACAGCGAAGCTCATAAGGCGACAGACACGTCTCTACTGGCTGAGGAACAGCGAAGCTCATAAGGCGACAGACACATCTCTACTGGCTGAGGAACAGCGAAGCTCATAAGGCGACAGACACGTCTCCACTGGCTGAGGAACAGCGAAGCTCATAAGGCGACAGACACGTCTCTACTGGCTGAGGAACAGCGAAGCTCATAAGGCGACAGACACATCTCTACTGGCTGAGGGACAGCGAAGCTCATAAGGCGACAGACACGTCTCTACTGGCTGTGGAACAGCGAAGCTCATAAGGCGACAGACACATCTCTACTGGCTGAGGAACAGCGAAGCTCATAAGGCGACAGACACATCTCTACTGGCTGAGGAACAGCGAAGCTCATAAGGCGACAGACACATCTCTACTGGCTGAGGAACAGCGAAGCTCATAAGGCGACAGACACATCTCTACTGGCTGAGGAACAGCGAAGCTCATAAGGCGACAGACACGTCTCTACTGGCTGAGGAACAGCGAAGCTCATAAGTCGACAGACACGTCTCTACTGGCTGAGGGACAGCGAAGCTCATAAGGCGACAGACACATCTCTACTTGCTGAGGAACAGCGAAGCTCATAAGGCGACAGACACGTCTCTACTGGCTGTGGGACAGCGAAGCTCATAAGGCGACAGACACGTCTCTACTGGCTGAGGAACAGCGAAGCTCATAAGGCGACAGACACGTCTCTACTGGCTGAGGCACAGCGAATCTCATAAGGCGACAGACACATCTCTACTGGCTGAGGAACAGCGAAGCTCATAAGGCGACAGACACGTCTCTACTGGCTGAGGGACAGCGAAGCTCATGAGGCGACAGACACGTCTCTACTGGCTGAGGAACAGCGAAGCTCATAAGGCGACAGACACGTCTCTACTGGCTGAGGAACAGCGAAGCTCATAAGGCGACAGACACATCTCTACTGGCTGAGGAACAGCGAAGCTCATAAGGCGACAGACACGTCTCTACTGGCTGAGGGACAGCGAAGCTCATAAGGCGACAGACACGTCTCTACTGGCTGTGGAACAGCGAAGCTCATAAGGCGACAGACACGTCTCTACTGGCTGAGGAACAGCGAAGCTCATAAGGCGACAGACACGTCTCTACTGGCTGAGGAACAGCGAAGCTCATAAGGCGACAGACACATCTCTACTGGCTGAGGAACAGCGAAGCTCATAAGGCGACAGACACGTCTCTACTGGCTGAGGAACAGCGAAGCTCATAAGGCGACAGACACGTCTCTACTGGCTGAGGAACAGCGAAGCTCATAAGGCGACAGACACGTCTCTACTGGCTGAGGGACAGCGAAGCTCATAAGGCGACAGACACATCTTTACTGGCTGAGGAACAGCGCAGCTCCTAAGGCGACAGACACGTCTCTACTGGCTGAGGAACAGCGAAGCTCATAAGGCGACAGACACATCTCTACTGGCTGAGGAACAGCGAAGCTCATAAGGCGACAGACACATCTCTACTGGCTGAGGAACAGCGAAGCTCATAAGGCGACAGACACATCTCTACTGGCTGAGGAACAGCGAAGCTCATAAGGCGACAGACACGTCTCTACTGGCTGAGGAACAGCGAAGCTCATAAGGCGACAGACACGTCTCTACTGGCTGAGGAACAGCGAAGCTCATAAGGCGACAGACACGTCTCTACTGGCTGAGGGACAGCGAAGCTCATAAGGCGACAGACACGTCTCTACTGGCTGAGGAACAGCGAAGCTCATAAGGCGACAGACACGTCTCTACTGGCTGAGGAACAGCGAAGCACATAAGGTGACACACACGTCTCTACTGGCTGAGGAACAGCGAAGCTCATAAGGCGACAGACACGTCTCTACTGGCTGAGGAACAGCGAAGCTCATAAGGCGACAGACACGTCTCTACTGGCTGAGGAACAGCGAAGCTCATAAGGCGACAGACACGTCTCTACTGGCTGAGGAACAGCGAAGCACATAAGGCGACAGACACATCTCTACTGGCTGAGGAACAGCGAAGCTCATAAGGCGACAGACACGTCTCTACTGGCTGAGGAACAGCGAAGCTCATAAGGCAACAGACACATCTCTACTGGCTGAGGAACAGCGAAGCTCATAAGGCGACAGACACGTCTCTACTGGCTGAGGAACAGCGAAGTTCATAAGGCGACAGACACGTCTCTACTGGCTGAGGAACAGCGAAGCTCATAAGGCGACAGACACATCTCTACTGGCTGAGGGACAGCGAAGCTCATAAGGCGACAGACACGTCTCTACTGGCTGTGGAACAGAGAAGCTCATAAGGCGACAGACACATCTCTACTGGCTGAGGAACAGCGAAGCTCATAAGGCGACAGACACATCGCTACTGGCTGAGGAACAGCGAAGCTCATAAGGCGACAGACACATCTCTACTGGCTGAGGAACAGCGAAGCTCATAAGGCGACAGACACGTCTCTACTGGCTGAGGAACAGCGAAGCTCATAAGGCGACAGACACATCTCTACTGGCTGAGGAACAGCGAAGCTCATAAGGCGACAGACACATCTCTACTGGCTGAGGGACAGCGAAGCTCATAAGGCGACAGACACATCTCTACTGGCTGAGGAACAGCGAAGCTCATAAGGCGACAGACACGTCTCTACTGGCTGAGGAACAGCGAAGCTCATAAGGCCACAGACACATCTCTACTGGCTGAGGGACAGCGAAGCTCATAAGGCGACAGACACGTCTCTACTGGCTGAGGAACAGCGAAGCTCATAAGGCGACAGACACGTCTCTACTGGCTGAGGAACAGCGAAGCTCATAAGGCGACAGACACGTCTCTACTGGCTGAGGAACAGCGAAGCTCATAAGGTGACAGACACATCTCTACTGGCTGAGGAACAGCGAAGCTCATAAGGCGACAGACACATCTCTACTGGCTGAGGAACAGCGAAGCTCATAAGGCGACAGACACATCTCTACTGGCTGAGGAACAGCGAAGATCATAAGGCGACAGACACATCTCTACGGGCTGAGGAACAGCGAAGCTCATAAGGCGACAGACACGTCTCTACTGGCTGAAGAACAGCGAAGCTCATAAGGCGACAGACACGTCTCTACTGGCTGAGGAACAGCGAAGCTCATAAGGCGACAGACACGTCTCTACTGGCTGAGGAACAGCGAAGCTCATAAGGCGACAGACACGTCTCTACTGGCTGAGGAACAGTGAAGCTCATAAGGCGACAGACACGTATCTACTGGCTGAGGAACAGCGAAGCTCATAAGGCGACAGACACATCTCTACTGGCTGAGGAACAGCGAAGCTCATAAGGCGACAGACACGTCTCTACTGGCTGTGGAACAGCGAAGCTCATAAGGCGACAGACACGTCTCTACTGGCTGAGGAACAGCGAAGCTCATAAGGCGACAGACACGTCTCTACTGGCTGAGGAACAGCGAAGCTCATAAGGCGACAGACACGTCTCTACTGGCTGTGGAACAGCGAAGCTCATAAGGCGACAGACACGTCTCTACTGGCTGAGGAACAGCGAAGCTCATAAGGCGACAGACACATCTCTACTGGCTGAGGAACAGCGAAGCTCATAAGGCGACAGACACATCTCTACTGGGTGAGGAACAGCGAAGCTCATAAGGCGACAGACACATCTCTACTGGCTGAGGAACAGCGAAGCTCATAAGGCGACAGACACGTCTCTACTGGCTGAGGAACAGCGAAGCTCATAAGGCGATAGACACGTCTCTACTGGCTGAGGAACAGCGAAGCTCATAAGGCGACAGACACATCTCTACTGGCTGAGGAACAGCGAAGCTCATAAGGCGACAGACACGTCTCTACTGGCTGAGGAACAGCGAAGCTCATAAGGCGACAGACACGTCTCTACTGGCTGAGGAACAGCGAAGCTCATAAGGCGACAGACACGTCTCTACTGGCTGAGGAACAGCGAAGCTCATAAGGCGACAGACACGTCCTTACTGGCTGAGGAACAGCGAAGCTCATAAGGCGACAGACACGTCTCTACTGGCTGAGGAACAGCGAAGCTCATAAGGCGACAGACACGTCTCTACTGGCTGTGGAACAGCGAAGCTCATAAGGCGACAGACACGTCTCTACTGGCTGAGGAACAGCGAAGCTCATAAGGCGACAGACACGTCTCTACTGGCTGAGGAACAGCGAAGCTCATAAGGCGACAGACACGTCTCTACTGGCTGAGGAACAGCGAAGCTCATAAGGCGACAGACACGTCTCTACTGGCTGAGGAACAGCGAAGCTCATAAGGCGACAGACACGTCTCTACTGGCTGAGGAACAGTGAAGCTCATAAGGCGACAGACATGTCTCTACTGGCTGAGGAACAGCGAAGCTCATAAGGCGACAGACACGTCTCTACTGGCTGAGGAACAGCGAAGCTCATAAGGCGACAGACACGACTCTACTGGATGAGGAACAGCGAAGCTCATAAGGCGACTGACACGTCTCTACTGGCTGAGGAACAGCGAAGCTCATAAGGCGACAGACACATCTCTACTGGCTGAGGATCAGCGAAGCTCATAAGGCGACAGACACGTCTCTACTGGCTGAGGAACAGCGAAGCTCATAAGGCGACAGACACGTCTCTACTGGCTGAGGAACAGCGAAGCTCATAAGGCGACAGACACGTCTCTACAGGCTGAGGAACAGCGAAGCTCATAAGGCGACAGACACGTCTCTACTGGCTGAGGGACAGCGAAGCTCATAAGGCGACAGACACGTCTCTACTGGCTGAGGAACAGCGAAGCTCATAAGGCGACAGACACGTCTCTACTGGCTGAGGAACAGCGAAGCTCATAAGGCGACAGACATGTCTCTACTGGTTGTGGAACAGCGAAGCTCATAAGGCGACAGACACGTCTCTACTGGCTGAGGAACAGCGAAGCTCATAAGGCGACAGACACGTCTCTACTGGCTGAGGTACAGCGAAGCTCATAAGGCGACAGACACGTCTCTACTGGCTGAGAGACAGCGAAGCTCATAAGGCGACAGACACGTCTCTACTGGCTGAGGAACAGGGAAGCTCATAAGGCGACAGACACGTCTCTACTGGCTGAGGGACAGCGAAGCTCATAAGGCGACAGACACGTCTCTACTGGCTGAGGGACAGCGAAGCTCATAAGGCGACAGACACGTCTCTACTGGCTGAGGAACAGCGAAGCTCATAAGGCGACAGACACGTCTCTACTGGCTGAGGAACAGCGAAGCTCATAAGGCGACAGACACGTCTCTACTGGCTGAGGAACAGCGAAGCTCATAAGGCGACAGACACGTCTCTACTGGCTGAGGGACAGCGAAGCTCATAAGGCGACAGACACGTCTCTACTGGCTGAGGGACAGCGAAGCTCATAAGGCGACAGACACATCTCTACTGGCTGAGGGACAGCGAAGCTCATAAGGCGACAGACACGTCTCTACTGGCTGAGTAACAGCGAAGCTCATATGGCGACAGACACATCTCTACTGGCTGAGGAACAGCGAAGCTCATAAGGCGACAGACACGTCTCTACTGGCTGAGGAACAGCGAAGCTCATAAGGCGACAGACACGTCTCTACTGGCTGTGGAACAGCGAAGCTCATAAGGCGACAGACACGTCTCTACTGGCTGTGGAACAGCGAAGCTCATAAGGCGACAGACACGTCTCTACTGGCTGAGGAAGAGCGAAGCTCATAAGGCGACAGACACGTCTCTACTGGCTGAGGGACAGCGAAGCTCATAAGGCGACAGACACGTCTCTACTGGCTGAGGAACAGCGAAGCTCATAAGGCGACAGACACGTCTCTACTGGCTGAGGAACAGCGAAGCTCATAAGGCGACAGACACGTCTCTACTGGCTGAGGGACAGCGAAGCTCATAAGGCGACAGACACATCTCTACTGGCTGAGGAACAGCGAAGCTCATAAGGCGACAGACACGTCTCTACTGGCTGAGGGACAGCGTAGCTCATAAGGCGACAGACACGTCTCTACTGGCTGAGGGGCAGCGAAGCTCATAAGGCGACAGACACGTCTCTACTGGCTGTGGAACAGCGAAGCTCATAAGGCGACAGACACGTCTCTACTGGCTGAGGAACAGCGAAGCTCATAAGGCGACAGACACGTCTCTACTGGCTGAGGAACAGCGAAGCTCATAAGGCGACAGACACATCTCTACTGGCTGAGGAACAGCGAAGCTCATAAGGCGACAAACTCGTCTCTACTGGCTGAGGAACAGCGAAGCTCATAAGGCGACAGACACGTCTCTACTGGCTGAGGAACAGCGAAGCTCATAAGGCGACAGACACGTCTCTACTGGCTGAGGAACAGCGAAGCTCATAAGGCGACAGACACGTCTCTACTGGCTGAGGGACAGCGAAGCTCATAAGGCGACAGACACGTCTCTACTGGCTGAGGAACAGCGAAGCTCATAAGGCGACAGACACGTCTCTACTGGCTGAGGAACAGCGAAGCTCATAAGGCGACAGACATGTCTCTACTGGTTGTGGAACAGCGAAGCTCATAAGGCGACAGACACGTCTCTACTGGCTGAGGAACAGCGAAGCTCATAAGGCGACAGACACGTCTCTACTGGCTGAGGGACAGCGAAGCTCATAAGGCGACAGACACGTCTCTACTGGCTGATGGACAGCGAAGCTCATAAGGCGACAGACACATCTCTACTGGCTGAGGAACAGCGAAGCTCATAAGGCGACAGACACGTCTCTACTGGCTGAGGGACAGCGAAGCTCATAAGGCGACAGACACGTCTCTACTGGCTGAGGGACAGCGAAGCTCATAAGGCGACAGACACGTCTCTACTGGCTGAGGAACAGCGAAGCTCATAAGGCGACAGACACGTCTCTACTGGCTGAGGAACAGCGAAGCTCATAAGGCGACAGACACGTCTCTACTGGCTGAGGAACAGCGAAGCTCATAAGGCGACAGACACGTCTCTACTGGCTGAGGGACAGCGAAGCTCATAAGGCGACAGACACGTCTCTACTGGCTGAGGGACAGCGAAGCTCATAAGGCGACAGACACATCTCTACTGGCTGAGGGACAGCGAAGCTCATAAGGCGACAGACACGTCTCTACTGGCTGAGTAACAGCGAAGCTCATAAGGCGACAGACACATCTCTACTGGCTGAGGAACAGCGAAGCTCATAAGGCGACAGACACGTCTCTACTGGCTGAGGAACAGCGAAGCTCATAAGGCGACAGACACGTCTCTACTGGCTGAGGAACAGCTAAGCTCATAAGGCGACAGACACGTCTCTACTGGCTGTGGAACAGCGAAGCTCATAAGGCGACAGACACGTCTCTACTGGCTGTGGAACAGCGAAGCTCATAAGGCGACAGACACGTCTCTACTGGCTGAGGAACAGCGAAGCTCATAAGGCGACAGACACGTCTCTACTGGCTGAGGGACAGCGAAGCTCATAAGGCGACAGACACGTCTCTACTGGCTGAGGAACAGCGAAGCTCATAAGACGACAGACACGTCTCTACTGGCTGAGGAACAGCGAAGCTCATAAGGCGACAGACACGTCTCTACTGGCTGAGGGACAGCGAAGCTCATAAGACGACAGACACATCTCTACTGGCTGAGGAACAGCGAAGCTCATAAGGCGACAGACACGTCTCTACTGGCTGAGGGACAGCGAAGCTCATAAGGCGACAGACACGTCTCTACTGGCTGAGGGACAGCGAAGCTCATAAGGCGACAGACACGTCTCTACTGGCTGAGGGACAGCGAAGCTCATAAGGCGACAGACACGTCTCTACTGGCTGAGTAACAGCGAAGCTCATAAGGCGACAGACACGTCTCTACTGGCTGAGGAACAGCGAAGCTCATAAGGCGACAGACACGTCTCTACTGGCTGAGGAACAGCGAAGCTCATAAGGCGACAGACACGTCTCTACTGGCTGTGGAACAGCGAAGCTCATAAGGCAACAGACACGTATCTACTGGCTGTGGAACAGCGAAGCTCATAAGGCGACAGACACGTCTCTACTGGCTGAGGAACAGCGCAGCTCATAAGGCGACAGACACGTCTCTACTGGCTGAGGGACAGCGAAGCTCATAAGGCGACGGACACATCTCTACTGGCTGAGGAACAGCGAAGCTCATAAGGCGACAGACACGTCTCTACTGGCTGAGGAACAGCGAAGCTCATAAGGCGACAGACACGTCTCTACTGGCTGAGGAACAGCGAAGCTCATAAGGCGACAGACACGTCTCTACTGGCTGAGGGACAGCGAAGCTCATAAGGCGACAGACACATCTCTACGGGCTGAGGAACAGCGAAGCTCATAAGGCGACAGACACGTCTCTACTGGCTGAGGGACAGCGAAGCTCATAAGGCGACAGACACGTCTCTACTGGCTGAGGGGCAGCGAAGTTCATAAGGCGACAGACACGTCTCTACTGGCTGTGGAACAGCGAAGCTCATAAGGCGACAGACACGTCTCTACTGGCTGAGGAACAGCGAAGCTCATAAGGCGACAGACACGTCTCTACTGGCTGAGGAACAGCGAAGCTCATAAGGCGACAGACACATCTCTACTGGCTGAGGAACAGCGAAGCTCATAAGGCGACAAACTCGTCTCTACTGGCTGAGGAACAGCGAAGCTCATAAGGCGACAGACACGTCTCTACTGGCTGAGGAACAGCGAAGCTCATAAGGCGACAGACACGTCTCTACTGGCTGAGGAACAGCGAAGCTCATAAGGCGACAGACACGTCTCTACTGGCTGAGGGACAGCGAAGCTCATAAGGCGACAGACACGTCTCTACTGGCTGAGGAACAGCGAAGCTCATAAGGCGACAGACACGTCTCTACTGGCTGAGGAACAGCGAAGCTCATAAGGCGACAGACATGTCTCTACTGGTTGTGGAACAGCGAAGCTCATAAGGCGACAGACACGTCTCTACTGGCTGAGGAACAGCGAAGCTCATAAGGCGACAGACACGTCTCTACTGGCTGAGGGACAGCGAAGCTCATAAGGCGACAGACACGTCTCTACTGGCTGATGGACAGCGAAGCTCATAAGGCGACAGACACATCTCTACTGGCTGAGGAACAGCGAAGCTCATAAGGCGACAGACACGTCTCTACTGGCTGAGGGACAGCGAAGCTCATAAGGCGACAGACACGTCTCTACTGGCTGAGGGACAGCGAAGCTCATAAGGCGACAGACACGTCTCTACTGGCTGAGGAACATCGAAGCTCATAAGGCGACAGACACGTCTCTACTGGCTGAGGAACAGCGAAGCTCATAAGGCGACAGACACGTCTCTACTGGCTGAGGAACAGCGAAGCTCATAAGGCGACAGACACGTCTCTACTGGCTGAGGGACAGCGAAGCTCATAAGGCGACAGACACGTCTCTACTGGCTGAGGGACAGCGAAGCACATAAGGCGACAGACACATCTCTACTGGCTGAGGGACAGCGAAGCTCATAAGGCGACAGACACGTCTCTACTGGCTGAGTAACAGCGAAGCTCATAAGGCGACAGACACATCTCTACTGGCTGAGGAACAGCGAAGCTCATAAGGCGACAGACACGTCTCTACTGGCTGAGGAACAGCGAAGCTCATAAGGCGACAGACACGTCTCTACTGGCTGAGGAACAGCGAAGCTCATAAGGCGACAGACACGTCTCTACTGGCTGTGGAACAGCGAAGCTCATAAGGCGACAGACACGTCTCTACTGGCTGTGGAACAGCGAAGCTCATAAGGCGACAGACACGTCTCTACTGGCTGAGGAACAGCGAAGCTCATAAGGCGACAGACACGTCTCTACTGGCTGAGGGACAGCGAAGCTCGTAAGGCGACAGACACGTCTCTACTGGCTGAGGAACAGCGAAGCTCATAAGGCGACAGACACGTCTCTACTGGCTGAGGAACAGCGAAGCTCATAAGGCGACAGACACGTCTCTACTGGCTGAGGGACAGCGAAGCTCATAAGGCGACAGACACATCTCTACTGGCTGAGGAACAGCGAAGCTCATAAGGCGACAGACACGTCTCTACTGGCTGAGGGACAGCGAAGCTCATAAGGCGACAGACACGTCTCTACTGGCTGAGGGACAGCGAAGCTCATAAGGCGACAGACACGTCTCTACTGGCTGAGTAACAGCGAAGCTCATAAGGCGACAGACACATCTCTACTGGCTGAGGAACAGCGAAGCTCATAAGGCGACAGACACGTCTCTACTGGCTGAGGAACAGCGAAGCTCATAAGGCGACAGACACGTCTCTACTGGCTGAGGAACAGCGAAGCTCATAAGGCGACAGACACGTCTCTACTGGCTGTGGAACAGCGAAGCTCATAAGGCGACAGACACGTCTCTACTGGCTGTGGAACAGCGAAGCTCATAAGGCGACAGACACGTCTCTACTGGCTGAGGAACAGCGCAACTCATAAGGCGACAGACACGTCTCTACTGGCTGAGGGACAGCGAAGCTCATAAGGCGACGGACACATCTCTACTGGCTGAGGAACAGCGAAGCTCATAAGGCGACAGACACGTCTCTACCGGCTGAGGAACAGCGAAGCTCATAAGGCGACAGACACGTCTCTACTGGCTGAGGAACAGCGAAGCTCATAAGGCGACAGACACATCTCTACTGGCTGAGGAACAGCGAAGCTCATAAGGCGACAGACACGTCTCTACTGGCTGAGGAACAGCGAAGCTCATAAGGCGACAGACACATCTCTACTGGCTGAGGAACAGCGAAGCTCATAAGGCAACAGACACGTCTCTACTGGCTGAGGAACAGCGAAGCTCATAAGGCGACAGACACGTCTCTACTGGCTGAGGAACAGCGCAGCTCATAAGGCGACAGACACGTCTCTACTGGCTGAGGGACAGCGAAGCTCATAAGGCGACAGACACATCTCTACTGGCTGAGGAAAAGCGAAGCTCATAAGGCGACAGACACGTCTCTACTGGCTGAGGAACAGCGAAGCTCATAAGGCGACAGACACGTCTCTACTGGCTGAGGGACAGCGAAGCTCATAAGGCGACAGACACATCTCTACTGGCTGAGGAACAGCGAAGCTCATAAGGCGACAGACACATCTCTACTGGCTGAGGAACAGCGAAGCTCATAAGGCGACAGACACGTCTCTACTGGCTGAGGAACAGCGAAGCTCATAAGGCGACAGACACATCTACTGGCTGTGGAACAGCGCAGCTCATAAGGCGACAGACACATCTCTACTGGCTGAGGAACAGCGAAGCTCATAAGGCGACAGACACGTCTCTACTGGCTGAGGGACAGCGAAGCTCATAAGGCGACAGACACATCTCTACTGGCTGAGGAACAGCGAAGCTCATAAGGCGACAGACACATCTCTACTGGCTGAGGAACAGCGAAGCTCGTAAGGCGACAGACACGTCTCTACTGGCTGAGGAACTGCGAAGCTCATAAGGCGACAGACACATCTCTACTGGCTGTGGAACAGCGCAGCTCATAAGGCGACAGACACATCTCCACTGGCTGAGGAACAGCGAAGCTCATAAGGCGACAGACACGTCTCTACTGGCTGAGGGACAGCGAAGCTCATAAGGCGACAGACACGTCTCTACTGGCTGAGGGACAGCGAAGCTCATAAGGCGACAGACACATCTCTACTGGCTGAGGAACAGCGAAGCTCATAAGGCGACAGACACGTCTCTACTGGCTGAGGAACAGCGAAGCTCATAAGGCGACAGACACATCTCTACTGGCTGAGAAACAGCGAAGCTCATAAGGCGACAGACACATCTCTACTGGCTGAGGAACAGCGAAGCTCATAAGGCGACAGACACGTCTCTACTGGCTGAGGAACAGCGAAGCTCATATTGCGACAGACACATCTCTACTGGCTGAGGAACAGCGAAGCTCATAAGGCGACAGACACGTCTCTACTGGCTGAGGGACAGCGAAGCTCATAAGGCGACAGACACATCTCTACTGGCTGAGGAACAGCGAAGCTCATATGGCGACAGACACATCTCTACAGGCTGTGGAACAGTGAAGCTCATAAGGCGACAGACACATATCTACTGGCTGTGGAACAGCGAAGCTCATAAGGCGACAGACACGTCTCTACTGGCTGTGGAACAGCGAAGCTCATAAGGCGACAGACACGTCTCTACTGGCTGAGGAACAGCGAAGCTCATAAGGCGACAGACACGTCTCTACTGACTGTGGAACAGCGAAGCTCATAAGGCGACAGACACATCTCTACTGGCTGAGGAACAGTGAAGCTCATAAGGCGACAGACACATCTCTACTGGTGTGGAACAGCGGAGCTCATAAGGCGACAGACACATCTCTACTGGTTGTGGAACAGCGAAGCTCATAAGGCGACAGACACATCTCTACTGGCTGTGGAACAGCGAAGCTCATTAGGCGACAGACACATGTCTACTGGCTGTGGAACAGCGAAGCTCATAAAGCGACAGACACGTCTCTACTGGCTGTGGAACAGCGAAGCTCATTAGGCGACAGACACATCTCTACTGGCTGTGGAACAGCGAAGCTCATAAGGCGACAGACACATCTCTACTGGCTGTTGAACAGCGAAGCTCATAAGGCGACAGACACGTCTCTACTGGCTGTGGAACAGCGAAGCTCATAAGGCGACAGACACATCTCTACTGGCTGTGGAAAAGCAAAGCTCATAAGGCGACAGACATATCTCTACTGGCTGTGGAACAGCGAAGCTCATAAGGCGACAGACAAATATCTACTGGCTGTGGAACAGCGAAGCTCATAAGGCGACAGACACGTCTCTACTGGCTATTAATCACCAGTGGGGCGAGGTAGCTAGCAATACATCCCTAGTCTTATAGTTTCCCTACTCCGTGCATAGGCTATTAATCACCAGCGGGGCGAGGTTGCTAGCAATACATCCCTAGTCTTACAGTTTCCCTTACTCCGTGCCTAGGCTATTAATCACCAGCGGAGAGAGGTTGGTAGCAATACATCTCTAGTCTTACAGTTTCCCTTACTCCGTGCCTAGGCAATTAATCACCAGCGGGGCGAGGTTGGTAGCAATACATCCCTAGTCTTACAGTTTCCCTTACTCCGTGCCTAGGCTATTAATCACCAGCGGGGCGAGGTAGCTAGCAATAGATCCCTAGTCTTATAGTTTCCCTACTCCGTGCATAGGCTATTAATCACCAGCGGGGCGAGGTTGCTAGCAATACATCCCTAGTCTTACAGTTTCCCTTACTCCGTGCCTAGGCTATTAATCACCAGCGGAGAGAGGTTGGTAGCAATACATCTCTAGTCTTACAGTTTCCCTTACTCCGTGCCTAGGCTATTAATCACCAGCGGGGCGAGGTTGGTAGCAATACATCCCTAGTCTTACAGTTTCCCTTACTCCGTGCCTAGGCTATTAATCACCAGCGGGGCGAGGTAGCTAGCAATAGATCCTTAGTCTTATAGTTTCCCTACTCCGTGCATAGGCTATTAATCACCAGCGGGGCGAGGTTGCTAGCAATACATCCCTAGTCTTACAGTTTCCCTTACTCCGTGCCTAGGCTATTAATCACCAGCGGGGCGAGGTAGCTAGCAATACATCCCTAGTCTTATAGCTTCCCTACTCCGTGCATAGGCTATTAATCACCAGCGGGGCGAGTTTGCTAGCAATACATCCCTAGTCTTACATTTTCCCTTACTCCGTGCCTAGGCTATTAATCACCAGCGGAGAGAGGTTGGTAGCAATACATCCCTAGTCTTACAGCTTCCCTTACTCCGTGCCTAGGCTATTAATCAACAGCGGGGCGAGGTTGGTAGCAATACATCCCTAGTTTTACAGTTTCCCTTACTCCGTGCCTAGGCTATTAATCACCAGCGGGGCGAGGTAGCTAGCAATACATCCCTAGTCTTATAGTTTCCCTACTCCGTGCATAGGCTATTAATCACCAGCGGGGCGAGGTTGCTAGCAATAAATCCCTAGTCTTACAGTTTCCCTTACTCCGTGCCTAGGCTATTAATCACCAGCGGAGAGAGGTTGGTAGCAATACATCCCTAGTCTTACAGTTTCCCTTACTCCGTGCCTAGGCTATTAATCACCAGCGTGGTGGGGTTGGTAGCAATACATCTCTAGTCTTTCAGTTTCCCTTACTCCGTGCCTAAGCTATAATTCACCAGCGGGGCTAGGTTGGTAGCAATACATCCCTAGTCTTACAGTTTCCCTTACTCCGTGCCTAGGCTATTAATCACCAGCGGGGTGGGGTAGCTAGCAATCCATCCCTAGTCTTATAGTTTCCCTACTCCGTGCATAGGCTATTAATCACCAGCGGGTCGGTGTTGCTAGCAATACATCCCTAGTCTTACAGTTTCCCTCACTCCGTGCCTAGGCTATTAATCACCAGCAGGGCGAGGTTGGTAGCAATACAGCCCTCGTCTTATAGTTTCCCTCACTCCGTGCCCAGGCTATTAATCACCAGCTGGGCGAGGTTGCTTGCAATACATCCCTAGTGTTACAGTTTCCCTTACTCCGTGCATAGGCTATTAATCACCAGCGGGGCGAGGTTGCTAGCAATACATCCCTAGTCCTACAGTTTCACTTACTCCGTGCATTGGCTATTAGTCACCAGCGGGGCGAGGTTGGTAGCAATACATCCTTAGGCCCGTATCACACGACACTTGCTGGCAAGGAAGCTGTTGTAATCGCTGGTATAAAATCTTGTATGATTCGGTTCATCCTCGTCCGTACACCTGCTTTTATGGCTGAAGTGTATTACACGCTAGCATTTCGTGCTCCAACTTGTAAGAAATAAAACATGGAGGACGTTTGTCGTTTGGGGGTAAAATTTACATTTAATTCGCATTATTAACGCAAAGCGGCCGTGAAACTTGGTTTATGTAGGCCTACATTTGAAAACATGCCTGTAATTGAATGAATGCATCCTAATCAATATTTAATATCTGACGGTAATAATTGGTACATAACCATACGCGCCAATGAGGAGCGTAACAAAATACGGCTACGTCTGTCGCAAAAGTGTGTGAGTGGTATCGCGCTTGTTTACTGTTTGGAAGATCCCGGGTTCAAGTCTATCCAACGGCGAAAGTTTTTACTTCTTTTTAATTATTTTATTATATCCTCCTCACGTCGTATAACAATATTGCAACTTAGTTTTGTCTACATGATCTACGAGGACGATAGTAAACATGTTTTCTCTCATAAAAGTCATTTTCCCTAAATACTGTTTAAAACAATGGCGGATACTATTCGTGATAACTATTAGAATGTAAACAGTTCAGAGCTTCACAGATTTGAAGCAGCAATGGGAAAGTTAAAGAAAGACGACCACATGTAGGCCTACGATAAAGCGAACCCTAAAAGTAATTTTTGCCCCATGGGAAGAGCAGCTGTCAAATCGACCTTGCCAAGTCGCCTAATTTTTAGTGCAGGGAAAGAATGTAGGGTACTGGTTACTGTAAAAAATTCGTTAGTATTTATTAATATATAATTCTCCTTTGTAAAATGCCAGCCGCATGCGATCATATACTTCGACATTGGCTTTGCGACGCGAAGCAATCGACCCCATTCCGTCTGAAAAGCTTTCTTTTTGTGGAAGTAATGCATTGATATGGCAATTATTGTATGATACTCCGGCAGTTTAGTGTTATAAAGGCATGGATTACTTTCGTACCTTTCAATAAGCGAAGAAATAACCTCATTGCCCAAGGACGTGACATCCTGTGTTTATGAAATACGTTGCCTTCGAGAAAACGATTAACCAAGATTACTTGGAGATGCTACCGCTAGGATCTCTGCAAGGGCAGATTGGCTCAGGTGCTGAACCCTCCATACAATCTCCCAGTGAAAATAGCACCGGACCAGTTTCTGAGTTGCCATGAAGGTTGTCATAGAAGGCAGAATCTGGTATAGAAGGTAGAAATCACACGGTGCTAGACGCGGCTATACCGGCGTGTATACCCGTACTGGTATCAGCTTCCATGCTAGCGAGTGTCGTGTGATACAGGCTTTAGTCTTATAGTTTCCCTCATTCCGTGCATACGCTATTAATCACCAGCGGGGCGAGGTTGCTAGCAATACATCTTTAGTCTTATAGTTTCCCTCATTCCGTGCATAGGCTATTAATCACCAGTGGGGCGAGGTTGCTAGCAATACATCCCTAGTCTTACAGTTTCCCTTACTCCGTTCGTAGGCTATTAATCATCTGCGGGGCGAGGTTGGTAGCAATACATCCCTAATATTATAGTTTCCCTCACTCCGTGCACTGGCTATTAATCACCAGCGGGGCGATGTTGCTAGCAATACATCCCTAGTCTTACAGCTTCCCTTACTCCGTGCATAGGCTATTAATCATGAGCGGGACGAGGTTGTTAGCAATACATTCCTAGTCTTATGGTTTCCCTTACTCCGTGCATAGGCTATTAATCACCAGCGGGGCGAGGTTGGTAGCAATACAGCCCTAGTCTTACAGTTTCCCTTACTCCGTGCATTGGCTATTAATCACCAGCGGGGCGAGGTTGCTAGCAATACAGCCCTAGTCTTATAGTTTCCTTTCCTCCGTGCATAGGCTATTAATAACCAGTGGGGCGAAGTTGCTAGCAATACATCCCTAGTCTAACAGTTTCCCTCACTCCGTGCCCAGGCTATTAATCAACAGCGGGGTGCGGTTGCTAGCAATACATCCCTAGTCTTACAGTTTCCCTTCCTCCATGCCTAGGCTATTAATCACCAGCGGGGTGGGGTTGCTAGCAATACATCTCTAGTCTTGTAGTTTCTCTTACTCCGTGACTAGGCTATTAATCACCAGCTTGGCGAGGTTGCTAGCAATACATCCCTAGTCTTACAGCTTCCCTCACAATGTGCTTTGGCTATTAATCACCAGCGAGGCGAGGTTGCTAGCAATACATCCGTAGTCTTACAATTTCCCTTCCTCCGTGCCTAGGCTATTAATCACCAGCGAGGCGAGGTTGCTAGCAATACATCCCTAGTCTTACAGATTCCCTTACTCCGTGCCTAGGCTATTAATCACCAGCGGGGCGAGGTTGCTAGCAATACATCCCTAGTATTACAGTTTCCCTTACTCCGTGCCTAGGCTATTAATCACCAGCGGGGCGAGGTTGCTAGCAATACATCCCTAGTCTTATAGTTTCCCTTACTCCGTGCATAGGCTATTAATCACCAGCGGGGCGAGGTTGCTAGCAATACATCCCTAGTCTTACAGTTTCCCTCACTCCGTGCCTAGGCTATTAATCACCAGCGGGGCGAGGTTGCTAGCAATACATCCCTAGTCTTATAGTTTCCCTTACTCCGTGCATAGGCTATTAATCACCAGCGGGGCGAGGTTGGTAGCAATACATCCCTAGTCTTACAGTTTCCCTTACTCCGTGCATAGGCTATTAATCACCAGCGGGGCGAGGTTGGTGGCAATATATCCCTAGTCTTACAGTTTCCTTTACTCCGTGCCTAGGCTATTAATCACCAGCGGGGCGAGGTTGGTAGCAATACATCCCTAGTCTTACAGTTTCCCTTACTCCGTGCCTAGGCTATTAATCACCAGCGGGGCGAGGTTGCTAGCAATACATCCCTAGTCTTACAGTTTCCCTTACTCCGTGCATAGGCTATTAATTACCAGTGGGGCGAGGTTGCTAGCAATACTTCCCTAGTCTTACAGTTTCCCTCACTCCGTGCATAGGCTATTAATTACCAGTGGGGCGAGGTTGGTAGCAATACATCCCTAGTCTTACAGTTTCCCTTACTCTGTGCATAGGCTATTAATCACCAGCGGGGCGAGGTTGGTAGCAATATATCCCTAGTCTTACAGTTTCCCTTACTCCGTGCCTAGGCTATTAATCACCAGCGGGGCGAGGTTGGTAGCAATAAATCCCTAGTCTTACAGTTTCCCTTACTCCGTGCCTAGGCTATTAATCACCAGCGGGGTGAGGTTGGTAGCAATACATCCCTAGTCTTACAGTTTCCCTTACTCCGTGCCTAGGCTATTAATCACCAGCGGGGCGAGGTAGCTAGCAATAGATCCCTAGTCTTATAGTTTCCCTTACTCCGTGCCTAGGCTATTAATCACCAGCGGGGCGAGGTTGCTAGCAATACATCCCTAGTCTTATAGTTTCCCTTACTCCGTGCATAGGCTATTAATCACCAGCGGGGCGAGGTTGCTAGCAATACATCCCTAGTCTTACAGTTTCCCTTACTCCGTGCCTAGGCTATTAATCACCAGCGGGGCGAGGTTGCTAGCAATACATCCCTAGTCTTATAGTTTCCCTTACTCCGTGCATAGGCTATTAATCACCAGCGGGGCGAGGTTGCTAGCAATACATCCCTAGTCTTACAGTTTCACTTACTCCGTGCATTGGCTATTAGTCACCAGCGGGGCGAGGTTGGTAGCAATACATCCTTAGGCCCGTATCACACGACACTTGCTGGCAAGGAAGCTGTTGTAATCGCTGGTATAAAATCTTGTATGATTCGGTTCATCCTCGTCCGTACACCTGCTTTTATGGCTGAAGTGTATTACACGCTAGCATTTCGTGCTCCAACTTGTAAGAAATAAAACATGGAGGACGGTTGTCGTTTGGGGGTAAAATTTACAGTCAATTCGCATTATTAACGCAAAGCGGCCGTGAAACTTGGTTTATGTAGGCCTACATTAGAAAACATGCCTGAAACTGAATGAATGCATCCTAATCAATATTTAATATCTGACGGTAATAATTGGTACATAACCATACGCGCCAATAAGGAGCGTAACAAAATACGGCTACGTCTGTCGCAAAAGTGTGTGAGTGGTATCGCGCTTGTTTACTGTTTGGAAGATCCCGGGTTCAAGTCTATCCAACGGCGAAAGTTTTTACTTCTTTTTAATTATTTTATTATATCCTCCTCACGTCGTATAACAATATTGCAACTTAGTTTTGTCTACATGATCTACGAGGACGATAGTAAATATGTTTTCTCTCATAAAAGTCATTTTCCCTAAATACTGTTTAAAACAATGGCGGATACTATTCGTGATAACTATAAGAATGTAAACAGTTCAGAGCTTCACAGATTTGAAGCAGCAATGGGAAAGTTAAAGAAAGACGACCACATGTAGGCCTACGATAAAGCGAACCCTAAAAGTAATTTTTGCCCCATGGGAAGAGCAGCTGTCAAATCGACCTTGCCAAGTCGCCTAATTTTTAGTGCAGGGAAAGAATGTAGGGTACTGGTTACTGTAAGAAATTCGTTAGTATTTATTAATATATAATTCTCCTTTGTAAAATGCCAGCCGCATGCGATCATATACTTCGACATTGGCTTTGCGACGCGAAGCAATCGACTCCATTCCGTCTGAAAAGCATTCTTTTTGTGGAAGTAATGTATTGATATGGCAATTATTGTATGATACTCCGGCAGTTTAGTGTTATAAAGGCATGGATTACTTTCGTACCTTTCAATAAGCGAAGAAATAACCTCATTGCCCAAGGACGTGACATCCTGTGTTTATGAAATACGTTGGCTTCGAGAAAACGATTAACCAAGATTACTTGGAGATGCTACCGCTAGGATCTCTGCAAGGGCAGATTGGCTCAGGTGCTGAACCCTCCATACAATCTCCCAGTGAAAATAGCACCGGACCAGTTTCTGAGTTGCCATGAAGGCTGTCATAGAAGGCAGAATCTAGTATAGAAGGTAGAAATCACACGGTGCTAGACGCGGCTATACCAGCGTGTATACCCGTACTGGTATCAGCTTCCATGCTAGCGAGTGTCGTGTGATACAGGCTTTAGTCTTATAGTTTCCCTCATTCCGTGCATACGCTATTAATCACCAGCGGGGCGAGGTTGCTAGCAATACATCTTTAGTCTTATAGTTTCCCTCATTCCGTGCATAGGCTATTAATCACCAGTGGGGCGAGGTTGCTAGCAATACATCCCTAGTCTTACAGTTTCCCTTACTCCGTTCATAGGCTAATAATCATCAGCGTGGCGAGGTTGGTAGCAATACATCCCTAATATTATAGTTTCCCTCACTCCGTGCACTGGCTATTAATCACCAGCGGGGCGATGTTGCTAGCAATACATCCCTAGTCTTACAGCTTCCCTTACTCCGTGCATAGGCTATTAATCATGAGCGGGACGAGGTTGTTAGCAATACATTCCTAGTCTTATGGTTTCCCTTACTCCGTGCATAGGCTATTAATCACCAGCGGGGCGAGGTTGGTAGCAATACATCCCTAGTCTTATAGTTTCCCTCACTCCGTGGATAGGCTATTAATTACCAGTGGGGCGTGGTTGCTAGCAATACATCCCTAGTCTTACAGTTTCCCTTACTCCGTGCATAGGCTATTAATCACCAGCGGGGCGAGGTTGGTATCAATACATCCCTAGTCTTACAGTTTCCCTTACTCCGTGCATTGGCTATTAATCACCAGCGGGGCGAGGTTGCTAGCAATACAGCCCTAGTCTTATAGTTTCCTTTCCTCCGTGCATAGGCTATTAATTACCAGTGGGGCGAAGTTGCTAGCAATACATCCCTAGTCTAACAGTTTCCCTCACTCCGTGCCCAGGCTATTAATCAACAGCGGGGTGCGGTTTCTAGCAATACATCCCTAGTCTTACAGTTTCCCTTCCTCCGTGCCTAGGCTATTAATCACCAGCGGGGTGGGGTTGCTAGCAATACATCCCTAGTCTTGTAGTTTCTCTTACTCCGTGCCTAGGCTATTAATCACCAGCTTGGCGAGGTTGCTAGCAATACATCCCTAGTCTTACAGCTTCCCTCACAATGTGCATAGGCTATTAATCACCAGCGAGGCGAGGTTGCTAGCAATACATCCGTAGTCTTACAATTTCCCTTCCTCCGTGCCTAGGCTATTATTCACCAGCGAGGCGAGGTTGCTAGCAATACATCCCTAGTCTTACAGTTTCCCTTACTACGTGCCTAGGCTATTAATCACCAGCGGGGCGAGGCTGCTAGCAATACATCCCTAGTATTACAGTTTCCCTTACTCCGTGCCTAGGCTATTAATCACCAGCGGGGCGAGGTTGCTAGCAATACATCCCTAGTCTTATCGTTTCCCTTACTCCGTGCATAGGCTATTAATCACCAGCGGGGCGAGGTTGCTAGCAATACATCCCTAGTCTTACAGTTTCCCTTACTCCGTGCCTAGGCTATTAATCACCAGCGGGGCGAGATTGCTAGCAATACATCCCTAGTCTTATAGTTTCCCTTACTCCGTGCATAGGCTATTAATCACCAGCGGGGCGAGGTTGCAAGCAATACATCCCTAGTCTCACAGTTTCCCTTACTCCGTGCATAGGCTATTAATTACCAGTGGGGCGAGGTTGCTAGCAATAAATCCCTAGTCTTACAGTTTCCCTTACTCCGTGCATAGGCTATTAATTACCAGTGGGGCGAGGTTGGTAGCAATACATCCCTAGTCTTACAGTTTCCCTTACTCCGTGCATAGGCTATTAATCACCAGCGGGGCGAGGTTGGTAGCAATACATCCCTAGTCTTACAGTTTCCCTTACTCCGTGCATTGGCAATTAATCACCAGCGGGGCGAGGTTGCTAGCAATACAGCCCTAGTCTTATAGTTTCCTTTACTCCGTGCATAGGCTATTAATCACCAGCGGGGCGAGGTTGCTACTAATACATCCCTAGTCTTACAGTTTCCCTCACTCCGTGCCCAGGCTATTAATCACCAGCGGGGTGGGGTAGCTAGCAATACATCCCTAGTCTTGTAGTTTCCCTTACTCCCTGCCTAGGCTTTTAATCACCATCGGGGCGAGGTTGCTAGCAATACATCCCCAGTCTTACAGCTTCCCTTCCTCCGTGCCTAGGCTATTAATCACCAGCGGGGCGGGGTTGCTAGCAATACATCCCTAGTCTTACAGTTTCCCTTCCTCCGTGCCTAGGCTATTAATCACCAGCGGGGTGGGGTTGCTAGCAATACATCCCTAGTCTTACAGCTTCCCTCACACTGTGCATAGGCTATTACTCACCAGCGAGGCGAGGTTGCTAGCAATACATCCCTAGTCTTACAGTTTCCCTTACTCCGTGCCTAGGCTATTAATCACCAGCGGGGCGAGGATGCTAGCAATACATACCTAGTCTTATAGTTTCCCTTACACCGTGCATAGGCTATTAATCACCAGCGGGGCGAGGTTGCTAGCAATACATGCCTAGTCTTACAGTTTCCCTTACTCCGTGCCCAGGCTATTAATCACCAGCGGGGTAAGGTTGCTAGCAATACATCCCTAGTCTTATATTTTCCCTTACTCCGTGCATAGGCTATTAATCACCAGCGGGGCAAGGTTGCTAGCAATACATCCCTAGTCTTACAGTTTCCCTTACTCCGTGCCTAGGCTATTAATCACCAGCGGGGCGAGGTTGCTAGCAATACATCCCTAGTTTTATAGTTTTCCTTACTCCGTGCATAGGCTATTAATCACCAGCGGGGCGAGGTTGGTAGCAATACATCCCTAGTCTTACAGTTTCCCTTACTCCGTGCATAGGCTATTAATCACCAGCGGGGCGAGGTTGGTGGCAATATATCCCTAGTCTTACAGTTTCCTTTACTCCGTGCCTAGGCTATTAATCACCAGCGGGGCGAGGTTGGTAGCAATACATCCCTAGTCTTACAGTTTCCCTTACTCCGTGCCTAGGCTATTAATCACCAGCGGGGCGAGGTTGCTAGCAATACATCCCTAGTCTTACAGTTTCCCTTACTCCGTGCATAGGCTATTAATTACCAGTGGGGCGAGGTTGCTAGCAATACTTCCCTAGTCTTACAGTTTCCCTCACTCCGTGCATAGGCTATTAATTACCAGTGGGGCGAGGTTGGTAGCAATACATCCCTAGTCTTACAGTTTCCCTTACTCTGTGCATAGGCTATTAATCACCAGCGGGGCGAGGTTGGTAGCAATATATCCCTAGTCTTACAGTTTCCCTTACTCCGTGCCTAGGCTATTAATCACCAGCGGGGCGAGGTTGGTAGCAATAAATCCCTAGTCTTACAGTTTCCCTTACTCCGTGCCTAGGCTATTAATCACCAGCGGGGTGAGGTTGGTAGCAATACATCCCTAGTCTTACAGTTTCCCTTACTCCGTGCCTAGGCTATTAATCACCAGCGGGGCGAGGTAGCTAGCAATAGATCCCTAGTCTTATAGTTTCCCTTACTCCGTGCCTAGGCTATTAATCACCAGCGGGGCGAGGTTGCTAGCAATACATCCCTAGTCTTATAGTTTCCCTTACTCCGTGCATAGGCTATTAATCACCAGCGAGGCGAGGTTGCTAGCAATACATCCCTAGTCTTACAGTTTCCCTTACTCCGTGCCTAGGCTATTAATCACCAGCGGGGCGAGGTTGCTAGCAATACATCCCTAGTCTTATAGTTTCCCTTACTCCGTGCATAGGCTATTAATCACCAGCGGGGCGAGGTTGCTAGCAATACATCCCTAGTCTTACAGTTTCACTTACTCCGTGCATTGGCTATTAGTCACCAGCGGGGCGAGGTTGGTAGCAATACATCCTTAGGCCCGTATCACACGACACTTGCTGGCAAGGAAGCTGTTGTAATCGCTGGTATAAAATCTTGTATGATTCGGTTCATCCTCGTCCGTGCACCTGCTTTTATGGCTGAAGTGTATTACACGCTAGCATTTCGTGCTCCAACTTGTAAGAAATAAAACATGGAGGACGGTTGTCGTTTGGGGGTAAAATTTACAGTCAATTCGCATTATTAACGCAAAGCGGCCGTGAAACTTGGTTTATGTAGGCCTACATTTGAAAACATGCCTGAAACTGAATGAATGCATCCTAATCAATATTTAATATCTGACGGTAATAATTGGTACATAACCATACGCGCCAATAAGGAGCGTAACAAAATACGGCTACGTCTTTCGCAAAAGTGTGTGAGTGGTATCGCACTTGTTTACTGTTTGGAAGATCCCGGGTTCAAGTCTATCCAACGGCGAAAGTTTTTACTTCTTTTTAATTATTTTATTATATCCTCCTCACGTCGTATAACAATATTGCAACTTAGTTTTGTCTACATGATCTACGAGGACGATAGTAAACATGTTTTCTCTCATAAAAGTCATTTTCCCTAAATACTGTTTAAAACAATGGCGGATACTATTCGTGATAACTATTAGAATGTAAACAGTTCAGAGCTTCACAGATTTGAAGCAGCAATGGGAAAGTTAAAGAAAGACGACCACATGTAGGCCTACGATAAAGCGAACCCTAAAAGTAATTTTTGCCCCATGGGAAGAGCAGCTGTCAAATCGACCTTGCCAAGTCGCCTAATTTTTAGTGCAGGGAAAGAATGTAGGGTACTGGTTACTGTAAGAAATTCGTTAGTATTTATTAATATATAATTCTCCTTTGTAAAATGCCAGCCGCATGCGATCATATACTTCGACATTGGCTTTGCAACGCGAAGCAATCGACTCCATTCCGTATGAAAAGCTTTCTTTTTGTGGAAGTAATGCATTGATATGGCAATTATTGTATGATACTCCGGCAGTTTAGTGTTATAAAGGCATGGATTACTTTCGTACCTTTCAATAAGCGAAGAAATAACCTCATTGCCCAAGGACGTGACATCCTGTGTTTATGAAATACGTTGCCTTCGAGAAAACGATTAACCAAGATTACTTGGAGATGCTACCGCTAGGATCTCTGCAAGGGCAGATTGGCTCAGGTGCTGAACCCTCCATACAATCTCCCAGTGAAAATAGCACCGGACCAGTTTCTGAGTTGCCATGAAGGCTGTCATAGAAGGCAGAATCTAGTATAGAAGGTAGAAATCACACGGTGCTAGACGCGGCTATACCAGCGTGTATACCCGTACTGGTATCAGCTTCCATGCTAGCGAGTGTCGTGTGATACAGGCTTTAGTCTTATAGTTTCCCTCATTCCGTGCATACGCTATTAATCACCAGCGGGGCGAGGTTGCTAGCAATACATCTTTAGTCTTATAGTTTCCCTCATTCCGTGCATAGGCTATTAATCACCAGTGGGGCGAGGTTGCTAGCAATACATCCCTAGTCTTACAGTTTCCCTTACTCCGTTCATAGGCTAATAATCATCAGCGTGGCGAGGTTGGTAGCAATACATCCCTAATATTATAGTTTCCCTCACTCCGTGCACTGGCTATTAATCACCAGCGGGGCGATGTTGCTAGCAATACATCCCTAGTCTTACAGCTTCCCTTACTCCGTGCATAGGCTATTAATCATGAGCGGGACGAGGTTGTTAGCAATACATTCCTAGTCTTATGGTTTCCCTTACTCCGTGCATAGGCTATTAATCACCAGCGGGGCGAGGTTGGTAGCAATACATCCCTAGTCTTATAGTTTCCCTCACTCCGTGGATAGGCTATTAATTACCAGTGGGGCGTGGTTGCTAGCAATACATCCCTAGTCTTACAGTTTCCCTTACTCCGTGCATAGGCTATTAATCACCAGCGGGGCGAGGTTGGTATCAATACATCCCTAGTCTTACAGTTTCCCTTACTCCGTGCATTGGCTATTAATCACCAGCGGGGCGAGGTTGCTAGCAATACAGCCCTAGTCTTATAGTTTCCTTTCCTCCGTGCATAGGCTATTAATTACCAGTGGGGCGAAGTTGCTAGCAATACATCCCTAGTCTAACAGTTTCCCTCACTCCGTGCCCAGGCTATTAATCAACAGCGGGGTGCGGTTGCTAGCAATACATCCCTAGTCTTACAGTTTCCCTTCCTCCGTGCCTAGGCTATTAATCACCAGCGGGGTGGGGTTGCTAGCAATACATCCCTAGTCTTGTAGTTTCTCTTACTCCGTGCCTAGGCTATTAATCACCAGCTTGGCGAGGTTGCTAGCAATACATCCCTAGTCTTACAGCTTCCCTCACAATGTGCATAGGCTATTAATCACCAGCGAGGCGAGGTTGCTAGCAATACATCCGTAGTCTTACAATTTCCCTTCCTCCGTGCCTAGGCTATTATTCACCAGCGAGGCGAGGTTGCTAGCAATACATCCCTAGTCTTACAGTTTCCCTTACTACGTGCCTAGGCTATTAATCACCAGCGGGACGAGGTTGCTAGCAATACATCCCTAGTATTACAGTTTCCCTTACTCCGTGCCTAGGCTATTAATCACCAGCGGGGCGAGGTTGCTAGCAATACATCCCTAGTCTTATAGTTTCCCTTACTCCGTGCATAGGCTATTAATCACCAGCGGGGCGAGGTTGCTAGCAATACATCCCTAGTCTTACAGTTTCCCTTACTCCGTGCCTAGGCTATTAATCACCAGCGGGGCGAGATTGCTAGCAATACATCCCTAGTCTTATAGTTTCCCTTACTCCGTGCATAGGCTATTAATCACCAGCGGGGCGAGGTTGCAAGCAATACATCCCTAGTCTCACAGTTTCCCTTACTCCGTGCATAGGCTATTAATTACCAGTGGGGCGAGGTTGCTAGCAATACATCCCTAGTCTTACAGTTTCCCTTACTCCGTGCATAGGCTATTAATTACCAGTGGGGCGAGGTTGGTAGCAATACATCCCTAGTCTTACAGTTTCCCTTACTCCGTGCATAGGCTATTAATCACCAGCGGGGCGAGGTTGGTAGCAATACATCCCTAGTCTTACAGTTTCCCTTACTCCGTGCATAGGCAATTAATCACCAGCGGGGCGAGGTTGCTAGCAATACAGCCCTAGTCTTATAGTTTCCTTTACTCCGTGCATAGGCTATTAATCACCAGCGGGGCGAGGTTGCTACTAATACATCCCTAGTCTTACAGTTTCCCTCACTCCGTGCCCAGGCTATTAATCACCAGCGGGGTGGGGTTGCTAGCAATACATCCCTAGTCTTGTAGTTTCCCTTACTCCCTGCCTAGGCTTTTAATCACCATCGGGGCGAGGTTGCTAGCAATACATCCCTAGTCTTACAGCGTCCCTTCCTCCGTGCCTAGGCTATTAATCACCAGCGGGGCGGGGTTGCTAGCAATACATCCCTAATCTTACAGTTTACCTTCCTCCGTGCCTAGGCTATTAATCACCAGCGGGGTGGGGTTGCTAGCAATACATCCCTAGTCTTACAGCTTCCCTCACACTGTGCATAGGCTATTACTCACCAGCGAGGCGAGGTTGCTAGCAATACATCCCTAGTCTTACAGTTTCCCTTATTCCGTGCCTAGGCTATTAATCACCAGCGGGGCGAGGATGCTAGCAATACATACCTAGTCTTATAGTTTCCCTTACACCGTGCATAGGCTATTAATCACCAGCGGGGCGAGGTTGCTAGCAATACATGCCTAGTCTTACAGTTTCCCTTACTCCGTGCCCAGGCTATTAATCACCAGCAGGGCAAGGTTGCTAGCAATACATCCCTAGTCTTATAGTTTCCCTTACTCCGTGCATAGGCTATTAATCACCAGCGGGGCGAGGTTGCTAGCAATACATCCCTAGTCTTACAGTTTCCCTTACTCCGTGCCTAGGCTATTAATCACCAGCGGGGCGAGGTTGCTAGCAATACATCCCTAGTCTTATAGTTTCCCTTACTCCGTGCATAGGCTATTAATCACCAGCGGGGCGAGGTTGGTAGCAATACATCCCTAGTCTTACAGTTTCCCTTACTCCGTGCATAGGCTATTAATCACCAGCGGGGCGAGGTTGGTGGCAATATATCCCTAGTCTTACAGTTTCCTTTACTCCGTGCCTAGGCTATTAATCACCAGCGGGGCGAGGTTGGTAGCAATACATCCCTAGTCTTACAGTTTCCCTTACTCCGTGCCTAGGCTATTAATCACCAGCGGGGCGAGGTTGCTAGCAATACATCCCTAGTCTTACAGTTTCCCTTACTCCGTGCATAGGCTATTAATTACCAGTGGGGCGAGGTTGCTAGCAATACTTCCCTAGTCTTACAGTTTCCCTCACTCCGTGCATAGGCTATTAATTACCAGTGGGGAGAGGTTGGTAGCAATACATCCCTAGTCTTACAGTTTCCCTTACTCTGTGCATAGGCTATTAATCACCAGCGGGGCGAGGTTGGTAGCAATATATCCCTAGTCTTACAGTTTCCCTTACTCCGTGCTTAGGCTATTAATCACCAGCGGGGCGAGGTTGGTAGCAATAAATCCCTAGTCTTACAGTTTCCCTTACTCCGTGCCTAGGCTATTAATCACCAGCGGGGTGAGGTTGGTTGCAATACATCCCTAGTCTTACAGTTTCCCTTACTCCGTGCCTAGGCTATTAATCACCAGCGGGGCGAGGTAGCTAGCAATAGATCCCTAGTCTTATAGTTTCCCTACTCCGTGCATAGGCTATTAATCACCAGCGGGGCGAGGTTGCTAGCAATACATCCCTAGTCTTACAGTTTCCCTTACTCCGTGCCTAGGCTATTAATCACCAGCGGAGAGAGGTTGGTAGCAATACATCCCTAGTCTTGTAGTTTCCCTTACTCCGTGCCTAGGCTATTAATCACCAGCGGGGCGAGTTTGGTAGCAATACATCCCTAGTCTTACAGTTTCCCTTACTCCGTGCCTAGGCTATTAATCACCAGCGGGGCGAGGTAGCTAGCAATACATCCCTAGTCTTATAGTTTCCCTACTCCGTGCATAGGCTATTAATCACCAGCGGGGCGAGGTTGCTAGCAATACATCCCTAGTCTTACAGTTTCTCTTACTCCGTGCCTAGGCTATTAATCACCAGCGGAGAGAGGTTGGTAGCAATACATCCCTAGTCTTACAGCTTCCCTTACTCCGTGCCTAGGCTATTAATCAACAGCGGGGCGAGGTTGGTAGCAATACATCCCTAGTTTTACACTTTCCCTTACTCCGTGCCTAGGCTATTAATCACCAGCGGGGCGAGGTAGCTAGCAATACATCCCTAGTCTTATAGTTTCCCTACTCCTTTCTTAGGCTATTAATCACCAGCGAGGCGAGGTTGCTAGCAATACATCCCTGGTCTTACAGTTTCCCTTACTCCGTGCCTAGGCTATTAATCACCAGCGGAGAGAGGTTGGTAGCAATACATCCCTAGTCTTACAATTTCCTTTACTCCGTGCCTAGGCTATTAATCACCAGCGTAGTGGGGTTGGTAGCAATACACCACTAGTCTTTCAGTTTCCCTTTCTCCGTGCCTAGGCTATTAATCACCAGCGGGGCGAGGTTGGTAGCAATACATCCCTAGTCTTACAGTTTCCCTTACTCCGTGCCTAGGCTATTAATCACCAGCGGGGTGGGGTAGCTAGCAATACATCCCTAGTCTTATAGTTTCCCTACTCCGTGCATAGGCTATTAATCACCAGCGGGGCGAGGTTGCTAGCAATACATCCCAAGTCTTACAGTTTCCCTTACTCCGTGCATAGGCTATTAATTACCAGTGGGGCGAGGTTGCTAGCAATTCATCCCTAGTCTTACAGTTTCCCTTACTCCGTGCATAGGCTATTAATTACCAGTGGGGCGAGGTTGGTAGCAATACATCCCTAGTCTTACAGTTTCCCTTACTCCGTGCATAGGCTATTAATCACCAGCGGGGCGAGGTTGGTAGCAATATATCCCTAGTCTTAGAGTTTCCCTTACTCCGTGCCTAGGCTATTAATCACCAGCGGGGCGAGGTTGGTAGCAATACATCCCTAGTTTTACACTTTCCCTTACACCGTGCCTAGGCTATTAATCACCAGCGGGGCGAGGTAGCTAGCAATACATCCCTAGTCTTATAGTTTCCCTACTCCATGCATAGGCTATTAATCACCAGCGGGGCGAGGTTGCTAGCAATACATCCCTAGTCTTACAGTTTCCCTTACTCCGTGCCTAGGCTATTAATCACCAGCGGAGAGAGGTAGGTAGCAATACATCCCTAGTCTTACAGTTTCCCTTACTCCGTGCCTAAGCTATTAATCACCAGCGTGGTGGGGTTGGTAGCAATACATCCCTAGTCTTTCAGTTTCCCTTACTCCATGCCTAGGCTATTAATCACCAGCGGGGCGAGGTTGGTAGCAATACATCCCTAGTCTTACAGTTTCCCTTACTCCGTGCCTAGGCTATTAATCACCAGCGGGGTGGGGTAGCTAGCAATAAATCCCTAGTCTTATAGTTTCCCTACTCCGTGCATAGGCTATTAATCACCAGCTGGTCGGGGTTGCTAGCAATACATCCCTAGTCTTACAGTTTCCCTCACTCCGTGCCTAGGCTATTAATCACCAGCAGGGCGAGGTTGGTAGCAATACAGCCCTCGTCTTATAGTTTCCCTCACTCCGTGCCCAGGCTATTAATCACCAGCGGGGCGAGGTTGCTTGCAATACATCCCTAGTCTAACAGTTTCCCTTACTCCGTGCATAGGCTATTAATCACCAGCGGGGTGAGGTTGCTAGCAATACATCCCTAGTCTTACAGTTTCACTTACTCCGTGCATAGGCTATTAGTCACCAGCGGGGCGAGGTTGGTAGCAATACATCCTTAGGCCCGTATCACACGACACTTGCTGGCAAGGAAGCTGTTGTAATCGCTGGTATAAAATCATGTATGATTCGGTTCATCCTCGTCCGTACACCTGCTTTTATGGCTGAAGTGTATTACACGCTAGCATTTCGTGCTCCAAGTTGTAAGAATTAAAACATGGAGGACGGTTGTCGTTTGGGGGTAAAATTTACAGTCAATTCGCATTATTAACGCAAAGCGGCCGTGAAACTTGGTTTATGTGGGCCTACATTTGAAAACATGCCTGAAACTGAATGAATGCATCCTAATCAATATTTAATATCTGACAGTAATAATTGGTACATAACCATACGCGCCAATAAGGAGCGTAACAAAATACGGCTACGTCTGTCGCAAAAGTGTGTGAGTGGTATCGCGCTTGTTTACTGTTTGGAAGATCCCGGGTTCAAGTCTATCCAACGGCGAAAGTTTTTACTTCTTTTTAATTATTTTATTATATCCTCCTCACGTCGTATAACAATATTGCAACTTAGTTTTGTCTACATGATCTACGAGGACGATAGTAAATATGTTTTCTCTCATAAAAGTCATTTTCCCTAAATACTGTTTAAAACAATGGCGGATACTATTCGTGATAACTATTAGAATGTAAACAGTTCAGAGCTTCACAGATTTGAAGCAGCAATGGGAAAGTTAAAGAAAGACGACCACATGTAGGCCTACGATAAAGCGAACCCTAAAAGTAATTTTTGCCCCATGGGAAGAGCAGCTGTCAAATCGACCTTGCCAAGTCGCCTAATTTTTAGTGCAGGGAAAGAATGTAGGGTACTGGTTACTGTAAAAAATTCGTTAGTATTTATTAATATATAATTCTCCTTTGTAAAATGCCAGCCGCATGCGATCATATACTTCGACATTGGCTTTGCGACGCGAAGCAATCGACCCCATTCCGTCTGAAAAGCTTTCTTTTTGTGGAAGTAATGCATTGATATGGCAATTATTGTATGATACTCCGGCAGTTTAGTGTTATAAAGGCATGGATTACTTTCGTACCTTTCAATAAGCGAAGAAATAACCTCATTGCCCAAGGACGTGACATCCTGTGTTTATGAAATACGTTGCCTTCGAGAAAACGATTAACCAAGATTACTTGGAGATGCTACCGCTAGGATCTCTGCAAGGGCAGATTGACTCAGGTGCTGAACCCTCCATACAATCTCCCAGTGAAAATAGCACCGGACCAGTTTCTGAGTTGCCATGAAGGTTGTCATAGAAGGCAGAATCTGGTATAGAAGGTAGAAATCACACGGTGCTAGACGCGGCTATACCGGCGTGTATACCCGTACTGGTATCAGCTTCCATGCTAGCGAGTGTCGTGTGATACAGGCTTTAGTCTTATAGTTTCCCTCATTCCGTGCATACGCTATTAATCACCAGCGGGGCGAGGTTGCTAGCAATACATCTTTAGTCTTATAGTTTCCCTCATTCCGTGCATAGGCTATTAATCACCAGTGGGGCGAGGTTGCTAGCAATACATCCCTAGTCTTACAGTTTCCCTTACTCCGTTCGTAGGCTATTAATCATCTGCGGGGCGAGGTTGGTAGCAATACATCCCTAATATTATAGTTTCCCTCACTCCGTGCACTGGCTATTAATCACCAGCGGGGCGATGTTGCTAGCAATACATCCCTAGTCTTACAGCTTCCCTTACTCCGTGCATAGGCTATTAATCATGAGCGGGACGAGGTTGTTAGCAATACATTCCTAGTCTTATGGTTTCCCTTACTCCGTGCATAGGCTATTAATCACCAGCGGGGCGAGGTTGGTAGCAATACATCCCTAGTCTTACAGTTTCCCTTACTCCGTGCATTGGCTATTAATCACCAGCGGGGCGAGGTTGCTAGCAATACAGCCCTAGTCTTATAGTTTCCTTTCCTCCGTGCATAGGCTATTAATAACCAGTGGGGCGAAGTTGCTAGCAATACATCCCTAGTCTAACAGTTTCCCTCACTCCGTGCCCAGGCTATTAATCAACAGCGGGGTGCGGTTGCTAGCAATACATCCCTAGTCTTACAGTTTCCCTTCCTCCATGCCTAGGCTATTAATCACCAGCGGGGTGGGGTTGCTAGCAATACATCTCTAGTCTTGTAGTTTCTCTTACTCCGTGACTAGGCTATTAATCACCAGCTTGGCGAGGTTGCTAGCAATACATCCCTAGTCTTACAGCTTCCCTCACAATGTGCTTTGGCTATTAATCACCAGCGAGGCGAGGTTGCTAGCAATACATCCGTAGTCTTACAATTTCCCTTCCTCCGTGCCTAGGCTATTAATCACCAGCGAGGCGAGGTTGCTAGCAATACATCCCTAGTCTTACAGTTTCCCTTACTCCGTGCTTAGGCTATTAATCACCAGCGGGGCGAGGTTGGTAGCAATAAATCCCTAGTCTTACAGTTTCCCTTACTCCGTGCCTAGGCTATTAATCACCAGCGGGGTGAGGTTGGTAGCAATACATCCCTAGTCTTACAGTTTCCCTTACTCCGTGCATAGGCTATTAATTACCAGTGGGGCGAGGTTGCTAGCAATACTTCCCTAGTCTTACAGTTTCCCTCACTCCGTGCATAGGCTATTAATTACCAGTGGGGAGAGGTTGGTAGCAATACATCCATAGTCTTACAGTTTCCCTTACTCTGTGCATAGGCTATTAATCACCAGCGGGGCGAGGTTGGTAGCAATATATCCCTAGTCTTACAGTTTCCCTTACTCCGTGCTTAGGCTATTAATCACCAGCGGGGCGAGGTTGGTAGCAATAAATCCCTAGTCTTACAGTTTCCCTTACTCCGTGCCTAGGCTATTAATCACCAGCGGGGTGAGGTTGGTAGCAATACATCCCTAGTCTTACAGTTTCCCTTACTCCGTGCCTAGGCTATTAATCACCAGCGGGGCGAGGTAGCTAGCAATAGATCCCTAGTCTTATAGTTTCCCTACTCCGTGCATAGGCTATTAATCACCAGCGGGGCGAGGTTGCTAGCAATACATCCCTAGTCTTACAGTTTCCCTTACTCCGTGCCTAGGCTATTAATCACCAGCGGAGAGAGGTTGGTAGCAATACATCCCTAGTCTTGTAGTTTCCCTTACTCCGTGCCTAGGCTATTAATCACCAGCGGGGCGAGGTTGGTAGCAATACATCCCTAGTCTTACAGTTTCCCTTACTCCGTGCCTAGGCTATTAATCACCAGCGGGGCGAGGTAGCTAGCAATACATCCCTAGTCTTATAGTTTCCCTACTCCGTGCATAGGCTATTAATCACCAGCGGGGCGAGGTTGCTAGCAATACATCCCTAGTCTTACAGTTTCTCTTACTCCGTGCCTAGGCTATTAATCACCAGCGGAGAGAGGTTGGTAGCAATACATCCCTAGTCTTACAGCTTCCCTTACTCCGTGCCTAGGCTATTAATCAACAGCGGGGCGAGGTTGGTAGCAATACATCCCTAGTTTTACACTTTCCCTTACTCCGTGCCTAGGCTATTAATCACCAGCGGGGCGAGGTAGCTAGCAATACATCCCTAGTCTTATAGTTTCCCTACTCCTTTCTTAGGCTATTAATCACCAGCGAGGCGAGGTTGCTAGCAATACATCCCTGGTCTTACAGTTTCCCTTACTCCGTGCCTAGGCTATTAATCACCAGCGGAGAGAGGTTGGTAGCAATACATCCCTAGTCTTACAATTTCCCTTACTCCGTGCCTAGGCTATTAATCACCAGCGTAGTGGGGTTGGTAGCAATACATCACTAGTCTTTCAGTTTCCCTTTCTCCGTGCCTAGGCTATTAATCACCAGCGGGGCGAGGTTGGTAGCAATACATCCCTAGTCTTACAGTTTCCCTTACTCCGTGCCTAGGCTATTAATCACCAGCGGGGTGGGGTAGCTAGCAATACATCCCTAGTCTTATAGTTTCCCTACTCCGTGCATAGGCTATTAATCACCAGCGGGGCGAGGTTGCTAGCAATACATCCCAAGTCTTACAGTTTCCCTTACTCCGTGCATAGGCTATTAATTACCAGTGGGGCGAGGTTGCTAGCAATTCATCCCTAGTCTTACAGTTTCCCTTACTCCGTGCATAGGCTATTAATTACCAGTGGGGCGAGGTTGGTAGCAATACATCCCTAGTCTTACAGTTTCCCTTACTCCGTGCATAGGCTATTAATCACCAGCGGGGCGAGGTTGGTAGCAATATATCCCTAGTCTTAGAGTTTCCCTTACTCCGTGCCTAGGCTATTAATCACCAGCGGGGCGAGGTTGGTAGCAATACATCCCTAGTCTTACAGTTTCCCTTACTCCGTGCCTAGGCTATTAATCACCAGCGGGGCGAGGTTGGTAGCAATACATCCCTAGTCTTACAGTTTCCCTTACTCCGTGCCTAGGCTATTAATCACCAGCGGGGCGAGGTAGCTAGCAATAAATCCCTAGTCTTACAGTTTCCCTTAGTCCGTGCCTAGGCTATTAATCACCAGCGGGGCGAGGTAGCTAGCAATACATCCCTAGTCTTATAGTTTCCCTACTCCGTGCATAGGCTATTAATCACCAGCGGGGCGAGGTTGATAGCAATACATCCCTAGTCTTACAGTTTCCCTTACTCCGTGCCTAGGCTATTAATCACCAGCGGAGAGAGGTTGGTAGCAATACATCCCTAGTCTTACAGCTTCCCTTACTCCGAGCCTAGGCTATTAATCACCAGCGGGGCGAGGTTGGTAGCAATACATAACTAGTTTTACACTTTCCCTTACACCGTGCCTAGGCTATTAATCACCAGCGGGGCGAGGTAGCTAGCAATACATCCCTAGTCTTATAGTTTCCCTACTCCATGCATAGGCTATTAATCACCAGCGGGGCGAGGTTGCTAGCAATACATCCCTAGTCTTACAGTTTCCCTTACTCCGTGCCTAGGCTATTAATCACCAGCGGAGAGAGGTAGGTAGCAATACATCCCTAGTCTTACAGTTTCCCTTACTCCGTGCCTAGGCTATTAATCACCAGCGTGGTGGGGTTGGTAGCAATACATCCCTAGTCTTTCAGTTTCCCTTACTCCATGCCTAGGCTATTAATCACCAGCGGGGCGAGGTTGGTAGCAATACATCCCTAGTCTTACAGTTTCCCTTACTCCGTGCCTAGGCTATTAATCACCAGCGGGGTGGGGTAGCTAGCAATAAATCCCTAGTCTTATAGTTTCCCTACTCCGTGCATAGGCTATTAATCACCAGCTGGTCGGGGTTGCTAGCAATACATCCCTAGTCTTACAGTTTCCCTCACTCCGTGCCTAGGCTATTAATCACCAGCAGGGCGAGGTTGGTAGCAATACAGCCCTCGTCTTATAGTTTCCCTCACTCCGTGCCCAGGCTATTAATCACCAGCGGGGCGAGGTTGCTTGCAATACATCCCTAGTCTAACAGTTTCCCTTACTCCGTGCATAGGCTATTAATCACCAGCGGGGTGAGGTTGCTAGCAATACATCCCTAGTCTTACAGTTTCACTTACTCCGTGCATAGGCTATTAGTCACCAGCGGGGCGAGGTTGGTAGCAATACATCCTTAGGCCCGTATCACACGACACTTGCTGGCAAGGAAGCTGTTGTAATCGCTGGTATAAAATCATGTATGATTCGGTTCATCCTTGTCCGTACACCTGCTTTTATGGCTGAAGTGTATTACACGCTAGCATTTCGTGCTCCAAGTTGTAAGAATTAAAACATGGAGGACGGTTGTCGTTTGGGGGTAAAATTTACAGTCAATTCGCATTATTAACGCAAAGCGGCCGTGAAACTTGGTTTATGTGGGCCTACATTTGAAAACATGCCTGAAACTGAATGAATGCATCCTAATCAATATTTAATATCTGACTGTAATAATTGGTACATAACCATACGCGCCAATAAGGAGCGTAACAAAATACGGCTACGTCTGTCGCAAAAGTGTGTGAGTGGTATCGCGCTTGTTTACTGTTTGGAAGATCCCGGGTTCAAGTCTATCCAACGGCGAAAGTTTTTACTTCTTTTTAATTATTTTATTATATCCTCCTCACGTCGTATAACAATATTGCAACTTAGTTTTGTCTACATGATCTACGAGGACGATAGTAAATATGTTTTCTCTCATAAAAGTCATTTTCCCTAAATACTGTTTAAAACAATGGCGGATACTATTCGTGATAACTATTAGAATGTAAACAGTTCAGAGCTTCACAGATTTGAAGCAGCAATGGGAAAGTTAAAGAAAGACGACCACATGTAGGCCTACGATAAAGCGAACCCTAAAAGTAATTTTTGCCCCATGGGAAGAGCAGCTGTCAAATCGACCTTGCCAAGTCGCCTAATTTTTAGTGCAGGGAAAGAATGTAGGGTACTGGTTACTGTAAAAAATTCGTTAGTATTTATTAATATATAATTCTCCTTTGTAAAATGCCAGCCGCATGCGATCATATACTTCGACATTGGCTTTGCGACGCGAAGCAATCGACCCCATTCCGTCTGAAAAGCTTTCTTTTTGTGGAAGTAATGCATTGATATGGCAATTATTGTATGATACTCCGGCAGTTTAGTGTTATAAAGGCATGGATTACTTTCGTACCTTTCAATAAGCGAAGAAATAACCTCATTGCCCAAGGACGTGACATCCTGTGTTTATGAAATACGTTGCCTTCGAGAAAACGATTAACCAAGATTACTTGGAGATGCTACCGCTAGGATCTCTGCAAGGGCAGATTGACTCAGGTGCTGAACCCTCCATACAATCTCCCAGTGAAAATAGCACCGGACCAGTTTCTGAGTTGCCATGAAGGTTGTCATAGAAGGCAGAATCTGGTATAGAAGGTAGAAATCACACGGTGCTAGACGCGGCTATACCGGCGTGTATACCCGTACTGGTATCAGCTTCCATGCTAGCGAGTGTCGTGTGATACAGGCTTTAGTCTTATAGTTTCCCTCATTCCGTGCATACGCTATTAATCACCAGCGGGGCGAGGTTGCTAGCAATACATCTTTAGTCTTATAGTTTCCCTCATTCCGTGCATAGGCTATTAATCACCAGTGGGGCGAGGTTGCTAGCAATACATCCCTAGTCTTACAGTTTCCCTTACTCCGTTCGTAGGCTATTAATCATCTGCGGGGCGAGGTTGGTAGCAATACATCCCTAATATTATAGTTTCCCTCACTCCGTGCACTGGCTATTAATCACCAGCGGGGCGATGTTGCTAGCAATACATCCCTAGTCTTACAGCTTCCCTTACTCCGTGCATAGGCTATTAATCATGAGCGGGACGAGGTTGTTAGCAATACATTCCTAGTCTTATGGTTTCCCTTACTCCGTGCATAGGCTATTAATCACCAGCGGGGCGAGGTTGGTAGCAATACATCCCTAGTCTTACAGTTTCCCTTACTCCGTGCATTGGCTATTAATCACCAGCGGGGCGAGGTTGCTAGCAATACAGCCCTAGTCTTATAGTTTCCTTTCCTCCGTGCATAGGCTATTAATAACCAGTGGGGCGAAGTTGCTAGCAATACATCCCTAGTCTAACAGTTTCCCTCACTCCGTGCCCAGGCTATTAATCAACAGCGGGGTGCGGTTGCTAGCAATACATCCCTAGTCTTACAGTTTCCCTTCCTCCATGCCTAGGCTATTAATCACCAGCGGGGTGGGGTTGCTAGCAATACATCTCTAGTCTTGTAGTTTCTCTTACTCCGTGACTAGGCTATTAATCACCAGCTTGGCGAGGTTGCTAGCAATACATCCCTAGTCTTACAGCTTCCCTCACAATGTGCTTTGGCTATTAATCACCAGCGAGGCGAGGTTGCTAGCAATACATCCGTAGTCTTACAATTTCCCTTCCTCCGTGCCTAGGCTATTAATCACCAGCGAGGCGAGGTTGCTAGCAATACATCCCTAGTCTTACAGTTTCCCTTACTCCGTGCTTAGGCTATTAATCACCAGCGGGGCGAGGTTGGTAGCAATAAATCCCTAGTCTTACAGTTTCCCTTACTCCGTGCCTAGGCTATTAATCACCAGCGGGGTGAGGTTGGTAGCAATACATCCCTAGTCTTACAGTTTCCCTTACTCCGTGCATAGGCTATTAATTACCAGTGGGGCGAGGTTGCTAGCAATACTTCCCTAGTCTTACAGTTTCCCTCACTCCGTGCATAGGCTATTAATTACCAGTGGGGAGAGGTTGGTAGCAATACATCCCTAGTCTTACAGTTTCCCTTACTCTGTGCATAGGCTATTAATCACCAGCGGGGCGAGGTTGGTAGCAATATATCCCTAGTCTTACAGTTTCCCTTACTCCGTGCTTAGGCTATTAATCACCAGCGGGGCGAGGTTGGTAGCAATAAATCCCTAGTCTTACAGTTTCCCTTACTCCGTGCCTAGGCTATTAATCACCAGCGGGGTGAGGTTGGTAGCAATACATCCTTGTCTTACAGTTTCCCTTACTCCGTGCCTAGGCTATTAATCACCAGCGGGGCGAGGTAGCTAGCAATAGATCCCTAGTCTTATAGTTTCCCTACTCCGTGCATAGGCTATTAATCACCAGCGGGGCGAGGTTGCTAGCAATACATCCCTAGTCTTACAGTTTCCCTTACTCCGTGCCTAGGCTATTAATCACCAGCGGAGAGAGGTTGGTAGCAATACATCCCTAGTCTTGTAGTTTCCCTTACTCCGTGCCTAGGCTATTAATCACCAGCGGGGCGAGGTTGGTAGCAATACATCCCTAGTCTTACAGTTTCCCTTACTCCGTGCCTAGGCTATTAATCACCAGCGGGGCGAGGTAGCTAGCAATACATCCCTAGTCTTATAGTTTCCCTACTCCGTGCATAGGCTATTAATCACCAGCGGGGCGAGGTTGCTAGCAATACATCCCTAGTCTTACAGTTTCTCTTACTCCGTGCCTAGGCTATTAATCACCAGCGGAGAGAGGTTGGTAGCAATACATCCCTAGTCTTACAGCTTCCCTTACTCCGTGCCTAGGCTATTAATCAACAGCGGGGCGAGGTTGGTAGCAATACATCCCTAGTTTTACACTTTCCCTTACTCCGTGCCTAGGCTATTAATCACCAGCGGGGCGAGGTAGCTAGCAATACATCCCTAGTCTTATAGTTTCCCTACTCCTTTCTTAGGCTATTAATCACCAGCGAGGCGAGGTTGCTAGCAATACATCCCTGGTCTTACAGTTTCCCTTACTCCGTGCCTAGGCTATTAATCACCAGCGGAGAGAGGTTGGTAGCAATACATCCCTAGTCTTACAATTTCCCTTACTCCGTGCCTAGGCTATTAATCACCAGCGTAGTGGGGTTGGTAGCAATACATCACTAGTCTTTCAGTTTCCCTTTCTCCGTGCCTAGGCTATTAATCACCAGCGGGGCGAGGTTGGTAGCAATACATCCCTAGTCTTACAGTTTCCCTTACTCCGTGCCTAGGCTATTAATCACCAGCGGGGTGGGGTAGCTAGCAATACATCCCTAGTCTTATAGTTTCCCTACTCCGTGCATAGGCTATTAATCACCAGCGGGGCGAGGTTGCTAGCAATACATCCCAAGTCTTACAGTTTCCCTTACTCCGTGCATAGGCTATTAATTACCAGTGGGGCGAGGTTGCTAGCAATTCATCCCTAGTCTTACAGTTTCCCTTACTCCGTGCATAGGCTATTAATTACCAGTGGGGCGAGGTTGGTAGCAATACATCCCTAGTCTTACAGTTTCCCTTACTCCGTGCATAGGCTATTAATCACCAGCGGGGCGAGGTTGGTAGCAATATATCCCTAGTCTTAGAGTTTCCCTTACTCCGTGCCTAGGCTATTAATCACCAGCGGGGCGAGGTTGGTAGCAATACATCCCTAGTCTTACAGTTTCCCTTACTCCGTGCCTAGGCTATTAATCACCAGCGGGGCGAGGTTGGTAGCAATACATCCCTAGTCTTACAGTTTCCCTTACTCCGTGCCTAGGCTATTAATCACCAGCGGGACGAGGTAGCTAGCAATAAATCCCTAGTCTTACAGTTTCCCTTAGTCCGTGCCTAAGCTATTAATCACCAGCGGGGCGAGGTAGCTAGCAATACATCCCTAGTCTTATAGTTTCCCTACTCCGTGCATAGGCTATTAATCACCAGCGGGGCGAGGTTGATAGCAATACATCCCTAGTCTTACAGTTTCCCTTACTCCGTGCCTAGGCTATTAATCACCAGCGGAGAGAGGTTGGTAGCAATACATCCCTAGTCTAACAGCTTCCCTTACTCCGAGCCTAGGCTATTAATCACCAGCGGGGCGAGGTTGGTAGCAATACATAACTAGTTTTACACTTTCCCTTACACCGTGCCTAGGCTATTAATCACCAGCGGGGCGAGGTAGCTAGCAATACATCCCTAGTCTTATAGTTTCCCTACTCCATGCATAGGCTATTAATCACCAGCGGGGCGAGGTTGCTAGCAATACATCCCTAGTCTTACAGTTTCCCTTACTCCGTGCCTAGGCTATTAATCACCAGCGGAGAGAGGTAGGTAGCAATACATCCCTAGTCTTACAGTTTCCCTTACTCCGTGCCTAGGCTATTAATCACCAGCGTGGTGGGGTTGGTAGCAATACATCCCTAGTCTTTCAGTTTCCCTTACTCCATGCCTAGGCTATTAATCACCAGCGGGGCGAGGTTGGTAGCAATACATCCCTAGTCTTACAGTTTCCCTTACTCCGTGCCTAGGCTATTAATCACCAGCGGGGTGGGGTAGCTAGCAATAAATCCCTAGTCTTATAGTTTCCCTACTCCGTGCATAGGCTATTAATCACCAGCTGGTCGGGGTTGCTAGCAATACATCCCTAGTCTTACAGTTTCCCTCACTCCGTGCCTAGGCTATTAATCACCAGCAGGGCGAGGTAGGTAGCAATACAGCCCTCGTCTTATAGTTTCCCTCACTCCGTGCCCAGGCTATTAATCACCAGCGGGGCGAGGTTGCTTGCAATACATCCCTAGTCTAACAGTTTCCCTTACTCCGTGCATAGGCTATTAATCACCAGCGGGGTGAGGTTGCTAGCAATACATCCCTAGTCTTACAGTTTCACTTACTCCGTGCATAGGCTATTAGTCACCAGCGGGGCGAGGTTGGTAGCAATACATCCTTAGGCCCGTATCACACGACACTTGCTGGCAAGGAAGCTGTTGTAATCGCTGGTATAAAATCATGTATGATTCGGTTCATCCTTGTCCGTACACCTGCTTTTATGGCTGAAGTGTATTACACGCTAGCATTTCGTGCTCCAAGTTGTAAGAATTAAAACATGGAGGACGGTTGTCGTTTGGGGGTAAAATTTACAGTCAATTCGCATTATTAACGCAAAGCGGCCGTGAAACTTGGTTTATGTGGGCCTACATTTGAAAACATGCCTGAAACTGAATGAATGCATCCTAATCAATATTTAATATCTGACTGTAATAATTGGTACATAACCATACGCGCCAATAAGGAGCGTAACAAAATACGGCTACGTCTGTCGCAAAAGTGTGTGAGTGGTATCGCGCTTGTTTACTGTTTGGAAGATCCCGGGTTCAAGTCTATCCAACGGCGAAAGTTTTTACTTCTTTTTAATTATTTTATTATATCCTCCTCACGTCGTATAACAATATTGCAACTTAGTTTTGTCTACATGATCTACGAGGACGATAGTAAATATGTTTTCTCTCATAAAAGTCATTTTCCCTAAATACTGTTTAAAACAATGGCGGATACTATTCGTGATAACTATTAGAATGTAAACAGTTCAGAGCTTCACAGATTTGAAGCAGCAATGGGAAAGTTAAAGAAAGACGACCACATGTAGGCCTACGATAAAGCGAACCCTAAAAGTAATTTTTGCCCCATGGGAAGAGCAGCTGTCAAATCGACCTTGCCAAGTCGCCTAATTTTTAGTGCAGGGAAAGAATGTAGGGTACTGGTTACTGTAAAAAATTCGTTAGTATTTATTAATATATAATTCTCCTTTGTAAAATGCCAGCCGCATGCGATCATATACTTCGACATTGGCTTTGCGACGCGAAGCAATCGACCCCATTCCGTCTGAAAAGCTTTCTTTTTGTGGAAGTAATGCATTGATATGGCAATTATTGTATGATACTCCGGCAGTTTAGTGTTATAAAGGCATGGATTACTTTCGTACCTTTCAATAAGCGAAGAAATAACCTCATTGCCCAAGGACGTGACATCCTGTGTTTATGAAATACGTTGCCTTCGAGAAAACGATTAACCAAGATTACTTGGAGATGCTACCGCTAGGATCTCTGCAAGGGCAGATTGACTCAGGTGCTGAACCCTCCATACAATCTCCCAGTGAAAATAGCACCGGACCAGTTTCTGAGTTGCCATGAAGGTTGTCATAGAAGGCAGAATCTGGTATAGAAGGTAGAAATCACACGGTGCTAGACGCGGCTATACCGGCGTGTATACCCGTACTGGTATCAGCTTCCATGCTAGCGAGTGTCGTGTGATACAGGCTTTAGTCTTATAGTTTCCCTCATTCCGTGCATACGCTATTAATCACCAGCGGGGCGAGGTTGCTAGCAATACATCTTTAGTCTTATAGTTTCCCTCATTCCGTGCATAGGCTATTAATCACCAGTGGGGCGAGGTTGCTAGCAATACATCCCTAGTCTTACAGTTTCCCTTACTCCGTTCGTAGGCTATTAATCATCTGCGGGGCGAGGTTGGTAGCAATACATCCCTAATATTATAGTTTCCCTCACTCCGTGCACTGGCTATTAATCACCAGCGGGGCGATGTTGCTAGCAATACATCCCTAGTCTTACAGCTTCCCTTACTCCGTGCATAGGCTATTAATCATGAGCGGGACGAGGTTGTTAGCAATACATTCCTAGTCTTATGGTTTCCCTTACTCCGTGCATAGGCTATTAATCACCAGCGGGGCGAGGTTGGTAGCAATACATCCCTAGTCTTACAGTTTCCCTTACTCCGTGCATTGGCTATTAATCACCAGCGGGGCGAGGTTGCTAGCAATACAGCCCTAGTCTTATAGTTTCCTTTCCTCCGTGCATAGGCTATTAATAACCAGTGGGGCGAAGTTGCTAGCAATACATCCCTAGTCTAACAGTTTCCCTCACTCCGTGCCCAGGCTATTAATCAACAGCGGGGTGCGGTTGCTAGCAATACATCCCTAGTCTTACAGTTTCCCTTCCTCCATGCCTAGGCTATTAATCACCAGCGGGGTGGGGTTGCTAGCAATACATCTCTAGTCTTGTAGTTTCTCTTACTCCGTGACTAGGCTATTAATCACCAGCTTGGCGAGGTTGCTAGCAATACATCCCTAGTCTTACAGCTTCCCTCACAATGTGCTTTGGCTATTAATCACCAGCGAGGCGAGGTTGCTAGCAATACATCCGTAGTCTTACAATTTCCCTTCCTCCGTGCCTAGGCTATTAATCACCAGCGAGGCGAGGTTGCTAGCAATACATCCCTAGTCTTACAGTTTCCCTTACTCCGTGCTTAGGCTATTAATCACCAGCGGGGCGAGGTTGGTAGCAATAAATCCCTAGTCTTACAGTTTCCCTTACTCCGTGCCTAGGCTATTAATCACCAGCGGGGTGAGGTTGGTAGCAATACATCCCTAGTCTTACAGTTTCCCTTACTCCGTGCATAGGCTATTAATTACCAGTGGGGCGAGGTTGCTAGCAATACTTCCCTAGTCTTACAGTTTCCCTCACTCCGTGCATAGGCTATTAATTACCAGTGGGGAGAGGTTGGTAGCAATACATCCCTAGTCTTACAGTTTCCCTTACTCTGTGCATAGGCTATTAATCACCAGCGGGGCGAGGTTGGTAGCAATATATCCCTAGTCTTACAGTTTCCCTTACTCCGTGCTTAGGCTATTAATCACCAGCGGGGCGAGGTTGGTAGCAATAAATCCCTAGTCTTACAGTTTCCCTTACTCCGTGCCTAGGCTATTAATCACCAGCGGGGTGAGGTTGGTAGCAATACATCCCTAGTCTTACAGTTTCCCTTACTCCGTGCCTAGGCTATTAATCACCAGCGGGGCGAGGTAGCTAGCAATAGATCCCTAGTCTTATAGTTTCCCTACTCCGTGCATAGGCTATTAATCACCAGCGGGGCGAGGTTGCTAGCAATACATCCCTAGTCTTACAGTTTCCCTTACTCCGTGCCTAGGCTATTAATCACCAGCGGAGAGAGGTTGGTAGCAATACATCCCTAGTCTTGTAGTTTCCCTTACTCCGTGCCTAGGCTATTAATCACCAGTGGGGCGAGGTTGGTAGCAATACATCCCTAGTCTTACAGTTTCCCTTTCTCCGTGCCTAGGCTATTAATCACCAGCGGGGCGAGGTAGCTAGCAATACATCCCTAGTCTTATAGTTTCCCTACTCCGTGCACAGGCTATTAATCACCAGCGGGGCGAGGTTGCTAGCAATACATCCCTAGTCTTACAGTTTCTCTTACTCCGTGCCTAGGCTATTAATCACCAGCGGAGAGAGGTTGGTAGCAATACATCCCTAGTCTTACAGCTTCCCTTACTCCGTGCCTAGGCTATTAATCAACAGCGGGGCGAGGTTGGTAGCAATACATCCCTAGTTTTACACTTTCCCTTACTCCGTGCCTAGGCTATTAATCACCAGCGGGGCGAGGTAGCTAGCAATACATCCCTAGTCTTATAGTTTCCCTACTCCTTTCTTAGGCTATTAATCACCAGCGAGGCGAGGTTGCTAGCAATACATCCCTGGTCTTACAGTTTCCTTTACTCCGTGCCTAGGCTATTAATCACCAGCGGAGAGAGGTTGGTAGCAATACATCCCTAGTCTTACAATTTCCCTTACTCCGTGCCTAGGCTATTAATCACCAGCGTAGTGGGGTTGGTAGCAATACATCACTAGTCTTTCAGTTTCCCTTTCTCCGTGCCTAGGCTATTAATCACCAGCGGGGCGAGGTTGGTAGCAATACATCCCTAGTCTTACAGTTTCCCTTACTCCGTGCCTAGGCTATTAATCACCAGCGGGGTGGGGTAGCTAGCAATACATCCCTAGTCTTATAGTTTCCCTACTCCGTGCATAGGCTATTAATCACCAGCGGGGCGAGGTTGCTAGCAATACATCCCAAGTCTTACAGTTTCCCTTACTCCGTGCATAGGCTATTAATTACCAGTGGGGCGAGGTTGCTAGCAATTCATCCCTAGTCTTACAGTTTCCCTTACTCCGTGCATAGGCTATTAATTACCAGTGGGGCGAGGTTGGTAGCAATACATCCCTAGTCTTACAGTTTCCCTTACTCCGTGCATAGGCTATTAATCACCAGCGGGGCGAGGTTGGTAGCAATATATCCCTAGTCTTAGAGTTTCCCTTACTCCGTGCCTAGGCTATTAATCACCAGCGGGGCGAGGTTGGTAGCAATACATCCCTAGTCTTACAGTTTCCCTTACTCCGTGCCTAGGCTATTAATCACCAGCGGGGCGAGGTTGGTAGCAATACATCCCTAGTCTTACAGTTTCCCTTACTCCGTGCCTAGGCTATTAATCACCAGCGGGGCGAGGTAGCTAGCAATAAATCCCTAGTCTTACAGTTTCCCTTAGTCCGTGCCTAGGCTATTAATCACCAGCGGGGCGAGGTAGCTAGCAATACATCCCTAGTCTTATAGTTTCCCTACTCCGTGCATAGGCTATTAATCACCAGCGGGGCGAGGTTGATAGCAATACATCCCTAGTCTTACAGTTTCCCTTACTCCGTGCCTAGGCTATTAATCACCAGCGGAGAGAGGTTGGTAGCAATACATCCCTAGTCTTACAGCTTCCTTACTCCGAGCCTAGGCTATTAATCACCAGCGGGGCGAGGTTGGTAGCAATACGTAACTAGTTTTACACTTTCCCTTACACCGTGCCTAGGCTATTAATCACCAGCGGGGCGAGGTAGCTAGCAATACATCCCTAGTCTTATAGTTTCCCTACTCCATGCATAGGCTATTAATCACCAGCGGGGCGAGGTTGCTAGCAATACATCCCTAGTCTTACAGTTTCCCTTACTCCGTGCCTAGGCTATTAATCACCAGCGGAGAGAGGTAGGTAGCAATACATCCCTAGTCTTACAGTTTCCCTTACTCCGTGCCTAGGCTATTAATCACCAGCGTGGTGGGGTTGGTAGCAATACATCCCTAGTCTTTCAGTTTCCCTTACTCCATGCCTAGGCTATTAATCACCAGCGGGGCGAGGTTGGTAGCAATACATCCCTAGTCTTACAGTTTCCCTTACTCCGTGCCTAGGCTATTAATCACCAGCGGGGTGGGGTAGCTAGCAATAAATCCCTAGTCTTATAGTTTCCCTACTCCGTGCATAGGCTATTAATCACCAGCTGGTCGGGGTTGCTAGCAATACATCCCTAGTCTTACAGTTTCCCTCACTCCGTGCCTAGGCTATTAATCACCAGCAGGGCGAGGTTGGTAGCAATACAGCCCTCGTCTTATAGTTTCCCTCACTCCGTGCCCAGGCTATTAATCACCAGCGGGGCGAGGTTGCTTGCAATACATCCCTAGTCTAACAGTTTCCCTTACTCCGTGCATAGGCTATTAATCACCAGCGGGGTGAGGTTGCTAGCAATACATCCCTAGTCTTACAGTTTCACTTACTCCGTGCATAGGCTATTAGTCACCAGCGGGGCGAGGTTGGTAGCAATACATCCTTAGGCCCGTATCACACGACACTTGCTGGCAAGGAAGCTGTTGTAATCGCTGGTATAAAATCATGTATGATTCGGTTCATCCTTGTCCGTACACCTGCTTTTATGGCTGAAGTGTATTACACGCTAGCATTTCGTGCTCCAAGTTGTAAGAATTAAAACATGGAGGACGGTTGTCGTTTGGGGGTAAAATTTACAGTCAATTCGCATTATTAACGCAAAGCGGCCGTGAAACTTGGTTTATGTGGGCCTACATTTGAAAACATGCCTGAAACTGAATGAATGCATCCTAATCAATATTTAATATCTGACTGTAATAATTGGTACATAACCATACGCGCCAATAAGGAGCGTAACAAAATACGGCTACGTCTGTCGCAAAAGTGTGTGAGTGGTATCGCGCTTGTTTACTGTTTGGAAGATCCCGGGTTCAAGTCTATCCAACGGCGAAAGTTTTTACTTCTTTTTAATTATTTTATTATATCCTCCTCACGTCGTATAACAATATTGCAACTTAGTTTTGTCTACATGATCTACGAGGACGATAGTAAATATGTTTTCTCTCATAAAAGTCATTTTCCCTAAATACTGTTTAAAACAATGGCGGATACTATTCGTGATAACTATTAGAATGTAAACAGTTCAGAGCTTCACAGATTTGAAGCAGCAATGGGAAAGTTAAAGAAAGACGACCACATGTAGGCCTACGATAAAGCGAACCCTAAAAGTAATTTTTGCCCCATGGGAAGAGCAGCTGTCAAATCGACCTTGCCAAGTCGCCTAATTTTTAGTGCAGGGAAAGAATGTAGGGTACTGGTTACTGTAAAAAATTCGTTAGTATTTATTAATATATAATTCTCCTTTGTAAAATGCCAGCCGCATGCGATCATATACTTCGACATTGGCTTTGCGACGCGAAGCAATCGACCCCATTCCGTCTGAAAAGCTTTCTTTTTGTGGAAGTAATGCATTGATATGGCAATTATTGTATGATACTCCGGCAGTTTAGTGTTATAAAGGCATGGATTACTTTCGTACCTTTCAATAAGCGAAGAAATAACCTCATTGCCCAAGGACGTGACATCCTGTGTTTATGAAATACGTTGCCTTCGAGAAAACGATTAACCAAGATTACTTGGAGATGCTACCGCTAGGATCTCTGCAAGGGCAGATTGACTCAGGTGTTGAACCCTCCATACAATCTCCCAGTGAAAATAGCACCGGACCAGTTTCTGAGTTGCCATGAAGGTTGTCATAGAAGGCAGAATCTGGTATAGAAGGTAGAAATCACACGGTGCTAGACGCGGCTATACCGGCGTGTATACCCGTACTGGTATCAGCTTCCATGCTAGCGAGTGTCGTGTGATACAGGCTTTAGTCTTATAGTTTCCCTCATTCCGTGCATACGCTATTAATCACCAGCGGGGCGAGGTTGCTAGCAATACATCTTTAGTCTTATAGTTTCCCTCATTCCGTGCATAGGCTATTAATCACCAGTGGGGCGAGGTTGCTAGCAATACATCCCTAGTCTTACAGTTTCCCTTACTCCGTTCGTAGGCTATTAATCATCTGCGGGGCGAGGTTGGTAGCAATACATCCCTAATATTATAGTTTCCCTCACTCCGTGCACTGGCTATTAATCACCAGCGGGGCGATGTTGCTAGCAATACATCCCTAGTCTTACAGCTTCCCTTACTCCGTGCATAGGCTATTAATCATGAGCGGGACGAGGTTGTTAGCAATACATTCCTAGTCTTATGGTTTCCCTTACTCCGTGCATAGGCTATTAATCACCAGCGGGGCGAGGTTGGTAGCAATACATCCCTAGTCTTACAGTTTTCCTTACTCCGTGCATTGGCTATTAATCACCAGCGGGGCGAGGTTGCTAGCAATACAGCCCTAGTCTTATAGTTTCCTTTCCTCCGTGCATAGGCTATTAATAACCAGTGGGGCGAAGTTGCTAGCAATACATCCCTAGTCTAACAGTTTCCCTCACTCCGTGCCCAGGCTATTAATCAACAGCGGGGTGCGGTTGCTAGCAATACATCCCTAGTCTTACAGTTTCCCTTCCTCCATGCCTAGGCTATTAATCACCAGCGGGGTGGGGTTGCTAGCAATACATCTCTAGTCTTGTAGTTTCTCTTACTCCGTGACTAGGCTATTAATCACCAGCTTGGCGAGGTTGCTAGCAATACATCCCTAGTCTTACAGCTTCCCTCACAATGTGCTTTGGCTATTAATCACCAGCGAGGCGAGGTTGCTAGCAATACATCCGTAGTCTTACAATTTCCCTTCCTCCGTGCCTAGGCTATTAATCACCAGCGAGGCGAGGTTGCTAGCAATACATCCCTAGTCTTACAGTTTCCCTTACTCCGTGCTTAGGCTATTAATCACCAGCGGGGCGAGGTTGGTAGCAATAAATCCCTAGTCTTACAGTTTCCCTTACTCCGTGCCTAGGCTATTAATCACCAGCGGGGTGAGGTTGGTAGCAATACATCCCTAGTCTTACAGTTTCCCTTACTCCGTGCATAGGCTATTAATTACCAGTGGGGCGAGGTTGCTAGCAATACTTCCCTAGTCTTACAGTTTCCCTCACTCCGTGCATAGGCTATTAATTACCAGTGGGGAGAGGTTGGTAGCAATACATCCCTAGTCTTACAGTTTCCCTTACTCTGTGCATAGGCTATTAATCACCAGCGGGGCGAGGTTGGTAGCAATATATCCCTAGTCTTACAGTTTCCCTTACTCCGTGCTTAGGCTATTAATCACCAGCGGGGCGAGGTTGGTAGCAATAAATCCCTAGTCTTACAGTTTCCCTTACTCCGTGCCTAGGCTATTAATCACCAGCGGGGTGAGGTTGGTAGCAATACATCCCTAGTCTTACAGTTTCCCTTACTCCGTGCCTAGGCTATTAATCACCAGCGGGGCGAGGTAGCTAGCAATAGATCCCTAGTCTTATAGTTTCCCTACTCCGTGCATAGGCTATTAATCACCAGCGGGGCGAGGTTGCTAGCAATACATCCCTAGTCTTACAGTTTCCCTTACTCCGTGCCTAGGCTATTAATCACCAGCGGAGAGAGGTTGGTAGCAATACATCCCTAGTCTTGTAGTTTCCCTTACTCCGTGCCTAGGCTATTAATCACCAGCGGGGCGAGGTTGGTAGCAATACATCCCTAGTCTTACAGTTTCCCTTACTCCGTGCCTAGGCTATTAATCACCAGCGGGGCGAGGTAGCTAGCAATACATCCCTAGTCTTATAGTTTCCCTACTCCGTGCATAGGCTATTAATCACCAGCGGGGCGAGGTTGCTAGCAATACATCCCTAGTCTTACAGTTTCTCTTACTCCGTGCCTAGGCTATTAATCACCAGCGGAGAGAGGTTGGTAGCAATACATCCCTAGTCTTACAGCTTCCCTTACTCCGTGCCTAGGCTATTAATCAACAGCGGGGCGAGGTTGGTAGCAATACATCCCTAGTTTTACACTTTCCCTTACTCCGTGCCTAGGCTATTAATCACCAGCGGGGCGAGGTAGCTAGCAATACATCCCTAGTCTTATAGTTTCCCTACTCCTTTCTTAGGCTATTAATCACCAGCGAGGCGAGGTTGCTAGCAATACATCCCTGGTCTTACAGTTTCCCTTACTCCGTGCCTAGGCTATTAATCACCAGCGGAGAGAGGTTGGTAGCAATACATCCCTAGTCTTACAATTTCCCTTACTCCGTGCCTAGGCTATTAATCACCAGCGTAGTGGGGTTGGTAGCAATACATCACTAGTCTTTCAGTTTCCCTTTCTCCGTGCCTAGGCTATTAATCACCAGCGGGGCGAGGTTGGTAGCAATACATCCCTAGTCTTACAGTTTCCCTTACTCCGTGCCTAGGCTATTAATCACCAGCGGGGTGGGGTAGCTAGCAATACATCCCTAGTCTTATAGTTTCCCTACTCCGTGCATAGGCTATTAATCACCAGCGGGGCGAGGTTGCTAGCAATACATCCCAAGTCTTACAGTTTCCCTTACTCCGTGCATAGGCTATTAATTACCAGTGGGGCGAGGTTGCTAGCAATTCATCCCTAGTCTTACAGTTTCCCTTACTCCGTGCATAGGCTATTAATTACCAGTGGGGCGAGGTTGGTAGCAATACATCCCTAAGCTTACAGTTTCCCTTACTCCGTGCATAGGCTATTAATCACCAGCGGGGCGAGGTTGGTAGCAATATATCCCTAGTCTTAGAGTTTCCCTTACTCCGTGCCTAGGCTATTAATCACCAGCGGGGCGAGGTTGGTAGCAATACATCCCTAGTCTTACAGTTTCCCTTACTCCGTGCCTAGGCTATTAATCACCAGCGGGGCGAGGTTGGTAGCAATACATCCCTAGTCTTACAGTTTCCCTTACTCCGTGCCTAGGCTATTAATCACCAGCGGGGCGAGGTAGCTAGCAATAAATCCCTAGTCTTACAGTTTCCCTTAGTCCGTGCCTAGGCTATTAATCACCAGCGGGGCGAGGTAGCTAGCAATACATCCCTAGTCTTATAGTTTCCCTACTCCGTGCATAGGCTATTAATCACCAGCGGGGCGAGGTTGATAGCAATACATCCCTAGTCTTACAGTTTCCCTTACTCCGTGCCTAGGCTATTAATCACCAGCGGAGAGAGGTTGGTAGCAATACATCCCTAGTCTTACAGCTTCCCTTACTCCGAGCCTAGGCTATTAATCACCAGCGGGGCGAGGTTGGTAGCAATACATAACTAGTTTTACACTTTCCCTTACACCGTGCCTAGGCTATTAATCACCAGCGGGGCGAGGTAGCTAGCAATACATCCCTAGTCTTATAGTTTCCCTACTCCATGCATAGGCTATTAATCACCAGCGGGGCGAGGTTGCTAGCAATACATCCCTAGTCTTACAGTTTCCCTTACTCCGTGCCTAGGCTATTAATCACCAGCGGAGAGAGGTAGGTAGCAATACATCCCTAGTCTTACAGTTTCCCTTACTCCGTGCCTAGGCTATTAATCACCAGCGTGGTGGGGTTGGTAGCAATACATCCCTAGTCTTTCAGTTTCCCTTACTCCATGCCTAGGCTATTAATCACCAGCGGGGCGAGGTTGGTAGCAATACATCCCTAGTCTTACAGTTTCCCTTACTCCGTGCCTAGGCTATTAATCACCAGCGGGGTGGGGTAGCTAGCAATAAATCCCTAGTCTTATAGTTTCCCTACTCCGTGCATAGGCTATTAATCACCAGCTGGTCGGGGTTGCTAGCAATACATCCCTAGTCTTACAGTTTCCCTCACTCCGTGCCTAGGCTATTAATCACCAGCAGGGCGAGGTTGGTAGCAATACAGCCCTCGTCTTATAGTTTCCCTCACTCCGTGCCCAGGCTATTAATCACCAGCGGGGCGAGGTTGCTTGCAATACATCCCTAGTCTAACAGTTTCCCTTACTCCGTGCATAGGCTATTAATCACCAGCGGGGTGAGGTTGCTAGCAATACATCCCTAGTCTTACAGTTTCACTTACTCCGTGCATAGGCTATTAGTCACCAGCGGGGCGAGGTTGGTAGCAATACATCCTTAGGCCCGTATCACACGACACTTGCTGGCAAGGAAGCTGTTGTAATCGCTGGTATAAAATCATGTATGATTCGGTTCATCCTTGTCCGTACACCTGCTTTAATGGCTGAAGTGTATTACACGCTAGCATTTCGTGCTCCAAGTTGTAAGAATTAAAACATGGAGGACGGTTGTCGTTTGGGGGTAAAATTTACAGTCAATTCGCATTATTAACGCAAAGCGGCCGTGAAACTTGGTTTATGTGGGCCTACATTTGAAAACATGCCTGAAACTGAATGAATGCATCCTAATCAATATTTAATATCTGACTGTAATAATTGGAACATAACCATACGCGCCAATAAGGAGCGTAACAAAATACGGCTACGTCTGTCGCAAAAGTGTGTGAGTGGTATCGCGCTTGTTTACTGTTTGGAAGATCCCGGGTTCAAGTCTATCCAACGGCGAAAGTTTTTACTTCTTTTTAATTATTTTATTATATCCTCCTCACGTCGTATAACAATATTGCAACTTAGTTTTGTCTACATGATCTACGAGGACGATAGTAAATATGTTTTCTCTCATAAAAGTCATTTTCCCTAAATACTGTTTAAAACAATGGCGGATACTATTCGTGATAACTATTAGAATGTAAACAGTTCAGAGCTTCACAGATTTGAAGCAGCAATGGGAAAGTTAAAGAAAGACGACCACATGTAGGCCTACGATAAAGCGAACCCTAAAAGTAATTTTTGCCCCATGGGAAGAGCAGCTGTCAAATCGACCTTGCCAAGTCGCCTAATTTTTAGTGCAGGGAAAGAATGTAGGGTACTGGTTACTGTAAAAAATTCGTTAGTATTTATTAATATATAATTCTCCTTTGTAAAATGCCAGCCGCATGCGATCATATACTTCGACATTGGCTTTGCGACGCGAAGCAATCGACCCCATTCCGTCTGAAAAGCTTTCTTTTTGTGGAAGTAATGCATTGATATGGCAATTATTGTATGATACTCCGGCAGTTTAGTGTTATAAAGGCATGGATTACTTTCGTACCTTTCAATAAGCGAAGAAATAACCTCATTGCCCAAGGACGTGACATCCTGTGTTTATGAAATACGTTGCCTTCGAGAAAACGATTAACCAAGATTACTTGGAGATGCTACCGCTAGGATCTCTGCAAGGGCAGATTGACTCAGGTGCTGAACCCTCCATACAATCTCCCAGTGAAAATAGCACCGGACCAGTTTCTGAGTTGCCATGAAGGTTGTCATAGAAGGCAGAATCTGGTATAGAAGGTAGAAATCACACGGTGCTAGACGCGGCTATACCGGCGTGTATACCCGTACTGGTATCAGCTTCCATGCTAGCGAGTGTCGTGTGATACAGGCTTTAGTCTTATAGTTTCCCTCATTCCGTGCATACGCTATTAATCACCAGCGGGGCGAGGTTGCTAGCAATACATCTTTAGTCTTATAGTTTCCCTCATTCCGTGCATAGGCTATTAATCACCAGTGGGGCGAGGTTGCTAGCAATACATCCCTAGTCTTACAGTTTCCCTTACTCCGTTCGTAGGCTATTAATCATCTGCGGGGCGAGGTTGGTAGCAATACATCCCTAATATTATAGTTTCCCTCACTCCGTGCACTGGCTATTAATCACCAGCGGGGCGATGTTGCTAGCAATACATCCCTAGTCTTACAGCTTCCCTTACTCCGTGCATAGGCTATTAATCATGAGCGGGACGAGGTTGTTAGCAATACATTCCTAGTCTTATGGTTTCCCTTACTCCGTGCATAGGCTATTAATCACCAGCGGGGCGAGGTTGGTAGCAATACATCCCTAGTCTTACAGTTTCCCTTACTCCGTGCATTGGCTATTAATCACCAGCGGGGCGAGGTTGCTAGCAATACAGCCCTAGTCTTATAGTTTCCTTTCCTCCGTGCATAGGCTATTAATAACCAGTGGGGCGAAGTTGCTAGCAATACATCCCTAGTCTAACAGTTTCCCTCACTCCGTGCCCAGGCTATTAATCAACAGCGGGGTGCGGTTGCTAGCAATACATCCCTAGTCTTACAGTTTCCCTTCCTCCATGCCTAGGCTATTAATCACCAGCGGGGTGGGGTTGCTAGCAATACATCTCTAGTCTTGTAGTTTCTCTTACTCCGTGACTAGGCTATTAATCACCAGCTTGGCGAGGTTGCTAGCAATACATCCCTAGTCTTACAGCTTCCCTCACAATGTGCTTTGGCTATTAATCACCAGCGAGGCGAGGTTGCTAGCAATACATCCGTAGTCTTACAATTTCCCTTCCTCCGTGCCTAGGCTATTAATCACCAGCGAGGCGAGGTTGCTAGCAATACATCCCTAGTCTTACAGATTCCCTTACTCCGTGCCTAGGCTATTAATCACCAGCGGGGCGAGGTTGCTAGCAATACATCCCTAGTATTACAGTTTCCCTTACTCCGTGCCTAGGCTATTAATCACCAGCGGGGCGAGGTTGCTAGCAATACATCCCTAGTCTTATAGTTTCCCTTACTCCGTGCATAGGCTATTAATCACCAGCGGGGCGAGGTTGCTAGCAATACATCCCTAGTCTTACAGTTTCCCTTACTCCGTGCCTAGGCTATTAATCACCAGCGGGGCGAGGTTGCTAGCAATACATCCCTAGTCTTATAGTTTCCCTTACTCCGTGCATAGGCTATTAATCACCAGCGGGGCGAGGTTGGTAGCAATACATCCCTAGTCTTACAGTTTCCCTTACTCCGTGCATAGGCTATTAATCACCAGCGGGGCGAGGTTGGTGGCAATATATCCCTAGTCTTACAGTTTCCTTTACTCCGTGCCTAGGCTATTAATCACCAGCGGGGCGAGGTTGGTAGCAATACATCCCTAGTCTTACAGTTTCCCTTACTCCGTGCCTAGGCTATTAATCACCAGCGGGGCGAGGTTGCTAGCAATACATCCCTAGTCTTACAGTTTCCCTTACTCCGTGCATAGGCTATTAATTACCAGTGGGGCGAGGTTGCTAGCAATACTTCCCTAGTCTTACAGTTTCCCTCACTCCGTGCATAGGCTATTAATTACCAGTGGGGCGAGGTTGGTAGCAATACATCCCTAGTCTTACAGTTTCCCTTACTCTGTGCATAGGCTATTAATCACCAGCGGGGCGAGGTTGGTAGCAATATATCCCTAGTCTTACAGTTTCCCTTACTCCGTGCCTAGGCTATTAATCACCAGCGGGGCGAGGTTGGTAGCAATAAATCCCTAGTCTTACAGTTTCCCTTACTCCGTGCCTAGGCTATTAATCACCAGCGGGGTGAGGTTGGTAGCAATACATCCCTAGTCTTACAGTTTCCCTTACTCCGTGCCTAGGCTATTAATCACCAGCGGGGCGAGGTAGCTAGCAATAGATCCCTAGTCTTATAGTTTCCCTTACTCCGTGCCTAGGCTATTAATCACCAGCGGGGCGAGGTTGCTAGCAATACATCCCTAGTCTTATAGTTTCCCTTACTCCGTGCATAGGCTATTAATCACCAGCGGGGCGAGGTTGCTAGCAATACATCCCTAGTCTTACAGTTTCCCTTACTCCGTGCCTAGGCTATTAATCACCAGCGGGGCGAGGTTGCTAGCAATACATCCCTAGTCTTATAGTTTCCCTTACTCCGTGCATAGGCTATTAATCACCAGCGGGGCGAGGTTGCTAGCAATACATCCCTAGTCTTACAGTTTCACTTACTCCGTGCATTGGCTATTAGTCACCAGCGGGGCGAGGTTGGTAGCAATACATCCTTAGGCCCGTATCACACGACACTTGCTGGCAAGGAAGCTGTTGTAATCGCTGGTATAAAATCTTGTATGATTCGGTTCATCCTCGTCCGTACACCTGCTTTTATGGCTGAAGTGTATTACACGCTAGCATTTCGTGCTCCAACTTGTAAGAAATAAAACATGGAGGACGGTTGTCGTTTGGGGGTAAAATTTACAGTCAATTCGCATTATTAACGCAAAGCGGCCGTGAAACTTGGTTTATGTAGGCCTACATTAGAAAACATGCCTGAAACTGAATGAATGCATCCTAATCAATATTTAATATCTGACGGTAATAATTGGTACATAACCATACGCGCCAATAAGGAGCGTAACAAAATACGGCTACGTCTGTCGCAAAAGTGTGTGAGTGGTATCGCGCTTGTTTACTGTTTGGAAGATCCCGGGTTCAAGTCTATCCAACGGCGAAAGTTTTTACTTCTTTTTAATTATTTTATTATATCCTCCTCACGTCGTATAACAATATTGCAACTTAGTTTTGTCTACATGATCTACGAGGACGATAGTAAATATGTTTTCTCTCATAAAAGTCATTTTCCCTAAATACTGTTTAAAACAATGGCGGATACTATTCGTGATAACTATAAGAATGTAAACAGTTCAGAGCTTCACAGATTTGAAGCAGCAATGGGAAAGTTAAAGAAAGACGACCACATGTAGGCCTACGATAAAGCGAACCCTAAAAGTAATTTTTGCCCCATGGGAAGAGCAGCTGTCAAATCGACCTTGCCAAGTCGCCTAATTTTTAGTGCAGGGAAAGAATGTAGGGTACTGGTTACTGTAAGAAATTCGTTAGTATTTATTAATATATAATTCTCCTTTGTAAAATGCCAGCCGCATGCGATCATATACTTCGACATTGGCTTTGCGACGCGAAGCAATCGACTCCATTCCGTCTGAAAAGCTTTCTTTTTGTGGAAGTAATGCATTGATATGGCAATTATTGTATGATACTCCGGCAGTTTAGTGTTATAAAGGCATGGATTACTTTCGTACCTTTCAATAAGCGAAGAAATAACCTCATTGCCCAAGGACGTGACATCCTGTGTTTATGAAATACGTTGGCTTCGAGAAAACGATTAACCAAGATTACTTGGAGATGCTACCGCTAGGATCTCTGCAAGGGCAGATTGGCTCAGGTGCTGAACCCTCCATACAATCTCCCAGTGAAAATAGCACCGGACCAGTTTCTGAGTTGCCATGAAGGCTGTCATAGAAGGCAGAATCTAGTATAGAAGGTAGAAATCACACGGTGCTAGACGCGGCTATACCAGCGTGTATACCCGTACTGGTATCAGCTTCCATGCTAGCGAGTGTCGTGTGATACAGGCTTTAGTCTTATAGTTTCCCTCATTCCGTGCATACGCTATTAATCACCAGCGGGGCGAGGTTGCTAGCAATACATCTTTAGTCTTATAGTTTCCCTCATTCCGTGCATAGGCTATTAATCACCAGTGGGGCGAGGTTGCTAGCAATACATCCCTAGTCTTACAGTTTCCCTTACTCCGTTCATAGGCTAATAATCATCAGCGTGGCGAGGTTGGTAGCAATACATCCCTAATATTATAGTTTCCCTCACTCCGTGCACTGGCTATTATTCACCAGCGGGGCGATGTTGCTAGCAATACATCCCTAGTCTTACAGCTTCCCTTACTCCGTGCATAGGCTATTAATCATGAGCGGGACGAGGTTGTTAGCAATACATTCCTAGTCTTATGGTTTCCCTTACTCCGTGCATAGGCTATTAATCACCAGCGGGGCGAGGTTGGTAGCAATACATCCCTAGTCTTATAGTTTCCCTCACTCCGTGGATAGGCTATTAATTACCAGTGGGGCGTGGTTGCTAGCAATACATCCCTAGTCTTACAGTTTCCCTTACTCCGTGCATAGGCTATTAATCACCAGCGGGGCGAGGTTGGTATCAATACATCCCTAGTCTTACAGTTTCCCTTACTCCGTGCATTGGCTATTAATCACCAGCGGGGCGAGGTTGCTAGCAATACAGCCCTAGTCTTATAGTTTCCTTTCCTCCGTGCATAGGCTATTAATTACCAGTGGGGCGAAGTTGCTAGCAATACATCCCTAGTCTAACAGTTTCCCTCACTCCGTGCCCAGGCTATTAATCAACAGCGGGGTGCGGTTTCTAGCAATACATCCCTAGTCTTACAGTTTCCCTTCCTCCGTGCCTAGGCTATTAATCACCAGCGGGGTGGGGTTGCTAGCAATACATCCCTAGTCTTGTAGTTTCTCTTACTCCGTGCCTAGGCTATTAATCACCAGCTTGGCGAGGTTGCTAGCAATACATCCCTAGTCTTACAGCTTCCCTCACAATGTGCATAGGCTATTAATCACCAGCGAGGCGAGGTTGCTAGCAATACATCCGTAGTCTTACAATTTCCCTTCCTCCGTGCCTAGGCTATTATTCACCAGCGAGGCGAGGTTGCTAGCAATACATCCCTAGTCTTACAGTTTCCCTTACTACGTGCCTAGGCTATTAATCACCAGCGGGGCGAGGCTGCTAGCAATACATCCCTAGTATTACAGTTTCCCTTACCCCGTGCCTAGGCTATTAATCACCAGCGGGGCGAGGTTGCTAGCAATACATCCCTAGTCTTATCGTTTCCCTTACTCCGTGCATAGGCTATTAATCACCAGCGGGGCGAGGTTGCTAGCAATACATCCCTAGTCTTACAGTTTCCCTTACTCCGTGCCTAGGCTATTAATCACCAGCGGGGCGAGATTGCTAGCAATACATCCCTAGTCTTATAGTTTCCCTTACTCCGTGCATAGGCTATTAATCACCAGCGGGGCGAGGTTGCAAGCAATACATCCCTAGTCTCACAGTTTCCCTTACTCCGTGCATAGGCTATTAATTACCAGTGGGGCGAGGTTGCTAGCAATACATCCCTAGTCTTACAGTTTCCCTTACTCCGTGCATAGGCTATTAATTACCAGTGGGGCGAGGTTGGTAGCAATACATCCCTAGTCTTACAGTTTCCCTTACTCCGTGCATAGGCTATTAATCACCAGCGGGGCGAGGTTGGTAGCAATACATCCCTAGTCTTACAGTTTCCCTTACTCCGTGCATTGGCAATTAATCACCAGCGGGGCGAGGTTGCTAGCAATACAGCCCTAGTCTTATAGTTTCCTTTACTCCGTGCATAGGCTATTAATCACCAGCGGGGCGAGGTTGCTACTAATACATCCCTAGTCTTACAGTTTCCCTCACTCCGTGCCCAGGCTATTAATCACCAGCGGGGTGGGGTAGCTAGCAATACATCCCTAGTCTTGTAGTTTCCCTTACTCCCTGCCTAGGCTTTTAATCACCATCGGGGCGAGGTTGCTAGCAATACATCCCTAGTCTTACAGCTTCCCTTCCTCCGTGCCTAGGCTATTAATCACCAGCGGGGCGGGGTTGCTAGCAATACATCCCTAGTCTTACAGTTTCCCTTCCTCCGTGCCTAGGCTATTAATCACCAGCGGGGTGGGGTTGCTAGCAATACATCCCTAGTCTTACAGCTTCCCTCACACTGTGCATAGGCTATTACTCACCAGCGAGGCGAGGTTGCTAGCAATACATCCCTAGTCTTACAGTTTCCCTTACTCCGTGCCTAGGCTATTAATCACCAGCGGGGCGAGGATGCTAGCAATACATACCTAGTCTTATAGTTTCCCTTACACCGTGCATAGGCTATTAATCACCAGCGGGGCGAGGTTGCTAGCAATACATGCCTAGTCTTACAGTTTCCCTTACTCCGTGCCCAGGCTATTAATCACCAGCGGGGCAAGGTTGCTAGCAATACATCCCTAGTCTTATAGTTTCCCTTACTCCGTGCATAGGCTATTAATCACCAGCGGGGCAAGGTTGCTAGCAATACATCCCTAGTCTTACAGTTTCCCTTACTCCGTGCCTAGGCTATTAATCACCAGCGGGGCGAGGTTGCTAGCAATACATCCCTAGTTTTATAGTTTCCCTTACTCCGTGCATAGGCTATTAATCACCAGCGGGGCGAGGTTGGTAGCAATACATCCCTAGTCTTACAGTTTCCCTTACTCCGTGCATAGGCTATTAATCACCAGCGGGGCGAGGTTGGTGGCAATATATCCCTAGTCTTACAGTTTCCTTTACTCCGTGCCTAGGCTATTAATCACCAGCGGGGCGAGGTTGGTAGCAATACATCCCTAGTCTTACAGTTTCCCTTACTCCGTGCCTAGGCTATTAATCACCAGCGGGGCGAGGTTGCTAGCAATACATCCCTAGTCTTACAGTTTCCCTTACTCCGTGCATAGGCTATTAATTACCAGTGGGGCGAGGTTGCTAGCAATACTTCCCTAGTCTTACAGTTTCCCTCACTCCGTGCATAGGCTATTAATTACCAGTGGGGCGAGGTTGGTAGCAATACATCCCTAGTCTTACAGTTTCCCTTACTCTGTGCATAGGCTATTAATCACCAGCGGGGCGAGGTTGGTAGCAATATATCCCTAGTCTTACAGTTTCCCTTACTCCGTGCCTAGGCTATTAATCACCAGCGGGGCGAGGTTGGTAGCAATAAATCCCTAGTCTTACAGTTTCCCTTACTCCGTGCCTAGGCTATTAATCACCAGCGGGGTGAGGTTGGTAGCAATACATCCCTAGTCTTACAGTTTCCCTTACTCCGTGCCTAGGCTATTAATCACCAGCGGGGCGAGGTAGCTAGCAATAGATCCCTAGTCTTATAGTTTCCCTTACTCCGTGCCTAGGCTATTAATCACCAGCGGGGCGAGGTTGCTAGCAATACATCCCTAGTCTTATAGTTTCCCTTACTCCGTGCATAGGCTATTAATCACCAGCGAGGCGAGGTTGCTAGCAATACATCCCTAGTCTTACAGTTTCCCTTACTCCGTGCCTAGGCTATTAATCACCAGCGGGGCGAGGTTGCTAGCAATACATCCCTAGTCTTATAGTTTCCCTTACTCCGTGCATAGGCTATTAATCACCAGCGGGGCGAGGTTGCTAGCAATACATCCCTAGTCTTACAGTTTCACTTACTCCGTGCATTGGCTATTAGTCACCAGCGGGGCGAGGTTGGTAGCAATACATCCTTAGGCCCGTATCACACGACACTTGCTGGCAAGGAAGCTGTTGTAATCGCTGGTATAAAATCTTGTATGATTCGGTTCATCCTCGTCCGTGCACCTGCTTTTATGGCTGAAGTGTATTACACGCTAGCATTTCGTGCTCCAACTTGTAAGAAATAAAACATGGAGGACGGTTGTCGTTTGGGGGTAAAATTTACAGTCAATTCGCATTATTAACGCAAAGCGGCCGTGAAACTTGGTTTATGTAGGCCTACATTTGAAAACATGCCTGAAACTGAATGAATGCATCCTAATCAATATTTAATATCTGACGGTAATAATTGGTACATAACCATACGCGCCAATAAGGAGCGTAACAAAATACGGCTACGTCTGTCGCAAAAGTGTGTGAGTGGTATCGCACTTGTTTACTGTTTGGAAGATCCCGGGTTCAAGTCTATCCAACGGCGAAAGTTTTTACTTCTTTTTAATTATTTTATTATATCCTCCTCACGTCGTATAACAATATTGCAACTTAGTTTTGCCTACATGATCTACGAGGACGATAGTAAACATGTTTTCTCTCATAAAAGTCATTTTCCCTAAATACTGTTTAAAACAATGGCGGATACTATTCGTGATAACTATTAGAATGTAAACAGTTCAGAGCTTCACAGATTTGAAGCAGCAATGGGAAAGTTAAAGAAAGACGACCACATGTAGGCCTACGATAAAGCGAACCCTAAAAGTAATTTTTGCCCCATGGGAAGAGCAGCTGTCAAATCGACCTTGCCAAGTCGCCTAATTTTTAGTGCAGGGAAAGAATGTAGGGTACTGGTTACTGTAAGAAATTCGTTAGTATTTATTAATATATAATTCTCCTTTGTAAAATGCCAGCCGCATGCGATCATATACTTCGACATTGGCTTTGCGACGCGAAGCAATCGACTCCATTCCGTCTGAAAAGCTTTCTTTTTGTGGAAGTAATGCATTGATATGGCAATTATTGTATGATACTCCGGCAGTTTAGTGTTATAAAGGCATGGATTACTTTCGTACCTTTCAATAAGCGAAGAAATAACCTCATTGCCCAAGGACGTGACATCCTGTGTTTATGAAATACGTTGCCTTCGAGAAAACGATTAACCAAGATTACTTGGAGATGCTACCGCTAGGATCTCTGCAAGGGCAGATTGGCTCAGGTGCTGAACCCTCCATACAATCTCCCAGTGAAAATAGCACCGGACCAGTTTCTGAGTTGCCATGAAGGCTGTCATAGAAGGCAGAATCTAGTATAGAAGGTAGAAATCACACGGTGCTAGACGCGGCTATACCAGCGTGTATACCCGTACTGGTATCAGCTTCCATGCTAGCGAGTGTCGTGTGATACAGGCTTTAGTCTTATAGTTTCCCTCATTCCGTGCATACGCTATTAATCACCAGCGGGGCGAGGTTGCTAGCAATACATCTTTAGTCTTATAGTTTCCCTCATTCCGTGCATAGGCTATTAATCACCAGTGGGGCGAGGTTGCTAGCAATACATCCCTAGTCTTACAGTTTCCCTTACTCCGTTCATAGGCTAATAATCATCAGCGTGGCGAGGTTGGTAGCAATACATCCCTAATATTATAGTTTCCCTCACTCCGTGCACTGGCTATTAATCACCAGCGGGGCGATGTTGCAAGCAATACATCCCTAGTCTTACAGCTTCCCTTACTCCGTGCATAGGCTATTAATCATGAGCGGGACGAGGTTGTTAGCAATACATTCCTAGTCTTATGGTTTCCCTTACTCCGTGCATAGGCTATTAATCACCAGCGGGGCGAGGTTGGTAGCAATACATCCCTAGTCTTATAGTTTCCCTCACTCCGTGGATAGGCTATTAATTACCAGTGGGGCGTGGTTGCTAGCAATACATCCCTAGTCTTACAGTTTCCCTTACTCCGTGCATAGGCTATTAATCACCAGCGGGGCGAGGTTGGTATCAATACATCCCTAGTCTTACAGTTTCCCTTACTCCGTGCATTGGCTATTAATCACCAGCGGGGCGAGGTTGCTAGCAATACAGCCCTAGTCTTATAGTTTCCTTTCCTCCGTGCATAGGCTATTAATTACCAGTGGGGCGAAGTTGCTAGCAATACATCCCTAGTCTAACAGTTTCCCTCACTCCGTGCCCAGGCTATTAATCAACAGCGGGGTACGGTTGCTAGCAATACATCCCTAGTCTTACAGTTTCCCTTCCTCCGTGCCTAGGCTATTAATCACCAGCGGGGTGGGGTTGCTAGCAATACATCCCTAGTCTTGTAGTTTCTCTTACTCCGTGCCTAGGCTATTAATCACCAGCTTGGCGAGGTTGCTAGCAATACATCCCTAGTCTTACAGCTTCCCTCACAATGTGCATAGGCTATTAATCACCAGCGAGGCGAGGTTGCTAGCAATACATCCGTAGTCTTACAATTTCCCTTCCTCCGTGCCTAGGCTATTATTCACCAGCGAGGCGAGGTTGCTAGCAATACATCCCTAGTCTTACAGTTTCCCTTACTACGTGCCTAGGCTATTAATCACCAGCGGGGCGAGGTTGCTAGCAATACATCCCTAGTATTACAGTTTCCCTTACTCCGTGCCTAGGCTATTAATCACCAGCGGGGCGAGGTTGCTAGCAATACATCCCTAGTCTTATAGTTTCCCTTACTCCGTGCATAGGTTATTAATCACCAGCGGGGCGAGGTTGCTAGCAATACATCCCTAGTCTTACAGTTTCCCTTACTCCGTGCCTAGGCTATTAATCACCAGCGGGGCGAGATTGCTAGCAATACATCCCTAGTCTTATAGTTTCCCTTACTCCGTGCATAGGCTATTAATCACCAGCGGGGCGAGGTTGCAAGCAATACATCCCTAGTCTCACAGTTTCCCTTACTCCGTGCATAGGCTATTAATTACCAGTGGGGCGAGGTTGCTAGCAATACATCCCTAGTCTTACAGTTTCCCTTACTCCGTGCATAGGCTATTAATTACCAGTGGGGCGAGGTTGGTAGCAATACATCCCTAGTCTTACAGTTTCCCTTACTCCGTGCATAGGCTATTAATCACCAGCGGGGCGAGGTTGGTAGCAATACATCCCTAGTCTTACAGTTTCCCTTACTCCGTGCATAGGCAATTAATCACCAGCGGGGCGAGGTTGCTAGCAATACAGCCCTAGTCTTATAGTTTCCTTTACTCCGTGCATAGGCTATTAATCACCAGCGGGGCGAGGTTGCTACTAATACATCCCTAGTCTTACAGTTTCCCTCACTCCGTGCCCAGGCTATTAATCACCAGCGGGGTGGGGTTGCTAGCAATACATCCCTAGTCTTGTAGTTTCCCTTACTCCCTGCCTAGGCTTTTAATCACCATCGGGACGAGGTTGCTAGCAATACATCCCTAGTCTTACAGCGTCCCTTCCTCCGTGCCTAGGCTATTAATCACCAGCGGGGCGGGGTTGCTAGCAATACATCCCTAGTCTTACAGTTTCCCTTCCTCCGTGCCTAGGCTATTAATCACCAGCGGGGTGGGGTTGCTAGCAATACATCCCTAGTCTTACAGCTTCCCTCACACTGTGCATAGGCTATTACTCACCAGCGAGGCGAGGTTGCTAGCAATACATCCCTAGTCTTACAGTTTCCCTTACTCCGTGCCTAGGCTATTAATCACCAGCGGGGCGAGGATGCTAGCAATACATACCTAGTCTTATAGTTTCCCTTACACCGTGCATAGGCTATTAATCACCAGCGGGGCGAGGTTGCTAGCAATACATGCCTAGTCTTACAGTTTCCCTTACTCCATGCCCAGGCTATTAATCACCAGCAGGGCAAGGTTGCTAGCAATACATCCCTAGTCTTATAGTTTCCCTTACTCCGTGCATAGGCTATTAATCACCAGCGGGGCGAGGTTGCTAGCAATACATCCCTAGTCTTACAGTTTCCCTTACTCCGTGCCTAGGCTATTAATCACCAGCGGGGCGAGGTTGCTAGCAATACATCCCTAGTCTTATAGTTTCCCTTACTCCGTGCATAGGCTATTAATCACCAGCGGGGCGAGGTTGGTAGCAATACATCCCTAGTCTTACAGTTTCCCTTACTCCGTGCATAGGCTATTAATCACCAGCGGGGCGAGGTTGGTGGCAATATATCCCTAGTCTTACAGTTTCCTTTACTCCGTGCCTAGGCTATTAATCACCAGCGGGGCGACGTTGGTAGCAATACATCCCTAGTCTTACAGTTTCCCTTACTCCGTGCCTAGGCTATTAATCACCAGCGGGGCGAGGTTGCTAGCAATACATCCCTAGTCTTACAGTTTCCCTTACTCCGTGCATAGGCTATTAATTACCAGTGGGGCGAGGTTGCTAGCAATACTTCCCTAGTCTTACAGTTTCCCTCACTCCGTGCATAGGCTATTAATTACCAGTGGGGAGAGGTTGGTAGCAATACATCCCTAGTCTTACAGTTTCCCTTACTCTGTGCATAGGCTATTAATCACCAGCGGGGCGAGGTTGGTAGCAATATATCCCTAGTCTTACAGTTTCCCTTACTCCGTGCTTAGGCTATTAATCACCAGCGGGGCGAGGTTGGTAGCAATAAATCCCTAGTCTTACAGTTTCCCTTACTCCGTGCCTAGGCTATTAATCACCAGCGGGGTGAGGTTGGTAGCAATACATTCCTAGTCTTACAGTTTCCCTTACTCCGTGCCTAGGCTATTAATCACCAGCGGGGCGAGGTAGCTAGCAATAGATCCCTAGTCTTATAGTTTCCCTACTCCGTGCATAGGCTATTAATCACCAGCGGGGCGAGGTTGCTAGCAATACATCCCTAGTCTTACAGTTTCCCTTACTCCGTGCCTAGGCTATTAATCACCAGCGGAGAGAGGTTGGTAGCAATACATCCCTAGTCTTGTAGTTTCCCTTACTCCGTGCCTAGGCTATTAATCACCAGCAGGGCGAGGTTGGTAGCAATACATCCCTAGTCTTACAGTTTCCCTTACTCCGTGCCTAGGCTATTAATCACCAGCGGGGCGAGGTAGCTAGCAATACATCCCTAGTCTTATAGTTTCCCTACTCCGTGCATAGGCTATTAATCACCAGCGGGGCGAGGTTGCTAGCAATACATCCCTAGTCTTACAGTTTCTCTTACTCCGTGCCTAGGCTATTAATCACCAGCGGAGAGAGGTTGGTGGCAATACATCCCTAGCCTTACAGCTTCCCTTACTCCGTGCCTAGGCTATTAATCAACAGCGGGGCGAGGTTGGTAGCAATACATCCCTAGTTTTACACTTTCCCTTACTCCGTGCCTAGGTTATTAATCACCAGCGGGGCGAGGTAGCTAGCAATACATCCCTAGTCTTATAGTTTCCCTACTCCTTTCTTAGGCTATTAATCACCAGCGAGGCGAGGTTGCTAGCAATACATCCCTGGTCTTACAGTTTCCCTTACTCCGTGCCTAGGCTATTAATCACCAGCGGAGAGAGGTTGGTAGCAATACATCCCTAGTCTTACAATTTCCCTTACTCCGTGCCTAGGCTATTAATCACCAGCGTAGTGGGGTTGGTAGCAATACATCACTAGTCTTTCAGTTTCCCTTTCTCCGTGCCTAGGCTATTAATCACCAGCGGGGCGAGGTTGGTAGCAATACATCCCTAGTCTTACAGTTTCCCTTACTCCGTGCCTAGGCTATTAATCACCAGCGGGGTGGGGTAGCTAGCAATACATCCCTAGTCTTATAGTTTCCCTACTCCGTGCATAGGCTATTAATCACCAGCGGGGCGAGGTTGCTAGCAATACATCCCAAGTCTTACAGTTTCCCTTACTCCGTGCATAGGCTATTAATTACCAGTGGGGCGAGGTTGCTAGCAATTCATCCCTAGTCTTACAGTTTCCCTTACTCCGTGCATAGGCTATTAATTACCAGTGGGGCGAGGTTGGTAGCAATACATCCCTAGTCTTACAGTTTCCCTTACTCCGTGAATAGGCTATTAATCACCAGCGGGGCGAGGTTGGTAGCAATATATCCCTAGTCTTAGAGTTTCCCTTACTCCGTGCCTAGGCTATTAATCACCAGCGGGGCGAGGTTGGTAGCAATACATCCCTAGTCTTACAGTTTCCCTTACTCCGTGCCTAGGCTATTAATCACCAGCGGGGCGAGGTTGGTAGCAATACATCCCTAGTCTTACAGTTTCCCTTACTCCGTGCCTAGGCTATTAATCACCACCGGGGCGAGGTAGCTAGCAATAAATCCCTAGTCTTACAGTTTCCCTTAGTCCGTGCCTAGGCTATTAATCACCAGCGGGGCGAGGTAGCTAGCAATACATCCCTAGTCTTATAGTTTCCCTACTCCGTGCATAGGCTATTAATCACCAGCGGGGCGAGGTTGATAGCAATACATCCCTAGTCTTACAGTTTCCCTTACTCCGTGCCTAGGCTATTAATCACCAGCGGAGAGAGGTTGGTAGCAATACATCCCTAGTCTTACAGCTTCCCTTACTCCGAGCCTAGGCTATTAATCACCAGCGGGGCGAGGTTGGTAGCAATACATAACTAGTTTTACACTTTCCCTTACACCGTGCCTAGGCTATTAATCACCAGCGGGGCGAGGTAGCTAGCAATACATCCCTAGTCTTATAGTTTCCCTACTCCATGCATAGGCTATTAATCACCAGCGGGGCGAGGTTCCTAGCAATACATCCCTAGTCTTACAGTTTCCCTTACTCCGTGCCTAGGCTATTAATCACCAGCGGAGAGAGGTAGGTAGCAATACATCCCTAGTCTTACAGTTTCCCTTACTCCGTGCCTAGGCTATTAATCACCAGCGTGGTGGGGTTGGTAGCAATACATCCCTAGTCTTTCAGTTTCCCTTACTCCATGCCTAGGCTATTAATCACCAGCGGGGCGAGGTTGGTAGCAATACATCCCTAGTCTTACAGTTTCCCTTACTCCGTGCCTAGGCTATTAATCACCAGCGGGGTGGGGTAGCTAGCAATAAATCCCTAGTCTTATAGTTTCCCTACTCCGTGCATAGGCTATTAATCACCAGCTGGTCGGGGTTGCTAGCAATACATCCCTAGTCTTACAGTTTCCCTCACTCCGTGCCTAGGCTATTAATCACCAGCAGGGCGAGGTTGGTAGCAATACAGCCCTCGTCTTATAGTTTCCCTCACTCCGTGCCCAGGCTATTAATCACCAGCGGGGCGAGGTTGCTTGCAATACATCCCTAGTCTAACAGTTTCCCTTACTCCGTGCATAGGCTATTAATCACCAGCGGGGTGAGGTTGCTAGCAATACATCCCTAGTCTTACAGTTTCACTTACTCCGTGCATAGGCTATTAGTCACCAGCGGGGCGAGGTTGGTAGCAATACATCCTTAGGCCCGTATCACACGACACTTGCTGGCAAGGAAGCTGTTGTAATCGCTGGTATAAAATCATGTATGATTCGGTTCATCCTCGTCCGTACACCTGCTTTTATGGCTGAAGTGTATTACACGCTAGCATTTCGTGCTCCAAGTTGTAAGAATTAAAACATGGAGGACGGTTGTCGTTTGGGGGTAAAATTTACAGTCAATTCGCATTATTAACGCAAAGCGGCCGTGAAACTTGGTTTATGTGGGCCTACATTTGAAAACATGCCTGAAACTGAATGAATGCATCCTAATCAATATTTAATATCTGACTGTAATAATTGGTACATAACCATACGCGCCAATAAGGAGCGTAACAAAATACGGCTACGTCTGTCGCAAAAGTGTGTGAGTGGTATCGCGCTTGTTTACTGTTTGGAAGATCCCGGGTTCAAGTCTATCCAACGGCGAAAGTTTTTACTTCTTTTTAATTATTTTATTATATCCTCCTCACGTCGTATAACAATATTGCAACTTAGTTTTGTCTACATGATCTACGAGGACGATAGTAAATATGTTTTCTCTCATAAAAGTCATTTTCCCTAAATACTGTTTAAAACAATGGCGGATACTATTCGTGATAACTATTAGAATGTAAACAGTTCAGAGCTTCACAGATTTGAAGCAGCAATGGGAAAGTTAAAGAAAGACGACCACATGTAGGCCTACGATAAAGCGAACCCTAAAAGTAATTTTTGCCCCATGGGAAGAGCAGCTGTCAAATCGACCTTGCCAAGTCGCCTAATTTGTAGTGCAGTGAAAGAATGTAGGGTACTGGTTACTGTAAGAAATTCGTTAGTATTTATTAATATATAATTCTCCTTTGTAAAATGCCAGCCGCATGCGATCATATACCTCGAAATTGGCTTTGCGACGCGAAGCAATCGACTCCATTCCGTCTGAAAAGCTTTCTTTTTGTGGAAGTAATGCATTGATATGGCAATTATTGTATGATACACCGGCAGTTTAGTGTTATAAAGGCATGGATTACTTTCGTACCTTTCAATAAGCGAAGAAATAACCTCATTTGCCCAAGGTCGTGACATCCTGTGTTTATGAAATACGTTGCCTTCGAGAAAACGATTAACCAAGATTACTTGGAGATGCTACCGCTAGGATCTCTGCAAGGGCAGATTGCCTCAGGTGCTGAACCCTCCATACAATCTTGCAGTGAAAATATCACCGGACCAGTTACTGAGTTGCCATGAAGGCTGTCATAGAAGGCAGAATCTAGTATAGAAGGTAGAAATCACACGGTGCTAGACGCGGCTATACCAGCGTGTATACCCGTACTGGTAGCAGCTTCCATGCTAGCGAGTGTCGTGTGATACAGGCTTTAGTCTTATAGTTTCCCTCATTCCGTGCATAGGCTATTAATCACCAGCGGGGCGAGGTTGCTAGCAATACATCTTTAGTCTTATAGTTTCCCTCATTCCGTGCATAGGCTATTAATCACCAGTGGGGCGAGGTTGCTAGCAATACATCCCTAGTCTTACAGTTTCCCTTACTCCGTTCATAGGCTAATAATCATCAGCGTGGCGAGGTTGGTAGCAATACATCCCTAATATTATAGTTTCCCTCACTCCGTGCACTGGCTATTAATCACCAGCGGGGCGATGTTGCTAGCAATACATCCCTAGTCTTACAGCTTCCCTCACACTGTGCATAGGCTATTAATCACCAGCGAGGCGAGGTTGCTAGCAATACATCCCTAGTCTAACAGTTTCCCTTACTCCGTGTCTAGGCTATTAATCACCAGCGGAGCGAGGATGGTAGCAATACATCCCTAGTCTTATAGTTTCCCTTACTTCGTGCATAGGCTATCAATCACCAGCGGGGATAGGTTGCTAGCAATACATCCCTAGTCTTACAGTTTCCCTTACTCCGTGCCTAGGCTATTAATCACCAGCGGGGCGAGGTTGCTAGCAATACATCCCTAGTCTTATAGTTTCCCTTACTCCGTGCATAGGCTATTAATCACCAGCGGGGCGAGTTTGCAAGCAATACATCCCTAGTCTTACAGTTTCCCTTACTCCGTGCCTAGGCTATTAATCACCAGCGGGGCGAGGTTGCTAGCAATACATCCCTAGTCTTATAGTTTCCCTTACTCCGTGCATAGGCTATTAATCACCAGCGGGGCGAGGTTGGTAGCAATACATCCCTAGTCTTACAGTTTCCCTTACTCCGTGCATAGGCTATTAATTACCAGTGAGGCGAGGTTGCTAGCAATACATCCCTAGTCTTACAGTTTCCCTCACTCCGTGCCCAGGCTTTTAATCACCAGCGGGGTGGGGTTGCTAGCAATACCTCCCTAGTCTTACAGTTTCCCTTCCTCCGTGCCTAGGCTATTAATCACCAGCGGGGTGGGGTTGCTAGCAATACATCCCTAGTCTTGTAGTTTCTCCTACTCCGTGCCTAGGCTATTAATCACCAGCAGGGCGAGGTTGCTAGCAATACATCCCTAGTCTTACAGCTTCCCTCACACTGTGCATAGGCTATTAATCACCAGCGAGGCGAGGTTGCTAGCAATACTGTGCCCAACTCTAGGAATGGGTATTCCAAGATTCAGACACCTAGATATCAAGGGAAAGGCTACAGCCGCTTTTGAAAGTTGAGATATTTGAATATCGCGCTACATTGCTTCCAGAAGCAATTGGAAAGAATATACCGCTAAGAGCATGTCAAGTGACGTAGCGAGTAATAGCAGAGGTCGAGGCTATTTATTGATTAAATAGTTAACCATGGAGTAGAGACTTGAGACTTGGATCAGATTACTGGCACGGCCAAATGAAAGAGAATGCAATTAGTATCAAGTAAATCGGACCAGGGATACCAGAGATATGATGATTTCCAGATATCAGCTGATGCAGCGTGACCCTGACAGTTTTGAATAAAAGCCGGCTGGCGCAGGCATCAGTAGCTCATTTCAACACAAGCACTTGCCTAGCAAGGTGCCGCTACGCTGAGCCAAGGCACATGGTTGCCGGATCTACGCAGAAGTTATTTTCAAAGTTGTGATAGTCACAAAAGTGCTGCGCTACGAGTGGAACTTAGTAAGTTTCCGGCAAGGAGAATCACTGAGGTGATTGATTTTTTTTTTCTACAGACACTGGTGAAATATTTTTATTTCTACATGGACATATGCTAGACTTTGTCTAGAATTAGTACTTTGTCACAGACCAGTAATAACCTAATACTTGGATATTTAAGTCCATTTCAGTCAGTTTTCATATTTGTAACTTAATAACCACTCCGATCTATCAGTACACTGAAGACCAGTCTATCACGGTGGTGTTCACTAGCCAACGCAGGGAAACTACATGTTGCTTCGCGCATGGTAGATGGTGTGAAGCCATGCCCAGGGAACGATCTTCAGAACAGCCGTTGATTGGTTAGACTGTCAGTGTTTTCTTGTACTGAAGAGATTACCGTGAGTTACGTTACAACTGACATATTTAAGAATAGATCACTTAGATCTGACCCCATTTAAGCAAACTGTTATGGAGTTAACAGAAACCAATATTAAAATGGAACAACAGTTACTTCAAACGTCAAAAGATACTACCACTATGTCTTGTTAGACGGATTGTGGGTATATAATGGCGGCCGATACAAGGATTATACATGCTTGTCCGATAGGGCATGTCTATGGATAAATCTGGTACAGACCAGGTTCGCTACGCTTCAAGACCATCAAGAAATGTAAGCCACATTTGAATTATATTATGCCTAGCTAATTGGAACAAACTATTTTTCTGCAGATGACCAACACATTTATTTAATTTTCGTCGTATTTAAATCTTGCAATGACTTACGCAAGACTTGTTAAGAGTTATTCTGAGTATTTTCAGCACTCAGAACAGTTTAGGATCGATGACCGAGCATTTCGAGCATTTATTTGAATATTTCATATTTTAGGGAAATCACGGAAAACCGTCGATGTAACTGTAAAGGTTGAGTTAATTTTTTGTTGAGGAATGGATATTTTTTCCATATTCGAAGATTCGAACATGTGGATTCTCACATAATGAAATAATAATAAAATATATTTAAAATAATATAACTAATAATAATAATAATCCACTAATAATAATAATAATAATTTTTATAATTTTTCTAAATAATTCTTGGATATTATATTTTCTAATAATCATATGTATTGAGAGAGAGCCTATGAAGTAGTTTAATCATTTCTAGTTTGGTACAGGAGATTTTCCGAAGGAGAGTGGTTAGCGCAAGCCCGCATTCAACCAACATTTCAGTTCTGGTTGAACAGTTCATATTTGCAATGAGCAAAGTATATTTTTCAGATAACACGGAGAGGCCTGAAACGGGAAGCAAATGATATTTGTATCAAATAGGATATTTTTGTATTTATATAAAATCATGACGTAAATACACTCGAAAGTGAAATAAAGATTTTCATAAGTATGGTAAATTCACGGGTTGAACTGAATGGTAAAATAAAATAAACTTGTAAGTTTATTAATCTTCCAGTGTTGATAACAAGCAGAGGCGTGATTTATTGTATAAATTTTGGGAAGAAAATGTATATGTGTGGAGTAGTTGAAATGCCATTCCCAGGTGCGCATGTTTAAGTCGCAGGAGTGAAGAGGTTTTTTCGAGCATCAATCAAATAGCAGGTTCGATGGCTCAGGTTTATAGGAGTATTGGAACTACACATTTCGTCGTACGAATGACCCGAAGGTTATTTCTTAAAACCATCAGTTCTTATTTCAACCTTGTTTACGAATTCCTTTTAGACTTTGATTTTGCTAGAACCCGGATTTGTCATGATAGTAGTTTATTCTTCTTCAGAGGAAGACCTTTGCCGTTGTTGTTGGAATATTGTGTTCTTACACAAATAATAGAATGGGCCACTGCCAATTAAAAATAATTCTTTAACCACGAATAATTTGAAGGATATTTTCAATCCTAGTGCCATGAACTAAATGAATCTATTATGAAGCTACAATTCTTATTTCCGCATTCTGTCGAAGAATTGCAAGTTGTGAAAATTACTAAATGGCCATAAATATAAATATATTTTTCATAATAATGATTCCAAGTGGAAAATTGAATAGTTGAATGGTTCAACAATTTATTGATCAAGTTGATGATTCAGAAATCATATATTTTGTGAAGAACTTGAAGTTCATAATCGAGTCACTTCTCGAAATGTTTAATGTCAGAAGAACAATTAATTTTAGTTGTGCTTCGCACAGTTCTTCGATGCTATGCTCAAGGTCAAATACTTTTCAGATGTTATTAATATGTGTAAATAATTTGTGTTGATTCAATGATAATAATATTTCTCGACAATATATGTTTGAAACTGGAAAAATAAGTGAAAGTTAAAAATTCTATGAACATTTATTCTACGAGTGTTAATATTATGTAAAAATTCAAACAGTGAACTACGATATTTCCAGTAGAGACAATTAAATTTGAACTGGATTTAATTATAAATAATTTTGGAACACAGTATACAGGACTATTAATCAGACTTGTGTTTCCAAAAAAATAATTGTCAAATGTGTTTGGAAAATTTCTGTATATTGTGTAAATAGGAGTGTGGGTCGCCACACGTGAATGATGCTGCTTTGAGCATTTTTGCAGTCAATTTTAAATTCAAAATAAACTGAGATAATTTTACGTGATGTGTTATACCCAGTTGAATCTCCTTCTATCCTTATTGTTGCATTGAGCCAAAAATCAGTAAAGCATTTTTTTCATTTGATGTCGTTTTTGCGATTAGCTTTAACCCATCTGGCGCCCCGGGATATTTTGACTCTCGTGCTGACTGATTATTGGTAAAATGCATATGTGGTCATGCGGACTCCGGTCTAAACGGGCACAATACATCCCTAGACTTACAATTTCCCTTCCTCCGTGCCTAGGCTATTAATCACCAGCGAGGCGAGGTTGCTAGCAATACATCCCTAGTCTTACAGTTTCCCTTACTCCGTGCCTAGGCTATTAATCACCAGCGGGGCGAGGTTTCTAGCAATACATCCCTAGTCTTATAGTTTCCCTTATTCCGTGCATAGGCTATTAATCACCATCGGGGCGAGGTTGCTAGGAATTCATCCCTACTCTTACAGTTTCCCTTACTCCGTGCCTAGGCTATTAATCACCAGCGGGGCGAGGTTGCTAGCAATACATCCCAAGTCTTATAGTTTCCCTTACTCCGTGCATAGGCTATTAATCACCAGCAGGGCGAGGTTGGTAGCAATACATCCTTAGTCTTACAGTTTCCCTTACTCCGTGCATAGGCTATTAATTACCAGTGGGGCGAGGTTGCTAGCAATACATCCCTAGTCTTACAGTTTCCCTTACTCCGTGCATAGGCTATTAATTACCAGTGGGGCGAGGTTGGTAGCAATACATCCCTAGTCTTACAGTTTCCCTTACTCCGTGCATAGGCTATTAATCACCAGCGGGGCGAGGTTGGTAGCAGTACATCCCTAGTCTTACAGTTCCCCTTACTCCGTGCATTGGCTATTAATCACCGGCGGGGCGAGGTTGCTAGCAATACAGCCCTAGTCTTATAGTTTCCTTTACTCCGTGCATAGGCTATTAATCACCAGCGGGGCGAGGTTGCTACTAATACATCCCTAGTCTTACAGTTTCCCTCACACCGTGCCCAGGCTATTAATCACCAGCGGGGTGGGGATGCTAGCAATACATCCCTAGTCTTGTAGTTTCCCTTACTCCGTGCCTAGGCTATTAATCACCAGCGGGGCGAGGTTGCTAGCAATACATCCCTAGTCTTACAGCTTCCCTTCCTCCGTACATGGGCTATTAAATACCAGCGGGGCGAAGTTGGTAGCAATACATCCCTAGTCTTACAGTTTCCCTTACTCCGTGCCTAGGCTATTAATCACCAGCGGGGCGAGGTAGCTAGCAATACATCCCTAGTCTTATAGTTTCCCTACTCCGTGCATAGACTATTAATCACCAGCGGGGCGAGGTTGCTAGCAATACATCCCTAGTCTTACAGTTTCCCTTACTCCGTGCCTAGGCTATTAATCACCAGTGGGGCGATGTTGGTAGCAATACATCCCTAGTCTTACAGTTTCCCTTACTCCGTGCCTAGGCTATTAATCACCAGCGGGGTGGGGTTGCTTGCAAATCATCCCTAGTCTTACAGTTTCTCTTACTCCGTGCATAGACTATTAATCACCAGCGGGGCGAGGTTGCTAGCAATACATCCCTAGTCTTATAGCGTCCCTTACTCCGTGCCTAGGCTATTAATCACCAGCGGGGCGAGGTTGGTAGCAATACATCCCTAGTCTTACAGTTTCCCTTACTCCGTGCCTAGGCTATTAATAACCATCGGGGTGGGGTAGCTAGCAATACATCCCTAGTCTTATAGTTTCCCTACTCCGTGCATAGGCTATTAATCACCAGCAGGTCGGGGTTGCTAGCAATACATCCCTAGTCTTACAGTTTCCCTCACACCGTGCCTAGGCTATTAATCACCAGCGGAGCGAGGTTGCTTGCAATACATCCCTAGTCTTACAGTTTCCCTTACTCCGTGCATAGGCTGTTAATCACCAGCGGGGCGAGGTTGCTAGCAATACATCCCTAGTCTTACAGTTTCCCTCACTCCGTGCCTAGGCTATTAATCACCAGCGGGGCGAGGTTGCTTGCAAATCATCCCTAGTCTTACAGTTTCTCTTACTCCGTGCATGGGCTATTAGTCACCAGCGGGGCGAGGTTGGTAGCATTACATCCTTAGGCCCGTATCACACGACACTTGCTGGCAAGGAAGCTGTTGTAATCGCTGGTATAAAATCTTGTATGATTCTGTTCATCCTCGTCCGTACACCTGCTTTTATGGCTGAAGTGTATTACACGCTAGCATTTCGTGCTCCAAGTTGTAAGAAATAAAACTTGGAGGACGGTTGTCGTTTGGGGGTAAAATTTACAGTCAATTCGCATTATTAACGCAAAGCGGCCGTGAAACTTGGTTTATGTAGGCCTACATTTGAAAACATGCCTGAAATTGAATGAATGCATCCTAATCAATATTTAATATCTGACTGTAATAATTGGTACATAACCATACGCGCCAATAAGGAGCGTAACAAAATACGGCTACGTCTTTCGCAAAAGTGTGTGAGTGGTATCGCGCTTGTTTACTGTTTGGAAGATCCCGGGTTCAAGTCTATCCAACGGCGAAAGTTTTTACTTCTTTTTAATTATTTTATTATATCCTCCTCACGTCGTATAACAATATTGCAACTTAGTTTTGTCTACATGATCTACGAGGACGATAGTAAACATGTTTTCTCTCATAAAAGTCATTTTCCCTAAATACTGTTTAAAACAATGGCGGATACTATTCGTGATAACTATTAGAATGTAAACAGTTCAGAGCTTCACAGATTTGAAGCAGCAATGGGAAAGTTAAAGAAAGACGACCAAATGTAGGCCTACGATAAAGCGAACCCTAAAAGTAATTTTTGCCACATGGGAAGAGCAGCTGTCAAATCGACCTTGCCAAGTCGCCTAATTTGTAGTGCAGGGAAAGAATGTAGGGTACTGGTTACTGTAAGAAATTCGTTAGTATTTATTAATATATAATTCTCCTTTGTAAAATGCCAGCCGCATGCGATCATATAGGGGAAATGTGCCTAAAATGACATACCATTTTTATTTTTTGCTCGTTCTCTTAAACTTTTATTAAGAATTTGTTTTTCACACATGTTTTAGAATCATTGACAGAATATCTTCTCAAAAACGGTCAACAACCATCAAATATAATACTATACTATACACAAGAAAATAAATTGAAAAATGTACCAACGTGTCATTTTATCCCTACTGTTTGGGTAAAATGACATACGTTTCACCATGTATATACAAAAAGTGAAGACACTAAACAAAATCCTCAACAAGTTCTTATTATGCCTTTACAAATGGTTCTATGGCTTACAAAGGTCACACACAAAATGTTTAATCCTTGCAGGAACACCAGCACACTCACTGTGAGCCCACATCTTGCATCTAGCACACTTAATCCATGATTCTCCTGGCCTAGAATGTGAGAAAATATCATTGCAGTAAATGCAAACACAGTCGTCATCATCTTCATCTGCACAGGGGTCTGAGTTATAGGCTTCTGCGCTGCTGAACTCGATTCTTTTCCGAGCTCTTCTAGTTGATCGGCGTTCCTCAGCTAATTTCTTCTGGTGTTCTTTATCTTCTAGAAGTTTTATATTGGGGACTGCTGTTTAGGAGGCCTGAAGAACCCTGGGTAGTTTTACGTTTCTTTGGGAAACATAACCCTGCTGTAGGAACTGGGGAAAGTTCATGAACTGATATGTTGAGTCTATTGTCTGATTTGGGAGTCCGAAGGCTGGTCGTGGGAGCAGATTTCTCTTCAGGTGTTGAAGAAGCATGCAAATCATGAGAACATCCCGGAATACTTTCCTCTTGACATTCATTATTCAATAAGCCTACAGTGGGGGATGGAATTTGGTCAGTCTCTACAAATGTAGGTCTATCAGTTGTCTGAGCCGGGGCAAACAAATTGTTCTTCAATAACGTCAGGATTTAATGGCCAAAGTCCTGACTTAGCAAATCCGCTCTTAGCATTAGCCACACTTGCTGCTTTCCCATATGCATTGGCAAAGAGCTCACTGATTTGATATTGAGTGACTATTCGACCAGGGTGGGTTTTCAGCCACTTTGAAACTTCTTGATTATAATAGGTCTTCATGGGACCAAAAAATTACACGTCTAATGGCTGAAGTCGGTGAGTGCAGTGGGGTGGTAGGCAAAGTAGAAACACTCCATTTTCTTTAGCATATTTCAGCACCTCAACATGTTTGTGGCTCGAGTGACCATCAACAATGAGCAACACTTTATCTTCTTTGTTTGCCTTAACAAAATTAATAAAATGCTGTAACCACTTGAGGAAAACTTCTCCAGTCATCCATCCACTTTCATGCGCAATGCCTAGAGTTCCCATTGGTGCTCCATCGATCAATTCCTGTTTCCAGTTTTTCCTGGGGAAGATTAAAGCCGGAGGGACAAAGTTTCCTGCAGGGTTCATACACGCAACCATTGTAACATGCATCCCCCTCTCAGCGCTTGTAAGTGCCCCCACTTGCTTTTTCCCAGTCGTTGCAAAAATCTTCTGAGGATTATGTACAGTTGAGAGAGCAGACTCATCAACATTATAGATTCTTTCAGGCGATATTCCTTCTTTATTTAGGATATCTTCACAAACCTTGTAAAATTTATCGACTTGAGGTTTATTGAACCCCATCGCACGAGCTGCAAAAGTAGCTTCTGGCTTCCTTAGAGATAAGTCTGGATTGCGACTCCGAAAACCTTTCAGCCAGTCCCAGCCAGCCATTTTCTTCTCCTTATTAAATCTGTGGGGTATACCATTTTGTTCTGCAAGCTGGTATGCTAGTTTCCTTACTTCTGTGCATGTCATGCCAAACAGACGAGATTATAGCAGCTTTAAGTGACTGACTATTTCCTGCTCTAATTCTTTTTCAAATGTCGACTGGAACCTGCCTAATCCTTTGCCTACACCCATAATTTGTTTGTTTCGATTTCTGGCACGCCTTCTTAAAGTCGCCTGCGGTACACCAAATTGTTTGGCAGCTCTAAACCAGCCCATTTCCTCATTGTTCACAGCATCGATGGCCCTTTGCATGGCTTGTTCATCCCATGACTGGCGTGTAGTCTTTCTGATATACGTCCCTACCATCTGCAAAAGAAACAGTACATATAATGAGAATTGGATGCCCGCTTATGTTGAAAATACATTCTAAGAATGCTACTTAAATATTTGTAAACATGGAAGAAGAAAGGCACTTAATCTTCTTAGGCCAATATATAAGGGTAAAATGACATAGTATGTAATTTTATCCTTACTAATGGTATGTCGTTTTACCCTAGAGTGCACCTTGTAACAGAGTGAGAGGTTATGCCAAGAATAACAAAGCCATGAGACTAACGTCAATACCAATAGAAGCGTTGAACAACCTATAATACTATTTGTATATTCTTATAACAAAAGGAACTTACCGCTAACAGCAAAGTCGCATCTAAAATGGAACACAAAAATATTCTAGCAACCTTCTTTTCACTTTTTGTTCACTGACTTTCAACACGTTTGATATTCAAGCCCGCCATTTGCAGAATACAGTTTAGCCAACTTCCGCATATGATAGAGCATTCAAAATAAACGACACTAGCGCCATTTACGAGAAAAAGCCACTATGTCGTTTTACCTGAGTATGTCATTTTAGGCACTTTTCCCCTACTTCGAAATCGGCTTTGCGACGCGAAGCAATCGACTACATTCCGTCTGAAAAGCTTTCTTTTTGTGGAAGTAATGCATTGATATGGCAATTATTGTATGATACACCGGCAGTTTAGTGTTATAAAGGCATGGATTACTTTCGTACCTTTCAATAAGCGAAGAAATAACCTCATTTGCCCAAGGACGTGACATCCTGTGTTTATGAAATACGTTGCCTTCGAGAAAACGATTAACCAAGATTACTTGGAGATGCTACCGCTAGGATCTCTGCAAGGGCAGATTGGCTCAGGTGCTGAACCCTCAATACAATCTTCCAGTGAAAATAGCACCGGACCAGTTACTGAGTTGCCATGAAGGCTGTCATAGAAGGCAGAATCTAGTATAGAAGGTAGAAATCACACGGTGCTAGACGCGGCTATACCAGCGTGTATACCCGTACTGGTAGCAGCTTCCATGCTAGCGAGTGTCCTGTGATACAGGCTTTAGTCTTATAGTTTCCCTCATTCCGTGCATAGGCTATTAATCACCAGCGGGGCGAGGTTGCTAGCAATACATCTTTAGTCTTATAGTTTCCCTCATTCCGTGCTTAGGCTATTAATCACCAGCGGGGCGAGGTTGCTAGCAATACATTCCTAGTCTTACAGTTTTCCTTACTCCGTGCATAGGCTATTAATCACCAGCGGGGCGAGGTTGCTAGCAGTATCGTCAAATTGTGTCTTCCAAGTGTTTCGCGGCAAAATATTAAGCTCTGAGAATTTTGAGTTCCGTGTAGGGATATTTGAATTTCTCTTTACAGACGTGACTAACTTTCATAATGAAGATGTTTCTTTCAACCTGAGTCCTGCTTGGACATGTTCGAGCCTTGTGTAGATTAATTTACGATATTTGATACACAGCTTTTACTGTGTAACTAGAAAACTCTTTATGAAGACAATTATACAAGTTACCCCGTGATAGTATTTATAAGTTGGTACGGATAAATACATCTTCGAGTCCCTCCCGTTCAATGTTGTTTCTGCGGGGGGGATATGTTGTATTAGGTTTGAAGTGGGTTTCATTTAACGCGAGGCGGAAGTATTGTCTTGTATTTTCTGAAACTCATTGTATCCAGTTACTGCCAATTTCTTAGTTGTCCTACTCGTGGTGTGACTTGAGTTTTCTTTTACGCTGATAGGTTTGTAGGGTAATTCTCTGCCCCGTCATATTGTGTACAACCAATTTATAGGACGCTATATTTTGGTGGCTGGCACCAGTAATTCCCCATTCTATATTTTACTCGATATTATACCCTAACTGATATCGTATTAAGTCGAGCGCCTTGGTCGAATAAGTATTACCGTTAACCTCTTTTTCTCACTGTGCACACGGAGGGTTATATTCTCATTCTGAGTTCGGAAATTACCTCATTTGAAAATGATTTGGCGTGCTGGTATAGGCCAAGTATAGCTTCATATAATCCTTAAGCGCACTTTGTGTGTTCTAGTTTGCTGGACAATATGGAGCAACAACAACAACCACTCATTAAGAGTGAGCCAGAATGCCCGTCTCAAACTGATGAACTCCCTAATATTGTAAGTTGTATTTATTATGTATATCGTGTAACATAGCAATCTTAGTGATGTTCATGACAAGCAAGGTTTAGTGACTTAATACTTGCTACCAAATAGTAGGTTAACGGGGATGTTTCATATTGTATTTTTACACATAACTTAGTAAAATTATTCTGTGTGCATGTTTTACGTTGGCTCATACTTGTATAATACTTTCTAGGAATCAATTGACCTGTTACCCTCTTATAATCTGCTGCATGAGTCTGGTGATATGCACGACGATAAAAGCTGGGCAATCAAATCGGAACATCAAATCCAGGTGAACATAGCTCCTATATTTCCTTTTATATACATATTTTTAGCCTATTTTCATTTATGAAAAAAATAGGCTTATGAGATCACTTTTGTCCGTGTGTCGGTCTGTGTGTTTTTTGTGTGATGGTGTGTCCCCCCTAATAACTTCTAAACGGCTGGAGCGATTTCAATGAAACTCGGTAAGTCCATAGCACTATTCCTGAAGACACCGACCGTGCCCTTCGAATTGTTTTACGTCTAACCAATCGAACATGGCGGCCAAGCGAAGTTGCGACTTTTAAATAGATGTTTCTCGCGATTTAACCAATCAAACGAAATAAAGCTTGGTACGGTATATGTTTATGCACATTGAAATGCGCCGACATCTAACTTCGTTCAATTGTTTACATAACCTCAAGATGGAGGCTGTGCGAAATATTTCACCGCCATTCTATATCCCAGGAACTATCAGCGGTATCACCCTGAAATTTTGTACGGAGATAAAGGGCGCTACTGCAAGTTCATATATAAGACTTTCAAAAACCTGTTAACTACAGAACGAATATGGCGGCCAAGCGAAGTTGAAAATTTTAAATAGACCTTTCTCGCGATATAAGGATCCAATCGCAATGAAACTTGGTGCAGGAAATGTTTATACACATTGAAATGCACTGGTTTCTAATTTTGTTCAATTGTTTACATAACCTCAAGTTGGCGGCGTTGCGAATTTTAAAATTAAGTTTTATTTTTGTGCCGTTATCATGCGATCGAAGTGAAAGTTTGATTAATGAACCCACGCAATAATTTTCCTTTAATGGCACATGACTCTATGACCTATACATACAACAATCCAACATGACGACCGTCCGAAATATTTATATGGATCTCAATATCTACGAATCTATTACAGCAATCAAACTGAATTTTTCAATGTTCATAGGGGCTATGAACATATCTTCACCTATAGGACTTTCAATAACCTGGTGATCACAAATCCAACATGGCGGCGAGGCGAAATATAAATACTCACATGGCCGTTTCTCGCAATTTAACCATCCGAGTGCAGTAACATTTGGTACAGTAAATCCTTATACAAATGTTATTTCACTGGCATCTAATTTTTTCAATTGTTTCCATAACCACAAGTTGGCAGCTGTTCGAAATTTTAAAATCTCGTTTTTACTCTTCTGTCCTAATCATGTGATTGAAGTTTGAATACTACACGTACACAATAATTATGTAACAGTACATAACCCTATGACCTACATATATATAAATCCAGCCGGGCGACCATCCGTAATATTTAGTCGGTTCTCAATATCTACGAATCTATTGCAGCAATCAAAGTGAAATTTTGTATGTTGATAGAGGCAATTAACGTGAGACGGATATATGAAAATAGGCTCTATAGTTCTTCACGGAACTACTTGTTTTACATAAGCACTGAGCAGTTGCTGTTGTTATTGTATTCATGATGCAGGTTCACTCTGCTGGCACCCTGGGCCCTATCGGAGGCAAGCTTATGGGAATATGCCTGGGAATGAAGGATTCTGGTTAGGTGAAATGTAAACAGAAATTGGCATTTAGAATAACACTTGGAAATTAGATGTGTATCGTTTTCCGAATTTTCGTATTGTTGCATATATTTCTAAAATATGTATCCCCATCTTTACATGGCCTATATAAGTCTGGTAAAAATCCCGATACACATCCAAATTTTGGCATTCTGGCTGATATTCATATTATAAATATCCCCTTCTTTACTCCACCTGTATACAATGTGTGATTTTGGCATTTTGGCTTATGTTCATAAAATACTAGCTATTGTACCTGGCGTTGCCCGTGAGGGGTCTTTATTGGTTATAGGCAGATACATGCCAATATATTTCTCTGAACATTACAATTTTGCCCCTAAGTGAGTTTTGAACATAGTTCTCCTCAACTCTGATGTTACTCAAGTGGAATATTAATTCACTGTATACCTAGTCGAAAAGTACTGTGGAGTGCAATAACGTAGCAGAGCATGCAACAATAGCAAAAAGGGATGTATATACACAATTCCTCGAGAACTCTGTCTCACCATTACTTTCCTGATAGTGTTTATTTTTAATTTAATGGGGTAATTAAGACCTGTTCTGGCAGTGTTCACATAATTATCACTATTATTTTTCAAATGTAGCAACTACCTTCTTGATAGGAAATAATATTTAAATAATTCAATGATTGGAAGATTAAGTCATCATTCTGGAGTCAAATATACTTATGATTTTCAATCCCGCACAAATTACGTGAATAATGAGAAATGACTTATTCCTGTACATAGCTCAGTGTGTACTATAGCAGCACATTAAGGAACAGTATTGATGTAAAAATAATTTGCATATTTATTATCTCATCCTCATCAAGTTAAAGTAAATTAAGCAGCGTATAATCCCACTATAATGTCAAATATGATGCTTAGATTCTGAACACATTGGACTTCCTTAGCCTCTAAAGTATTCCGTAAGATAAAAAATAAATTCTCTAAACTAATTACTAATCTCAAAATGCTATACCAGAATCCAGAGTGATTAGAACTCATGACAATATAACATTAGGCTATTCAATAACTTTTGTCAGTATGCACTAAAATGGCTAATATAAATTCATAAAGTTAGAGAAAAAATTGTGAACGAATAGAATCGAATTATATAATGCCCGCTATTCGTATGGGGAGGTATCATTACTTACTGTTTGGTCCTTCTCGTAGTTTAATTACGTTATTGACATGTTAACAACTCAATTCATAATTTAACATCCGGTTCCATTACAAATTAGCATAGTCATAGTGCATGATAATTGCCAATTACAATCACCCGAATAACAAAGGCAAGTACTATTCATAGAACAATCTGCAATATCACGAAGAAGTAACTGTATTTCCGGTTTATAATACAAAAGTCAGCGTCTAGGTAACACTGCCAACAAATTTAAAAAACAATGCAGCATAAGGACATTATGATTAATAAAACATAAACGTCAACATATCAGTAGTAAAACACACCTTAACGGAGTGTATAAAACTTCAATTCTAGTAGATATTACATATCATATATTGCGCGTTATACCTTTCGTCATAAGGTGAAGATTCAAAATATTCCGTAACAGCAGTGGCATCAAAAATATAAAATTAGACCCGAAAGGTCACATAGGTTTCGGTGCCCTTAAGACTAAATATTAAATAAAATTATACATACAATGAAAAATAATTTTTACGACCACGTGTGTTATCGGATAACATTCTCGGCTTTCGCCTTGGAGGTTCGAGTTTGAATCCCGGCTCGGTCATGACATTTATATTTTGGTCTGAGAGACGGAATGGTGGGCTACACTCCCGAGGCAAAACTCGTTAATTGTTTTCCGTGGTTTCCCACTTATACGCGAAGCAAATCTCGGTCAAGAAAACCAAGATTAAAGGCCGTGGGGACCCGATGCGCTGACCACGCGTCACCCCAATATATGCAGCCTAAATGGCTGGGCAGTGGTCGCTTGGTAGTCCTGGGCCCTTCATTGGCTGTAGTGCCGGGGGTTATTTATTATACTCGAAGCATATACCGTGATAGTTCCTAACTGAAGGCCATAGCAACCTCCTTTCCAATCCTTATTTGAATTACAAATACACACACTACTACAGCCATCACAGTAACACATGTTATCAGAAAAATTCCATACTCACTCAAGTTCATGGGCTATATGAGCATGATATGGCAAAGCTTCTAAATTAATCAACAACAACAGTATCATTTAAGCTCATTTAATCTTAATACTATGTTTCTTGATGATATCTCCAGCAGTTGAAATGTTTCGCCTCATGCAGGGTTAGGCAATGTATTTCTTTATAAACTTTCAATCACCTACAATGACCCCTGTTAGTGACATAAAAACGGATTCAGATTTTTATGGAGTTCAGATTTAAGATGTTCTTATCGTGGGTTGGATAGAAAATGGTGTGGAATGGCCTCTTACAGAGTTAGATGGAAATCTGGTGGTCATGTTATGAGCTACTTTTGCCGTTTGGAAAATGGAGTGCCATGGCCTCTTACAGAGATAGATGGAGACCTGGTGGTTACGTTTGCAGCTATTGTTGCCTTGGAGAAAATGGAATGGCTTGGCCTCTTACAGTGATAGATGGAAACTTGGTGGTCACGTATTGAGCTACTGTTGCCATGGCTACGACCGGTCTTGCCTTTCCCTGAATAGGTTATTCTCTGACTGTATTAGCCTTTGCTCCAGTGCCAAAAGGCCGAAGTATGAAGAATGAGAAAGACTATCGATAATGTATGTAGGCAGCAGTTTCTTCTGTGTCCTGACCTATGTTTGTGCAAAATTTGGTTGTGATAGATGGAAAGCTGATGGTCACGTCTGGAGCTACATTTGCCGTGGAGAAAATGGAGTTGTATGGCCTCTTACAGAGATAGATGGAAACTTGGAGGTCACGTCTTGAGCTACTGTTGCCATGGAAACGACCGACCTTGCCATTCCTTCATCAGGTTATTTTCTAACTTTATTGGCATTTGCTCGAGTGCCAGAAGGCTGAAATCAGAAGAATGAGAAAGACTATCCACAATTCATATAGCCAGCTGTTTCTTCCGTGTCCCGACCCATGTTTATGCAAAATTTGGTTGAGATTGGTGGATCAGTGTAGATATGTATAGAGAACAAATGCACATACATACCCACACACTGACTTTCTCCTTTATGTGTATGATGTATCCCCATCTTTACTTGACCTATACAGGGTGTTTCAGGTGGAACAGTAAATATTTTAGGAGGTGGTAGTGTAGATGAATTGCAATAAAAATCCATATAACATGACTCCCATTTTGTATTGCATACAGCTGGTAGTATTTAACCTAATCAAATGAAAAGCCAAGACAAATGAGGACGTTCAAAGTCTCAATTTCGCACTTCTCGTCCCGTGTAGCTCTTCGGAGGGGGTCTTGACGTTTTTGATGAGGGCTGCACTACGCATATTCCGAACGACCAGTTCTGCTCTTGTGTTAACTTTTTCCTTTTAGACTTCGCTTTGTAACCATCCCCACAGGCAAAAATCAAAATGGGTAAGGTCCGGGGACCTTGGTGGCCAAAACACGTTCCCTTGTCTTCCTATCCATCTTCCGGGGAATATTAGGTTTATATGTTGTATCACCAGACGACTAGGTGTGCAGGAGCCCCGTCATGCTGGAAGAACATATGCATTCTTTTAGCCAAAGGAATCTCTTCCAATAATACTGGCAGTTCATTTCCAGGAAAGTGTAGATAGTGGGGTACTGTTAGACGATGCGGTAACACAACAGGCCCAATGAACTGATTGTCAATCAACGCACACCACACATTTACAGAGAAGCGTTCCTGAAAATGTGCGTCCACAATGGCATGTGGGTTTTCTCCTGACCACTGGTATGTTCATTACGAGTGCTATTGATGCCGTCTCGAGTGAACGTGGCTTCATCAGTGAAGATTACAAATGGGATTACTTGGCGATTTGCACGAATCCAACGACAAAATTCCAATCGTCTATCTGCATCTCCTGCTCGAAGGTGTTGAACGGGTTGGTAATGACACGAATGCAGCCCGTGCATACGTAATGTCCGCCATACTCTTATACATGGAACACCGACACGTGCAGAAAATTCACGTGTACCAACACATGTAACGACGACTGATCTGGTTACATACCAACGTCTGTATCTCGGTACGCAATAAAAAATGGGACATATTTTATATGGAATTTTTTGTTGCAATTCATCTATCCACCCTGTATATGATGTCTTCTAAAGATGACGATACACATCGAAATGCTGGTATTTTAGCTTATATTTATTATTTATGTATGCCAATCTTTACTTGACCTCCATACAGGATCTCTGGTAAAGTTCCTTATACACAAGCAAATTTTTGCAAATTTACATTTACACGTGGAAATGACATGTGTATCAGGATCATTACCAGATATTCTATATAGGTCAAGTAATAGTTCGTAAAGATAAGCTAAAATGCCAAAATATCGATGTAGGTCAAGTAAACATGAGGATACATATGTTGAAATTAAAAGGTAATTGCATACATTTCGATTTGTATCCGTTTGGAAGGGTCATTGTAATTGCAGTTTTCTTTTTATGTTTCCCCCATCCAAATCCCCCGATTCCCCAGGAGTTTCTCGTAAGCTTACTAGAAAAATATCTAGTGTCTTTCGTCACGTCGTCGATGACGTCATCAACGCCGCAGTATTGTTTTTAAGGTAATTTTATCCGCAAATGTATTGCGATCTACACTACTCCCTGAAATACGAGGGTATTGCCGTATTAATGTATTGAAGTACATCTGTAAGGGGAAGTTAAAGCATTGTTGTGTATTAGTAGAGTTGTTGAAAACTCCTGAGTGTGGATAGATCTACGATATAGAAGTCGGAAGTAGGCGGAATGACGTTGGGAAACTTTATATAATCCTTGCCCACTAAATTATTATTAATTTATATTAAACCTGGAACTATAATAATAATATGAACTCATCTTTGTTGATCGGTCATATCAAACCGAAGATGACTACTAACCAATTTTGACTTCGATGGTATAGCATTGTAAATATTTAAAAGTATAGAAGAGGGAAACCTTAAACCAGAGATAATGTTAATAATCAGATTAACGTTGTAAGATTGCTAAGAGAGTAAACTTTGGAACGATAGACGTGTGTATATATTGTATATAAACTCTTCATAATTGTTTAATTAAGGGTTTTTATTATTTATAATAATAATTAGTTACTGTAGACTTTTAATATTGTCTATAGTTAGTAGGAGTAAATGTTTTCGTAGCGAGTGTTTGCGATAACGATGAATGAGGCGTGTATAGAGACTTTACCCGTCGCGAATTATGTAAGTGGATGTTAGAAAGTGTGTATTAAATTGTGTGTGTATTTGTCATAATAATGATAGTTTTATGAGGAGTTTTGTAGCGTTTAAATGATTAAGATTATGATGTGTCTCCACTGAGTTCATTTTACGTATTTCATATGTTAGAACGGACTGGAAACTTTAACAGGTGCAAGGCAAGCAGGCCCCGTTAAGGTCAGATAGTTATAAAAGCGAGGGGAGTTCCGCAGCTGTGTGTATTATGAATGGATGCAGTAGTGGACTCTGTGGCTATAACATACCACGAGAAGGCATGTCAGGTGTGGGCTCTTTAACACGCGCAAAAATGTTAAATGTTTTAGATGGAATGCTAGACTCATTAAATCTCATGTAAATTGTTTTATTATTTTATGATTTCGTAAATGGTAGATAGAGTCTTTACATATTGTGACCTGGAATGTTAGTGTGAATGTGTGGAGTCATGCGAACACAGTGGAGAAAATGAGTAAGAATATTTGGGTGTTATTTGATATTTATTGTTAATTAGTTATATTAATAAACTTATATTTTATACGTCCTGTTTCGTGTGCCTTATTTTATACTATAAGTGGAGACGTGTTATGGAACAGCCTAATTTTGAGAGGATGTCCTTATTTATCCTACAAAGCCCCGAGATTAAGTTAAGTTTTACACTGTACCCATTAAAGCTAGTTTGTTTTATCCATAACACGCTCGTAGACTACTGTGTATAATCCCGAAGAGCTTGTTGGCGTGATTTTAATTGTTTATTTAGCCGGAAAATTTCATTATTCAACAATCCAGCTTCGCTTTGGATGATCAACAAGTAACTTCTCGATTTTTACGGGTGCAGTACGAACAATATTAAACACGCTGGTGAAGGAATTAATATTATCTAGAACACTTGTGTAACTAAATAGGCTAATCACAGAGCTGCAATAATTAAGCAGACAGTTAGCAATTCATAGATATAAATTACATCAAGACAGCTCGAATAATTACGCACTTTAATTTAGTTTCAAGAAGCTTAAATATGTACTGAAAATGCACAATGGAACTAAATATTTTGGGTATTTTCAACAATTACGGGTTCCAAGTCTGGCCTTCGAGATGACGTGTTATCGAAGAATGAATGCTATGACTATTGTGGGTAGCAAGAAGAACAAATTCGGAGGGAACTAAGGATTGATCCTAAAGCACGCTCACTCCCAAACATCCAAAGGCAAATGTTGACATTTTCGGCCATGTCATCCGGCTGGACAGCATTGAGATGCGTATCATCCAGAGTAAAGTTGATGGAAAACGGATGAGGGGACGTGCCCCGAACCGGGACCTGGACCAGATAAAGAATCTGACATATCTGCCACCTCAAAAATTAATGTATACAGCAGAAGACCGTGGTGTATGGAGGGGTATTGTTAACAGAATTGCGAAATACAACCTAAACGAAGATCCAAGTCTCCAGACACCTTTCTACTATCGAAAAATATTTTTATTATACCATGGACATTTCCTAGGAGAGCACACGACCTATGATAATTCCTAATTCAGACATTGGCACTGGCCACCAACGAATCTCTTCATTTGTCCTGAGCGAAGAAGGTCAGGGAACTCCAAGGCTACTGCGGAAATTACTCAGTGCACGGCTTTAGCTTGGGTTTCTAACCCTGTTTTCTCGGTTTTGGGGAGGCTTCTTTCTGTGCTAGGAATGACAGAGCTGATGACAATGACCCTGCAGATGTAGCCTGTTTTGTCGGAAGTAGAGAGAAATAGCCATTGTTCCTCAGGAATTTTGCTCTATCAATTGAATTTCCACTGTGCTTGTGGTGAACGCTCTGTCAAGACCATTTATATAGCCTACTCTTTCGGACTTACAAATGTTTTTCGGTTCACTAACATCGCTGTTCTCAGTCAGGTTGAGGGACAGATGACGTTGTAGTTCCGCCACTTAAAACAACAACAATAACTAACTCAATCCATCAGGTTTTTGCTCTTCCGGTTGATTTCTCTGCGCATGTAGCGAAAGCTCTGTCAGGCCCGCTGTAGTTGTCGACTACTTTCCCGAACATTAAAAAACTGACCCGAAATCGCAGTTTGACCGAACAGCAGCGTCTATTTCCAAATTGATCGCAACCTCAGCGCGCCGAGGAGCAAGAGCGCTGCCCACTCGAGTAAGAGCTCCTTTTTGAAGCTCTCCAACACCTGGGGATACCAAGAAAGATCATCATACTTTTGAAGATGTAACCAGAAGTGCAGGATTGGAGTCCAGCAGGAACTTTCAAGGGAATTTAAAGTGAACCAAGGCGTGAGGCAAGGAGACCCACTCTGTTGTGTGTTATTCAACCTTGTGTTGGAGTGACTGATACTACCAGTGACAGGGGCACGATGAGTAGATATTCCCAACAGAGTTTAAGCGCCACTTTGAATCAAGCAATTCAGTATCTAGGGTATGCAGATAATGCGGCAGTACTTGCAATAACTCAGGAAGATGTTGAGAAGTCCTATGTGGAACTATCAGGTGCATCACAAGATGCATTACTACTTGTGAATGAATCCAAGACCAAGTATGAAGTGATCACGATGGACAGAGAAAGGTCAATTCATAGGGACCTAATAGTGGAAGGAAAAAATGTAAGCGTACTTGTAATTTTAAATATGGTTGGTTGGTTCTTTAGTTTAGGGGCTGCGACAACGCGGTCATGTAGCCCCGTGCACTTTGGGTGTGTGTAGATTCTGTCAGATAACCGGTGTTAAATGTGATGGCTGTATTAGTGTGTGTTTATGTTTTCAATTCAAGTAAGGACTGCAGACATTGAATTTTTTCAAGAAGTTCCTACTTTTGCAGCCAAACGTCGCCATCAACGGCTACTAGTTCAGAACTTGGTTACCAGACGACACCCAAGTCGGCTCCTGGCGACGAACGTAGGAACCCAAGAGCGTTTGTCAAATGCTTCAATTATAATTTAGCTTCACACAGGTGTAATTAGTGGAATGTTCTTTAACATGCTATAAATCTATGACATGGGACCGCCGGCTTTACTTCCCCTCCAAAGGAAGGCATACTGAGAAATTTTTTATCGCTCTTAAAAATTCCGACTCGGCTCCCTCATAACTGATGAGAACAGCAACTCTGAGGAAATTAAAGAGAGAATTAATGCAGGTAATACATGTTATTATGTCACTATCCATCTGTTGAAATCCAGGACAATATCACTCAGATGTAAGAAAAACATTTATAAAGTGATCATACGACCGGTAGTGGATGTGAGACATGGGTGATGACACAGCGAAGTGAAGATCTACTCAACATATGAGAAAGGAAGATACTGAGAAGAATCTATGGACCTACCCAAGTTAGTGGCGAATGGCAAGTTTTCGTAAATATTTTTTTAATAATCTTTTTAAGATCCTCGTATCACGACAGAAGCAAGGATCCGTTGGTTTGGTCATATTCTACGTACACCCGTGCGCCAGGTCTTCCAAAGCAGACCAAAAGGACGAAGATTAGTTGGACACCCAAGGAAACGTTGGATGGATGACATCGAGGAAGACCTCTGCGCCCTTGAAGTCAGAAACTGGACGAAATAAGCAGAAAATCGTGAAGGCTGGAGACTTGTGTTGCAGCGGGCCAAGGTTCTTGGTGTGCTGTAGCGCCACCGGGAAAGGTACATCAGTAGGAGCTCTGGTTTTTACTACTTGGGGATTCATGCAATGTAAACAGAACAATCCCTGTTGTATGTCTGAAACAAGTACTGTACAGGGCTGATAGCTGAGAATCCATGCAAATAAGAATTTACCAGATGTTCCATTTGATGATAGCGGGTGGCAAGGTCCTGGCGACTGAACGTGACGAGTTCAGACTCATTTAAACTTGCTATACACCGCAAACTCCGTGAAATGAAACAGCTAGTTCAAGACGCGAGTTGTTGTTTCAGCATCTTGAGCATGCATCGTGTTACAGCACACCCGAATGCACAGTGTTTGTAACGGGGGCACTAATCGAGGGTATAAAAGGAGCTGACGCCCAATCCACTATAACATTATTAAAGCCGGAGTACCATAGGGCAGTGTTATCTCTTACGCACTATTCAATATCTACGTATATGACGTTGCTAAAACAGATAACACGAAACTCCTCCTATGTGCGGAAGATACCGCGATCTCCAACACTTCCTGGAGTTGTAGAACCCAACATGACACCCTTAAGAATGTCGAACCTTGGTTCGGGAAATGTCATAGGTACTATGTTTACTAGGAATCTTAAATTCACCGGAGTTCAGGATCTCACCTATTCCGGTGCTGTAATCAGATGGCAGTCAGCGCCAAAGAACCGGAGACCCGGGCTAGAAAAAGGACGTAAGATTCAACAAGGATGTTACCCACCGTGACAAACAAGCAAAAATCTACCTGGCATTGCTTTGGCCCCTTCCGAGGTCCCGGAGGTACCACGATGGCTTACCACACTATTGTGCGACCCCTCCTGGATAATTCCCGTCCTGTGTGTGGGTACGCCGCCCAACAAATTGCAGGTAGTATAGAACAGAGTGGTTCGCACGATTTCAAGCACACAATGGCACGTGCAAAACACTCTACTTTATGCTGATTATCCACGTCAATTTCTAAAAGCTTGCGTCCATGGCCTGTTTTCTGTGACGTCATAAAAAGTTGCAGACGTTAATCAGTTATTTGGGGTTATTCCAACAAAATACATCGACGAGATATATTTATGCTTTGAACGACTTAGAAGTGACATCAAGAGCTGAAGCCTTGAGCTCAGACATTGAGAATAATTTGGATATAACGGTTCTGCACTTAACGCTCTTGTTTATGTTGATGCCCTTGGGCGGCTATAATTTGTACGATAAGCATTGAGGAGATTTAGTTACACAAACTATTGTGTAAAGTGCCTCATTAAACAATTTCCGACCAGGAAAAACTCGTCTTGCATAAGACAATGGAGAAGGATACGCCCTTAACCATGTATTTGACAATATAGGAGCGTCAAGAAAACCTTGTTTTGCCTATGTCTATTTCTCGACAAGTTCTGTCTACCCAATGTGCAATTCTATACAAGTCCTGCTTACCGAATATTTACCTCACTACACGATCTCTCTCTCCAATATGTACTTCTCTACCTGAAAAACGTACACAATAACCACCACTGGGAAAATGCAACGTGCTTAATAAACCCTGGGACACCATTACATGTTCTCATAAGCTATGAACTGTTATTCTGCAATAACCGAGCATCATTATTTGGTATAATGTTCAAGTAGGGGGGTAATAGGAGTTCTAGGCCACTCCAGAACCCTCCTCGACCCACTACTAAGCCTCAGCCATGTTAAATATCTCTCGAACGCATGGTCCGATTTTGACAAATGAGGTCTCATTGGACTCGAGCTGACGTCCTCTTTCCTATGGACCACTTGTTATATTTTTGAATTTTTTTTTGAAAATTTTTGTTTTCGGAAGTTGGTGATAGTTTGAAAACCAAACATGGTAGAATGTTTTGCCATGGCTCAAACGAATGGTCTCTATGACCTTAATTTTTTGTAATAAAACTTTTTTATTTTTTATGTTTTTTTGAAAACACTCGATTTTTAAAATGCTATATTTTGGAAACTAGGAAGTTTACAAAAAAGTTTGTTTCATGTAAATCAATGATCCCTACCCCTTCTACTCCCAAAATAAATTTCAAGTCTCTAGGATGAAAACCTGTAGTAGTGTGGAAGTGGGGAAGCTGCTTAAAAAAGGGAGTTGTGAGCCCCTGCGACCATGGAATGGTAGGAGTCATGCTAGGAGGGCGTGCTTGGATTCGTATTTTTCGTCTCGTTGTGCTCTTTACGGGAATGTCGATGTCGAAAAGTTGAAATGTTGAGAACATGTTTTTTGGGGGCAAAACCGTGATTTTAGACTTTTTGTTATATCTCGCGAACCAATCATGATAGAGGCGTGTACGATGGGTCCAAGGACTCGGGGTGACGTCCTCTTTGCTATGGATCACTCGTGATATTTAAAAAAAATTGGAAACTCGATTTTGGGGTAAACAAGTGTTTTTTGTGATTTTTGCTGATAACTCACGAACCAATAAGCCTAGAGACAAGTGCGAGGTGTCATTTTTTCATCGCGTTGCTCTCTTGCCGAGGATGTTCGTCCTGAGCAGGAATGAAGAACCATGCTGAGGTAAAACCATGATTTTAGACTTTTTGCTTTATCTCGCAAACCCATAACGCTAGAGACGTGTACGAGGTGTCCTAGGACTCGGGATCACGTCCCCTTTTAGAAACTATGTTTGACATTTTGACAAAGGGCCTAATGCCATACATGTTGAAAAAAAATCTTTACCGATACCTGTTTATAATTTTCATGAAGCGTGGTGGTTGAGAGAGACGATACTGCTGGATGTGTGTGTTTCAACGAACCTGTCGCTGACCACGGTGGCTGTGCTCAATAGATCAATCGCTATTTAGACAGGTCGGTTAATGACAGAGCGGGGGTGCGTTTTTTCTGATACTTTACCCCGAAGATGATCTTTAACGTATAAACGGTGATGAAAACTTGGTTCTATGTTGGTCGAAGCGAGTACAGAAAACAAACTTGCAGAGGAGCAGGAGGTGAATGTCATTTGAGCTTATTGGAATGCGCTGATCTGACTTGACAACAGGTGCAATGGAAAATGACAAAGACGCAGAGGACACTTGAAGGTGAAATAATCTGCCCATCGTGTTGGCAGGGAAGAGCGAAATGCATGCATACACGTGTGAGATGACATGTACGGTAAACAAGTTACATCCTGTTTGCTTCGTACGTGACAAAATGCAAGTTCATGTGAAATTTGATCCGGCTCAGGTGTTCACTTTGGGCGTTAGCTGTCCACGTGACCAATAACAGGATGTTCAAAGCATGGGAAAAAATGATTATACATGCAATGTAACATATATAAAGACATGTCGTTATCATTTCCACTCTCACTTAGGTGACTACCTTTGAACACATTGCGTTGCGTGAAACCCCTGGTCTTGTTTAACAGTTTTGGTGTTGGTGGAAAATACTTAACCTTGTTGTGGGGTAGGTATTTATTTATATATTTATTCATTTGTACATTTATTGATTTATATATATATTTACAAGCAATAATTTATTGATTAGGTAATTAATGATTTTATTTATTTATTTGTTTGCAGGTAACCGGTATGCCTTACATGTCTGAGAGAGAAGAAACCATTGCACTTTTGAGCCCACTAAAAGGAAACAGCAACAAGCCACTGCAAGTAAAGGTGAGATGATTTTTTTAAACCAACTTGTTTCATTTTTTTTGTTTTATGTTTTATTTTATGAAATGCATGTATTAACCTGAATCTAGATATTTATAGCGGTTTATTTTATTTATTTTTAGAAACTTGGAAATAAAAGCCTTACCGCCGTAGCAGTTGCTGAATAAAACCCGAAACGCACTAAAGCGAAACCACTGCCAAAGAGTGAACTGTTTAAAACTCAGGTAAGTCTAACTTAAAAATGCTATTCCATTTTACCACTACTGAAAACTCGTAGACAAAAAAAAATCATTACCCTTTACATGACTGGGAGAATGATTGCTTCCTTGATTAATGGCTATGTTGTTGTTGTTGACTGGGAAAAGTACGAGGCCATGTTGGATTTTCTAAAAATAAAATAAAACATTAATTTATGGGTGGTTCCCTATGGACTCAACGAATATCCACAGGTTTGAACACGATAATGTGAACAAAATGACATGACATTCATTTTTGTTTATATATTGGTTAAAGGGGGGGGGGGGGGATGTAAATGACTGTAGCTTTATAAAAAGAAAATAAGTACATGGGTTACTGTTAGTGCCAACATATAGTTTATTTTTAATAGTGTTTTGATTTATTAATGCCAATTAATGTTAACGTTTTATTTACAAGTATTGATTGATTGATTGAGTGATGGGTTATTTTGTTTGCTTTTAGGTGTCGTCATGCGCCATTAACGTAATGAACAGACAGTGAACAAGCATACATTGTGCTTTAAAGTACTCTGTGCAACGTTAATAACTTACAATAAGAAAAAGTTTTATTATAACACATGGCGTTAGTACCAAATACAATAAGTGAGCAAGTTGGTTTACCACGTGGGTTAAATTTAAAATCAGAACATGACCGTTGGTTAACATTTGAATCCTGGCCTGTAGGCTTTTTGTCGACACATGAACTTGCAAAAGCCGTTTTTTTTACTTGAACCGAGAAGATGTGGTGCGCTGTGTGTTTTGTCGTATTGAACTTTCACACTGGGAAGAAGGGGATGATCCCTTTAGAGACCATTTGCGATGGTCTCCTTGTTGTCCTTACATGCTTGGAAAGCAAGTGGGTAACCTACCCGTGCATTCATTTTACCGAACCACAAGACCATTGGCCGCTACTTACGTTGCTGAATCACAAAAAAATAATAATGATGTATTGCCAGCCAACAACGGTAGTGTCGATATATGTGGTCCATATGCCATAGACAGTGTTGAAAAATTGGGAGTTTGCAAGACTAAAGCACTAGCACACCCAGAGTACAGCTCTGTTGAAAAACGTTTAGAATCTTATAAAAATATTTGGCCATTAATATTAAAACACCTTACCAAACAACTAAGTGAAGCTGGAATTTTATATACTGGAGAAGGGGATAAAACAATATGTTTTTATTGTGGATTTGCTTTAAAGGATTGGCAAATGACTGATGACCCTTTTGTGCAACACGCTCGTTGGTTACCTATCTGCAAATACATGGTGTTGCTTAAAGGTCAGGAATTTGTGAACACTATTCGTAAAGAAAACATGATTGCAGTACAAGACTTAAAAGTGTCTTTAGAGTTAGAACATGCAGAGCAAATACACGAAGCTGAAAGAAAAGACTTGTCTCACGAACAGATACAAAAGTGTGACCAACAATTATGTAAAATTTGTTATCAAGATGAACTAGGTGTTGTATTTTTGCCTTGTGGACACATGATAGCCTGTGTCAAGTGTGCATTAGAACTCAACACTTGTGGTATATGCAGAAAAGCAGTATCTGCTACAGTTAGGGCATTTCTTGCATAAATAGTAAAATTTATCAGCCATGCATAGCGCAAAGTCCCTAATTGCACAATATTATTAAAGCTGTTTTAGAGTGTAATAGATATGCTTTTCTTTTGTTTATAGACTACTACAATGAATGTTTTGAATGCTGTGGGTCAAGCATGTGGTTTAGAGACAAAGAAGCTCAGCGAATTACCAACGCATATTCCATTCCGCATTATCAAGATTCGGAAATTGAAAACAGCATATGGTGATCGTGTACTTTGTGTATGTGAAAACTTTGAGACATTTCTGCCTACACGGTTTAATGATATGTCGGAGAGTGTTTTTGATGAAGTCAATAATGCTGTACAACCTGTACACTTAATTTATGAAGGTTTTAAAAACAATAGGTGCATGGTTCGTTTTAATTAAATATAAAAAAACAAATGTCAAATAATAATGGAAGATATGAGTCATGACAATGAACTGAAAGAAAAATATGTGTATAGAATAATAATGTTTTAGTGTTTAGTATTGTCTTAAAAATATGTTCATGAAACCAAAAAAAATGTATATAATGTTTGTAAATAAATGAAAATAATGGAACAATATTGTTTTATTTTCTATAGAAGTCAGAATATTTAACATCGCAGAGTATACATGATTATGACAATAAAAAGCACACTTAATACAAGTCTTTGCCTTTACGATAGTGTGTTATAGTTTAAAAACAAAGCTTGTTGTAGATCTTTTATCTTCCACGATGAACAATAGGCATGAAAACGTTATTGTCTTGTTTTGGATCATTATCACTATCATAATCATAAGCAGCATGATCTATATCACTATTATTATAATCACTATAATTATCCTCAACATTATCCTCAACATTACTAAAACCAGTTAAATATTCCTGGTCCTCTTCCTGTTCCTCTTCCTCTTCCTCTACAGTGTCCTCATGTAGAGTCTGCGTGGCTTTTGATAATGTTAAGGGTTTTTTGAACATTGAATTATTTTCAATAGTAGTATTGTTTTGTAGCACTTGCTTTTTAACATTTTCATGATTTTCTGTTGACAGGAACAGTGTTTCATGCAGTACACTACATTGATGATCACTGACACTTAAAACCACACTATTTTTGCTTTTTAGCTCACTGCGACATTGTTTTTAACGTTGTTTTGTACAACGCCAAATAACAGTTCCATTTTTATTGGTTCATTTCACAATATATGAATATCCTTTATAGAATGCATGAGGCTTACCATACCTAGTCATAGATACTTCCATATCAACTGTCAAGCTTAGACTAAGCTCTAGTAAAGTCAACTTGGTATTAAGAACAATAGTTTAATGTGCGAGCATATATGGGTGCAAATGTGGGAGCAAAAAAAAAGTGGGAGCAAAAATTGGGAGCAAAAAGTGGGAGTAAAAAGTGGGAGCAAAAATTGGGAGCAAAAAGTGGGAGCAAAAGTGAGTGTAAAAGTGAGTGCAAAAGTGGGTTCAAAAGTGAGTGCAAAAGTGAATGTAAAAGTGGGTGCAAAATTGGGTGCAAGAGTGGGTGAAAAAGTGGGTGCAAAATTGGGTGCAAAAGTGGGTGCAAGAGTGGGTGCAAGAGTGGGTGCAAAAGTGGGTGTAAAGGTGGGTGAAAAAGTGGGTGCAAAAGTGGGTGCAAGAGTGGGTGCAAGAGTGGGTGCCAAAGTGGGTGCAAAAGAGGGTGCAAAAGTGGGTGCAAAAAATTGGGAGCAAAAAGTGGGAGCAAAAAGTGGGATCTGAAGAAAGTAGGAGCAATTATGAGAGTAAATGTGAAAGCAAAAGTGGGAGCAAGTATGGGAACAAATGTGAAAGCAAAAGAGGGAGCAAAAAGTGAGAGAAAAAAGTGAGAGCAAAAAGTGGGAGCAAATATGAGAGCAAAAAAAAGTAGGAGCAAGTATGGGAGCAAATGTGAAAGCAAAAGGAGGAGCAAAAAGTGAGAGAAAAAAAGTGGGACCAAAAAGTGTAAGCAAAAGTGGGAGCAAATATGAGAGCAAAGAAAAGAGGGAGCAAAACGTGTAAGCAGAAGTGGGAGCAAACAAGTATGAGCAAATATGGGAGCAGAAAGTGGGAGCAAATGTGAAAGCAAAAGTGGGAGCAAAAAGAGCGAGCAATAGTGAGTGCACAAAGTGGGAGCAAAATGTGTGAGTAAAAAGTGGGGTCAAATGTGGTGTTTTACTAAAACAATCTCCCCTAACCTTACCTAACCTAACTTTACCCAACCTAATTTCACCTAACCTAACTTCACCTAACCTAACCTTCCAACTCTCAGATCAAAAATTAAATTCTGGCCATAGTCGAGTTTGAACCCAAAACCTCTGGGATAACACCCAAGTATACTAGCCACTACACCGCGAAATGGGCAAATTATCATGCAACACAACACAAAAATAAAAAGTTTTCTGTAGTGTAACTCATTGGCTGACAACCATAGTTGAGAATTCAAACCCAAGACCTCTGGACTTTTGTTTTGAACATTATCAGAAATATTATTCCATTTACATTTTGCTGTTGCTTATAGTTATAAGAGTTGGCATTAATATGGGAGCAAAAGTGAAAGCAAAAAGTGGGTGCAAGCATGGCTGGTTGTAGAGACTTTCATATCAACTAATACACAAAAATTAAATTTTAGTAAAATGACTTGGCTAATAATAATAATAATATTAACAGTTTTAAAAAAATTCAAGGGATTGATATTTTTCAGGGTGTAATTTCCAAAGTACTGTCAAGAATAATAATTACATGAACAGATTCCAAGAACTCTAGAGTGCTTTTAAGGTTAATGATTGGCTAGGGGTGAGATAGAGCTAGCTAACCTAAGTTAACCTCAGCTCAGTAAACCTAACCTTGTCACATGACATGTTCTACAAGTATAGACTTGCTTTGAGACTGGCTATGACGTCACAGATGAATGGCGGTGGGAGGCTGGACATGACTTATTATTACACAAAAACATTTACCTTTTTGCCAATAAAAACGTAAATAAAACGTTAACATTAATTGGCATTAATAAATCAAAATACCATTAAAAATAAACTATATGTTGGCACTAACAGTAGCACATGTACTTATTTTCTTTTTATGAAGCTACAGTCATTTACATCCCCCCTTTAACCAATATATAAACAAAAATGAATGTCATGTCATTTTGTTCACAATATCATGTTCAAACCTGTGGATATTCGTTGAGTCCATAGGGAACCACCCATAAATTAATGTTTTTATTTTATTTTTAGAAAATCCAACATGGCCTTGTACTTTTCCCAGTCAACAACAACATAGCCATTAATCAAGAAAGCAATCATCGTCCTAGTCATGTACAGGTAATGAATTTTTTTGTCTACCAGTTTTCAGTAGTGGTAAAATGGAATAGCATTTTATGTTAGACTTACCTGAGTTTTAAATAATTCACTGCCTGGAAACAATGGTTGCACTTTACTGCATCTCGGGTTTTCAGCGACTGCTACGGCGGTAAGGCTTTTCTTTCCAAGTTTCTAAAAATAAATAAAATAAACCGTTATAAATACCTAAATTCAGGTTAGTACATGCATTTTATAAAGTAAAATATGAAACAAGAAAATGAAACTAGTTTAAAAAAATAATCCCACCTTCACTGGCAGTGGCTTATTGCTGTTTCCTTCTAGTGGGCTCAAAAGTGCAATGGTAACTTCTCTCTCAGACATGTAAGGTATACCAATTATCTGCAAACAAATAAATTAAAAAATCAATAATTACCTAAACAATAAATAATTGCTTGTAAATATAAATCAATAAATGTATAAATGAATAAATATATACCTACCTCACAACAAGAATAAGTATTTTCCACCAACACCAAAACTGTTAAACAAGACCAGGGGCTTCACGCAACGCAATGTGTTCAAAGGCTAAGTGAGAGAGGAAATGATAACGACATGTCTTTATATATGTTACGTTGCATGTATAATCATGTTTTCCCACGCTTTGAACATCCTGTTATCGGTCACGTGGACAGCTATCGCCCAAAGTGAACACCTGTGCCGGATCAAATTTCACATGAACTTTCATTTTGTCACGTACGAAGCAAACAGGATGTAACTTGTTTAGCGTACACGTCATCTCACACGTGTATGCATGCATTTCGCTCTTCCCTGCCAACACGATGGGCAGATTATTTCACCTTCAAGTGTCCTCTGCGTCTTTGTCACTTTCCATTGCACCTGTTGTCAAGTCAGATCAGCGCATTCCAATAAGCTCAAATGACATTCACCTCCTGCTCCTCTGCAAGTTTGTTTTCTGTACTCGCTTCGACCAACATAGAACCAAGTTCTCATCACCGTTTACACGTTAAAGATCATCTTCGGGGTAAAGTATCAGAAAAAAGCACCCTCGCTCTGTCATTAACCGACCTGTCGAAATAGCGATTGATCTATTGAGCATAGCCACCGTGGTCAGCGACAGATTCGTTGAAACACACATCCAGCAGTATCGTCTCTCTCAACCACCACGCTTCATGAACATTATAAACAGGTATCGGTAAAGATTTTTTCAACATGTATGGCATTAGGCCCTTTATCAAAATGTCAAACATAGTTTCTAAAAGGGGACGTGATCCCGAGTCCTAGGACACCTCGTACACGTCTCTAGCGTTATGGGTTTGCGAGATAAAGCAAAAAGTCTAAAATCATGGTTTTACCTCAGCATGGTTCTTCATTCCTGCTCAAGACGAACATCATCGGCAAGAGGGCAACGCGATGAAAAAATGACACCTCGCACTTGTCTCTAGGCTTATTGGTTCGTGAGTTATCAGCAAAAATCACAAAAAAACACTTGTTTACCCCAAAATCGAGTTTCCAATTTTTTTAAATATCACGAGTGGTACATAGCAAAGAGGACGTCACCCCGAGTCCTTGGACCCATCGTACACGCCTCTATCATGATTGGTTCGCGAGATATAACAAAAAGTCTAAAATCACGGTTTTGCCCCCAAAAAACATGTTGTCAACATTTCAACTTTTCGACACCGACATTCCCGTAAAGAGCACAACGAGACGAAAAAAACGAATCCAAGCACGCCCTCCTAGCATGACTCCTACCATTCCAAGGTCGCAGGGGCTCACAACTTGCTTTTTAAGCAGCTTCCCCACTACCACACTACTACAGGTTTTCATCCTAGAGACTTGAAATTTATTTTGGGGGTAGAGGGGGTAGGGATCATTGATTTACATGTAACAAACTTTTTTGTAAACTTCCAATTTCCAAAATATAGCATTTTCAAATTTCGAGTGTTTTCAAAAAACATAAAAAATAAAAGTTTTATTACAAAAAATAAAGGTCATAAAGACCATTCGTTTGAGCCATGGCACAACGTTCTACCATGTTTGGTTTTCAAACTATCACCAACTTTCGAAAACAAAAATTTTCAAAAAAAAAATCAAAAATATAACAAGTGGTCCATAGGAAAGAGGACGTCAGCTCGAGTCCAATGAGACCTCATTCGTCAAAATCGGACCATGCGTTCGAGAGATATTTAACATGGCTGAGGCTTAGTAGTGGGTCGAGGAGGGTTCTGGAGTGGCCTAGAACTCCTATTACCCCCCTACTTGTTCATACAATCCAAATATCCAAAACCCTCCTATGGTTTATGATTGTTTGTATTAGATATTTAATTGGATTTTCCTTAGAGTAACTTCGAGTAAAGAGAAAGCTGTTTGCGCCTTTTGTTTTGGATTACAGAAGAAGAATATGGTTTGAGGACACAGTGGGATAGTGTGAAATAATGGATATTCCTTACAAAAATCAATCACATTCTTATCTCTGCGTCATGTGTATTTCCTCCTGGCTTATCTCCATCAACAGACTGACAGACGTTTCTAGACAGTGAGAACACTGAACGAGAACAGATAATTTGCGTGACGCTAAATTGAAAGTTAATACCAATATCTACTTCAATGATGAAGTACAATGAAAGACATATCTGACGTTGCAAACGAGTCTTATTCAAATCCGAAACTTACAGCTGTGCTCACGTAAAGCGAAAGATCACGTATTTTGTATGTTGAACACTTACTCATTTAAGTGATTTCCACTTCCACCACTTTCTCGATCCTGCATTTCTTCTTCCTGGGGATAAGATGGAATAATTTATTTCTGAGCTTACACTTTTACACAAATAACAAACCATATAACTGTACAGCACTGGTAAGCTAAAGTTGAACTAATTTCAAACTGCTCATCACATCCTCCTGCTAGAGATGAACATTATACAGATTAGTGGTTATAACATCCAACTCTGAACCTATTTCCTTCCTTGAAGCGAAAGAAAATGCTGAGATCAATCAGTGACTTTATATAAGTAATACCGGTAAGGATTGAGGAGAAATGAACATTTATGTATTTATTCTAAACCTTTTAGTCATAAGACAATAAGGAAATAACACGTGCTCGTATAATTAAGTAACAAGTCTACCAATAGTTGCACGAGCATAATTATTGAGCATCCAAGCATATAGAATATTGTGCAAGACTTTCCTTAACAAATCACTGCAATTTGTTGTACAAATGTTTAAAAAGAAGTTTAGGGTGTGCCGATTAAATCCCTCTAGACTGAGTTTATTGTAGAGTATGTTTTGGTTGGTTAGTTTAGAATCTGCCTGATAACCGGTGTTAATTGTAATAAGTGTACTAGTGTGCGTTATTTGTATTTCAGGTAAGAACTGCAGATGATCAACTTCAAGTAATTCCTACTGTTGCTACCGTCCACGACACCTAGCTGCGAACTTGGCTACAAGATGCCACCGCAACCAGCACCTGGCGACGAACGTTATTTAAATCTAACCTACAAATTTAGCTTCACACAATTGTAATTAGTGGATGGTTCTTTTACATGCCATGAATCTATGACATGGGCCCGCCGGCATTTCTCAACGCTCCGAAGGAAGGCATACTGTAGAGTATGTAACATCAATACTGGTGCTTGTAAAAACAAGAATTATATGTCCGCTCACAGTTTGTAATGGAGATACAGGCCAATGGAGTAGGTACTGATTGAAAGGCCGATTCTTTGCTCCATACCGGGACTGAAGCCAAGCATAGAACAGAATACGAGCTGAGCACATAACACAGGATAAATGTGCCAGATCTTGTGATCTGCTGCAAACAGCACTGCTCCATGCACACACATTTCACCTACTTCCTGACACCTCAGAAATGGCAATACTGAGGCTTAAAAACGCAATATAAAAGCATTATAAAGTAAGAAAGAATGTTTTTACAGCATGTATTTACAAACGAAAGCGTTAGCAATTACTTTCTCCGTATGGTTCTAGAACATTCCTTTACTCTTTATTCGTATCTTCAATTATATATTACTTCATGCATAGGGTCAACTACATGTTCTTGCAATGCTCCACTGTTACAAATATCCCAGCAATTTCCGGGAGTTCAAGTGAAAACGCACAAAAGACCGGTCCTCAAGGTAGTCCACCCACCTCATCAAGGGAGGATCTCTGGCCAGAAAAGAGATATCCTAAATCAATTTTCATACCTAGACTTCAAGTCCACAGTGGGCGTTAATACAACGTGATAATGCTAGCCTCACGCAATATAGCTTTTGCCAATGGCAATATAATGCAACCCCCAGTTGATCAGTGACCAGAACATCATCGCACAAAGTCTCAGTCGGAAGTGGAAGTATCGTATGGGCAGATAATATTTAATAAACAATTCTACCATCAATATGGATTGTGCTAGCTGTAGAAAACACAACCTAACACCCAAATGCTTCCCTTTGTCATCAACACAACTGTCAAAACACAACTCTTCGCCCCGAAATGCTTTTAGTTGATAAGAAGATGTCTTTTAAAGAGATATGAAGATACTTACCTCTTGCGGATCTGAAGAGGGTGTTTCTGTTTTGACGCACGGATCGACCTCCGGGATAGAAGATACCTCAATTTTAATATCCGTGTGATGGTCTGCATCGTACTGCAATGAAATCACTTGGCTCAAAAGAATGTTGCATTGCATTGAATGAATTATATCTTTTATATGACATGCACTCAAAGATTCAAAGAATAAAATAACACACTCAAGGTAATTCAACCTCCCATTCATCAGTTCTTGTGCAGTTTATATCTGAAAGCAAAACGTACGCCTAGCATATTGCCACAAGAATTGAGTGTGTGTATTGCGGCGTTGATGTAGATACTAAGAGTTACCATATAACGTCCATAAGACCAAGCAACGTTCCTAAATTCTGTGTTCATAAATCTCGTACCGAGCGTTGTTTGCTTTGCACTCTTGAGACAGGATAAAAGTAAAACTCATCTCAAGGAAACTTATGTTAAGGAAGAATATAACGGGAGCGATATATAAATTCCTAATTACACTGGCAGCTACTTGAAATGTCATTTCATACCAATTCACTAGTCATTATTCATGACCCATTGATGTAAACAAGAGTATGCAATGTGGTAACGAATATAGAACTAAACATTAATATTTGTATAGGCAACAGCTTGGGAGCTTCTCTGAACGAAATTGCCGACTGCGGTCTAATATTGACTGAGTCACATGACCATAGATCATCTCTAGGGTGTTTTCACACGGTGACTTCGTGCCAGTCCATAACGACCCATATTCCTTTTCCTCCTCCATTCAACGCTCCGAGAAGAACCAAGAAAACCAAGTAGACTTCACTTACAATACAGCCAAGGGTACCAAAAGAGTGAACTTGCATTACCTATAACTTAGCTACTGATGGCACAGCATGTGGTGTAGACTCCACCTACAATAGAGCGCAGGGGTGCAAACAGAGTGAACCTGCATTACCTATAACTTAGCTACTGATGGCACAGCATGTGGTGTAGACTTCACATAAAATAGGGCCCAGGGGTGCCAACAGAGTGAACCTGCATTACCAATAACTTAGTTACTGTTAGCACAGCATGTGGTGTAGACTACACTTACAATAGGGCCCAGGGGTGCCAACAGAGTGAACCTGCATTACCAATAACTTGACTACAGTTAGCACAGCCTTTGGTGTCGACTTCACCTACAGTAGAACCCAGGGTGCCACAGAGTGAACCTGCATTACCAATAACTTAGCTACTGTTAGCACAGCCTTTGGTGTAGACTACACTTACAATAGGGCCCAGGGTGCCAACAGAGTGAGCCTGCATTACCAATAACTTAGCTACTGTTAGCACAGCCTTTGGTGTAGACTACACTTACAATAGGGCCCAGGGTGCCAACAGAGTGAACCTGCATTACCAATAACTTAGCTACTGTTAGCACAGCATGTGGTGTAGACTACACTTACAATAGGGCCCAGGGTGCCAACAGAGTGAACCTGCATTACCAATAACTTAGCTACTGTTAGCACAGCCTTTGGTGTAGACTTAACCTACAATAGGGCACAGGGTGCCAACAGAGTGAGCCTGCATTACCAATAACTTAGCTACTGTTAGCACAGCCTTTGGTGTAGACTTAACCTACAATAGGGCCCAGGGTGTCAGCAGAGTGAGCCTGCATTACCAATAACTTAGCTACTGTTAGCACATCCTTTGGTGTAGACTTAACCTACAATAGGGCCCAGGGTGCCAACAGAGTGAGCCTGCATTACCAATAACTTAGCTACTGTTAGCACAGCCTTTGGTGTAGACTTAACCTACAATAGGGCCCAGGGTGCCAACAGAGTGAGCCTGCATTACCAATAACTTAGCTACTGTTAGCACAGCCTTTGGTGTAGACTTAACCTACAATAGGGCCCAGGGTGCCAACAGAGTGAGCCTGCATTACCTATAACTTAGCTACTGTTAGCACAGCCTTTGGTGTAGACTTAACCTACAATAGGGCCCAGGGTGCCAACAGAGTGAGCCTGCATTACCAATAACTTAGCTACTGTTAGCACAGCCTTTGGTGTAGACTTCACCCACAATAGGGCCCAGGGGTGCCAACAGAGTGACCCTGCATTACCAGTAACTTAGCTACTGTTAACACAGCATGTGGTGTAAACTTCACCTACAATAGGGCCCAGGGTGCCAACAGAGTGAACCCGCTTTTGGAAAACAATAACATCAGCAAATACCCGCTGATAAAATGAGAAATAATTATGAGAGAGAGAATATAAAATGTATGATCACCTTTGTCTGATGTTCCAATTTAACTGCCCAGCTTTTATCTTCGTTCGTATCACCAGACTCATCCATCAGATTATAACAGGGTAACAGGTCGACTGATTCCTAGAAAGTATTATACAAGTATGAGCCAACGTAAAACAAGCTGACAGAATAACAGTACTAAGTTACGTGTAGCAATAAAATATTAAATATATCGTAAGCCTACTATTTGGTAGCAAGTAGCACAAAACCTTGCTTGTCAAGCACATCACTAAGAATGCTATGTTACACGATATACATAATAAATACAACTTACAATATTATGCAATTCATCAGTTTGTGACGGCCATCCTGGCTCACTCTTAATGAGTGGTTGCTGTTGTTGCTCCATATTGTCCAGAAAACTAGAACATACAAAGTGCGCTTAAGAGGCCGTACTTATACCAGCACGCCAAACCATTATAATAGATAACACATCAAATGAGGTAGTTTCAGAACTCAACATTCAAGTTAGGCTACTTGTAATCAGAACTTATTCGACCAAGGCGCTCGACTTTATAAGGTATAAGTTAGGGTATAGAATGTATATCATTGCAATATAAAGAATGAGGCCACTGAAATGAAGCAACCTATGATTGGTTTCCGTATTCCTAAGTGGGCTAACATAAACCTTACCATAGTTTGATGGGACAGGCGGAATCAATTCCGCTAAATTACATTACAAACCTATCAACGTGAAAGTCAACTCAAGTCAAACCACGAGTACTAAGAAATTTACAGTAACTGGATACGAGTTTTAGAAAATACAAGAAAATACTTTACAAGACACCCACTTCAAACCAAACACAACATGTACCCATTTTTGCATCATCATTGACTTGAAGGGACTCAAAGGTGTATTTATCCTTGTTGTTTTAGAGTCTTCAGTCTTTCGACTGGTTTGATGCAGCCCTCCATGGTTCTCTGTCCTGAGCTATTCGTTTCATCTGTACATAGATACCGTACCACACCCTACATCCGAGGCAATCTGTTTAATTAACATACGGTGTTCTAAACTTGGTCTACCCCTACTGTTCTCATCCTCGACCCTTTCTTCTACAACTAAGTTTGTTAATCCTGCGTGTCTTACTGTGTGTCCTACCTCTCTATCTCTTCTCTTCATTAGCAGTAACCAGAAGCATCTCTCCTCTCCCATTCGACTTAATACCGTAGGCCTACTTCTTCATTCGTAACCCTAACTGGCCTTCATCATTCTCCTCTAACAGCACAATCAAACGCTTCAATTCTCTTCTTTTCTGCTGCTCCAACAGGCCAGGTTTCACTTCCCTTGAGCGCCACTCTCCCGACAAAGGCTTTCAAAAATGACTTCCTATTACGGTACCTAAACCAATATTCGATGTCAACAGATTTATTTTCTGTAGAAATGCATTCCTTGGCTGTGCCATCCCGTCTTTATATCCTCTTTGCTTCGTCTATCACTGGTTATTTTGCTTCCTAAGTAAGAGAAGTCACCTATTTCCTTTAGGTTTTCACCCGCCAATTCGACATCCATAGGCATTTCTGATTTCCTTCGACTGCATTCCAATACCGTATATTTTGTTTTCTTTTAATTTTCATTATTGTTACGTGCATGTGCACGTCCCAACTTTTCAAACATGTATTTAATCATGGATGCTGTTCTTGAAGTTTTGAAAGACCGCTTCGTCGCTCAGTTCCGCCTGTGACCACAAGATGGTAGCGGCAGTCGGACTTTGTAAGGTCTGCACGTGGTTCCTGTTTCTCTCCAATAGGTAGTGTGGGCTGCGCCTTATAATACTCCTTATATGCATGACATAATTGAAAGACAATTACATTCTTCGTCATCAAACAAATGCTAGTGTATTCATGATACCGCCAAATTATGTACTTATTTTTGACATTGTTGTTTGAGGTGTCAGTCCGTGATTGGACAATATTATTTACATGTATACAGTTCGGATTTGACACGCAAAAATTCTCCGCCATTTTGTGGAGGCCATTAGCTGTCGTGAAGAAAACATCTAGCCGACTGGTCGTGAAAGGTGTCTCCGCTAATGGGGGCTTTGGCCCCCATTCTCTACGAAATATATGTATTCAAGAGAAAAAAGGAATTGCCTGTTCTCTTCAGGCTGTGAATTTTCATCGTTTCGCCGTGAAGTGGACGTGTGAAATGTGACCTGTGATTGTGACCCAAACAACGCATGTGCCGGGTTAGCCATTTTTTGTGAAGCACTTGTAGTAACGTAAAATTATGTGTTAATTATTTTATTATTATTGTGTCTCCACTGTGAAGAATTTAAGGTACGTTTTTTAATTTAAATTATCTAATTATTTTATTTTGGGAGCTCCAATTTTGGCCGTGTATGAATGTTGATCTTCTGTTGTGTTTTGGCTTGTAGGCCTAAAATTTCTTTTACGTTTTAATAAGGTTTCCTTGTATATATTAAGTTTGTTATTATTTTGTACCTTCTGGAGACACATTTATTAATTTGTTTTACGTTTAAATTATTATTTATTTTCATTTGGCAAGCTTGGGATTGTCATTTTTTTTAAAACTATGTAAGATCCGTCGAGTTTTAAAACGACTTGCATTAATAGTTTTTAGATGTAATTGTTTTCCGCCGTTCATTTCCTTCTGCTAATGTTTAAATTTAATTTTATTAATTGTTTGCCGTAATTTCGATCTCGCATGCCGTTTCCTTGCGTTTTTGTCGCCATGTTATGAAGAGAGGCATTATGGTCTCAAGGTCAGTCCCTAGGCGTCCTCCGCAAAACTCAAACGTGTTGTGTTAACTTAAGATGTTTTTTTATTTTACCTTGTCGGTTCAAGCTTGTGTTCTTAGTAATTGTTCCTGTGTTTGTCTCCATCATGCAAATTAATGAATTGTTTTCTGCTACTATTTAATTTGATTAATTTAATTTTTTTTATTTCTCGTTTCATCGCGGCCGGGATCTACGCATGCCGGATCGTTATTGCATTCCCTTGCAAATTATCAAGCCCTTTCTCTTTGTGATATGATGTAATTTTTATTTTAACCTTTGGGCTGTTTAATATTTTTATTTTATTTTAAATTAAGTCTTTTCTCTTCTTGGCTTTGCAAGCAAGCATGTTAGGCGCTATCTGGCCTTCTTGGTAAATTTGTGTTGGTTGATGCATGTTCCGTTTCTGGTGAAGGTTCTCCTTTAAATTTTTAATATTAAACCTTTTATTCTTATTTTTTTTTAATCTTTTGTTGTGGCATTATTTCACCGACGGCAGTTCCGTTGGTTTTTGGGGGGTGTCTGTACGATAGCCTGTGTGTGTTGTCCCCTTCTCCATCTTCCTTCCACTCCTTTGGAGCTCTTCTGTTGGGACATGTCATCTGGAGGTGATTTTGCTGCGGAAGTGACCCGGACCCCTGAATACAGGTAAGTTGGCCCATCCACGCTCGCCGTACACGTCTCATTATGGTAAGCAGAGCGTTGGTTATCGAGTTACCGACGTGCTGCTGGCCAGTGCCGTTCATTTGACGTCTCATTCTGGTAGCAGATCCTGCTCGAGTTCACTTCCGTAACTACCCCCTCCCCAGTACCCACGGGCTGTTTTATGGACCCCTCTAATGCCGATGGGTCAGTTGTTGGTGGGATTTTGTCAGGCCAGTGCACTTGATGTTGTGTAAAGCTAATCCTCGTCGTTTGTTGTGTTTCATGTTTGCCTCTGGATATCCATGTGGTATGCTGTGTGTAACCTGTTCTAAACGAGGCGTTTACTCCTGTATTTTACCCTGTTGGTGTGCAACATCCCCAATGAAGATGAAGCCCGGTGAGTGACTGACATGTGTTCTTGGCATGGGAAATGGGATTTCTTAGTGTTCTGATAGCCTATATGCTGCGTGTGAAGGCATCCTGGAGCCCCGTCGGAAGCTGGTAGCCTGATGTTTTGTGCCTATTTTTGTAATTTAGCTCCCTGTTCTCGAGCCAAGCGGGTGGTGACGTGTGCAGTTCTGGACAGCATGGTGCATGATTTGGTGTAGTAGGGTGGCTGTGTTTGAGTGTCAGCCTAATCTTTGGTGATGGTAATTGCTGGTTATGGTACTGTTGTGAAAGTGTAAACTGTCCTTGTAATTCCTGAAATTTTGTTTCCTTCTATATTGGCTGTCTGCATTCTGTGTTTTCCAAAATGGCCGACAACAATAGTGTTTTCAATTTAATTGACTTAAGCGATAACCTTGTGAATTTGGAGAGTTATTCTGGGGTTGAACGTGAATCACCTCTGTTTAATAGGTCTGAGGTTTTGGGATCGATTACCAGTAGTAGTTTGCCTGCCCCTTTGTTGCCTGGCGCTGGCTCGTCCATACCACTTAATCCTGCATACGGTCATTCTTCTCATGTTAGGTCACCTAGTGATTTCCTGGGTCCTGCCGACCCATTGCATCCCAGTTCTTTCTCTAGTAATATAAATGTTTTGTCGCCTGTAGAGGGTGTGCGAGCGGGCTACCCTGGTAACAATGTCTCTATTCCTAATGCTACGTTCTCACCTACCGTTAATTATGGGTCGATTCCTCATCCTATTTCTGGTTTCTTAACTAAATTAAAGCATTTCAACCTTGATGACGTTACCCAAGTGGTACAATTTTTAAAGCAAGTGGTCGAGTTGGGTAACCATGCCTCGATTTTTGGGATGTCGGAAGTTCAGATTTTCCAACTTTTGTATCCAGTTGCATCCGGTATGCTGCGCGATAAGCTTGTTGAAGCTATCCACCTCCGCATGTCCTTAGCCATGTTTATTAGGGAAGTGTTGTGGTTTTTTGTCCCTGCGAGCGCCCTAAGTGCTCTCGAGCAAAAGTTCCTTTATCGTGTCCAAAGGTTGGAAGAGTCCCTTAGCGACTATGTCAGTGACATTAAGGTGTATGCCCAGGTTTTTGCATCCCCTTTAACCGAGCGACAGTTGGTGTCATCAATTGTGAATGGGTTTTCGCCTCAATATAGGTCATACATGACTATGTGTACCAGGCCTTCGTCATTTGTCGAGCTGAAACAGGTCGTTATAGAGGCTATGGCTGTGAAGCATGCAGATTCCCTTCGTGTAGCTAATGTTCCTCCTCCTTCCTTGATGTCTTGTCCCCCTCCTTCCTTGATGTCTCGTCCCCCACCTAAGGTTATGTTTCATCCTCGACCTAATATTAAGTGCCACACGTGCGGTGGAGTGGGACATGTCAAGAAGGTGTGTCCGAGTAACCAGCCTGTGTATCGCCAATGACGGAACGTTGAGGAGACCAATTCGGGTGTTACTTCCAAGGATATTTCTGTGCGTAAGAATTTGGGAAAACCCTGTGAAGTTTCTGGTCGCCCTACCAATGATAGTCTTGATAACTCGTTGAAAACTAAATCTTCATGTGCTAATTCTGCTTATATCGCTGACCTACCTAACCTGTCGGTGAACAATGGCGTGGCAAGTCAGCCTAATTCTAAACGTTGTGTGAAACCTGTGGTGCGGGTGTCCTCGTCACCTGCTTGTAATCGTGTTAGAGTGAGTAATGATTTTGGAATTTCTCCTGTGGCTAAAGGAATATCCCCGTTTATTGAAATTTGTGTTAATGACGAGCCCGTTTCTGCATTGCTTGATTCTGGTAGTGTCGCATCCTTTATAAGCGAGGACTGGTTTTTATCTATGAAGAGTGTTTGCAAATTTCCTGAGTTAGAGCCTAACAATGAATCTTTTATTTCGGCAAATTGTTCAAACTTAAATGTTTTGGGTAGTATGACAGTCAAAATTCATATTCTAAATTTTTCTTGGAAATTTAAATTTTTGGTTGCCAGAAATCTTTCTTGTGCTGTGGTCATTGGAGCTAATTTCATGTCACACGTTGGTATGCTTCTTGATTTTGGTGCTCGCAACTTATGGTTTAAGTTTAATCCACAGAGTAAATTATCATTTAACCCGGTTTTATCTTCTCCTGCTGTCAATTCTGTTAGTGAACCTATGACTATTGAGGATCTCGATCTGGAAAATTTAATGAGTCTTCAAAAGGATGCCATAAAGAGGTTATGTCAGGAGTATGGCGATGTATTTACTGACAAGCTGGGTGTAACCCATTTGATGGAGTACAAGATTGAGCTAACCGATTCTGTGCCGGTGCGTTCCAGCCCGTATCGCCTTGCCCCGCCCAAGATGGCTGAACTTCGTAAGATTATCGATAAGATGTTAGAAGAAGGTGTAATCCAACCCTCTATCTCTGCCTACTCATCCCCTGTATTTCTTGTGCCAAAACCTAACGGTGGTTTTCGGCCGGTGGTCGACTATAGGGCTCTTAATCAAAAAGTTGTTTTGCAGTCCATTCCTTTGCCGGACCTTCACACATGTTTTAGTTGGTTTCGCAACGCGAAGGTGTTCACGATCCTCGATTTAAATTCTTCCTACTTCCAAATTCCCCTCTCTCCTGAATCCAGGCATGTTACTGCTTTTTCCACTGACTGGAACCTGTTTGAATATGCCCGTGTCCCGTTTGGCCTATCCACCGGAGCCGCTGTGTTGAGCAGACTTCTGAACAAGGTATTTTCAGAAATTAAATTCAAGTTTGTGTACCACTACCTTGACGATGTGGTGATCTATTCCGAGTCCTTCGAGGAACACGTTGATCATCTGAAAATTGTACTTGATCGGTTGCGTGACGCTGGACTTACCGTCAAATTGTCCAAGGTTTCCTTTGCCAAGCCCAAAATTTCCTTCTTGGGACATATTGTTTCTGAATCTGGTATCTCAGTGGACCAGTCTCGTACGCAGGCCATCAGAGATTTTAAACCACCCAAGAACGCCAAGGGTGTTGCTCGTTACATTGGTATGGTGAACTTCTTTCGTAAGTTTATCAGTAACTTTGCCGACCGTGCTGCTCCTCTATATCAATTACGCAAAAAGCTGTGAAGTTTGAGTGGGGTCCCTCTCAGCAAGCAGCCTTCGAAGATCTTAAGCTTGCGCTCTCTAACGCCCCTGTGTTAGCCATTCCGGATTTTGGGAAGCAGTTCATTGTGCAGACTGATGCGTCTGGTCGTGGTGTTGGTTGTGTCCTACTGCAGGAATCTGATGTGGGTAGGCAACCCATTGCATACGCTTCTCGTACCTTAACGGACGCAGAGAGGAAGTATTCCATTTACGAACTTGAGGGTTTAGCTGTGTTGTTCGCTCTAGAAAAATTCCGTATGTATCTTGAGCACACTAAGTTTCTCCTTGAGACCGATAACCAAGCCTTGAGCTGGGTCTTAGGGAAACCCCGCAAAACTGGTAGAATTGCTAGGTGGGCAACTAGGATTCTGTCGTTCCAGTTCACTGTCCAACATATTCGTGGGTCCAAAAATGCGGTAGCTGATTCTTTAAGCCGCATGTACGAGGAAACAGCTGAAGAGGATGTTCAGGAATGTGAACCTGTAAACCTTGTATCTGCTGTAAATTGTGTCAATGCCGTTCTTAGCAGTTCCCCTGTGCTTTTTGAGGATGTGAGACGATTCCAGAAGGAAGACCCCTCCTTATCTAGCCTTATTGACCGAATCAATTCTGGTGAAGTGATCCAGCCCTACTCTCTGAAGGACGGTGTATTGTGTTGTTCGTCTCGTCATGACCGCCTACCTAAAATTGTGCTCCCGTCGGTCCTCATTCCCGAAATCTTTCGTTACTATCATGAATCTCCTATTGGTGGCCACCTAGGAGTATTCAAGACCCGAGCTAAAATCAGACAGTTTTTCATTTGGCAAGGTATGGATGGCGACATCAGGAGGCTCATTAGGAATTGTGCTGCATGCAGTATTAGCAAACCTCCGGTTTCTACTAAGGTTGGCCTGTTGTCATCTGAACCAGCATCTAGACCCATGGAGAGGCTTTTTATCGACCATGTTGGACCGTTCCCTCGCTCTGGTCGGGGAAACCAATTTGCGCTTGTTTGCACTGACGGTTTCTCCCGGTTTAGTTGGATTTTCCCCACCAGACAGGCTACGACCAGTTCCGTCATAAAGTGACTTAATTCCATCTTCTCGTCTTTTGGGCCGTGTCAGTATCTGGTGTCAGATAATGCCAAGTGCTTTGTATCTCATCAGTTCCGTCAATTCTTATTTGATTATGCTATTTCGCACGTAACCACCACTCCCTATTTTCCTAACCCGTCTCTCGCTGAGCGAGTCAATCGTAATCTCCGTTCTGCTCTGATTGCTTTCCACCACGACGACCATTCCAAGTGGGATTCTAATTTGCATTGGCTCAATTTTGCTTTCAACACCGCCGTGCATGAGAGCACGCAAGCTACCCCTTTTTCGTTAATGTTTTCCTTTATGGCTAATTCTCCGTTGTCCAACCTGTGGAACCTGCACGATCTCCTTCCTGACAGTTTCACGCCCGAGGATATGAGGGCGAAATTCGACAAGGCTAGAGAGAATATTAAGGTATCCCATGACCAACTTGCCAGGCGACACAATGCCTGTCGCAAGCCAGCTGATTTGGAAATTGGTGATGTTGTGTACGTCCGCAATTTCGAGCCCAAGGGCGTCAGTAATCTTGTCTCAAGCAAGTTAACCCCTCGTTTTAAAGGCCCATGCTATGTAGAGGCATTCTTGACTCCTGTTACTCTTCTTGTTCGAAATCATAAGGCCAACAAAATTTCTAGAGTGCATCTATCACACATTAAGCAAGGTGGAGAGGTGTCTAATGAGGAAATGCTACCGTAAATTTTGTAAAACAAATTTTGTATAATGTAGAGTATCCCTAACCTTCATTGAAGCCTTCAAGCTTCTGTTCCTTGTGGAATTTTGAATTTAATTGGATTTGCAAACTCTGACGGGATACAAAATGTAAATGTTGGGAAGTTCCCATTGTAATGGTAAATTGTAAAAGTGTACCTAAATTTGTTGTTTTCATAGGCGATGATAACATGTAAGTTGGGCTCGGTGGGAGACCTAACTCATGGTAACCTTGTATTCCTGTTCCCTTTGGGAATTGTAGTGGTCATTCCTCTACCGCAGTTCCTTCTAAATGTATAGTCATCTAACTCATGTAATATTGTGATGTACTTCGAATCTGTAAAAAGGTAAACTTGTTAATGAAATTTCTTAAGCACGGATCTAGGGCATGGTCAAAAATTTTCTTCATTTAAAGTCAACCTTGTTTCTCTTGGTAAAATGTAGTAAGAATTAGTAATTCTGTAAACCTTTTTTTGAAATTAGATTAACTTCTATTTTTGTAAATGGCTGCCCACGCGTCGAATCATATCTTGCACATTGCTTCCACCTGCTTCATCTAAAGCGACCTACATTGGCCTTGTTGAAAATTTTCCTAACGTGTCTCGGACTCTGAAAGCACTGCTGGTGCTGGTGTACTGCATTTCTGAAGATTTTTGGACACAGTGATGCTGTTGACTAAGTGGTTTGCGAGGTGATCAATTATCCCATCACTGATAATCTGACCCTGCATTCTTCCTAACCAAAACGATGCGGTTTCATCCATCAATTGGAGTTAACAGGTGAACATTGTCTTCGGGAAACATCTCTGGTGAATCGACAAGTTATGGAGTACTGTCTATGCCTTGGCATATTCGTGAACCGTGTTCACACTTAAGGGAGGGAGACTGTTATGTGCATGTGCACGTCCCAACTTTTCAAACATGTATTTAATCATGGATGCTGTTCTTGAAGTTTTGAAACGACCGCTTCGTCGCTCAGTTCCGCCTGTGACCACAAGATGGTAGCGGCAGTCGGACTTTGTAAGGTCTGCACGTGGTTCCTGTTTCTCTCCAATAGGTAGTGTGGGCTGCGCCTTATAATACTCCTTATATGCATGACATAATTGAAAGACAATTACATTCTTCGTCATCAAACAAATGCTAGTGTATTCATGATACCGCCAAATTATGTACTTATTTTTGACATTGTTGTTTGAGATGTCAGTCCGTGATTGGACAATATTATTTACATGTATACAGTTCGGATTTGACACGCAAAAATTCTCCGCCATTTTGTGGAGGCCATTAGCTGTCGTGAAGAAAACACATCTAGCCGACTGGTCGTGAAAGGTGTCTCCGCTAATGGGGGCTTTGGCCCCCATTCTCTACGAAATATATGTATTCAAGAGAAAAAAGGAATTGCCTGTTCTCTTCAGGCTGTGAATTTTCATCGTTTCGCCGTGAAGTGGACGTGTGAAATGTGACCTGTGATTGTGACCCAAACAACGCATGTGCCGGGTTAGCCATTTTTTGTGAAGCACTTGTAGTAACGTAAAATTATGTGTTAATTATTTTATTATTATTGTGTCTCCACTGTGAAGAATTTAAGGTACGTTTTTTAATTTAAATTATCTAATTATTTTATTTTGGGAGCTCCAATTTTGGCCGTGTATGAATGTTGATCTTCTGTTGTGTTTTGGCTTGTAGGCCTAAAATTTCTTTTACGTTTTAATAACGTTTCCTTGTATATATTAAGTTTGTTATTATTTTGTACCTTCTGGAGACACATTTATTAATTTGTTTTACGTTTAAATTATTATTTATTTTCATTTGGCAAGCTTGGGATTGTCATTTTTTTTTAAACTATGTAAGATCCGTCGAGTTTTAAAACGACTTGCATTAATAGTTTTTAGATGTAATTGTTTTCCGCCGTTCATTTCCTTCTGCTAATGTTTAAATTTAATTTTATTAATTGTTTGCCGTAATTTCGATCTGGCATGCCGTTTCCTTGCGTTTTTGTCGCCATGTTATGAAGAGAGGCATTATGGTCTCAAGGTCAGCCCCTAGGCGTCCTCCGCAAAACTCAAACGTGTTGTGTTAACTTAAGATGTTTTTTTATTTTACCTTGTCGGTTCAACCTTGTGTTCTTAGTAATTGTTCCTGTGTTTGTCTCCATCATGCAAATTAATGAATTGTTTTCTGCTACTATTTAATTTGATTATTTTTTTTTTTTTTTATTTCTCGTTTCATCGCGGCCGGGATCTACGCATGCCGGATCGTTATTGCATTCCCTTGCAAATTATCAAGCCCTTTCTCTTTGTGATATGCATGTAATTTTTATTTTAACCTTTGGGCTGTTTAATATTTTTTATTTTATTTTAAATTAAGTCTTTTCTCTTCTTGGCTTTGCAAGCAAGCATGTTAGGCGCTATCTGGCCTTCTTGGTAAATTTGTGTTGGTTGATGCATGTTCCGTTTCTGGTGAAGGTTCTCCTTTAAATTTTTAATATTAAACCTTTTATTCTTATTTTTTTTTATCTTTTGTTGTGGCATTATTTCACCGACGGCAGTTCCGTTGGTTTTTGGGGGGTGTCTGTACGATAGCCTGTGTGTGTTGTCCCCTTCTCCATCTTCCTTCCACTCCTTTGGAGCTCTTCTGTTGGGACATGTCATCTGGAGGTGATTTTGCTGCGGAAGTGACCCGGACCCCTGAATACAGGTAAGTTGGCCCATCCACGCTCGCCGTACACGTCTCAATTATGAATTCTTTTCTCAAGACAGAATCCACACCATTTAAAAACTCATTCAAATCCTCAGGTGTGTCAGCTATGATGACGATGTCATCAGCAAATCTCAGAGGTGAAATTATTCCTCCTTGAATCGTTACTCCTTCTTGGAACTTTTCTCCAAATTCCTTCATTGCTTGTTCAATGTAGGCTATAGATTGAAAAGTATGGGTGACAATTTGCAGCCTTGCCTTAGGCTACATCCTTCTGAATACATACTTCTCTCTCATGCCCTTCTGCTCGAATAACTGCTGTCTGGTTTCTGTTTGTAGAGACCATCCTATCCCTGTAGACAACTGTGTTCCAATCTTTTCCAAAATGTCAAACAATTTACTCCAATCAACATTCTCAAAAGCGTTATCTAAGTCTACAAATGCCATGAACGGTCTCTTATCCTTCCTTATTCTATCTTCCAAAATCAGCCTAAGACTTGTACAGCTTCCCCGGTTCCTATGTTTCTCCTGAGACAACCTGGTCTTTACCCAACTCTCTTTCTATCTGTCTTTCCATCCTCTTGTAAATAATTCTAGTCTGGATCTTTGAAGCATGAGTGATCAAGCTGATTGTACCGTAATCTTCACATCTGTCAGCTCCTGATTTCTTCGGTAAATGGGATGATAACATTCTTCTTGACATCAGAGGGTACCGGTACCTCACCTGTCTCGTACATCCTACTCACCAAGTGAAATGACCTAGTCGGTACGGTAGGCCTACCGGTATATCATCTATGCATTGTGTTTTGTTCCTGCTTAAGTCTTCTAATGCTCTGTCAAATTCTGATCTAAATATTAAATCTCCTTTTTCATCCTCATCAATTTCCCCTTCTCTTTCATTTACATTATTCTCCATATCCTTTCCCTTAATAAAACACTACCACTATATGTAAGCTATCCATCTGTAATAGATATGATCACTTTCATATACCTGTCTGTTAGGGTTTATTAATCTTAACTTTACACATACATGATACGCATCTGACATATACCAAGGAATGAATAAAAACAAAAGAAATTAACTATGGCTGATCCACAAAGATCAAGGAGTCTATAAAAAGGAAAAGCCATATCATTCACCCCCACCTAACTGATAAGTATAGTCCTTGTGGTAAGGGGGAGAACACGGATTCTAGTATTCCTCCTAGGTTGTTGGCGTGGAGGAAGTGTAACTGGACTCTCTGTCGACCCCTGAGATTCTGTAGAAGTCAGGAATCTGGTGCTCGGCCTAGGTTGCTGGACAGGAGGAGAAGTCGCAACTAGACTTCCTAACGACCTCTGGGTTTCTGGAGAAGTCAGGAATCTGGTGTTCCGCCTAGGTGCTGGACAGGAGGAAAAGTCGCAACTGGACTTCCTAACGACCTCTGGGATTCTGGAGAAGAATCCGATGGTCGAGTGGGGACCATTGATGCTGAAGGCCAGTGATGCCCAAGAGATCTGTTGGAATGCTGCTCTTCTGTTACCTCCCTTTCTTCTTCCCATTCTTGAGAAATGTTGCCTGGAGAAGGTACTGGAGCCAAATCTCTAGTTGAAACGGTAGTCTCCTGTCCATCAGCAAGTTGTACGTGAGCGTACTCAGGTTTCGCTTCAACAAGAGTGACTGACATCTTGGACAAATGGTTCATACTTAGAATGTCTGGTATGATACCACAGAAATACAGGTCCTGGAGTGAATAACCATGAAGGGGTTGCTTGTCCGTAAGTCGATCTCCGTTGGTGTTTAAACATACGCTCATGGGGAGTTTCGTTTGTTGCGGTACAAGGTAATGACCTGATAGAATCGAAAGTATCATCTAAAACTTTTTCCCACTGTTGGATATCCAATTGTCTTGATTTTATGGCAAACTGTATAGTTTTCCAGGCAATGCCTACGTATTTTTCTGCCTGACCGTTGCCTCTGGGATTAGGCTATACGGTGTCGTTCTGCTCATCGCTACACCAACAGTCGTGAGATATGACTTCAATTCTTGGGACATGAAGGCAGAAACTCGATCTGAATGAACATAGGAAGGAAAACCAAAAGTTGAAAAAAGGATTTTCAGTTTTGAGATAACGGTGGAGGAAGTAACATCCGTGCAGGGAAAAGCAAAAATATATCTGGAATATTCATATACTAAGATGAGAAGGTAACGGTTCCTGGAAGTGGATGGAAGAGGTCCTTTGAAATCCATGTTTATTCGTTCAAATGGATGGATAGATTTGATGACACTTCCCTCGTGTTGGATAAATCTAGGTTTCAGCTCAGCAGAGACTTTACACGCTGATAAAACCTTTTTTATATCCTCCAACGAATAGGGCAAATTCTTTGACTTAAAGAAGTGATTCATTCTCGTCAATCCCGGATGACATAAGGCTTCATGAATGTTATTAAGTCGTAATCCAAAGCACTGGGTAGCCGATCAGATTCTGTATAAAGCATCACCTGCTTCGTTATGTTGTCCGGGTCTGTAGATGATTTCATAGTCAAAATATGAAAGTTCCGATCGCCAACGCAGTATCTTCTCATTATTTACCTTGCCATGACGCCTGCTGTCGAACATGAAGGCCACTGACTTCTGATCGGCGATGAGGCGGAAGTGTATTCCTAGTAAATAATGCCTCCATTTCTTGTCAGCTTGGATAATAGCCTGTGCTTCCTTCTCCACAGATGAATGACTTTGTTCTGACTTGTTGACGGTTTGTGAAAAAAAAGCTACAGGCCACCCATTTTGTAACAGGGTGGATCCAATAGAATGTTCAGAAGCATCAGTCTCCACGGAGAACATAACCTTCTCATCTATAGCTGAGACGAGTGCGTTTTCCACATCTTCTTTCAGAGAAAAAAATATTCCAAAACCGGACATTAATGAGAAAAAAAATTCGCGCGCTTCAACTATGTGAAAGCGAACACACATAAAATCACTAATCTATTCAAAAAGCACGGCATAAAAATAGCATTCACAACGAATAATACGACCAGGAGGCACCTGCAAAATAGTAATCTAAATAAACAAGACCCGTATTCAAAGTCAGGGGTATATTCTATTACATGCCAAGACACTGGTTGTCAAGCTAATTATATTGGACAGAGTGGAAGACGAGTAGATAAACGTTATACTGAACTTAGGAATGCGATAGGATACGGAACACATTCAGCCGTATGCGAAAATATGTGTGACACGGGGCGCAGCTTTACTAAAATGGAGACTGACCTAAAAATAATTCATCACGAATCGAAAGGCAGTGCTTTCGACATAAAGGAAGCAATCGAGATTCACCTAGCCAAACAAAACAATCCCAACAATCTAAATGAACAAACTTTTATGGAGAGTTCACCCCTTTTCATTCTACTAAAAACACACCCTGTCGAAAACAAGACACAACTTAGTGATAGAGCCAAGCTAGATAAAAAGGGGGGAAAATAGCGGTGGTTAGAGGTAAATGCTATTCGGATCAGGTGTACTATGTACTTTTTTCTCTGCAATAAACCTAGGCCGGTATGCGGGCATTATTAAAGGTGCCGGGACGTCTTCAATAGACCATGTACCGCTTAGTTTGAATGGCTTTCTAGACCACGCGTTGCGAAGACAGTTCCACGGTATTTGATAGTTGTAGATCTTCCTGTATTTAATAATATACATTCTTATCTAGATTTGGCAACGTCACACAAATAAACATGGCACTGACCTCAGAAAGGACATGACATAGGAACAAAAGGCGGAGAAAGGGAATTACCAGTTCCGCCCAGTTGACACCCGGGGTAGTCGACCATAACTGAGCCAGAGTGAACACGAAACTGCTTGAAGTTCAAGTTAGGGAGACAGCCCGATAAGTATCAGCCTGTATTATTACAGTATAACCATAGTTGATTTTGTATAACCATATAATTACCCCTAATAGACAAATTCCGGATTTTTATCACCATTGTAGAATTTCACCTAACATTAGATATACTACATTTAGCATGCACCGATAGTTGCATTACCAACACTGCAACTAAATAATTGTATATATTGTGTACGGTATATTTTTCACCTGTATTCTCAAACATAGATGTTATAGCCTAAGTGTAATGGATTTGATGATGATCGCTTGACGATCGAAACTGGTCATCCTAGTGTATTTATTAATCTCATGTAATTTATTTCAGGATTAGGGCATAACCCAGCTCTATTTGGGTACATTCGTGTTGACCGACTGAAAAGCACCAAACATTTGTTCTTTCAGAGTATTGAACGCTTCAACAGTCTTTTCGTTTAATGGAAAGAGACCTCTCGAAAGGTTATATTGTATTTTCTGTCAAAATCTAGGAATGAAGTTTGAAAAATGTGCGAACATGCCCATTGCTCTTCGAAGAGATAGAGTTATCAGATGGAACTGGAAGTTCTCTCAAGGATGTGAGTCGGTCAGGATCTGGATGAATTTCATGCTTGGAGATTAAAAAAGCCAACAGCTTTATTGTACGAGCTGAGAAGACACTCTTCTTATCATTAATTGTCTAGCTATACTTTTCTACGGCTTTTTGGAACTGCGCGTTATGTCGTAATATTTGTACGGTACTCCTCCCTCACTAAATTCCCGTTAAATATTATATCGTGCGATGAATATATTAAAGTCTTAGGAATACGGCCAGTCACCATCGTGAACTTATGGAGCCGTTGATCTGTTGACTTAGTCAAAGTAGCTACGTACAAAGTTAATTTCTGTTGTCTCTTAAGAGCGTATTTAGTCTTTCATTTCCATATTTTATATTTTCATAATGGCTGCCACGCGTTGTGTGTTATACCTTAGGCTAATTTCAGCAAGGTCCCATAAACGGTATTTCTTTGCTGCTAAGTTTCGTTCTAATTGCACAATTACTTTCTGAATGATTCACTATTACGTTCTAATTTTACGCCTAACAGCCAACGTGAAAATTTAATGTCGCTGTTATTTTGCTCTAGGCTTTCGACACACCATTAATTTTCGTTATTGCAGTTTTAAAGAACAGAAAGTATTTTTAAACAATGCAATTTCAGGATGGCTATTACGTGCTATATTCACTGTGATAATTTCATCACTAAAGAAACTGACGCATCTAATATATTACTCGTCATCTACAAAGTTTCGCCCTAATTGTGAAATAACGTCCTGAGTGAATATTTTCACTAATGCAAGTTCGAGTCTTATATGATACTCAAATCTTGGCAAGTTTATTTCAGAGATGTTGATTACAAGGTTCTAATAGTTCACGCAGCCACCATCTTGAAAGTATAGAGAGTCTATACAAGGCTAGACATACGGTCTTACCTTGTCGCTAATTATCTCTCGTGTAGCTGTTAAGTACTGTATTGATAATGATATATTTTATTGTTTTATAATATTCGTGATCATGAAACCTCAACTTTGGAAACAGAGGGTCCTTATCTCTATCGGAATAAGAAGCACAGTAAATGAATTAAGTGATGTATAATAAAGCTTGGCTGATTTGTACAACCGTCATCTTGAAAACGTGTCGCCCGATAACATTGTAGGTTGGAAGCAAAACGCTTCCCACTTCGAAGTATGTTTTTCCAGAATTTAGTTGAGTTGCTTGACTGTAATTACATTTCATTTTTGATATTGGGATTTATGTGATGTTGTTTTAGGTGAAATGACGACGAAAAAATCAGACACTCACGTGCTTTTAACTAATATTACCACGATCTAGAGAGTGGTGCCTAAACTACAAAAAAAAAAAAAAAGAAAGAAAAAAAGGACATAGAGGAAAATTAACTCGACCACGGTGACGCGCTATTTCTTGCCTTGTTGGCATCGGAAGAATGTGGGTGTGAATCCCACCTTGGCCATCCTGAAAATTGTTTTCGAGGTTTCCCATTTCCACCCCCAGGCATATAAACAGCCCACTTTCTCCTAAACGCATAGGTGTAGTTATAACTCTTGTCCTTATAAAGGAGATTGTTGGTTGTAGTAGCTTGAATGTTGTTCTGAAGTTCGGAACAGTGAGGTTATCAGCCCCTGTATTCTTATTTGCAATCGTTACGGTACTTCCTTGTTGTTGTTGCTGTTATTGTTCCTTTTGAAGGGATTGGACATCGTGGTTTAATACAGCCCCGTGTACTTTAGTGTGTGTGTGAAATTTTGTCTGTTAACCTTTGGTAGTGTGATGGCTGAATTAATGAGTTTAATTAAGGCTAGGATAAAGAGAGAGGCAGCCGAGGCCTTCCCGGCATTGTCCTGAAGTAGAAGTGATAAACTACGGAAAACCACTTCCAGGATGGCTGAGGTGGTAATCGTACCCGCCTCTTCTCTGCATTACCTCACGGGGCTGAGTGGTCCCCACTCCAGTCTTCAGGCCAGAAATACATTTCTTGGCAGAGCTGGTAATCAATCGAACACGGACCTCAGGGATACTAGCCACTGCGCCACGAGCAGTTGTTATTGGTAAATCTTGATCATGTGATTTGTCTGATAACCTGTGTTTGTGTGGTGTCTGTAGTAGTTCGCCTGGCTGTATTCATTGTGGTATAGAAATGATTTGATGCCCCGGGACTTGAAGTATGTTACCATTCCGACATTTGCCTAGACGGAGTGTGGGAAGAATCCAGCAAATACCACACTGATGATGGCCGCTGTCAGTGCCAGAGTTCGAACCTTGGATCTCTAAAAAGGTCGTGCATAATTGTCTAGGTTAAGAAACGACGATAATAATAATATTAATAATAATCATGTACCGGTTTATGTCAACCTCTTATTATTTTCCTTTTGACGGGCTTTGGGTTGGGATGTAATGATTTATTTCTTCCTTGTGGAGGGTGATTTTACGGCCAGATGTCCTATTTAATCCAAACCTCATGAGAGGAGTTATTAAGAGATGAAATGAGTGAAGGAGAATGAAACTAGGCAAGGCGTTGGAAGAACGTGACCGTGGCCTATTAATAGGTGCCGTCTTAGCATTTGCTTGAAGTTGAAAATGGGGAAACCACGCCGAACGGTTCGAGCTCACGTCTCTCAACGTCCGCAATAAACTGAGCCACAGCGATAATAATAGTAATAATGACATTTGGCCCGACCTTTCCAAGTCTGAATTTTCAGAAACCTGTCGATGTTTGATTGATTGATTTATTTTATGTCGTAAAGTCTTTAAGTCAATCAACAACAACAGACTATTTACCAAACTGGGGAACAGCATTCAGCGATAGAAGAGAGTGTTGGTATCACAATGTATGTCTACCCCTGATTATTCCCGTTTTCCAACGGGGTCGGGGATGAGATGCGATGAAAGTCTTTGTGGTGATGGTTTTTACGGCCGGATGCCCTTCCTGACGCCAACCTCATGAGAGGAGTTAATGAGAGATGAAATGAATGATGGTGAATGAAACTGGGCAAGGATGTGGAAGGAAGAGGCCGTGGCCTGTCAGAAGGCACCGTCCCAGCATTTGCCTGGTGTTGAAAATGGGAAACCACGGAAAACCATTTCAAGGACGGCCGACTGTGGGGCTCGAACGCACGCGTCTATCGAGTCAGCAGAGAGCTTGGCCCCATAACCTAATGCTGCGCTTTAGCCAGCATAGCCACTACTGTCGGTAGTGTTGGTTTCACAATGGTTCCGTGCATTGAGTTTGACAGCAGTGTTTCTTAGATGACAGCATTCTGTCAGCAGTTACACCCAGTGTAAACAGTACATACTGCTATAGCTCGGTGGATCAGTGGGAGTTTGTTTCCCGGCGATCTCGTAAGAGATCTCTCGTATCACATTTGATGATTACAAGACAAAAGCTGTGTTGAATTTGGAGCGTAGATCGCCCAATAATTATAACTCCCAGATACTATGACAGAGGGAGGATAAATCTTTACGGCGATCTTCTCAGCATTAACTCTAACAGATTAACCAAACAAATCTTTGATGTCTTCCGTAACCGCCAAACAAAACCCACATGGTTTCAAGAAACTGAAAATGACATAGTAGACTTTAAAGCAAAATTACAGAATTTTCACTGCTCAATTGACAAGCAAAACTAATTAGCTACTTAAAACGAAAATACATGGTTCGAAGACAGATCTGGGCAAGTCCAAGCCCATCATCTCGGAAGAAGAGAGGAAAAGGTCAGAAAGAATGAAGAGATACCGGGCACAAAGGAAAGAACAACACACAGAGAAATGATTGATTCAACGTACCCCAAAGAGGATGAAACGAAATAATAATAATTATCTCTACATATCATTCCCCATTTTACGGGATCGGAGACAAGGTGAGGAGAAACATTTCAAGGGGACTGACGGTGGTCTTGCACGATAACGCGCGTATCCGTTCAGATCAATAATGGCAGTAATATTTCTAATAGTAATATAATATTGTTATTTTGAACAGTCTAAATAGAAGAAAGTATTTTGTATTCTGAAATGAATTTGAAAACAGTATTTTGTATTTTCAGTAAATTTGTAAGTGTACCGGTATTTTGTACCTAAAATACCTTTTCGTGAGTATTGTTTATTTTGTATAAACATACAAAAGGTACATATTGGGAGGACCGGTATTTTCCCCAAATCTGTGAAGCCTAAACTAGAGTGCATTTGTAATTGAGGTAGGATTAGGGCGGGAAGCGGCCATGGCATTCGGTAGGGTACTATCCCAGCATTCGCATTGAGTAGGAGTGGGAAACCACTTCCAGGATGGCAGAGTTCTGCCTCACGATCCCTCAGACCAGAAATAAATGGCTTGTGGCTGAGCCAGGAATCGATCCCGGGCCTTTGCAGTCAGCCAAAAAGCTAGCCACTACGCTAGGTTACTTTCTAGTTTGATGATCAATTTACCGGTCCGGTACGGTGTCTTTTTTTCTGGGTACCAGTTTGGCTGGGCATCTTATATTCAATACTCCATAACGCTGTTCCCTAAGGGGAATAAAGAAAAGGACTAGGTAATTGGGGCAAAGGGTTTAAGTGCCAGTTTTCGGGAAAGAAGATGCCAATTAAGTTTAAGTTTTTGATGGAATATGCATTTATTTCATTCAGTTTTGTAATATGTCACCGGTGAATAAGAATAGCCTATATAATAACACTAATAATCTGATTTGTGTTAGAACAACATCCCTAGTCTCACAGTTTTGCTTACACCGTGCCTAGGCTATTTATCATCAGCAACAACAGCGCCCCGAAGTGTTTATGGTTGCTAGCAATATCGTCACCGAGTTAGTGTCTACCATATACGGTCCCTCGCAGTAAAATATTAAGATATGAGCAGGGAGGGAAGTGAGGCGGTATACGCCGGTATTGAATACCGGCTCTGCTTTCAAAGGCCCAATGGCATACCGTCACTGCTTTCAATGTCAAAGAGCACACCGCCACTGAAAACCAATGGATCTTAAATTTGTTTGCGCCGTAGGAATTAATATAGCCTAATTACCTTACATGATCATTCATCCACTGGCACCAAGCTACCTTCAGCGATAAGCACTCGCCTGTTAAACATCGCCAGTACAGAACCAACACCACCTAGAGAGAAAGCCTTGCGATATGAAGTTGACAAGCGAGTTACGTCACGGAAGACCGGCCGTGGACATTGAGACATAACATTCTAGTTTGCAGGTTATGGTGTGTTTTCCGCGTGTTGTGTGTCGTGTTTACAGTCCCAGTTACTGATTTGCTCAGATTTCCTACCCAGTTATACTTAATGGTTATCAGTGCAGTGTAAAGTTATGCCTAATAAGTGCAGCGTTCCAAATTGTAAAGGCAATTACGCCAATGGACCGAATGTAAACGTTTTCTCTTTTCCTAATGATGAAGGTGAAAAGTCGAAATGGATACGAGCCATTCACCGCAAGGATTTTATTCCTACGAAATATTCCATGGTACGTGTTAAATCAATATTTATGCTCCAATTCTCACAAGTTTAGTGTAATGGGAGGAAGGAACTTTGTAACCAAGTCTCCTTTCTTGTAGGTCTGTGGTATCCATTTCAAGCCACATGAAATTCAATGGACCACTAGTATGTATGATGAAAAGAATGGAAAGCTAGTTACTGCTCCGTTGTATAAACCGAGACTGATTAAAGGTTAGTAAGCAAATAGTCCTACCCCTAAATTTTAGCATAGGCTAGCTCTTCTGTTCACGAAAATTCATTTAGATGTAGAAGTCTGAATTTTCTAACCTAAATTATGTGCTACAGGCTAATGTTGTAGGTTAGGTTTATTTGTTTTATGGGGCTATCAATTTCAAGTGGGAGGTATAAGTGGGTGTTAATATGGATAGTATTCACATTTATATTGGGGTTTAAATTGCAAGCTAACTGCATGACGTTAGAGACCGATAACCTGTAGCAGGCCCTGATTAATCTATTTTTTTCTATTGCAGTAATCTAATTCATTAGGCTACATTTCTTATTGGGGTGGGGGAAGAGGTGTGTGTGAATCAGGTTGGAGATTGAATAAATTTAGAATAAATAGAGTAATTAATGTAATGCAAGGTGTTAAAATGATTGTATCGTAAGTTAATGTTCGAATTAAATTCCTAGGAGCAGTCCCGTCTCAGTTCCCCAACTGCCCAGAGTATTTAACTGACACTGCAACTGTCTGCCGAGAAGATCCAGATGATAGGAGGCGTAGGATTGATAATGAAAGTTTATCGAAGGCTCTCGCTGAAAGTATGCAGACATTGGCGGAGAATCTGGAAGCAATTTCATTTAGAAACTTTCAGGAACTGAAGGTGAACCCATATCGTTATTTTTCGTCACTACCTCCCCGTGCCGGGAGTGGGTAATTTGCGCGCCTGCTGCCTTCCATATTTTATTTTAATGAAGGAAAATCCTAGTCCACACTTGCGTTGCTGCATTAAGATAACAGAAGGTTTGAGTGCCTCCTTGTATGTATCGAATACAGAAGTGAAACGTTGTAATAACATGTCTTTACCAAGACAGTTAGGTACAGTGCTAGAAATTGAAGAACTTATAAGGAATGCCCATTCCGTGTATGCTGATCCTGATGCATATGAACATCAAAGTGTTGAGGATACTGTATCTGTTATGGACAGTTTATTTAAGAACTTGGAGAGTAAGTTCTCTGAGAAGAAGGATACATTAGACTTCTTAAAAGAGCAAGTTCACTTGCTAACAAAGCGTAAAGTGAAAAACTATTCCTGGTAATTGCTTGTATTCTCATCGCTGGTTCATTCTATTTCTCCTCACTGTTATAGATTTATAAGAGGTTCAGGAAATGTCACTCTTCCTGCACCCCGTACCTTGAAATTAGTGTGTCCCAAGCTTTTGACGAATCCTGTACAGGAGCAAAGTGATAATTTTCTTTTGTATATGAGAAAGAAATTTTCACTCTTATCAGAAGAAGATCGACTAGTCCTCCTTTCGATGGATGAGGTTCACATTAAACCCCAGTTAGACTACAAAAAGGGTAGGGTTGTAGGTAGTGCTGTAAATAGCGATGAGTGTGCAACAAGTGCTTATGTGTTTATGGTCCACAGCTTGCTTTCTTCATACAAGGATGTTGCTCACATCATGCCCGTTGTGAACATTCGAGGTGAGGCATTATTCAATATGATGAAGAAAGTCATTCTTGGACTGGAAGAAGTCGGATTTGAAGTTCTAGCACTGATTTCAGACAACAGTGCTATTAATAGGAAAGCTGTATCTCTCCTTAGCGATCCACCCGAATTAAATTACATATATAGTCACCCCAAAGATGCACACAGAAAGCTTTTCTTTGCAATTGACACTGTGCACATTCTCAAATATATTAGAAATAACTGGCTGAATGCAAAGCACCAAGAGTTGCATTTTCCAGATTTGACAGAGCATGACAGACTACAAATTGCATCATTTGGTTCACTGAAGGAGTTGCATGTGTTAGAGAAGAACAATCTCCTGAAATATGGATTTACCTTGACTCTGAAATCCCTGTACCCTACCAATTTGGAACGACAGAATGTTCCACTAGCTCTGCAAATTTTTAATAAACCTCTAGCTGTGGCAATAAGGGAGATTGGCCCGAAGAAGAACTTGCCCTCCTGGGACAGTACTGCACAGTTTATTGAGTTGATTTGCAGATGGTGGTACATCATGAACGTTAAGACCCTATGGAAAGGAAAACGCCTTAGGAATCCTCTTCAGGAACCAATAACGACCAACTCTTCTCATATCGAGTGCCTCCAGGAAATCGTGTCATGGCTAGATAGGTGGAAAACAATTGACTCGCCTGGAAAGCTGAGCAAGGAAACACATGCGGCAATTACCCTTTCTATCAAGTGCATGATTGAAATGGCACAATTTTGTCTCTCTGAGAAAGGCCATAGCTTCTTCCTACCAGGCAAAATACAGACAGATAACCTAGAAGCTCGATTTGGAAAATATCGCCAACTGGCAGGGAGCCAGTACAATATTTCCCTGAGGCAAGTGTTTGAGGTGGAGAATAAATTGCGCCTTCAGAGCATCCTGGACCTCAATGCTGCAGTGAGCGAGTATTTTGAAGAAGACAAGTCATGTGACATACGTGCTTTTGATGCTTGTGTTGCTGATGATAGTGATATAGAAGTCCTACAAGATGAGTATTGGCCTCTCTTACACTATATCAGTGGTTATTGCTCATATGTTTTTTTAAAGCGATATGATTGCAATTATTGCAAAGTCTTTCTTTGCGATGTGGCAGGCCAGAGTGATCACGCCAGCCTAATAAATGCCAATAACCGAGGAGGACTATGCTATCCCCATGCAGATGTAGTCAACTGTGCTGCATTTACTTTTGTTGTTATGAGTAAGCTACTCAATAGCTACAAGACAGAATTTTTGCATCACTGCAACCAGCAGAGTGTTTTGGTGAATGTAACACAAAGATGTCTGCCCACTGTACTGTTTATGGGGCACAGCTGCCCAAAGCATGCCAGGGCATTAATTGAAAAGACTGTACAGGGCACTGCCAGTAATATCTTGATTAATAATTTTGTACACAATGTTAACGACAGGTTTTCACCCAAAACTTTGGCTCAGCATAAGAGGAGGACGCTTGTCCAATAACTGTTCATGGCCGTTCAGTAGAAATTAAGAATTTTACAATATTCTTTCATTGTATGTACAGTGTAGTTATCATTGTGCGCCCCGGTAAACACGGCAAGCTAAGCCGGCGTTGACTGGCGCTGATCGCGGGCAAGCGTACAATGTTCAGTCGGTGGTTGGTGCACACTTGAACACTTTTACCAATCATGTTCAATAATATGTACAGTGCTCATAGTCGATGCTGAAAATGCCCTCCCTCTCTTGTAACACACACCTGACATCTTCTGATGAAAGAATGGACAACAATCTCAGCAATTCTGATAGGTTTGTGCCGTGTCTTGTGTGGAGTTTCGCCTAGGACACCAAGCTGGCTCATCAGCTGGCTCTTGGTGTCCCCGTTCTGTAAGAACACAACGTTGTCTGTTAAAATGTTTATTATTTACCGTGCCTGTTTTCTTGAATAGTTTGGCGAGCCTCCTAATTGTACTGGCATTACGCACAGGTCTTCTTGGAAACTTGATTCGACATTTTAATCTTGTTTAAGAACAAGACTTTCTGCTTTTCATATACGAATTATGGATATACACACGTTCGCGCTGTGTCAATTGGTGTCTAGGCATGACCAACAATCACAGTAATCACAATACTCACTAAACGTGCAACACTAACTTCTAAGCTTTGCAGATACACTTCCATATAAATGACAAGACACGTGTGATCTAACGATATGAGTCAGCGGAGCAGAGTATTGCGAGGTCCACTCACTCCGCACCTGACCAGCCAAATGACGCCATAGTTTGCCGCGATTTCCAGGGCGCACCATGATGATGACCCTCTGGTTCAATTAATATTGTGTTACTTGATCCACTTCTTTACATGGCTGATTACTAATCTGTAAGTATAGCAGTGGCGGCTGGTGGATAATTGTTATGGGTGTTGTCCTTTTTCATTAAGGGGGGGGGGATAAAAGGCTGCTTGATATCAAAGAAAACTGTATTCAATTGTGCGGTAAAACGGATATACCTCATTCATCACGAATGCCGCAGTTCAGAGAACATCACATTGCCACTGGATCACCGGATTAAATAGTTAGGCTACATGAAAACCTGCAAGACATGGTATCGGCAGTTGACGGAGCATCTCAGATGTCTCCGTCCGCTCCTCGGCTCCCTTGTTGCAATCAGCAAGCAACGATCAGCCGAGTTAACTATTGGGATAGGACCTACTCGGTCTAGCATCTCTGCCATACCCTTCACTATTGAGTTCTGGTCGGTGCTCGGGCCTGGTAACGAGCACTCCTAAACGGTTGACGCGCTTTGCTTTCTCAGACAGTTCACAGTAACTTACTATAAGATTTCCTGAATTATTAAAGAACAGAATTATGAATTCCTATGCATATAAAAGTAAACGTACAGCTTTTATTACTAAAAATATTATTACGGTATTAATTGTTTTTATTGAATTAATCTGGTCGTTGCGTATCACTGCAACCTTATTACCGGCCGCCACTGAAGTATAGGATGAACAATGAATTGGCATTTTCAATAGGTGACCATTTCTTGAAATTATTGAGGCATGTAGCACGCCGGCCTCTCACCGCTGGTTCCGTGGTTCAAATCCCGGTCACTCCATGTGAGATCTGTGCTGGACAAAACGGAGGCAGACAGGTTTTTCTCCGGGTACTCCGGTTTTCCCTGTCAAAATTTCATTCCAGCAACACTCTCCACTATCATTTCATTTCATCTGTCATTCATTTAATCATTGCCCCAGAGGAGTGCGTCAGGCCTCGGCAGCCGGCACAGTTCCTATCCTCGCCGCTAGATAGGGGCTCCATTCATTCCATTCCTGACCCGGTCGGAGACTGGAAGCAGGCTGTGGATTTTCATTTCATGTAGTCTTAGCATACCAAACGTTGAACTGATTGCAAGAAGTTGTCCTATAGTGGAGATGTCAGTTTAAAATGCAACTAATAACCTCTGTGTACAGTCACATTAAACGTCCAGTCCAGAAAGTGGTTAATAGCTCTACAACCAGCAGAGTGTTTTGGAGAAAGTTGGTTGTAAAGCGAAGGTTAGAATGGAGAGGGTAAGTGTACGCTTTAAATGGGATATTTCATGCAATTTTAACATACAATTTCTAAGAGGGCTTTTGTTTCAATTTCACAGATAAAATGGAACACAATCTGAAGAATGTTTCACTGGAACAAATTTTTATTTGTTCAGATTTTTAACAATGGACTGAATGAAGTCTTGCAAGTTTCTTTACATCTAGTTTCATTGGATGAATGTTAATGTAGGCCTATTTTAAAAGTTTTAATCTAATGTAACATATGTGCTAGAGAGTATTTTTAGGAAATGTTCGCATAAGGACTGTTGAAGGTGCAAATGCCTAAAAATGTATCCACCCTGTAAATAATATAATATTAATTCTAAATGAAAGTAGAATGCGGCTTATACACTTGCATCAACATTGAAATTAGGAAACCTGGTCAATACTGCACCTCATATAAGATATGTGCTAAAGTACATAAATATGTGTTTATATTTATTGCTCTTTTTATTAACGGTTGCTATGTTCCGACAGAGCTTGCATCTCGTTGAACTGTCAACAAGGCATACTCTAGCAGCACACACTGTTGATTTAAAAAAACATTCATCGGGACGTGCTATGCTGTAACCATTGTCAAAAACCATTGATCTGGATGCGTTAGGCAGTAACAATTGTCAAAAAACATTGGATTAGACAAAACGAAGGTTAGAATGGTCGGGTGAAGGTGTGACCTTGGCCGCGCGCAGCTAGTGGGACACGGTTGACACAAAACGCTCGGTGCGTTAGGCTGTAAAAATTTTCAAAACCACAGTTGTGCGAAAAAAACACAAATATTTACTACAGTTGATCATAGAATCGCCGATTCAAATTACAGATCGTTATGAGGCAATTTCCACAATCCATGGTGAATAAACGATTCAATTCGGTACACGATGTAATGAACTAATTGGTGCGCACTAGCGGCTGAACTGTCATCATACTGTTTTGATGACTATTGATTTGAACAATAGCGCTGACAGCTGTAATTTTGGCTATATAAGTCGTGATCCTATTTGGGATGGCTGGGTGGGTCACAGACAGCGGAGGAGGAAATATCTATTAAAACATCGCTCCTTGATTTATTTCTCATCGTTTCAAATGGTATTTTGGCTAATTCATGTATTGTACAGAATTTTATCGCGCGTTCTATCTTCATTCATCGCTACCGTTTATTTCAATTTGAATTGTCACTACTGAACGTCATATATGTGCTAAAGTTCGTAAATATGTGTTTTTATTTATTGCTATTTTAAAAACGGATGCCATGTTTCTACAGCGCTTGCATCTCGTTCAACTGTCATCACGGCTCACTCTAGCTGCACGCACCGGGGCGCACACATTGTTCCCAACATGTGAGATACAAAATCACTGTTGATCAAAGAAATCATCGGGATGCATTAAGCTGTAACCATTGTCAAAACTCATTGATCTGGTCGCGTTAGGCTGTAACCATTGCCAAAATACATTGGATTGAACAAATCGAAGGTTAGAATGGTCGTGTGCAGGTGCGACTTTGGCTGTACGCAGCTAGCGGGGCACGGTTGACACAAAACCATTGATCTGGACACGTTAGGATGTAACCATTGTCAAAAACCATTGGATACCACAAAACGAAGGTTAGAATGGTCTGTGTAGGAGTGGCTTTGGCCGAGCGCAGCCAGCGGGTCGCGGTTGACACAAAACCATTGATCTGGACGCGTCAAAAACCATTGGATTGGACAAATCGAAGGGTGTTGGTGCAGCATAGTACCGTAAGGGCGAGGTTGGCAATACCGGTTTGATGATGATTGATGTGGACAATGGTGGCCACAGCTGGAATTCTGCCTACATAAGTCGTGATCCTATTTGGGATGACTGGGTGGGTCACAGACAGCGGAGGAGGAAATATCTATTAAAACATCGCTCCTTGATTTATTTCTCATCGTTTCAAAAGGTATTTTGGCTAATTCATGTATTGTACAGAATTTTATCGCACGTTCTATCTTCATTCATCGCTACCGTTGATTTCAATTTGAATTGTCACTACTGAACGTCAAATATGTGCTAAAGTTCATAAATATGTTTTTATTTATTGCTATTTTAAAAACGGCTGCCATGTTTCTACAGCACTTGCATCTCGTTCAACTGTCATCACGGCTCACTCTAGCTGCACGCACCGGGGTGCGCACATTGTTCCCAACATGTGAGATACAAAATCACTGTTGATCAAAGAAATCATCGGGATGCATTACGCTGTAACCATTGTCAAAACTCATTGATCTGGACGCGTTAGGCTGTAACCATTGCCAAAAAACATTGGATTGGACAAAACGAAGGTTAGAATGGTCGTGTGCAGGTGCGACTTTGGCTGCGCGCAGCTGGCGGGGCACGGTTGACACTAAACGATTGATCTGGACACGTTAGGATGTAACCAGTGTCAAAAACCATTGGATACCACAAAATGAAGGTTAGAATGGTCGGTGTAGGAGCGGCTTTGGCCGAGCGCAGCCAGCGGGGCACGGTTGACAAAACCATTGATCTGGACGCGTCAAAAACCATTGTATTGGACAAATCGAAGGGTGTTGGTGCAGCATAGTACCGTAAGGGCGAGGTTGGCAATACCGGTTTGATGATGATTGATGTGGACAATGGTGGCCACAGCTGGAATTCTGCCTACATAAGTCGTGATCCTATTTGGGATGGCTGGGTGAGTCACAGACAGCGGAGGAGGAAACATCTATTAAAACATCATTCCCTGATTTATTTCTCATCGTTTGATGAGGTATTTTGGCTAATTCATGTACTATAGAGAATGTTATTGCTCGTTCTACTTTCATTCAGTGCTACCAATATAATAGGGAATACAACAATTTTGTATTGAAAAGTGGAAAGGATCTTTTGAAAAGGCTATATTTATTTAACTAGTGAAGGATAGATATGGTCATCTCTTAGTTTTTTTTTACAAAACAGCACAGTTTGTGTAACATAGAAAATATGAGAACAACATGTTTTTGCAGATGACTCACTGTATTCTGTTGAGAACAAAGTGCTAAGATCACTGGTAATTAGCATGTTTTATGTATTGTCGGATAAGCTTATGCCATGCCTGATATTGTAAATATTGCCATATGAAAACTGTTACTGTAGGATTACTCTATATCAAGTGTTTGTTTGTAAATTATTACATTATAATGCCCTTTTATGAATCAACAACAAGTTTCCTCTTTGGTAAATGTTCTCATGTGTCATGACTGCTGATTTGTTCCATTTCAGTAGGTAACCTTTTCTGTCATAGGCATTCCATTGCTAGCCTGTTTTCTTATCACGGATGAAAACTTTCTGTGGCTACTTGTTTTTTTTTGTGAGTGGGTTAGGACATCACTGTCATCAGCCATGTGTACTTGGATATGGATATTTATTTAACTAGTGAAGGATAGGTATGGTCATCTTTTAGTTATTATTATTTTTTACAAAACAGCACAGTTTGTGTAACATAGAAAATATGAGAACAACATGTTTTTGCAGATGACTCACTGTATTCTGTTGAGAACAAAGTGCTAAGATCACTGGTAATTAGCATGTTTTATGTATTGTCGGGTAAGCTATGCCCCTATATGAATCATCAACAACAAAAAGTTTCCTCTTTTGTAAATGTTCTCATGTCTCATGAATGCTGCTCTGTTCCATTTCAGTAGGTAACCTTTTCTGTCATAGGCATGCCATTACTACCTGTTTTCATATCATGCATGAAAACTTTATGTGGCTAGTTGTTGTTGTTTTGTAAGTGGGTTATGACATCATTGTCATCAGCCATGTGTACTTGGATATGGGTAGAATTTGTTTGTATGTATGTATTGTGATGCTAGAATTGGGAAGGTTAGGTACGGTATTGTAGTTTTAAGGGGAGGAACTACGAGGTCATCTGCCCTTGGAAAGGAGGTGACCATGGTCTTCTGCTAGGAACAATCTCAGCATTTACCTGGAGGAGAAAGGAGAAATCGAACCCACTTCTTCTCAGTTCAGTTTTAACTCATGAGGCTGAGTGAATTTCGTTTCACAATCAAATCAGAATTGTATTTTTAGGGGCAGATGACCTCGTAATTGCGCCCCTTAAAACAACAATATCAACAATAACTAACTAGAATTATATTTCTCGGCAGAGATGGAAATCAAACCTAGACCTTTGGACTGATATGATTGACTATACTGTAGATATTAATTTCTGTTTTAACTGTTACAGATTAATTGGTTATTTGTTGTTGTGTCTTTTCTTCTCGTTGTGTAGTCGACATCTCACGTTAAAATGGGGTGAATATTTGTCAAGTTTTTTTATTGAATTCTTCTATATATCGCATTTATTGAGACATCAGTGTTTACGGTCAAGTTCACACTCGCAAGGTTCGAAATGCATACTTATCGATTATGATCGAAAACGTCGATTTATTAGCTAGAGTAATGTATCGATCGCATCAACTTCTGACCATATGTTTAATTTATGGTTACGTTGTTTATTTATTCGTGTCTGTAGAACGTAATTTGATACATAAACACTCAGTCGCGTTTCCTCACAGGTTGTTCATAGCAGCAGTGCTGGGTAGCGCGCTCGCTGACGGCCGGAAGGCTATGACGTCATAAATCGTATCGCAAGGCTTTCTCTCTAGGTGGTGTTGACAGAACCGTGCGTTACTTTTAAAAGCGAACCCGTAAAGCGCTTCAGCATCGCTGCAGTTAACTAGAGTGGAAAAAAAGAACGGCCATGTCCGTCCATGCAGCAAAACTCATAAAACGAGATCTTATACGGATGCTAATTATATGTCAGTAACAAACAAACAAAAATTAATTTAGCTCCCCACTTCACTCATTTAATTTTATTTATCTATATAAGTTAGCCTAAATAATAATTCACACATATATTCTTTAAGTAAAAATTAAATTTGTTACTTAAGCATGATGCAATTCTGAGTGAATAGAACAATTTCCTACATATCCCGTTACGTTGTAAGGGAGGGGTATGCTTTTTTGATGTTGAGATATGACAGGGAATATATCCTTAGATAGCATACCGCCTCTGGTTTTTCCCACTCCCTTCACTGGATCTGAGAGTTCCATGTACGGATATTAGAAGTACTCGTTACAGACGTGACTAAATTTCATTATGACGATTCTTACAACCAGAGTTCTACTTGGACAGGTTTATACGTGTAAAGAGAAACTTCTTTATGACGACAATTATACTAGTTACCCCGTGATAGTATTTATAAGTTGGTACTGATAAATACATCTTCGAATCCCTTCCGTTTACTGTTGGTTCTGAGGGAGATATGTTGTGTTTGTTTTGAAGTGGGTTTCATTTAACGCGAGGCGAAAGTATTGTCTTGTATTTTCTGAAACTCATTGTATCCAGTTACTGCCAATTTCTTAGTGGGCTTACTCGTGGTGTGACTTGAGTTTACCTTTACGTTGATAGGTTTGTAGTGTAAATCTCAGCCCCGTCATATTGTGCTCATATTTGTGTAAAACCAATTTTTAGGACGCTTCATTTCTGTGGCTGGCACCAGTAAATTCCTCATTCTATCGCAATGATAGATCTCAATATTTTACTCGATATTATTCCCTAACTAAGTTAATATCGAGTCGAGCGCTAACCTCTTCTACTCACTGTGCACCTGGAGGGTTATATTCTCATTACTGTAGTCTTATTTGAATTCTAAGTTCCCGAAATTACCTAATTTGATAATGATTTGGCGTACTGGTATAAGTATGGTTTCTTATAATCCTTAAGCGTACATTGTGTGTTCTAGTTTGCTGTACATTATGGAGCAACAACAACAACCACTCATTAAGAGTGAGCCAGAATGGCTGTCTCAAACTGATGAATTGCCTAATATTGTAAGTTGTATTTATTATGTATATCGTGTAACATAGCAATCTTAGTGAAGCTCATGACAAGCAAGGTTTAGTGACTTAATACTTGCTACCAAATAGTAGGCTAACCAGGATGTTCAATATTTTATTGTTACACGTAACTTAGTACAATTATTCTGTCTGCATGTTTTACGTTGGCTCATACTTCTATAATACTTTCTAGGAATCAATTGACCTGTTACCATCTTATAATCTGAAGGATGAAGCTGGTGATAATTATGAAGATAAAAGCTTGGCAGTGAAATCGGAACTTGAAATACAGGTGATCATAGGTTCTATATTTCCTCTCATTTAAATATTTCTTATTTTAGCAGTGAGCAGTTGCTGATGTTATTGTAATCATAATGCGAGTTCCTGGGATCTATTGTACGTGAAGTCCACACCACACGCTGTACTAACAGTAGCTAATTTATTTGTAATGCAGGTTCACTCTTCTGGCATATTTGTCGTAGGTTGAAACATAGCTTTAGTGATAACCTTTCTCATCAAAACACATAAGTTAGTGTATGTATGTAAAGCCTTATTAACAAAATAGCTGCAGTGATGAAGTATCTCGACATCACGAGGGACACTGAATGTGTACCTGGCAAACTTATGGGAAAATGTCTGGGAATAAAGGGTTTTGTGTTGGTGCATGGCATTTAGACTAAGGCTTGGAAATGAGATGTTTATCGTTTTCCAGATTTTCGTATTGTCGCCTATATTTATAAAATATGTATCCCCATCTTTATTTGACCTATATAGGTCTGGAAAAGATCTTTATACATCCAAATTTTGGCATTCTAGCTGATAATTATAAAATATGTATCCCCATCTTTACTTGACCTATATAGGTCTGGTAAGGATCCCGATACACATCCAAATTTTGTCATTCTAGCTGATATTTGTAAAATATGTATCCCATCTTTACTTCATCTATATACGATGTGTGGTAATGATGGCGATTGAGATCGGAATTTTGGCATTTTGGCTTACGTTGATGAAATACTAGCTATTGTACCCGGCGTTGCCCGGGAGGTGTCTATGTTATAGACAGATACATGCCGATATATTAATTTTGCCCCTAAGTGAGTTTAGAACACAGTTCTCCTCAACTCTGACGTTAGTCAAGTGCAATATTTCCTCACTGTAAACCTAGTCGAAAAGTACTGTGGAATGCAATATCGTTGCAGAGCATGCAACAATAGGAAAATGGGATAATACATAATAATAAATACTGCCCTTTAATCCCCTAAGGGCAGTGGCCTCCTGCCTAGGCAGGGAGTTTGCTCCATTACACTCATTAGGTGAGCAGTCCTTTAATCCCCTAAGGGCAGTGGCCTCCTGCCTAGGCAGGGAGTTTGCTCCATTACACTCATTAGGTGAGCAGCCCTTTAATCCCATAAGGGCTGTGGCCTCCTGCCTAGGCAGGGAGTTTGCTCCATTACACTCATTAGGTGAGCAGCACTTTAATCCCCTAAGGGCAGTGGCCTCCTGCTTAGGCAGGGATTTTGCTCCATTACACTCATTAGGTGAGCAGCCCTTTAATCCCCTAAGGGCAGTGGCCTCCTGCCTAGGCAGGGAGTTTGCTCCATTACACTCATTAGGTGAGCAGCTCTTTAATCCCCTAAGGGCAGTGGCCTCCTGCCTAGGCAGGGATTTTGCTCCATTACACTCATTAGGTGAGCAGCCCTTTAATCCCCTAAGGGCAGTGGCCTCCTGCCTAGGCAGGGAGTTTGCTCCATTACACTCATTAGGTGAGCAGCTCTTTAATCCCCCAAGGGCAGTGGCCTCCTGCCTAGGCAGGGATTTTGCTCCATTTCACTCATTAGGTGAGCAGCCCTCAACAGTAGTGAGGCACCTACAGTCCAGCCGCCGAGAGTCCGGCCCTGACGTTTGGAGATGATGGGGGAAGAGGGGGTAGAAAGAACAATGTAGAACAATATAGCCAACCTACGGCAGTGAGAAGCTGTTAATAGGTCCTTGAAACTTGCTATCATTGCAATTCTTCTCTAACGTCTTAACTATGTAACATGGAAATCGCACACCCCGATTCCAATTATATGCATCATATTGTTATTCTGACGGCTTGCGGTTACAAAACCTAAGTTCTTCGATCGCAGTGGAATTCTACCTGTGTAAGCGAAGCTGGTAGACTCTCTTACTACTGTGAAGAATGTTGTCACCTAGCACCAATCAGTGGTTTTCCTGGTAAACGGGTCTCTAAATTTAGCTCGTTGTTGCCAAAGCTCTGTTCTGTAGTCCAGTCCAGTTGCTCCTTGGTTAGTGCAGTGTAGGTCACGTTAGTTTGATTATGTTATTGTCTTCCGTGTGCAGAATTCCGGTTAACTGTGTGTATGACTATTTACTTTACTAATATGGCCAGCGGTTCATCAGAATCGAAGAAGAAAATATGTGCTTATACAAGCCAAAGCCGTGAATTCATTTATAGGCTGCGTGAATACTTTGAGAGGGAGCGAGACAATGGAGGGCCCCTTCTTCCTGTTACGAAAGTGATTGATAAGGATCTGTGATGCTTTGAAGGAGGGGAAAACAACCGTGAAAAGCGTGACTAAAGAAAAATGTCCAGTTTAACATGATACACCGTCTGTAGTGCTGCACACTCCTGGTAAGCAAAGACCGCGAGCTAGCCCGAAAACATCACCCGATTCATTTGACGCGATTAGGCAGCATATTTTTCGGTATTATATGAGGAAAGAATTTCCCACTCGTGAGAAGCTTCTCGTTTATTTGAAAGAGGCTGGTTTATTCGAAGGGGGGAAACAAGCTTGAGAAAAGTCCTAAAACAACTTGGATTTAGGCATAAACATTTTCAGGGATGAAAGCTGTGATGGAAAGAAGCGAGATTGTTTCATGGCGTGGCAGATTTTTAAGGGAAATTCTTCAGATTAATCCCGAAAAAGTGATATGGTTAGACGAAACTTGGGTCAATGCTGGACATACAAAATCAAAGACATGGACAGACGACACGCAGTAGAGACAATGGGAGTACCAATTGGGAAGGGAAATAGACTGAATTTGCTTCATGCAGGTAGTGTGAACGGATTTTTTCCAGGGACAATGACTAGTTTTTAGATCTAAGAGCACCCCTGATTATCACGAATAAATGAATGGGATCACTTTCAAGACTTGGTTTCAAGGTGCTCTTTTACCTAATATCAGTGCTAATTCTGTCATTGTTATGGACAACGCGCCTTACTACTCTGTGCAGTTAAACAAAGCACCCACAGCGAACGATAGAAAACACGTTATTTTGCAATGGCTAGTAGCGAATAATGTTCCAGGGATAACTGCTGACATGCCGAAAGCCGAATTGATGCAGAATGTGCAACTCTACAAACCACGTTTCTGCACTTACGAAATAGAATCAAAAGCCACTGCTACCACCTTACCACTGCCACTTTAATGCCATTGAATTAATTTGGGCCCAAGTAAAAGGGTTTGTAGGAGAAAATAACACGACTTTTCGTCTCACCGATGTCGAAAAATTAGTGCGCAAAGGGATCGAACAGGTGTCGGTGGAGAAGAGGGAAAGTGTTGTAAATCATAGCTGGAATCTTTTGCAACAAGCCAGGGAAGCCGACGGTATAGTGGAATTGCGTGTGGAACAGTTAGTTATTTCGTTGAATGAAGATGACAGCAGTGCCGTCAGTGATGAGCATGAAGAAAGTGATATTTACAAGGACTGTGGCCTGTCTCCACTTTATTAACAAAATGTAAGTTATGCAATTTCTTTATTTTATTATATATGTATATTTACTATTGAGGTTACCACAACTATCTCCCTGTTTTAATATGACGTGGTAATATATAGACTTGTATGAATGAGTCTACAGTAACGAAGGATCTCATTTAAAATCATGTGAAATATTTTGTGTTGTCCGCGTCTTTTATATTTCGCGGTACTGAACTGGCAACGCTGTGTCCCTCCCTCACGAGATACGTCAGGGCCGGACACTCGGCAGCTGTACTGTAGTGGTGCACTTTTCTGGCATGTTAGCCTCTGTTCTTGAATTGTTCTTATAGCTATTGATATATCTATCCCTTTATGTATATACACAATTCCTCGAGAACTCAGTCTCACAATTAATTTCCTGATAGTGTTTATTTTTGATTTAATGGGGTTATTAGGACGTCTTATAGCAGTGTTTACATAGTCATTACTATTATTAGCCTACTTTCGATATTTGCAAAGAATGAAAGTAGACTTGTGAGATCTACACAGGGCTAAAATAAAATAATGTTCGTGTGTGTGTACTCTGTATCAATTCAAACACGGTGAAACCGAATTGAACGAAATTTGGTACAAAGGTAGCACTAGCCAAGGGCACCTCAATGACATGTTTTATATTGCCACCACCTTTACCAAAACTTAATGGCGGCCACTCAAATGTCAAAAGTTAACATAAAATTACGACCAAACTAATCATCGTATCTTTACTAAATTTTATAAAATCATACTTTCCTATGAGATGCGTCCTGTGCTCCAACTACAAGGTCCTCAGCCGTATTATTTAAAGGTGGTGGCCGTATGTATTTTGCAACCATTATAATCAATAGCTTAAGACCGTCCAAATCCGATTATCGACCAAAGTGTGGTTTAAGCTGTATGAATGACTTAGAAGAACTGAGCCGTCTCTGTCACACGACAGGATGACAGCTGAACTCTTGTGCCTGTCCTATATTTCCGTAGATTAAGTATGTTGCATGCGATATAGCCTACTGATAGAAATAATATAAACGTTGTATGAATTGATTTATAATGAAGATGTACTGCAGTAAAGAAATAATTTGTGTCAAAACATTATTTGCTAACACGTTGTATCTAAGTCAGTTAATAACACTAAGTTGTTAAGGATATGTTTGGCTCTGGGCTAGAACATTAGTCACTCACGCGATTGACTTGGGATCGGAACCTATTAGAGTTACCTTTTTTAAGTTGAATTATTTTACAAGTGATGTGGACGACCTCTTTACACAGAAACTAAATAAAATGCCATAAAGCTCAAAGGAGAGGCTAATGTGTTCACTCGTTTATTAATAGTCACAGCCCCAGCATCGCACATAAATAGAAGACATTAGAGGAAGGAGAATATAAATGCAAGATACACGTTGTCATCATCCACAGTCTTCTCAATGCCTCTGTACGGTGCTGTCCTCTTGTGGGTTATGGGGTAATTGTTCCAAACCTTCCGCTTTGTAAACCTATGGCCTCCTGAAGTTTGGCAATTTAGTAATAGTTCAACTTCTAGTAGTATAATTCATATCCTCGCCGCTAGATGGGGGTTTCATTCATTCCATTCCTGACCCGCTCGGACGACAGGAAAAGGCTGTGGATTTTCATTATTCAACTTCTAGCCGTGACCTTTAAGCACTGCCAGCTGGATCGCCTCCCTCCTGGTTGCTTTAAACTGCCTACCCATTCAACAGTCAGTGACGTACAAGATATATATTAATTCACTGCCAGGTTGCAGCACCAACCTACTGTGATCGCCGCGGATTTGAAAGGGGAAAGTTCCATATAGCGAAGGATTCTTAAGTTTGGAGGCGTAATATCGAGATTAACGTACGTGAATGCATTACAGTAAGTTAGTAGTTTTGATATTCAATCATCATAAAGTATATAATATTGATCTAGACACTTACTGGCTAATTATCAATTTAAAAGAAAACAAAATATACATGATGGTGGAGGTGATTGTTTAGGGGTGAGGACAAACTACTTAAAGTATACCCATTCATTTAGGAGAAAGTATGCTATATGTTATTTCTGAACATCCTGTTTTTCAAATGTAGCAACCACCTTCTTGATAGGAAATCATATTTAAATTATTCAATGATTGGAAGATTAAGTCATCATTGTGTAGTCAAATATACTTATGATCTTCAATCCCGCACAAATTACGAGAATAATAAGAAATGACTTATTCTTGTACATAGCTCAGTGTGTACTATAGCAGCACATTAAGGAACAGTATTGATGCAAAAACAATTTACACGCATATTATCTCATCCACATCAAATTAAAGTAAATTAAGCAGCGTACAATCCCACTATAATGTCAAATATGATGCTTAGATTCTGAACACATTGGACTTCCTTGGCCTAAAAGTATTTCGTAAGATAAGAAATACATTCTCTAAACTCCCTCCTTAGTAATCTCTAAAATTCTATACCGGAATCCAGAGTGTTTAGAACTCATGACAATATAACATTAGGCTATTCAATAACTTTTGTCAGTAAGCACTAAAATGGCTAATATAAGTACATAAACATAGGAAAAAAAATTGTGAACGAATTGAATCGAACTAAATAATATCGACTATTCTTATGGCAAAGAATCATTACTTACTGTTTGGTCCTTATCAGCCTAAAATTATCGCATAATAATATATATATTCGTAGGTCAATTATGTTATTAACATGTTATCAACTAAATTCATAAATTAACATCCGGTTCCATTACAAATTAGCATAATAATATAGGAGGATAATACTATTCATAAACAATGTGCATATCACCCAAAAGTTAAAGTATTTCAGATTTGTAATACAAAAGTCAGTTTGTAGAGGTAAACATTATCAACAATAAAAACATGCAGCATAAAGCCATTATGATTAATAAAACATCAACATAACAGTAGTAGAACACCTTAACGGAGTGTATAAGACTTCAGTTCTACTACAATATATTGCGCGTGATACCTTTTGTCATAAGGTATAGATTCATAATCCCCCGTAACAACAGCGGCATCTAGAGTGTAAAATTAGACCCTAAATGTCACATAGGTTTCGGTGACTAAATCGTATATATATATATAACAACAGGATGTTCGTCTGTTCGTCTTTTATGCGTTCATAAACCATTCATCCGATTGCGATCAAATTTTGGTGAGTTGTTGTATACACTTCCGGGAGGTTTATAGGCACAGTTAGTCCATTTCACACTAGATAGCGCGCGAGTAGTTTAAACAAATGAGTGATGGCATATGCGTTCATATACAATTCATCAGATTGCGATCAAATTTTGGTGAGTTGTAGTGTACACTCCCGATAAATTTATAGGCGTAGTAAATCCAATTTACAATCGATGGCGCGCGAGTAGCTTCAAAAAAGTGGCGTGCGATTCGTTTCAAAAAGTCCCACATGCATTCATATATCATTTATTCCGTTGCGATGAAACTTGGGTGAGATGTTGTGTACACTTCAGGGAAGGTTTCTGGCTTAGTAAATCCAATTTACAATAGGTAGTGCACGAGTAGATTCAAGAAATGAGCGACGACACGCCAAGCGTTTCAACAACTCCCCGTATGCGTTGATATACCATTCGTCCGATAGCGATGAAACTTGGGTGAGATGTTATGTAAGCTCCAAGGAAGGTTTCTATCTCAGTAAATCTATTTTAAAATAGATAGCGCACGAGTACATTCAACAAATGAGCGACGCCCTCCGAAGCGTTTCAACAAAGCCCCGGATGCGTTCATATACCATCCGTCCGATAGCGATGAAACTTGGGTGAGATGTTGTGTACACTTCATGGAAGGTTTCTGGCTTAGTAAATCCACTTTACGATAGGTAGAGCACGAGTAGATACAACAAATGTGCGACAACGCGCGAATAGTTTCAACAAAGTCCCATATGCGTTCATATACCATTCGTCCGATAGCGATGAAACTTTGATGAGTTGTTGTGCACACTCCAGGGATATTTATGGGCGTAGTTAATCCAATTTACAAATGATAGCGCGCGAGTAGTTTAAGCAAATGAATGATGGCGTTTCGTTCATACACAATTCATCCGATTGCGATCTAATTTTGGTGAGTTGTTTGCACACTCCCGGGAACGTTAAAGGCATAGTAAACCCAATTTACAATAGATAGCGCGCGAGTAGCTTCAACAAAATTGCGTGCGATTCGTTTTAAAAATTCCCACATGCGTTCATATACCATTCATCCGATTGCGATGAAACGTTGGCGAATCGTTGAGTACACTACAGGGAAGATTTCAGGCTTAGTAAATCTGTTTTACAATTGGTAGCGCATGAGTAGGTTCAACAAATGAGTGACGGTACGCGAATCGTTTAAACAAAATCCCGTATGCGTTTATATGCCATTCATCCGATTGCGATGAAACTTTGATTTGTTGTTGTGTACACGCCCGGGAATATCGTCAACTTAGTAAATCCATTTTACAATATTGGTAGAGCACGAGTAGATACAACAAATGAGCGACGACGTGCGAATCGTTTCAACAAAGTCCCGTATGCGTTCATATGACATTCATCCGATTGCGGTGAAACCTTGAAGAATTGTTGTTTACAGTCCAGGAAGGGTTTCTGGCTTAGTACACGCACTTTACAATAAGTAGCGCACGAGTAGATTCAACAAATGTGTGACGGAACGCGAATCGATTCAACAAAGTCCCGTATGCGTTCATATACCATTCATCCGACTGCGATGAAACTTTGGTGGATTGGTGAATACACTCCAGGGAAGGTTTCAGGCTTAGTAAATCCACTTTACAATAGGTTGCGTACGAGTAGATTCAACAAATTAGTGACGGCATGCGAATTGTTTAAATAAAATCCCGTGTGCATTCATATACCATTCATCGATTGTGATGAAACTTTGATGAGTTGTTGTGTGCACTTACGTGTAGGTTTCTAACTTAGTAAATCCATTTCACAGTAGGTAGCGAACGAGTTGATTCAACAGCACACGAATCGTATAAATGAAATTCCGTAAGTATTAATATGCCATTCATCCGATTTCAATGAAACTTTGCTGAGTTACTGTGGACGTTCCCACGAATGTTTCCAAATTAGTTAATCCATATTACGGTTGTTCGGATGCAGTTAGCGGAAATGGAAAAAAAAGAATTGTGTATCCAAAAGCACTTCAAGAAACAAAATTACAACGCCAACACTTTATTTGATTGGCGTTGCAACGCATGCCGAGTTCAGCTGGTATAAAATGCAAAAATCATTTAGACGACCACGTGGTTTAGTGGCTAACATTTTGGGTTTTCGCCTTGGAGGTCCGAGTTTGAATCCCGGCTCCGTCAAGAAATTTTAATTTTGGTCTGAGTGTCGGAATTGTGGGCTATACTGTGCCTCCCGAGGCAAAACTTGGTAATTGTTATTCATGGTTTCCCACTTCTGTTGTTGTTTGAGTCCTCAGTCTTTTGACTGGTTTGATGCAGATCTCCATGCCTCCCTGTCCTGAGCTAATCGTTTCATCTCTACTTAGCTACCACACCCTACATCCGAGGCAATCTGTTTAACATATTCTAACCTTGGTCTACCCCTACAGTTCTTGTCCTCAACCCTTCCTTCCATAACTAAGCTTGCTATTCCTGGGTGTCTTAGTACGTGTCCTACCAACCTATCTCTTCTCTTCATTAGCAGTCGCCAGGAACATCTCTCCTCTCCCACTAGTCTCAATACCTCTTCGTTTGTAACTCCATCTACCCATCTGATTTTCATCATTTTCCTGTAACACCGCATTTCAAACGCTTCAATTCTCCTCTTTTCTGCTGCACCAATAGTCCAAGTTTCACTTCCATATAGTGCCACGCTCCAGACAAAGGCCTTCAAAAATGACTTCCTAATACCTAAATCTATATTCGATGTCAACAGATTCCTTTTCTGTAGAAATGCTTTACTTGCCTGAGCTAACCTACTTTTTATATCCACTTTGCTTCGTCCATCACTGGTTATTTTGCTTCCTAAGTAACAGAATTCTCCTAATTCCTTTAGCTCTTCACCTGCCAATTTGATGTCCATAGAGGTTTCTGATTTATATCGGCTGCAATCCAATATGTTTGTTTTTCATTTATTAATTTTCATCATGAATCGTTTCCTCAAGACGGAGCCCATACCATTCAAAAACTCATTCAAATCCACAGGCGTGTCGGCCAAGATGACTATGTCATCGGCAAATCTTAGGGTTGAAATTATTTCTCCTTGAATCTTCACTCCCACTTTACATTTTTCTCCAATTCCCTTCATTGCTTGTTCAATATAATGATTGAAAAGTATGGTTGATAAGTTGCAGCCTTTCCTTACACCTTTCTGAATACCAGCTTCTCTCTCATGTCCTTCAGCTCGAATGACTGCTGTCTGGTTTCTGTATAGATTGTAGATCACCCTCCTATCCCTGTGCTTTATTCCAATCGTTTTCAAAATGTCAAACAATTTAGTCCAATCAACGTTATCAAATGCCTTTTCTGAGTCTACAAATGCCATGAACGTTCTCTTATCGTTCCTTATTCTACCTTCCAAAATCAGCCTAAGACTCAGTACAGCTTCCCTTGTTCCTACATTTCTCCTGAAATCAAACTGGTCTTCACCGAACTCTGTTTCTATCAGGCTTTCTATCCTCTTGTAAATTATTCTAAACAGGATCTTTGAAGCATGAGTAATCAAGCTGATTGTACCGTAATCTTCACATCTGTCAGCTCCTACTTTCTTCGGTATAGGGATGATAACATTCTTCTTGTAATCAGAGGGTTACCTCACCTGTCTCATAAATCCTACACACCAAGTGATATAACCTGATCAGACCTTCATCTCCTATGCAGCGTAGCAAGTCAATCGGTATATCATCTATGCCTGGTGCTTTGTTCCTGCCTAAGTCTTCCAATGCTCTGTCAAATTCTGATCTCAATATTAAATCTCCTTTCGCATCCCACTTCTACTCGAAGCAAATCTCGCTCACGAAAACCAAGATTAAAGGCTGAAGGGAACCGATGCGCTGACCACGTGTCACTCGAATATATGCAGGCCAAATGGCTGGGCAGCGGTCGCTTGGAAGTCCTTGGCCCTTCTTGGGGTGTAGTGCCAGAGGTCATGTATTATACTCAAAGCAAATACCGGGATAGTTCCTAACTGAAGGTCATAGCAATCTCCTTTCCAATCCTCATTTGAATTACAAATACACACATTACTGCAGCCATCGCAGTATCACATATTATCACAAAAATTCCATACTCACTCAAGTGCATAACCTATATGAGCATAATATTGCAAAGCTTCTAAATTAATCAACAACAACAGATTCATTTAAGCTCATTTGATCTTAATACTATGTGTCTTGATGATATCTTCAGCTGTTGTAACGTTACGCCACATGCTGGGTTAGCCAATGTATTTCGTTTTTAATTTCAATTCCCTACAACGACCACTGTTAATAACATTTAAAGAAATAAGTATTCAGATTTTTATGGGGTTCAGATTTATAATGTTAATATTGAGGTTTAGATAGAAAAAGGAGTACCATGGCCTCTTACAGAGATAGATGGAAACTTGGTGGTCATGTATTGAGCTACTGTAGCTATGGAAACGACCAGCCTTGTCATTCTTTCATCAGTTTATTTTCTGACTTTATTTGCCTTTGCTCGAGTGTCAAAAGGCCGAAATCTGATTAATAAGAAAGTCTATCGAAAATTCATGTAGCCGTCGGTTTTTTCTGGGTCGTGAAGTGTTTTTATGCAAAATTTGGTTCAGATTGGTGGACTGGTGTAGATTTGTATACGGAACAAATCCACATACATACAGACTTTCACTTTTTGTATATGATGTATCCCCATCTTTATTTGCCCTGCATATGGTGTCTAGTAAAGATTGCGATGCACAGCGAAATGTTGGTATTTTAGCCTATATTTATAAAATATGTAAGCCCATCTTTACTTGACTTCCATACAGGATGTCTGGTAATGATCCCGATACACATGCAAATTGAGAGTAGCACTTGGATATGACATGTGTACCAGTTATCATATACTAGCAGTAGTGCCCGGCTTCGCCCGGTGGATTTATTTGTTTTATGGCTGATTTTTGATACTACTACAGAAGTGGCACAAAATACTTGAATAACAGAAAAAAAAAAATAACTTATTGAGGTGGTGGTGGAGGTGGTGGGCGTTGTAGTGGGGGTGATAAGTAGTACAGCACGGTATAAGGGACGTAACATTCAGGTCATTTTCCCGTATTGATAATAATGAATTGGGAAACGGCCATTACCTAACTACAGCACTGACACATGTAATTTACAAACGAACTAAAAGAAATGATTTGAAAGAAGGGTAAGTTAAATAAAAGACACTGCCTGGGGCCTATATCTCATTGGCTGTTAGAAATGTAGAGACCAATAGTGTCGCCTATTGTCGCACAGCGCCGTAGGAAAATAATCAGTACACTTAGGAAAACTTTGGCTGTCCCGAGCTCCTGAGGTAGCAATGGTATCATTTATCGCCACATCGCGCTCAACGATAAGGTCCGGAATAAATGAAGGTACATATGAAAGCAGCAACGCTCATTGCAGCTGATAACCTCAATGTACTGCACCAACACCATCGCACATATACAGAAGCATAATATTTTCATGATGATAACTGTTTTAAGGGGCATAAGAAATCTTTTTGCACTGCAATTTATAAGAAGTGCAAGATTTAACTATTTTCGCTATTCTGTACCAGAACACTGGTAGGGACAACGTGATGCAGCCCAAATTGCCAGTCAACAATATACATTAAAATGCTCTTACAGTTACACTACTAAGGACATGAATGGTTCTAGGGCCTTAATACGTGGTATTCAAGTTCATTTTGTCTGTTATTCTAAATATGGGGAATTGAGAGCGTTGTCCAAAATATCAAGTGGACAGTGTTACCAGCAGGGGTTCAAAGTGTATGTAAAATTCAGTGCCGGCCCCGTGTTGATGGGGTATCGCGCCTGCTTCTCACCCAGAGGCCCCGGGTTCGATTCCCGGCTCCGCCAGGTATTTTCAAAACTGACGTGAGGGCTGGAACGCGGTGCACTCAGCCTCGTGAGGACAATTGAGTAGCTGTCTGTTAGTGAGGCAGCGCCCCGATGTCGAAAACCAAGATTAACGGCCGAGGGGACCCGATGCGCTGATCACGCGTCACCCCAATATCTGCAGGCCAAATGGCCGGGCAGCGGTCGCTTAGTAGGCCTAGGCCCTTCTCGGGCTGTAGTGCTAGGGGTTATTATTATTATTATGTAAAATTCTGTGCAATTAGGAGGAACGGTGTAGATTTGTTATAAAAGGCCTAAATGCAGGGAATGGAGTGGTCTTCCCCAAATTTAAAGTGGACAGTGTCAACCGCAGTGTTCCAAAGGGTATGTAAACAAAATGTGGTTCAGATCGGTGAAACGGTGTAGATTTGCGCCAAAGAACCTAAATGCAGGGAATGGAGTGGTCTGTCAGAAATTTCAAGCAGACAGTATTAATAGTCAGGTTCCAAACGGTAAGTATGTAAAATGTTGTTTGAAGTGTTGTATCTCAAGATCTATAAGACATACAGAGCTGGAGTTGCGCTCAAATTGTCGGTAATTTAGTCTTCTTTAAAAGTGTAATGGGTGACTGTCATAGAATGCATATTTTGGAAGTTGTAAGCCAAGAACCGAAAAAAGTCTGAAAATTTTTCGAGGTTGCAAACTTGGTTTTACAGTATTGGTATTTTTATGAGAAATATAAGTTACTCCTTTGTGCCATTTTTATATGATGTGATGAATCCATGCCTAAGTGGTGCGTGAAACATTAGTCTGTGAATCTATTAATAGCCCTCTGATGTCGTAATACCATATATGGACATATCTGCATCTTGTCCCCTTGATTGGCCAGTGATTTATATATGGGAAGGGGTATCGTCCAATCAAATTGTACCACGCAGTTACCTTTGTGTAGCGAGTTTACGTCGTCATTGCTTTGTCTCGGGGCATTTCGTTCTGATAGCCAAGTAGGCTAGATGTTTTCCTATATCCTAGGGGAAGTGTCCGTGTTCAAGGTGAAACCATGGTGAGGTGTCTGTATGTCGTAAACTATAATTGCTTTACTGTAGTTCAGTTTCATATTTCGGTAATTTAAAACTTTTATTCTGCGTGATTTTCATTTCTTTCACGTGTGCTTGCTCTCTCCCGATATTTCTTCTTCCGCCCTTTGTGTGCGTGTAATTGATGGTGAGTTTTTGTTTTGTATGGTAGTATTATTTTCAGTTAGTTTTTATAACGTAGTTTTTGTACTTTAAGGGTTGAAAGTTATGCATATGGGCTGTCTTCGATTTCCTCTGGAGTGCGTGACGGTGGGTTTGCCTACCTTGTAGGCGGCACCATTGAGTCTGTCATTCAGAGTGTATCTTATCGTAGAACAACATGCACGGGATTGCAGATTATTTTTCTTGCTTCCCGTAATGCTTTGTTCTTAATCTTACGAGTTCACAACAGGAGGTCTCACCTTTGCTATTTTGATGGTGACCTAACCTGTGATATTCTTGTATCTGTGTGTGCCAATATTTTGCGCATTACATATTTTCGTCGTCTTTGTGTGCCCTTATCTTCTACGCATACTTTCAACTTTTAAAGTATATTTTTGGTGTTGCCGGTAATTTAACGTAACTTTCCTTTTGTTTAAATTCCTATTTTTCTCGTAACTCACTTGATCTTGCATGTGCCTCCGCGTCTTTCTTTCTCATGCCTCTCCTCCCTCTCTCCCCTCTCCACCCCATTCTGAACCATTGTACCCCCTCCTAGTTCATCCATTATGACACGCTTTGTCTAAATTTTATAACGTATCTTGACTTCGTTGAGTGTAGTCATTTTCTACGTTTTGTCATCTAATTACGACATACTTACATTTATTTATCGTTTCATCTTTCCTTGAACGCGTTACTTTAGCTTATTTTATTTTATTTCCTTTTAATATAATTTAATTTAGTATATTTTCGATTTTATTTCCTATTTATGTTTTCTTGCGGTAACATATTGTGGTTAATTTGTTGGACATCTCTTCTTTTAACATCTGGTACGTTGTACATTGTAGTTATTATTTTAATACATTTTATTTTTTGCCTAAGTATCTCTGCTTTTGCGTCACGCCTTATTTTAGTTTTAGTAACCTTTTGTTTTGTCTGCTTTTTGCTATATTTAGGTTTGTCGGTCTTATTAGCGTACTTGCGACGTTAATACGACCTACACGGCCTCTGACTTAAATTTGTTCATCTTTGGATTTTACTGTATTATTATTTACCTTTCCCCCTTCCTATTGGGATTGCTTTCTGGTTTGCCTTTTAAAATTTGGGCCCAGCGAAAGCCAAACAAAACTGCGATCTCCCCGTTTTTCTTTCTTCTATTTCTCTGTTTTATATTTCTTCGGGAATAGGGGAAGAACTCCAGCTACGTTTCCACTGACGTCTGCTGCATACGTAATTACATGTTTATCACGATTATGTCATCTAATTTGTGTACAGAACCTTGAATTTGTTTGCGACCTAACGCAATTTTTGTGTCCACGGTGACTGGCCTATATGTAGGACAAGTAAAGATGGGGATACATATTTTGTAAATATTAGATATTTGCGGTAATTTCGGTGTGTATCGCGTTTCGAAAGGTTTTTGTAAATGCCCACTTCTGTTTATGTCTCCCCCACTTAAAACTCCTATTCCGCAGGAGTTTCCCGTAAGCTTACTAAAAAAATATCAAGTGTCTTTCGTGTCGTCGATGAGGTCATCAACGCCGCCATTTGGTATTAAGGGAATTTTATACGAAAAAGCTATCGCGATCTGTACTACACCCAGAAAATGATACCCCCTTTCGAATCCTAGACTGGCCCATGAGACTTGTGTCTTCTAGAGCGCGTAGGATTTCTATTGTAAATATAAATTAAGAGAATTAAGAGATCAGAAGTGTCTGGACACTCACATGAGGCTTGGGGCGACCTTCACTGCTTGCCCTGTCAATATGATGTTGGTCCGCCTCCCACCTTGATATCTCCCTCCGCAGGTAGCCATGGCTGTAAATACATTGATGGTCCACTGCTAGCTGTGACTGTCAGTATCTTCATCACAGCTTCCAATGTTGCACACATATATGATAGTTACGGGGTTTTCGTTTGTCTAGGAGGGTTGAACGAAGGAGAAGGAAAGATGTGTCTTGTTTTGGACCTGCACGAAGTCTCCGCGGAAAACTCCCCAGAGATGGACTATGGAGCTGTACCTCAGCATTTTATTAGACCACGGGCAGCATTTTCTTTCAGCTCTTAAGCTATTGTCTATTAAATTATTCTTCTTCAGTTCTCTATTTATTAATATATTGCGTGAACATCATGATAACCACAATGACTCATGTATTATGTATTACAAGTGAATTTATATGAAATGAGACTTCAAGTAGCTGCTACTGTACTTACAAATAAACCTCTTTTTGTTTATCTTTCACGTTAGATTATCAATGCTGCTTGAGTAGGTAATGGTAGGCGGTTCCAGCACAGGGGCTAATGGGCAAGATAGCCGCCGAGCGCAACCAGCCTTATGTTATTCTTATGGAGGGGGCAGTCAGAGCTGGCACATTGGCTAATGGGCAAGATGGCCGCCACGCCCTGAGACCGTGCATGACGTCACAGGAAGAGGTCGGCCGTGTATTTGCTAAATGGAATATTTATTATTATTATTATTATTTTATTATTATTATTATTATTAGGTAATTATTGATTGATCGTGTACAATCAAGACCAGCCTTATATTGTCCACTTTTGGTGTAGTGGTTAGCATTCTTGGCGGCCATTCCTGAGTTTCGAATCCTCCGGCTCTGCCAAGAAATTTAATTTCTGGTCTCAGGAGTGGAACGGGGTACACTCAGCCTTGTGAAGCAAAACTGACAGGAGCTGGCTTTTGATTCATACCGCAGCCATTCTACCTAACCCAACTTCACGTAACCTAACCTAACTTCAAAGTCAGAACAAATATGAGAGCAAAAGTGAGAGCATACATAATAAACTAAGTTATAACCTAACCCAACCTAACCTAACCCAACCTAACCTAACCTAACCTAACCCACAGAAACCTCATTTAAAGATTTGAGATTTTACATTTTAACATTCTACATTTTAACATTTTAGATTTTTTTTTCATTTTACATTTTTTAGATTTTACATTTTACATTTCTAATTTTTTTGTGTATTTTAGATTTTAGTTTTTTAGATTTTACATTTTAAATTTAAGATTTTTTGATTTTAGATTTTTACATTTGAATTTTCCAAAAAAGTAAACTACAAGGTCATACACCTAACCTAACCTAACCTAACCTAACCTTACCCACAGAAACCTCATTTAAAGATTTGAAATTTTACATTTTTAACATTCTACATTTTAAACTTTTAGATTTTAGATTTTTTTTTTTCATTTTACTTTTTTTAGATTTTACATTTTACTTTTTTTGTATTTTAGATTTTAGTTTTTTAGATTTTTCATTTTAAATTTAAGATTTTTTGATTTTAGATTTTCACATTTTACATTTTCCAAAAAAAGTAAACTACAAGGTCACACACCTAACCTAACCTAACCTAACCTAACCTAACCTAACTTCAAAGTCAGAGCAAATATGAGAGCGAATGTGAGAGCACACATAATAAATTAAGTTATAACCTAACCCAACCCACAGAAACCTCATTTAAGATTTTAGATTTTACATTTTAACATTTTTGTTTTTTTTGTAATTTTACTTTTTTTAGTTTTTTACATTTTACATTTCTTGATTTTTTGTATTTTAGATTTTAGTTTTTTAGATTTTACACTTTAAATTTAAGATTTTTTGATTTTAGATTTTGCATTTTACATTTTCCAAAAAGAGTAAACTACAAGGTCACATACCTAACCTCACCAAACCTAACTTAGGCTAATCCAAAGGCTAATGCTCATACACAAAGTATATAAGGGTACATGCAACTATCCTTATGCTAGTCTTATAGACCACTGTACAACATAATCACTACCCCAACCGGGGTATTTTTTTCATTTTGTTGTTTACACATTTATCATTTTCACAATTTACCATTTACAGGTTTTAAAATGTTAGTTTAAAGTTTTTCAATTTCATGATATAGAAACATGGAATTTCCAATTTGTTGTTTACACATTTGTCAATTTACCAAATTCCCATTTACAGTTTTTGAAAAATTTCAGTTTAATGTTTTTCTATTTTGTCAATATGGAAACATGGATTTTCCAATTTGTGTTTTACATGTTCATTTTGCATTAGGAGTGGAGAGAGGTGGGTAGTAATTAAAAATGTACAAGCAGTGTCTATACATTTTTTTATTTTAAATACATGTACACTATTTACACATAATACATTTTTATATTTTTTGTTATAAATTGTACAGTTGTTTTTATTTTGTATTCTATTTTATTTATTTATGATTATGAATACATTTTTTATTTTTTATTTTTGTAGTGCTATTGTTTTATTTCCTAAATTGTTTTGTTTTATGTATTTGCTAGTTGTAGGTAGAAGATTTTGATATTCATAACTTAACTCTTTAGGCATGGTTAATGATTGAGTAATGACCATAGGCATGTGTACCTATACCATTAGCATCAATCACTCTTTTATCATCACCAGGACACAAAGCAATTTTGTTTAGTCTTATAGATGATATGTCATGTTGTTTAGAAGCGATAATGTTCATTGGTATTCTTTTTACATTGTTTTTCATGACACAATCCTTATAATCTTGAAAGCTTATACAATTTTTGACAACACCTCTGTTAATACCTTTAATCTTTTTGATTTCTTTATCATTTATGTCTAAAGCGTACATTTTAGCTCTAAGTCCAACAAATGCTTTTATAATTTGTCCACAAGCCTCGTCTTTAAATTTCCCCAACGTTTTCTTGTTTGATGTAGAGTAACATATGTGATTAGTAGGATAATCTGATGTGTCCAAGTGTTCTAGGAAATCCAACTTGTCTTGATATACATCTGGGGTGTTAACCAAATAAATGAACGAGTCGGTATCCATATACATGAGTTTAAGATTGTTCATTCCATAATAGGGTAGCAGGACATCATAGTGGTGGGAATACATTAGAGTTTTTGAAATATCCAGTATACACATTCCAATATATATAGGCTTATTGAATACAATGTTACGTTTAGCCATGTGGAAAGCAGCTAGGTTAGAACCATAAATTGTTCTATCGATAAATGTAGGCTTTGCTATTAGCTTTTCTGTCTTTTTGCTGTCAGTCACAAGACGTATGTCTATTCTTTTACGGATATTTTCCATTGTTTTTCCAAAAATGGCATTGTTGAATAATTTGTACAGATTTTTCTCAAAATCATTTTTGGCTTGTTTTCGAAGGTTGTTATTAAAATCAACGTATGCCTTTAGCCAAGGTCTTTGTTTAAACTTTAACACACGATGAATTTTTATCAATTTTATTCCATGATCTAAAGCCTGTTTTAATGCCATGTAGTGAACATCATATCGCCTTCGATTTCCAAGATGAGGAATTAGTCTTTTCAGAGACGAATCCTTAGGTTGTGTACACTCTGGTAGGAAGGGTAAATCGTTGTGTAGATCATGAAGGTCAGATGGGTAATCAACATCAACGTCTAGAATGTACCCCACAGGGTCGTCTTTCTTTAGTGTTTCTAGATCAACTGTATCTGGAGAAATCCACTGAAATCCACCATAAGGAAGAGAGTGATACATAGCCCACCCATATTGGTTGTTGGCATCATCATAGGTAATAAATTGTGACGGTTTCTCAGAATCATAGGTTTCCATGTATTTATTGTTAGCTTCAGCATACCGATGAGACACTTGACATATGCCTCCACGTATTCCAGACTCTATTAAAAGAATCTGATCGTAATCCTGTAGCAATTCCAGTTCAATTCCGGTGTAAAGGAGCATTGCCTCGAAACTTAAACCAGGCGAAGTAAAGAAGTGTGCAGCATCCACTCGGTGTGTTTCTAATGTTTTGTTTCTGAACGTTTCAAAGCTGTCTGCAAGTAGGAGTACATCTGAAGTTATGTAAAGGTCACTATATTCCCCTAGAGTTTTAATGTTGAACTGATTCCACACATGTTTAGCATGTTCATAGTCTTCTTCTTGACTTAATTTGTTAAAGAATGCCTCTTTTGGAGGTAAACACGTTTCACTTAACTTTTCCCATGAATCAATGTAATCATAACAAAATACTCCTTTACGAGTCATGAGCGTTGCATTGTCTTTTCCAAAGTACTTGTCTGTTTCAGGATATGATGTTAAGTTGGTAACTAAGTGTTCCAAACTGCTAGGCATTAACCGAAACGTATCCACAAATCGAAGCTTGACATTTCCCACATGTTTGGTGAAGGAAATGTACTTTTCTTTAGAGTTAGGCTTAACATCCACTCTCTCAGTAGTACACCCCAATTGCTTTACAATGAAATGTGCGTCGTAGCCACTCATATTATGTAGAAATACAGGAACTGGGTTACGTGTTTTACATCTCAAATTACAGTTATTATGTGCACTTCCACGGTATTCTCCTGTAATATGACAATGGTCTCGAACTTTCCAGTCCTCTTGGGTGCATGGTTTATGACACAAATAACAGGTTTCAGAACATTGGAACTCTGATTCTTAATGCTCAGTTAAGGCCTTTGGAACATTTAAGCTGTAAAGGCGATCAATTTCATTAGCTATTAAGATCAAACAGTCCATAAACTTTTCTGCAGCGTCAGGACCACGATAAATAACAGGTTGGCTTGGATGGTTTGTCTTTATGTGTTCCACAGCAGGTGAGGGTTTAACGTATATACCAAAGCTCATAGGACCATGACTCTGGTATGGTACTGTATAACTTGCCTCAGGATTGGGTAGAAAAGTTTGATAGGGTAAGAGTATACTTTCGAAATCTGCATAGATAACGTAAGGTATTCTTAGCATTTTTTCCACATTAACGAATTTCACAATTTGGGTTTTAATAGGCATTTCAACCCTAGCAATGTCATGCAGGACACACAAAGCTCTATGTTCTTTCAATTTTTCCATTCCTTGTTGACCACATTGATTATCGAAGTGAGTAAAACACCGTTTACCAGTATACAGTATATCATATGTTCATGGTGTGTAATCTGATGTCTTACTAGTTTATCAAAATCTTTGATTAAAGACGTAGTGGTTCTGGCCGGATGAAGAACTTAGCAGAAGGAGGTCACGATGGTCTTGTAGCTCTTGATCCACAACCTTTAGAGGAAACAGTTTTTCTTCTTCTTCCAGTCCAAATACATTAATGGATATGTTGTTGGCTTTCTCAAATTTGGGAAAGTCAGCTAGTGATGTAGGAATTGATATTACAGAAAAATCATACTTGTTTTCCAGGTACTTGTATTTACTAATGCGTTGCGCATTCATTTTTTAATCAGTTTTGCTAAAATGGCATACATAAAACACTTTTCATCCTTTAAGTTTTGAGGATTAATGCAGGCATTTCTTGCTTTTACAGCTGCTGGTAATGGAATGTATGTGCTACCACGCAAGGTATTATACTTATTTATTTTCAATCGTACTCCTTCCACTGCTAACAAAGCCCAATTACTGCCTTTTAGATCAGATTCTTCCATTCTTGTAGTTAACTTTTTAAATTGTGTTTTCAAGAAACTTCTTAAGTCTGCTTCCAAAAATAGACCTTGATTTCGTGTTTTAAAAGCCCGATCAGTAATTTCGTTGGTGGACATATGAATAAATCTACATTCAGCCACAAGATTAACTTTTATTAACTTGTGCATTGCTAGTTCTTTATGCATAGCTTGTATTATTTGCTGTTTGGACTCTTTAAGATATGAATTTAAATCCTTACACGCATCACAACGTATAAAATATGATTTAAGACGACCTTGAAAAGACGTTTCATATTCAGTAAGTCCATTATTATCAGGAACCATTGAGAACAGGTAATGTTTTGTAGGCTCAGTTTTTTGTCTTTTAGCTGCTGACACAACATTACAACATTCTTCATGACGACGTCCGTTGTAGACATTGTTGAATTTACTACCAAAAGTTTTGCACTCATGAAACTCACCACACAATAATTCATGACGCTTTCTACGATAGTCTCGAAGAAAAGTCTTTCCACACTCTTTACACATATTGCTAGGCATGGTTTCTTCCATCATGGATGTTGATTTCTTTAAACAGCTGCTTACTGCGTATCACAAGGCTGTAGGCTGGTCAGTGAGACGGTCTTTCACGATGTGAACACTGCAAAAGGTAGTAATCAACTGATTGTATTCCTGCTAAGAGACCTCTTATATAACCTAATCAAGACCAACAGCTACTTACCATGTAGTACACGGCTTGAGCCTAGTGGGTGAGACGATCCTTCACAATGTGATCACTGTTAAATGTAGTAGTCAGCTGAAAATATTCTTACACCCTACTGAAGGTTATCAGGTACTTACTGCATATCAAAAGGCTGTACACTCATATGTTAGACACTCTATCTTGCTAAGGACCCCTATATTCCCTAAACAAGGCTATACATGTTAGTTCTAAACACTTAGTGGTTATTTGTATATTAAATTTATATACACATCTTATACGAGCACGTTTTTTCACGCAGTAAAACTTTGTCAAATAGCCACATGCGACACGCAAAGTATGTTTCCGCTATCTAGCGGTGATTATGAGAACTACCTGAACGACAGCATGGTACCTAGCGCTCCATATCATTACTGAACGATCAGTATGCTATCTAGCGGTCGATATCAAAGATTACTCAACTACCAGCATGCTACCTACCGGTCGATATGACAAGCCACTCAACTCACCTAACCTAACCTGACCACAACTGACTTGTCTACTGAACCTATCCTAATCTAATCCTAGCTAACCTCACCTGACGTGACCATAGCTGTTTGTAAGCATCAACAACACACTAATATTCCATGAATTCCAGAGTACTTTTAGATTAATTATCGACTCTCAACTCCATTACACGCCTACTCAAAAACATTATACATTTCAAATTTTACAAAAAAGGAAAATTGGGAAAGTGTGCTATATATTTAAACTAAAAATCATATAAAATCATATGCTAACTCCAACACCTACGTCTATCCCACTTTCAGTCAAAAAATATTATATTCGTTAAATTTTTCCAAAAAATATTCGGAAAGTAGGCTATATTTTGAAAACTAATCATCCTATAAAGTAATATATAGACTCAAACCAATGGCTTTTATATCCTTAATCGTTAGAACAAAACATGGAATTTTTGACATTTTTTCCAAAAATGTTCATTTTAAAACGGGGGCTATATTTTGGAAACTAAGAACTTTACAAAAAAGTTTGTTTAACGTAAATGAGAGGTATTTACCCCCCCACTACCCACAAAACAAGTCCCAGGTCCCTGGGACAAAATCCAAAAAAAGTTCAATTAGGAAAGTTGGCGATATTTTGAAAACTAATCATCCTAAAAAGTCATATATAGACTCAAACCAATGGCTTTTACGTCCTTAATTGGTAGAACAAAACATAACAATTTTTTAAGTTTTCACAAAAAAGTCCAATTTTCAAAATGGTCTGTATTTTGGGAACTAAGAATTTTACAAAAAAGTTTGTTTAACGTAAATGAAAGGTCTTTACCCCCTCTACCCAAAAAAATAAATTTCAGGTCCCTAGGACAAAAAATGTGAAGTAGTGTGTTTGTGAGAGTTCTATATCCTCCACCTCCACACCCTCCACACAAGATGGCGGCCGTAGCTTAACTTAACCTAGCCTAACCTAACAAGATGGCGGCCGTAGCTTAACTTAACCTAGCCTAACCTAACAAGATCGCGGCCGTAGCCTAACCTAACCTATGAGGTGTGATCAAAAGGTTCCAAAAATGTGGCTGCGACATAACCAAACCTAGCCTAACCTAACCTACGAGGTGTGATCAAAACGTTCCAAAATGGAGGCCGTAGCCTAACCTAACCTACGAGGTGTGATCAAAAAATTTTCAAGATGGTGATCATAGCTTAACTGAACCTAGCCTAATCTAACCTAAACCTACGAGGTGTGATCAAAAAGTTCCAAAATGGCTGCCGTAGCTTAACTTAACCTTTGATTCATCCCTGTTGATTGACCCCTTTTGATTGATCTCTGTTGATGTATCCCTTTGGACTGGTCCATGTTGCCAAGCCCCTTTGGACGGGTCTTTTTTGAAGGGAGTCATTTTTTTACGGGTCCCGGAGGACGGGTCCTTGTTGACGGATCCCTGTGGGCGGGTCCCTTTGACATAATTTGGATAAAATGCATTGGCCAGTCCATAGGGATCAGTCCAAAGGTCCCGCCCACAGGGACCCGTCAACAAGGACCCGTCGGGACCCGTAAAAAAAGACTCCCTTCAAAAAGGACCCGTCCAAAGGGGCTAGGCAACAGGGACCAGTCCAAAGGGGTACATAAACAGAGATCAATCAAAAGGGGTCAATCAACATGGATGAATCAAAGGTTAAGTTAAGCTACGGCAGCCATTTTGGAACTTTTTGATCACACCTCGTAGGTTTAGGTTAGGCTAGGTTCGGTTAAGCTATGATCACCATCTTGAAAATTTTTTGATCACACCTGTAGGTTAGGTTAGGCTACGGCCTCAATTTTGGAATGTTTTGTTCACACCTCGTAGGTTAGGTTAGGCTAGGTTTGGTTAAGTCGCAGCCACATTTTTGGAACTTTATGATCACACCTCGTAGGTTAGGTTAGGCTACGGCCGCCATCTTGTTAGGTTAGGCTAGGTTAAGTTAAGCTACAGCCGCCATCTTGTTAGGTTAGGCTAGGTTAAGTTAAGCTTCGGCCGCCATCTTGTGTGGACGGTGTGGAGGTGGAGGATATAGAGCTCTCACAAACACACTACTGCACAGATTTTGTCCTAGGGACCTGAAATTTATTTTTTGGGTAGAGGGGGTAAAGACCTTTCATTTACGTTAAACAAACCTTTTTGTAAAATTCTTAGTTCCCAAAATATAGACAATTTTGATAATTGGACTTTTTTGGAAAAACTGAAAAAATGTTAAGTTTTGTTCTACCAATTAAGGACGTAAAAGCCATTGGTTTGAGTCTATATATGACTTTTTAGGAAGATCAGTTTTCAAAATATCGCCTACTTTCCAAATTGAACTTTTTTGGATTTTGTCCCAGAGACCTGGGACTTGTTTTGTGGGTAGTGGGGGGTAAATACCTGTCATTTACGTTAAACAAACTTTTTTGTAAAGTTCCTAGTTTCCAAAATATAGCCCCCATTTTAAAATGAACATTTTTGGGAAAAATGTCAAAAATTCCATATTTTGTTCTAACGATTAAGGATATAAAAGCCATTGGTTTGAGTCTATTTATTACCTTGTAGGATGATTAGTTTTCAAAATATAACCTACTTTCCAAATATTTTTTGGAAGAATTTAACGAATATAATATTTTTTGACTGAAAGTGGGATAGACGTAGGTGTTGGAGTTAACATATGATTTTATATGATTTTTAGTTTAAACATATAGCATACTTTCCCAATTTCCCTTTTTTGTAAAATTTGAAATGTATAATGTTTTTGAGTAGGCGTGTAATGGAGTTGAGAGTCGATAATTAATCTAAAAGTACTCTGGAATTCATGGAATATTAGTGTGTTGTTGATGCTTACAAACAGGTATGGTCACGTCAGGTGAGGTTAGCTAGGATTAGATTAGGATAGGTTCAGTAGACAAGTCAGTTGTGGTCAGGTTAGGTTAGGTGAGTTGAGTGGCTTGTCATATCGACCGGTAGGTAGCATGCTGGTAGTTGAGTAATCTTTGATATCGACCTCTAGATAGTATGCTGATCGTTCAGTAATGATATGGAGCGCTAGGTACCATACTGTCGTTCAGGTAGTTCTCATAGTCACCACTAGATAGCGGAAACATACTTTGCGTGTCGCATGTGGCTATTTGAGAAAGTTTTACTGCGTGAAAAATCGTGCTCGTATAAGCTGTGTATATATATATATATACACCGCGGACAGGCCAACAAGGACCACGCAAATATCACTTCTTTATAGGTCTAGTTTCCTTCTTTCTCTTCCAGAAGTCTTTCATCCTGGTCGACTGTGCAGCTCTTCTTTCAGCAGTCCATTCTCCTCTGTTGAGATTTTTCTTCTCCCCGACAAGAATTTTGAGACCAAAAATTTTTTTTCTGTACTCTATTCGATTTAGACAATCTTCTTCAGTAATTTTGAATTTTTGAAGTTCTTCTTTCATTTGTTTTACATAGCCTCCTTGTCCTTTATAGTTCCAGATTTTATCAAAAATTTGTTTGTTTAACCTTGAGCAATCCATGCGGACCATATGTCCGTAGAACTGAAGTCGCCGTTTTCTGATCATCACTTCAAGGTTGTCGATTTTACTATAAATTTCTGCATTCGATCTCAGTCTATAACCTTCCTGTGTTTTCCTAGGACCATAAATCCTTCTTAAAATTCTTCTTTCTATCTTGAGCAAATTCTCCATTCCGGTTATATTTGTAGTTTCCATGCCGTACAAGATGACTGGTCTAACAACAGTATTAAAATGTCGTAATTTTGCATTGATAGACAGGTTCTTTTTATTGTATATATTTTTTGTACAAAAATTTAATCTTTCCAATTTCCCTTTTTTGTTCTCGATTGCCAATTTATCCGTCCCATTGCTACTAATTATTTCTCTAAGATATTTAAATCGGTCAGTGACCCTGGTGCTCCCATAATTTGTTTTTATCATTTTCTTAGTGTATTTCTGATCACTTGTCATCATCTCTGTTTTTACCAACGAAATCTGTAAGCCCGCTTTTTCCGCCGTTTCTTTTAACTGATCAATTTGGTTAATAGCTTCTTGTTCTGATTCAGCAAACAACGCTACGTCGTCAGCAAATGCTAAACCTTTGACTCTGAGGTTCTTATTCTTTGTACCAATTTTAGCACTTGAATCGTTCTTCTCCCAAAACGTCCTCATGACTTTATCCAAGACCAAATTGAAAAGCAGTGGTGATAGACTGTCCCCTTGTCTTAGCCCAGTTTTTACCTCGAAGGGCTCGCTAACTTCATTTAAAAATTTGACTCTGGAAATCGTATTAGTTAATGTAAGTTTTATTAAATTTATGGTTTTTTGATCAACTTGGTATTCCTTCAATGTGTCAAAAACAGTATCCCTATCCACTGAATCATACGCTTTCTGAAAATCAACGAATGAGATAAAGATATTCTTTGGCCTGTTGTTGTAATATTTTAATATCAATTTTAAACTAAGAATTTGTTCTGCACACGATCTATTCCTTCTGAAACCTCCTTGGAACTCGCCAAGCTGTGGTTCGATCTGTGGTTCAAGTCTGTTTAAAAGTAATTTGGCAAATATTTTATATGTGACAGACAACAATGAGATCCCCCTATAACTATTGACATCAATTTTTGAGCCTTTTTTATGTAGTGGATGAATTAAGGCGATTAACCAGTCTTCTGGAATTGCTTCCTGTGTATATAAATTTAATATACAAATAACCGCTAAGTGTTTAGAACTAACATGTATAGCCTTGTATAGGGAATATAGGGGTCCTTATCAAGATAGAGTGTCTAACATATGAGTATACAGCCTTTTGATATGCAGTAAGTACCTGATAACCTTCAGTAGGGTGTAAGAATATTTTCAGTTGACTACTACATTTAACAGTGATCACATTGTGAAGGATCGTCTCACCCACTAGGCTCTAGCCGTGTACTACATGGTAAGTAGCTGTTGGTCTTGATTAGGTTATATAAGAGGTCTCTTAGCAGGAATACAATCAGTTGATTACTATCTTTTGCAGTGTTCACATCGTGAAAGACCGTCTCACTGACCAGCCTACAGCCTTGTGATACGCAGTAAGCAGCTGTTTAAAGAAATCAACATCCATGATGGAAGAAACCATGCCTAGCTATATGTGTAAAGAGTGTGGAAAGACTTTTCTTCGAGACTATCATAGAAAGCGTCATGAACTATCGTGTGGTGAGTTTCGTGAGTGCAAAACTTGTGGTAATAAATTCAACAATGTCTACAACGGACGTAGTCATGAAGAATGTTGTAATGTTGTGTCAGCAGCTAAAAGACAATAAACTGAGCCTACAAAACATTACCTGCTCTCAATGGTTCCTGATAATAATGGACTTACTGAATATGAAACGTCTTTTCAAGGTCGTCTTAAATCGTATTTTATACGTTGTGATACGTGTAAGGATTTAAATTCATACCTTAAAGAGTCCAAACAGCAAATAATACAAGCTATGCATAAAGAACTAGCAATGCACAAGTTAATAAAAGTTAATCTTGTGGCTGAATGTAGATTCATTCATATGTCCACCAACGAAATTACTGATCGGGCTTTTAAAACACGAAATCAAGCTCTATTTTTGGAAACAGACTTAACCCTAGAACTGCGGACCGTCTTCCAGGAAGACGGTGGGTTGTTTAATCAAGTGCGACCGTCTCTCTGAAAGACGGTTTGGAATTCAAATATAGTACTACTGTTAGCCATCAGATGACACTAATTTCAAGTCATGCTGGTTCCCGATGCTTTTATCTTTCGTAGTGTAAGTCTTTGGCAAACAAATGACAATATGTAAGCTATTATTTGGCTGCAGAAGTGGAAGTACTTCCATGTTGACATTGAAGTTGCAATGAGCAAAATGGCCGCCAATTATGTAGACGATTCAGAAATGTAGCGCTTAATTTTTGACGATTCGCGTGATAGTACGGACGATGACAGTGATTATTGTGTGGATTCGTATGAAAATGAATATGGTGAAAGTAGTGGCAGTGATACTGGCGAACAGGATGTCAAGCAAGTTATGGATATCCCCATCAATGCAAGCGATGTTTATCATGCTCCTACAGACCATGTAAACCTGCCTAATTTTAGCCGTGAGGGGGTAATTATGAACTAGACTGATATTCAACCCGAAGAAAGAGACTTTCCAGGTAAAAATGTACCGTTTGTCGTTCATCATCCTGGGCCTGTGAATTTGCTTCCCCGTAATTGCGCCCCGATTATGTACTTCAAAATCGAGAAATGTCTTATTGTAAAAATATATATTTTTTTAGTAAATAACAGAAATTATTAAAAACTGGTTCTTGAATTAGTAAAAAAAAGCTATGAACTTTTCATTTATGATGTCTCTGACAAACATTTAACTTGGCAATATGGTTTTCTAGAGCAGAAAAGTCAATAATGTTTATATTTTTATTTTTTTATAAAATACTTTTTATGTTTAATTCAAACTGATGAGTTGGAATGATTCACCTCTATCAAAATAATATAGAACAGTCTATCAGCTTTCTATTGATGTATGATAAGTCATACCCATGATCACAGTATGCTTATAGATACCAAATTCCTTTAGTGTGTAATTTATGGGAATTTACTGCAGCATTTGACAGATAAACCTGCAGCAGTTCTAAGGTTAAGTAGTTTCTTGGAAACACAATTTAAAAAGTTAACTACAGAAATGGAAGAATCTGAGCTCAAAGGCAGTAATTGGGCTTTGTTAGCAGTGGAAGGAGTACGATTGAAAATAAATAAGTATAATACCTTGCGTGGTAGCACATACATTCCATTACCAGCAGCTGTAAAAGCAAGAAATGCCTGCATTAATCCTCAAAACTTTAAGGATGAAAAGTGTTTTATGTATGCCATTTTAGCAAAACTGGTTAAAAAGAATGCTCAACGCATTAGTAAATACAAGTACCTGGAAAACAAGTATGATTTTTCTGTAATATCATTTCCCACATCACTAGCTGACATTCCCAAATTTGAGAAAGCCAACAACATATCCATTAATGTATTTGGACTGGAAGAAGACAACAAACTTTTTCCTCTAAAGGTTGTGGATCAAGAGCTACAAGACCATCGTGACCTCCTTCTGCTGAGTTCTTCATCCGGCCAGAACCACTACGTCTTTATCAAAGACAGCGGTCTAGCTGTATGCCTCTCACCAAGGCGGTCCGGGTTCGATTCCCGGTCAATGCATGTGAGATTTTCAAAGTGAAATGCCATGTCCTGTGGTTCGGATTCCACGTAAAAAGGAGGTCCCGTGGCTCATAATCACAAGATTCACGGTCACGTTAAACTACAATCTTCCTTTTTTTCTTTATCAAAGATTTTGATAAACTAGTAAGACATCAGATTACACACCATGAACATATGATATAATGTATACTGGTAAACGGTGTTATACTCACTTCGATAATCAATGTGGTCAACAAGGAATGGAAAAATTGAAAGAACATAGAGCTTTGTGTGTCCTGCATGACATTGCTAGGGTTGAAATGCCTATTAAAAGCCCGATTGTAAAATTCGTTAATGTGGAAAAAATGCTAAGAATACCTTACGTTATCTATGCAGATTTCGAAAGTATACTCTTACCCTATCAAACTTGTCTACCCAATCCTGAGGCAAGTTATACAGTACCATACCAGAGTCATGTTCCTATGAGCTTTGGTATATACGTTAAACCCTCACCTGCTGTGGAACACATAAAGACAAACCTTCCAAGCCAACCTGTTATTTATCGTGGTCCTGACGCTGCAGAAAAGTTTATGGACTGTTTGATCTTAATGGCTAATGCAACTGATCGCCTTTACAGCTTAAATGTTCCAAAGGCCTTAACTGAGCTTCAAGAATCAGAGTTCCAATGTTCTGAAACTTGTTATTTCTTTCAAAAACCATTTACCAAAGAGGACTGGAAAGTTCGAGACCATTGTCATATTACAGGAGAATACCGTGGAAGTGCACATAATAACTGTAATTTGAGATGTAAAACACGTAACCCAGTTCCTGTATTTCTACATAATATGAGTGGCTACGACGCAAATTTCATTGTAAAGCAATTGGGGTGTACTACTGAGAGATGTATGTTATTCCTAACTCTAGAGAAAAGTACATTTCCTTCACCAAACATGTGGGAAATGCCAAGCTTCGATTTGTGGATACGTTTCGGTTAATGCCTAGTAGTTTGGAACACTTAGTTACCAACTTAACATCATACCCTGAAACAGACAAGTACTTTGGAAAAGACAATGCAACGCTCATGACTCGTAAAGGAGTATTTTGTTATGATTACATTGATTCATGGGAAAAGTTAAGTGAAACGTGTTTACCTCCAAAAGAGGCATTCATTAACAAATTAGGTCAAGAGGAAGACTATGAACATGCTAAACATGTGTGGAATCAGTTCAACATTAAAACTCTAGGGGAATATAGTGACCTTTACCCAACTTCAGATGTATTCCTACTTGCAGACATCTTTGAAACGTTCAGAAACAAAACATTAGAAACACACCGAGTGGATGCTGCACACTTCTTTACTTCGCCTGGTTTAAGTTTCGAGGCAATGCTCCTTTACACCGGAATTGAACTGGAATTGCTACAGGATTACGATCAGATTCGTTTAATAGAGTCTGGAATACGTGGAGGCATATGTCAAGTGTCTCATCGGTATGCTGAAGCTAACAATAAATACATGGAAACCTATGATTCTGAGAAACCGTCACAATTTATTACCTATGATGATGCCAACAACCAATATGGGTGGGCGATGTGTCACTCTCTTTCTTATGGTGGATGTCAGTGGGTTTCTCCAGATACAGTTGATCTAGAAACACTAATGAAAGACGACCTACACAACGATTTACCTTTCCTACCAGAGTGTACACACCCTAAGAATTCGTCTCTGAAAAAACTAATTCCTCATCTTGGAAATCGAAGGCGATATGTTGTTCACTACATGGCATTAAAACAGGCTTTAGATCATGGAATAAAATTGATAAAAATTCATCGTGTGTTAAAGTTTAAACAAAGACCTTGGCTAAAGGCATACGTTGATTTTAATAACAACCTTCGAAAACAAGCCAAAAATGATTTTGAGAAAAATCTGTACAAATTATTCAACAATGCCATTTTTGGAAAAACAATGGAAAATATCCGTAAAAGAATAGACATATTGTCCCCGATCTCAGGATAGTAGGCTGTCAGATATCCGCCCCCTCAATCGGATTGCCAATAATCAAACGCACCGGCACAGCTACATCAATGAAAATGGCACTGACAGATACTATCGAGATTAGAGCACAATAGTTAACAAGAAAATTATTGTGGAACACACCAAAATATACGGGGGTTCATACTTACCTTTACTTACCTCTTAAATTTATCTCGGGGACTGGGTTGTCAACTGGATCACTTAAAGTATGCCCACACAATAACCTCCACCATGATATTTAAAATGAACCAAAAACGAAGACGAGAAACTTTAAACTGCACAATAATTTATTTCACATAAAGAATGAATTTAACAAAAATAAAACAACAAAATCCACGTGGCAATCAGAAGCCATCGACCACATAACTATGTCCACCTGTAGGACTAGTATACTCTACATACAATGTTTCAGCTTTCTCAAGCTCAAAATAACGTAAAAATAATAATGCACTTGGAATGGAAACGGGATTTGGGACGAGACACATATAGCAATTGTTTTGCGTGTTTATATACTTCACATTTTATTTATAGCCACAAGGCTATTATGTAAACGTCCTTGGCCTCTATCATACAGTTGTCCGGGCCAGCTGCAATGCACCTGCATCGTCAAAGTGGACTCACCCCTCCGTTCAACCCTAGCATAAGCGAGTTACATCAGAGCTTAGCTCTCCTTTCAAAACACGTTAAATGTCCACATCTCAACTGAAATATTATCACGCAAGTCCTTTAAATGCTCCATTCAAACACCAGTGGAATACTCCAATAATCCTAAATCATGTATAATTGTTCAATCCACATGTTTAATTAGCGTTGTTTAGAGTATAATAACAAAACTCTAAATGTTAATAACAAAAGTTCATTAATTATTTATAACAATAATAAATTGTTTATAACAATGTCAAACGACAATTGAAAATTTTATACACGCCTCTATTAATCACTTTCATTTCAAATTATTTAACAAAGATATTTACATAATTATTTACAATATTAATATTGTTTATATTATTTATACAAGAAGTACATTAAACCACACGTTTATCCGGTTGATAATTACTCAAATCGTGGTGATATAATCGACCAATGAAGGTTAGTTATATTTAACTGCCAAATTCAGGTTTAATAAGGTTTAATAATTATTATTAATATTTGTGACGGTAACCTCCATTCAAAATCTTCATCTCAAATTATTTAACACTCTTGGTAACTTTAACAGTATCTTCACATGAATAACTTTCAAAGAACCAGGACAATACATTCAGCGGAAAAATACTTCGCTCAAAACGCACAAAATTGCTCAACAATAGGCCCAGAATTCATCATATATCTTCATATATATGGCATCAAAATCTTCCAAATTACATACAAAAACCTCCACTCATAAATTCAACAACTTCATTTATTACTGTGGGAACCTCCTTCATTATTCAAGGGCATTACTCATCAGCGACTTTTACACATCCACTGAACTAACGATTATACATCCATTGTTCCTCTTTAAAAATTCTTATATTCATCAATTGTATTAATGACTGTTATTATTTAACCTTCGTGGGTTTCATTCATGAATCGATATGAAGTAAATATTTGCCAATCACAAATACATTTAATAGCAAATACGATTAAACACTCCTCCCTGGTCTATCAAAATTGAGATTAATATCTTCAAAGTAACGCAGTATAAAAATACTATCTTCAATCAAAGTTCATCTAAACTGCATAAATAGTCGAATAGAATACAATTAGACTGTGGAATGCAAACATTATTGTTCCAATCTAGAATTGAGAAAAACTCCTATCAAATGTTCATTACTATAGTGTATTCAATAAATCGTATTCAAAGTTCATTTTTCATAAAATTGTCTATAATGCAATGATAAATGTCTATGTTGCAATCATGTTCATAAGACGACTAGTATTTCAAAGATCGTCGATAACGTAATAGATTTTAACGCTCTAAAATCTTTTAATTATTTTTCTTTCTTGAGGATGACAGAAAATTGGTCAAAGTAATTTACTGAATAGAATTACTTTAATAAAATGACACGCTGTCTGAATTCAAATTTGCCATAGCAAATCGTTAACTTTACAGTCAAATCGTGACTACAAAAATATGCAAATTATTGAAAGAATCTAAATTATCAGTCTCAACTGATCCCAAAATTATTTAAGTATGCCAATGACATAACAATGTCTCAACAAATCGTAGAAAAAGGCATAAATCATCGAAGTGTACTGAGTACAGAAATGTCCAGCAAGAAAATGGGGCAAAAATAAATGGGAAAATGATTGCTCAGATATCGCTACATGACTCAAATAATACAAGAAACGTTCACGACTACCTTATCTGTTGATTGAAGTTCTAGAGGAAAGTTTTCAAAGAAAACTGCTGTTGGTTCCATTTCACCAGCGTGAAGATGTGCTCCGACCTCGAACCTGGAATCAGCGTCCTCGGAGAATCGAACTGCTTCCTTCTCCGGAAATTGCACTGCTCCATGTATACGAAAGACATCCTTCTGGCAAAACTCTTCTTTATGAGCCGGGTCCTCCCTGGCCTCTCTTGAAAGTTCCCTGAAGTTCCAGTCGTAATTCGCCATGAAGTTTATTGCAGTTATTTCCGCAGAAATATTCATAATCGTGGAGTATGATAATATTTCCACTGTCATTTGATATAATTCAGCGATGGATTCACGATGCATGAGTGTAGTTGGATGTTCACTACATGCTCGCTTTTGTAGAATGACGATTAACGAAGTTCCATGCTGTTACTTCACTCCATCAATATATGTCCCAATTGCATTAAAGCCTTAGCCTTCCATCTCAACTTCTGTTATAATCATTGAAAGCACTGCAAGATTATAATGTTCCATAGTAGAATGTATCGTTGTATTACCAAACGTATTCTCCAATATCACGGTTGTAACACGTGTCAGCCGTAGTGTATACTGTGGAAATTTAAAAGTGCCTCTCAGGTGGCGAGAAAATCACTTTTGTCTGCAGCCGTAAAGTGTCAATATCTTTCAAAGTATAACTATGAAATTGTTCAAATCTTCTACACACCTCAATGTTGTACTGCCCAATTGAATTATAATGAAGGCAGAAGTTAACTCTTTATATCTTATCTGGTAGAAACGTTAATGTGAGCGTTACAACTTCACCTAGTTTCGAACAGCGTAAAATGGAACTGCTCCGTGTTCGTTCGATGCGCCGGGCTTTAACCACACGCTAAAGACAACTTGCTTCACTTATTCACTCGAAAATGACTATATAACATCTGAAATATATATGCGGTATCTGCGGTATGATCCGTATGAGAGCTCCTCTATCCTGTGCACGACCTTTTATCAACTTCTTAAGGGGCGTATCCATCCCTTCCATACTTCGTTGCTCCGTCATTGCTAGAAGTTTTAACTTTGGCTATACTTGACGGATTTTCAAATTTCAAAAACTCAAAATTAATTTCTTCAAAATTCCAAATCAATGCCATAACTGAAAATAGTTTTCCACAAATCTGCATGCCAAAAGCAATCAAATATCGTAGTTTCAGCAATCTCCGTCTTCCTTCCAAACTATCGTTCATTGGTTCGAGTCTCTCCTCCAATAGCGTAACTTCTTCCTTAGCACAATACCTTGTTTCCTGCGACTGCGTCGTAAATCTCAGATCTTTCTCGAACAAAATAGTGACGTCACCAAGAATCTCAGCTCAACCAGCCTACTTGCACGAAGTATACGTCAACCGTGCCTACGTCATGAATATACACGTCACAACTATGACATCCATAACTTTATTCATATTTGCCAATACAGCCATCGTGGTCTCAATATAATTCAATTTACGGGGGCATTCTCCCTTCACCACGTTTTAAAAACAGTTGCAAATTGTTTTTAAACTCTGTGTCATAAATATCTCAATTCACTTGAACACGAAATTGAATTATAATTCTACTCTTGTATGATATTTCTTCTATGTTCCTTAATCATAAGTCTCTTCTTCTCTGGGTTGTGTGTGGCTAATGCATTCTCTCCTCTCTACTGTCTTTTCTGTCCTGAATTCCTGTTTTCCATGTTCTGCTGACTTGTAGAAGGACCAGGATCGATCACTACATCCTGTCTTTTCTTTTGGTTTTCAGCTTCCTTTTCTCGTAATTCCTTCAGATACTGCTGACTTTCTTTCTCTCTTTCTTGATACTTGTCGGGTGTCATAACCTGACCTTGAGAATTCTGATTCTGATACTGGTTATTTCGATTGTAGTTTCTATTATAACCATTGTTATAGTATCTACCTCTACCGTTGTTATAATTCCCTCTATTATTACTCCAGCCTCGTCTTTGCTGATATGGACGGTAACCTTGGGATCTGTTGTTGCGGAAATAATTATTCCTGTGAGGACCTACATTTTCAGTTTTTTTTTCATCAGGCTTATCAGTTTGCTGCACTTGACCCATGTAAACTGTATTAACGTCTTTGAATTCGTGCCTCTGACCTTTTTGTACCAAATTTGGCATTGGACTCGTGTAGTCAAGCCTTCTCAATAATTCGTCCATACTGGTCAAATCTCTGATATTTGACGATATGATCAGTCTTCTTACTTCCACAGGCAGCATACGTGAAATCGCATCTATCAACTGCTCTGTTGACAATGGGGGTTGCAAAAATCTCAAGCGTGATAGCTGACTCGTGAAGAAATCAGCGTACCGTGTTGGAAGAGTACCTGAATACTTCCTCGAGTAAACCTCAGCTCTTAATGAATTCTGAGCTTCTATTGACCAGAATCGTTTTATCAGTGCCTCTGCAAATTCGTCAAAATTGCTGAAAGTGTACCGAAATGCTCTAAACCATTCAAGGGGTCCTCCAGCTAGAAATCTTTCTACGATTCTCATCTCTCTCTCTCTAGGAATGTGGGCTTCTATGAAATAGTCTTTAAGATTCCTGATATATTCGATCGGTGTGAGACTATCAGTGTTGCTAAATTTTTGAGGTTTGTCTTCAAAATTCCGGATGACTGTCACATTTCTCGGATATGAATCCATATAATGTTTCCCACTATCACGATACTTCCATTCGGGTTCAATATTCCGATCCTCTTCTTCTTCCCTGAATCTGGATATACGTTCCTCAGGACTAATATCTCTCTCTTCTGTAGCGAGGTTACATCTTCTCACGTAATTTCTATCCTCTTCACCAGTCAATCCTTCAGTATCCTTGTCTGTGATTTCCGTGATGACTTTCCTAATCAACTCTTCCTTATAGGTTTCCATCATGCTGGCTTCTCCTAGTTTCAAATTCTAAAGTTTGCTCGTAGTTTCAATAACATCAGAGACAACCTTATGAATCTGTTCCTCTAACGCAGTTTTTAATGCTTGCACGTCCTGACCTATTTGAGTTCTATCCTCTACCTGCTTTTCGGATAGCGAATCCATCCTTACATTCAAGTCTTTCCTAATCTGAACTACTTCATTATTAATGTCTACTTGTGTACTGGCAAGTTTTCTTTCAATTCGTTCCTGAATCTGATCGACATGTTCCCCACTTGACCTGTTCCATTCATCTTTCCAAACCGTTACATTTGCAGTTAACATTTCCGCGATATCTACTTCAATGTCTTCCTTAAGTAAACGATTGTGATCTAATACTTGGGTTCTCATGACCTCTACATCGTATTTTAAGCCAGCTAAAGAAGCTGTTGTCCTAACAGACTCGTCAACTAACCGAGTTGTTAATGCACTAATGTTACGAGTACAAAGCGTTTTTGAAGTTTCAATTTCTTCCCTAACTTTGTTAACATCAGTCTGAACTTTAGCAATGTCTACAAAAACAGTATTGACTTCTACTTGTATTTTATTGATATCGCTTTGCATATCATTACCATCTGAATGAATATTATTGATGTCAACTTGAACATTTGACACATCAGTTCGAGCATTTCTAACCTCTCTTTGAACTTGCTCTACTTTGTCTTGTACAGCAGCAACATCATTCCTAACAACAATTACTTCAGCTCTAGCACATGAAATATCACCCCGGACATTGGCAACATCAAGATTCAACATAGTAAGATCCTTCTGTACCTTAGAAACATCAATTTTAACCTCAGAAACATCTTTATGCACATTGGACACGTCTGTGCGCATGTCAGTTACAGCATTCTCAATTCCCTGGGTACTGATCTGTAAACGCGACACGTTATTTTCTAGGTTTGCAGAACTGGTCTGAAGAACTTTCAAACTTTCATTCATGCTATCTTTCTAATTAGCAGACATATTACTAGCATTCTCCTCCATTCGACTAGTATTCATAGCTTCCATCTCCCTCATGCTTTCATTAATGCTAGCTTTCATTTCTCTCGCACTTTCATCCAGCCTAATAGACAAATTAGCCGACAAACTGTTGGACATCTCCTCCAACATTTTCTTAATACTTTCATCTGCCATTTCAATAATATTTCAATAATAAACTGCTTTAGGGACATACATCAAACAGAGCAAAATAACAACATCTGAGCAACATTTTTCACCATATATAAATTTGAGCAATTTTCTGTCTTAAATCTAACTTATAATTACCTTATAATTAACCTTCGTAGACATTTCATGTTGAAATAAACTCAAGCACATGTTCAAATTTCTTTGGTTCATTTTAAAATATCCTAACACAAATAATTTACATTTACAATCCAAATAGTTTAATTTTATCTTTAATATGACTACCCATGTCATAAGCCGGTCAAATAAAATAAGATTCCAGATCATAGGCGATTTTTCTAAGTTTCCAGCCTATTTAACCTCTCTCAAGTTGTATAAGATCTGATCTTTTCTGAGTGTAATTTTCCTAATACAACATAACATTTAATCCCTATATAATCACACTCTCGAATTCTACAATTGGCTAAGACATCTAACAAAGAATCAACCTCTTTATTTGAGTCTTCACAATCCCTTTGACATCGATAACTTGGTAATCACATGTTATTCGAACACTCCACAAAAATTGCGGTGCCAATTCTACTGCAATAACTTGGTAATCCAATGTTTTGCTGATCGTGCCAATCGAGCCAATCGAGCCCCACACGTTGATTGCGCCAATCCTACTGTCCCCGATCTCAGGATAGTAGGCTGTCAGATATCCGCCCCCTCAATCGGATTGCCAATAATCAAACGCACCGGCACAGCTACATCAATGAAAATGGCACTGACAGATACTATCGAGATTAGAGCACAATAGTTAACAAGAAAATTATTGTGAAACACACCAAAATATACGGGGGTTCATACTTACCTTTACTTACCTCTTAAATTTATCTCGGGGACTGGGTTGTCAACTGGATCACTTAAAGTATGCCCACACAATAACCTCCACCATGATATTTAAAATGAACCAAAAACGAAGACGAGAAACTTTAAACTGCACAATAATTTATTTCACATAAAGAATGAATTTAACAAAAATAAAACAACAAAATCCACGTGGCAATCAGAAGCCATCGACCACATAACTATGTCCTCCTGTAGGACTAGTATACTCTACATACAATGTTTCAGCTTTCTCAAGCTCAAAATAACGTAAAAATAATAATGCACTTGGAATGGAAACGGGATTTGGGACGAGACACATATAGCAATTGTTTTGTGTGTTTATATACTTCACATTTTATTTATAGCCACAAGGCTATTATGTAAACGTCCTTGGCCTCTATCATACAGTTGTCCGGGCCAGCTGCAATGCACCTGCATCGTCAAAGTGGACTCACCCCTCCGTTCAACCCTAGCATAAGCGAGTTACATCAGAGCTTAGCTCTCCTTTCAAAACACGTTAAATGTCCACATCTCAACTGAAATATTATCACGCAAGTCCTTTAAATGCTCCATTCAAACACCAGTGGAATACTCCAATAATCCTAAATCATGTTTAATTGTTCAATCCACATGTTTAATTAGCGTTGTTTAGAGTATAATAACAAAACTCTAAATGTTAATAACAAAAGTTCATTAATTATTTATAACAATAATAAATTGTTTATAACAATGTCAAACGACAATTGAAAATTTTATACACGCCTCTATTAATCACTTTCATTTCAAATTATTTAACAAAGATATTTACATAATTATTTACAATATTAATATTGTTTATATTATTTATACAAGAAATACATTAAACCACACGTTTATCCGGTTGATAATTACTCAAATCGTGGTGATATAATCGACCAATGAAGGTTAGTTATATTTAACTGTCAAATTCAGGTTTAATAAGGTTTAATAATTATTATTAATATTTGTGACGGTAACCTCCATTCAAAATCTTCATCTCAAATTATTTAACACTCTTGTTAACTTTAACAGTATCTTCACATGAATAACTTTCAAAGAACCAGGACAATACATTCAGCGGAAAAATACTTCGCTCAAAACGCACAAAATTGCTCAACAAAAGGCCCAGAATTCATCATATATCTTCATATATATGGCATCAAAATCTTCCAAATTACATACAAAAACCTCCACTCATTAATTCAACAACTTCATTTATTACTGTGGGAACCTCCTTCATTATTCAAGGGCATTACTCATCAGCGACTTTTACACATCCACTGAACTAACGATTATACATCCATTGTTCCTCTTTAAAAATTCTTATATTCATCAATTGTATTAATGACTGTTATTATTTAACCTTCGTGGGTTTCATTCATGAATCGATATGAAGTAAATATTTGCCAATCACAAATACATTTAATAGCAAATACGATTAAACACTCCTCCCTGGTCTATCAAAATTGAGATTAATATCTTCAAAGTAACGCAGTATAAAAATACTATCTTCAATCAAAGTTCATCTAAACTGCATAAATAGTCGAATAGAATACAATTAGACTGTGGAATGCAAACATTATTGTTCCAATCTAGAATTGAGAAAAACTCCTATCAAATGTTCATTACTATAGTGTATTCAATAAATCGTATTCAAAGTTCATTTTTCATAAAATTGTCTATAATGCAATGATAAATGTCTATGTTGCAATCATGTTCATAAGACGACTAGTATTTCAAAGATCGTCGATAACGTAATAGATTTTAACGCTCTAAAATCTTTTAATTATTTTTCTTTCTTGAGGATGACAGAAAATTGGTCAAAGTAATTTACTGAATAGAATTACTTTAATAAAATGACACGCTGTCTGAATTCAAATTTGCCATAGCAAATCGTTAACTTTACAGTCAAATCGTGACTACAAAAATATGCAAATTATTGAAAGAATCTAAATTATCAGTCTCAACTGATCCCAAAATTATTTAAGTATGCCAATGACATAACAATGTCTCAACAAATCGTAGAAAAAGGCATAAATCATCGAAGTGTACTGAGTACAGAAATTTCCAGCAAGAAAATGGGGCAATAATAAATGGGAAAATGATTGCTCAGATATCGCTACATGACTCAAATAATACAAGAAACGTTCACGACTACCTTATCTGTTGATTGAAGTTCTAGAGGAAAGTTTTCAAAGAAAACTGCTGTTGGTTCCATTTCACCAGCGTGAAGATGTGCTCCGACCTCGAACCTGGAATCAGCGTCCTCGGAGAATCGAACTGCTTCCTTCTCCGGAAATTGCACTGCTCCATGTATACGAAAGACATCCTTCTGGCAAAACTCTTCTTTATGAGCCGGGTCCTCCCTGGCCTCTCTTGAAAGTTCCCTGAAGTTCCAGTCGTAATTCGCCATGAAGTTTATTGCAGTTATTTCCGCAGAAATATTCATAATCGTGGAGTATGATAATATTTCCACTGTCATTTGATATAATTCAGCGATGGATTCACGATGCATGAGTGTAGTTGGATGTTCACTACATGCTCGCTTTTGTAGAATGACGATTAACGAAGTTCCATGCTGTTACTTCACTCCATCAATATATGTCCCAATTGCATTAAAGCCTTAGCCTTCCATCTCAACTTCTGTTATAATCATTGAAAGCACTGCAAGATTATAATGTTCCATAGTAGAATGTATCGTTGTATTACCAAACGTATTCTCCAATATCACGGTTGTAACACGTGTCAGCCGTAGTGTATACTGTGGAAATTTAAAAGTGCCTCTCAGGTGGCGAGAAAATCACTTTTGTCTGCAGCCTTAAAGTGTCAATATCTTTCAAAGTATAACTGTGAAATTGTTCAAATCTTCTACACACCTCAATGTTGTACTGCCCAATTGAATTATAATGAAGGCAGAAGTTAACTCTTTATATCTTATCTGGTAGAAACGTTAATGTGAGCGTTACAACTTCACCTAGTTTCGAACAGCGTAAAATGGAACTGCTCCGTGTTCGTTCGATGCGCCGGGCTTTAACCACACGCTAAAGACAACTTGCTTCACTTATTCACTCGAAAATGACTATATAACATCTGAAATATATATGCGGTATCTGCGGTATGATCCGTATGAGAGCTCCTCTATCCTGTGCACGACCTTTTATCAACTTCTTAAGGGGCGTATCCATCCCTTCCATAGTTCGTTGCTCCGTCATTGCTAGAAGTTTTAACTTTGGCTATACTTGACGGATTTTCAAATTTCAAAAACTCAAAATTAATTTCTTCAAAATTCCAAATCAATGCCATAACTGAAAATAGTTTTCCACAAATCTGCATGCCAAAAGCAATCAAATATCATAGTTTCAGCAATCTCCGTCTTCCTTCCAAACTATCGTTCATTGGTTGAGTCTCTCCTCCAATAGCGTAACTTCTTCCTTAGCACAATACCTTGTTTCCTGCGACTGCGCCGTAAATCTCAGATCTTTCTCGAACAAAATCATGACGTCACCAAGAATCTCAGCTCAACCAGCCTACTTGCACGAAGTATACGTCAACCGTGCCTACGTCATGAATATACACGTCACAACTATGACATCCATAACTTTATTCATATTTGCCAATACAGCCATCGTGGTCTCAATATAATTAAATTTACGGGGGCAATACGTCTTGTGACTGACAGCAAAAAGGAAGAAAAGCTATTAGCAAAGCCTACATTTATCGACAGAACAATTTATGGTTCTAACCTAGCTGCTTTCCACATGGCTAAACGTAACATGGTATCCAATAAGCCTATATATATTGGAATGTGTATACTGGATATTTCAAAAACTCTCATGTATTCCCACCACTATGATGTCCTGCTACCCTATGGAATGAACAATCTTAAACTCATGTATATGGATACCGACTCGTTCATTTATTTGGTTAACACCCCAGATGTATATCAAGACAAGTTGGATTTCCTAGAACACCTGGACACATCAGATTATCCTACTAATCACATATGTTACTCTACATCAAACAAGAAAACGTTGGGGAAATTTAAAGACGAGGCTTGTGGACAAATTATAAAAGCATTTGTTGGACTTACAGCTAAAATGTACGCTTTAGACATAAATGGTAAAGAAATCAAAAAGATTAAAGGTATTAACAGAGGTGTTGTCAAAAATTGTATAAGCTTTCAAGATTATAAGGATTGTGTAATGAAAAACAATGTAAAAAGAACACCAATGAACATTATCGCTTCTAAACAACATGACATATCATCTATAAGACTAAACAAAATTGCTTTGTGTCCTGGTGATGATAACAGAGTGATTGATGCTAATGGTATTGGTACACATGCCTATGGTCATTACTCAATCATTAACCATGCCTAAAGAGTTAAGTTATGAATATCAAAATCTTCTACCTACAACTAGCAAATACATAAAACAAAACAATTTAGGAAATAAAACAATAGCACTACAAAAATAAAAAAAATAAAATTGTATTCAATATCATAAATAAATAAAATAGAATACAAAATAAAAACAACTGTACAATTTATAACAAAAAATATAAAAATGTATTATGTGTAAATAGTGTACATGTATTTAAAATAAAAAAATGTATAGACACTGCTTGTACATTTTTAATTACTACCCACCTCTCTCCACTCCTAATGCAAAATGAACATGTAAAACATAATTTGGAAAATCCATGTTTCCATATTGACAAAATAGAAAAAACATTATACTGAAATTTTTCAAAAACCGTAAATGGGAATTTGGTAAATTGACAAATGTGTAAACAACAAATTGGAAATTCCATGTTTCTATATCATGAAATTGAAAAACTTTAAACTGACATTTTAAAACCTGTCAATGGTAAATTGTGAAATTGATAAATGTGTCAACAACAAAATGCAAAATCCATGTTTCCATATTATGAAATTCAAAAACTTAAAACTGACATTAAAAAAAAAAAGACTGGAAATGGGAAATTGGAAAATTGACAAATGTGTAAACAACAAAATGCAAAATCCATGTTTCCATATTATGAAATTGAAAAACTTAAAAATAGCAATTTAAAAAAACTTAAAATGGGAAATTGGAAAATTGACAAATGTGTAAACAACAAAATGGAAAAAAATACTCCGGTTGGGGTAGTGATTATGTTTGGATCAGCCTAAGTTAGGTTTGGTGAGGTTAGGTATGTGACCTTGTAGTTTACTCTTTTTGGAAAATGTAAAATGAATAAATCTAAAATCAAAAAATCTTAAATTTAAAATGAAAAATCTAAAAAACTAAAATCTAAAATACAAAAAAAGGAAAATGTAAAATCTAAAAAAGGTAAAATGAAAAAAAATCTAAAAGTTTAAAATGTAGAATGTTAAAAATGTAAAATCTCAAATCTTTAAATGAGGTTTCTGTGGGTTGGGTTAGGTTAGGTTAGGTATGGTTAGGTAAGGTTAGGTTAGGTTAGGTGTATGACCTTGTAGTTTACTTTTTTGGAAAATTGAAATATAAAAATCTAAAATCAAAAAATCTTAAATTTAAAATGTAAAATCTAAAAAACAAAATCTAAAATACACAAAAAAATCAGAAATGTAAAATCTAAAAAATGTAAAATGAAAAAAAATCTAAAATGTTAAAATGGAAAATCTCAAATCTTTAAATGAGGTTTCTGAGGGTTAGGTTAGGTTAGGTTGGGTTAGGTTATAACTTAGTTTATTTAGGTTAGGTTATAACTTATTTTATTATGGGTGCTCTCACTTTTGCTCTCATATTTGTTCTGACTTTGAAGTTAGGTTAGGTTAGGTTACGTGAAGTTGGGTTAGGCAGAATGGCTGCGGTATGAATCAAAAGTCAGCTCCTGTCAGTTTTGCTTCACAAGGCTGAGTGTACCCCGTTCCACTCCTGAGACCAGAAATTAAATTTCTTGGCAGAGCCGGAGGATTCGAAACTCAGGAATGGCCGCGAAGAATGCTAACCACTACACCAAAAAGTGGACAATATAAGGCTGGTCTTGATTGTACACGAACAATCAATAATTACCTAATAATAATAATAATAATAATAATAATAATAATAATAAATATTCCATTTAGCAACTACACGGCCGACCTCTTCCTGTGACGTCATGTACGGTCTCAGGGCGTGGCGGCCATCTTGCCCATTAGCCCCTGGGTCAGCTCTGACTGCCCCCTTCATAAGAATAACATAGGGCTGGTTGCGTGCGGCGGCCATCTTGCCCATTAGCCCCTGTGCTGGAACCACCTAACATTACCTACTTGCTTGTCCTTATTAACGTTATATGGTAACTCTAAGTAACTACAGCTACGCCGCAAAGTCGCAACACACACACTCAATGCTAGTGACAATATGCTAGGCCCACGTTTTGCGAGTGTATTCTAACTGAAATCCTTTTTGTCAAAAACTGGACAATAACTGTTAGTTTTTTTTGCCATGTAGCTATGGACGATAGAAAACTATGAATGCCGGATTAAATAACCTTCAGTATGTTATTTTATTCCTTGATTCCTTCAGTGCAAATTTACCAGCCATCTGTAAGATATAATTCCACCTACGCAGAGGAACATATGTGAACCAAGTCATCTCTTTGCAGTACGCTACAGACCATCTCACGAATAATCAGATTCAGGAGTCTTCAATTCTGGATATCGTTACATGCGTCAAAACAGAAACATCATCTTCAGATCTGAATGAGGTAAGTAACTTCATGCTTATTTTCAAGACATCTCCGTATCACCCAATAGCATTTCGGGATTAAGAGTTGCGTTCTCACAATTATGTGGCTGAAAAACGGAAGCGTTTGGCTGTTAGTACCTGCTCTAATCTCCTTTGCAAATTGTGTGCTCCCGTACTCTAGCAGACACACAATTCTTAGAGTTACTAGCATGCTCTAATCTCTTTGTACACTGTTTGCTCCCGTACTCTAGCAGACACATAATTCTTAGAGTTACTAGCGTATTCTAATCTCCTTTGCAAATTGTGTGTTCCCTTACTCTAGCAGACACACAATTCATAGAGTTGCTAGCATGCTCTAATCTCTTTGTACACTTTTTGCTCCCGTACTCTAGCAGACACATAATTCTTCGAGTTACTAGCTGCTCTAATCTCCTTTGCAAACTGTGTGCTCCCTTACTCTAGCAGACACATAATTCTTAGTTACTAGCATGCTCTAATATCTTTTGCAAACTGTGTGATCACGTACTCTAGTAGACACATAATTCTCAAGAGTTACTAGCTGCTCTAATCTCCTTTGCAAACTGTGCTCCCGTACTCTAGTAGACACATAATTCTCAGAGCTACTAGCTGCTCTAATCTCTTTTGCAAACTGTGTGCTCCCGTTCACATGCTGACACATAAATCATTGAGTTACTAGCACGCTCTAATCTCATTTGCAAAGTGTGTGCTCCCGTACTCTAGCAGACACATAAATCTTAGAGTCACTAGCATGCTCTAATCTCTTTTGCAAACTGTGTGCTCCGGTACACAAGCTGACACATTAATCTTAGAGATACTAGCTGCTCTAAACTCCTTTGGAAACTGTGTGCTCCCGTACTCTAGCAGACACACAAATCTTAGAGTTACTAGCATTCTCTAATCTGCTTTGCAGACTGTGTGCTCCCGTACACTAGCAGACACACAGTACTTAGAGTTACTAGCTGCTTTAATCTCCTTTGCAAACTGTGTGCACCCGGACTCTAGCAGACACATAATTCTTAGAGTTACTAGCATGCTCTAATCTGCTTTGCAGACTGTGTGCTCCCGTACACTAGCAGACACATAATTCTTAGAGTTACTAGCTGCTTTAATCTCCGTTGCAAACTGTGTGTTCCCGTACTCTAGCAGACACATACATCTTAGAATTACTAGCTGCTCTAATCTCCTTTGCAAACTGTGCGCTCCCGTACTCAAGTAGACTCATAATTCTTAGAGTTTCTAGCTGCTTTAGTCTCCTTTGCAAACTGTGTGCTCCCGTTCTCTAGTAGACTCATAATTCTTCGAGTTACTAGCTGCTCTTATCTCCTTTGCAAACAGTGTGCTCCGGTGCTCTAGCAGACACATAATTCTTAGAGTTACTAGCTGCTCTAATCTCCTTTGCAAACTGTGTGCTCCCGTACTCTAGCTGACACATAAATCTTAGAGTTACTAGCTGCTCTAATCTCCTTTGCAAACTGTGTGCTCCCGTACTCGACAAGCACTTAATTATTAGTGTTACTAGCGTGCTCTCCATTTGAGTTATTTAATTAACTCAATCTAACTTCTTATTGGACATTGAAATATGAAATATCAGTGAATTATGAAGAAATGCCTTATATAATATTCTGAAGAATGGTTGATTTATGCCTTCATTGTCAAAAGTTCTTTTTCGTATGGCCGGTCTAGTAGCTTGTTACTCAATGATATGTGTACGTGTTTGACCGAAGGACCTGTTATGGTCTATTGTATTGTCGTCGGCCCCCCTCTTATGGTTTTACGGCTATAGGAATTAAAAGTAAAAGTTCATTTGTCCTCAATCCTTAATGCTAATACTTCCATTAGGGCACTGATCTTCGCTTTTTCATTCGCTCTAAGTGAAACTTGGTCTCCCAAAGTGAATTATAAATATCAGAATTGGGAATTATAACCACTTATCTGTATAAAGTTTATCTCTGGCACTAGGATGTGATGGACAGTAGAAAGTCATTCAGCGAATATATCTTCACTTCAGCTGAGCAGAGCTGAACAATTACATGGGTTGTGATTTGTGTAAAGTATAAGGTGATAACACTGACATGAATTATTCCATCTTATCCCCAGGATGTAAAAGAAGAAAATCAGAATGAAGAAGCAGATGAAAGTGGAAATCACTTAAATGAGTAAGTGTTAATGGTATAAACTACATGTTCTTTCGTTTACCTTATATTTACCCTCTTTTTTAGGAATGTTTAGGCTTTTCCTCTTTTAACGCGAGCGCTAAACTTTCAGCTTCATAATCAATTTCATGCTTTTCCACACCTTTAATTAATTAAGCGTTACTAATTCATTGTTATTCAGGGAAAACTCGTATTTGTATAGAGATACTTTATAATGCCACAAAGTTTTGAGTGTGTTTCTTTTTGTGGCTTAAGGCAAAACACTTAATTTCTCTTAACGAAATGACACTATATTACTTTCGCTCACACGCAAATACTAGCAATATGTCAACGGACTAGTGGTGTATTTTATAAAGGAGATGAGTTCGGAATGTGCAGCGGCAGTCTCGCTGACTCTCCTGTGGCTAACTGAACTGTTTACCATTTTTCTCATTCAGTAAGTGGTTGGTTAATGTAATATTGCATTAGCACCGCGGAGGATGAATTTCAAAACATAACCCTATAAATGATAGATTGGATTACGTTAAAACCCAATCATTGGGATGTGAACACACCAGTTGGTACCATCTACACAAAATATGTATACCAGGGCAAGCCATCAACTATTGGCATCCACTAGGGAATAAAATCTCAACAGTTAAGCTATCACTATACTCCACTGCGCATGGATCAATACCAAGACTGACGAAGTTTCTTTGTAGAGGCTACGTCATTTCTTAAGAAAATAATTAATGACATATCCTGACGCCCAATTAACTCGCATTTATACACAACAATTGCCAATAGAGGCCCAGAACTTATTCTGGAAATACTGTGTACATAGTGTATTCTAATTGGATTGCAAGTGCAGCTAGAGAATTTTTAAATACTACTTTGGTAGATTAAGCCATTGTGGTGATAAAATTAAAGGTTCAGAATAAATCATGCCAGTTAAAATATGGGACGCTAGAGATAGGCATGCTGTGGTGTGCCGAGAGTTGGATAAGTCTGCGCTGTTTAGTGTGGTTCTTAAAGGGTTGCCTCCTTCTGTACATTATAACACACCACACTATATGTAGTATGTGCCAGGCAAATCAATCATCTCTACACAATGGGTGTAGCCGTAAATAGTGCTCTCCATTCCTTCGTAAGGTTTTCAATGGTTAAGTATGATAACACATATATATTCCGACTAGGCTATTATATATTGCCAATTAATTTGTGTTCCTGAACACTTTGTTAGTTACGTGTTGTTCAGTTGACCGTGCTCGTAAGTAGTGGGGTCCTATCCCAGGGGTAACCCGCAATACATCATAGGGCAAGGTCGTGTGAACTCTCGAACGAGTAATCGGAGGAAGTCGTGTGAGGATCGAACGAAAGAGCTCCATCCTCTCTACCCATGGGACGAGTCTGTTTCCCCCTAATTTAACATCCCCCCCCCCCCCGGGCGAAATTAAGGATTCTTAGTGTGCATGCGCACCTAGGCTCCTCTAGGCTGGCAGGGTTTTCAAACTTTATGGTAGATGCCTGCATACCTCCTTCTTTGCTCCATTCCCCCATCCTCCACCATCCCAACCCCCCAGAATTCCCTAAAATTCCAAACAGAGTTTCCAAATTTAATTAGATTTACGACGAAAGTCCCCTATTGTTTCCACTTACTTCCACTAACTTTCGCCATGCTCAAACATGTTGACCTCCATTGGTCAGTTTCTGTTCATTTCCAACTTATGCATCGAATTATTTATTATTTAATATTTATTTTTTATTGATTTTCAATTTATTGATTATTGAACAACTACAAAGTCATTGATCACAAATTTCCGAAAATAATGGATATCACCCAAACTCGTAATCGGAGAAAGTTGCGTGAGGGCTTAAACGAAAGTTCCCTATTCCTTCTATCTATTTTCAATATTTATTTATTGGTGGACCTTTCCCAATTAACCAACTGAAAACACAAGCAGCAAAAGCAGGCCAGGTCTCCTTTGAGAAAACGGAGTTTATTATTAACATCAAGCTAGCCCCCAGAGAGCTAATTTTAGAGCAGGGAATAATCAAGCGGACAGAGAAGTTAGGTGACCGGATAACGCCAAACAATTCTGGGAAAGAAGCATCCACATCAAGGATCAACAACGTAGCATTCCAACTACCTAGGAATGTTTATAATAAACGATAAGTGCCCCTAAATGCCAAGTTTATACATTATTGATCATTTAGTCGTCCAGAAATCCTGTTCGCAGGAGAACGCTTTGCATTGTACAGGAAAGGTTTAATTAAAAAGATAGAGGCTAAAGAAGGACAAATTCTAAGTGAGATACTGGGACCAATCAGGGAAAATAGAGAGTTCAGGAGGCGGCACAACGAACTCTACCTAAGTGTGGACAGGACAACAGACATCTTAAGGAAAAGGAGGATTAATTTCTATGGCCACATAAAACACATGAACTCTCAGAGGCTGATTACCCGCCAATTTTCCTACTTTGTAAACAAGAAAACGACGGGAATTTGATTCACCGAGATTGAAGGAGATCTCTTGGAAGAAGGGATCACATTTGAAGACATCCAGGAACGTGCTCCTCTTCAGAGAATATTTGGAGCACACCAGCGATTCTCAAAAGAACCAAAGCTGAAAGCAGGGAAAGAGTGGACTAATGAAAGAAAGGAGGATCACAGAATATTCATGCGGGAATACTGGGATAGAACTAAAGCTCAGGGACGGAAGCGGTTGAAGTAACGTGGGCCATAGTTGGCCGAATCGGATAATAGTAATAATAATAAATGAATAAACATTAAATAAATAAACAAGAAGTTCCGTGACGAACTAAAGAGCCTGCTTTTCTTAAAATTTAAAATTCATGCCAATGTATATAGACCTATCTAGAATAATGACGAAATTAAATTGGTAATATCGAAATTTCTAATTAGTTCAAAATATATCTGGTATAATGTAGCCTAATGGAGCACTACAGTTGGCAGCGCTGGTGACTGAATATATTCTTAGTTCCATCTCTTATGGTACAGAATACAAAAGTTGGTTGAAGTCCAATGGATAGCATGGACGTTAAATGCAGTTAGACATTGGGTCTATCAGCGCGCGTAAAATCATGTTGGTAACAATCCCATGCATGTGTTGGTCAGAAATTATCTGAAATATTACGATCTCTTGTGCCAATTTTGGATGAAATCCATTTTTTAGTATAGATGATACATGTATTTAAAAATTGGACCTATCAGCAGGCTTAGAGTCATGTTGAAAGCACTGTCGTATATTAGTTTCTCCAAATTAATCTAGAATGTCAGGTACTATACATGTGCATAGTTTAAAGCTGTCAGCTTGCATACTTTCTGATATATTGGTATTTGGATAAGAAAATAGACAGAGAGCATTTATTAACAGTTGGCAGCCCTGGTGGCTTTTAAAAATACGCACAGCCATATCTGTTTATGTAAACATAGTACATACCAAATTTGGTTGAAATCCAGCTGATAGTGTTGATGTTATATGCATTTAAAATTGGACTTATCAGCAAGCATAGAATTATTTTGGCAACACTGCCATGCATGGCCTCCTGGAAAGTAAATTGAAATATTGTTTTCTATATGTGTGCCAATTTTGGAATAGCTCCCATGCATACCTTCCTGGATATCTAACATGGAGCTCAAATTTCAATTGCGTTTTTTCAGCGGTTGGTAGAACTGACATCAATTTCAAATATGGGCTCGAGATATTCTGGTATACATCTTTACTCATACCAAATTTGGATTTGATTGCTGCAGCCGTTTAGGAGTTGATAGGGACACACACACACTCACATAGCCAGACAGACTGACAGACAGAAGGGGACATACCGACAGACATTTGCGCGGATCGATCTCATAAGTCTACTTTTTCCTAATTTTTGCAAAATGTGTAAAGTAGGCTAAAAATAATAACAATAATCCATCGGCGGCCATCTTAGTTCGACCGCTTGGGCTATCTTGTCGTGGGCAGCTATGTATCATGTTACATGACTTTGTGGAAACCACTCCGAACCTCACCTACCCTTGGAAACTTGCATCACAAAGAAAGTATGAAAATTGAAACTGATGAGTCCTATGGGTAGAGGGAACCAGGACCTTTTGTTGGAGCATTCGCACGAATTGATCCGATTATCGTTCGGGTGATATCCACTATTTTCGGGTAGTTCGTGAATAATCGGTAAATCGATAATCAATAAATGATTATAAATACATAAATATGAAATAATAAATAAATCGATAAATAAGTCGGAAGAGAACTGAAACTGACCAAAGTAGGTCAAGGTGGGATGGATGTAGGGCGAAGTGGGGGGGATACGGAGCTATCTTCCGTAAAGTTTGAAAAGCCCGCCATGCTGGAAGAGCCTCAAGTGCACATTTTCTTTAAAATGTTCTTATTTCCCACGAGGTGTGGATATTTTTTATTATAGTGTGGAATAGATTCGTCCTATAGATAAGGGGAAGTGACCCTCTCGTTTGAGCCCTCACACGCCTTTCTCCGCTCTTACTTGTTCGGGAGAGCACACCCTTGTCCTGGGAAAGCGGGTTGCCTATTTAAATACCTCGTAGATATGATCCCTTCTGGCCCTCAACTCTCGTACTGGCCCTCAGCTCTCGTACTTAAAGGAATAGAGCAGCACTCAATTTTTACGCATTCCATCTCGACTCTTATATCTATGTCTACCAATACAAAAGATTACGATACACATATCCGGAATCATGCCGTGTAATTTTTGATATTATAATGCCAGTGGATATTTTAGTCGTTTTAACATTATAAATTGTTGACAGAAACCACCACAATCCAGAGAACACTTTAACAAGAGATAGATTCGAAGCCTCACTCAATCAAAATGGTAACATGCCTCATTCCTGTGATACATGTGGAGCGATCTTTACTCGGAAAAGCGACTTCAAGAGACACATGACCATCCATAGTGGGCTCAAGCCATATTACTGTGGTACATGTGGAGCAAAATTTTCACGGAAAGATGTCCTGAACAACCACATGATAATTCATAGTAGTCTCAAGCCACACTCATGTGCTACATGTGAAGCAAAATCTTCCCTGAAAGCACAGTTAAAGATACACATGTTGATCCATAGAGGTATAAAGCCTTACTCGTGTGACACATGCGGAGCCAAGTTTACTCAGAAAGCAAATTTGAAGAGGCACATAATGATCCATAGTGGGCCCAAGCAACATTCCTGTGGTTCATGTGGAGCAAACTTTTCAAGGAAAAGTAGCCTGAAGATACACATGATGATCCATAGTTGAATAATGCCTTATTCCTGTCACACATGCGGAGCGAAGTTTTACCGAAAAATGCATTATCAAGACCCAGGTGATGATTCATAATTGTCTCAGGACTCATATCTGTGGTACATGTGCAGCAAACTTTACTCGGAAAGCTTACCGTGAAACAAATAATGGTCCATAGTGGTCTCTAGCCACATTTCCATGATACAAGTGGATCAAACTTTACTTGGAAAGGTTCACAAAAGACACTGATGTAGGTCCCTAATAGTCTCAAGGTACCTTCCTGTGGTAAATGTAGAGCAAATTGTACTGAGAAAGAAATATTTAGAAGAAGACATTCATAAATAATTTCCTAAGGCTATATTCGTGCAGTACATTCTGAGAAAACCTGACGAGGGAATTATATTTGAAGGCACATATATTGTTGTTCCATATTTTTCTCAAGCCAGAGTCCTGTGGTACAAGTAGAGCAAACTTTAGTCGGAAAGGTATCCTGAAGACACCCTTGATGATCCATAGTGGTATAGTGCAACATCGGTATAGGTTACGCGGAGTGAAATTTACTTTTAAAGGTACTTTGAAGACATATCTTTCCATCCCTGGTAGTCGAATGCCACATTCCTGTGGTATATGCCGAGAAATGATTGCCTTCAAAAGCAGTAGGAACAGACATATAATGATCCATAGTGGTCTAATGCTAAATTCATGTGGTACTTGCGAGGAAAGGTTTACTCTGGAGAGTAATTTGAAGACACATGTTCCTCAATATTGATCTAAACCCTCATACCTTTGGTACATGCGGTGAAAAATGTAATCAGAAAACAATGTGGAGACACTTATGGTGATTTGTAGTGGTGAAAACAATTGAACTGCACCATTAATGCATGGCCCATGTGCCACGAGCTGAGAACCCTCATACTGTACTGCTCTAGAGACCGTATTGTGGGCGGCCATAACACCTCAGATGTGGGTCACCCGAAGGTAGCCGATGTCTCGCGAGTGTCTACGAACGCTGGGACAATTATTGGAGAAGAAATCATATTATTTCTTCACGGTATCAATGACGACACAAGACTTGAAAAAAAAAAATATTATAATGTTTTAGAGTAAACTAGAGTGATTTACGCACTGTAAAAGACATCAAACAACTTGCCAGAATACTTGAAAGTGTATGCAAGTATTCAAAACATTATAAGAAGAAATAAATGATAAAATAAATTATACGAGGCTTACAGTAGTCACATTTGATATGTAACATGTGACATGTTATCCTACTATGTGGGTCCCGGGAGCACAAATCCCTTGTTGACAGTGATCTCTGTTGGTCATTGAAATAACTACTTGTAAAACTCCAGTGCCAAATCCTGACTATAATAAATCATATATGTTATTTGCTAAGACGTTGTATCTTAATCGCTTGTTAACATACCGTATTGTGCATTTTGCAATGGCAAATTAAAAGTGTATATTGTAATATTATAGTGCAGAAGTGGCATTAAAAAGCTGAGCCATCTCGGTTGCAGACAAGATGGCAGCTGATCTTTCGTTCTGAACTAAATTTCACTAATTTGAGTATGTTGCATGCAGTATAGTCTACAGATATAAAAATAATATAAGCTTTATATGAAATGAACTTCGTTTGAAATATACTCCAGTGAAGGAATCGTTTAGTCAAAGTCATTATTGGCTAAGACGTTGTATCTTAATCGATTGATAACATTCATGTTGGGAGGACATAATTAGGTCTGTTGTTACCGCGTTGGTCTCTCAACCGGCCGGCTGGGGTTCTAATCCTAACAGAGTTGTATTTTTTTGCTTGTTTTTTTATATTTATTGTTCTTTGAGTACTGAGGCGTTATACAATTAATTGAGCGTTATATTGTGCATTTTGATATGGAAAATATATTTAATTAAAAAAAGTTCTACAATGGATCTGCAATAGTGACATCTACCTTCAACTAGTTGAACTACGGTACGGGGAAGCACGGCCGCATCCAGTCTGCTGTGGCGGAAGCCATCCACTGCCTACTTGATGCGAGCTGCGCTTTATACCGACCAGTTAGTGAAGCCATGCCAGCGATGTTATTGAGAATGGCCTCTTTTTCCCGATAGAGCGCACTGCTATGTATAGGCGCGATTAAAAATTAGGTGTTCAGAATGTATATTACATGTGTTTCTTCCAGTGATACGTTAGGAGTAACGAAGTTTCAATTATTGTTAGTAGCCGGTGTTAATATACTGAATTCCTACGTTGTTTGGAGTGTGAGTTGATGCTATATTGATTCCACATAGCCACATCGCCAACAGTACATCGAGTGCTTACATTAAATAAAAATACAGGAAATGCATGAAGATTTGATAAATCATAATTGTTTTCAGCAAATATGATATAATGAATAGTTTCACACCAAAGAACGGCAAATTGAAGATGATTTATTGTAGGAATATCTTAAATGGGGTTCCCAATCCTTGAACTAAACTGTATGCGATATACATTCCCCATAGCCACATGGCCTACAGTACGTTGTTGTACCAATCTCCAGCACCAAGCGCGCTCATTGTTTCCGTCCCATGCACTTCCGTCCCATCCATTTCCGTCCCATCCGCCTCCGTCCTTTTTCCAAAATCACTCACTCAAAAATGTCCAGCCACCGAGTGCCACAAAAAAATACAGATACCGAGTGGAAAGATGCTACATATCATAAAAATGTTTATTCATGACAGTCCTAGCGACGGTGTTTGAACTAGGATACCTTAGAGTGGGGGAGGAAGCTCCCGTGAGGGAGCAACTCACCACCAGAAATCAGAACGCAACATGTTTCCGTGCGGGAAATCTTTACAAGGGAGTGCTTGTCGCTAGCTGAGTGGAATAGTGAAATACGTAGAGTAACGGACTCTGTTATAATACTGTACTGTGCTTTATACTTTGAACCAGTATGCAGTACGAAAATGTCAGTGACGTGTTCGACTCTTAAGCATTTGAGCGAGGCCAATTGCTGTTTGGAGTGCCAGCGCGAAGTGATATACGAACACGAGGCGAGGGACCCCATTAAAGATAGCTTGTGTTAAACAAGAGTATATACAACTTTTGCTGAAGTTTGAAGCTACGGACAGTTTATACTATAGATGCGGCATGTGTGTAGGAACTACACCTTTCTCAAGTGCCATGTTTATCAGGGGGAAAGGATGAACAGTATACAGTGATAATAAACATGCCAGGCTAAATTATGGCGTAGGCACTACATTCAGAGCATGGTAGAGGTTACCAAAGACAGCAACACGCTTTTCTCGCATAAGATGGAGCAATCTCTTATGAGCATGGTTTTCAAATCTCCAGTCGAGATGAGCCAAATATATGGTTGCTATCGAATGTCTCTCAGTTGCCACATACGGATATTTTCTGTCGGGAGGCGCGAGTGCATGGACTCTGATCGCGAGGCCATTTCGTGCGTTAAGCGACCGCGGGGATGGAGCTTGGAGCCTGGATGGGAGAAAGGAGATCCTAGTTTCGGCACCATGAACGACCATGGAGGAGTATTCTGTCCGGGTGAGGTGCATAGAGAATTACCACGACATGATATTATCCTTTTTGATCATCGCTACGAAGCCTGGCAGAAGGTAGAAGACTTTCAACTTTATTAGTAGTGGCTGGTGGGGTATTTGAAAGTAGCCATATTTCCAATAGTTTTATAAAAATTGTAGCATGGTTGGAGAGAAATTTAGGTTCGATGAACTGTCGTATCTGACTTCCTGGCCAATCTGGATTTTGATTTGGGATAACCAAATGCATCCAATTGTGTAGTTTTGGTAACTATGTTTGATTCTAGTAGTTTTTATTGGATTAATTAATGCACATTTTCATTGTCGCGAAGATTCATCCCAGGAGAAGATCTATATTTTCGATAGAGATGGGAACTATTTTGTGCCTAATGCACAATCTTATATTTTCGTGCACTTGAGCACTTTGATATTTTGACAGGATTATGAAAGTGTTTTTGATACACTTAGACGTGAGCTATGTTGATGAAATTGATTTTCTGTTTGAAGAAATTGCTTAAAAGAAAATATGTTTAAATGCCATTTGGACATAGAAGTTTTCTGAGGATGGATTAATTATTCTTTCTGAAAGACTTCGTACTTTTTCTATAGAGCGAGAGATATTACCAATACTGCCTAATGAATCAATAGGTCTTAAATATTCAGCTATTTACTAGATTAATGCTGTAGGTAGTATTGCTACATCATTCTCGAGTTCACCTGATGGGGGAGTCATCATAATTAGTTAGATTTGATCAATTTTCAGTTTAATCCAGATGACATATTTCTTGTGACTTTTGCTAGTTTGAGGCATTTTATATGCAGTTAATATTTATAATTCTACGATTCTTGAAAGAGCTTATTGGCAAGCATCTACGCTCAGTTATTAATAAATCCTAGTCCGGACTTCAATAAAGTCTCGATCAATATTAAAATTAATTGTAATGAATAATGTGAGGCAAAGCTTAAAACTTAATACGGTCATTTTCTTTGACATTTTTGATTTTCGACACAAGTGTAATTTACTTCAGTATTCATGTTCACGATGTATGTGAATTATTTTGTGCAGCACTGTGGTGCAAAGAAGATCATTGAAGGATACATTTGGTCTAGGGTCACCAGAAAGAAGGTGTACTCATCGTCGAGCATATTTTGAAAAATTCTGTTATAGTGATTTATGGATACACTGTTGAGTTTTATAAATGTTATGGTATCGTGCTAGTGAGAGCACATATTTGAAATTATGTGATAATACACAACGAGCTTAATTGAGGTCAAACCTTTTGTGACCAGATGTTTAAGTATAGCATCTGTGTATAATAAGCACACTGATAAATAAACTGAGTAAAACACTGTGTCATAATTATGATTATGTAGTAGGAATTGACCCAAGAAAGTAATTAACAATTGTCAACAGATTTATAATGCAATTTATATTGATATTTTTTCGACATGGATAGACAAATCCACACTTCTAATTAACTTAGTTGTTTGTTAGATTATATCACAATTTAGGAACACTGCACCTGATCTATGACAAATAAATCTCGGGTTGGAAGGTCGAATCAAGTCGTGTAATTTTTTTGTTGTAAATGAGAGTACACATTAGGTGTAACTCAACGTTCTGTAGAAAATGTAAATATTGATTTTATTGTTGATTGATATCATTGAAAAATGATAATTTAACAATTATGATAATTACGTCGATTTAGATATTACATTGTCGACGACAAATCACAATTAAACATTTTGTATAGAATTTTTTAATGTGTGTGTCGAGATATACATCTGATTTCTTGCCACAGCTGTAGGCATTACCAATATTTTGTTACTGCCATTCAGCATTTTTACCCTAGTTTGAGGGGTAATTCTTTCCTTTTAGAAGGAATGGTGTTTTTTTTGTCCAGATGTCATACTTTATCTGAATAAATTTAATTTTATTTTAAAATTCTGAGTGATGCTTTAAACAGGTGATGGAAGGTTGTATTAGGAAGGCCATCGCTTGGTATTTCGGAATAGTCCACTCTCCCGAGGTGCTCCATTCATGGAAATCTCTTGTTCTCAGAGCTATTATGCGATTTTGGCCATGTTCTTACCTAATGCCATCTTGTTAGATATAATTGTGTCCTTTTTATCCCATTCACATGTTGGTAGGACTTGTTTTTTAGCCGGGGATTTTCAGGTTCTACGATCGGGCTTTCTTCGTGTGATTCAATAGGTGATGGTAGGTAATTTTGGGCACAGTACCCAAATGAGATGGATTATACCTGTTGTTGTTTGAGTCTTCAGTCTTTTGACTGGTTTGATGCAGCTCTCCATGCCTCCCTGTCCTGAGCTAATCGTTTCATCTCTACATAGCTACCACACCCTACATCCGAGGCAATCTGTTTAACATATTCTAACCATGGTCTACCCCTACAGTTCTTGTCCTCGACCCTTCCTTCCATAACTAAGCTTGCTATTCCTGGGTGTCTTAGTATGTGTCCTATCAACCTATCTCTTCTCTTCATTAGCAGTCGCCAGAAACATCTCTCCTCTCCCACTCGCCTTAATACCTCTTCGTTTGTAACCCTATCTACCCATCTGATCTTCATAATTCTCCTGTAACACCACATTTCAAATGCTTCAATTCTCCTCTTTTCTGCTGCACCAATAGTCCACGTTTCACTTCCATACTGCGCCACGCTCCAGACAAAGGCTTTCAAAAATGACTTCCTAATACCTAAATCTATATTCGATGTCAACATATTCCTTTTTTGTAGAAAGGCTTTCCTTGCCTGAGCCAACCTACTTTTTATATCCTCTTTGCTTCGTCCATCACTGGTTATTCTGCTTCCTAAGTAGCAGAAGTCTCCTACTTCCTTCAGCATTTCACCTGCCAATTTGATCTCCATAGAGGTTTCTGATTTATTTCGGCTGCATTCCAGTATTTTTGTTTTACATTTATTAATTTTCATCATGAATTCCTTCCGTAAGACGGAATCCATACCATTCAAAAACTCATTCAAATCCTCAGGCTTGTCGGCCAAGATGACGATGTCATCAGCAAATCTCAGAGTTGAAATTATTTCTCCTTGAATCTTCACTCCCACTTTAAATTTTTCTCCAATTTCCTTCATTGCTTGTTCAATGTAAAGATTGAAAAGTATGGGTGATTAGTTGCAGCCTTGCCTTACACCTTTCTGAATACCAGCTTCTCTCTCATGTCCTTCAGCTCGAATGACTGCTGTCTGGTTTCTGTATAGATTGTATATCACCCTCCTATCCCCGTACTTTATTCCAATAGATTTCAAAATGTCAAACAATTTAGTCCAATCAACGTTATCAAAAGCCTTTTCTAAGTCTACAAATGCCATGAACATTCTCTTATCTTTCCTTATTCTACCTTCCAAAATCAGCCTAAGACTTAGTACAGCTTCCCTTGTTCCTACATTTCTCCTGAAACCAAACTGGTGTCTTCACCCAACTCCGTTTCTATCTGGCTTTCAATTCTCTTGTAAATTATTCTAGACAGGATCTTTGAAGCATGAGTAATCAAGCTGATTGTACGGTAATCTTCACATCTGTCAGCTCCCACTTTCTTTGGTATAGGGATGATAACATTCTTCTTGAAATCAGGGGGTACCTCACCTGTCTCATAAATCCTACACACCAAGTGAAATAACCTGATCAGACCTTCATCTCCTATGCAGCGTAGCAACTCAATCGGTATATCATCTATGCCTGGTGCTTTGTTCCTGCCTAAGTCCTCGAATTATACCTTAATCCCGAAAAAATATGAGATTAATAAATACACTTGGATGACCAGTTTTGATCGCCAAGAAATCATCATCAGATCCATTACACTTAGGCTATATAATCTATGTCTGAAAGTACGGGTGATAATATTTACAATATATATGTACCGGTACTTATTTAGCTGCAGTATTAGTTGAGATAAATCAACTCGTCATTGTTGTGGTCGATGTGATGTTTAGTTGAGATACTGGAAGTGGTGATTGAACTTCGGAATTTGTTTGTTTGGAGTGAATATGTAGTTGCTGTGAATGGTCAATTCAGATTGTATTGTACAAGTTACTTATCCGTTTGAGTCATGTGCGGTTCTGTTAAGAGCAGTTCACATGGTCACTGTTTGCAATCACCTGACGGGAAATCCCCCTCTCGCATTCCTAAGTGCTATGTGTTCCTCGTGCAAATGTACCTGTAGTAGGTTGCCGAGTCTAGTCTCTCTAATGTGGTGTATGTAAGTGTATTCAGGATAATCTTCAACTATTTAAGCCCTGGTTTTATACTCCACTCCTTAGCTAAAAAGCCCTCTTTAAGCGCAAACGGACTAATAAGAACGCTCCGGCACCTTTATTACTGCCATTAATACCGGCCTACGTTTATTGAAGAAAAATGTACATCGTACATCCAGATGTACATGTTTCCCTTATTAATCCCTTATCTAGCTTGGCTACATCGATATGTTGTGTCTTGTTTCCGACGGGTTGTGTTTTTTTGTAGAGTGAAGAGCGGTGAACTCACCATGAAAGTGTGTTTGTTGAAATTATTGGGGTTGTTTCTCTAAGCTAATTGTATGTCGATTGCTTCCTTAATGTCAAGAGCTCTGCCTTTCGGTTCGTGAATGATTGTAGATCTTTTCTGAATGATATTCGCTTAGAGACACTCTAGTGTGCCAATCCCTCTAAGAAGTTCAATCTGCTAACCGCTTGGATCGGTAGGAGTATTAATCTGAAAGCTATTACCTTAAAGACACTCCAGTCAGTCACCGTCTGCGTGGGTATCTTTGAGGTCTAACCTGACTGATAATAGCTTAATGACGCTCCAAGAGGAACCATCTGCTCTCAGTCTGGCTGGTTACTTAGGTGCTATAAACTGGCTGATAGTAGCTTATGGGGGGACCCTACTGAGTTTTCTGTGATTTGTAATTACCATCCAATTTACAATTTTACATTTTCTTTCTCAAACCTATTTCATTTTAGTTATGAAGGACTAATTAATACATTGCAGTATTATTTTTATAGTCTGGTTAGTACTTTTATGATATAAAGGTGTATTTTGGTACATTCTAAAAAATGTACAAGAAACTCAAATATTCCATGGCCTGGCACATCATAATTCAAAAATTTACCAACCATTTTCAAAGTCAATGGTACACATAATGAATGCTATGAAACACTATGCGTATTTAACATTTCAAGTCATTTGGTATAAACTGATGCGTATGGAGTAATTTGAACACTGAAAAATATTATTTCGAGAAAAAGCCGTCTTAGTAAGCTGACACGTTTGAAATGATCAAACCTGTCTCAGATTTTTCCAGCATCATACATATCACCTTCCTTGTACTCTTTCCTTTCTTCTGCCTTGGTTTTCTCCAGCCTCATCATTTTCTAGCAGTCTTTTTGTCATGGTATGTTCTAGCTATGCTCTTCTTTTCTCGTACTGTCCCCGTATATTCTAGAGGCGGTCTGTTGGATATCCGAAGCAAGGCTAGATTCGTAGACACTGACTGCTCCGGCGCAAAATACTAGTCAAGGATCTACTTCCAACTAGACCCTCGCGAATATACGTGGCGGAAATTACGATTCAACTGTGAATTACATGAAAAATGAACTTAGCTCGAAGTAGAACACCTACCTTTATTCTCGGGGATCTCGTGGTCAGCCTCTGGACCTATAATGGGTTTCACAGTTGCATCTCCTTATATCTAGAATAAATCATGACGACACGGCTTCTAATAAAACTAAGCGATTTAATAACAAATATTTAAACTAGGGCTAAACATTTATACAATAAAATAAAAACATACTCCCATTCTCTCATCTCTACATTCACGTCACTGATAGAACTGCGTTCAATGAACGTTATAATAAAATTTGGGGTAGCTTGTGTCAACTCATCAAGCTGTACAACAATTACACACCCCTGTGTATTTACATTCTTCAGGCGCGTTCCAAAGAACATCTGGGCGCTAGGAGCGCGTGCGACCTTCGCCACCCGTCCGATGACATAGATAACCCGTTACATTCCCAGTCCTAGCTGGTTTAAAAAAGTGCAAGCCTGCCGCCTGCAACAAATCTCTCCATTTGTGCGACCAAGCTGTGGCCTTGGCTAGAAACGAGTTTTAATCAACCCCTCGCTATTCCGGCCTGGCACACAAATGCACTCTCCATAACAATAAAAGCTGGTTAAAATCTAACAGATTCACGTCAGACAAATACGTGAACTGTACGAAAATCCTACACGCTATTGACATGAAATTTCTATACACACTTTCATTCATTCTCTCGCATTGTGACGTCCCAATGGAGTTCATTTCATTCACTCTGAACAAGAAATAAACCACATCTAGTCACATACTCATTCATACTCTAACCTCTACGTTAAACAAACCATAAACTTCCTACAACTAACATGTTATACACTTGATTGGCAAATAATAAAAGTTAACACTAAAAGAATTTATAATGACGTTTATAGCATCAGCTATAGTCCTTTCAAATAAGTAGCGTCTATACACATGAGCCTGTGCTCTGATCTAACAGTCCTGTCAAATACAGGGAACTGAGATCCATAAAATCTTCTACATCTCCAGAAATAACCACCACCAGTCTCTCCTCTCTGATCTGGTGTCAAAATAGGTTTAAATACATACGACCACTTAAGGTGTAACATATGTCGTTACATATTTGGGTTTAATAATCTCGATAAGAGTATAGCATAACAGATGTCATTGTCTATTTCCCGTTTCAATTTCAACCGTGACCCTTCAGGTCCTCTCTAATCCAAGGTCGTGTATACAAATAAGGAGTACTCTCTACTCACACCTTAATGCCTTTCCAAACTCAAGTCATGCCCACGCAATGACTGTTCTATAAAATGCGGAACACACCTTTGCAAACCCTCGTATGCCAACTACATACGGAAATCTATACACATAAAAAACCACTATCAAAGGGTTATCACATTCACTTCTTTCAAACCGGCATTCCTTAAAAAGGGCATAATTCCTCAGCGTTGTCACCACCATCGCTGGTCCAATGAACAATAACAACAATTGTAAAATCATTCATTTATACATCATAACGACCTTTGGACTCTACGATACTAACCTCCTCACTTATTACTCTTGAAACGATACTCAGATAAGTATAAACTGTCGTGCATACATTTTATAAAAAATACTACATCTCATTTTCATACTTCTGGGTTCGACTTTATCGAAGAAGGTATATTATATCTACAACGTGACATGATATTACTCCTCGTAAATATTTAATCACAACATTATATCTGTGTGCGTCCAACAAGAATCGATCACGACGAGGATATCAAATGATAACTACCCTAACGTCGGATGATAATAAATCTTCCAAGAAGATTCTAGCTTCAAATAAATTTAAATGACTGAAAGTTTATAGCTTTCTTAAATAAAACATACAATTAGTCATATTCGTATTCTCTCCATTCAGAACGAATGTCTATGAGATCTGACGATAATAATCGTTTCCACGTTAAATGATTCTTTTCCATAAGATGTCATGATATTTCACAATATATCACTACCAAGATCTTCTTCTCTTGGCGTTTCTTCTCAACGGATAAAATGCCCAAATTAAACTAATAAAAATTAATTTAATGGGTAACATAGACGAACATATCTATCACCTGAATTCAGAATGAATTCAAAAACGTCGGAAATAAAATACTGTTCCTTAAAGGAAATGACAAAAGCTTGTTCCTTGAACAAGTAAAATAATCTCAGTTCACAAACTGGATTCCTAACAAACGAAACTAAAAGCGTCGCAAGACGATCACTACAATAAATTTCGAATAAAAAGGCCATACATGGAGTACATAAATATTGTGTCGAAATATGGATAAAGGATTTGCTCAGAAAATGTCACTACAAGCTCTAACTACAAGGTTAGTGAACACTGCTACCTGGTCTCGAAGTCTAGAAGATCAAGATAGAGTATAACAAAATACTCGGTTGTTACATCTCCCAAAGATCTGGGCTGGATCCTAGCTCGTCTCCAAGAACTCGTGACCTCAGGAAAGGAACGAATTCCCCTACTGGAAAACGGCAAGCTCCGACCGGGATCGAACTGCGGGCCTCCAATCATCATCTTCCTTGTGACCGGGATAACCCTGGACCTCTTGATAATCTTGATGTTTCTTCTTTCTCCGTCACAGCACAGATTCATCATAACGGCGAGTAGCGTTGAAAGTTCGGCTTTCCCCTTCGAAAGGCATTCGAAAAGAAAGTCATGGACCTCACTCGTATAACGAACATTCATGTAGATGGAATATGAACATCGTTCTGTAGTCGCTAATGTTAATGTTCAGCTCATGTTTGACGAGAATGCACTAGAATAAAGTTGTACACCAAGTCTCATATTTGCTCATTAAGTAGACATTCATGAACAGTCTCCTCTAACGAAGCTCCATTGCTGACTATATTGCTTCTATCTGCTTATACTCCTGGCGCACATAATAATTTAGTCCATAATAATCTTCATAATAGTAGACTGAATAATCTTCTTCACTATGGAATACATCTCCATCCTATGTGTTGTAATACAGTTCCAGACAAGCAATGTTAACATACACCCGTACTCACTTGTGGCTGTTGCATGCGCTGTAGTCGCCCGGACAAAGTGTCTTATCGGGCTGGAAAGAAACTATTTTCTCGCGCTTCACAAAACTGCATATAATTGCTGAAATACTTTTCTCAAACTTCAGAAAGTTCGTAATAAACAATATCTGATGACAAGCTACAATCTGTAATTGAAATAATGTCTCTGAAGCCGATTAGACCGAAGTGATTGCGGCATAAATGTCCCTCGCAACTTCACTTAGTTTCAAGGCGTGGTAATCTGCTATCTCGACCCTCGCTAATGCCTCGTCTCCACGAGTCCACCTTCTACAAGCTCGGTGAAACACTCGGAACTCCTCTCTCTTCCAATAGCACACGTCTGACCTCTCGGACATTCAGATACAAAAGGGCCACGATGCTTGGCGTCTCCCCTCCAAGTCTACCGATTCTCGCCGCTTTTTTTGAGTTCCCTCTCAAATTCGCGCGGGCTCTAGCAAATCGCTTATTCCTTCCAATAGCGACCTGCTATTGACTTATAAAATATTTCCAATATTTTATTATCATATTCTTCTCTTTTCCAATATATAAAATCACTCTCTAGGGGCTTAAATGATTTAAATATCCATAAAAATTTAGTTGCTGGAACTCCCGTCTTCTCTAAAACTTCTTCTTATTGGCTGTCAGCTCAAATCCAATCGGATAATTTATAACAATATTTAAACAATCCTGGGAATATTCGCTGTTGCTAGGTCGATTCTAAGCTTCTGGAAACTTCCATTGCGCAATACAATCACGTGACGGAATTTCCCTCCTGCTCAACGTCGCCTCACGGCTGGTGTCTGCCAAGTTCCAGCCATCATATTCCTTGGTTAAATTTTATCATGGGCTTCGAAAAAACATCTACTATTCCCATTTTCATCCCTTATAATTCATTTTACGGGGGCATTCCTCTCCCATCTCAATTTAAAAACAGTTGCAAAATTGTTTTAACCACTCCGAATCAGGACCTTAGACATGTCACTGAACTCGAAAATGAATTATATTTTTAACCTACTTTCTTAAAATATATCTTCAAGTTCTTTGCGTTGTATTTTCCCAAAATGACATTATTCTCTTCATCATACACCTCATAACAATTATTCCCATAGACAGTCTCAATTCGGAACGGGCCAATAAATATAACCCCGAACTTCGGGTATATTTTCTTGCTTACGTCCGCTTTGACAGGTCGGCGCAATAACACAATGTCTCCTACTTCTAAGGGCTTACTAAATCTCTTCCCTTCTACTCTTTTCATGCGTTTATCGGCCGCCTTCTGGAGCTTTTCCTTCGCTCTGTCTATCCTCTCTTGTCTTCCTACATCTGGATCTTGAGGAATAAAGTTAAATGTGTTGTCCCATGGTCTCTCTGGTTTCCTTCCCAAATGTAAGACCTTTGGAACTTCTGCCGTGCTCTCTTGAGCTATGGAGTTCAAACATTCTTCAATGATAGGCACATATTTAACCCAACTGGGGTGGACATGACGGCAGAAAATTCGACAGAATTTACTAAATTCAGCCATATATCTCTCACTAGAATTTGATTCAGGATAACGCACGCTGGAAAATATGTGTCGTATTCCTAATCTTTCCATGTCTGCTTCGAATTCCTCTGAGGTGAACTGGGCTCCTTGATCAAATAACAAATATTCTGGTTTTCCAGCTTTCCGAAAAACAGAATTCTCCAATCTGCTCACTACATTTCTTGTATTTGCTTTCTGCATGGGGTCCATCGTCACAAATTTGGAGAAGATATCCACTGTCACTAACAAGAACTGGTTTCCTTGGTAACCCTTTGGATAGGGGCCAAAAATATCCGCCGCCATAAGCTCATGTGGTCTAAAGGGTATCATAGGCCTTGGTTTGCCTTTTAACAGCTCGGATGTGAATTTCCCTCTTTGACATTCATCGCAAGATCTTATTATCTTCCTAATGGTGGATCTCATGTTGGTCCAAGTGAATCTCTCTTTCAGTGTAGTGGGAGTCTTGTCCAAACCACCGTGTCCTATTGAGTGGTGAGCTAGCCATACCAACTTCGAAACCAAAATAGGGGGCACAACTATGCGTGGCTTTGTATGCTCGGCGTCAATATACTTGCATACTAGATCTCCGCTCAAAACAAAGTGGCGCGATCGTCTCTTGGTTGCGATTTAATCATCATCAGCTATGTCCATGAAACCTTTTAGGAACCTGTACATTTTCCTGATTGGAGCGTATCTCTTCTGTGATACACCGATTCGGGCTAATCTCCTAACGGTTTCTAGATCTTCTTGCTCCAATTGTACATGGTTAATCCGCACATTTTTATTAGGGTTTCTCGATAATGCATCAGCCAGTAAGTTATGTTTCCCTGGCTGGTGGACAATAGTAGCGTTAAACTGCTGAGTGAAAAGGGCCCATCGTGTTAACCTGTCACTCGACATTTCAGTTCATCTGACCTGTCCGGTCCCACGACATAGGGCACTGGTGGGCCGATGTGCACGCCATCTCTCTGCAATTTCAATCACTTAGTATGGCATCGAAGGCCTACACGACCCCTGTTCTGGTCCCATGTCATAGATTTATTGGGTGTAAGAGATCCTTCCACTAACTAAACTTAAACGCATTACATTTAGGCCTTTATATCTATGTCTTCGAATGCAGATTATTATTGTAGGCTTATATTTATCAGAAATTATGTGATGTGATTTTTGATATTATATTGGTAGCGGGCATTTTACTCGTACTAAAATTAGAAATTCCTTACAGATACAACCACAATTCGGAGAAAACTCGCGAAGCAAAATTTACTGAGAAGGGCAATTTGAAGAATCACTTGTTGATCCATAGTGGTCTGAAACCTTTTTGCTGTGGTACATGCAAAGCAACATTTACTGAGAAGGGAGGCTTGAATAGACATTTGGTAATCCATAGTGGTCTAAACCCATATTCCTGTAGTACATGCAAAGCACAATTTACCCAGGCAGGCAGTGTAAACAGTCACATGATGATCCATAATGGTCATAAACATTTTTCCCGTGGTACATGCGAAGCAAAATTTACTCAGAAGTACAAATTGAAGAGACACATGATGATCCATAGTGGTCGTTTTAAACCATTTCCCTGTGGTACCTGGGAAGAAAAATTTACTGACCAGGACAATTTGAAGAAACACATTTTGATCCATAGTGGTCATTAGCCACATTCGTGTGGTACATGTGACGCAAAATTTACTGAGAAGAGCAGTTTGAACAGACACAAGATGGTCCATAGTGGTTTGAAACCATATTCCTGTGATACATGTGGAGAAACGTCTAGTTTTAAGCATAATTTGAAATCCGACATGTGATCATTAGGCACAGTCGTGTGGTACATGTGACGCAAAATTTACTGAGAAGGGTAGTTTGAACAGACACAAGATGGTCCATAGTGGTCTGACACCATATTCCTGTGATACATGTGGAGCAACGTCTAGTTTAAAGCATAATTTGAAGTCCGACATGTTGATCCATACTGGTATTAATCCTTATTCCTGAGGTACATGCGCAGCAAAGTTTGGTTTGAAGGGCAATTTGTTGTTCCATACTGGTCATAAACCTTGTTCCTGAGGTACATGCGAAGCAAAGTTTACTCAGAAGGGAGATTTGAAGACACACATACTGATCCATAGTGGTCAAAGACCACATTCCTGTGGTACATGTGAAGCAAACGTTACTTGGAAATGCATTTTGGAAAGACTCATTTTTATCCATGGTGGTCCTATACCTAACGCCTGAGGAACATCCGAAGCAAAATGTACTTAAAAAGGATTTTGGAGAGAGACATGTTGATCAATGTTGGTCTAAAACCACTTTGAGGTGGTACGTATGGATCAATCTTTGTTGAGGAAGGTCATCTGAACACACAAATGATTATCCATAGTGGTCTCTTGCCAATATATCTGTGGTACATTAGGAGCATGCTTTGCTAAGATGACCTGAAGACCGCTGCCCAGCCATTTGGCCTGCAGATATAGGTGTGACGCGTTGTTTGCTCATCGGGTCTCCACGGTCGTTAATCTTGGTTTTCGTGGTCAAGGTGCTGCCCCACTGTCAGACAGTCACTCAATTTTACTCACGAGACTGAGTGTACCCAATCGATGAGTAGCTAATTACCTCACCAACGCACATTTATCTTTTGAAGGAAACATATCAGTGAGCAGTGTAATGCAAATAGCTGCAATTTCAATAATTCAATAGACAGACTAAAACCTTCCTTTATTACAAATATTGCTCTTGGGGGCAGTAATTAGTGCTGGCTTTATTAAATCATTTTTTATTTTATTTTGAGATATGTGATCAAGGGTGAATTAGAGATGATGGCTAAAATTTTGGAGTGAACAAGATAAATCATTTTGTTTACAACGAAGAATTAAGTTTTTACCACCTGCATGCCATGCAAAGTGAGAATAACTACCACCTAATGCCACCAACCCGTCGGCCAATCACTGACTCTGCGGAAAATAACACGATAGGAGTGGCGGACGGGCATTATGATGGCATGCGACAGCGTTTTCTGCTATAGAAATCCCACAATTAGGGCAGCTATTTTAACAACAGATGGACTCAATTAAGTTCTAAGATGAAGGAATAACGTCATTTTTTTCTTAACGGCTAAAAAAGAAAATAATTACACTTCTTGGCAGAAAAATTAACCATTGAATTACGAGATAAATGACAAGTGGGAGATAGAAAATGATAACGGATGATTTTAAACAAGCGACTTATGAAAATTCAATAAAGGCTTCGTTGCAAATATTGTACAATTCAGTAGGCCAAAGCATCATTGAAAATGAATAAATATAATTATTTCCTGATAAACAAATCTTCTAATCAGCACTGGTGTATATTAAGGTATGTCCAACTTAATATTTTACCCATTCTCACAGAGTCCAGGTGGGTATATAGGATATCTAAACTGAATGATAATACCTTTAAGACACTGTAGTGTGTCAAAACCTCTAAGGAGAATCACCTGCTAACCATCTGCTTGGGTGTCTATGAGCTCTTAAACTGACTTATATTAGCTTAATGATGCTCCAAGCATGTCAATGCCTCTTAGAGGAACCATCTGTATGAAGTCAGGGTTGGTACCTATTTCGTCTAGGCTGACTGATATTAGTTTAACAGCAATCCAGTGTGAAAATATCTCTAAGGGGAACCATCTTCTCACAGTTTGGTAGGTACCTAGGAGCTCCAAACTGAAGATTGTTACCATAAAGACACGTCAGGTGTGTCAATACCTCTGAGAAGAACCATCCGATCACAGTCTGGGTTGGTGCCTATGTGCACTAAACTGAGTGTATTAGCTCATTGACGCAGCAGATGTTTCTACATAATTAAGGTGAACAGCTAATGTCTGTCCTGATGGGTACCTTGGAGCTCTATTCTGAATTATATTTTCTTAATGACACTCCAGTGATTCAATACCTCTATGCGTAAACGTCAATATAGTTAACAACCATCTCCTCTCGGTTCTAAACTGAATGATATTTGATAAGTGACGCTCCAAATGTGTCAATACTTCTAATAGGAACAATCTGCTTACAGTCAGGGTGGGTACCTAGGAGCTCTCACTGTTTATTTCAACTGGAGGTTCACCCTCGGAAACAAAACAACTAATTTTTTGTATGAAGTGTTATGTATATTATGTGGTTGAGGATATAATATAACAACCAATTACACTAATCCTGTATTTTTGCTAAACAATATATCCCTGTTTCCGAAATATTGTAAGTGTCGATCCTGTGTTACAAAGCGCAATGGGGTTCTCTTAGTACATGAGTAGAAATTCGTCTCCCGTCAAGTCAATTCCTCTCGCTAAATTTATAGTAAGCCGCATGTTAATACTATATCTTTTAATGTATTGTAATGTGTTTTCGATCCATCATTGGGGTTGCACCATTATTACAATTATTTTAAATAAACGCTCAAAAAATGTTTATCAAGGGTTAACATAATATCCATTGAATAGAAAATAAGAAGGCCTTGCAGAATTATCCCTTATTTATTGGTTAAAATATCGGGAAACAAAGAGAAAGAGTTTGGTCCACCTCGTGTGTTCAATAATAAAATGTTTTGTCACAACAAGCCAATCACAGGCTACCTAATCATAGTACCCATGGTAACCGTTACCCATCATGCTTTCTGTTTGTTGCTGTTGCTGAGTGATTGTGGGTTCAAAGAGTGTATTGTTTGTCTTATTTAACATGAGCGTGTTAGATGACACTTCAGTGACTGTGCGTGCAGGGAACGACGGCTCAAGAAAAAGGAGAGTTAATCCCAGAAAAAAGGAGAAGGTGGTTATCATTAACCCAATGGCTACAACTCATTCAATTCCTGCTCACATGGTTCAAGGAGGATTTCTGGCAAATAATTCACATCCAATGTCTATTTCTATGTAAGAAAACAATCAATATATTGTGACCGTTTGACAGGTTTCCCACGTCCACACAAGTGCGAATCCTCATAACAGCTGAGCACAAGGCTCAACATGCCTCGGGGTCTATCTGGGCGTAACAAAAAAGTTGATTAAAACTAGCTTCACTGTTATCAAGATGCACACTGCAGCAAGGATAGAAGGAAATATTTTAAAATCATGAATAACATCAATTTTAAAATAAATTATCCAACAACCATCCTACACTAAAACATAAGTTAAACACACACACCTGGAAGAAAAAACATCCTAAGGCTCTCCCTTACAGTACTCCATTACATTATTCCTATGTGCATTAAGCATGATTTATATAGTTTAATTTTCCGAAATTAACTTAATGATCAATCTCCATTTATTTAAACATCACACGTGCATTCAAACATCACCCTGTAATTATTGTTATTCGTAAATATGATAAACAATTACCAATGACTATCAATTATCATTATTCTGATTCCCATTTCAATATTTCCAACGAGATTTCTTACGTTCCATTGAACATTATTTCTCGTTTATTTTCGTCATCTCAAATACAAGACAGTAATAAATGCTCATTAAGAAAATATCCTCATGCACAGAAAATACATCAATTAAATTACACGACCTACGCCATAACAAAATATCCAAAGACGGAAGTCATCATTTAACTATCCATCAAACTATGCGTTAACTATCCAAACAAATCGGGAAACTCCTAGCAATAAGAAGAGTAGAATGCCTCCAATGCAAATATCATCCGACGATTTGTCTCATCGTGGATACGCTGACTTCCAAATTGTGAGAAACATCAAAAGGCTCTAGAGATTTATGGGTCAGTATAATCTTATATATATATATATAAAAAGGAATGTCTGTGTGTTCTTCTTTTCTGCGTTCGTAAACCATTCATCCGATTGCGATCAAATTTTGGTGAGTTGTTTTAAACACTTCCGGGAGGTTTATAGGCATTGTTAATCCATTTCAAAATATATAGCGCCCGAGTAGTTTAAAAAAATGCCTAATGGCGATGTGTACATATATAATTCATCCGATTGCGATCAACTTTTGGTGAGTTGTTGTGCACAGTCCCAGAAAAGGTATAGGCGTAGTAAATCCAATTTACAATAGATGGCGCGCGAGTAGCATCAACAAAATGGCGTGCGTTTGTTTCAAGAAAGTTCCACGTGCGTTCATATGCCATTCATCCCATTGCGATCAAACTTGGGTGAGATGTTCTTTACACTTCAGGTAAGGTTTCTGGCTTAGTAAATCCACTTAACAATAGGTAGCGCACGAGTAGATTCAACAAATGAGCGACGACGGTCGAAGCGTTTCAACAAAGTCCTGTATGCGTTCACATACCATTCGTCTGATATCGATGAAACTTGGGAGAGAGGTTGTGTACACTACAGGCAAGGTTTCTGGCTTAGTAAATGCATGTTATAGTAGGTAGCGCACGAGTAGATTCAACAAATGAGTGACGACTCGCGAAGAGTTTCAACAAAGTCCCGTCTGCGTTCATATAATATTTGTCTGATAGCGATGAAACTTGGGTGAGACGTGTACACTTCAGGAAATGTTTCTGGCTTAGTAAACCCACTTAAAATTAGGTAGCGCACGAGTAGATTCAACAAATGAGTGACGACGGGCGAAGCGTTTCAACAAAGTCATGTATGCGTTCACATGCCATTCGTCCGATAGCGATGAAACTTGGGTGAGAGGTTGTGTACACTTCAGGCAAAGATTCTGGCTTAGCAAATCCACTTTACGATAGTTAGGGCACGAGTAGATTCAACAAATGAGTGATGACGCGCGATGCGTTTCAACAAAGTTCCGTATGCGTTCATATACTATTTGTCTGATAACGATGAAACTTGGATGAGATGTTGTGTACACTTCAGGGAAGGTTTCTGACTTAGCAAATCCACTTGACGATAGGTAGGGCACGAGTAGATTCAACAAATGAGCGACGACGCGCGATGCTTTTCAAAAAAGTCACGTAGCGTTCAAATACCATTCATCCGATTGTTAAGATTCTTTGCTTGGATTGTTGTGCACACTCCAGGAAAGGTTTCTGACTTAGTAAATCCTTTTTACAATAGGTAGCGCACGAGTAGATTCAACAAATGAGTAACGGCGCGCGTATCGTTTAAAAAAAATCGTATGTGTTCATATACCATTCGTGCGATTGCAATGAAATTTAGAGAACTCTTGTTTCCACTCCTGAAAAGATTTCTGATTTAGTAAATGCATTTAACAATTGGTAGCGCACGAGTAGATTCAACTAATGTGACAGCGCGTGATTCGTTTCAACCAAGTCGCGTATTCGTTCATATACCATTCATCCGATTGTGATAAAACGTTGGTTAGTTAAGTACTGTCCTGAGTAGGTGTATGAATTAGTAAATCCGTTTTTCAATGGGTGGCGCACAAGAAGATTCAACAAATGAGTGAAGGCGCGTGAATCGTTTAAACAAAATCCCGTATGCGTTCATATGCCATTCATCCGATTGCGATGAAACGTTCATGAGATGTTGTGTACACGCCAGGGAAGCTTTTCGACTTAGTAAATCCATTTTACAATAGGTAGCGTACGAGTATATTGAACAAATGGGTGACGGCGCTCGAATCGTTTCAACAAAGTCCCGTATGCGTTCATATACCATTTATTTCATTGCGATGAAACTTTGGTGAGTTGTTGAGCACGCTCCCATGATTTTTTGAGATAGTAAATCAATTTTACAATAGTTTATAGGTTTAACGGAAACTAAATAAATATTGGGAATGCAAACGGACCTCAGCAAACAAAGTTACAACGCCATCACTTTCTTTGATTGGCATTGCAACGCATGCCGGGTACAGCTACTTTAAAATAAATCCAAATTCTCAAAAACGATGGCCCCTATATGGTTGAAGGTCTGCAATTCACCAATACTTGCTACTAAAATATAAAAAGCTGCTCACGGGTCATCGAAGGTGTTCCAAAATGTGTATCCAGCTAGAGTAGAATGCCCCACTCCCAAGGCATGGCCCCATCCGTCCGTTAAACGGATGCAACGTGCATACCTGGCATCCACGTTCTCCCTTATTCACGGCACAAGTTCCCAGACACCTGCTTCCATCATGCCACCAATTTAATTCAGCACTCCATAATAATGATTCGATTTATGGTGCAATGCAAATGTTCATGCCGACTGTCCGATACCATGATGTCCTGTCCGAATACCATTAACAGCATAGCTTGTGCTATCGCAAAAACTCGTAACTAGACACTTTCCGTGTTTCGATAACATTCACTCGGTGTTTTTCTCCATCCGAAATATAAGCGCCTTTCGGCCGTTTAACCAAATTCACCATGACATGCTTGTGATCTTTCATATATTAGCGCGGTATTCTGACATTCTTATTCAGCGTTTTCTCCAAGTTAATTCTGCTATTCACTAAGCTAGATAATATCTCTTCATACCTATCTGGGTAAGGAATATTATTCCGCTGGGCACGCTATGCATAGTCCACTCCGGTGCTCATCTAGACGCGCAAAACCCGGGTTAGGGGTTATCCCAGTTCGAAGACTAGCTATACTGTGGGTTTGGATATTATCCAACATAACTCTGCACACGTTATGCATAGTCCGCTACAGTGCTCGTCTAGACGCGCCAAACCCGGGTTAGGGGTTAGCCCAGTTCGAAGACTAGCTATACTGTGGATTTGGATATTATCCAACATAACTCTGCACACGTTATGCATAGTCCGCTACAGTTCTCGTCTAGACGCGCCAAACCCGGGTTAGGGGTTAGCCCAGTTCGAAGACTAGCTATACTGTGGATTTGGATATTATCCAACATAACTCTGCACACGCTATGCATAGTCCACCCCAGTCCTCGTCTAGACACGCAAAACCCGGGTTAGGGGTTAGCCCAGTTCGAAGACTAGCTATACTGTGGGTTTGGATATTATCCAACATAACTCTGCACACGCTGTGCATAGTCCACCCCAGTCCTCGTCTAGACGCGCAAAAACCCGGGTTAGGGGTTAGCCCAGTTCGAAGACTAGCTATACTGTGGGTTTGGATATTATCCAACGTAACTCTGCACACGCTATGCTTAGTCCACCCCAGTCCTCGTCTAGACGCGCAAAATCCGGGTTAGGGGTTAGCCCAGTTCGAAGACTAGCTATACTGTGGGTTTGGATATTATCCAACATAACTCTGCACACGCTGTGCATAGTCCCCTCCAGTCCTCGTCTAGACACGCAAAACCCGGGTTAGGGGTTAGCCCAGTACGAAGACTAGCTATACTGTGGCTTTGGATATTATCCAACATAACTCTGCACACGCTGTGCATAGTCCCCTCCAGTCCTCGTCTAGACACGCAAAACACGGGTTAGGGGTTAGCCCAGTTCGAAGACTAGCTATACTGTGGGTTTGGATATTATCCAACATAACTCTGCACACGCAAGAGTTGGCCTCACCTAGAAAAACTATCATGGAGCACACTGAAAACTATGTCTCCTCGCCGACTAGTTTTTATCTGCAGGTTTTGGTACCCGAAATATTGAAAAGATCAAGCGCTCCAATATCATTCTTGCACGGATGCACGAAATTGAATGAGTCTCTCTCCTCTGCCTTCAACTGACTGCTCTCGCCACGTGCTAGTACAAACACTGTGCATCGCTCCTCGCGCATCATTCTATATCTGTGGAGTTTCTTGTTGAATTCACATGAAATGCATTCCATAAATCATAGAAATATTCTTCCTTTATTCCCTTGATCTATTGGTTATTCAACCACTTCGTTTTCGTGTTATAAAAATTACCTCAGCGATCACTCACGATGCGACATGACCCTTGCTGCGCTGTCAGCCACAACGGTGATTTCCTCAACTTCGAACATTTGAACTCCGCCTTAGAAAAACAACTCGTCTCATCCAGAGCTGTGTACACTTCCGCAAAATGGGCACAATATATATATACAGTGCCTTTTTCAGAGGAACGCGTGGATACACGTTCCCCTTAAACATTTAAAGACTTATTAAGAAAACATATTGGTACATTTGTATCTAGTCCGGCCAATATAACTTCCGAATTGAAAGTTCATCGATCAGCTGGCATCAACGCTGAAGCAGATTTCTAGTAATTCTTGATTCAAATCGATCTGTCGAATCAGTTTCCTTTGGTCGGTAACCAGGCACACCGCTTTTATAAGCGCGCAAGCCAGGCAAGGTGAGTTGTTATTTTGTGCGTGTGGGTAGTTTTGAAGGATGAAGAAAATAACGAACTATTTAACATCCACCCAGGCATTGAAATAGCTGAAAGTTAATGATTCGAACATAAACAATGACGGAGAAACGTCAAGAGTGTCGTGTGGTGATGCAAAAGAAGATCACAACAAAGAGCTTTCAACCGCGTGTATCAGTGGACGGAAGACATTCTCGAATGCTGGAATTTGGACAAAAAGCAGGAATTTTGCAGTAAGTACGAATGGTTGGTGGTAAGAAATAAACACTTGGCTACAAAGAAGTTGACGACTTCGGAACTGAAAGCACATCACGAGGGATGAACATTTCACAGCAGTGGGTTTCAGTTTCCATTTGTGCAAGTGGTGAAACTGAAAAGAAATCTCAGCAAATGCTTTCTCTCAGCAAGAAAACATTTAAACATTAAGAGAGTTCAGGCTGCAGTTAAAATAGTAAAAACCACAAAATTGAAAACTTTGGAAACTACATGCACTAAGGCTTTCGAAAAGGGAAACGAAATAATTTGTAAATGCATTTCAAACAGCATATAAAGTAGTCAAGAAAAATCAAGCCTTCCACGATTTCGAAACTGAAATTGACGTGCAGGAGTTGAATGGCGTTAATATGGGCCGCATTCTTCGTTCAACAAATGCATGCATAAATATTGTTTCTTATATCGCGACAGAAATGAGAATAAAGGTAGAAAACATGATCCGGTAGTGCATGGAAATAGTAAAATTGCCCACCTTTGATGAAAGTACCCCACTCAGTCAGCTGTCATCACTGATATTGTACCTGAGTACAACACTTCCATAAATGGATCAGTCAGCAAGCATTCTTTTGGGAGGGGGAATATTGAATTGCAAGATGTCACTGCTGAAGGTATATTTAGTGCATTGGTGACTTATTTGGGTGCATAACTCTTCAATGATGAGTTTCTGAAACAGAATCTTGTTGCAGTGTCAACTGACGGGGCTGCAGTAATGCTAGGAAAGAAGAAGGGTGTAATTACTTTAATAAAGTAACAGTGTCCCAATGTTGTGGCATTGTGCCAATCACAGGCTAGAGCTATCGGCTCGTGAAGGGGAGCCGTAGCTCTCCCAGGGTATCTGACAATATGATTTTACACTTTGAAAGTAACGGGGTTACGGCTTGTAAATTCGCTTCCCTCCCCCCGCACGGATGTTGCATTCTCGGCAGCACATTAAGAACTTAACTTTGCACTTCCTGAAACCACTTCTCCCATTGCCAAGTTGTCCTATGAAAGCCTCTTTGGGTGCTGCAATTCTTGCAGCAAAGCCACAGAGTGCCAACACATCTTTGGAAACAGAAGATGTATAAAGTTTACAAACAGCTCTCATATTGTACTGGTAGCGGCTAACAGCCCCTAATTCGTATTCAGAAATTTTGCGACTTATATTCTAATGAAATAAATTATAAATACAATCATAATACTAACGCAAGAAAATGTTTCAATGAGAAAAGCTTTTGCTGCAACATGGCTAGGTTTGTAGCAATGAATGGCAATGAGAATCATGGGTAGAAGAAGGATGGAACTCAAGTAGGTCCACACGGCATTTAGTGGGTACATGAAGAACCATGTCCATCATCATCCCTTAGCCAATGAAAGGGAGGCATTCCACCATCTCCATGATTTGTGCATTTTCTTCAAACACTTGTATAATCAGTCTTGCCAACATGCGAATTATAGATCAATATTCTAATGTACCGGTAGTATGCTTGTGTGATTTTAAGAAATACTTGTATATTATTTCACAGTATAGTCGGTGGAGAATTTAGCTGAACTCAAAACGGAGTGACAGAACTTAGAAAACTGAGCGAAGAAATTCAGAAGCACGCATCTTCCGGAACTCATTTGAATAAGATGTAAAATTTTGCAGAGTTACGCTTAAGTTCGTCGTATCAACAATCGGTTGAGCGTAATAACATTGAAGTAACTAGAAACAGGGAAATATATAAATATAATCATAACACTATCACAGGTAAATGTTTATACCAAGAGAAGAATTTCGAAATATCGGTGGAGCTGTAAAACTTTCGAGTCTTCTTCTCATTTACAGAGGTCGTTACACTGTTACGTATCGCTATCACACTGTCTGTGACTACCGCTGCTTCTCGTGCCTCAAGAGGAGCAAAGTGTACCTCAGTCATTTACAGAGGTCGTTACACTGTTACGTATCGCTATCACCCTGTCTATGACTACCGCTGCTTCTCGTGCCTCAAGAGGAGCAAAGTGTACCTCAGGAATGCCATGGGAAAAGCCCTGCGCGGATATCCGCAATATTTATCGCCATACGGATATAGTTTACATGGCTGTGCGGATAGCGTATAAGTGTCGGATAATGTTTGTAGTAAATTTGCGGATAGCTTTAGAAAATAATACAATCCGAACTTGTTGAATAACATTTCTAGGACCCGGATGTTTACTGTTATGTTTTTCTTTTTCAAGACAAATGTAAAATGATGATTTAAGCTTATCTCATTCAAATTATGTCATTAAGCATAATTAACCCTCCGAACTGAAAAGGGTTGCAATTCCGGCTGTATAACATTCATTTTAAACATAGCACTTGACATGATACCGAATTTCAATAACCTCGTCATGGAAAAATTCGTCACGTTCAAGACTCGACGCCTGGAGCTGATCTACAAATAAGGTGAGTTAATATTTGTGCTTGCAGGCCCACCAACTGTGATATGTGCGAGCCTCCACTGGCTTTCGGTAGGTGATGGTTGGTTGGATCCTTAGTTAAGGGACTGCGACAACGCGGTCATGTAGCCGCGTGACTTTGGGTGTGTGTAGAATTTGTCTGATAACCGGTGGTAATTGTGATGGCTGTATTAGTGTGTGTTCTCTGTACTTTTGCTATCAAATATTACCGTCCACGACACCTAGGTGTGTACGTGGCTACTAAATGCCATCGCAGTCAGCACCTGGCGACAAACGTTGGAACTAATATAGCGTTATCAAACTAACCTACAAATTTTAGGTTCCACAAGTGTAGTTAGTGGAAGGTTCTTTTCCATGCCATAACTGTATGACATGGGCCCGCCGTCATTACTTCCCCTCCGAAGGAAGGCATACTGTGCGATTTTTAACAGTCTTACAAAATCCGACGACTTCGGCCGGGTTTGAACCCGCGATCTTGGGCTTAGAAGCTCAGCATGCTACCCACTACTCCACTTCGGTAGGTGATGTTGTGAGTTAAGATTTCTCCTCACATGTAAACCACGTCATATCTTTCCTTGATAAACTGAGTATACCACCAGTCAGGGAATCTTACTGCTTAAAATTCGAAGGATTCTAGATGCAAGATGGATTGCTTCTGGCTTTCGAGCAGTCTCAGCTGTGAGGAGAAATTTCGAAGTTTAAGTGGCACATTTCAAAAGTGCCAAAATGATCGCAATTCAGACAAAATTGAGCAAGTCATGTATGGAGGACTCCGTAACCAATGATGTGTAGTACTGATAAAAACAAACCTGTTTTTGTTGTTTTTGCTGACGGTGCAGTGGAGCAGTGATACCAACTTCACCAAACCCCACATTATTCGCTCCCTTAGCTCTCACAGCTCTAGACACACTCGTGTGTTATATTTTTGTAGTAAACAACTTGAAACATGTTGATTGGCTGTTCAAATACAATAATGCACTCTGGAGTTAGATTTTTGTACCAAAATGCACTTTAAAATTTTGATTGGCTATTAAATACTATATAGCCAACATAAAGGCAGAATGGCCACCATGATACACATTTAATACTTTCCCATCTATATCAATTAAAGAATCGATGCTACTTACCTTGTCAAGTAAAGCGGGCAACGCCGTTAATAAGGGGACCGTATTTAAATTTATACGAGTTATGTAAATGTAGTCGTATCGGACGAGGCTACCACAAGACCCCTTTTCCCAGGACATATTTATTTTACGGTAATGGGCTTTGGAGCGAATTTTCTATTCGGAGAATAAATGTCCTGGTTTTCTGCAAAATACATTTTAAAACGTTGAAAATAATCATAGAAAGTCACAATATATTCCCCAGTTGTCAGCACCAAAGCAGTTTAAATTTAATATTATCATTTAGACTTTCACGGCCCGTGTTACTATTCATAATGTTGAATTTTGGGCTTATGCCGTGTTTTATTATATTAAAATTTTAATATATTAAAACACGGCATAAGCCCAAAATTCAACATTATGAACAGTTAAAATTTAATTCCGATACTGACCACCACCCACGCGCCGCTTAGCACGCTTGTATAGTGGCGCCTCTCTAGGTGACACATAGAAATCCGTTTCCACGCGGGAAATTTGAACCATAACCTGTGGCCAGGTGTAGCCTAGCCTGCCAAAAATCGTATCTTGGAAACAAGTGGACCTATTAACATGAGATATAGTATGCAACTATTATTGTAGATAATTATGTGCCAGGTCAGTCAATAACAAATATCAAATAACTGCATCAAAAAATGCAACTAGTAATTTTTATAATATTTCGATATAGCCTAGGTTCAGAAAATTTTAATTAAAGTTAATTATTGGACATGCGGTTTAGAATGTTTGAATACAGATCTAGTAATACTTGTAGGCCTACTTACCATACAATTTTGACATTAGATGCAGTGTATATCCATGAACTTGGTCATGATTACCTTTTGTCCGTATTGAGTACAATATCTACAAGATGCAGTTCCATCAGAATCGGCATCTTCACTCTAGGTATCTCCTTCGGGAGAACCAGATGCAGGAGGCTCAGACGACAAGTTATGCACTTCTCTTGAAAGCGCAACCAACTTTCTCTTCCTTGATTTCCCTAAATTGGCAACATATGGGTACGAGGAAATAAGCAGCCTATGGAAAGGGTCACTGTATGGATGGGAAACCTGAACACTAGGGAAACAGGAGAAAACAAAACTTAAGGCTGCAGAAATGTGGTTTTGGAGAAGAATGACAAAAACAAGTTGGATGGACAGGAAAGCAAAATGACCTTGATCTGCAGGATGTGAAGGATGACCGAAGTTTATTAAAATCAACAAAGAAGAGGAAAACAAAGTTCCTTGGACATGTACTCAGGCACGACTCTCTTCTCCAAATCATTATCGAGGGCAAAGTATAGGGAAAGAAACCTAGGGGACATCCAAGGATGTCGTACATCATGAACTCCATTGGAGAACTGGCATGTGGTTCTTATGGCAGCATGAAGAGACTACCTAAAAACCGTGAAATGAAGTGACCTCTCCATGAACCAAGAGTTTGTGTAAAGTTACAGCCATGTAGTACCACTAGTATTTTTGTAAGTACAATTTTATTGTTTCCTTTGCGTACATGCCAAAAGCCACTTTACCAATGGCATACCCACACGAAAGAGTTTCTCAGAAGCTCAATGACTCATATGAGTGGCAGAAACATTTCTTCTTGTGATGTCTTTTCAAGAAGTGATCTAGTTTTCCTGCTCTTAGAGCATACCCTCGTTTCTCCAAACAGTTTACGTGGACAACCTCGAGTGCTAGTACTGGCAGTACTCGGCCTGACATTGTCGTGAGGCACACAGCAGTGATTTATTTACCACTCTTGCAAGCTTAACTTACTGTTCCAACCAAGTTTTTGTTGTACTTCAGAATTCTTTTCCTTTTTCTACTATATTTTGCACAGAAATACTGACCGATTCCCTTATTGACTTGGATATTTCCTCAGAACAATCCTGAAGGCCTAAATGTCCAATTACAACATTCACAATGTCATTGTTATGCTTATTTTCCCTGCTGTTCCTCCACGGCTCGAAAACCGATCTCCGGGTTACAGAGTCAATGATTCTGAAAATAATTAATATCTGTCATAGTCGCACCAGGTCGCAGCAAAAAGTCACAGTTTCCTATTCAATATGGTTTAGATAACTTCTATAAAAACTTTTATTACAAATATCGAAGGCAACACTATTGACAAGTTACCCCAAATTTCTATGATTAGATAGCGCATGGACACAGTATACCTGACTTTTGAAACATACATCCTGGAAAATAATATAGTAATTTAGAGCAAATGCTACAAACTATATAAAAATATATACTTTCATCTAATATATTGACACTGCATTCAAAGAAATATTTAGTTCTGACTCCCTTACTGAGTGAGCCCTTACATAAAAAGAACTGAGCACTCGCCATCCCAGGATATTATACCGTAACGGAGAAGAGCCACTTCAGGCCTTCGGTGAGATAAGATAACCAGACAGCGCAACCTTTCAACACTTAATTACTGTGCCTAAGGCTCTTATAAACATGACTCACAGAAAATGCACAGCAAAGACATGGGTGGAAAATATATATTTTTGGCCGGCTAGTTGCTTGAAATTACCCAGTGTGCCGTGGGTCCCTGTTCCCTCTTCCCGAGAATGTGCATTTCGTTAGTTTGTATCAATCTCATTTATTTATTATGGCTTCATAAAGCAAACTTGCACAACTTGGCCCTTGCCTGTGAGGAATACAAGTTAATGATGATGGCAGATTGTTTGAAGAGATCTGACATCTAGGTTGTCGGCCCACAAGTTAATTTAGGGTTACACTGTTAAAAAAAGATTAAGAAAAACCAATGGAAATAAATAAGTTTGAAAAACTATCGCCAATACAAATTACACGAAAATTTTGCCTTTACTTAATGGAATACTGGAAATCGGGTTATAAATAAGGAACTTGGAAGTAAAAAAATAATTGCAAAATCAAGTCCATATTCTGTGGTAGCCTATATATTTTATACATTTCTCATTCTTACATAGATAGCCTACATTCAGAAGTGTACTTCATTTCAACAAATTATCAGCATAGATTTGTCATTCCATTGCAGTGCCACCACACATTACAAACCTGCAGGTAAAAGAAGGTAGTATAACCAAACATGGCAAAGTGCATCCCTAATCAACAATATTGTGCGGTGTATCTATTTTGCATGCAACTCTATGCGGTCTTTAACCATTATATTGCAATAGATCACCCACCTCTGGATCTAAGAGAATATGCAATGAGGGCCATTGGCAGTATTCAATATCCCACCCCACACGATATCACTCCGATATTACATAGTCCAGCCTAAATATTATTCATGCACCCAGACTAAACTCAATAGTGATGTGTATTTTCACAAGAACCAATTACCGTAGATACAGAGGTGTGCAAATTATTAGACTCAAATGCATTTAAGGGGGGGGACCTCTACACCTATAAGGATCAAAATTTGACATTTTTCATTTTTTTCTACGTTTATTGATCCTTCCTCTTCATATCACAGCAACGATTTCTTTGATATGTATAATACTTTTGAAGTTATGACCAAAAACGTGCAGGACTGTCACCGTCTCTGTCACCGACGTTTTGGAGGTTTTCCTACACATTGGTAATTTTGTTGCTCGTTCCCCGAAACTTTGGATTTTCGAATCCGTTTCCTTAGATAATTAAATGAAATTTAGTATACATTTGCATCTTATAGAGAAGAACAATATAACCTAGAGCTGTAGCTGTACATGTCATAGTTTCGGTTTTCTAAAAATTATTCCGTGAAAAAACTAGCAAAAAAGTTACACTTTTATATTGTACCCGATACCTAGTTGAGGCTATCGGCTACGCCAGTTGTGATCGAGCCATAGTTGAGATTTGTGGGCAAAGAAGAAAAGATATCGCTCAGATCGAGTCTAGAAGAATGGTAGGAAATGCTGTAGGAGGCCGAGGGAGAAGGAGCACTACTCCTCAAGGATATGGAATTATGGGAGAAATACTGGATTATTATAAAGATCAATATGGAATAAAACATTATATAACCTCAGAAGAGAAGGAAATATCAAGAAATCTTATTGGTGATAACTTGAAGAAAGGCAGACAACTCCTTAACTTATGTTATAACTTAATTGCCGATATAATAGTGGTCGAGGTTATAGCTGTGACGTATGACAGCGGAAGGAAGGGGAAAGTCACGTGATAGAGCCGGGCGAGGCGGCCGAACGCAGTGACACTATCAGAACGAAAGAAGTATTCCAGCACTCAAGCTAAGCGAATCACATCGTGCAGTAAGAGAATCAGTTAGCAAGGCAGTGCAACGCGGTAGTAGGAGTTCGTTGTTGGGGCGCACGCTATCCGCAAGGCAGGTTATACAAGCCGTGAACTTGAGTGAATGTCTTTTCAACATCGCAGTAATAGTTACGTGAAACAGCAATGCTTTTCCAATTTTACAGTTTATCAAAGCAATACGCAGCATTACGATAGGATTGAGAACATTATTTGAGCTACATTCTCAATGCAGAACAGCACAGCGAAGCAGTATAATGAGGCCAGTATTCAACCTCGCATTATACAAGGACAGTGAGGCGGAACGTGTCGTGCTGTGGCCGACATTTTACAATCAGGCGATAGTCAAGCAGCTGAACATTATTTCGACATTTTGTCCAGCTTAAGATGTTTGGACTTGTGTTTCGACAGTCCAATTGTGCAGTCCAATTATAATTATACACTTCTATTGTGAACTTTTAAATGGACTTGAACATATTTCAGCGGTATTACGGCATATTTTATGATGCGTTTTAGACCGAAATATTCAAGGCGACCATGGGGTCAGTCCAACATTACGGCTTTTGGCAAGTGAAATATTATAAGCGTATGCACTTTGTGAACAGTGGCACGTGCAACATAATAGATGCATATCATGAACAGTTATGAAATGTCTCAGTTACGAACACAGATACAGGGTGTTTGACAAATCAGTACACTTTTCTAGATAATTTATTTTCTACCAGTGAAATTCAGCCGCTGTGGAGATTAACATTTTTGTCGTATGCCAACCGAATAGTTTATGGGACAGTGGCGTGACATATTCGAAGAGTATGGGGTACTCTACATTTTTGAACTTTTGTGGAAGAGTTTGGACAATATCCGTGATGGTAATCTTCAGTTCATCATGTCGGGCTAGGTGGATACGGAGACGTGATGGCACCAGAGAGCGATGGATTCGGTTCCTGACGAAGAGGATATACAACATCAGATTCACTTGGATGAAGTCAAGCGTTAATTCAGTGGGTGATACAGCGTTTTCATCGATCTATCGAGAAATTTGTGACAGACACGTGGATTATCGGCGATCTTTGAATTATATTAACATATGGAATATGAAGGTATTAAAAGAGTTATGGCATTCCTGATATGATTTTTCATGAACACTGGGCATACTTGTATATATTTCTAGTAGGAGTTCTACTATTATTTTTCGACATGGCTTGGATACTTTATTGCTCCATTTGCTAAAATATGGTGTTACCATATGATATGGCAGGCACAGTTATACGACGTTCTCACCATTGGTTGACTTTATTAGACAGAATTTTTGGTCTTTTAATATTTTTCTGAGAGGATAGTATTTCTTAATTATGGATATATTTTTGGCGAGTGTTTCGAACTCGTGATCTGCAATTGGATAATTTAAATTATTTCGTCAGTTCATTGCATACTAGCGAGTATGTATAATTCATCAGTAGGGATTTCTTTTGTTGGATTGTTTGGTGATTTTAAAATTTTATTCACTCAAGTGAATGCATATCGCTTTTATGTGACAAATAGAGTCTTGTTGATTCCAATCTTGTACACTCACTCATCAGTCTACGAGATGGGGCCTGTTGCATTTAGCAATTGTGTGGTCGCACTCACTTTACCCATCGTTTAGGGCATTATCATGATAGTCTACGGGGCAGGGCCTGTCGCTTTAGGCGATTGTGTGGTGGCACTCACCTTACCTGTCAGTCGAGGGCCTCATTTTATCATCCGAGTGTACTTATCATCGTAAGAGGATTAAACAAGAAACTACCAGTCACACATTAGTCGAATTTTGTTAAATAAATTAAAAATAAATGTCAGCAGGGTTACATTTTGTAATTCTTGTTTTGCCAATCCAATCTTTTGTTGCAATACTCCTTTGAGAGTATATTCATTTAACAGCTGATACATTTGATACCCTTTGTGAGTGATTTGATACCTTTGAGAAGGATTTCAAGTAATTGAATCTTGTAAGATGAATCATTTATGGTCAGAATTTATTTTGAGGCAGATCAGTATTAGATATTTTGATGTGAGGTATTATAACACATTGGTGTTTTTCTTTGAAGAAAATCTTGAGAATCTTAAGGAAATTTTTGCTCTAATTGAAACCAGATCTTGAATTGGATTACGATTACTAAGGTAATTTTCCTTATTGTTTAAGAAGTTGTCTAGATATGATCAGATTAATTACAGTTCTTGGAGATTGTGTACGTTGATAATTTGAAGCCAGTTATATATTTTGGTGGATCATGCAACGTGATTATGTGAAGTATTTTTGATAGGTATTTTTGGAGCTTGCCAAGTGGAAGTTTGCAATGTTGCCAATGAGTATTTTGAGGCAGACATGAGGTTGGTGAACCCAGTCTAGCATATTTTTGAGATTCATGCTGTGCGCTGAATAGTTATGGTGTTATGTGGAATAGTTATGGTGTTATATGGAATAATTATGGTATTCAAATATGGTATTTGATAAAGTGAGATTATATGGTGAAGGTTTGGATAGTGAGATCCAACGTGATTTTGTGAAGGCAATATATTATTTTGGCATGATAATTAAATACGAGATATAACTTGGAAATGATAAAACTGTAAGACAACGTTCTATAACCTATACTAAACAATTTTTTAGGAAATTAAATAAATAAATAATTTTGATAATCCAAGATTTTCTGATAATAATAATTTATAAAATAATCTGAAGTTTAAGCATATTAATGATCTGACCCGATGAATAAAATCTAAATAACCAGATGAATTAAAATTTAAATAAATTGATAAATTAAAATTTGAATAAATCGATGAATTAAACAAATGGATGAATTAAAGGTTGAATAAATTAACTGAATTAAATAAATTAATAGGTGATTAAACAGCTGATGATTAACTGAATTAAATGTGATAATTAATTAATTAAAAGAAACTGATGACTAATAAAATTTAAATGAATTTAAATAAATTTAAATAGGAAATATGATTTAAATAACTTGATGAATTGCAACTTGAATTAATGAATTAGACAATTTAAATGGATGAATTGAGACAATTTAATCTGAATGAGATAATGAAATGAAAGTGTGTGGATAATTGAAGAATATAATGAATTGATGAATATAATATTCATTTAAATGATCTGATGGTAATAAATTAATTATTCTGACTTGAATATAACGAATATTGGGATGAGAACTAATGTGAGAGGTATTTACTTTTGATATGATAATGATGATGATAACCAATGAATAGTGAAGTTTTCTTTGATTCACAACCCAGCAATAATCAGTGACAGTGTAAATATGGTGTATAAATTAATTGTTAGATTTTTAGGAGCATTTATTGGGATTTCCAGCATTTGGTTAGTGCCATATAAGCCATGACAATAAGTTAATATTTAAATATATGTGTTATTAGGATATTTTGTTAGACAGATTCATATTTATTGACATCCACATTCCTGATGTTAAATTAAAGAAAGGTTAGGTCTCAGGGATCACGAAATGTCAGTGATGCAAAGACATAGTGCTACGGTGACCCTAAGAACCCAAGCGAACTTTAGTGAAAATGAAAATCCACAGCCTGCTTCCAGTCTCCGACCGGGTCAGGAATGGAATGAATGAAGCCCCTATCTAGCGGCGAGGATATGAACTGTGCCGGCTGCCGAGGCCTGACGCACTCCTCTGGGGCAATGATTAAATGAATGACAGATGAAATGAAATGATAGTGGAGAGTGTTGCTGGAATGAAATTTTGACAGGGAAAACCGGAGTACCCGGAGAAAAACCTGTCTGCCTCCGTTTTGTCCAGCACAGATCTCACATGGAGTGACCGGGATTTGAACCACGGACCCAGTGGTGAGAGGCCGGCGTGCTGCCGCCTAAGCCACGGAGGCTTCCAAGCGAACTTTAGTAAATTTTTATATTTTATGTGGATGAAAAATACTTTGGAATAGCAGAGAGATGGTTCGATTTTGAGGACAATGACAACCTAACGTTTGCATTCGACCATACTCTTAGGTAGGGTTTGTGTTTATTTTCTCTGTCTGACTATTTAAGTTTAAATAAATTTGGTTTTATCTTAGTTGTGATCTGATGATGGTGTGGTTTTCCCAATCCTTTCCTTTGTCTTAATTAAGGCTTAACCAGAAAGGATGTGGTTTGCTAGGGGTTCAGTTGATGGCGCCCATTTCTATTTTTTATTTTTATTAAATTTAAGCCCGTAACAACCCTGGAGATACTTTATCTCGTGTTACCCTCTGCTTTTGTGATATTTCAACTGAATTTCCGACACATTCCTTATTTGACTTCATGTTCATTTAACTACACTCTGGCCTGGGAAGCCAGGTACGCGATGTAATGGCTGATGGGTCATCGCATCTCTTGGATGAACGGGTACAATATAAGCTTTTTAAAAAACTCATTTTATTTATAGATTCCAATGATTCTGGGCCAATCTCTAGCTACTGCATTAGTAAATACAATAAAAAAGAATTTTTGAAAAACAATGATATTTGTGGAAAATATTAGGGAAACGGTGGAACAGTTTACTTACATCAGCAAACGGTTGTGGTAACCCAACAAACCCAACTTTATTAGGTCCCTTTCGAATTTGAATATATCCTAATACCTTACGCTCCAATAAAGTTAAAAACGCCACTCCATTTTAAATGCCTAATTTCCTGAAATGCATTTGCCATATTACTTGTAAATACATGAACCTATTGGTAAAGCATATTGTGATTGGCAGACCAAATTACAATTCTTTAGTAATTTCTGTTGCTGAGAAATGAAAAAGTGAAATATACATGATTTTTGTATCCTTATAGGTGTAGCTCCCTCCTTAAATCAGTCACAATTTTTTAATCAAAATCATTTTAATTTTATTACCCTATTTAGTAATGTTTTCTCTCCTGTGGACTTACAACTTTTCCCATAAGGAATTGCACCTGGAAATGTTTTCGAAATTGGAAATTCTGAGGGACACCTGAGTTGGGTCCATTTTTTTTTTCATTGACTTGGGAACATACCCTCTAAATCAGGTGATTTCAATCCATTGTCCACGAATCCTTCAATAATTCAAGAGTGGAGAATCAATAATAAAAGACTTCTAAATGCACATGCTATAGTAATCAAAACAAAATACTGGAGTCCTTTTTGACCGGAATGTGCCACTATATCTGAAGTCGAAAAGTTACAGAGCCATCGTATGGTACTGAATGCTGGCCAGTAACGAAGAGATATGAACACTAACTACATGTCTTGGAGATGAAGATGATTCGCTGGACACAGGGATTTACTAGACTGGACCGCATCAGGAATGACAATGTTCGAGCTACATTTGGTGTGGCTCCAATCCCTGAAAAAATGCGGGAGAGCCGTCTGCGTTGGTATGGTCATGTACTGCGTAGCAATCACTCTTCAGTCGCGAGAACTGCACTTGACATCAGTCTAGAAGGCCGATAACTACGAGGGCGACCGAGAAAGCGCTGGCTGGATACTATGCGGGAGGACATGCAACTAGTGAATGCCACAACTAGAGACGCTCAAGATCAATCAGTATGGAAGAAAAAGTGCAGAAAAGCAGACCCTGCAATAAAGCGGGATTAATGCTATGAAGATGATGATGATAGTAATCAAAACAAAACGTGTATAATTCTGCATTACCAAGACTCCTCTATTAGTGGAAACTGTAAACAATTAGTTTACTGTCCAATTATTTAAAACAATGTTATTAAGAATATTGATTAAACATTTGAAATAATTTCAGTGTATTGCAAAATATTTCTACTGTATTAAGTCACAAAATCTACAAAGTAATTGTTAGAAAACTGCCTTTGAGTCTAATAATTTGCACACCTCTATAACCTAAAGAATGCCTAGCATTATTTTCCAGAATTTACAATAGTTTAGTTACGAGAGGAATGTTGATTACAATATTACCTAACAAATTGTGTATGGTAGTTAACTTACTTGGAATTATCTGTAGCGATTTGAAGCCATTATTTTTTCAGTGTTGCCTATAAAAATTGACTTTTTGTAGCTTTCCCGTCGGTCAACACGATTGTACCCAATTAATGGGCATTGTATATTGAAGAAGGAAATAAAAGAAATTAATTGTTTGTAGACTGTTATGCCTTTCAGTATCCAGTCTACTATGTAGCCCTACGCCTTTCAGTATCCAGTCTACTATGTAGCCCTACGCCTTTGTATAAAAAACAAAAACAAATACACTTCCAAGTGATTAACTTATTGGGTATTTACACATCGTAAGACTCCATATGAGGTAATGAGGCGGCTTCGGTGGCGTAGTTGGTAGCATGCTGAGTTTCTATGCCCTGATGATAGGGCCAAATGACAGCAATTTTCTTCGCTTGGTAGGCCGAGGCCCTTCTTGGGCTCTAGTGCCAGGGGTTATTAATGTTGTTGGTGAAATTGTTACTGATATTGCGTTTATTACGATTATTAATAATAATGCATCCTGCTTAAAGTGCAATATTACAACAGCTTATTGGCCAATGGGGTTTGAGGAAGGTCATGCTTCTCACCTGCTTTGACCTGTTGTACGATACGAATAAACACAACCCTAAAGGGTAGGTATGGGTTGCGAACAGAGTCGCGAAAGAGTCGAGAGTGCTGCCCCTGGAACTGATACTCTCGACTCCACTGATGCACTAACGCCGTCTAACAACTGTTTTCGGAAATGCTTGGACTTATAGTTCCACGTTCCTCCCTTGATACCCTGTGTTACAATGAATGGATTATTAGCCAGCAAACATGAAAGTTTGCTTCCGGTTATTACCATCAGTTATGTTGTTGGGTGCCGGCCCCGTGGTGTTGGGGTAGCGTGCCTGCCTTACACCCAGAGGCCCCGGGTTCGATAACCGGCTCCATCAGGGATTTTAGAAACTGACGTGAGGGCTGGAACGGGGTCACTCAGCCTCGTGAGGACAATTGAGTAGCTATCTAACAGTGAGGCAGCGCCCCGGTCACGAAAACCAAGATTAACAGCCGAGGGGACCCGATGCGCTGATAACGCGCCTCCCCAATATCTGCAGGCCAAATGGCTGGGCAGAGGTCGCTTGGTAGGCCGAGGCCCTTCTTGGGCTCTAGTGCCAGGGGTTATTAATGTTGTTGGTGAAATTGTTACTGATATTGCGTTTATTATGATTATTAATAATAATGCATCCTGCTTAAAGTGCAATATTACAACAATTTGGTAGATTTATTGTAAACTAGCTGAACCCGGCATGCGTAGCAATGCCAATCAAAGAAAGTGTTGGCGTTGTAACTTCCCTTGTTGAAGTGCTTTTGGATTCCCAATATTTTTGTTTTTGTTTTTCAGTTAACCACTTCTAAACTATTGCAAAATTGATTTACTACCTCAAAAAAATCATGGGAGCATGCTCAACTACACAACAAAATTTCATCGCAATGAAATGAATGGTATATGAACGCATACAGGACTTTGTTGAAACGATTCGAGCGCCGTCACACATTTGTTGAATATTCTCGTACGCTACCTATTGCAAAATGGATTTACTAAGTCGAAAACCTTCCCTGGAGGGTACAAACAACTCATGAACGTTCCATCGCAATCGGATGAATGGCATATGAACGCATACGGGATTTTGTTTAAACGATTCACGAGCCGTCACTCATTTGTTGAATCTTCTTGTGCGCCACCCATTGAAAAACGGATTTACTAATTCATACACCTTCAGAGGACAGTTCTGAACTCACCAACGTTTTATCACAATCGGATGAATGGTATATAAACGCATACGGGACTTGGTTGAAACGATTCACGCGCTGTCGTTCATTATTTGAATCTACTCGCGCGCTACCAATTGTAAAATGGATTTACTAAATCAGAAATCTTTGCAGGAGTGGAAACAGCATTTCTCTAAATTTCATTGCAATCGCATAAATGATATATGAACGCATACGATTCCTTTTAAACGATACGCGCGACGTTACTCATTAGTTGAATCTATCGTGCGCTACCTATTGTAAAAAGGATTTACTAAGTCAGAAACCTTTCCTGGAGTGTGCACAACAATCCGACCAAAGATTCATAGCAATCGGATGAATGGTATTTGAACGCTACGGGACTTTATTTAAGCGATCCGTGAGCCGTCGATCATTTGTTGAATCTACTTGTGCGATACCTATTGTAAAGTGGATGTACTAAGCCAGAAACTTTCCCTGAAGTGTACACAACATCTCACCCATGTTTCATCGTTTTCGGAGGAATGGTACATGAACGCATACGGGACTTTGTTGAAATGCTTCGCGCGTCTTCGCTCATTTGTTGAATCTACTTGTGCACTACCTATTGTAAAATGGACTTACTAAGCCTAAAACTTTCCCTGGAGTGTACACAACAACTCACCCAAGTTTAGCCGCTATCGGACGAATGGTATATGAACGCATACGAGACTATGTTGAAACACTTTGCGCGTCGTCGCTCATTTGTTTAATATACTTGTGTGATAGCTATTGTAAAGTGGATTTACTTAGCCAGAAACCTTCCCTGAAGTGTACACAATATCTCACCCAAGTTTCATCGCTATCAGGCGAATAGTATATGAACGCATACGGGACTTTGTTGAAACGCTTCGCGCGTCGTTGCTCATTTGTTGAATCTACTCGTCCGCTAACCACTATAGCATGGATTTACTAAGCCAGAAACCTTACCTGTAGTGTACACAACCTCTCACCCAAGTTTCATCACTATCGGACGAATAGTATGTGAAAGCATACAGGACTTTGTTGGAACGCATCGCCCGTCGTCGCTCATTTGTTGAATCTACTTGTCCGATACCTATTGTAAAGTGGATTTACTAAGCCAGAAACATTCCCTATAGTGTACACAATATCTCACCCAAGTTTCATCGCTATCAGACAAATAGTATATGAACGCATACGGGACTTCGTTGAAACGCTTCGCGCGTCGTCGCTCATTTGTTGAATCTACTCGTGCGCTACCTATTATAACATGGATTTACTAAGCTAGAAACCTTGCCTGTAGTGTACACAACCTCTCACCAAATTTCATCGCTATCGGACGAATGGTATGTGAACGCATACATGATTTTGTTGAAACGCTTCGCCCGTCGTCGCTCATTTCTTGAATCTACCCCTGCACTACCTATTGTTAAGTGGATTCACTAAGTTAGAAACCTTACCTGAAGTGTACAGAACGTCTCATCCAAGTTTTGTCGCAATGGGATGAATGGTGTATGAACTCATGTGGGACTTTCTTGAAACAAACGCACGCCATTTTGTTGAAGCTACTCGCGCACCATTTATTGTAAATTGGATTTACTACACCTATAACTTTTCTGCGACTGTGCACAACAAATCTCTAAAATTTGATCGCAATCGGACGAATTGTATATGAACGCATCGCCATTACGCATTTGTTTAAACTACTCGCGCGCTATCTATTGTGAAATGGATTAACTATGCCTATGATCATCCTGGAAGTGTTTACAATACTCACCAAAATTTGATCGCAATCGGATGAATGGTTTATGAACGCAAAAAAGACGAACACACAGACATTCCTTTTTATATAAGGTGTAAGACAATATTACCGTAATAATAACAAGTAGTTCCGTGAAGAACTATACAGCCTATTTTCATATATCCTACTTATGTTAATTGCCACTATCAACGTACAAAATTTCAGTTTGATTGCTGTAATAGATTCGTAGATATTGAGAACCGACTAAATATGTCGGATGGTCGCCATGGTGGATTTTACGTATGTAGATCCTAAAGTTATGTACTGTTACGTGAAGATTATTGTGTACGTGTAGCATTCAACCTTCAATCGCATGATTAGGACACAAGAAGTAAAAAATAGATTTTAAAATTTATCACAGCCGCCATCTCGTGGTTATGGAAACAATTGAAATAAATTAGATGCCAGTGGATTAACATTCGAATAAGGATTTACTGTACCAAGTTTCACTGCACTCGGATGGTTAAATTTCGAGAAACGTTCATGTGAATATTTATACTTCGCGTCGCCACATGTTGGATTTGTGATCACCAGGTTATTGAAAGTCCTATAGGTGAACTTATGTTCATAGCCCCAATTTGATTGCTATAATAAATTCGTAGATATTCAGAGCCGTCTAAATATTTCGGATGGTCGTCATGTTGGATTGTTAAATGTATAGGCCATAGAGTCATGTACCATTAATGGAAAATTATTGCGTAGGTTTATTATTCAAACTTTCACTTCGATCGCATGATTACGAAACAAGAAATAAAAATTTAATTTTCGAAATTCGGACAGCCACCATCTCGAGGTTATGTTAACAATTGAACTAAATTAGATACCAGTGCATTACAATGTTTATAAACATTTCCTGTACCAGATTTCATTGCGTTTGGAACAATAAATCGCGAGAGAGGTCTATTTAAAATTTTCAAATTTGATTGGCCGCCATGTTCGTTTTGTAGTTAACCGGTTTTTGAAAGTCTTATGGATGAACTTCCAGTAGTGCCCTTTATCACCGTACAAAATTTCAGGGTGATACCGCTAATAGTTTCAGAGATATAGAATGCCGGTGAAATATTTCGCACATCCGCCATCTTGTGGTTATGTAAACAATTGAACGAAGTTAGATGTCGATGCATTACAATGTGTATAAACATATACTGTACCAAGTTTTATTGCGTTTGGTTGGTTAAATCGCGAGAAACGTCTATTTTAAAGTCGCAAATTCACGTGGCCGCCATGTTGGTTTTGCAGTTACCAGTTTTTCAAAAGTTACAATGGTGACCTTCTAGTAGTTCCCTTTATCACCGTAATAAATTTCAGGGTGATATCGGGAATAGTTTCGGAGATATTGAATGGTGGTGAAATACTTCGCACAGCCGCCATGTTGGATTGGTGAGACGTAACAAAATTTGAAGGGCACGGTCGGGGTCGCCCGGAATAGTGCTATGATTTTACCGAGTTTCATTGAAATCACTCCAGCCGTTTAGATTTTATTAGGGGGGGACACACACACACCTCACACACACACAGACAAAAGGTGATCTCATAAGCCTATTTTTTCAAAATTGAAAATAGGCTAATAATAATAATTGACACCGCCGTATGGCCAGGGTGAATTACTTACCTGTATTTAGAGGTCCGCGTCGCTTCCACAGCAAAATCACCTCCAGATGACATGCCCCAACAGAAGAGCTCCAAAGGGGTGGAAGGAAAGTGGAGAAGGGGAACGCACAGGCTATTCTACAGACACCTAGGTAGCTGAAATTTTGCATGTTGGTCGATCCGAGTATGTAGAGGCTCACTAAGAAACGGTTTTTGAAAATTCAATTTGTAAGTGACATTTTTCGGCCCTTTGGCATTGACAATCCAAAATTGACTCATCGACGCAGGGCTCAAACCACTAGACCTAGAAAGCTGAAATTTTGCAGGTTGGTTGATCCGAGTATGTAGAGGCCCAATAAGAAACGGTTTTTGAAAATTCAATTTGTAAGTGACTTTTTTCCGGCCCTTTGGCACTGAGCAAGGACAGTCGGTAAAATGTTCGGATTTAGCTTATTTTAAGCCGCCGCATACGAGAAACAATACTCGGAGGTCCTGTAGGGACCCCGAAACACACTTTTAAGTTCCTAAAATGAACAGTTTCGGAGATATACCCAAATAACTGTGTTCCCTCTGAGAAACAGATCAACGTTACTATGGCAACCGCTGAAATTTCGCAGACCGGGGATAGTTTTCTGGCAATATCTCGAAAACCGTTCGTTTTAGGGCCTTAAAACGCTGGGTTCGGTTCCTACTTCTTCGAAGTGAAAACCACGAACATTGCTCCTCACATTGATACGCGCAAAAAGAGCTATAATCCATACTTCTACGATCAAATCGACTCGGAAAGTCTCATCTCTTATATATAATCCAAAAGTGACTCATCACCGCAGGGCTCAAACCACTAGACCTAGGAAGCTGAAATTTTGCATGTTGGTCGATCCAAGTATGTAGAGGCTCACTACGAAACGGTTTTTGAAAATTCAATTTGTAAGTGACTTTTTTCGGCCCTTTGGCATTGACAATCCAAAATTGACTCATCGACGCAGGGCTCAAACCACTAGACCTAGAAAGCTGAAATTTTGCATGTTGGTTGATCCGAGTATGTAGAGGCCCAATAAGAAACGGTTTTTGAAAATTCAATTTGTAAGTGACTTTTTTCGGCCCTTTGGCACTGAGCAAGGACAGTCGGTAAAATGTTCGGATTTAGCTCATTTTAAGCCGCCACATACGAGAAACAATACTCGGAGGTCCTGTAGGGACCCCGAAACACACTTTTTAAGTTCCTAAAATGAACGGTTTCGGAGATATTCCCAAATAACTGTGTTCCCTCTGAGAAACAGATCAACGTTACTATGGCAACCGCTGAAATTTCGCAGACCGGGGATAGTTTTCTGGCAATATCTCGAAAACCGTTCGTTTTAGGGCCTTAAAACGCTGGGTTCAGTTCCCACCTCTAACCACGAACGTTGCTCCTCACATTGATACGCGTAAAATGAGATATATTTTATATATAGAGGTTGCTTTTGGGGCTCGGATACGATCGTGATTTTGAGTCTAATTTTATACTCTTTCAGCTGGTTGTTGTAAGCGAGCATTCAGAAGTTTACTCGAATTTACAATGTTAAGTTACTTTCTATTTTGCACGGTATGCTTTCATTTTCATTATAAATTTCTTTTTTCTTAACTGAATATTTTTGTTTGCCAATTTTGATCTGCTCTTTTTCGTTCTTAACCATGATCTGCAACGTTGATTAACAGTCGAATGTGTCGTATTCTACCGGCTGTCACGTTAATTATTATTGTTTCTTAATTACTCTTACTGAGTAATTGGGCAAACTTATTTCAATAAAGTTGTTATTTTGTCTTTCACGGCCATTGAATCCCCGCACAAGGCACGGCTTAAACCTAGAAAAGTTGCTGAGTTGTACTAATGGACTAATGGTGCAGCAGAAAAGAGGAGAATTGGAGCTTTTGAAATGTGGTGATACAGGAGAATGATGATCAGATGGGTAGATAGGGTAACAAATGAAGAGGTATTAAGACGAGTGGGAGAGGAGAGATGTTTCTGGCGACTGCTAATGAAGAGAAGAGATAGGAGGGTAGGTCACATATTATGACACCCAGGAATAGCAAGCTTACTGTCGACCGAAATATTATGTGCACTCGAGTTTGAAGATTGTTTGTGAAGTAACCAATAGACCTTCATAAAATCCAATGACATCATCATTTTCGTCGTTCGATTTTACGTTAGTTCATGTAGGTTTGGAATTTTTAATTTATATTTTAATATTTTTTATCGCAGTTGAAACACAAAAAGTGCCCCTTTTTAAGCGTGTTTCAACCATGCGTCACATTTAAGAATTATTATCTCACAAACCCTTAATCAGATCGAATCCGAATTTTATCACAATATACATTGGAATGTTGTATAACTGGTTTATTAATTTCAAAATTTTGTGTGTTCAAGAACGAATGTTGTTATTATTTTTGTAAGGTAACTCTTTCTCGGCTCGGGGTCGTAGGAAAATGTAGTTCTTGGTTGCGTTGTAATCCTTATACATCAAAAAGTTATGCTGTATGACTGTGAAATAGGTAAATTAATTCACTTATTTTATATCGGTTTGTATTTGTACGGAGAATTAAGACATGGTTCACCAGCTAGCCGCTCCGGGAAATGCTATACAGCGTTGCTGATATGGAGCCCATCACTTCCGAGCGAGACGTGCCATGACGCGTGATGTAGCCCATCTTGGCAATGATGTACTGCTTTCAACCGGAGCGGCTAGTCGCAGACTAGAACTGTAGGGGTAAACCAGGGTTAAACAGATTGCCTTGGATGTAGGGTGTGGTAGCTATGTAGAAATGAAACGAATAGCTCAGGAGAGGGATACATGGAGGGCTGCATCAAACCAGTTAAAAAACTGAAGACTCAAACAACAACAATCAGGAATTTTAATTAGAGAGGCATGTGGGGCAAAAGGGTCGATGGAGAATTTCAATCCCTGGGATGTAACACTGGAGGAGACTGCATAATGTACATCAGCGGCCAAGGTGAGCGATATTTAACTATAGGTCTATTAATAGGGATATGTTTACGTTCAAATCATCAATTAGTATGACCAAATTACATCCAGAATAGCTTAAGTAAGAATACATTTAATTCCCCATATTCCGATAGATTTGCCATTCCAGTGTGCAAAAGTGCAGTTCCCTCTTCAAACAATATTCGCAATTTCTTTAACAAAGCGGAATGACACATACTTAACAGCAGCACGTGTACATTTAGACAAAACAATTTTTTCCCTTGGCCAACTGTATGTGGCGTGCTCGCGAGCATCCGGACAACAAAATCGATATGTCTCAGCAGAAGATGGCAAAACCATAAACGTATTTTTAAAATGTGTTAACATAATGTAACAACGAACCCTGCAGACGTTCATAACTCGATAAAATTCCCACTTTGCTGATCATATCAATATACTGTATGTATCAGAATATTCAGAATTAGAATGGACACACCTATAGCCGCGATTGCTGTAATAGAATAGACCAATTATCAGCAATAATGCATCGTCCCCATTGTCTTGATCGCGGGCGAAGCCGCGGGTACCTGCTAGTATATATATATAAACCTTTGAAGTAACGGTGGTTTTGGGGTCAGGGGGATGTGAAATGCGAAGATATGTCGAAAATTTCCGGAAATCGAAACATGGTACCCATTGCAATAGTTAGCTTTCTAATGAAATCTACCTAAAATAGGCTACATAATTAAAAATACTACCATCAACGACACCAAGCTGTGAACTTGGCTACTAGATTCCACCGGAACCAGCAACTCGCAACGAACGTTGGAACTTTCCCTCCGAAGGAAAGCATACTCAGGGATTTTTAGCGCTCTTAGTAAGTCCGACGACTTCAGCCGGGTTTGAACCCGCGACCTTGGGCATAGAAGTTCAGCATGCTACCAGCTCCGATACCGAAGACGCTTCCCACAGACATATGGAAAACTGAATGTGATCTCGTGCAGTGGCGTTGTCATAGCATCTGCTGATGGCTCATCTCTTATCAATTTAGTAAAGTTGTCATGGCAACCTCTCATGGCACTTGGCATTTTCTTATAATTTAAATAATTTTGCTCACCTCTTGGCGTAATGGTGGGTCATATCAAAAATGCTTTCAGAAAAAGTTTTAGGTAATTATTGGAGGAATATTGACCGTTTTGTACGGTTTTGATATTGTGCCTATTAACAGAGATATGATTAATGTTTCCCGAAAAACTCACTTTTTTCCACCCCTTTGGTCAATGGTTGGTGCTATCAAAAAACTTTTCAAACATAAATTTTTGGCCCTTATCCGACACGTAGTTTGAACTTTGAATGGATTCAATATTTCAGATATTAAGAGAGTTATAGCGATATTTCACTTTTTCGAAGAAAAAACTCCCATTTTCACCCTCCTTTGACCGATTTTTCCCATTAACGAACTCGACCGAGATTTTAAGGGGATACATATTATGTAAACAATTCAAAGTGATTGGTGCAAAATTACGGCAGTTACCGTGTCCACATGAAACTGATATCTATACATTCATACATACATACATAAATTATATATAAACTTTTGAACTGACGGTGGTTTTGGGGTCTAGGGGATGTGAAACGCGAAGATATGTCGAAATTTTCCGGAAGTCGAAACATGGTACCCATTGCAATAGTTAGCGTTCTAATGAAATCTACCTAAAATTCGGCACACCGGAAGGCGCAGGTAGACTTCACCGGACCAAAAAAAAAAAAAAACGGATTCATTAACCCTTAGCTGACCAAGGATGTGCTAAACGATTTTTATCATAGTTGGCTAATGAAAATTGGCAAGAAAGGAGGTAACTAAGGAGAATATCATACCTTTTTGAAATTAAGTTTTCAAAATCAGTGTTTTTGACACATGGTACTTCAGAGTATCGTAGGTCTCTGCGTAGGCCAATTCAACATTTGGACTTAACTCTATTACATAATGAGAAACTTCCTCCCAGAAAATTATCAAATTACATTTTGCATTTTGCAGAACACTTTTTCCAGTAAAAATAGCCAGACTGCATCTGACTTACCAGAGAAATAATACTGATGAATAGTAACACAAATATAATTAATTATGATTGTTATTTATTTACTATAACAAATTATTATATATTTATTTAGCGTATGGCATTACACATGAAACACAACAAACACAATCATAATAACAAATAATATTAATAATAATAATAATAAAAAGTACATACAAGCACAGATATCGACCTGTAACCTTATTTCCAGATTATTGATCCAGTCCAGGCTCGATGGTGTAGCCCTGAAAAAGTCGATAGGGTCAACTAGGTAAGCTCTTATTTTGCAGTCTTCAACAATGTGCCTGATGGTCTGACTTGGTGAACCACAATCACAGCAGGGGTCTGGCCTCTTTCCCCATTTGTGCAGGTTGTACGCACAAACTCCATGTCCTGTACGGATGAGGTTAATGGTCTTCCATAAATGTCGCGGTTGTTCAAAGCCGTTGATTTTTTTTACAGGATCTAAGAGGCCCCGAACTTCGGGTGAGGCATTTCTAGTCCATGTTTCACGCCATTTAGCTGTAATGTTAAAATTACTATGAGCAAGCTGTTGAGCCAATCGCAGGGGTGGATTCCTAGACCGGAGCCGGTTTATTGACAGAGTTGGAATGTCGTCATGGATTGGATGTGCATGGTTGTTCATTATTTTAGAATATTCCTTCCTCAGTGCATCCTGTCTTCTTAACACCGGAGGGGCTATGTGGCTGAGTGTTGGGAGCCAGTAGAGTGGAGTAGTTCTTATACAACCCGAGATGGTTCTCATGGCTATGTTTAGCTGAGTGTCTACCTTCTTTACGTGGGGGCTGTTCATCCATACCGGCGCACAGTATTCAGCAGAAGAATATACTAAACTGGTGAAGCATGTCATAAAATATTGCTCAATTCAGGAACTGATTTCCCTCTTCAAAAACATTACATTATAATAGAAAGCATGTAAAACATAATAATAAATTCAGAAATAAAATAGGATATAGACTTCTGCATTCCATACTGTCAATCCAAAACTCACAGAACGATGCTGCCCTGAAAACCACTGGGACTAACACAGTTTCATGCCACTAAGCATTTACATCATGATAGGCATTGAAGCAGTTATTTCGTTCATTGCGGCATAAATGTACATTACAGAGACCACATTTACTGTAGAGACGAGACTGTATCTTTTGATGACTGCAAAATTCACATCTACCCCGTACATCTATGACAACAGGCCAGTGGAGGCCCTTGTTCCCAGCCTGACATCCTTAGGAACAGAGAAGTTCTTCCCCCTTCTCTTGTTTGCATTCAGCACTGGACATTCTTTTAGGAGTTGTCTTCTTTGGTTCAGTGAAAACCGATAATCCAAGAGCAACATCCCTCCGAAACTGTTTCAGGGAAATTTATCCATTCATTTCACAGAAAACGACATATGAATTGATGAATGATATGTACAATAGCCCCCAGAAGAGCCTTCTTACACCTTCCACCAAGTCCATATACTGTCCTAAGTCGGTCTGCCATATCAACACCTCCCATGTGTGAGTTATAGTCAACAGCAATAACTGGACAAGTCACATCTTTCTTCGTGCCATCCTTTAGTTTCCTAGAAAGGAAGGCTTGTTCCGTGCCATGGTAGTTGGATGCAAAAGTAACAGTCTTTGTGTCTTTCCATTTGAAGAATCCTAGGCCAGTGTTTGAAATCCTAAAATCACTCTCGCCACGAGACAATCTTTTGTCATCTGTCATATTCTGTGGAATACCTTTCCTGTTTACTCTTATTGTACCACATGCTAGAGTGTTTTCAGCCTTCAGCTTCTCTAACAGGTCAGGAGAAGTAAAATAATTGTCAAAACAAATTATTCTTCCCTTACTCCATTCATCCTTGGTGAGATGAAGAACTACTCGTTCTCCAAGTGTATAAGTAGCAAATTCTTGTTCAAGATCTTCATCCCTTTCCCTGGTAAATTTTGAACTTCTTCACGTATCCCTTCATGTCTGCAATTGTCCATATTTTGAACCCTCTCTTGATAGGCTTCTTAGGGTTGTCCAGTTTCATACTCGAACGCCCCTCAAAGAGAACCATGCTTTCGTCCACACTAAGTAGTCTGAACTTTTTATTGAGGATATCTATCATTGGATTGAATTTGTACAATTTGTCTCTATTGTTCTCAGGTAATTTCCCATTTTCATTGACATGTAAATTGCAAGAGCATCATATCAAATCTATTTCTAGGCATAGCATTTGAAATCACAACGTTATTGAGATCTGGAGCCACTCACCAATAATCTTTCCACGAAGGAAGAATATTGTACCCCTTAACCATGTTTACCCCAACGAAGACATTTAACTCTTTGGAAGTCATACAGAGAGTTTTACCTTTCTGAGTTGCATATAGATTACTCTGGTACACTATGTTCTCGAATATTTCCCCCACCACTTCAAGAAACACATCAGTACCAGTTTCACAATGGGCAAACATGTCCATATATACTCCACTTGGCTGATTATATTCTGGGATGTATGTCTCTTTAACTATTTTCTACCATTTCCTGCTCCTTATCTGAAGATTATCATCAGCTGAAACACTGACATTCCCGTTTGCCTCCCTAACCACTGCTTCATTTTAAATGACTGATGCAACACCCTCATTTACGATAGGCCCTGATGAGCTGCTTACTGAAGTGTTTCCTGACTCATTTTCTACTACTATTTGCCTAAGTTTAATGATTTCAGCTTTACAAACCAAATTGAAAATATCAGGTGCTGGTTTATCAGCAAGTGGCAACAGATTCTGGTAAAATCCGTCATCATCATCTTCCTCAATATCAGTGTCACTGTGATTATCCAGTTCAATTTCTGTGTCTAGAAGTTCTAAAAGTCGGTTATCACTCAAAAAATTTGCCATAACGAAAGAAAATACTAAAAGAATCCAACAAATTGTCTAGAGTTAGCATGACAACACATATGATAGGAAGGTTATGTTGACATACACAGTGTGCCTTCTCATAGTCCAGTTCAGTCCATATTCACAAAAATTAACCTCACAATTCAGTTACAACGTAGTATATTCCCTTGGCGTAACGGTGGGTCATATCAAAAAATTATTTCAGACAAAAGTTTAAGTTATTTTTTAGAGGACTATTGACCATACTAAACGGTATTCAATCTGTGCCTATTAAGGGTGGTCCTCAAAAAAATCAATTTTTCCCAGACCTCTAATTAATGGTTTGTGCTATAAAAAAATACGGATATAAATGTTGGACCTTATGCGAAGAATTGTATGAACTTTGAATGGATTAAATTTTTCACATATTAAGAAAAAGGCCCACTATTTTCACCAACTTGGTCCAATACTGCCCATTAACATACTCGACCAACATTTAGATGGGTTTTAGTGTGTGTGTGTACAGGGGCGCACCCAGACTTTTGGTTTGGAGGGGGCTTTCCTCAATAACATGATTTCAGCTATGGAAAGAGAATGTGTCCATTATTATTCTTGTATGTAAATATTGTAACGGCTGTGAGTTTGTTTCATCGCTCGCCGCATGAGTCACAACTGCCCCAGGGCTGGGCTGCTCTGCCTCAGTGTATTGCGTGCGCCTTATGCAACAGGACTACTAGGACAAAGGGATGGTCCAGAATATTCGTGACTCAGCCAGTGAAGGAAACCTCGAGAAGCCGTGAACCCTGGATGGGTCTAGAAGCATTTATTGAGTCACCGGCCTGCTATATAAGAGCGACCTGTCAAGCAGTTGTGGTTGTGTTTTTCGAGCTAATGCGAGAGTTTATCCTGAGCGACAGAAGTGTGGTGACTTGCGAAACCCCTAGTGAAGCCGATTCTCTTGACAGCGAGGGAGTGAGAAGCATACAGGGGACTGCCTGTGTTTTGAGCGAGTGTGATTTCACTGAGCGACAGACGTATTGTGGCGAAGCGCCGTACGAGTTACGAAATCCAGTGACATTGTTTCCCAGCTTGTGAACAGCGAAGCAGCGTGTAGCAAGTAACTGTAGTTTGTGTACATGAGGAAGAGGTGCAGGTAGTTTCTGTCAAGGCCACCTGACTCATTAGGACGAATTAACTTCTGTGGTTTGTTGACAAGTGAAAGGGGGCAAGAGCTCTCCATAAGGAAGAGACTTGAGGAAACTGGAGTAAGGCTCTAATTGCTTGTATTTGCTGTTGAGTGGTGTATCTTTCCGGCCGCAATAAATTTAATTATTTCATTTAAAGGAACAATCTGTGTTGTGCTTCAACCCACCGTAGTCCAGTTAACAAAAGTGCCACTGGAGGGGGGGGGGCACGTAACAACTGGTGTCAGAAGCGGGATTACGAACTCAAACACAAGCACAACACCTGACGGTCCTGGTTTCAAAACCCGAGCAGGTCATTTTTTTATTTTAATTTTCCTGTGAGTGCATGCCCTTTACAAGACAAACATCTAAAATGGAAGCGCAATTTGCAGCATTGCTAGAAAAGTTAAGTGGCATGGAAGCCAAGATGGAAGACGGCCAGAAGAAGATGGAGGACGGCCAGAAGAAGATGGAGGACGGCCAGAAGAAATTTGCCAAGGACCTGAAGGATGACCTGAAGAAGCTGGAAGACGGCCAGAAGAAGATGGAGGACGGCCAGAAGAAGTTAGCCGAGGACCTAACTGCCAAACTAGAAAACGGCCAGAAGAAGATGGAAGACGGTCAAAATAAGCTAGCGGAGGATTTGAAGAGGATAGAGGACGGCCAGAAAAAGATGGAAGACGGTCAGAATAAGTTGACACAGGACCTGAAGAAATTAGAACTGGGTCTGCGTGAGGAAGTCACGGCAGTAGAAAAGAAGTTCGACGCCTTACAAGTGGAAGTTGCCGAGCTGCGCCAACGCCCGCTGATGGGGGTGGAGGAGAAATTCAACGCCTTACAAAAGGAAGTTGCCGAGCTGCGCCAACGCCCACTGACGGGGGTGGAAGAGAAATTCAACGCTCTACAAGAGGAAGTTGCCAAGCTGCGCCAACGCCCGCCCACCGTTACACCGAGAATATCAGGAACGGGATATAGCAGAGTGACGCCCCCTACCTTCGACGGAAAGGTCCCGTGGAGCACCTACTTACGTCAGTTCGAGGCGGCCTGTTCCATAAATAACTGGAACAACACAGAAAAGGCTACAGCTCTCATTGTAGCGCTGAGAGGTGACGCCCTTAACGTCCTTCAGGCCATCCCGACTGGATCCCAGGACTACGCTTCACTGATCGCCCATATGGAGTCCCGATATGGAGATAGCCATCTTCAGCAGGCCTACCAGATGCAGCTCCGGACGCGGGTACAGAAGAACGCGGAAACCCTGCAGGAGTTCGGGATGGACATCGCACGCCACGTAAGGCTCGCCTATCCAACAGCGCCGGCCGACTTTCTGGAACAGATTGCGACGCAGACCTTCACCGACGGACTACGGGACTCGGACACTCAACAGGCGCTGCGACTCGCGCGCAATAAGTCTGTGGCAGATGCGCTGAGCCACGCACTTGAGTTCGAGACGGCAAAACAGGCATCTAGAATGCGCGCGCGGGTGCGTCAGGTGGACATCGACGAACCATCCAAAGCTGACAAGACCAAGCCCCAGGTCGATGAACTGATGGAGGCGCTAGGCCGGTTCTTCAAGGGTCGCAGTACCACCAACAAAAACGTAGCCGAAGGACATCCGGAGAGGCGGCCCGGAAGAGGACTACCGACCTGCTGGACCTGCCGTAAGAGAGGCCACCTGAGCAAGGACTGCGGTGATCAGCGCCGCCAAGGGTTTCCGTCGGGACAGTCAGTCGTAGGGAAACCACGCGGCCCAGGAAAGCAAGTATCAGCCAGCCTTGGGGGGCAAAGGTTTGCTTGTGACAGTCGTCAAGCCCCGGCAGTCCAAGTTCGTGTGACTGAGTTAAGGAGGGATAATAGCAGTCTGATGGTCGACGGAGTCGTCAACGGAGAGAGCTGGCCCATGCTAATCGACACGGGAGCATCGAGGACCATCGTCAGTCCCACCGTGATCCCGAAGTGGAGAGTGCAACCCACGCAAAGGAACCTCCAACTAATAACCGCGACCGGAGAGACCGCACCGGTACATGGCGAAGCATCACTGGAGTTCGTCATTGGTCGACGGGCGATAAAGCATCCAGTGCTTGTGGCTGACGTATCAAATGAAGTGATCATCGGACTGGACTTCATGGACCAGAACAACATCATCTTGGATCTGAGTACCAACACTCTGCACTTCGGAGGTGAGGAACTTGCTTTGCAACCAGCACACGAGGCCGTCACCCCACGACGAGTAAGGCTGAGAGAGGACGTCATCGTTCCCACCAGGACGGAGATCAGCGCTGCCGTAATTGTCGACGGAACTGCTGAGGGAGTGGCGGCTGTCATCGAGCCAAAATATGAGGACATCCAGACAAAAGGATTGTTAGTTGCCAAGACCCTCATCAACACGACGTCTCGGCCGTACGTCCGCCTGTCCAACCTGAACGACTACGACATTACGGTTCACCGGGACACCAACCTAGGAGTCTGCGAGCCTGTTACCTGGATTGCCCGCATCACAGATACGACGGACGGACACCTGCAGACGGACGGTTTGGAAGGTTTCTTTATGTTTATGTGATGCAATGTTTTTAAAGTGTTCCCAGGTTTTTAGGGGGAGCTTAAGCCCCCAAAGCCCCCCCCCCCCCCTGGGTGCGCCCCTGTGTGTGTATGTATGTATACGTTTGAAAGTGATTGGTGGCAATTGGCGGTAGTTATCGTGTCCAAAAGAAAGTGAGATATATGATTGGTTCCTCAGTTTAGGGGCTGCGACAACGCGGTCATGTAGCCCCGAGTACTTTGGGTGTTTGTAGAATCTGTCTGATAACCGGTAGTAATTGTAATGGCTCTATTAGTGTTTGCTATTCAAGGACTGCAGACGATCAATTTCAAGTAGTTCCTACTTTAGCTACCAAATGCTACCGTCAACGACACCCAGCTGTGAACTGGGCTACTGGATGCCACCGCAACGGGCACGTGGCGACGAACTTTGGAACCTAATAAAGCGTTAATCAAATCTCACCTACAAATTTAGCTTCACACAATTATAGTTAGAGGAAGGTTCTTTTACATGCCATGAATCTATGACATGGCTTTACATCCCGTCCGAGGGAAGGCACACTGAGGGACTTTTAACGCTCTTAACAAATCCGACGACTTCCGTTGTGTTTATACCCGCGATCTTGGGCATGCTAACAACTACGCTACCGAAACCACCACAGTGATATATTATATATATAGAGATATAAATTACATATAAACTGTTGGAACTCCCGGAGGGTTTGGCGTCTGGGGGTTGTGAAGCGTGAAAATTGGTCAACATTTCCCGGAAGTCCCAACATGGTACTGTATTGATGATGATGATGATGATGATGATGATAATTGTTGTTTTAAGGGGCCTAACATCGAGGTTATCGGCCCCTGGTACTGTATTGAATTTGCTGTTTGAGTAATATTATTATCTCCAAGAAGAAAGCATAAATTTTGTACATTTATAGTAACTGGATTTGGTAGTGGAACTCGGGCTAGCGCAAAGACGTGAGGGGACGTAATCTCTGTAAAACGCCGAACCAATCAGAAAATTACGGCAGAAAACCGGTCTTGTTTGATCTGGGGCAAGATAGGCAATTCGCAGAGAAAGAAAAGTGTATCGACGAAAGGAAGGGGCAAGATAGGCAATTCGCAGAGCAAGAAAAGGTGTGGATGACACGCGCATGGTATCTAGTGGTGCGCTGAGAATATCACGTGACAGTCCTGAAGCCAATAGGAATATTCGATGGAGTTTAATTAACAATACTTCTACTGATATCGCGCCAGGAGTTGGCAGTTGGGTTTGAACTGCAGAGGTCTTCCCGCTCACTGCGTATCGCGCATTCCAAAAACATTCAGTTTGTCACTACTTGCTTCACTCACTCAGCACATTCCTTCTTTCACTGGCTGCGTGTCGTCTGCTGCAATAATAACCATTAGCATGCGGGTAGCCGATATATTTAAGTTAGGAATATGTGGACCGCGCATGCATACTGCAAGACCCGCACCCCGTCGCAGCGTGTTCAACTGCCATCTCCTGCCGCGATGACAGTAATGATGTAATTGCAAGTTGCAGTATTTTATGATATTTTTTTAATTTAGAATTGACAGTTTAATAAATGAATATTAATCACAGATACCATTTTGGAAAAATATGTTTCAATAAGGCAGAAAGAGGATTGGAAAGGATCCCGCCTAAGACACGCGCGGATTTTCTTGATGACGTCAAATTTGAGTGGAGAAGGGGAAACGAGCGAGGGAATCACGGCTTCTTGTTCGGGAGACATATCGAACCTCGGTCTCCGAGTGCGCGTTTGTGTGATACATTACAGTGATCGGTAAAAAAGTGTCTACTGTCGGCGCAAAAATTATGTGTGTCCGAGTTTGGAGATAAATAGCAAAACAACCGAAAGGTCTACAGAAAAGTAAGTAACATCACCTTTTTCATTGTTTATTTCTGCGTTGATTGATGATATAGGTAGTTTTTAGGAACTTATTTTAATATCCCTTATGACAGTTATAACGTAAAGAGTACCGGTTTTTTGCGGGGTTCGAGCGAAATGTCGACTTTAGAGATTCACAACTCTTAACTCAGTTGTGCTACAGCACCCAACTATGGATATGTGTTAGTCAGGTATGTTTTCTGCTATATGTGAAGTTTCAAAATTTGATCTCTAACACAAAGAACGAAACAATCAATTATGTGAAAGGATCGTATTTCGAAACTGGACTACCGCAGAAGTTCATTCTTGGGGGCGTTGCAATCCACATACAATAACCGTGATCTAAATAAATGGGTCTAGTTTATATGGATTGATATTTAATATGATTTTGTTGACTGTTGTTGGCAAGCGAGGTCTGCAGGGAAGTTCGTGCTGTGTTGCAGCGTTAGCTTGCTCTGACCCACCCGAGAATGTCACTGACTTTTCAACACTTTGGTCACACTGCTTCGTCATGCATTAAATCTTTTGTAATATAGTACTGTACCTACATTTATATTAAGTAGATGAAAATACTTGTACTGCGCCACCTATAGGACGTTTTGTGAAATGGTGTCTGGCGTTATACCTTTCCAGTTGGTCTTTGTGTTGCGTGGATTTTAGTGGTGGAGAGTCATTCAAGATTATAATTTGGTATACTGTGCATTAATTACTATTAAGTTGAATCTCGGCGGTAATAAAATACAAGGAAAACAGAGAAAGCCAGTCCAAGGAACATGACGTGACAATCAATAAATAAATATATGAATGAATTAATTAATACATAAATAAAAATAATTATAATAATTAAGAATTATTAATTAATTCACAAGTTTCCCCATTTTCAACTCCAGGCCACGGCCGCTTCCTTCCTCATCCTTGCCCAGTTACATTAATCTCCATTCATTTCAGCTCTCATTAACTCCTCTCACGAGCTTGGCGTCAGGAAGGGTCGTAAAAACACCCGCCACATATAATTTCAACGCATCTCATCGCCGACCCCGTTGGAAACGGGAAAAATAAGGGTTAGACATGCACACATTAATTAATTCATAAGTTCGTAACAAAATGAATAAGAAAAGGCAATTATATGTTATTATAATCTAGCATGTCTGTTCAAAACGCAATTATTTTAGAAGTGATTAGTAAAGGAAGCAATTGAAATCAAACAAACTGTGAATATTTAGCAAGTAAAAATTAAACAATAAAGATAAATACATTATACCAAATACATATTTTGTCATCCTTGGATGAGTGGCCTTGAATAACGAAAGGATCGCATTCTTCGCCAGTGTCAACATCCACTGTTCAACTCTGCCCTTAAGATGTGTCAAATGAAGTACTTATACATATCAGTGAGTCACTGTTTGTCTTAGTATCTCTGGAATTGTCTTAAAGTGTAGCTTCCAGTTTCACTCAGGATATTGTGGAATAGATACATTCACAATTCCTCATAGAACCCCGTTTACGGAGTGCGAGATTACTATGATTTTGAGTGCTATATGTTTCTTCAGGGTCGAGGGCGAGCAAATTGGCGATGAGCGATATCCGGAGTTCCAGCGAGTCGCTGATTGTCTTGGAGTGTACCTTCGCTTGGTTAAAAAGGTGAAAGTTGAGATTGTGAGGGATGAAAATCCAGGACCAGCCAAGAGGAAAAGACGAAATACAGTTAACTTGAACATGCTCGATGCTGAGACAGCGCTTACCTGGCAGTGAAAGCGGCAACACAGCACGAACTTTCCTGTGGATCACAATAAATATCAATCCATATAAACTAAACACATGTATTTACATCACGGATAATTACATATCGCAAACGCTTATTATATGTGGATTACAACGCACCCAAGAACGGACTTCTGCGGGAGATAAATGACTGTTTCGTTTTTTCTGTTAGAGATCAAATTTTGAAACTTCACATATACACAGAAAACATATCTGGCTAACACATATCCAAAGTTGGGTGCTGTAGCACAACTGAGTTAAGAGTTGTGAAACTGTAAATTCGACACCTTGCTCGAACCCCGCAAAAAACCGGTACCTTTTACGTTATACCTGCCAAACAGTATATTAAAATAAGTTTCTAAAAACTACTTTTATCATGAGTCAACGCAGAAATAAACAAGGAAAAAGGTGATGTTACTTACTTTTCTGTAGACCTTTCGGTTGCGTTGCTATTTTTCTCCAAACTCGGGTGCACATAATTTCTGCGCCGACAGCAGTGGTGCGCTGAGAAGAATATCAGACGACAGTCCAGAAGCTAAAAGGAATATTCGATGGAATTTACTTACCAATACTTCTAATGAAGTAATTGCAAGTTATTTTACGATATTTTATGAATTGAGAATTTACAGTTTATTAAATGAAGATTTGTCAGAGATACCATGTTGGAGAAATATGTTTCAATAAGACAGAAAGAGGATTGGAAAGAATCCCACCTAAGACATGCGCAGATTGTCATGATGACGTCACATTTCAGTGGAGAAGGGAAAACGAGCGAGGGAATCGCCGCTTTTTGTTCGGGAGACGTATCGAACCTCGGTCTCCGAGTGCGCGCTTTGTGTGATACATTGCAGTGATCGGTAAAAAAGTGTCGCGACTCATCGCGAAGTGTATTTGCTTGAATGTAAACGTGTGAGTACAGTTTTACACAAGTGTAAGTGTCGAGATGAAGAGAAATTTATTAAAAGGATTGAGAAGGAAAATACGTGAAATAAGCAATTTTGTTTCGAGGAGCGAACGGAAGGAAAAGTAGTCAGACTTGGTGAAGACACCGTTCAGAAACGATGATATGAACATTTCGTAGAGTGAAATTACAGAAACGAACAGACCAGTTATATTTCTGTCGAGAGAAAAAAGTATTCGATGTTTAAATACAATAATCGTCACTACGCCACAGAGTGCAGTTATTGAGCATAAGTTTCGAGCAGCATAGGAAACGTGAAAAAGTTAACAGATATGATTTCTACTACTAACATTTCTTCGATATAATTATAAAAATGTTGTAACAATCGAGATTGAGAGGAACATTTTCTAACATTACAAAAGTTGTGATGATGCAGTACTAAATATGCAGCGGGTAACGTAACCTACAAGATGAAAACGGGAATATCAGGAGTGACTTATAATATCGGTGACGAAACTGTCTCGATATTTAAATAAACACTAATCTATGAAAATAAAATGGACAAGGCGTGGATGAGATTGAAGAAATTCTACGCAGAAGACATGAAGAACAGAAGAGCAAAAGAGGTCGGAACGAGAAGAAGAACCAGAGTGGAGGGCCTGAATCTAGAATTGAACGAGGAGTAAGATCAAAGACGGGGAGATGCAGTACAGATTGGTGTAACATCGTGGTCGAGTCTGGTGAAACATCTTGGAGCTGTAAGGCGAATGCTAGGATGGGACTAAAATCCAGGAAAGTAGGAGGCGGACGAACTGGGTTATGGAAAAAAGTTCATGCTCTTCTACGAGGCATCTACACGCGACATAAAGTAAGAAAAGAATTATCTTCAGTAGCCCATTTCTGTAGATAGAGATCTATGATAAAATCTGTGTGACCATTTTCAACGTTGATATCTATTTAATGTTTTATTAGTATTGTTGTTGGAGTATTCGTAGTCGCTTTTCGCTATTATTGATTCAATAAGTCAGGATTGGTAGATAGTTCGTTAGTTGAGAGTCGAGTTATTTTATGATGGTAGATTTTTAGTTCGAGTTTCGACATTTTTCGGTATTTTGCTATTTTGAATTTGGATTAGAGATTTATAAGATGAATATTTTCGTTTGTTGTCATTTGTATTCTTTGATTCGATATTTTCAGTTATATTTAAATTTAATGAAGTTAGGATGACGATCATGTTCTGATTAATGGTAGGTCGTATATTTTGTCAACATAACGACAAGTCAGATGAAGAACATTTCTCGTAAAAATGATCAAATTGTATAAAAATAAATGATGAAAATGAACATTATTATTGTCTTCATGATGGAAAACATTTTGAATAAATAGGAAAATTTTCACAAATATTCGAATACCAGGAAACATGTTTTGAGAAACATAGAATGAAACTATCTCACATCAGAGTATGTATTATTGGTGAGAGTAGAGGAAGGCAAGTAAAGACATTGTGAAGCTATTGATATTATGAAACATTAAAATGCCAGATACAAGTTATGTTGTCAGGTAATCAGCTGATATTATGGAATATTGTATTGGAATGTTTTGTTGAAATGGTAGCCAGCTACGACGTGGTTTATTGAAACAAATGGTAACGAAAGTATTCCCAAGTATTGGAGGAAAATATATGCATATTTGAGTGCAGAAACAATGAGCTTTAATGGCATTTGTAGTGTCGGAAGGACATTTGAAGTTAAGAGAATTATTCTGCGATGATATACTGTTTGTGTAGAAAGGAATGCAAATTATAATGAAACTCGAGATGTTTTAATGAAGTAATTGTGCTAAATGGAGTTAGGATTCGCTGGTTTTAAGCGATATTTCATGGTAGATGTTTGAAACAAGTTGTCAATAAACAGCTGATCGAGAATTACATGAAGGTTATAGTCAGATCATATGCTTCAATGTCAACACAGTGTAATGGATTCTGGTATTTATTGGAAGTGCGTATAAGATTAATTTTAGCCTATTTTCAATTTTGAAAAAATAGGCTTACGAGATCACCTTTTGACCGTGTGTGTGTGCGTGTGTGTGTGTGTGTGTGTGTGCGTGTGTGCGTATGTGTGTGTGTGTGTCCCCTAATGACTTCTAAACGGCTAGAGCGATTTCATTGAAACTCGGTAAGTTCATAGAACTATTCCGGACGACCCCGACCGTGCCCTTCAAATTTTGTTACGTCTCACCAATCCAACATGGCGGCTGTGCGAAATACTTCACCAGCATTCAATATCTCCGAAACTTTTCTCGATATCACCCAGGATATTTTTACGGTGATAAAGGGAACTACTAGAAGTTCACCTATGTGACTTTTGAAAAACTGGTAACTACAAAACCAACATGGCGGCCAACCGAATTTCCGACCTTTAAATAGACGTTTCTCGCGATTTAACCAACCAAACGCAATAAAACTTGGTACAGTATATAATTATACACGTTGTAATGCACCGACATCTAAATTCGTTCAATTGTTTACATAAACACAAGATGGCGGATGTGCGAAATATTTCACCGGCATTCTATATCTCTGAAACTATTAGCGGTATCACCCTGAAATTTTGTACGATGATAAAGGGCACTACTGGAAGTTCATCTATAAGACTTTAAAAAACCGGTTAACTACAAAACGAACAATGCGGCCAAGCGAATTTGAAAATTTTAAATTGACCTTTCTCGCGATTTAATGTTCCAAACGGAATGATATCTGGTACTGGGAATGTTTATACACATTGTAATGCACTGGTATGTAATTTAGTTCAATTGTTTACATAACCTCAAGATGGCGGCTGTGCAAATTTTAAAATAAAGTTTTTATTTCTTGTGTCGTAATCATGCGATCGTAGTGAAAGTTTGAATAATGAACCTACGCAATAATTTTCCTTTAATGGTACATGACTCTATGGCTTATACATTTAACAATCCAACATGGCGACCATCTGAAATATTTAGACGGCTCTGATTATCTACGAATCTATTATAGCAATCAAACTGAAATTATTTTATGTTCACATGTGCTATGAACTTAAGATCACCTATAGGTTTTTAAATAACTTGGTGATCACAAATCCAACATGGCGGCGACGCGAAGTATAAATATTCACATGGACGTTTCTCACAATTTAACTGAAATTTTGTATGATGATAGTGGCAATTATCATAAGTAGGATATATGAAAATAGGCTGTATTGTTCTTCACGGAACTACTTGTTTATAATCGTTTTGGTCTTCTATGGACCACGTTATTTCAACTGCCTTTTCCCTCGTTCTTTAACATTGGCCCAGTATTCGCGCATTCTTCTTCGGTGAGCTTCCTTTCGTTCGTCGGTCCACTTCTCGCCAGTTTTCAATATAGGTTTTGACTGAAAACTCTATATTTCCCCCAAGTTTCTTCTTCAAAGAGTCACGTTCCAAGATGTCCTCATGTGATATCCCCAGTTATTGTAGGTCTTTTTCCACCTCTGTACACCAGATCCCTTTGGTTTTCTTTCCCTCAAAGTAGGCACAGATTCGATTGGATAATCTTCCGGAGTTCATTCGTGTTAAATGGCCATAAAAGGAGAGTCTTCCCATGCGAAAGGTATCCGTTATTTTCTCCACATGTAGATAAAGTTCATCGTTGGGTGGCCTTCTATACTCTCTTCGTTCCTCGACCGAGCCCAAGATCTTTCTTAGAATCTTCCCCTCTTTGGTTTCGAATTGTTCTGCCAGGCCTTTCCTATTCATCGCCTGGCTTTCTGAAGCATAAACGCCTCCGGGCAAATAAAGGTAACGTAGTGCCTCAGTTTGGCCTTGAAGGACATTCATTGTATTTTGTAAATGTCTTTGATTAAATGGTAAGCCATTTCCATTTTGTTAATCCGTGACACGAAAGCTTCCTTTCGACGAATTCTGGGCTCCATCGATTCACCCAGGTATAAGATTATTATTATATATCTTATCTTATCTTATATATCTTATATCTTATATATATATATATATATATATATAAAAGGAATGTATGTATGTTCGTCTGTTATGCGTTCATAAACCATTCATCCGATTGCGTCCAAATTTTGGTGAATTGTTGTAAACACTTCCGGGCGGTTTATAGGCATAGTTAATCCATTTCAAAATAAAAAGCGCGCGAGGAGTTTAAACAAAAGCGTAATGGCGATGCGTTCATATACAATTCATCCGATTCCGATCTAATTTTGGTGAGTTATTGAGCACAGTCCCGGAAAAGTTATAGGCGTAGTAAATCCAATTTACAATAGATGGCGTGCGAGTAGCATCAACAAAATGGCGTGCGTTTGTTTCAAGAAGGTCCCACATGCGTTCATATGCCATTCATCCCATTGCGATGAAACTTGGGTGAGATGTTGTGTACACTTCAGGGAAGGTTTCTGGCTTAGTAAACCTACTTAAAATAGGTAGCGCACGAGTAGATTCAACAAATGATAGACGACGGGCGAAGCGTTTCAACAAAGTCCCGTATGCGTTCACATGCCATTCGTACGATAGGGATAAAACTTCGGTGAGTTGTTGTGTACACTTCAGGCAAGGTTTCTGGCTTAGTAAATCCACTTTACGATAGGTAGGGCACGAGTAGATTCAACAAATGAGCGACGACGCGCGAAGCGTTTCAACAAAGTTCCGTATACGTTCATATACTATTCGTCTGATAGCGGTGAAACATGGGTGAGATGTTGTGTACACTACATGCAAGGTTTCTGGGTTAGTAAATCCACTTAACAATAGGTAGCGCACGAGTAGATTCGACAAATGAGCGACGACGGGCGAAGCGTTTCAACAAAGTCCTGTATGCGTTCACATACCATTCAACCGATAGCGATGAAACTTGGGTGAGAGGTTGTGTACACTTCAGGCAAGGTATCTGGCTAAGCAAATCCACTTTACGATAGGTAGGGCACGAGTAGATCCAACAAATGAGCGACGACGCGCGAAGCGTTTCAACAAAGTCCCGTATGCGTTCATATACTATTCGTCTGATAGCGATGAAACTTGCGTTAGATGTTGTGTACACTTCAGGGAATGTTTCTGGGTTAGTAAATGCACTTTACAATAGGTATCGCACAAGTAGATTAAACGAATGAGCGACGACGCGCGAAGTGTTTCAATATAGTCCCGTATGCGTTCATATATCATTCGTCCGATAGCGACTAAACTTGGGTGAGTTGTTGTGTACACTCCAGGGAAAGTTTCAGGCGTAGTAAGTCCATGTTACAATAGGTAGCGCACAAGTAGATTCAACAAATGAGCGAAGACGCGCGAAGCGTTTCAATAAAGTCCCGTATGCGTTCATATACCATTCGTCCGATAGCGATAAATCTTGGGTGAGTTGTTGTGTACATTTCAGGGAAGGTTTCTGGCTTAGTACATCCACTTTACAATAGGTATCGCACAAGTAGATTCAACAAATGATCGACGGCACGCGAATCGCTTAAACGAAGTCACGTAGCGATCAAATACCATTCATCCGATTGCTAAGAATCTTTTGTTGGATTGTTGTGCATACTCCAGCAATGGTTTCTGACTTAGTAAATCCTTTTTACAATAGGTAGCGCACGAGTAGATTCAACAAATGAGTAACAGCACGCGTATCGTTTTAAAAAAAATCGTATGTGTTCATATACTATTCATGGGATTGCAATGAAATTTGGAGAAATGTTGTTTCCACTCCCGTAAAGATTTCTTATTTAGTAAATCCATTTTACAATTGGTAGCGCACGAGTACATTCGACTAATGAGCAACAACGCGTGAATCGTTTCAACCAAGTTCCGTATGCGTTCATATACCATTCATCCGATTGTGATAAAACGTTGGTGAGTTGAGTCCTGCGAAGGTGTATGAATTAGTAAATCCGTTTTTCAATGGGTGGCGCACAAAAGATTCAACAAATGAGTGACGGCGCGTGAATCGTTTAAACAAAATCCCGTATGCGTTCATATGTCATTCATCAAATTGCGATGAAACGTTCATGAGTTGTTTTGTACACGCCAGGGAAGGTTTTCGACTTAGTAAATCCATTTTACAATAGGTAGCGTAAGAGTATATTCAACAAATGGGTGACGGCGCTCGAATCTTTTCAACAAAGTACCGTATTAGTTCATATACCATTTATTTAATTGCGATGAAACTTTGGTGAGTTGTTGAGCACGCTCCCATGATTTTTTTTGAGATAGTAAATCAATTTTACAATAGTTTAGAGGTGGTTAACGGAAAATAAATAAATATTGGGAATCCAAAAGCACTTCAACAAACAAGGTTACAACGCCAACACTTTCTTTGATTGGCAATGCTACGCATGCCGGGTACAGCTAGTATGTATATATATATAATTCGTTGAGGCCATCTATGACCACGTTAAGTCTTGCTACACTTGGCAATTTGTTTCACCTTCCTCTGAGCCCAGAATTCCCTCATTCTCTGTGAGTGGGCCATCTTGCACTCCACTGTCCAGGTGGTACCTTGTCTTCTTTTCGGGTTTGATGTCTCGTCTCGGGTTAGCCCATTAGTCAGTATCTTTTTGCGGAAGAGATATCTATTGAAGGCGTCGTCGGGTTCTAGATGCAGTATTTTGAGGTCGTCTTTGGTATTGTTATTTCTATTTTTGAAAGACTTGGAGGAAGTTCGATCATGAGATAATAATCTAGGATGCATTATTGATCCCTGTATTGTCTATTATTCCTAATTATGACTCAAGTTAGTGTAAAGTTGTCTTATGAACGAAGGGGAAATTGAAAATGCAACGAAACTTTTAATATATGTACATATTAACAATAGTTTAATTGAAACAGTAAATATAACCGTATTTAGACTAGGATTAGCGTAGGAATCAGGAGTCGTGTATATGGTAAGACTTAGTTATTGTAATAGCGACGGGCCATCGCTAAATAGCATCTATTACGACGGTATTAAATAACGTATTATTACTTTTTGGATACTCCTGAAATCTTGGACACAGCAGTGAGGTGTCTAAAGTAGGTTTATTATTTACGCAGCATTAAATTCACAGCTAGCAGCATCTATTATGAGGTTTTGAATTCGTTTTGGTTTGAACTTGACTTTGTTTTTCGTTGTTCATTGTTTTTATTATGAATAAACCTGCCAGACACATTTTTAAGTATGCTCGCAATACTTTTTATAACTTTTGCGTTATATTTCGTAATAGTATGGTTAAGGTAAGAATGGTATAGTAGTAGAATAGTAGCACAATCTATATCCTATTCACGTTACTCCCGAGATTCCAAAGTTTCTCACTGTCCAGTGAAGTTAGTTAACCGAACCCAGTAGAGTAGAACTATAGTCAGCATGCTCCTTATTCCGGTGTGTATTTGCCAGTAGCTATTTGTGGTTATTTTTAGCCGGGTACTACAAGTTGCTGCAATCCTCTTCCAGCCTCGGATTTTGGCAGACATCTCACATGGAAATAAGGGCACAGTACCATTGCAATAAGTAGCTTTCTAATGAAATCTACCAAAACCAAGCAATGTATATTCAATTTGCTGCGTATTACCAAAGTCAACAACACGGCCCCAATAGTTACCATGGTTACCAGAAGACTAAGGTATTGTGCCCGTAGTTCAAATTACAGTGCAACATAGTACTTTTCTCCTTCTCCATTTATTTCCTCAATCCAGTTCAAAACTACCAACATCTTACCATCTCGCCTCATTTCTGGTCACTGATTTGGAACAATAAATCTCTGACAAAGAAAACACAGCTATCATTCTTGTTTTTAATCCAGACCTGGTCAAGAAGGTCATGAGACCAAAAATATTCGAGTTCCAGAGGGCTCTCGCATGACTTAGAGGCCGGTCTAACTAACGAGAGCAATGCGCTGGCAGCTGATCTGACTGCGCTTGCCACACTACACCCTCCTTAAGGCTGTTCTGTCCCAAAATAGGTGGTCTTATCACAGGAGTTTTGAAGTGACCGGACGTCCGGTTCATCAGAAGTGAGGGTGTCCGCCCTTTTCTTTCTGAAGCCCTTGGGTTCGTAGAGACAAACTAAGATGTTAACAACAGTGTCCTTGAAAAGCATTTCAATTATACTTCTTAATGTTCACCAATCAAGTCCGTCGAACCCTCAACCCAGCTTCGGATTGCCAAGCTCCCTTAATCCCAAGCGGGTTAAATGACGTCGCAAGTTGATCAAACTGTTCCAAATGGCACGAGAAGTTGGCTTTCCGCAATACCACCTGTTTGTAACAAGCTAGAAGAGGTTCCTATCGTTCCGAAACAGTTGCATGGATTCTCCATCAATGGGACTCGGGTGTTCCGGATGTTCATTAACCCCAAACTTGCTCCTAAAGACCCTTGCGATTACTCTTGTCATCTGGAGATCTGGAGCAACACAGTGTGCCAGTGCATATTCTGATGAAACAGTGAAGAGGCCCTGGTGAATAACCTTTGATACTCCATGGGAGAAACTAAAGTTTGCTGCTACACAAGTCTTCGAAAGACATTGTTTGGGGATTACAAGCTCGAAGAATACGATCCTTTTTCGGTGCGTTGTCTCCTTTGGAAGGTGCCAGTCGATTGATGTGGACAACCCGAGGTTCTTCAATGGACTGTTTCTTGTTGTTGTTGCTCGAGTCTTCAGTCTTTTGACTGGTTTGATGCAAATCTCCAAGCCTCCCTGTCCTGAGCTACTCATTTCGTCTCTACATAGCGACCACGCCTTACATCCGAGGCAATCTTTTTAACATATTCTAACCTTTGTCAACCCCCACAGTTCTTGTCCTTAACCCTTCCTTCCATAACTAAGCTTGCTATTCCTGGGGGTCTTAGTATGTGTCCTACCAACCTATTTCTTCTCTTCATTACCAGTCACCAGAAACATCTCTCCTCTCCCACTAGTCTTAATATATCTTCGTTTGTAACCCTATCTACCCATCTGATCTTCATCATTCTCCTGTAACACCACATTTCAAACGCTTCAATTCTCCTCTTTTCTGCTGCACCAATAGTCTCAGTTTCACTTTCATAGAGTGCCACGCTCCAGACAAAGGCTTTCAAGAATAACTTCCTAATACCTAATGCTATATTCGATGTCAACAGATTCCTTTTTAGTAGAAATGCTTCCCTTGCCTGAGCCAACCTATTTGTTATATCCTCTTGTCTTCCATTACTGGTTATTTTTCTTCCTAAGTAACAGAAGTCTCCTACTTCCTTCAGATTTTCACCTGCCAATTTGATGTCCATAGAGGTTTCCGATTTATTTCGGCTGCATTCCAATATTTTAGTTTTACATTTATTCATTTTAATCATGAATTCTTTCCTCAATAGGGAGTCCATACCATTTCATAACTCATTTAGCTCCTCTGGTGTGTCGGCGAGATGACGATGTCATCAGCAAACCTCAGAGTTGAAATTATTTCTCCTTAAATTGTTACTCCTACTTTGAATTCTTCCCCAATTTCTTTCATTGCTTGTTCAATGTATATGTTGAAAATAATTGGTGATAAGTTGCAGCCTTGCCTTACACCTTTCTCAATACCAGCTCCTCTTCCATGTCCCTAGGCTCGAATAACTGCTGACCGGTTTCTGTATAGATTGTAGAGCACCCTTCTATCCCTGTACTTTATTCCAATCGTCTTCAAAATGTCAAACAACTTACTCCAATCAACGGCATCAAAAGCCGTTTCTAAGTCTACAGATGCCATGAACGTTCTCTTATTCTTCTTATTCAATCTTCCAAAACCAGCCTAAGACATAGTATAGCTTCCCTTGTTCCTACGTTTCTACTGAAGCCAAACTGGTCTTCACCCACCTCTCTTTCTATCTGTATTTCCATCCTCTTGTAAATTATTCTAATCAGGACCTTTGAAGCATGAGTAATCAAGCTGGTGGTACGGTAATCTTCACATCTCTCAGCTTCTGTTTTCATAAGTATAGGGATGATAACATTCCCCTAAATAACCTACACATTGCAATACTTGTAATATGATTAGCACTGTATAATACTAACAGTGCTAACAGTACTAACAGTACTAAACAGTGCTAATAATATTAAAAGTATTGAAAAGACGAAAATAAGTGTAGGTTATTTAGTGGAATTAAATTTAATACGGACCATTATGCACTAAAACAATGATAGCATTCTTCTTGAAATCAGAGGGTACCTCACCTGTCTCATAAATCCTACACACCAAGTGAAATAACCTGGTCAGACCTTCATAATCTATGCAGCTTTGCAACTCAATCGGATGCCTGGTGATTTGTTCCCGCTTGAGTCTTCCAATGCTCCGTCAAATTCTGATCTCAATATTAAATATCCTTCCTCATCCTCATAAATTTCCTCTTTCATTTCCATTACATGATTCTCAATATCCTTTCCCTTATACAAACACTCTACGTAAGCTTTACATCTCTCCACCTTTTCTGCCCTATCTGTTAGAGGTTTTCCATCTGAGTCCTTAATATTACAGCACATGGACTTCCATTCCCCGGAAGTACTCTTAATCCTTCGAGAAGCTGTATCTACCTTTCCTAATTCCAGACAATTTTCTATACATGCACATTTCTCTATCAACCATTCTTCATTTGCTTCCTTGCACTTCTTGTTAACCTCATTTCTCAGACGTCTGCACTCTGCTTTTCCCCTCCCATCTCATTCATTCTTGTGCTTCCGCCAGGGCCGTATTTCTAAATAGGCTAAGTAGGCTGCAGCATAGAGCAGCAAATTTTCAGGGGCGGCAGTTTGGGAATTCATTCAATAGCTAAAATGAGGTATTTCAGACGTTAATAATATTTCCCGTACGAATTTAAGAATACAACTTACTTAAAAATATGTTTTAGTCCTTATACAGTTCTTCCTGCCTTCGAAGAGTTAAGAACTAGCTGCGAACTAGTATTTCTGAAATGCGGTTAAACTCACTTTCATTACTTTGTATTGAGGCGAATACAACAAAAACACTTTCATATGACGACATTATTAACGAGTTTTCCATTAAGAAATCTCATAAGAAAGCTATGTAAATTTGAACACGAAGATTACGTGGAGTGAGTTGTTTTAGAGAATTTTGTATATTTTTCAACAAATAAACCAGTAATTGACTACATTTTGGGTAATTTCATTTCACCATGTTGGACAACTTAATTCAAATTGAACACAGTTCTTCAATTACCCAAAAGATAGTCATAAGCATTAAAATATAAAAATATGTGTAAAATAGTGATCACTGATCTCCAAGAACAAATTAATTAATTAATTAGGTTCGAAACCCATTTCATATTTTAAGGAATCTTAAAAGAAGTAAAGAAACAAGTAAATAACTAATTTCATTATAACATTTATTATCTAAGCCATTAAATTTGTAATTTTATCTAAACTAAATGAACTTTATGTTTAAAATAGATGAAAACGCCAATGAACTCGATACTTTCGTTGTATAAAACAAATGTATTAAGCATGTATGAACTATTGAGGAGGCGGCAAATGGACTTAAGCCTAAAGGCGGCATACTCTTAAATCCGGCACTGGCGTCCGCCGTTCATCCCTTAATTTTAGTATATCCTGCGTGATCCACGGTTTTCTATCTATTCTTTCCGTCCTACCAATGGTTTCTTCTGAGGATACCGTTATTTCATTCTTCAAAAGTGCCCATTCTTCAGCAATTAATTGTAGCTCGTTCATGGTTTTTCTTTGGTCCTTCCTCTATACTCACCTTGAATCGTTTGTTCACGTCTTACTCTTTCAGTCTGTCGATTGCCCACCTTCTTGGCTTGTGACCTTTCTTGGACTTCTTGAACTTAAGTCTGCATTTCATAACAACCAAATTTTGGTCAGATTTTATGTCAGTACCGGGATACGTTTCGCAATCAAAAACCTGGTTTCGAAATCTCTGCTTGGCCATAATGAAGTCGATTTGGTAACGCCCTGTATCTCCTGGTCTCATCGATGTGTATATTCCTCTATTGTGGATTTTGAATAAGTTGTTAGCTATGACCAACTCACGCTCGGTGCAGAATTCCATCAGCCTGCTTCCTCGATCATTCCTTTCACCTAATCCAAATTCTCCTAATATTTTACCTTATCTTCCTTTTCCTACCACAGCATTCCAATCTCCCATGACTATTACATTTTCATCACACTTGACATACCTCAAAACTTCACCTATTTCTTCGTAGACCTTTTCAACATCTTCACCATCAGCTTGACTCGTAGGCATATGGACTTGTACCACGGTGGTGCACTTAGGTTTTGAGTTGATTTTTGGTACAATAATCCGTTCACCATATTGTTCATAGTATTCCACCGTCTGTCCCAGTTTTCTAGTCAATATGAGACCAACCCCTGCTTGGCATTTTTTGATATAGTGCTAATGATCCTATAATCTCCTGACCAAAAGTCCTGATCTTCCTGCCAGCGCATTTCACTAATCCCAACCAAATCCAGCTTCAACCTATCCATTTCCTTTTCTAAGTTTTCTAACCTTCCGCTGCCTATCAGACTTCTATTGTTCCACGCTCCGATATGTAGAATGCCAGATTTCCTGTTTGTCACTTCTGTGATGTTAACCCACTCTCAGGCAGTCCTTACCCGCAGTTCCGAACGGGGAACTAGTTTACCTCCGGATTGAAATTTTATAATTGAGGAAGCCATCATCACATGTAATTATGCATAGAGAGGTGCATATCCTCGGGAAGAGCATTACGTCTGTAGTTTCCCGTTGCTTTCAGCCGTGCAGCATAAAGCAGTGTAGCCATTAGTTGGCTTATATTATCAAAATCTTAACCGTCTATAAGACAAGTACAGAATTGATTTATTCTGAAAGGCTGCTACTCCTCTTCAGAATAAAGTAATAAAGCAATTCTACAAACTAAATACTAATATTCTACTAGCAAACAGATCCTAAAATTCTAATAACAATAACATACTAACATTTTAGTAACAACAAAATACAAGTATGTATTAATATTCAGCTAACGATAAAATAGTAAAATCACCACAGCATGACACTGCACTACTGTTTGTCGCACCACATTACGACACCGCACCACCAAGTTAACTCATTATACAAATGCTATTGAATTGCGAGTTGGGGTACAGTTCGATTGCAAATTAAGGGACCTATGGCATAGACTTCCATTGAAACCATGAATTTTTACCATTTACTAAGTACATTTTTCAAAGTAAAACCTGTTCCATTTATAAATATAGAGTTAAATGGCATACACCCTTATTAAAAATGCTCTTTTATCAGTCACACATGTCCGATTTCTTAAATAAAATCAGTTCGAATCAAAAAAATTAAAAGAGTGTGTGGCATACGCCCTTAGCAAAAATGAACATTTTATCAGTCAAACAAGTTCCACTCTTAAAATGTTAGTCTGCGTATATTTTTCATTTCATTAGGATAGCGTAGAGACCAAGTTCGTTCACAGAATCGTAAATGGTAGCATGTTTAGTGGTATATTGTGATTCATAAGAAGTAAAGGTGGTCCGATTTTGAAATGGTAGCATGTTTAGTGGTATATTCTGATTCATAAGAAGTAAAGGTGGTCCCATTTTGAAATCATCCGAACAATTATGTTTTTCATCACTTAATGTTGCAATTTCCTGGCTTTCTTTTCTCTGTATAAATAAACATGTATGATGTGACTCAAAAATTAAGATGATGACAAAATGTTGCTATTTTTGAAAGTGTGATTTTGGCACTAAAAAAATCCGATTATTCAGTTAAAATGAATTTTGGCTTAATATTATTCCTTAATTTAATAAAAAGACCGTAGAGAGCGGGTTCGTTACTAAAAACCGTATGAGGTGCATGTTTGCTATACAGAACTTTGACTTGGAAGTAGAGATGGGAACGTTTCTCTTCAGAAATACAACTGATAAATCATGTCTTAAGGTCAGAGGATTATGGGCGCAACATGAAATAATGCTAAAACTTCTACACCACATTTCTCGCTGCGTCTACAATAATATTGTAGGTACAAATACAAAACATTTACCATTTTGAGACCATGTCCTGCTGATTCCAATGAAATACTATTTATTGAAAATAGTCTTCAAGTTTTCTCTAAGCACTTTTATCTTCCCTTCATCCAAGAAACAAATCCATGTCTTAATAATACAGTCCTGTGATCAAACGAAATAATTCAATATCCAGTCTCAGAATCAGGACACGGTCTCCATAACACAGCCCAATTTAGATCTTGGTAGATTGCGAAAGATACAAATAACATTTTCTTTATATGCTACTTCCCCTATTCCTTATTCCCTACTACACCCACTTGTACAGAGAAGCATAACTTCTTGCCGACATGTTTCAAGTAAGACGAATAAAGGTGATCCTTCAGAGTGCTTGTGGTCATTAAATTTTGACGGGTCCTTATTCTACGCAAATGTATTTTGATCGATTCCTTGCTGTCTAAAGCCCTACCTCCTATTTGTGTAAGGATGCATGACAATATCCATCGTTCCACCAACATAGAAACAGATCCAAAGATTTTACACCACGATTCAAAGTGCAGAGCTCTTCACATTAAAAGTCCATTGTAGCCAAGGAAGATAATCCCAAGAATATAAACGAGCACATGATTCTAGAAAGATCCCCACTCTTCGTACTGCTAAATAAGGTGAGACCTCAATCATAATGATTGGATGAGGTATTGAATGCATATGGGAAGGAATAATTAGAGAAGCATGTTTTTTAAGGAGGATGCACCCTATGTCTATTCTCAGGCTGGCAGTGTTGTAGGGTCCCTTCTCACCTTTAAGGCCGATTGCAAGCCAATGTGGATTTTATTTACGCTATGATGGGTGAATTAAATGTCTTACAGTTGCGATGAGAAAGTTCTAGATTCAGTAACATACACCATTTTGTAAAGACATTCTACCCTCCGATATTTTCCACATTCTTCAAGTTATAGTAGTTGTTACAACTTCAGTCAATTGATAGAGAGGAAGGAGTCGTGACACATGTTACAAGGAGCAAACACGGCAGACACTCAGCAGTTGGTGCACACAGTAAAAATAATAAAATCACCAACTGGAGCCCATCACGCGCCATGGCGCGCCTCGCTCGGAAGTGATGGGCTCCATCCCCGTACAAATACAAACCGATATCAAACAAGTGAATTAATTTACGTATTTCACAGTGATGCAGCATAACGTTTTGATGTATAAGGATTACACGCGACCAAGAACTACATTTTCCAACCACCCCGAGAAAAAGTTACCTTACAAAAATGATAACAACTTTGTTTCTTGGACACTACTTTTTGAAATTAATAAACCAGTTATACAACATCCAACCTATATTGTGTTAAAATTTGGATTCGATCTGATGACAGGTTTTTGAGATAATAAATCTTAAATGTGACGCATGGTTGAAACACGCTAAAAAAAACGTGCACTTTTTGTGTTCCAACTGCGATAAAAAATATTAAGATATAAATTAACAAGTAGTTCCGTGAAAAACTATGCAGCCTATTTTCATACATCCTACCTATGTTAATTGCCTCTATCTACATACAAAATTTCAGTTTGATTGCTGTCATAGATTCGTAGACATTGAGAACCGACTAAATATTTCGGATGGTCGCCATGTTGGATTTTATATATGTAGGTCCGAGAGTTAAGTACTGTTACATGAAGATTATTGTGTACGTGTAGCATTCAAACTTCAATCGCATAATTAGGACACAAGAAGTAAAAACGAGATTTTAAAATTTCGCACAGATGCCATCTTGTGGTTATTGAAACAATTGAAATAAATTAGATGCCGGTGGATTAGCATTCGTATAAGGATTTACTGTACAAAGTTTCACTGCACTCGGATGGTTAAATTGCGAGAAACGTCTATGTGAATATTTATACTTCACGTCGCCGCCATGTTGGATTTGTGATCACCAGGTTATTTAAAGTCATATAGGTGAACTTAATTTCATAGCCCCTATGAACATTAAAAAATCAGTTTGATTGCTATAATAGATTCGTAGATATTCAGAGCCGTCCTAATACTTCGGAAGGTCACAATGTTGGATTGTTAAATGTATAGGCCATAGAGTCATGTACCATTAAAGGAAAATTACTGCGTAGGTTCATTATTCAAACTTTCACATCGATCACATGATTACGGCACGAGAAGTAAAAACTTAATTTAAAAATTCGCAAAGCCGCCATCCTGAGGTTATGTAAATAATTGAACTAAATTAGATACCACTGCATTACAATGTGTATAAACATTTCCTGTAACAAGTTTCATTGCGTTTGGAACATTAAATCGCGAGAATGGTCTATTTAAATTTCAAATTCGCTTGGCCGCCATGTTCGATTTGTAGTTAACCGGTTTTTGAAAATCTCATAGATGAACTTCCAGTAGTGCCCTTTATCTCCGTACAAAGTTTCAGAGTGATGCTGCTAATAGTTTCAGATATATAGAATGCCGGTGAAATATTTCGCACAGCCGCCATCTTGTTGTAATGTAAACAATTGAACCAAGTTAGATGTCGGTGCATTACAATGTGTATAAACATATACTGTACCAAGTTTTATTGCGTATGGTTGGTTAAATCGCGAGAAACGTCTTTTTAAACGTCGCAACTTCGCTTGGCTGCCATGTTGGTTTTGTAGTTACCAGTTTTTCAAGAGTCACATAGGTGAACTTCTAGTAGTTCCCTTTATCACCGTAAATAATTCCAGGGTGATATCGGTCATAGTTTCGGAGATATTGAATGCTGGTGAAATATTTCGCACAGTTGCCATGCTGGATTGGTGAGACGTAACCAAATTTGATGGGCACGGACGGGGTCGTCCGGAATAGTGCTATGAACATACCGAGTTTCATTGAAATCGCTCCAGCCGTTTAGAATTTATTAGGGAGGACACACACACCTCTCACACACACACACACACACACACGGACAAAAGGTGATCTCATAAGCCTATTTTTTTTTAAAATTGAAAATAGGCTAAAAATACCAAACCTACATCAACTAATGTAAAATAGAATGATGATGTTATTGGATTTTGTGTATGTCTACAGGTTACTTCAAAAACAACCTTCAAACTCGAGTGCACATAATACTTTGGTCGACAGAAAATAACCTAGTAAATTTATTATATTACATTAAAAGTCTATTCTGCAATCCATGCCTAGTTGGCTTTTTCCTGCCACTTACTGTAACATGCATAATGCTACACTGTAATACACGGTTTAGAGCACATTGACTTGAGCTGCACTGAACTAATTTATTTAAAGCACATGTATCTAGTGTCGGACTACCAACCCCAAGATTGCAGGTTCGCTCCTGGCCAGGGTAAGTGATTTTTGAAGGCGACAAAAATCACGATACTCATGTCATACGTTGTTGGCATGTTAAAGAACCCATTTGAATTCAGTAGGCCGTGTTCAATGGCAAAATTAATCTCGGGATTTTCCGCCAACCCAAAGTTCCTCCATTCTCTACTAGAAAGCGCTGTAGTGTCAAGGAGTTTAGATATCTAACCTCCCTGACTTTCATAGCATTCAAAGGGACGACGAAATTCGACATGCAAGCTACCCACTGGGTGTCAATTAACAAAGCTTGCACCAGGCACCCGAGGCCATACGATATTATTATTATTGTCTTGAGCTACACTATAATACACTATTTAAAGCAAATGTATCAAGTGATAATTATCATGACCTATACTATAATGTGGGAGCCGGATGAGGATCAAGACGGCCGAGTATGGGACCTAGAGGGCGCAGGAGTAAGCTCAGCGCCATTGTCTGAGAATAAAAAGAAGAGAAGCAATATTCCGAGTTCCGACGAGCCGCGAAACACATCCCCTTAATTCTCTACTGTATTTTAATCAGTTTCATTGCTTTTAATAAATAATTCAGTTCTATATTCGATGCTTGTGAGTGTCATGATCTGGAAACCGTTTCCCACAAATGGGGGCTCGTCCGGGATGGACTGAAACAACGAGTTACGACGCAAAATACGACGCTATTTTTGACGAAGTGGACGCTAATCATATTTGTTGCTGTTGCCTACCACGCTGACGACGAGACGACGTGCAGTTTTGTGAGCCCACGACGTGCCAATCTACGACGAGGATTCATAGGCTAGCAAAATTTGTTCTTCAGTTTCGGTGACAATTAGTGGTGCCGTGACGACGACGAGGGTCGGAATCTAAACGACGACAGAGGATTGTGGATGTGGTAAGAGGATAGCGACTCGTCAGAGAGAAACGACGGGAAGCGGTATTCAACGATATCACCTACAAATATCACCGGTTTGTTGAATGAGGTTAAACAGGTTTGATAGCGAGGTTTTGAGGAAGCGATATTGACGGATATCTACTTGATAGACGTGAGCAAACAAATAAGAGGACTACACTCGGTGCAATAGAGAAAATAAATAAGAACATAAGTGATGCTCCGGTCAAAGCAATCAAAGTTTTACATAACCTCATTTTCGAGCATATACCAGACGACAGGAAGAATCGAAAGCGACTGAGAGAGTTTCCTGGATTCGATTTTGACGAAAATTCCATTGAAGAGGAAGCTAAGAAGAAATTTATCGAAGAAACATTTTCCAAGGCTGATCTGTTGCGTGTTTCTGAGATTCTTAATACCGAGATTGGGACAAAGGAGGTAATGATTAACACCATTTGTTATTACTTGAGAAAATTGGATGAACTCGCAACTAATATAGACGAAGATGAAGAAGACGAAGAGATCGAAGAGGAATACCAGCACAGAAGGTATAGAGAACAACATAAGTTTTCATTGTCGTTCCGCGACGTAGAGGGCGCTATGGAAACATTTAACGGTAAGGATGGTGACCCAGTGAAGAAATGGATCGCAGATTTTGAGAAGACGTCAATCTTGATGGGATGGAGTAAGCTGCAAAAGTATATTTTCGCTAAGAAATCACTCGATGGTTTAACTAAGCTTTTTATTCAAGGAGAGAAAGGACTGACGTCCTGGACTGAACTGAAGAAGGCCTTGAAAGAGGAGTTTGACGTGGCGGCAAGCAGTGCAGAAATCCACAAGTTGTTGACTCAGCGACGAAAAAAGCGCGACGAATCTCTACAGGAGTACTTTCTTGTGATGAAGGAAATCGCCAGTAGAGGTGATGTTGAGCAAGTTTCTCTGTGTCAGTACGTGATTGATGGGATCGAAGACGATTCAGGATCAAAACTTCTTCTCTATGGAGCAAAAAATTCCAAGGATTTCAAGGAGAAAATGAGAAGTTATGAGATTGCGGTGAAGTCTTTGTCAAAAAAAGCACAAAGGATAATAACAGTAATTTTCAAGGAAGTGCCAAGAGTGCCAACGAGAAGGACGGAAAGTGCTGGGGCAGTACAAAGAAGAAAGAGGCGAGTAGTGGAGATAGATGTTATAATTGTGGTGGATCTGGTCATAGTTCAAAGGAATGTGAGCACAAGGATAAAGGCAAGAAATGTTTCAACTGCAACGAGTTTGACCACATTTCATCCGAGTGCAAAAAAGAGAGGAAGAACGATAAGAGGAATAATCAAGGTATCAATCTTATTGATGAAAAGAAAAGCTGCCTCAACTTCAAAGAGGTTAGTTTGGGTCAGCAGAAACTTCAGGCACTTATCGACTGTGGCAGTCCTTATAAACTACTGCGACAAAACATCCATAAGGCCATGGGTTCCCCAGGATTGAAGAGCACGGATCTTGTTTTGAAAGGATTCGGTAATGGTTTTGTTGCTCCTCAAGGTTACTTCACAACAGTCGTTGAGGTAGACGAGCTAGAGTTCCAAACCAACGTCTATGTTGTTTCCGTTGATACTATGGAGTGGGACATGGTTATTGGTAACGATCTATTGGATCAGCGTGAGGTCATCCTGAGCAAGCAAGGAGTTACCATCATGAAACTAGAGGTCCAATGATGTTGATCAGGGTAGCCGACGAACAGGAATTTGATATCGAGAACTGCGTTGATGAGGAAAAAAAGGAACAGATCCAGGATTTGGTAGCGAGATATGTACCAAAGAAGACGAAATCTACTGATGTCAAGATGAAGATCACATTGAAAGAAGAAACACCGATATTTAGCAGGCCCAGGCGAATGGCACCGCTTGAGAACGAATTTGTCGATGAGCAAGTCAAGGCGTGGCTGGAGGAAGATATCACAGAACCGAGTCAATCAGAATATACATGTCAAGTGGTGGTAGTCAAAAAGAAAAATGGAAAAAAGCGACTTTGTTCTTATTTTCGTCCAGTGAACTCAATCGTGGTTAGGGACCTATTTCCCATGCCAGTTATAGAGGATCTTCTGGACAAGTTACAGGATGCTACGGTGTTCTGCACCTTGGATATCAGGAACGGATTCTTTCACGTGGAAGTCGAAGAAGGAAGTCGACGATATTTGTCATTCGTAACGCGTTCTGGACAGTGCCAGTGCAAAAAAGTCCCATTTGGATTTACCAACTCACCTGCAGTCTTCCAACGCTTTATTAAAGCTGTGCTCTGGGAGTTAATCCGAGAGAACATAGTGTTGACCTATATGGATGACTTAATCATCCCAGCGAAGGATGACGACGAGGCACTCCTACGATTGAGACGAGTGTTGGAATTAGGTGCAGAGTACGGGCTGGGAATGAACTTCGAGAAGTGCCAGTTTCTGAAGAGGAGGGTACAGTTCCTTGGATACACTATTCAACGTGGACAGATTCAACCCGCCACTGAGAAGGTCCTTTCTGTAAAAAACTTCCCGGAGCCAAAGACGATCGCTGCGCTGCAGAGCTTTCTCGGATTGGCTGGCTATTTTAGAAAATTTATCCCAAATTTCTCGATTGTAGCCAAACCACTGAGCGATCTGTTGAGAGGTAAGCCGGAGTTCAAGTTTGGCGAGGAACAACGACGTGCATTTGTTGAGCTCAAACGTCTTCTCGCTTCAGAACCTGTGTTGAAGATATACAAACCGAAGTACGAGATGGAGCTGCACACTGACGCCAGCAAGAGTGGGTATGGCGCTGTGTTGTTGCAAAAGAACCCAGAGGACAACAAACTACATCCAGTCTCATACATGAGTAAAAAGACGACGATACAGGAAGAAAAATACAGCAGTTACCAGCTCGAGATCTTAGCTGCGGTGAATGCATTAAAAAGTATAGGGTGTACTTGCTTGGAATTCCGTTCAAGATCGTGACTGACTGTATGGCATTCCAAAAGACAATGCACAAAAGGGATCTGGTCCCACGAGTAGCTAGATGGGCTATGGCCTTGAGGAGTTTGACTATACCATCGAACATGAACTGCAATCAGGATGAAACATGTCGATGCTCTGAGCCGATGTCCAGCAGTGATGTTTGGATTCCCTGATGGCCATGCAGCGAGGATCACAATCGCCCAGAGAATAGACGAAGGATTGACAGCGATAAAAGCGACACTGGAGAAAGGGCCTTACGAAAACTTCATCGTCAGAGATGAACTGCTGTTTAAATTTGTTGACGGGCGAGAGACGTTGGTGGTCCCGCAATGCACCATGAAATCATCAGAGCTGCACATGAGAAGGGACACTACGCTGTTGAAAGGACTGAAGAAAACGTGAAACAGGAATATTATATTCGAGACTTGACCAACAAGGTGAAAAGAGTAATAGCCAACTGTGTGAAGTGTCTGGTGGTTAACAGGAAGGCAGGCAAGAAAGAAGGTTGGTTACATCCGATGTTCAAGGAGAGTGTGCCATTGCACACCTACCACATGGATCACATTGGACCACTTAAGTCTACAGACAAGGGATATGAACACATCTTCTGTGTGATAGACGCCTTCACTAAGTTCACCTGGCTGTATCCTGTGAAAACTACCAAATCGGCCGAGACGATTGAAAAGATGGAGTTTCAGAGGACGAACTTTGGAAACCCAGTTCAAGTGATCACCGACAGGTGGCCATTGTTCACCTCCCATGAGTTCCAGGACTACTGTAAATCGCAGGGTATCAAGCACGTCTTGACCACAGCTGGACTGCCAAGAGCCAATGGTCAAATCGAGAGAGTCAACTCAACAGTGACCAAGATCATCGCTAAACTTAGCATTGACGATCCGACAAAATGGTACAAGGTTGTACCATCCGTCCAACGAGCTATCAACTCTACGTTCCAGAGGAGCATCGGAATGTCACCTTTCGAGCTGCTGACAGGAGTCAGAATGCACAACCAAAATTATCTACGTATAGTGCAACTCATCGAAGAGGAGCTGATCGATTCGTTCAATGAAAAACGTGATCAGATGAGAGAAGATGCAAAAAAGCAGATAGAAAAAGTACAATCTTAAAATCGTGCTGAATTCAACCGACGACGTAAGGAGCCTAAGAAGTATCAGGTCGACGACCTGGTTGCCATCAAACGCACTCAGATCGGTCCACATCTGAAACTAAAAACCAAAAGTCTAGGACCTTGTCGAGTGACTCGAGTTAAACTCAACGACACATATGACGTCAGCAGAGAAGGAGATCATGCTGGTCCAAGAATCACATCGTCCTGTGCGGAGTTCATGAAGCCCTGGCCGGGCGGATCTTCTTCATCCGGTTCGGATGAGGATCAGGACGGCCGAATGTGGGAGCCGGATGAGGATCAAGACGGCCGAGTATGGGATCTAGGGGGCGCAGGAGTAGGCTCAGCGCCATTGTCTGAGAATAAAAAGAAGAGAAGCAATATTCCAAGTTCCGACGAGCCGCGAAACACATCCCCTTAATTCTCTACTGTATTTTAATCAGTTTCATTGCTTTTAATAAATAATTCAGTTCTATATTCGATGCTTGTGAGTGTCATGATCTGGAAACCGTTTCCCACAATAATATATTATTTAAAGCACATGAGTATCAAGTGATAGTTGTCTTGACATATACTATAATACAATATTTAAAGGACTTGCTTAGGGTTTACAATACTTAAAGCACATGTTAGACTTTATGCATGTATTAGACTATATTGTACTACTCTACAGGACCTGCCTTCCCAATGTTTTCCTCTCTACAAGTCGTGTCTACCCTCACTGGGTAAGCTGGTCTTGTGAAAAAGTAAGAAAATACCAGATTTTACTTCGTGCAACTTTGGATCAGGAGGAAGCTATTTACGCTTTTAGCACGGGTTACAGAAGAATCATTTGTGGATAAGACACAGTGGAGGGGGGGTTTGAAGTAATGGCTGTTCCTTAAAAGACTACTTTCACATTCTTATCACTGCGGCTTGTGTACTTCCTCCAAGCATACTTCTACAAGACAGAAATAGCTCCCAGCAACAGACTGACAAACGTTTCTTAAATACTTCAAGACAGAGAGAACTCTGAACAAGAAAGCATAATTTGTGGACTGCTCAGTAGAAAGTTAATATTATATCTACTTCAATTGCGAGACACATACAATAAGAGACACATCTGACCTTACCAACACAACTTTAAAACTCACAGCTATCCACACTTAAAGTGGAAGATAATATTTTATGTATGTTGAACACAAACTCATTTAATGGAATTCCACTTCCCTCACACTCGCGTTCCTGGATTTCTTCCTTCTCATCCTAGGGATAAGACGGAATAATTTATTTCTGTGCTATCACCTTAAACGTTTACAAGCATAACACACCTTGTAATTGAACAGCACTGCTCAGCTGAATTGAAGATATATACGCTTAACGACTTTCGTACGGTCCATCACATCTTACTGCTAGAGATGAACACTAACCAGATAAGGGGTAATAATCGTCAGTTAAATTAAATGCTAGAGGGAGTCATTTGTAGAGTATGTAACATCAACATTGTTGCTATATTATGCTGGTATCTACAAGAATTATAGGTCTGCTAGAGTACGGGAGCACATAATGTGCAACTAGTAAAACGTGATTGTGCCAACATATGCCAGCTTCACATAATGTACCTTTCTAAATGACATATAAGATGCATGCCTTAGTAGCTCAGTGATCAAAGAAACATCGCACAAAGGCGGCAGTTTTGTCATCAACACAATTGGAAAAATACCACTCTTTATATTGAAATGCTATTAGATGATGAGGAGGTGTCTTGTAAAGAGGCATAATAATACTTACCTCATTCAGATCAGCAGATGGTGCTTCTGTTTTGACGCAAGGAATGAGCTCCGGAATAGAAGACTCCTCATTCTTAATGTCCGTGTGAAGGTCTGTATCATTCTGCAAAGAAATGACTCGTTTTACAAATATGATTCTTTGCGTAGGTGGAATAGAATAGAAGCAAGATGGCGGATAAGTTAGAAATACATAATAAATGTGCTCTTATAAAGCTTGAAGACATCGCGGAAGCCGGTGGATATATGAAAAAAGAAACGAAAGAAGACATAGCAGAAGAAGTGTTTTCAGGTATTATATCTTAGCACGCTATTCAGATGTGGCTCATGATAGGAATGAAAAGGACAAGTCTGAAAGACAGCTTATCAACGATCACATAGAAGCTTTGAACATGGAAGTCATGCAAGGAATAGACAGCAGCTCATGTGGCGCTGTCTGGTGTTGATCCGGTGAAAGTAAATAGCCTGCAACTAACGACACCAAGTGGTCAGGTAATTGGCTATCAACAAAACAAACGCATAACGGGCAATCAGCACACAACGCATTCTGAAGCGGGATTGATAAATTCCAACAATGATGCATTTTTGGAAAGAGAGGGAAAGAGACTGGTGGACGAAGCTACAAGAGAACCATATATTGCAATATGCAACAAGAAACAAACACAAACACATTATATTAGTATGAGAGAGTGGGAGACACATTTTGTCAGCATACTTAACAAAAAAAACACCAGAGGGATATACCCGAAAACACTCAGCAACCGGCCCAACAAACCCAGGCGGAGTGGACACCATTAAACACAACCGAAGTTTAAAATGTCATAAACAGCACAAAAAATAAAAAAACTACAGGATCTGGTACATTATATAGTGAGTATATAAAAACACTGTTCACATACTTTTACCAGTGTGAACAAAGCTCTACAATAAATGCATTGAAATGGCCTCCATACCTGCGCAGTGGAGACAGTTCATCATGAAGGTAATATAAGGGCAATGGAGACCCCAGTGAGCCAAATAAATACACAGGTATTGCTTTGGAAAATATCCCCTTCAAAATATTCACGAGAGCAATAACAGGAAGAATTCAAGAGACCGTAGAAGACCTTCTTCCGGTAACTCAACAAGGATTCAGGTAGGGAAAATCGACTTTGGCTGCTATTGAATTCCTATTACAAAATGCTTGGGAAGCTGTTCAAGGGAAAGAACAAGTTTATACAGTGTATATTGGCTTTACTTTGACCTCATAAATAGAAACTTAATAATGAAGAAATTGAGAGAAGTCTTAGACGAAAATAGCATATTGACACAAGTCATAGGATCAATACTGCAATGGAATACAATTCGAGTCTCAGACAGGCTCTCAATATCATAGCCAATACTTCAAACAGACGGAGTTCTACAGGGCGACCCAATAAGTCCTTTGCTTTTCATTCTTGCTGTGGAGGAAGTTTTAACAATAATCCAAAGAGAAGGCATAAATTCTTGCACCTATGCCGATGATATAGTAACAGCATCAAAAGACGTGATAATATTTAAAAAAACAATAAGTGATGTAGAAGAATGGTGCTACATGCATGAGTTTCAAATAAATGTTCCTAAAACAGAAAAGATGGTATTCCGGAATGGAGGAAAAGTTCCTGCAACAGCAAAAATCTGCATACAAGGACAGCAACTAAAGATCACTCCAGATTTCAAGTATCTAGGAGTCACATTTCAAACAACCGCTACGTGTTTCACAAAACATGTATTAGAAAAAGCTACACATGCAGTAATGGCTATGCATGGAATAAGTTATATGAGATCCCTCAGATTAAAGGCAGCAATGTCTCTATTTAAGGCAAAAATACTGTCAATATTGATGGATGGTATAGAAATTATCTGGCCGCATCTCTCAATGAAAAACCTATCCTCAATAGAAAGGGTAAAAGCAGTATACATTAAGAAAGCAATTGGAGTTTCAAAGATCCAGATTAGTTTATCTCCTGGCAAGAGAATCCTTCCTCATAGAAGACCATAGGACACAAATACATCTACCCAACACAAATGCATCAGAGAACCTATTGGCTACACTCATCCTAAAGAGAGAAGACATATATCCGGAGATTTTTGCATCTGGTGCCATGATTGATCGATTCATGGACGACAGCAAACTTTGAAATGCTTCACGTCTATACAAGATTGGCAGTACACGGCTTCCATCACATCATTTGTCACAACAAGACGTATCATGAGCCTTCAATTATATGCAAGTGTCAACTGAGTGGACATACATGCGATCACTATGACCACTTGGAAATCTGTACAAAAAGAACAAGGACAATCAGTGATTATGCGATCAATAGAAATTTATATAAATAGTATATTTGTAAACCTATGGCCACTTGGCTGCATTAAATGTTTAATAATATTTTTCAGATGATTTGCACTGATGAAATCAAGGAATAAAATAACATACCAAAGGTAATTTGATACCACTTTCATACCTTCGTTACAATAACCTGACAGATATTGCGAAGTTTACATCAGAAAGCATTTCAGTTCGTAAACACTCGCCAAACGTAGGGCTGGCATATTAATAGGCCTACTAGCATCGTGAGTGCATGTTGTGACTTCACGGCGCAGTTACTTAGAGTTACCATAGAACGTTAATAAGGATAAGCATCGTTGATAAATATCATGATTGCTTTACCCTCTTGAGACCAGTTTAAATCAAAGATGCTTGAGGCAGAGAGAAATAAAACGAGAACAAGAAAGAATTCGAGGTTTATTCGTAAAAACAGTGGCAGCTACTAGAAATTTCAATGCAAACCAATTCACTTGTAATGCATAATATATGACCAATTAACGTTGCCAAGATTACGCAATGTATTAAAAATAGAGAACAGAACATGAATATCTTTATAGACAAGGGCTAGAGAGGTTCTCTAAATGAAATTGCCGACCACGGTCCAATGAAGGCTGAGACACAGCGCAATAGACCATATCTGGGGTGTCTTTCAAGATGGATTCGTGCCAGTCAAAAACAACCCACATTCCTCTTTCTCCTCCGCACAACGCTCCGAGAAGAACCGAGAAACCCTCGCCATCAAATTAACAGTATGTGTGCATCATTGGAGGCTCTCATGAAGGTGGAGGGTGGGCCATCACCTTACTTACAGTAAGAGCTAGCAGTGAAGGCTGTCATCAAGTGTGTGTCAATACCAAGTTATTGGCCATGTGAAGCAGTGGAGGTCAACCCAAACCTCACATTCACTTTCATATGAGTGTTCGGATACTGGTCTCATAATGTAAATTTCCAGTTGAAGCCCGATGCGCTCCAGCACACACATGTTTTACGTCTCACGGGCTAGTCCAGATTTTGTCAGGAACAATTATTTTCGTACAAATGGACACCCTGAATCAACATTCATGTGTGTTTCGTCCTAAACTGTTGGGACAATTGGCAAGGTATTCTCAATAGTTAAAGCTCAGCAAAGTTTCTAGGTTTATGCCGTGCCATGTGTGGGGTTTCACCCAGGACATCAAGCTTGGTGAGTTTTAATTCACTGACCATGAAAGCCAATATACCATCTAATCTCCATTGTGTTTAATGATACCATGAAGACAATAATGGACAACTGTATCCATTCAATTCAGCTACTGGCCCAGTGCTTGCTAATGCCGGCAAGGGAGGCAGCTAGATAGTTGTCGTTCAGAAAACATAACAAGACACAATTTGCAGAAAGTGATAAGTATTCACAGAACACCTATATGTTGCCAACTTATGGAACAATACACTGCGCAGAGCTATAGCGGCTTCGGTGGCGTAGTTGGTAGCATGCTGAGCTTCTACTCCCAAGATCACGGGTTCAAACCCTGCCGAAATAGTCATATTTTTAAGAGCGTTAAAATATGCTCAGTATGCCTTCCTTCTGAGGGGAAGTAAAGTCGGCAGTCCCATGTCATAGATTTATGGCATGTAGAAGATTCTTCCGCAGATTTTACTTGTCTGAAGCTAAATGTCTAGGTTATATTTCGTTGGAACTCTCTAACAAAGTTCTAACGTTCACCACCAGGAATCAGTGACACCTGGTAGCGAAAGTTGGAACTAATTGAAATTGAACGCAACTTGTAGCTCACCCTATGGATGTCTGCCTGAAGCAGCTACAGCCTCTGGCAAGCCGAACATGTCCTTGGACACTCCCGGCACTAAAAGTTATACGACAAATAAATAAACTAGTTAGTAAAGATGGTTGGTTCCTCAGTTAAGGGGCTGTGACAACACGGTCATGTAGCCCCGTGTACTTTGGATGTGTGTAGAATCTGTCTGATAACCGGTGTTAATTGTGATGACTGTATTAGTGTTTTCAATCCAAGTAAGAACTGCAGATATTGAATTTCCAAGTAGGCCACGTTCCCACTTTTGCTACCAAACGCTGCCACCAGCGACCAACTAGTTCTGAACTTCGTAACTAGATGCCCCCGCAGTCAGCTCCTGGTGACGAAAGATGGAACCTAAGAGGTTCAGTCAAATTAAACTTTTAATTTAGCTTCACACAAGTGCAATTAGTGGAAGGTTCTTTATCATGCCATAAATCTATGACATTGGACCGCCGGCTTTACTTCCCCACCGAAGGAAGGCATACTGAAGAATTTATAACGCTCTTAAAAATTCCGACGACTTCGGCCGGGTTTGAACCCGCGATCTTGGGCATAGAAGCTCAGCATGCTACCCACTACGCCACCGAAGCCGCCTATTAGAAAAGAAATAAAGAATCTATAATCACCTCTATTTGATGTTCCACTTTGACCGCCGTGTTTTCGTATTCAAATATATCACAAGATTCATCCAGCAGGTTAGAAGTGGGTAATTGGTCCTTTGACTCCTAGAAAGAATTATACAAGTATGACCCAACATGAAACATACCGACAGAATAACAGTTATAAGTTACGTGTAACAATACTAAGAAGAACATACTGGTTAGCCTACTATTTGGTAGCAAGCTCGTCATGCACATCATGTTACACGATATATGAATTAAATAATACTCACAATATTAAGGAATTCATCCGGCTCACTCTTAATTAATGGTTGTTGGTCCATAATGTTTAGGAAGCTAGAACACACAAATCATTATCACATATAACACATGAAATGAGGTAATTTCAGAACACCCAATTCAGGTTAGGCTACTGGTAATCCAAATATAACCCTCCAGACGCACTGTGAGAAGAAGAAGTTAACAACAAACTAATTCGAAAATGACGCTCGACATTATAAGATATGAGTTAGGGTATAATATCGAGTGAAATATTAATAGAATGAGGAATTACTGGTGCCAGCTTTTGGAGCAGTGAAATGAAGCGACCTATAATTGGTTTCTCTATTCCTAAGTACGCTACACACAAACCTGAGCACAATGTGATGGGGCACGCGGAATAAATATAATTGACCGACGCTAAATTACATTACAAACCTATCAACGTAAAAGTAAACTCAAGTTGCTACACGAGTATTAAGATATTGGCAAAAAGAGGATACAGTGGGTTTCAGTCAACACAAGCCAATAGTTCCGCCTTATGTTACAAGGAACCCACTTCAAATGTAAATCAACTAAAGTCCTTCATAGAAGCAATATTGAACAGAAGGGACTTGCTTATTTATCGTAAGGCTTTTGTGGCCGGGAGTGTCCGGCGAGCATAATTTTTTTTCAGCCCGAGCCTAGCCACAGTATGTAATACTGAGCCTCTTATTGGCTGTTATGTCATGCCATTCTCCTGGTTCCGAATAGAGACGGTAGGTAGTAGCAGGGGTCGCATCCGATCAAACATGGAGGAAAGTTATCGAGTGAGATGTGGATAATATTCGATGTTGAATTGCATTATTAGCGTGAAACAGGCATGAAACGTGCTTTAGATCAAGTTTAAAACAACCCACGCAGCAAATGAATGCGTTCCAATCAACATTTAAGGTCCAAGTGATATCATTCGACATTTATCCACATGTATTAAGACCTAGCCGCCTCCGTAGCGTAGCGGTCAGCATGGTTAGCTGCCGCCCCGTAGGTCCTGGGTTCGATTCCCGGTTCTGCAACGAAATTTGAAAAGTGGTACGAGGACTGGAACGGGGTCTACTCAGCCTCGGGTGGCCCAAATGAGTAGAGGGGGTTCGATTCCCCCTCAGCCGTCCTCAAAGTGGTTTTCCGTGGTTTCCCACTTCGTCTTCGGGCAAATGCCGGGATGGTACCTACTGTCAGGCCACGGCCGCCTCCTTCACTCTTCCTAGCCTATCCATCCCAATCTTCCATCCGTTCCCATCCCTCATGAGGCCCCTGTTCGCTTTGCAGGTGAGGCCGCCTGGGCGAAGTGCTGATCACACCTCCCCAGTTGTATCCATCCCGACCAAATGTTCCAAGCTCCAGGACACTGCCCACAGAGGCGGTAGTGGTGAGTTCCCTCGCTGAGTCCGTGGGATCCACCAACCTAGAGGGTAAATTGACTAAATAAAAAATAAAAAATTAAGACCTATGATAATATACTTCCTTTACGAGTGGTAACGTGCGAGCTTGGTAACTTTGTGTTCCGGGTTCAAGACTGCCCGAGAGCAGAAAGTTTTACTTCTTTTGAATTATTTTATTATATCCTCCCTCCTTTTTACAGCATGTTTTATGCCTTGCTTTATTGAAATTATCTGTATGGGAGATTGAAATAATAAACATTGTTAGGCGGAATTCTTCCATGTTCTCACTTCAATTTATAATCCTCTGCTTACTCTTCAACGAGCCTAGCGTTCTTGGCTGTCTCCCCAGAGGTCCGGGTTCGATTCCCAGCTCTGCCGATGTATTTATTTATTTATTTATTTATTTACAAGTAAGTGGGCTCAATGACCACCATGTCCAATTTGCTCAAATGAACAAGTGCAACATCAGCGTCGACTTCTACAGTGGTCAAGCTGCGTGCCTCACCAAGGTGGACCGGGTTCGATTCCCAGTTCTGCCGATAAATTTCAATTCTGGTGTGAGGACTGCAACGAGGTACATACAGCCTCGTGAGCCAAAACTGAGTAGAGGTTGGTTCGATCCCCACCTCAGCGATCTTGGAAGTGATTTTCCATGGATTTCCACTTCTACTCCAGACAAATGCCGAAATTGTTCATAACAATGCCACAACCGCCTCCTTGCGAATCCTCACCTGAATATCAAATACTCACCAGACTACATACACCACAATAACACAGGTTATCAGAGAAATGTATGTATTTATTTATTTATTTACAAGTGTCGCCTCCGTAGCGTAGCGGTCAGCATGGTTAGCTGCCGTCCCGGAGGTCCTGGGTTCGATTCCCGGCTCTGCCACGAAATTTGAGAAGTGGTACGAGGACTGGAACGGGGTATCCTCAGCCTCGTGTGGTCCAAATGAGTAGAGGGGGTTCGATTCCCCCTCAGCCATCCTCGAAGTGGTTCTCCGTGGTTTCCCACTTCGTCTTCGGGCAAAGGCCACGGCCGCCTCCTTCCCTCTTCCTTGCTTATCCATCCTACCCATCCCTTACCTTCCCTCATGAGAACCCTGTTCGCTTTGCAGGTGAGGCCGCCTGGGCGAGGTGCCAATCCCACCTCACCAGTTGTATCCCTTCCGATTCGATGTTCCCAGCTCTAGGACACTGCCCGTATAGGCGGTAGTGGTGAGTTCCCTCGCTGAGTCCGTCGGTTCCACCAACCTGGAGGGTAAAAGAAAAAAAAAATTACAAGTAGGAGGGCTCATTGACCACCATGTCCAATTTGATCAAATTAACAAGAGCAACATCAGCGTCAACTTCTGCTTGCCTCTCCCCAAGGTGGACAGGGTACGATTCCCGGTCAATTCACGTGAGATTTACGAAGGGAATAATCACGTTCTGAGTTTTGGTTTCTAACTAAATTGGAGGTTCCGTGTCTAATGATCGCGAGATTGTGTGTTTGGGTCTTCAGTCGTTTGACAGGTTTGATGCAGCTGTCCATGCCTCCCTGTCCTGAGTTAATCTTTTCATCTCTACATAGCTACCACACCCTACATCCGAGGCAATCTGATTGACATATTCTAACCTTAGTCTACCCGTACAGTTCTCGACCCTTCCGTCTAACAATGTTTATTATTTCAATCACCCATACAGATCATTTCAATAAAGCAAGGCATAAAACATGCAGTAAAAAGGAGGGAGGATATAATAATATAATTTGAAAGAAATAAAAATGTCTGCCCTCGAGCAGTCTGGAATCCGAGACACGAAGTTACCAAGCTCGCACGTTACCACTCGTGCACATTTCCGCTCGTAAAGGAAGTATATTATCATAGGTCTTAATACATGTGGATAAATGTCGAATGATTTTACTTGGACCTTAAATGTTGATTGGAACGCATTCATTTGCTGCGTGGGTTGTTTTAAACTTGATCTAAAGCACGTTTCATGCCTGTTTCACGCTAATAATGCAATTCAACATCGAATATTATCCACATCTCACTCGATAACCTTCCTCCATGTTTGATCGGATGTGACCCCTGCTACTACCTACCGTCACTATTCGGAACCAGGAGATTGGCATGACATAACAGCCAATAAGAGGCTCGGAATTACATACTGTGGCTAGGCTCGGGCTGAAAAAAAAATTATGCGTCCGGGGACATGTTCGGCTCGCCTGAGACTGTAGCTGCTTCCAACGGACACACTAAGGGTGAGCTACAAGTTCTGTTCAATTTCAAGGTAGTTCCAACTTTCGCTACCAGGCATCAATGATACTAGGGGTGAACGTTGGAACTTTGATAAAGCGTTCCGACGACACCTAACCGATCAATTTAGCTTCACACAAGTTTAGTCTGTGGATGGATATTTTACATGGCATAAATCAATGACAGAGGACCGCCGGCTTTACTTCCCCTCCGAAGGAAGGCATACAGAAGGGGACTGAATGATGTATTTAACTTATAAATACTATCAGTGGGGATTTTGTATAATTGCCGTCACAAACGAGTTTCTGATTACACATTTAAACCTGTGTGTCCTCGACAGTTAAAAATTGTAAAATTATCCACGCAGGTAAAACCACGGTTATAAAATATATATTTTTAGTCGTTTTTACCCTCCAGGTTAGTTTTTCCCACGGACACAGCGAGGGATCCCACATTAACGCCTCTACGGGCAGTTTCCTGGAGCTAGGAACATCTGGACGGGTGATACAACTGGGGAGATGGGATCAGCCCCTCACCCAGGCGGCCTCACCTGCAAATCGAACAGGGGCCTCATGACGGACGGGAAGGGAGGGGAAGATGGGGAGGGATACCGGTAGGCAAAGAAGCGGGAAGGAGGCGTCCGTGGCCTTACAGTAGGTACTGTGCCCGTTTGACCGTTAGACACACATGCATGAATTTTGAAATCAGCGGTATCACGAGATCTGAGTTTCAGGGTCTATCTGGGAACACAATATATTAACTGACTAGCTGGCTGATTCCAAAATCCACGCATCAGTAGGGAAGAAAAGGAAATAAAAAATGTCACAAAAACACAGTTTTAAAACGATATTTACAATTTATTTTGACCTTCTCCAGCACCCTCAACTAAAATAAATGCCTCCCAGGAAGAAATGACAACTAGTGCACTAACCTGCATAAGATATATCCTGTCTTCCTGGGTCCCTATCTATCACATCAAAAACTTTTATGCAATGTCTGTCAGTTAGGTAGTCAGCCTGAAGGCTGGTTGGATCCTCAAAAAGTACCGCTGTTAGGTTATGTGGGTAGATACCCACAAAAATCCAAGGCAGTGCTATATTGAGGCGTACTATTCAAGGAGAGGAGTGAGGTAGTTTGCTATTGCTTTCCTCATTGAGTCAGAACAGCAGAACTTACGGCATCCACAGGCACAGACAGTGCCCTGAATGTCATTACTAAGCACTACCCATACCTCAGTAGCTTCCATAAAATCACAGCCATGAGTGAGACTGCGACATCGGTGAAAAGACACATTTTACTCTAGCCTGTGCCAACAGACAAATGCAAATGCAATGCATTCACTAAGAGATGGCAAACGGGCCACTTTAGGCAATACCCTATTAAAATTGGAATATATTTCTAAACTAGCCTTGATGGTGGTAAAGTGAACAGAAACTAACAGTCCATCTGCCACTGAACCATGAGAGAATATTTTACCTTTATGCAATGTTTAACTTCAGTTCGATTTGACATCTATGTAAACAATTCACGCTGAAAATAGTTCAAACATTGTCCTTCACATTTTCACAATTCATTTCCAAAAATTTATACAATTGATGTGTTAAGTTCCTGTAATATTTGTCCAAAATAGCCTGTACAATCTAAGCTTAATACTTTGGATAGGGGGAAATTATTTCAAATTTATCTTCCATCCCTCTAACTGCAAGGGTTTTCCAAATTATCGCATGGGTGACAACAATGAGTTGGGCCTCATGTGGTCCATTAAGTGGTTCTTTCCTAACAATAAGAAAGTCACTTGGCATTTGTTCCTTCAAATATTTTACCTATTAGAAACAATATCATATGGATGATGTTATGATGGTCGTGCGGACTCCAGAAAGGCCCAGTTCAGGTCTTTCTAGTTGACGCCCGTGGGCGACCTGCGCGTCGTAATGAGAATGAGGTGATGATGAAGACGTCACATACACCCAGTCCCCGAGCCACGGGAATTAACCCCAGGAGATTAAACTCCCTGATGGCTCGGTCGGGAATCGAACCCGGAGCACTTCAGGCGAAAGACTAGCGCGCTAACCATTTACCCACGGAGCCAGATGTAAAGCTATTAATCAAAATTAATAATCAGTCGTGCAACAAATCTGAAACATCATTTTCATTTATCCACCATCATGGGATTATTTTTATAAGGCTATCTCAACTATTGGGATTGTACCAACCTCCTGTTTGGTTTATTCTGAGCGTTACAAATGGTAAATGAAAACCTGAGCCATTAATTTAGGAATATACAGACGACGAGATCCCTTCTTTGCTACATATATAGCCCGGTCAAGTTAGACATGCAAGGTTACAAACATTCGCATAGAGCTGAAAATTTGTACTAATGGTCGAAACACCATTATAAATGTAATGTGAAAAGACCCCATCGATCCGACAACGGCAAAAAAATATTCAGGGTCAAAATTCGCAAATACAGTTTATTTGCTTATTTCAGCCAAACGGTAAGGTTTATAAAAAAAAGATCAGACTAAAATTATAGATCACGCCATTATCTATAAAAATTGTCTCAACACTTTTTCTCCTAAAAGTCACCGTTTTTGTGATATAACGATTCAAAAAGTTTTATTCTTCTTTTATGCACACGTTTCCACGCCACCTGTGAGGTAGTGTAATTGGCGCGTTTTTTAACGTGGTTTCCCCGGTAGGCCTATTCCACTATCTATTGTGATCCTGTTTAATTCAATAATATTTAACAATAAAAAATGGTACTATTGGAAATGATGGAAGCGGTGTGAATTTTAAGAAATTGGGGGAAATTATTTGGAATCATCTAATATTTCTGCTTCCTCATGTTCTTGTTCTTCTTTTCTTCTTGTTCCTCTTCTTCTTCTTCTTCTTCTTCTTCTTCTACTTCCTGCTGGGTGCAGGTAAATTGTGCTAACAGCGATGAATCACATGTCTCCTCGCTGATATCGTATGAACACTCTTCTGATGGCAAATCAACATTGGAGCATGACTGGCCTTGACAACTGACACATGCTAATGAACAAAATAATACAACGTTTTTGCAGCCGCATTTAGCATTATAATTGCAAAAAAAATTGTTGAGGAGTTTTCCGGTGCAGGTGGGAGTAAAGTCTGGATTGGTTCCAATGTATTGTCGATTAACTTCCAACCCCACTCTTCTGGGTCTAGTTGATTACCAAGCCACACTTGAACTTGATAATATACCCGAAATAGATGTTGATGAGCAGAAGTAGAGGTTGGAGGGAGACAAGGTAATTGCACTTGTTTTTTGTTACAACTGATGTTGAGCTTTCCCAAGTTTTAAAAAATAAATAATTTCTTCGGTTGGAGTTCGAGCAGTAAGTAATATCCGTAAGTCAACGTCTTCACCAACAACAAAAGTTGTATTTGTCAAGTTGAACTGTCCTTTTGCTCTTTCAATTATCAGGACATCAACAATTGTAAAAAGGGATGTAATGCTAAATGCGGCTGCAAAAACGTTGTATTATTTTGTTCATTCGCATGTACCAGTTGTCAAGGCCAGTCATGCTCCAATGTTGATTGCCATCAGAAGAGTGTTCATACGATATCAGCGAGGAGACATCTGACTCATCGCTGTTAGCACAATTAGTTACCTGCACACACAAGGAAGAAGAAGAGGAAGAAGAAGAACAAGAACATAAGGAAGCAGAAATATTAGATGATTCCGAATAATTTCCCCCAATTTCTTAAAATTCACACCGCTTTCATCATTTCCAATTGTACCATTTTTTTTACTTTACTAACGGACCCGTGCGAAAAATCTCGTACGTTCTTAAACCGCACTTTCCCCAATAGGTTTATAATGAGCGACTTTATTTCAACCAAATGATTATAGAACACTATTTACATTTCAGTTAGGATTCCAAGTTCTACGTTCACTAACTTAAGAAGGCAATCACTGAAAATTGGATCATTATAACACTCACCGGTCATTAGATATTTATGAAATTATACGATTGGAGTATTCATTTCTTTGATTTACTGTTTCTAAAATCCATGAAAAATGATAAATGTTAAAAAAAAGACATGAAACAGGCGTCACATCGGTTAAAATATGAAGTGGACAGAAATTATAGAGCGAATTTTCCTACAGCAACAGTATCTGAAAATCGTACACTTCGTACATTTTTTTGAAAGTCACATTTGAAAGAAAGTATACATATTTATGAAATTAAGAGTGCAATTCGTCACTGCTAATGTCTATTCTCTTTCATTAGGATGCTCATTTGTCACGATCGGTCTCTTGTAAGCGCCGGAGGAGGGATCTATACTACTGAAATAATCTACAGTATATGATTAAATATTACTGAATTAAACAGGATCACAATAGATAGTGGAATAGGCCTACCAGGGAAACCACGTTAAAAAACGCCAAGTACACTACCTCACAGGTAGTGTGGAAACGTGTGCATATTATAAAGAATACAACTTTTTCAAACTTTTTGAATCGTTATAAGCTATCTCAAAAACGGTGACTCCTAGGAGAAAAACTGATGAGACAATTTGTATAGATAATTGCATGATCTACTCGTTTAGTCTGATCTATTTTTATGATAAAACTTACCGTTTGGCTGAAAAGCGCAAAACACCCATATTAGCGAAATTTGGCCTTGAATATTTTTTTTTGCCGTTGTCGGACCGATGGGGACTTTTCACATTTCATTTATAATGGTGCTTAGACCATTAGTTCAAATTTTCAACTCTATGCGAATTTTTGTAACCTTACCCCTATTTTTTGGGGTAACTTGACCGGGCTAATAATCGCACACGAAGACATATGCAATGGGGCGATCACAACGTCTCAGCCTTCTTTTATACTTATTGGTTAGAGGGATCCTTAGCATTCCCTTAACGCTTACATAATTCTAACACATATATTTTTTATAACTCATCTATTGAACCATGCCATTAAATGCGACTCAATCTATTTTTTTATTTATTCACACCATCCATCCCATTGTCATTTTATTATTATTATTATTATTATTTATTCTCCCTATATTAAGTCTCGTGACTGTTCGTCTGTTCATAATGTCCCCCTTACTTTATACAAAACATACATTACAACAGGAGTAGTGGGATGGGGACAGAGCTGCTTACTAACTTATTGAGCCCTCCTCGTAGCGGCCCCGAACCTGATATCTCGCTAACCAAACATGGGATTAGAACCTACAGGGTGTCCTAGCACTCGTAGTGACGTCCCCTACTTTCCTATAGCCTCTTTATTTAATGAAAAGACCAAAACTAAAAGGTCATTCACGAGTAGTGGGGTAGTGTTGGTTTTCTCAAGTTGCGCTCGTGCTTGAATATGTATGGCTATGTTGGGAAAGGGTTAGGTGGTGGGGGAGGAGTAGGGTCGAGTGAGGGGTCGTTTAGATGGTATTTTTTCCGCTCTAGGTGATGGTGAGGTTATTTTTTAAAATGGATGGAATTGGGAAACGCCATTTGGGGTAAACATGTTGTTTTTTTGACATTTTGGCGATGAATGTTTTTTTATACGCATGCGCACTTGAGTAGTTTTGTAAGAGGGCGGGCTTTTTAAATGATGATTTATAAATGAGTGTTTTTTTAATACGTATTTAAATAAACCAAAAAAAACTAATAGGTCATCGGCTTTTTACTATCTCGCTAACCAATAATCGGATTTAAACCTATGAGGTGTCGTAGGACTCGTGGTGAACTCTCCTTTTCTATCGAAGGGGTATATCCACCCCAAAATAAAAACTACCCTTACCCGGGGGATGAAATAGTAATTTATTTTTGTATACCTACGAACTTGGCGGTTTTGTAAAAGAGCGGGCTTTTTAAATGATGATTTATAAATGAGTGTTTTTTTAATACGTATTTAAATAAACCAAAAAAAACTAATAGGTCATCGGCTTTTTACTATCTCGCTAACCAATAATCGGATTTAAACGTATGAGGTGTCGTAGGACTCGTGGTGAACTCTCTTTTTCTATCGAAGGGATATATCCACCCCAAAATAAAAACTACCCTTACCCGGGGGATGAAATAGTAATTTATTTTTGTATACCTACGAACTTGGCGGTTTTTGTAAAAGAGCGGGCTTTTTAAATGATGATTTATAAATGAGTGTTTTTAATATGTATTTAAATAAACCAAAAAAAACTAATAGGTCATCGGCTTTTTAATATCTCGCTAACCAATAATCGGATTTAAACCTATGGGGTGTCGTAGGACTCGTGGTGAAATCCCCTTTTCTATGGACGGGGCATATCCACTCCAAAATAAAAACTACCCTTACCCGGGGGGTTGAAATAGTAATATTTTTTGTATGTGCGCGCACGGACGGCTTTTGTCAAAAGGACCTAACTACACGTTTTTTAATATTTTCTGAACCCCTCATGGGATTTTGCCATAGGCAGTATTCTAACCCTGGGGGTGACGCCCCGTTTTTGAATGTATGATTCATTTTTGTCGAAAGGGCCTAACTACACTTTGGTTCATATCTCGCGAACCAATCATGCTAGGGACTTGTATGAGGGGTCCTAGCACTTGGGGCAACATCCCCTGTTTGGGGGTGAAACTACCCCCCCCCCAAAATTGAAAAATCCATATCTAGGAAACGAAGAAGCCTAAAATTAGGTGTGATAGCTCAAAAAAGAGGGGATGATAAGGGCTTTTACCTCGATTGATCATTTCACCCCTAAAACAGTAAATAGTTATGTTATGGGGGAAAAACGTGTTAAACACCTAAAAATGATAAATGAACCTAAGATCTTTTGTTTTTGATGAAAAATAGCAGGGGGGTGAAACTACCCCCCAAAATTGAAAAATCCCTATCTCGGAAACGAAGAATCCTAAAATTAGATGTGATAGCTTAAAAAATAGGGGATGATATGGGCTTTTACCTCGATTGATCATTTCACCCCTAAAACAGTAAATAGTTATGTTATGGGGGGAAAAAACGTGTTAAACACCTAAAAATGATAAATGAACCTAAGATCTTTTGTTTTTGATGAAAATAGCAGGGGGGGTGAAACTACCCCCCAAAATTTTAAAATCCATATCTCGGAAACGAAGAAGCCTAAAATTAGGTGTGATAGCTTAAAAAATAGGGGATGATATGGGCTTTTACCTCGATTGATCATTTCACCCCTAAAACAGTAAATAGTCATGTTATGAGGAAAAAATGTGTTATACACCTAAAAGCATAAGCATCTTTGTGAAACCATGCTTTAATGGACATGTGTATGGAGGATGATTTTTGTTATTATTATTATTAGGTAATTATGGATTAATGTGTGTATAGATAACTAACCTGTGGGGAGCGTGATGGCGCAGGTGCTTAGCTGCTCGTCTTTACCCGGACGGCTGGGGTTCAAATCCCGGTGACAGCGGAGGTTGGAATTTTCACTTGAAAAATCACGTGGCGTCAGGAAGGGCATTCGGCCTTAAATCCCCGGCCAAAATCAAAATGAGCCTCGTTGGCTCCGGCGACTCAAACTAATAGGGAAAAGCCGAAGAAAGAAAAAATGGTAACTCACCAGTAATAGTAAACATTGGTTGGAGGTATTGAAGAAGTCAGGATGGCCAACCCTTGCCATGGTTCACGAATGCACCCCAAAAAGTTTTACCTGTCAAGACTCAGTCTACCCTGTTGCAGCCTTTAGAAAAAAAAATCGAACCGGGGCCTCTGTGGTGACAGTGGACTTATTTTCATGTAGATTTTCAAACAAACATACGCTTGCCTACTACCGCTGGGTTGAATCTGCACAGAGACACTGGCTTTGGTTTGTCTAGTGTGCCTTGCTGATAACAGCACAGCGACCTTGTCAGGAAGTTTCATATTACTCGTCTGCTTGATAGCGGACGTGCTCTGCACGTGACTAGATCGTTGTTAGGTTTGACAAAGGCTTAGTGAACCTTATGGTAACCTTGAAATGGATGTCATGGTATAGTCGGGGTTGGAAGCCAAGACCTTAGGGTTGACAACCAAGTAGGTTAACCACTACACGGTGAGATGGTCAAATAATAATGTAACAGAACATATAGAAACGTTTTCTATAGTTTAACGAATTGGCATACCATGAGAGGTGTAGGTAATGGAAATTGAATCCTTAGCTGATGATTATACTACTTTCCATGCGCACGTTTAAGCTATCATGTTAGAAAAAGAATGGTATGGCTTGTTTTAAACGGAGAATAATAATTGTGTTTACTGTGAAACACAAATCTGAATTTAAAATTAATTTAAAATAATTAATAATTTAAAATTAACTAATTTAAAATTAGTTTAGTACGCTGAAGTTAAAATGAATAATGATCACGTTACAGACAGCCAGTTTCAAAGCCACGAGAACTAAGTGAACAAAGTATAAAATTCATGAGCCAGTGAGGAATTCAACATGCTGTCCTTTGACAAGAGAGAAGCGTTCTACAGCGACCCTCAATGGTTTGGGTCATCGTAAAGATGAAAATTAAATCTAAGCTACTACACTCTTATATACTAGAAGAAGAAATAGAAAACAAATGTCAAATAAAGGACAGAAGGAATTAAAAAAAATGGCCCTCAACCCTCAAGCATAAGGATTGAGGGAGTTGGAAGGAAGGAGAGCCATGAAAGGTAGATAAAAAGTATACTAGGAGTGGCTTTGCCCCAGAGGTAATGGATAAAGAGGAGGAAAACTGGACTCAGCTCAGAAATCCCTTGGGGTCGCCAACTTCCAAACTGATCAGCCCTTGAGGGTGTAGCCATATGCAGAGTGCATCGCAAGTGGTGGGGCTATATACACCCTACCTTCTTGAGGGGGCTTGAGCAAAAGACAGGAAATAACATGAAAATAAAAACAAGGCTGCCTCCTCAGGATATCAGAAAAAATAAATAAACAAGGACCAATGAAGTTGCAAAAGGAAGAGACTCCCTAGGCCTCGGATACCCTAATCATGTTGGGGTCGGTAGAGAACATGAGTTGAGCAAGTGTGGTCGACAGGAACTAAGACAGAGAGGAGCCTAGCACAAGTTAGTGGAAGCAATGACGGCCTCAGCTGGGACTCCGTGATCGTCAACCTACATGATACTAGATATGACGCCCAGGGGTGGAATTAAAGACCTCTATTGTTTTATATCACTGGCTTTTAAGAACGCTAACACATGGCATGCCTTATAATGCAATACTGGTCCTAGGGTATGCAAAAAGGTATTAGAAACTCAGCTAATAATAGTGTGCTTGCCCATGATTATTTTCCCAAGGACTGATAACCATGATTTCCAAGCCCCTAAGTAAGACAAAAAACAAATGATTTTCATTTTCCAATGAGTTGGGTGAGGTGAGGCGAGTTTTCTATACACCAAACTGATGTGGTTTCCCACTTCTACTCCAGGCAAATGCACATTTGATGTTAAGATTAGTGAAATGGTTTGCAACTGCCCAATGCTAGGACCTGATTATTGGCTTTTAAAAATGAAATGGAATGGAGTACACTTACCCCAAAACCAGCAAGAGGAGTGTTCGATCCCCCTCAACAACCATCCTTAAAGTCAATATAAATGACTATGCACTTCAGGTCAAGACGGTCTCCTCTCTCCAATCCTACCCCTTGGTGGTGAAAGGCACACTCTAATACAACCTTCATAGTGACAGGTTATCTGTTAAATACCTAACTATCCCCAGATTTACCTTACATTTTCCTAAAATCCACTACATTTTCCGAAAATTGACCAAATGACACAACATTCCAGCAAAATTCAACAAATGACTACCAGATTTATTGAAATTCCATTGATTTACCTAAGCATGGTTTAAACTACCTCAAATTCATATAAAATTAGACGAATATAGATGAAAATTCACTAAAATTTACCGAATTTAGCCAAGTGGTGTACAAACCATGAAATTTATCCAATTTTTTTTATTAAAATTGACTACATGTACTCGAAAATTTCATAATATTCCCTTTACATGTATGCTTTTTGTTGTTGTTGTTGTTGTTGTTTCGTTTACCATACTCTCTGCAGACAAATACCTCAACATGAATTTCTCTTAGACTAGGAGCTCTACATTCGATATGATAGCTGAGTTTCATTTCCCATAAACTTGTCACTGAGGCGGGTGTCAGGAAAAGGCATTCAGCTGTAAAAACCACACTCTCACATAGACTTTCATAACCTCTTACGTTGAGGTTCCTAACGCTAACGACATTGAATGATTGAACGGTTTCCTTTTCACTATTCCTGTCTATACTTTCCTCTTTAAGGTTGCGAGATGTTTGCAAGATTCCTAAAATGCAATTAAATGTAATAAATACCTTAAGATGGTTTCATTTGTTTAATGATAATGGTGTTGATGATTGTTATATATACGTGAAGACTAATTTTTTTAGGTCTTGACTGGCCTTGCAATAAGAATTGACTAACCACACATGAGTTACCTATGAGGGAAACATTTTAGCCCACTATGTTGGTTATTGACCAGTGAGTACAGTTGTAGAAAGCTGTTTATTATTATTTTTTTGAAATCATATACAACAGAGGCTTAAACCTATAGACAAACCGTGTGACCATGTTTGTTAAACATGACATTATACCAGAGACAATTAGGAAACTTGTGTAGAGCTTACCAAAAATAATGTTGTGTAACAGTAAATGCTAGTCAACAAACAGTTATGCCATACAAAAAAAATCATCATACACTACCTGAGAGAGCTCTTCTAAAAGTATTAATGCGTAACATGTTTCCACTCGCTTGCTATATATTTTTCGGCGTGGGAATGATTCTCAAGAAATGAAATGCAAATGGAACTGAAATGCAACACAAACGAATAATGAGCGCGCGCGGTGATTGAGATTGATAACATGACGTACTGTCGGTTATGTAGCTATGTGGAATGTTTATCACATATGGTTTACTTCAAGGTTTGGAGATCCCATTAAAGATATTCCTACAATAAATGATTTTCAAGTTGTCGTTCTATGGCGTGAAATTATTTAATATATGATATTTGCTAAAAGGATTTACCACTGGAATTATTTTACAAGTAGTTATTTTAATGAGCAACAGAGTTCACTGTTAAGAAGGTAGATCCCTATGTGGAATGTAGGATAACATGTTATACATGATACGTGACAACTGTAAGGCTTGTGATTTTTAAGATGCCTTTATCCCTATATTAATCACCCAGTTTGCAATACTGATAACTGCAATGTTACTGAAAAAAAAAATGAAACAAAACAAAAACCGGCATTGAAAAACCAAAAAGTGGTTGAGCATATATATAGTGGGGAAAAGAAAAGTTTTGTAAACACTAATGTCCAACAAGACTAATTAAATCAGTAACTGTCAGGGTGGCCGAGTGGTTAAGGCGTTTGACTTAAGATCAAATTTCCAAATATATAAGGAAGCAAGGGTTCGAATCCCTTCCCTGACATAACTATTGCTTGAACATGCAAGAAAACAAGAAATATACACAAACTATGTTTATCAATTTAATCATTTTTTTTTACAAGAGATAGATGGTTTATCATTTCTTTTAAACATAACACTTGTTGAAAATTATTTTTTAGGGGATGGGGGTGTTGCTACGTTGACCCATCACACGATAATAGCAGCTTTACGAAGTTCATTTTCTATATTTAATAGCTCTTTCTCATAACCAATATGACCAAGCTGTTTACAGGCATGCAAGAGCTGTAGACGTTCGACTAATATATTAGGATCGTTCCATTTACTATTTTTTATGAATGGTTTCAGAATCTCGGGAAGCAGTTCATCATTATCACTATTAATATGATTATCATCATTATTATTATAATCATTTTCATAATGATGATCATTATCATCGTTATCATTACCATGATAATTTCCACCTGTGTCCACAGTCTGTTCAATGGTTTGAGTTGTCTTTGATAGTGTTGAAAGCTTCTTTTTAGATGTGCTAGAATGCTTTAACATTGTTATGTTATTATTACCACTATTACCTTTCCCCACTAACTTTCTGATGGGGTATATTGTCTCTGATAGGGTTGAGGGCTTTTGAGATGTGGGTGCATGTCTGAACATGGGTTTCACAGGAGGTGTTAAAGTTTTCTCATTAAACAACTCGCTAACAGCATGAGTGCGTTGTAGTGTATTAAACTTGAGGTTAATATTATCTTGAGTAGTACTATCTTTCTCTTGGACTTGGTTTCTTGCTTTGGTTTGGGTTTTCCTTACATTTAGACTAGCATGATTATTAAGTTTACATTCATGATTGTTTGAAGAAAGTACGTCCAATTCTTTTGTTTTAAGCATTCCTCGACACTGTTTCGATCGTTGCTTTGAACAGCGCCAAATAACAGTTCCATTTTTATTGCTTCGTTTCACAATATATGAATATCCTTTATAGTATGCATAAGGCTTACCATACCTAGTCACTGATACTTCCATATCAACTGTCAAGCACAAACTAATCTCTAGTAAAGACAACTTAGTAATAACAACAATAGTTTAATGTGGGAGCATATATACATGCAAAAAGTGGGAGCAAAGTTGGGGGGTAAAAAGTGGGAGCAAAAGTGAGAGCAAATGTGGGAGAAAAACATAACTGTGAGCAAAAAGTGGGAGCAAATATGGGATCAAATGTGGGAGCAAAGCAAATATATAAAAAAAAGTGGGAGCAAATATGCTAACAAATATGTCAACAAATATACCAGCAAAAGTAAATACACAAGTCAATATAGATTCAAGTGCAAAGAAAATATGTAAGCAAATATGAGAGCAAAAATATTGTTTTTCTAAAACAACTAGACATAACAAACTTAGTCATAACCTAACCTAACCTAACCTCACCTAACCTCACCTAACCTAACCTAACCTCACCTCACCTAACCTCACCTCACCTAACTTCACCTAACCTAACCTAACCTAACTTAACTTCACCTAATCTAACTTGACTGAACTTTACCTAACCTAACCCATCATAACTTCACCTAACCTAACCCATCATAACTTCACCTAACCTAACTTTACCTAATCTAACTTCACCTAACCTAACTTTCAACTCACAGATCAAAATTAAATTCTAGGCATAGTTGAGTTGGAACCCAAGACTTCAGGGATAACACACAAGTATACTAGCCACTACACCGCAAAATGGGCAAATTATCATGCAACACAACATAAAGTAAAAGTTTCCTGTAGTGTAACTCATTGGCTGTCAACCATAGTTTGGGAATTCAAACCCAAGACCTCAGGACTTTTGTTTTGAACATTATCAGAAATATTATTCCATTTACATTTTGCTGCTGCTGCTTATAGTTATAAGAGTTGGCAAAAAGGAAAATGTTTTTGGGTAATAAAAACGTCATGTCCAGCCTCCCACCGCCATTCATCTGTGACGTCATAGCCAGTCTCAAAGCAAGTCTATACTTGTAGAACATGCCATGTGACAAGGTTAGGTTTACTGAGCTGAGGTTAACTTAGGTTAGCTAGCTCTATCTCACTCCTAGCCAATCATTAACCTTAAAAGCACTCTAGAGTTCTTGGAATCTGTTCATGTAATTATTATTCTTGACAGTACTTTGGAAATTACACCCTGAAAAATATCAGTCCCCTTGAAAAAAAATTTAAACTGTTAATATTATTATTATTATTAGCCAAGTCACTTTACTAAAATTTAGTTTATGTGTATTTGTTGATATGAAAGTCTCTACAACCAGCCATGCTTGCACCCACTTTTAGCTTTCACTTTTGCTCCCATATTAATGCCAACTCTTATAACTATAAGCAACAGCAAAATGTAAATGGAATAATATTTCTGATAATGTTCAAAACAAAAGTCCTGAGGTCTTGGGTTTGAATTCTCAACTATGAATGTCAGCCAATGAGTTACACTACAGAAAACTTTTTATTTTTGTGTTGTGTTGCATAATAATTTGCCCATTTCGCGATGTAGTGGCTAGTATACTTGGGTGTTATCCCAGAGGTTTTGGGTTCCAACTCGACTATGGCCAGAATTTAATTTTTGATCTGAGAGTTGGAAGGTTAGGTTAAGTAAAGTTAGGTTAGGTGAAATTAGGTTGGGTGAAGTTAGTTTAGGTTAGGTTAGGGGAGATTGTTTTAGTAAAACACCACATTTGCCCCCACTTTTTACTCACACATTTTGCTCCTACATTGTACACTCACTTTTGCTCGCTCTTTTTGCTCCCACTTTTGCTTTCACATTTGCTCCCACTTTCTGCTCCCATATTTGCTCACACTTGTTTGCTCCCACTTCTGCTTACACGTTTTCCACCCACTTTTTGCTCCCACATTTTTTTTTGCTTTCCATATTAATGCCAACTCTTATAACTATAAGCAGCAGCAGCAAAATGTAAATGGAATAATATTTCTGATAATGTTCAAAACAAAAGTCCTGAGGTCTTGGGTTTGAATTCCCAAACTATGGTTGACAGCCAATGAGTTACACTACAGGAAACTTTTACTTTATGTTGTGTTGCATGATAATTTGCCCATTTTGCGGTGTAGTGGCTAGTATACTTGTGTGTTATCCCTGAAGTCTTGGGTTCCAACTCAACTATGCCTAGAATTTAATTTTGATCTGTGAGTTGAAAGTTAGGTTAGGTGAAGTTAGATTAGGTAAAGTTAGGTTAGGTGAAGTTATGATGGGTTAGGTTAGGTGAAGTTATGATGGGTTAGGTTAGGTAAAGTTCAGTCAAGTTAGATTAGGTGAAGTTAAGTTAGGTTAGGTTAGGTCAGATGAAGTTAGGTGAGGTGAGGTTAGGTGAGGTGAGGTTAGGTTAGGTTAGGTGAGGTTAGGTGAGGTTAGGTGAGGTTAGGTTAGGTTAGGTTATGACTAAGTTTGTTATGTCTAGTTGTTTTAGAAAAACAATATTTTTGCTCTCATATTTGCTTACATATTTTCTTTGCACTTGAATCTATATTGACTTGTGTATTTACTTTTGCTGGTATATTTGTTGACATATTTGTTAGCATATTTGCTCCCACTTTTTTTTATATATTTGCTTTGCTCCCACATTTGATCCCATATTTGCTCCCACTTTTTGCTCACAGTTATGTTTTTCTCCCACATTTGCACTCACTTTTGCTCCCACTTTTTACCCCCCACCTTTGCTCCCACTTTTTGCATGTATATATGCTCCCACATTAAACTATTGTTGATATTACCAAGTTGTCTTTACTAGAGATTAGTTTGTGCTTGACAGTTGATATGGAAGTATCAGTGACTAGGTATGGTAAGCCTTATGCATACTATAAAGGATATTCATATATTGTGAAACGAAGCAATAAAAATGGAACTGTTATTTGGCGCTGTTCAAAGCAACGATCGAAACAGTGTCGAGGAATGCTTAAAACAAAAGAATTGGACGTACTTTCTTCAAACAATCATGAATGTAAACTTAATAATCATGCTAGTCTAAATGTAAGGAAAACCCAAACCAAAGCAAGAAACCAAGTCCAAGAGAAAGATAGTACTACTCAAGATAATATTAACCTCAAGTTTAATACACTACAACGCACTCATGCTGTTAGCGAGTTGTTTAATGAGAAAACTTTAACACCTCCTGTGAAACCCATGTTCAGACATGCACCCACATCTCAAAAGCCCTCAACCCTATCAGAGACAATATACCCCATCAGAAAGTTAGTGGGGAAAGGTAATAGTGGTAATAATAACATAACAATGTTAAAGCATTCTAGCACATCTAAAAAGAAGCTTTCAACACTATCAAAGACAACTCAAACCATTGAACAGACTGTGGACACAGGTGGAAATTATCATGGTAATGATAACGATGATAATGATCATCATTATGAAAATGATTATAATAATAATGATGATAATCATATTAATAGTGATAATGATGAACTGCTTCCCGAGATTCTGAAACCATTCATAAAAAATAGTAAATGGAACGATCCTAATATATTAGTCGAACGTCTACAGCTCTTGCATGCCTGTAAACAGCTTGGTCATATTGGTTATGAGAAAGAGCTATTAAATATAGAAAATGAACTTCGTAAAGCTGCTATTATCGTGTGATGGGTCAACGTAGCAACACCCCCATCCCCTAAAAAATAATTTTCAACAAGTGTTATGTTTAAAAGAAATGATAAACCAAAAGAGCTGTATTGTGTGTGTCTATCTCTTGTAAAAAAAATGATTAAATTGATAAACATAGTTTGTGTATATTTCTTGTTTTCTTGCATGTTCAAGCAATAGTTATGTCTGGGAAGGGATTCGAACCCTTGCTTCCTTATATATTTGGAAATTTGATCTTAAGTCAAACGCCTTAACCACTCGGCCACCCTGACAGTTACTGATTTAATTAGTCTTGTTGGACATTAGTGTTTACAAAACTTTTCTTTTCCCCACTATATATATGCACAACCACTTTTTGGTTTTTCAATGCCGGTTTTTGTTTTGTTTCAATTTTTTTTCAGTAACATTGCAGTTATCAGTATTGCAAACTGGGTGATTAATATAGGGATAAAGGCATCTTAAAAATCACAAGCCTTACAGTTGTCACGTATCATGTATAACATGTTATCCTACATTCCACATAGGGATCTACCTTCTTAACAGTGAACTCTGTTGCTCATTAAAATAACTACTTGTAAAATAATTCCAGTGGTAAATCCTTTTAGCAAATATCATATATTAAATAATTTCACGCCATAGAACGACAACTTGAAAATCATTTATTGTAGGAATATCTTTAATGGGATCTCCAAACCTTGAAGTAAACCATATGTGATAAACATTCCACATAGCTACATAACCGACAGTACGTCATGTTATCAATCTCAATCACCGCGCGCGCTCATTATTCGTTTGTGTTGCATTTCAGTTCCATTTGCATTTCATTTCTTGAGAATCATTCCCACGCCGAAAAATATATAGCAAGCGAGTGGAAACATGTTACGCATTAATACTTTTAGAAGAGCTCTCTCAGGTAGTGTATGATGATTTTTTTAGTATGGCATAACTGTTTGTTGACTAGCATTTACTGTTACACAACATTATTTTTGGTAAGCTCTACACAAGTTTCCTAATTGTCTCTGGTATAATGTCATGTTTAACAAACATGGTCACACGGTTTGTCTATAGGTTTAAGCCTCTGTTGTATATGATTTCAAAAAAATAATAATAAACAGCTTTCTACAACTGTACTCACTGGTCAATAACCAACATAGTGGGCTAAAATGTTTCCCTCATAGGTAACTCATGTGTGGTTAGTCAATTCTTATTGCAAGGCCAGTCAAGACCTAAAAAAATTAGTCTTCACGTATATATAACAATCATCAACACCATTATCATTAAACAAATGAAACCATCTTAAGGTATTTATTACATTTAATTGCATTTTAGGAATCTTGCAAACATCTCGCAACCTTAAAGAGGAAAGTATAGACAGGAATAGTGAAAAGGAAACCGTTCAATCATTCAATGTCGTTAGCGTTAGGAACCTCAACGTAAGAGGTTATGAAAGTCTATGTGAGAGTGTGGTTTTTACAGCTGAATGCCTTTTCCTGACACCCGCCTCAGTGACAAGTTTATGGGAAATGAAACTCAGCTATCATATCGAATGTAGAGCTCCTAGTCTAAGAGAAATTCATGTTGAGGTATTTGTCTGCAGAGAGTATGGTAAACGAAACAACAACAACAACAACAACAAAAAGCATACATGTAAAGGGAATATTATGAAATTTTCGAGTACATGTAGTCAATTTTAATTTAAAAAATTGGATAAATTTCATGGTTTGTACACCACTTGGCTAAATTCGGTAAATTTTAGTGAATTTTCATCTATATTCGTCTAATTTTATATGAATTTGAGGTAGTTTAAACCATGCTTAGGTAAATCAATGGAATTTCAATAAATCTGGTAGTCATTTGTTGAATTTTGCTGGAATGTTGTGTCATTTGGTCAATTTTCGGAAAATGTAGTGGATTTTAGGAAAATTTAAGGTAAATCTGGGGATAGTTAGGTATTTAACAGATAACCTGTCACTATGAAGGTTGTATTAGAGTGTGCCTTTCACCACCAAGGGGTAGGATTGGAGAGAGGAGACCGTCTTGACCTGAAGTGCATAGTCATTAATATTGACTTTAACGATGGTTGTTGTGGGGGATCGAACACTCCTCTTGCTGGTTTTGGGGTAAGTGTACTCCATTCCATTTCATTTTTAAAAGCCACTAATCAGGTCCTAGCATTGGGCAGTTGCAAACCATTTCACTAATCTTAACATCAAATGTGCATTTGCCTGGAGTAGAAGTGGGAAACCACATCAGTTTGGTGTATAGAAAACTCGCCTCACCTCACCCCAACTCATTGGAAAATGAAAATCATTTGTTTTTTGTCTTACTTAGGGGCTTGGAAATCATGGTTATCAGTCCTTGGGAAAATAATCATGGGCAAGCACACTATTATTAGCTGAGTTTCTAATACCTTTTTGCATACCCTAGGACCAGTATTGCATTATAAGGCATGCCATGTGTTAGCGTTCTTAAAAGCCAGTGATATTAAACAATAGAGGTCTTTAATTCCACCCCTGGGCGTCATATCTAGTGTCATGTAGGTTGACGATCACGGAGTCCCAGCTGAGGCCGTCATTGCTTCCACTAACTTGTGCTAGGCTCCTCTCTGTCTTATTTCCTGTCGACCACACTTGCTCAACTCTTGTTCTCTACCGACCCCAACATGATTAGGGTATCCGAGGCCTAGGGAGTCTCTTCCTTTTGCAACTTCATTGGTCCTTGTTTATTTATTTTTTCTGATATCCTGAGGAGGCAGCCTTGTTTTTATTTTCATGTTATTTCCTGTCTTTTGCTCAAGCCCCCTCAAGAAGGTAGGGTGTATATAGCCCCACCACTTGCGATGCACTCTGCATATGGCTACACCCTCAAGGGCTGATCAGTTTGGAAGTTGGCGACCCCAAGGGATTTCTGAGCTGAGTCCAGTTTTCCTCCTCTTTATCCATTACCTCTGGGGCAAAGCCACTCCTAGTATACTTTTTATCTACCTTTCATGGCTCTCCTTCCTTCCAACTCCCTCAATCCTTATGCTTGAGGGTTGAGGGCCATTTTTTATTCCTTCTGTCCTTTATTTGACCATTTGTTTTCCATTTCTTCTTCTAGTATATAAGAGTGTAGTAGCTTAGATTTAATTTTCATCTTTACGATTACCCAAACCATTGAGGGTCGCTGTAGAACGCTTCTCTCTTGTCAAAGGACAGCATGTTGAATTCCTCACTGGCTCATGAATTTTATACTTTGTTCACTTAGTTCTCATGGCTTTGAAACTGGCTGTCTGTAACGTGTTCATTATTCATTTTAACTTCAGCGTACTAAACTAATTTTAAATTAGTTAATTTTAAATTATTAATTATTTTAAATTAATTTTAAATTCAGATTTGTGTTTCACAGTAAACACAATTATTATTCTCCGTTTTAAACAAGCCATACCATTCTTTTTCTAACATGATAGCTTAAACGTGCGCATGGAAAGTAGTATAATCATCAGCTAAGGATTCAATTTCCATTACCTACACCTCTCATGGTATGCCAATTCGTTAATCTATAGAAAACGTTTCTATATGTTCTGTTACATTATTATTTGACCATCTCACCGTGTAGTGGTTAACCTACTTGGTTGTCAACCCTAAGGTCTTGGCTTCCAACCCCGACTATACCATGACATTCATTTCAAGGTTGCCATAAGGTTCACTAAGCCTTTGTCAAACCTAACAACGATCTAGTCATGTGCAGAGCACGTCCGCTATCAAGAAGACGAGTAATATGAAACTTCCTGACAAGGTCGCTGTGCTGTTATCAGCAAGGCACACTAGACAAACCAAAGCCAGTGTCTCTGTGCAGATTCAACCCAGCGGTAGTAGGCAAGCGTATGTTTGTTTAAAAATCATCATGAAAATAAGTCCACTGTCACCACAGAGGCCCCGGTTCGATTTTTTTTTTTCTAAAGGCTGCAACATGGTAGACTGAGTCTTGACAGGTAAAACTTTTTGGGGTGCATTCGTGAACCATGGCAAGGGTTGGCCATCCTGACTTTTTCAACACCTCCAACCAATGTTTACTATTACTGGTGAGTTACCATTTTTTCTTTCTTCGGCTTTTCCCTATTAGTTTGAGTCGCCGGAGCCAACCAGGTTCATTTTGATTTTGGCCGGGGATTTAAGGCCGAATGCCCTTCCTGACGCCACGTGATTTTTCAAGTGAAAATTCCAACCTCCGCTGTCACCGGGATTTGAACCCCAGCCGTCCGGGTAAAGACGAGCAGCTAAGCACCTGCGCCATCACGCTCCCCACAGGTTAGTTATCTATACACACATTAATCCATAATTACCTAATAATAATAATAATAACAAAAATCATCCTCCATACACATGTCCATTAAAGCATGGTTTCACAAAGATGCTTATGCTTTTAGGTGTATAACACATTTTTTCCTCATAACATGACTATTTACTGTTTTAGCGGTGAAATGATCAATCGAGGTAAAAGCCCATATCATCCCCTATTTTTTAAGCTATCACACCTAATTTTAGGCTTCTTCGTTTCCGAGATATGGATTTTTCAATTTTGGGGGGTAGTTTCACCCCCCTGCTATTTTTCATCAAAAACAAAAGATCTTAGGTTCATTTATCATTTTTAGGTGTTTAACACGTTTTTCCCCCATAACATAACTATTTACTGTTTTAGGGGTGAAATGATCAATCGAGGTAAAAGCCCATATCATCCCCTATTTTTTAAGCTATCACATCTAATTTTAGGATTCTTCGTTTCCGAGATAGGGATTTTTCAATTTTGGGGGGTAGTTTCACCCCCCTGCTATTTTTCATCAAAAACAAAAGATCTTAGGTTCATTTATCATTTTTAGGTGTTTAACACGTTTTTTCCCCCATAACATAACTATTTACTGTTTTAGGGGTGAAATGATCAATCGAGGTAAAAGCCCATATCATCCCCTATTTTTTGAGCTATCACACCTAATTTTAGGCTTCTTCGTTTCCTAGATATGGATTTTTCAATTTGGGGGGGGGGTAGTTTCACCCCCAAACAGGGGATGTTGCCCCAAGTGCTAGGACCCCTCATACAAGTCCCTAGCATGATTGGTTCGCGAGATATGAACAAAAGTGTAGTTAGGCCATTTCGACAAAAATGAATCATACATTCAAAAACGGGGCGTCACCCCCAGGGTTAGAATACTGCCTATGGCAAAATCCCATGAGGGGTTCAGAAAATATTAACAAACGTGTAGTTAGGTCCTTTTGACAAAAGCCGTCCGTGAGCGCACATACAAAAAATATTACTATTTCAACCCCCCGGGTAAGGGTAGTTTTTATTTTGGAGTGGATATGCCCCGTCCATAGAAAAGGGGATTTCACCACGAGTCCTACGACACCCCATAGGTTTAAATCCGATTATTGGTTAGCGAGATAGTAAAAAGCCGATGACCTATTAGTTTTTTTTGGTTTATTTAAATACATATTAAAAAACACTCATTTATAAATCATCATTTAAAAAGCCCGCTCTTTTACAAAAACCGCCAAGTTCGTAGGTATACAAAAATAAATTACTATTTCATCCCCCGGGTAAGGGTAGTTTTTATTTTGGGGTGGATATATCCCTTCGATAGAAAAAGAGAGTTCACCACGAGTCCTACGACACCTCATACGTTTAAATCCGATTATTGGTTAGCGAGATAGTAAAAAGCCGATGACCTATTAGTTTTTTTTGTTTATTTAAATACGTATTAAAAAAACACTCATTTATAAATCATCATTTAAAAAGCCCGCTCTTTTACAAAAACCGCCAAGTTCGTAGGTATACAAAAATAAATTACTATTTCATCCCCCGGGTAAGGGTAGTTTTTATTTTGGGGTGGATATACCCCTTCGATAGAAAAGGAGAGTTCACCACGAGTCCTACGACACCTCATAGGTTTAAATCCGATTATTGGTTAGCGAGATAGTAAAAAGCCGATGACCTATTAGTTTTTTTGGTTTATTTAAATACGTATTAAAAAAACACTCATTTATAAATCATCATTTAAAAAGCCCGCCCTCTTACAAAACTCCTCAAGTGCGCATGTGTATAAAAAACATTCATCGCCAAAATGTCAAAAAAACAACATGTTTACCCCAAATGGCGTTTCCCAATTCCATCCATTTTAAAAAATAACCTCACCATCACCTAGAGCGGAAAAAATACCATCTAAACGACCCTTCACTCGACCCTACTCCTCCCCCACCACCTAACCCTTTCCCAACATAGCCATACATATTCAAGCACGAGCGCAACTTGAAAAAACCAACACTACCCCACTACTCGTGAATGACCTTTTAGTTTTGGTCTTTTCATTAAATAAAGAGGCTATAGGAAAGTAGGGGACGTCACTACGAGTGCTAGGACACCCTGTAGGTTCTAATCCCATGTTTGGTTAGCGAGATATCAGGTTCGGGGCCGCTACGAGGAGGGCTCAATAAGTTAGTAAGCAGCTCTGTCCCCATCCCACTACTAACAGGAATAGCCTTCCATTCATTTCGTGTTTCATTATCACGACGTCATTAACTCATATTATTCTACACTAATAGACTGATAATTATCATCTCCCAATATCATTCTAATCCATAATACTGTGACGTTCTTTAATCGTTATTTGATATATTATCACTCCTCATCTTATACAAACACCATTTAAATTTTATTATTATTATTATTATTAGTATTATTATTATTAGGCCTACTGCCTCATCATAATTATTATCAGACCTATTACCACATTCTTCATTGATCTCCTTTGTTTTATACACTCGAAACATCATTAAGTAATCACAATTGATCACCATTCTTAAGTCATTATCATAAATTATAATTAGTTACAATTAATCACAGTTAATCATGGCTAACCATCATTAGTCACCATCAAGTCTCCATAGACCTGTCATTACCATCATCATTAACAGATTTTCACCTCAAAATGCTTACGAATTCATTTCATTGATCGCTGACTGACATTAATCATCGTTAATACATTTTAATGATTCTCAATTTATCGTTCAACGTATATTATTTTATATTACAATAAATATTTATTTATCAAATATTTCATCATAATTATGGCTAATTATTCTCATTATTTACTGTTTTCATTATTCCTCTGGTTTTTATTATTATTATTATTATTATTAAAAATTATAATAATTCAAAAAAATATTATTAAGCTTTTAGTATGCTGATTTACAATAATAATAATTAATATTATTCCAAAATTTATAATTACCAAATATTATTATTATAATTATCATAGAAAAATCGGATTCGATAAACCTGGATTTTTATTATTATTCTTACCAATCTAAATTCCAACTATTTATTAATCAAACAATTACTCAAATGCAACCACAACCAGTATTAAATGGTCCAAAATCCCTAATATAAAAATGTAGCAACCCCATAAAAGCGTCGTTCAAGAAAACAAATGAAGCAGCTGTCTCGTGTCCCTTCGTAAGTCGCACATGGGCTAGAATATGGTGTCCTTCACCATGAAAAATACAATTTAACCACCAAATTTCTTCAGAATCTGAAGTATGACAAAATAGTGGACTCTGGTCCTAATTTACATTACGTTGGCTGATAACACGTGCTGAAAACGTGTTTTGAAAAAGTCCGGAGAAAAGTAGTGCTGACAAGGGGCTGAATAAAAAGTCTTGCAAAGTTCATGACTACAAGAAAACTTAATGTAACGTTCTAGCTTACATATTCATCTGACGATCCCGGTTGATGTGGCGGCAAATCCATTTTCGTGTAGATAGTTTAATCACTCCTGGCTTGCAATAATGTGTAGCCGGATAGGCACACTCATGTGCACAGCACCACGCCAACCAGTGCAGCGTTACCAAACATCGGCCTCCATCTCACCCCTGGTCGTTTAATGTACCATCAGTCGATTCATATTCTTCTTCGTGGAAATTATACGGTGACGATTAACAGATATGTCCATAATGACAAGTTTCGATCACATCCCCTCATGGCTTTTGCCATTCGCAATCCCGACAACGAACTTTCCGCGTTCTCCCGACAGTCACTCAGGTTTTCAACATATAATGAAACAAAACAGTTCATCAATTGTAATGTGTTTTAGCATGTACTGCATATGATTGACTTACATTGCAGTGATCAAATCCTTCATGAGCATTTCCTATTCTGCTATCCACTAATCTGTTTCCACCGTGGCCTACCGGTACTGTGGATAATGAGTACTCTTTCACAATGCCAAATAAATTGACTCGCTCCAACATCGTAGGCTGAATAACGTCGATGCTCTTGGATTGATCCCCAGTGAGTACAATCATGCATACAGCTGTAAAAATGCATGGCCTATTGCAAACCAAATATCACGCTTAGTGTTTTTCAAAGAAAAAGTAAGTATATTTTTTGACAATTAATTTTCACTTTCTGTATTCACCACTATTTCTTAAAACCTGGAATTCTAAAAAAAAAAAAAAAAAAAGTCCGGTTCTGGAAAATTCTGATCCGATCAGGCAGAGTAGCTGGTAGTCTATAAGTAATAATTTCTTACTCCCCCGAAGTTCCATATAAAATTCACTCCATTAAAATGTTAAGTAAGGCTTAAATGAAATGTCACAAGATGTCACTGCTCACAAGATGACTAACGAAAATGGAATAAGACTTGTTGAATTGTGTCGGACATTTGATCTTCAGGTAATGTCGACTTTCTATAAGCATAAACCAAGCAAACAGAAGACTTGGCGTTCGCCGGGTAACTTAAATGGTGAGAAACAGATTGACCATGTTGCAATCTCTAGAAGAGCAATAAAAGAGATTATGAACGTAAAAGTGCAGAGGGTTGCAAGGTTTGACTCTGATCACTACCTTTCAAAGGTAAAGATGAATTTCATTCCTCTCAGGAAGACTTCGAATACTGGAAATAGATCTCGGAGATATGATGTATCGAAACTTAAAATCAGTCAGGAAGTTAAGGAGCAGTATCTTCAGAACTTGACCTTTGAATCTAAGAATTGGACTGACTTCGCTTTTATGATCCAGCAGGCAGCAACCGCCACAATTCTGGCAGCTCCTAAACGAAAAAATCGGTGGTGGAACGAAACCTGTGATAATGCACAGGCTCAGAGAACAGATGCATGGAGAAAATGGAATTCGACCAAGGGTCAGGAAGATTTTGATGCATTCCGTGATGGGAGGAAAGTTGCAGCCCGAGTGTTCCGATGTGCAAAGCGATCGTATGAGAAACATCAGATGGAACAGATCGATCAGAATTTCCGTAAGAACAACGTTAGGAACTTTTATCAAACCTTGAAATCTAATCTGAAAGGTTATCAAGCCCCTAGTCTGTGCTTTATAGATGATACAGGAAAGCTAGGTACGAACGACAGGGAAAATTGCGACATTTTGGCTCAGTATTTTAACAAGTTGCTCAACTGTGATGAGTCATCGGTAAAACTATCCAACTCCCTTCCCATTCAAGGCCTGCCCAATTCTCAGCCACCTTGTAAGACGGAAATTAAGCTGATCATAGATTGTCTGAAATATAATAATGCAGCTGGGGATGATTCCATAGTGGCGGAACTACTGAAGCTGGCGAATGAGGATACTCTGGACATATTAGTCTGCCTCTTCCAGGAGATTTGGAGAACGGGTACTATACCAGTTGAATGGCAATCAGCACTAATCCATCCTCTCCACAAAAAAGGAGACAAGAAGAACGTTGACAATTACAGAGGTATATCGATAGTTCCTGTTCCTTACAAGGTTCTTTCTAAAGTACTCCTTAACAGAATCGAAGCTCATCTTGATCAACAGATTGGCGAATACCAGGCTGGATTCTGTAAGGGCCGATCCTGCCCAGAACAGATATTCAATCTGAAGAACATCATTAGATACAAGAAAACTGGGGGGGGATTAGAATATGTGGTCGTATTCGTGGATTTCAAAAAAGCATACGATTCGATTGATCGAGAGTCATTATTAAATTTTCTGGAAGAGTTTGGGGTGAATGATTCATCCAGAAATTTGATTAAACTGACTCTCACCAACATAATATCTAAGGTAAAATTCAAGAATGAAATCTCAGAGCCCTTCGAGATAAAAAAAAATGGGGTCAGACAAGGAGATGCACTTTCTCCACTTCTTTTCAATTGTATCTTAGAAAAGGTAATTCGAGAATGGAGAAAATCACTGAACAAAGAAGAAGGAAATGAAGATCAGTTTCGATTAGGCCCCAAACACAAAGGAGTGTATGTTGACTGTCTGGCGTTCGCAGACGACGTAAACAACACCAGTTCAGCAATCAGGAAGATAAACCATCTGAAAGAAACAGCAGAGAAAGTATGCCTACAAATTTCATTTGAGAAAACGAAATATATGACTAACATCCGTGAAGGTCTAGAATGGTTGTTCACCGACCATGGAAAGATTCGAAGAGTCAAGAAGTTTAAATACCCTGGTGAAGTGATCCAAGAGAATGGGCAAGAACAAGAAGCGACCAATATCCGCATCCTGAAACTAGAGCGAGCGTTCCGACTGACTAAAACATCTACAATAAGAAGATGCTAAGTATCGGAGCCAAACCAAGGCACAACTGCACTGTTGTCAAAGCAGAAGGTTTATATGCTTCGGAGACCCTGTGTATGAATCGGACAGGACAAGTCAATCAGCTACATAAAAGAGAACGCCGACTACTACGGAAGATCTTGGGCAACAGATGGGTTGACGGACAGGTTCGACTGGTATCAAATAAAGAAGTATACAGAACGATGGAAACGATGATAACAGCAATTAGAAAACGAAGATTGCTGTTTTATGGGCACATCTTCCGTATGAATAACGACCGGCTCACAAAGAATATCTGGAATTTTCTTAAACCGACGATCTCCAAGTTGAAATGGTTCCAAGAGTGTGAGAAAGATATGAGACAGGTGGGCATTACGGAGGATAAAATCAAAGACAGGAATAGTTTCAGAAGGATGGTGGAAAGCTATCAGGGTTTTATGGTGGGGGCAGAACCCAGAAGACGAAGAGGCCCTTTGACAGAGGAGCGGAAGAACAAACTGATAGATGGGCTCAAGAGATACGGGCGAGATGTCAAAGCCGGTAAACGAACAAGATGCAGACACTGAAATGAGAGTGGTTGTTAACACGCAGTCCATAGAGGCTCAAGTCGACAGTAAAAAAGAAATGTGACATACATTTCATTATCATACCATTAGTATATTCTGAGGAAAAGTAACATGAATTAATCCAAGTTAACATTGCTAAGATAGGCGATACCGTGTCCCCGTTAATATACTTCAGTTAAGAGCTCCTAGTTACCCACCACGACTCTTAGAGGTATAACATCCCTGTAATGTCTTAAAGGTAATATTGTTATGTCCTTTCAGAGTTAAAAATAAACTTTTATTTCCAACTTCACCAAATCAATTACAATCATATCAAAAACCAAACAATTCCGAGCCTCTCTTGTCACTACGTCGTCAGCAATGGCAATGGAGAAACATAAAAGTCAGAGTAGCCAAGTCCTGTCTCAGGCGCTATTCTTAACCCACAGCTGCAGACAACATAACAGACAAGGTGAGTAGATTTCCTCCACTTGCCCCCTTCTTAAAAATGCACAGGATATCTGTTCAATTATTCAAGATTTCACTCTGCAAAAAACAGTAATTGCTCTTCCTTGTAATTTAAACTGATTGAAGGCACTGATAGGATTAAAATAGAGCAGTGCCAACCAATTCTAGAAACCAGTAATAAATATAAAGACTGCCAGGTAAAAGTTATTCACCAAAACATACAGTCTGCATCAAATAAGAGAAACCTAATTGAATCATATATTAATAATAAGTAACCAGATATTTTTATAATGACCGAGCATGGGTTGAATCAACAGGAAATTCAGTCTATAAATTATTGTGGATACAAAGTAGTTGCTGAAGTTTGCAGAACAGAAACAAAATCAGGTGGCGTTGCTATTTTATCAAAAGACACTACAAAAATTACAAAATTAGGATCAGTAAAAATTTTATCAAAAACAAAAGACTGTGAAATATCTGCAGTTCAGTTTAAATCTGAAGGAATTTTACTTAACATATTTGGAATCTACAGATCACCTAGTGGTGATATAAATAACTTTTATGAAATTTTCCCTCATATATTCAGAATTAAACAAAATTCTCATACTGTCATATGTGGTGATTTCAATATACACCTTCTTGATAAAAAATGATGTACATGTGCAATATTTTAAACAATTGATAAGTTAATTTAGCATGGTACCACTTATTCATGAGCCTACTATAATTACAGCACATTCAGCAACATACATTGATAATATTATTACAGATTTTCCATTAGACAAGTGTCTGTCAGAGAACTATGATGATGGTATTTCTGACCACCATGGTCAAATGTTTATAGGTAATATTCGTCTAGCTGGGAAAATAACCCCAAATGGCATGTGCAGATTTGTGAACAGAAGGAACATAAATCAAGATGGAATTTTATCTTTTCTAAATGTTCTCAAATGTACAAATTGGGAAAGAGTTTATGGAGCAGAGCATGCTAACAACAAATGGGTACAATTTATGCTATTATTCAGTCATCATTATAATACAATATTTCCTATTAGTAAGTGTAAAATAAAATATAATCTAGAAAGTAACAATAACTGGATAACTAAGGAAATTAAAGAGCTACAAACAAATATACACTCATTAATTCATCTAAACAGAACATACAAATCAGCACAGCTCTCTTCATTAATCACAGCGCAGAAAGCCAAATTAAAAATACTTGTAGATAGCGAAAAGAAAGCATATAATGATCCCAAAATCAAATCCTCCAACAACATTAGTAAAACTTCGTGGAAAATAATTAACAACATCCGAAATAAAAATTTAAATTACAACAAATCAAACATAAAACTTAAGCAAGACAATACAACAGTAAGCGATCCAGTTGATATTTGTGAAATGTTTAACTGCTATTTTATTAATGTAGTGGAAAAATTAATTAACGTAGAAAAAAGAAATCAACCTGAAAATGTAATATATACAATGACTTCAAATAAGCATACATTATTTTTACTTCCAACAAATGAAAGCTAGGTGGAAAGGGTAACAGATTCCCTTAAAGATAAATCCTCGAGTGGAATGTAATAATAATGTTATTGGTTTTACGTCCCTTTTAACTACACTGGCTTTTAGAGACGCCGGGGTGCCGGAATTTTGCCCCGAAGGGGATCTTTAACGTGCCATTAAATGTACTGACACGGCTCCCTCGCATTTGCGCACCCTCAAATGCCAGCTGACTGCGCCAGGTTTCGAACCTGCAACCTTGGGCTCAGCAAGCGAGAACGTTACCCCTGAGCCACGCAGCCAGATCGAGTGGAATGGATGGTATACCTAGCAGTATACTAAAATTATGTAAACACTACATCCTCGCACCTGTAACGTACATAATAAATAGCTATTTCTCTCAAGGAGAATTCCCATCAGATCTAAAGAAATGTTAAGTTGTCCCAATTCATAAATCAGGTTCAGCAAGTGACATATCTAACTACAGACCAATTACCATTCCTTCAGAGTTTTCAAAAATATTTGAAATTATTTATCTGGATAGACTAAAAGCATTCATAACAAAACACCATCTGCTATCACAAGCTCAGTATGGATTTCAAAAAGGCAAGTCCTCTACTGATGCTGCCTAGAAGGTAACAAGTACCATAGTAGATGCCATTAACAACAAGTAGTTCCGTGAAGAATTATAAAGCCTATTTTCATATATCCTACTTATGTTAATTGTCTCTATCTACATACAAAATTTCAGTTTGATTGCTGTAATAGATTCGTAGGTATTAAGAACCGACTAAATATTTCGGATGATCGCCATCTTGGATTTTATATATGTACGTCCTAGAGTTATGTACTGTTACATGAAGATTTTTGTGTACGTGTAACATTCAAACTTCAATCGCATGATTAGGACACAAGAATTAACAAGGAGATTTTAAAATTTCGCACAGCTGCCATCTTGTGGTTAAGGAAACAATTTTATTGAAATAAATTAGATGCCAGTGGATTAACATTCGTATGAGGATTTACTGTACCAAGTTTCACTGCACTCGGATGGTTAAATTGCGAGAAACGTCCATGTGAATATTTATAATTTGCGTCACCGCTATGTTGGATTTGTGATCACAAGATTATTTAAAGTCCTATAGGTGAATTTACGTTCATAGCCCCTATGAACATAAAAAAAATCAGTTTGATTGCTATAATAGATTCGTAGATATTCAGAGCCGTCTAAATATTTCGGATGGTCGCCATGTTGGATTGTTAAATGTATAGGCCATAGAGGCATGTACCATTAAAGGAAAATCATTGCGTAGGTTCATTATTCAAACTTTCACATCGATCGCATGATTGCGACACAAGAAATAAAAACTCAATTAAAAAATTCGCACAGCCGCCATCTTGAGGTTATGTAAACAATTGAACTGAATTAGATACCAGTGTATTACAATGTGTATAAGCATTTCCTGTACCAGTTTTCATTGCGGTTGGAACATTAAATTGCGAGAAAAGTCTATTTAAACTTTTCAAATTCGCTTAGCCGCCATGTTCGTTTTGTTGTTAACCGGTTTTTGAAAGTCTTATAGATGAACTTCCAGTAGTGCCCTTTATCTCCGTACAAAATTTCAGGGTGATACCTCTAATAGTTTCAGAGATATAGAATGCCGGTGAAATATTTCGCACATCCGCCATCTTGTGGTTATGTTAACAATTGAACCCAGTTAGATGTCTGTGCGTTACAATGTGTATAAACATGTACTGTACCAAGTGTTATTGCGATTGGTTGGTTAAATCGCGAGAAACGTCTATTTAAATGTCGCAAATTCGCGTGGCCGCCATGTTGGTTGTGTTGTTGCCAGTTTTTCATAAGTCACATAGGTGAACTTCCAGTAGTTCCCTTAATCACCGTAAAAATCCAGGGTGATATCGGGAACTGTTTCGGAGATATTGAATGCTGGTGAAATATTTCGCACAGCCGCCATGTTGGATTGGTGAGACGTAACAAAATTTGAAGGGCACGGTCGGGGTCGTCAGGAATATTGCTATAACTTACCGAGATTCATTGAAATAGCTCCAGCCGTTTAGAAGTTATTTGGGACACACACACACTCACACACACACACACACACAAACGTACAAAACGCGATCTCATAAGCCTATTTTTCAAAATTGAAAATAGGCTAAAAATGAAGAAATCGTAGCTATATTCCTAGACCTATCAAAAGCGTTCGACTGTCTAAATACTATGTTGCTGCTAAATAAGCTGTACAGTTATGGTCTAAGAGGTATACCAGCAAAATGGCTAGGTTCATACTTAACCAATCGTAGTCAATGTGTCCACATTCAACATGAAAATTCTAGTAATGTGAAAGTATCTCACTTTTCAAAACTCACAACAATAAAACATGGCATACCACAGGGCTCTGTGTTAGGGCCATATCTCTTTCTACTGTATGTCAATAATTTGCCTGACATTTTAGATAATGAATGTGTGAAGACTCTACTATATGCAGTTGACATTACCATTTAATTAGAGGTAAAAATTACAAAACATTAAAAAAAAATTACATATGCAATACATAAACTGGAAACATACTTAGAAGCTCACAATCTAAAGCCAAACATTAAATAGGCTCATTATATTCAATTTAGGATGTATACTTCAAAACTTCCAGACATTCATCTAAGCATTGTACTCAACCAACAACAAATAGACAGCACCGATGAACAAACCTTTCTTGGTATGACAATAAAAATAGATCGTAGTTGGAAAAAACACATAATTAAACGACAATCTAAATTAAGCAGTGAAATATTTGTATTAAAGCAGGAAGTTAACATTAATATCCTGTTATCAAGTTATTATGCTCTGTCTATATGGCAGTGCAACAAAGGAAGTTTTAAGCAATATTTTATCCTGCAGAAGAGAGCAATCCGTGTTATATTTGGTTTACACCCTCTAACATCTTGTAGGGAATATTTAAAAAAAATCAGAATAATGACATTACCATCATTGTATTTACTCAATTGTTCTATGTATATTAAGAGACATATTCTAACAGGAAATGCTAATATTGTAAACAATTCTGATCTACATTCGTACAACACTAGAAGCAGAATGGATGTTCACTGTCAATATTTAGAGGAGCTTTCAGAAAAAAAGAACCCTTGTTTACTGCCTCCAAATATTTGAACTTGCTGCCCCTAACTCTAAGAAATGCAAGCATCATTTCCACATTCAAATTTAAATTTAAACAAGATGTTCAGTAAAGAACATATAGCCTACTTTCACCTAAATGCATGGGTATTGTTATAACTCTTTGTCCTTTTCAAGGAGTATGATTGAATGTTGGTTGTAATAGCTTGTTGAAATACAACGTGCTATAGGGATATTAAACATGAATATGAGGTGCCCTTTGCTTGTGCTACCTCTGTACCAAATTTCGTTCAATTCGGTTTCACCGTGTTTGAATTGATAGGGGGAGTCGATTTGCACACATACTTGGCCACCATCTGCAAACTATTGGGCTGATGTTCTTGCAGTTTGGTCAGAATATGTTTCCCACATAAAGATATGGTGTTGCAAAATTTGGTAGAGACTTGATTATTAGGTTGGTCGTAATTACATTTTAGCTTTTAACATTTGGGTGGCCGCGATTACGTTTCCGTCAAGATAGCGGTGATATAAAACATGACACAGAGGTGCCCTTTGCTAGTGCTACCTCTGTACCAAATTTCGTTCATTCGGTTCTACCGTGTTCGAATTAATAGGGGGAATCAATTTTGACATAAAGATGACCGCCATCCGCAAACTATTAAGCTAATGACCTATTAGATTGGTCAAAGGATGCTCCCTCCATAAAGGTATGTTGTTGCAAAGTTTGGTAGAGATCGGATGGTTATGTTAGTCGTAATTTGATTTAAGCTTTAAACATTTGTGTGGCCGCCATTACGTTTCTGTTAATATGGCGGCGATATTAATCATGACACTGAGATGCCTTTTGCTAGTGCTATCTCTGTACCAAATTTCGTTCCATTCGGTTTCACCGTGTTTGAATTAATAGGGGGAATCGATTCTGACACAAAGATGGCCGCCATCCGCAAACTATTAGGCGAATGACCTATTAGATTGGTCAAAGGATGCTCCCTCCATAAAGTTATGTAGTTGCAAAATTTGGTAGAGATCGGATGATTAGGTTAATCGTAATTTGATTTAAGCTTTGATCATTCGTGTGGCCGCCATTACGTTTCAGTCAAGATGGCGGCGATATAAAACATGACACTGAGGTGCCCTTTGCTAGGGCGACCTCTGTACCAAATTTCGTTCCATTCGGTTCCACCGTGTTCGAATTAATAGGGGGAATCAATTTTGACATAAAGATGGCCGCCATCCGCAAACTATTAGGCGAATGACCTATTAGATTTGTCAAAGGATGCTCCCTCCATAAAGGTATGTACTTGCAAAATTTGGTAGAGATCGGATGATTAGGTTAATCGTAATTTGATTTAAGCTTTGAACATTCGTGTGGCCGCCATTACGTTTCAGTCAAGATGGCGGCGATATAAAACATTGCACTGAGGTGCCCTTTGCTAGTGCTACCTCTGTACCAAATTTCGTTCCATTCGGTTCCACCGTGTTCAAATTAATAGGGGGAATCAATTTTGACATAAAGATGGCCGCCATCCGCAAACTATTAGACTAATAACCTATTAGATTGATCAAAGGATGCTCCCTCCATAAAGGTATGTTGTTGCAAAGTTTGGTAGAGATCGGATGGTTATGTTAGTCGTAATTTAACTTAAGCTTTGAACATTTGTGTGGCCGCCATTACGTTTCTGTCAATATGGCGGCAATATAAAACATGACACTGAGATACCCTTTGCTAGTGCTACCTCTGTACCAAATTTCGTTCCATTCGGTTTCACCGTGTTTGAATTAACAGGGGGAATTGATTTTCACGCAAAGATGGCCGCCATCCGCAAACTGTTAGGCTAATGACCTATTCATTTGGTCAAAGGATGCTTCCTCTAAAAGTGTATGTTGTTGCAAAATTTGGTAGAGATCGGATGATTAGGTTAATCGTAATTTGATTTAAGCTTTGAACATTTGAGTGGCCGCCATTACGTTTCCGTCAAGATGGCGGCGATATAAAACATGACACTGAGGTGCCTTTTGCTAGTACTACCTCTGTACCAAATTTCGTTCCATTCGGTTGCACCGTGTTCGAATTAATAGGGGGAATCGATTTTCACACAAAGATGGCCGCCATCCGCAAACTATTACGCTGATGACCTATTAGTTTGGTAAGAGGATTCTCCCCCCAAAAAGGTATGTTGTTGCAAAATTTGGTAGAGATCGGATGATTAGGTTAGTCGTAATTTGATTTAAGCTTTGAACATTTGTGTGGCCGCCATTACGTTTATGTCAAGATGGCGGCGATATAAAATATGACACTGAGGTGCCTATTGTTAGTACTACCTCTGTACCAAATTTCGTTCCATTCGGTTGCACCGTGTTGGAATTAATAGGGGGAATCGATTTTCACACAAAGATGGCCGCCATCCGCAAACTATTACGCTGATGACCTATTAGTTTGGTCAAAGGATGCTCCCCCCATAGAGGTATGTTGTTGCAAAATTTGGTAGAGATCGGATGATTAGGTTAGTCGTAATTTGATTTACGCTTTGAACATTTGTGTGGCCGCCATTACGTTTCCGTCAAGATGGCGGCGATATAAAACATGACACTGAGGTGTCCTTTGCTAGTGCTACCTTTGTACCAAATTTTGTTCAATTCGCATTCACCGTGTTCTAATTTATTTATTTATTTATTCGTGTCAGAAGTACAAAGTATGTGTTAAACAAACGACTTCAAACAGTTTCTGCCCAGAACTTAGCCACTTCGATAGCACTTGAATTAGCTTCAGTCAAGTCATTCATTGTGCAGCTGTACGGGCACAATGGACAGGAGAAGAGGTGTTGTGTTGTCTGGGTTGCGCCACAATCACACAGGACTGTCTTGGTAGGAAAATGCCACTTATATAAGTTGTCCCTGGATCTTGCAACTTCCACCCTTAGTCTGTTCAGGGACTTCCAGATTAGCCAGTTCTCTGTGTGACCAGGAGGTAGAGATTCCTTTGGTTCCATCCATTCAGACAGACTGCTGGTCCTCTCCTTCCACACGGCAACTCGAGCTGTTGCTGCTGTTCCTTGTAATGGTTGAGTAGTTGTTAGGAAGCTCTTTCTCGATTTTAATCTCCTCTCAGCAGGTTGATATCCGAAGAGTGGGTGTGAGGTCATAACAGATGATTTACTTCTTTCGTTGTTTGCAGCCACTTCTCTTCTGATGTCAGGTGGAGCAATCCCTGCAAGATAGTGCACTTTACTGATGAGAGTTGGCCTCAAGCAACCTGTAATAATCCTGCAGCTCTCATTTAAGGCTACATCCACCTGCTTTGCATGGGCTGACTTGTACCACACAGGACTGGCATATTCTCCTGCTGAATAGCATAAGGCCATTGCTGTTGTCCTTAACGTTTGGGGATGGGTGCCCCAGTTAGTCCCTGCCAGTCTACGGAGGAGGCTGTGCAAACAAGAAGTGTTCGAATTGATAGGGGGGGACAGACATTCAGAGTACACACACTCACACACACACAGACACACACACACACAGACTCACACACACACATACACACACACAGACAGACACACTTTTTTCGCCCTGTGTTGATCTCATAAGTCTACTTTCATTTTTTGCAAAAATCGAAAGTAGGCTAAAAATGGCTCACAGACAAGGAAATATATTCATTAGAAGAATTCGAGGCAATGTTCATACAGATGTAAGTGTTTGTATATTGATTATTGTATTTACCTGTACCCCTGTAATTATGTATTTTAAGTATAATTATGTTTTATGTATATTATGTATAATTATGTATTTTATGATTTGACGACTCCCATATGTATATTAACATATTGCCATGGAGAAATAAAGATATGAATGAATGAATGAATGATTGAATGAATGGATGTTCCATCCAGGAACAGTTTTCAACCAGTCGCCAATTACCTTCCAGCCAAGGGTTTGTTCCTTTGTACGGTGCCAAACGATTAAAAAGGACCACATTTGGCTTTCCTTTATGGAATCTTCGAACACGATAGGCAATATCATTTATATTCTTAAGCACCTCATCCGGTCCATCCCATGAACGTTGGAGTTCAGGTGATTGACCGAACTTTCTCTGCGGATTGAAGAGCCACACCAGGTCCTTGGGTTGAAACCCGCCTTTTTCAACCCGTGCGTCATACGTTAGTTTCATTCGCTCCCTGGCGATTCCTATATTTCTTCGTACAATAGTGTGAATCTGGTCCATCCTTTCCCTCAAACGGCTCCCATAGTCGTCCCCGGCAACATGATGGTCGCCGGGTCTAATGCCAAACTTAAGGTACCAGGATAATCGCAGCTTCCTCCCAAAAGAACACAGGCTGGAGTTTGTCCTGTAGTTTCGTGATCTGAAGACCGGTATGGCATTAAGAACAATGAAGGATGTTCATCCCAGTCTCGTTGGTTTTCTGCCACAACTTTACAAAGATGCTTTCCTATATTCCTGTACATTCGCTCAACCATCCCATTTGACTGGGGATGTAATGGCGTCGTTATAGCTTTTCGTATCTCCATGAGTTCACAAACTTGATGAAAGACAGCCGATTCAAAGTTCATTTCTTGGTCGGAGTGCAATTCCAAGGGAGCAGCAAACCTAGAGAATAACTCCTTCACTAGGATGCTGGAGACTGTTACTGCATCTTAGTTCAGAATAACATCAGCTTTCGCCATATTGAGAAATAGTCCATTGCCAACAAGTTGTGATTGAGGAAGTGGGCCCCAAACATCGATTGGACTCCCCACATTGTACTGGTGAACGGTCAATTCCCTGTGGCACAAACCTCACACTTCCTGTACCAGATTTTGACATCATATTTACAGTTTACCCAGTAGAATCGCTCCCTGACCTTTGCCAGTGTTCTTCTCACACCAAGATGTACTCCAGAACTTCATTATGCAGGTATCGCAAGACAGTAGGGGGTAGTGGGGGTTCTAACGAGTAGCCTACTTCCCTGGTGACGTCACACAAGATGGCGGCCATGACGTCACTAAGCTACAAGGTAAAATCAAAAGTTCCAAAAATGTTCACCCATAGCCTACTTTCCTGGTGACGTCACAACGAGAGGTGATCGAAAAGTTCCAAAATGTTAACCCATAGCCTACTTTCCTGGTGACGTCATAACGAGGGGTGATCAAAAAGTTCCAAAAAGTTAACCCTTAGCATACTTTACTGGTGACGTCACAACGAGGGGTGATCGAAAAGTTCTAAAATGTTAATCCATAGCCTACTTTCCAGGTGACGTCACAACGAGGGGAGATCAAAAAATTCCAAAATGTTAACCCACACCCTACTTTCTTGGTGACGTCACATACTAACCCGTCATACATTCAGGAGCAAAGCCGATATCTCCCGAACGCATGGTGGGATTTTGTCGAATGAGGTGTCGTTGAAATCGGGCCGACACTCCCTTTCCAAAATTCAAAAATGTTGACCCATAGCCTAATTTCCTGTTGACGTCACATACTAACCCGCCATACATTCAGGGGCAAATTCGATATCTCCCGAACGCATGGTCGGAATTTGACGAATGAGGTGTCGTTGAACTCGGGCTAACACCTCCTTTCCAAAATGTTCACCCATAGCGTACTTTCCTGGTGACGTCACATACTAACCTGCCATACATTCAGGAGCAAAGCCGATATCTCCCGAACGCATAATCGGATTTAGACGAATTAGGTGTCGTTGAACTTGAGCTGACGCCCCCTTTCCAGTGGACAACCTATTCCTACACCAAAATGTCGCTTTTCAAGTGCGATATGTGGGAGTTTGAACGCTAATAGGAAATTAAACGTTGTTTCACATAAACGATATGCCTTCGAGGCAACGCTATAATCAATTAGCATTTTTGTTTTTGTTTTGTTTTTACGCATGCGCACTTGGTGATTTTGTAAGCGGGCGGACTTTTTGAAAAATGATTTATAAGAAGGTGTTTTTAGTGGTGAGCAGAGAGCTAGATAGTCGCCTACTTTCCAACGAAGTTTGTCGGTATCTCACGAACACCTGGTGAGATTACCTGACTTGATAACAGGTCAATGGAAAACAATTCGACAACCATGGCTTGGGGAGTGAAATGCATGTAAACACGTGTGAAACAACATGTAAGCTAACAAGTCACATCCTGTTTGATTCGCCCGTGACAAAATGCAAGTAGATGTGTCACATGACCTCACGCAGGTGTTGGCCTTGAACGTTAGCTGTACACGTGCATGAAGATAGAAGCGTGGGGATAACAAATAAGGAAAAACAGAGCATACTCATACACACTATATTTTTTATTTCAATAAATTACATATTACAATCGTTACCTACTTACAACATTATATTCCTTTACCCCAGGTGGTTATAGGTCTATTTTTTTTACCCGTGACTTGCGGTAAATGAGTTTTCCGCGGGGGGCATGGATGGAGGTGGTTAAAAACTGGGAAAGCCGCAATGGTTTTATAGGTGTAAACACTTGATCCTCTTCTTTTATATCATCATTGTCATCATCATAATCTTCATTATTATAACTATGATCGCTATGACTATGTGCTCTGTTTTGATGTTTTTCCAAGGACACCTCTTGTACAGTTTGCATGGCTTTTGATAGTGTTGTTCGCTTTACAGATGGCTTGGAAGGGTGTTTAAACACAACTTTTTGAGGTGAGGATAAATGTTTTTTCACAAAGAAGTCACTGTTGAGTAACACTATGTTTTTGTTGCGCTTGCTTTTCCATGTCCTTTTGATCATGTATTGTTAACACTAACGGTGTTTCATTTGGTATACCACATTGATGAGTACCCACACTTAAAACCTTACAATGTCGACTTTTTAGATGACCTAGACATTTTGTTGTTCTTTGTTTTTGCATGACCAAAATATGCCATTTACATTTTCTCGCTTATAGTTAAATGAGTAGCCATAATACAGGGCACGTGGTTTACCTTTATTGGTTGTAGTATATTCCATAGAAGCCACTAACTTGTATAGTCGATCCGCCTATGACAAAGGTCTAGACACTTGTGGTGAAAGAATGACGTTGTGTTGATGTTTTATACTGGATGTTGTTGGTCGCTTATGTTGATAGCTTTTGGTGTTGGCTTATGTTGATGGTTTATGTTGGTGGCATATGTTGATGGGTTATGTTAATGATTTAGGATAATGCCTTAAGAGTGTGAATGAGGTTGATGGCTTATGGTGGTGGCTTATGTGAGAGGTTTATGCAGGCTTATGTTAGTGGTATATGTTGATGGCCTAGGTTGATGACTTATTTTTTAGTGGTTTATGAAAATGTAAAGTGAAAATTGACAAATGTGTTAACGAAATAGAAAATCCATGTTTCCATATCATGAAATTGAAAAACTTTAAACTAAAATTTTTTTAAAAGTGAAAATTGGAAAATGTCAAATAAAAAATGTGTGTAAATGTGAAAATAAAAACATCAACAAATACCTATCACAATTTTTTAATGAAAAAACATCATGGCTTGGGAAACCTTGTTTTTGTTTTTTTGTCAATGGTGCTTTAAAAAAATACAATACAAATAAATACCAGCTTTACACTACTATGAATGAGCACGTGCGTCTTTAAATCCTTCTTCAGAGTAAGGTTTACCCCGCTAATGAATGATCATGTGTCTCTTCAAATTTCCCTTGACTGAAAAGCTTGCTCCGCATGAGCTACATGAATATGGTTTTACACCGATATGAGAGAGCATGTGTCTCTTTAAACCTCGATTCAGTGCAAAGGTTTTTCCGCATGTGCTACATGAATGTGGCTTTACACCACTATGAATCAGCATGTGTGTCGTCAAATTTCCCTTCTTAGTAAAGTTTGATCCGCATGTCCTACAGGAATATGACTTTAAACCACTATGAATCAGCTCGTGTATCTTCAAATCGCCCTGCAGAGTAAAGTTTTTTCTGCATATGCCACAGGAATATGGCCTTTCACCACTATGAAACAGCATGTGTCTCTTCAAAGCCTCCTTCCGAGCAAAGTTTGATCCGCATGTGCTACAAGAATATGGCTTCAAACCACTATGAATAATAATGTGTCTCTTCAAACTTTCACGCAATGCAAAGTTTGATCCACATGTACTACATGAATAGGGCTTTAGACTGTTAACAGTTGAGATTTGTTTCCTCTTGTCACTCCTGGCTGCCATGTTCCTGTTACCATTTTGAAAATGTGAGGCACCAGGTGTATAATTTGTAAGGGTGTTCTCCGACCTGTTGAACATAGTACTGGCAATAGAAAATATCCATTCAAGCAAGCTAGGTGAGTAGCCACTAACATTATAATATAAATAATCGCATACGATGTGCAATTACTAATAAGTATACAATTACCTTCTGTGACCAAAATAATTTATAATTTTATTACTCAATTGTGGACATAGATTATAAATCCAACTGTAAAGCATCAGATAATCATCGCTTGAAGATCGTAATTAGTCATCCAAATAAATGATTAATTTATATAAATAATTGCGCACAATGTGCATTAGATTTGTTTTGCATAATCTTACAATGATTTTTATCTCTTTTTGCCAAATTGCAAGTGGTATTCGCCACACCGAACACCCCGCAGTTCACACACATATGAATCAAATAGTTCAGGAAGTCTCTTATTAGTCCTGACCACATGATGTAAACCATGATGTGGAAACATGGCGACAACAAGCGTCTACTCGTAAATAATTCGAGTCCAGTGCCAATTCGTCATCGCGTCAGTGCTGCAAAATTACCAACAAATGTCTGTTGATTTTGTTTTCGTCTTCTTATAGTATCTTGAAAAGCGGTCGTCGATGACAGAAACATTCTATTTCTATAGTCTTCAATAGTTAGTATATATACGAATCTCGATGGAGTGAATTTCGAAACACCATGTGATCTCTTGAGGAAAGAGGCCCTTACATTCTCTAGAGTTCCCACACTCACTTTTAATTGAAACCATATAAGTTCAGTTCCATAAGTCAAAAAGCATTATTTCCATTTGAATGAGTTCCATTGAGGTAGTCAGGGATAGTTTTACGGGGTTTGGAATGTCTTTCATAGCTCTAATCGCTGCTAATGTTTTGTTTCTAACATGAAAATAGTAGGTGGCCCTTGCAGTTTGAAGGCAAATGCCCAGATATTTGAACTGATTCTTTACGGCTAATTTGTTTATCTCCTAATAAAATTAGTCTTGTGATGCATTTCCTCCTCCCTTAAGGAATGTCATTTGGTACGTCTTTTTAGTTATGATTGTAAACATATTTTCCATTGCACATTCCGAGAGTCAGTCGATCGCATCTTAGACGTCTTTCAGTATTGATCCTCCTATGACAATGTCATGAACATACAAGTATACAACAATCTTCTTATCCATCCCATGAGTGACTCTTGTCACATTGGCTGTTACGATATTGAACAAGAAGTTCCGCGACGAACTAAAAAAATCTTAAAATTTAAGATGCATGCCAATGATTAATCTATATGGATCTATCTAGAATAATGTCGAAATTAAGTTGGTAATATCGAAATTAGTTCGAAATACAGTATACCTGGCTTAATGTTGCCTAATAGAGCACCACAGTTGGCAGCCCTGGTGACTGAATATATTCTTAGTTCCATCTCTTAAGGAACAGACTACAAAATTTGGTTGTAAGTACAACGGATAGCATGGAGTTAACATGCAGTTAGACATTGGACCTAACAGCGCACGTAAAATCATGTTAGCAACAATGGCATGCATATGTTGGTCAGAAATAATATTAAATATTATGATCTGTTCTTGTGCCAATTTTGGATGAAATCCATTTGTTAGTATATAAGTTACATGTATTTTAAAATTGGACCTATCAGCAGGGTTAGAATCATGTTGGCAGCACTGACGTATATTAGTTACCGTACTTCAAATTAATCTAGAATGTCAGGTACTAGACGTGTGCGAAGTTTAGAGTTGTTGGCTTGCATCCTTTCTGATATATTGATTTTAGGGTAAAAAAATAGCGACATCATTTCTTAACAATTGGTAGCCATGGTTGCTCTTAAGAATATGCATAGTCATATTTGTTATGGTACACATAGCACATACAAAATTTGGTTGAAATCCAATTGATAGTATAGAAGTAACATATATTTAAAAATTGGTCCTATCAGCAGTCTTAGAATCTTGTTGGGAGCACTGAAGTATATTACTTACCCCAAATTAATCTAGAATGGCATGAACTATACGTGTGAATACTTTAAAGCTGGCGGCTTGCATACTTTCTGATATACTGGTATTTGGATAAGATAATAGGGAGAGCATTTAATAACAGTTAGCAGCCCTGGTGGCTCTTAAGGATGCGTTCAGTCATATGTGTTTATGTACACAGAGTAATTATAAAATTTGGTTGGAACCCAATTGATAGTGTAGAAGTTATATGTATTTAGACATTAGACCCATCAGCAGGTTTAGAATCATTTTGGCAACACTGCTATGTACGGCCTCCTGGAAATTTAACTGAAATATTATTATCTATTTGTATGCCAATTTTGGAATAGCTCCAATGCATACCTTCTAAAATATCCAACATGGAGCTCAAATTTCAATTGCGGTTTTTCAGCAGTTGGTAGAATTGACATCATTTTCAAATAAGGCCTTGAGATATTCAGGTATATATCTTTACTCATACCAAATTTGGTTTGGATTGCTTCAGCCGTTGAGGAGTTGATAGGGGGGGGGGGGGCACACAGACAGTCAGTCGTCATACGTACTTCCCTATCCAGTAAGTGGAAAGCCTTATTGGAGTCTATGGAAACTGCGAAGAATTTTCCCTCTTCATTTATTAAGACATCATCTATGTCAGTCAATAAATTCCTTACTGCATGGAGAGTTGATCTTCCCCTTCTAAGGCCAAATTGAAAGTCCGGAATATTGGTATCAAACAACTCGGTCAATCTATTACATAGGATTTTAGTGAACACTTTGGAACCGTTGTTCTCTAGACCGGTACCTCGGTACGAGAATATATTAACTTTGGAGTACCTCAAGCACTGTGGCATATTTCCTTTTTCTAAGCATTTGTTGACAATGAATTATTTAACCTCATATAAATTGTCCTAGTGTTAAGGAATAACACCGATTACAATGTGGGTTCAATCGTGTAGACCGACTGAATAGCATTTAATTTCGCTACGTAAGAAGGTGCAGAGATCTAACTAGTGTAAAGTTAAATAGTGTAATTTTCAGCAGTATCATTACTATGCACGTTTTCCTCAAATATGAGGAACCTAGCGAGTTTCATCTCTTCAATGATGAAGTATCATGCAGTGTGAATAAATATTATACAGACAATGCTGTTTTATATGTCGGAGATCTTGGAGAAAGAGTTATTCTGGATAAACGTGATATTCTTTCTCCTGCACGAAAATATAATATTGCACGGGGGGCAAGTTTAATAACATTCACATACTACTGTTATTTCCTGAAGATCAAGATATTCTTTCATCGTATCGAATACAATTAAATGGTAATTGGGTGCTGTTTATATCCCAAGAACGAGCATTCAATATTATTTTCTGTCAGTCATCACAGAGGAATGTTTTCAATGATAATCTTTTCCTGTAACGAGTACACAAGAAATGTACGTTGAAGAAAAAAGGCTGTTCGAGGACATCACGATTAATTCAATGAAACGGGCCACTGAATACCAAGTAACTAGCAACGTGTCCGCACATTCGAGTGAAACAAATTAATCCACATTTAATTCACTATAGAATGACCATTCTGGTTAGTTGGAATATACGACTTCATAAGGGTTATTATACTTCACTGTTGAATACACAATGGATGAATGGATAGCACATATTAGGGCTACACCGATTGTGTGCATATGATTGATTTACTTGAACTGAGCGTTCCACTTTTAGGCTGGCACCTTTTCGTTTGAACGACCACTTTTCTCAACACAACGACTTAATCCCCTTCCTTGGAAGTGGTATTACAAATTTTCGACCTGAATTTCAATCAAGTTCATCCTATGTAAAAAAGTATTTCTAACTTAATTTCCGGTGCCAAAAACATGGATATACCAGTTTCGGGCCTCTATTAACGTTTGTTCGTTATTAATGCGAGAAGTGTGCATCAAGATACGTCATTAATTTTACAATAAAACATTGTCAGTCATGCTTTTTTATCCTTGAGTCGTGGATTAAAGGATTGCCTTGTTCTAGTGACTTTGTTTCTATGTGGATGCGAACGGTTCATGGCTTGCCCTGGTATACCTGTTTAGTGGGGACGTAATCGACTGGAGTTGTTCACATCCCAATGCTTGGGTTTTAGCGAATTCTTATCTTTTGTTTATTGGGCTATGTTTTGAAATTTATCCCCCGTGGTGGTAATAAGCGGTAATAACAACACAGTGAATGAGTAAAATGGTCAACAGTTCAGTTAGTCACTGAAGATTTAGTTAGACGGGCGCAGCACATTCCTCCATCAACTACTGTATCAAATATACCACTAGTGAGTTGCCATTCAGCTGGTATTAGCAAGAGAGTGAAATTAAATTAGAGTCAATTTGTAAAATGAACTTGAGTTATAATATTATGTTCAGTTGTTTCTAGGAAACTGTAGTTCATTACAGTTTATAGAATGTCAAGGATTAGAAAGGAGTAGTACAAAAAAGTTCCTTCCGGCCCGTGGCTACTGTGCAAATTTGAGAGGGGAAATGTATTATGGGCTATTTCTGTGTTCTATATCCTAGGGAGTTATACTTTTAAGTTTTAAGTCTTCAAGTTGTTACTATTTATTTTTTAGGTTGGCCACTGTGCAACTAGATTCAGAGGTCGCGGGTTCGATTCTTGGTGCTGTTAGCACGAGGGCTGGAACGGGGTGCTTTGTACATTTTGGGGGAAAGCTAACATTTTATTTTGCAGACTGCATAGTAGTTTAAGATTTTTACCCCAGCAATACACCTCCTTTAGTTTTACCATAGTAGATGTGATTTACCGTCAATAGAAATCACGCCGTGATTTTGTTTTGTGGGCTTTTTGTATGTTCTAAATCATGGTGCCTTGTACTTGTTGTATTTTATTATGCCGATTGCAACTTGATACAGTAAACCCGGGTTCGATTCCGGGTTCTGTTAGTGTGAGCACTGTTACTTTGTGTGTTGTATTATAGGGACTTGTGTTTCTGGATGCAAGCGAGCAATTCAAATAAACTAAGTTCTATTGTAGGGACTTGTACTACTTTCCTTTACAGGCGCATTGAGGTCAAAACATCCCAAAGTCGAAAGTTAGTATGTAAACACAGAACGCTTCATTGCACTCACTGTTAGATTTGGCTAGGTGTTGTAGTCTGTGACAGGTATAAAATGGAGGCTGTAATGTTGAGATTGATAGTATTCTGCAAGCTACTGAGAGAGGTAATTGCTTCTTATACAGAGAGAGTTTTTTGCATTATGGCTAACGTATCAACCTCACTCTATGGGAAATTTGGTAGAACTTTCACTCGAGAATCAAGAAGAAGACGCCGCATGCATTCATACGGAAACCTTTATCAGTGTAAAAAAATGCAGGAGTATAGTGGTCACTAAAACCTAACAAGCGTAGAAGGTGCGAGCCTACAAAGAATGCTCTTCTGTCAAGAGTTCCTGATGGCGTGGGAGTTGGGGTCTACGAATTGACGTTTACAGACCGAATGTGATCTTACTTTCTTCGATGTGAAACGTGTGAATAAGCGGAAGATGAAGTGAAAGAGCGGGTAATTAAGCTTATAAAATAAGAACTCATTTCCCATAATTGAATCAAGGTGATTTTATGCTCAAATATCTGTTTATCAACGGGCACGAGGAGGTATGTGATCGAGCTTTTAAAATGAAGAATGAGGCTGTTTTTAAGGGAACGGATCTAAATGAATTTATTGACAAACAATATAAGAAAATAATCTCGGAATCTCATAAATCTGAAATGAAAGGTAGTGGGTGGTCTATGATTGGTGTAGATGGTCTGCGGGTTAGAATAAACATGTATAACCCTCTCAGACGATGTACATACCTACAACTCCTTCAAGAAAAAAGAAAAACAATGATGACTGGTGTTTTTTCGGTGCAATGCTGTCAAAATTTATTGAAAGGGATGCTGATTTTGCTTGCGATTACAAACGTTTGAAAGATAAACATGAATTTACGGATATCACATTCCCCATGGCTATTCATTCTATTCAACATTTTGAAAAAAGAGTAATATTTCTGTAAACGATCCCTGTTTAGATTATAAACACAACATTATGCAGTAAAAGGTTGTTGATGAAGTGTTAGAAAACCATACCAATTTTGGTACTGCCCCCGTAATTGAATTATGTAGAGACCACGGTGGCTATATTTGAAATTATAATTAAAGTTATGGCTGTCATAGTTATGACGTGGGTAGTCATGACGTAAGCACGGATGACGTAAATGTTAGGCCAGCAGGCTACTTGAGCTGAGATTCTCAGTGACGTCAGCATTTAGTCGAGAATGTTCCAAGATTTACGACGCAGTCGCAGGAAACGAGGAATTCTGCTGAGGAAGAAACTATGCTATTGGAGGAGAGGCTTGAACCAATGAACGATAGTTTAAAGGAAGACGGAGATTGCTGAAACTATGGTATTTTTATTACTTTTGGAATGCAGAATTATGGAAATCCATTTGCAGTAGAAGCATTGATTTGGAATTTTGGTGAAATTTATTTTCAGTTTTTGAATTTTGAAAATCCGTCATGTATTAACGAAGTTGGAAGTTTTAGCGATGACGCAGTATCACGCTTTGGAAGGGATGGAAACGCCCCTCGAGAAGTTAATAAAAGGGCTTGCGCAGAAGAGAGGAGCCTCTTTCGTTCCCTGATCATTCTGAGATCTCATTCTCAGATCAACGAAGTCTATTTGTGAAAGTTCTTTTCTTATACATTCATTATAGTGAGACGTCGAAGTGAACAGCAGTGAAAAGAATCGTCTTTATAACGCGTGGCGAGGCCACTATATTAACGAGATCCAAGTCAAACTAGGTGAAGTTGAAACGGACCTTAGAAAGCTTCTACAAGTTTAGCTTCGAATAGTTAGCGGTCACCGATAAGCTAATTGTATTGTGCTGTGCTTCATAAAGTAATAGAGAAAAGCTGAACAATTTCGACCGATTAGTTTAAAAGATATTAGCAGTTTTATACGACTGACAAAAGTGATTATCTCGCCACAAGAGAAGCACTTTTGTATAGCCAGAATCAACGCAACGGCTGACGCTGCGAGTGGAATAGAAAGACTTCAGATTGCTTGGTTACAGAACGATACAGTATAATGGAGCAATTGAATACGGCAGTTTGTTCTTCTGACACTACAACCGAAGAGCAGATGGAAGGCTAAAAGGGCTTATTGCAATTGGGACATACTTCAACGGAGTAAGATAGCGACATGGAACTTCGCTAATTGCTATTCCACACAAGCGAACATGCGGTGAATACCATCTACACCCATGTTTCGTAATTAAAGGCTGAATACCATCGAACAGCCATAGAAACAATTTCATACTCTGAATATGAATAATTTCTTCGGAAATTTCTACAAAACTTCATGACGATTGTCTACTGGAACTTCAGGGAATTTTTCAAGAGAGGTCAGGGATATCCCGACTCACAAAGAAGATTATTGCCGGAAGGATGTCTATTCGTCTTCGAGGAGCAGAGCGATTCACGGAGAAGGAAGCAGTTCGATTCTCCGAGGGTGCTATTTCCTATTTCGAGGATGGAGCTCAGCTTTAACGTGGTGATATGGATCCATCAGCAGTCTTCTTTGGGGAATTTTCCTCTGGAACGTCAATCGGCAGATAAGGTAGTCGTGAACGTTTATTGTATTTGAGTTTATTAATAATGTTTGAGCAACCATTTTTCCCATATTTTTATCCTCATGTTTTTTGCCCTATTTTCTTGTTGAGATTCTTATTCTCAGTACACCTTGATGAGTTTTGCATTTTTCGACGATTTATTAAGACATTGTTATGTCATGGGCATAGTTAATGATTTGAATCAGTTGAGACTGACATTTAGATTTTTCAGTAATTAATATTTTTTTGTAGTCACGATTTGACTGTAAGTTAATGATTTTTATGGCAGATTTAAATTCAGACAGCGTGTCACTTTATTAAAGTAATTCTACCCCAGTTTAATTACTTTGACCAATTTTCTGTCATCATCAAGAAGGAAGAACATTTAAATGATTTTAGAGCGTTAAAATCTCTTACGTTGTCGACGATCTTGGAAATACTAGTCGTTATTTGAATTGATTGCAACACAGACATTTATCGTCAGTTATGAATGATCATTACATTATAGACACTTTTGTGAAAGAGTAACCTTAATAATGAATTATTGAATGCATTAAAGTCAAGAACTTTTGTTAGGAGTTTTTCTCAATTAGAGATTTATCGAATCATGTTTGCATTCCCCAGTCTAATTGGATTCTATTCGACTACTTTGCATTTTAGTCGCACTTTATTTGATGATAGTATTTTTATACTACAATTTCTTTTTAGATGTTAATCTTAAATTTTGATAGACCAGACAGGCGTATATAAGCGTATTCACTATTAAATTTGTTTGTGATTGGCAAGTTTTGACTTCATTTCGGTTCATGAATGAAATCCACGAAGGTTAAATAAAAAACAGTTTTGAAACAATTAATGATTATTAGAATTTTTAAGTGGAACTATGAATGTATAATCGCTAGTGCAGCGCGTGTTGAAAGTCGCTGAGGTATAATGCCCTTGAATATGAAGGAGGTTCCCACAGGAATTAATGTTAAAGAATTATTTGTGGAAGTTTTGTAAGTTATGTGGAAGTTTTTAATGCCATATAGATTAATATATGATGATTTTGGGCATATTTTTAATGCAGTTTATGCATTAACTTGTTAGCGAAGGATTTTCCGCTGGAGTAAGATTGTCATAGTTCGTTGAAAATTAATCAAGTGATTTACTGTTATAATTAACACGAGTTTTGAAAGAATTTGAGATAAGATTTTGAATGAAGGTTGCCGTCACAAATCATTATTAAAACCTTTATTAAACCAGATTGTGACATTAACATGTATAACTAACCTTCATTGGTCGATTATATGAAACACGATTATGAAAATTACCAACCGAATGAACATGTGGTTAATGTATTTATTAAAATAATAATTTAAACAATTTAAATGTTAATATTGTAAATAATTGCTGTAAATATTTTTGAAAATAATGTGAAACGAGAGTGATGTTAAAGGCGTGCTTATAATATTTTTATTGTCTTTGACAAATATTATAAACAATTTCTAATTGTTATAAATAATTTATGTGATTTTGTTATAAACATTTAAGAGCTAATTAAACATTTGGATTGAACTTAACAAGTTTAAGAAATTAACATAATGATCCAATAGGATGTGAGCAAAGTACTTGAAAGATTTGCGTAAATATTAATGTGAGTTGTCTTGTGGACATTTAAAAGCTTGAGAGTGCAGGCTGTATTCTTACGTAACATAGCGTGTGAGAAGGGAGTGCATTTGACCAGTATGCAACAGGCTGGAGGGTAGCCCGCAGCTGTGCCAACATATGGTTCTCAGGGAGTGAGGTCGTACACACTCTGGCCTTGCGACTATAAATACCATTCTCATGTTTATTAAAAGGAAACCAAATGCTCTATATATGTCACACCCTGACGTCCTTCTCCAATCCAATAGTGTTATGAATATTACGTTATTTGGAGCTCGTGGGAGCTAAAATGTTTAATATCATGTTGTATAATAATTTTGCAAGTCATATAGGAGGACGTAGTCAGATTGACTTGGGCTACTGATAGCCACGTTGTTTTTGTTGTGTTAGCAAAATCATACCCTTTATTAGAAATAAAGCTTTTGTACAGTTCAAAGTTCTCGTCTTCGTTTCTGGTTCATTTTTAAATGTCATGGTGGAGGTTATTGTGTGAACAGACTTTAGTGATCCTGTTGTCAACTCAAACCCCGAGATAATTAAGAGGTAAGTAACGGTAAGTATGAACCCCCGTCTATTTTGGTGTGTTCCACAATGATTTCCTGTGAACTTCTGTGCTCTTATCTCGATAGTATCTGTCAGTGCCATTTTCATTGATGTAACCGTGCCGGTGCGATTGATAATTGGCAATCCGATTGAGGGGGCGGATATCTGACAGCCTACTATCCAGGTAATCGGGGACAGAAAGATTGGCGACCCTAATACGTGGGGCATGTTCAACAACACTGGATCACCAGGTTGACCAATAGAAAGATTGGCGCACCTAAAACGTTGGGGCTCGATTCAACAAAACTGGATTACCAGGTTGAACGCCAGTAAGAGTGGCAAACCTAAAACGTGAGGTTCGATTAGACTCAAATAAAGAGGTTGATTCTTTGTTAGATGTCTAGGCCAATTGTAGTATTTAAGAGTGTGATTATATAGGAATTAAATGTTGTATTATGTTAGGAAAATTACACTCAGAAAAGATCAGATCTTATACAACTTGAGAAAGGTTAAATAGGCTGGAAACTTAGAAAAATCGCCTATAATCTGGAATCTTATTTTATTTGACCGGCTTATGACATTTCAGTCATATTAAAGATAAAATTAAATTATTTGGATTGTAAATGTAAATTATTTGTGTTAGGATATTTTAAAATGAGCCAAAGAAATTTGAACATGTGCTTGAGTTTGTTTCAACATGAAGTATCTTCGAAGGTTAATTATAAGGTAGTTATAAGTTAAATTTAAGACAGAAAATTGATCAAAATTATATATGGTGAAAAGTGTTGCTCAAATGTTGTTATTTTGCTCTTTTGATGTATGTCCCTACAGCAATCCATTTTTGAATAATATTGTAATGGCAGATGAAAGTTTGAGGTTGATGCTAGAGGAGATGTCTGCTAACTTGAAAGCTAGCATGAACAATAGTATGAAGCAGATGCTGAATGAAAGCATGAAGGAGAATAATAGTCGAATGGAGGAGAATGTTAGTAATTTGTCTGCTAATTTGAATGCAAGAATGGAGGAGAATGTTAGTAATTTGTCTGCTAATTTGAATGCAAGAATGGAGGAGAATGCTAGTAATTTGAAAGCTAGCATGGGTGAAAATTTGAAGGGTATCCAAACTAGTGCTGCTAATTTGGAGGATAATATGTCGCGTTTACAGATTAATACCCTAGGAATTGAGAATACTGTAACGGACATGCGTACAGACGTGTCTAATGTCCATAAAGATGTGTCTATTGTGCATAAAAGTGTTGATGATGTTAAATTTGATGTGTCTAAGGTACAGAAAGACCTTACAATGTTAAATCTAGATGTAGCTAATGTCCGAGGGGATATTTCTTGTGCTAGAGCCGAAGTTGTTGTTGTCAAAAATGATGTAGCGACTGTCCAAGACAAGGTCGAGGAAGTCCAAAAAGAAATTCAAAAAGCTAGAACTGATGTATCCAATGTTCAGGTAGACATTAATAACATTCATGCGGATATAACTGAGGTGCAAAGTGACATAACTAAGATTCAGGTAGAGGTCAACACAGTTTTCGTAGATATCACTAAAGTCCAAACTGATGTAAATAAAGTCAGGGAAGAAATCGAAAACTCAAAAACTCTTTGTACGCGTAATATAACTGCATTAGCGACTAGACTAGTTGATGAATCGGTTAGAACAACAACGTCTTTAGCAGAGTTGAAGTATGATGTAGAGGTCATGAGAACACAGGTATTAGACCACAATAGAGTATTAAAAGAGGATATCGAAGTAGACATAGCCGAAATGTTAACAGCAAACGTAGCGGTATGGAAAGACGAGTGGAATAAGTCAAGTGGGGAACATGTAACCCAAATTCAGGAAAGGATTGAAAGAAAACTTGCCAGTACGCAGATAGAAATTAACAATGAAGTAGTACAGATTAGGAAAGATTTAAGCGTCAGGATAAATTCGTTATCCGAAAAACAAGTTGACGATAGAACACAACTAGATCAGGATATGCAAACTTTAAAATCTACATTAGAGGATCAAATTCATAAAGTTGTCTCGGATGTAAATGAAACGACGAGTAAACTGAAAAATTTGAAGTTAGGAGAGGCTAGTTTAATGGAGAACTACAAAGAAGAGATAGTCAAGAAAGTCTTAACAGAAATCACCGACAAGGATACAGAAGGCTTAGCTTGCGAATTGAATAGGAATTATACTAGAAAACATAACCTAGAGCCAGAAGAGAGAGACGTGACTCCTGAAGAACGTGTATCCAGATTCAGAGAGGAGGATGACGAGAGGAATATGGAACCTGAGTGGAACTATCGAGATAGTGGGAAAAACTATCCGGATTCATATCCGAGGAACGTGACGGTCATCAGGAATTTCGAAGACAAACCACAAAAATTCAGTAACACTGATAGTTTGACACCTATAGAGTATGTAAGGAATCTCAAAGATTATTTCATCGAAGCTCACATTCCCAGAGAGAGAGAGAGATGAAGATAGTAGAGAGATATCTGATTGGAGGACCCCTTGAATGGTTTCGCGCATTTAGATACACATTCAGTAACTTTGACGAGTTTGCAGAGGCATTAATCAAACGATTTTGGTCCATAGAAGCGCAGAATTCGTTAAGAGCGGAGGTGTATTCAAGAAAATACTCAGGTACTCTTCCAACGAGGTACGCTGATTTCTTTACGAGTCAGTTGTCCCGCTTGAGATTTTTGCAACCCCCATTGTCCACGGAGCAACTAATAGATGCGATTTCTCGTATGCTGCCAGTTGAGGTGAGGAGACTTATAATTTCGTCCAACATCAGGGATTTATCCAGCATGGATGAATTACTAAGAAGGTTAGACTACACAAGTCCAATGCCTAACGTAGTCCATAAAGGTCAAAGGCAGGAATTTAAAGAAATCAACACGGTATACATGGACCAAGTCCAACAAACTGACAAGCCAGAGCAGGAGAAAACTGACAATGTAGGTCCTCACAGGAATAATCAGTTTAGAAATTACAGATCACAAGGTTACCGACCGTATCAACAGAGAAGAGGTTGGAACTACAACCGAGGAAACTACAATGGAAGAGGCAGATATTACAACAATAATGGGTATAACCGTAACTATAATAGGAATAACCAAAACCAAAATAGAAACCAGAATACTCAAGGTCAGGTTATGACACCTGATCAGTATCAGCAAAGAGAGAAGGAAAGCCAGCAATACTTAAAAGAATTAAGGGATAAAGAAGCTGACAATCAAAAGAAAAGGCAGGATGTTGTAATCGATCCTGGGCCTTCTACGAGCCAACAGAATTTTGAGGTCGGTAACACACAAAAAAAAACGCCGATTTCTCAACGTCAGTGAGAACCTGTAAATACATTGCCACACCACACCTGATTACGATTAATGAGATATACGAAGTTACCGATGAAGATTTACTAGAAGAGAGGGGTATTGTTAAAGAGGAAAGACCATGTGCATTACCTATTATTGCTGTACGGATAGATGGACAGCAGTACAAAGCCCTGATGGATACTGGTGCTATTATTTCCATCATTTCAGAGGAATGTTATCAAAGTCTGCTAAGAGGAGAGAACATGACAGTTCTACCTGTTTCTACCGTCAAAGTGAGAGGGATATTCCAAGATAAGGCAGTGAAATGCAAGATTCAAGTGTTATTGAACTTTGAGATCAATGGGAGGAATTATAAACAGATCTTCATTGTGGTGAGCAAGATCAATTTTGATATGGTGCTTGGAATCGATTTTATATCGAAGGTCGGCGCTATTATTGACATGAAGAACAGAAGTATTAGCTTTAATGATGGGTACATAATCACAGAAGAGATAGAAGAACAGGACGTGAAAAACAGTCTGGAAATAGACCTTAGGGAAGAAATTTTGAATACAATAATTAATGAAGTGGAAAATTTAGAAGAAATACCCAGTAGAAAAACTGAAGGATTTGAAGAAATTCAGGGGGAATTTGAGGATCTGATAAAGGAATTCCAAGATATTTTCGATTAAAAGCCTGGATTGATTAAGGATTATAAGTACAAGATAAGGCTGACAGATGAAACCCCTTACCAGAAGAGAATATACCCCATTCCTGAGAAATACTATCAAGAAGTACGAGGGTTAATCAGAAAAATGGAGGTAGACGGGATTATTAGAAAACAGGCGTCGTCTTATATAAACCCCATCACAGTAGTAAAGAAAAGTAATGGTCAGATACGTCTTTGTCTCGATGCCAGGACCATCAACTTGAAGATTCTTCCAGAAAACGACAGACCACCCAAGATTAGAGATCTACTTCGGAAATTCAAAGGGAGAGCTTGTTTCAGCGTTCTTGACTTGACGTCTTCATTTTATCAAGTTCAACTAGAAGAGGATAGTATGCAGTACACTGGATTCCTATTTGACCAGACGTCATGGGTCTTTGCCAGAATGCCTTTTGGAATGGTTAACAGTGGACCAGCACTTATTCGAGCACTTGATAGTAAGCTCACTGACGAAGTGAAAGAAAATGTAATCTGCTACATTGACGATTTAATCGTATCTTCACCCAGCGCCGCAGAACATTTAGTGCACTTGAGAAAGTTGTTCGAGAATTTAAGGGAGGCCAATATTAAGGTGAACTTTGGAAAATGTCAATTCTTGAAGAAAGAGATAAATTACTTGGGGCATACTATTGATAAAGATGGATATCATCCAAACATGAAAAAAGTAGATGCGATCACGAGATTTCCAAAGCCAACTAAGGTAAAACAAGTCAGAGAATTTGTAGGTGCATGCCAATTTATTAGCAGCCACTGTCCAAGATACTCGGAAATTATGGCTCCTCTGTATGACTTACTCAAGAAGAACAACAGATGGAAATGGAGTACCGCTGCAGACGAGGCTTTTGAGAAAGCAAAAGAGATGCTCAAAAATAATGTGAAACTGGAGTACCCAGACTTTGAGAAGGTGTTCTATATTGAGTCTGATGCATCGAGAATAGGCATTAGTGCAGTCTTATACCAGAAAGGCGAGGCAGGCAACAAGCACTACATTGCGTTCACTAGTCGGAAGTTGAAAAAGCACGAGGAAAACTACTTCACGACAGAGCTTGAAGCGTTAGCTTTTGTGACAGCTTTACAAGCCTGGAAGAAAATCCTGCTGGGACATAAGGTCATCATTATTACTGACCATAAAGCACTACAGTTTATGTTGCAAACTGACATGTCAAGTGATAGATTGACACGTTGGGCTTTGTTCACCCAACAGTTTAACGCTACTATCGTCCACCAGCCTGGGAAAGATAACTTACTGGCTGATGCTCTATCACGTAACCCTATTAAAAATGTGCAGATACACCATGTACAATTGGAGCAAGAAGATGAAGAAACCGTTAGGAGGTTAGCCCGAATCGGTGTGTCACAGAAGAGACACGCTCCAATAAGGAAAATGTACAGGTTCCTCAAGGGTTACATGGACAATACGGATGTTGACTATGAAGCTACACGGAGAAATTCACGACACTTTGTCTTGAGTGGAGACATTGTATGCAAGTATGCTGACTCTGCGCATACAAAACTTCGAATAGTCGTGCCACCTAAACTTGTTGTCAATTTAGTGTGGGTAGCTCATCATGCAACTGGACATGCCGGTTTAGATAAAACTCTTAATACACTTAAAGAGAGATTTATCTGGACTAACATGCGTTCCAGCATTGCCAAGGTCATTAGATCCTGTGACAAATGTCAAAGAGCAAAGTATGCTTCTGCTTTACTAAAGGGAAAACCGAAGGCGATGATTCCTTCTAAGCCAAACGAACTTATGGCGACGGATATATTTGGCCCCTGTCCGAAGGGATACCAGGGTAACCAATACCTGTTGGTGACCGTGGATGTTTTCTCAAAATTTGTTACAATGAGTCCCATGCAGAAAGCTAACACGAGGAACGTAGTAAGCAGACTGGAAAATGCTGTATTTCCTAAAGCTGGTATACCGGAATATCTACTGTCAGATCATGGAACGCAGTTTACGTCCGTGGAATTTGCAGCGGATATGGAAAGGCTTGGCATTAAGCACTTATTTTCAAGCGTGCGTTACCCAGAATCGAATTCCTCAGAAAGATATATGGCTGAATTTTCGAAATTCTGTCGAATTTTCTGTCCAAATGATCATTCTGGTTGGGTGAGATTTGTACCCCTTATTGAGGAATGTCTGAACTCTACAGTGCAGGAGAGCACAGGAGAAGTGCCAATGCGACTTCATCTAGGAAGAAACCAAGAAAGGCCGTGGGATAATCTTTTCAACCACATACCGAGAGATCCCGACATAGGAAGACAGCAGAGGATTGACCAGGCAAAGGAACAACTCCAGAAAGCAGCAGAGAAACGATTGAAAAGAGTAGCTGGAAAACGTTTTGGTACACCCTTACAAGTTGGAAATCTTGTATTATTACGCAGACCTGTCAAGGCTGATATGACCAAGAAAATATACCCCAAATTTGGATTAGTGTTCCTGGGGCCATTTAGGATTACGAACGCTTATGGAAACAACTGTTATGAACTCTACGATGATGAGAATAATGTCGTTTACGGCAAGTTCAATGCTGGAAATTTAAAAAGATACTATCCTAGAGTAAGCCAGTAATAATTCAATTTCGTGTTCAAGAGAGTTGAGATACTTGTAACATTGAGTTTAAAAACAATTTGCAACTGTTTTTAAAACGTGGTGAGAGGAGAATGCCCCCGTAATTGAATTATGTAGAGACCACGGTGGCTATATTTGAAATTATAATTAAAGTTATGGCTGTCATAGTTATGACGTGGGTAGTCATGACGTAAGCACGGATGACGTAAATGTTAGGCCAGCAGGCTACTTGAGCTGAGATTCTCAGTGACGTCAGCATTTAGTCGAGAATGTTCCAAGATTTACGACGCAGTCGCAGGAAACGAGGAATTCTGCTGAGGAAGAAACTATGCTATTGGAGGAGAGGCTTGAACCAATGAACGATAGTTTAAAGGAAGACGGAGATTGCTGAAACTATGGTATTTTTATTACTTTTGGAATGCAGAATTATGGAAATCCATTTGCAGTAGAAGCATTGATTTGGAATTTTGGTGAAATTTATTTTCAGTTTTTGAATTTTGAAAATCCGTCATGTATTAACGAAGTTGGAAGTTTTAGCGATGACGCAGTATCACGCTTTGGAAGGGATGGAAACGCCCCTCGAGAAGTTAATAAAAGGGCTTGCGCAGAAGAGAGGAGCCTCTTTCGTTCCCTGATCATTCTGAGATCTCATTCTCAGATCAACGAAGTCTATTTGTGAAAGTTCTTTTCTTATACATTCATTATAGTGAGACGTCGAAGTGAACAGCAGTGAAAAGAATCGTCTTTATAACGCGTGGCGAGGCCACTATATTAACGAGATCCAAGTCAAACTAGGTGAAGTTGAAACGGACCTTAGAAAACTTCTACAAGTTTAGCTTCGATTAGTTAGCGGTCACCGATAAGCTAATTGTATTGTGCTGTGCTTCATAAAGTAATAGAGAAAAGCTGAACAATTTCGACCGATTAGTTTAAAAGATATTAGCAGTTTTATACGACTGACAAAAGTGATTATCTCGCCACAAGAGAAGCACTTTTGTATAGCCAGAATCAACGCAACGGCTGACGCTGCGGGTGGAATAGAAAGACTTCAGATTGCTTGGTTACAGAACGATACAGTATAATGGAGCAATTGAATACGGCAGTTTGTTCTTCTGACACTACAACCGAAGAGCAGATGGAAGGCTAAAAGGGCTTATTGCAATTGGGACATACTTCAACGGAGTAAGATAGCGACATGGAACTTCGCTAATTGCTATTCCACACAAGCGAACATGCGGTGAATACCATCTACACCCATGTTTCGTAATTAAAGGCTGAATACCATCGAACAGCCATAGAAACAATTTCATACTCTGAATATGAATAATTTCTTCGGAAATTTCTACAAAACTTCATGACGATTGTCTACTGGAACTTCAGGGAATTTTTCAAGAGAGGTCAGGGATATCCCGACTCACAAAGAAGATTATTGCCGGAAGGATGTCTATTCGTCTTCGAGGAGCAGAGCGATTCACGGAGAAGGAAGCAGTTCGATTCTCCGAGGGTGCTATTTCCTATTTCGAGGATGGAGCTCAGCTTTAACGTGGTGATATGGATCCATCAGCAGTCTTCTTTGGGGAATTTTCCTCTGGAACGTCAATCGGCAGATAAGGTAGTCGTGAACGTTTATTGTATTTGAGTTTATTAATAATGTTTGAGCAACCATTTTTCCCATATTTTTATCCTCATGTTTTTTGCCCTATTTTCTTGTTGAGATTCTTATTCTCAGTACACCTTGATGAGTTTTGCATTTTTCGACGATTTATTAAGACATTGTTATGTCATGGGCATAGTTAATGATTTGAATCAGTTGAGACTGACATTTAGATTTTTCAGTAATTAATATTTTTTTGTAGTCACGATTTGACTGTAAGTTAATGATTTTTATGGCAGATTTAAATTCAGACAGCGTGTCACTTTATTAAAGTAATTCTACCCCAGTTTAATTACTTTGACCAATTTTCTGTCATCATCAAGAAGGAAGAACATTTAAATGATTTTAGAGCGTTAAAATCTCTTACGTTGTCGACGATCTTGGAAATACTAGTCGTTATTTGAATTGATTGCAACACAGACATTTATCGTCAGTTATGAATGATCATTGCATTATAGACACTTTTGTGAAAGAGTAACCTTAATAATGAATTATTGAATGCATTAAAGTCAAGAACTTTTGTTAGGAGTTTTTCTCAATTAGAGATTTATCGAATCATGTTTGCATTCCCCAGTCTAATTGGATTCTATTCGACTACTTTGCATTTTAGTCGCACTTTATTTGAAGATAGTATTTTTATACTACAATTTCTTTTAAGATGTTAATCTTAAATTTTGATAGACCAGACAGGCGTATATAAGCGTATTCACTATTAAATTTGTTTGTGATTGGCAAGTTTTGACTTCATTTCGGTTCATGAATGAAATCCACGAAGGTTAAATAAAAAACAGTTTTGAAACAATTAATGATTATTAGAATTTTTAAGTGGAACTATGAATGTATAATCGCTAGTGCAGCGCGTGTTGAAAGTCGCTGAGGTATAATGCCCTTGAATATGAAGGAGGTTCCCACAGGAATTAATGTTAAAGAATTATTTGTGGAAGTTTTGTAAGTTATGTGGAAGTTTTTAATGCCATATAGATTAATATATGATGATTTTGGGCATATTTTTAATGCAGTTTATGCATTAACTTGTTAGCGAAGGATTTTCCGCTGGAGTAAGATTGTCATAGTTCGTTGAAAATTAATCAAGTGATTTACTGTTATAATTAACAACACAAGTTTTGAAAGAATTTGAGATAAGATTTTGAATGAAGGTTGCCGTCACAAATCATTATTAAAACCTTTATTAAACCAGATTGTGACATTAACATGTATAACTAACCTTCATTGGTCGATTATATGAAACACGATTATGAAAATTACCAACCGAATGAACATGTGGTTAATGTATTTATTAAAATAATAATTTAAACAATTTAAATGTTAATATTGTAAATAATTGCTGTAAATATTTTTGAAAATAATGTGAAACGAGAGTGATGTTAAAGGCGTGCTTATAATATTTTTATTGTCTTTGACAAATATTATAAACAATTTCTAATTGTTATAAATAATTTATGTGATTTTGTTATAAACATTTAAGAGCTAATTAAACATTTGGATTGAACTTAACAAGTTTAAGAAATTAACATAATGATCCAATAGGATGTGAGCAAAGTACTTGAAAGATTTGCGTAAATATTAATGTGAGTTGTCTTGTGGACATTTAAAAGCTTGAGAGTGCAGGCTGTATTCTTACGTAACATAGCGTGTGAGAAGGGAGTGCATTTGACCAGTATGCAACAGGCTGGAGGGTAGCCCGCAGCTGTGCCAACATATGGTTCTCAGGGAGTGAGGTCGTACACACTCTGGCCTTGCGACTATAAATACCATTCTCATGTTTATTAAAAGGAAACCAAATGCTCTATATATGTCACACCCTGACGTCCTTCTCCAATCCAATAGTGTTATGAATATTACGTTATTTGGAGCTCGTGGGAGCTAAAATGTTTAATATCATGTTGTATAATAATTTTGCAAGTCATATAGGAGGACGTAGTCAGATTGACTTGGGCTACTGATAGCCACGTTGTTTTTGTTGTGTTAGTAAAATCATACCCTTTATTAGAAATAAAGCTTTTGTACAGTTCAAAGTTCTCGTCTTCGTTTCTGGTTCATTTTTAAATGTCATGGTGGAGGTTATTGTGTGAACAGACTTTAGTGATCCTGTTGTCAACTCAAACCCCGAGATAATTAAGAGGTAAGTAACGGTAAGTATGAACCCCCGTCTATTTTGGTGTGTTCCACAATGATTTCCTGTGAACTTCTGTGCTCTTATCTCGATAGTATCTGTCAGTGCCATTTTCATTGATGTAACCGTGCCGGTGCGATTGATAATTGGCAATCCGATTGAGGGGGCGGATATCTGACAGCCTACTATCCAGGTAATCGGGGACAGTACATTACCAACAATAAAGGCTTAGAACAATATGTTTACATAAATACTTTATCGGGCTAGTCCGCAGTGAACTAACGAAACACCATAATGTCTTGGCAATATGCATGCGCTGTATTTCTCATTTCGATGACCAGCACGGGCGATGTGCTGCCGAGAAACTAGAAGAACATAAAATGTACTGTCTTGACCAACAAATTGCTCGTGTAAAAATTACACGATGGCAGTTTCAGATTGTGTTTTAGAGATGTGCACCATAAGGTTGAAGTTCCTTTCGTGGCTTATGCCGACTTTGAATGCCACTTGAAATCTGTTAAATCTTGGCCGTCTAGGGACGAAGCGAGTTGGAATATCTCCTATCAGGAACAGGAACCCACAAGATTTACTGTATATTTTAAAAGCAGATTCCTCAATTGAAGCCACACAATTCGGTTTACCTAGAGAGCCGAAACTATACCATGGACCTAATGCAGTCAAGGAGTTATTTAATTATTTAACAAGCTTGACTCGCACATTAAGTTTTGTGCATGAAGAAAAACTGTCTTTGAACATGACAGAGGAGCAAGAACGCGAATTTCATGCGGCGAAGGCTTGTTGCATATGTGGAAAAGAATTTTATCATCACCAATTGAGAGGCCACTGTCTTATTACCGGGGAACACCGTGGTTGTGCACATAACAATTGCAATTTGAAATGTACAAAAGGCAAATTCCTACCCGTGTTTGTATATAATTTCCAGAATTATGATATGCATTTTATTGTAAGAGAACTACGTTCAACACCGGGGAGAGTGACAACTTTTCAGAACACTAGTCAAAAGTACATTTCCACCACGAAATATATTCAAGATGATTCTGTGCGAATCTCAGCTGTCCTCCAAGAGACAAGCTGCCGGCGGTAGTTGCCGGATGAGGAAGGAATTGTTTCCTCTGCCGCAACCAAATTATCACTCGTTATGTGAATGGTATGATCATCGTCACTCTCCAAGTTATCGTCGGCAAAAACTGCACGTGCTGGGAATTTTGGACAATCAGCCCAACGGAGAAGCCATCTACTTGGTACCTTGATGGCTCCCTGGTTCGGAAGAGTACAATAATGAGGAAATGGTCACAATTACAGAGGTCGTCATGCAGACCCAAGTATAGCAGGGGAACCAGCACACAACTACACAAGGTTATGTCGACAAAAGAAAAATTGCCGTGTTCAATATAGAAGTGCGTAGGTTCCCCTATATTCAACAAACACATGTCCAACCGCCTGATCAATCTCTCATAATCTCTCCCTCTACTGTCGTGGGCATTAAAGTCTCCCAGAAGGAGAAAAGGAGGGGGTAGCTGAGAGACTAGATCCACCAGCTGGTTGTAATCAAACTGAGAATCAGGTGGGAGGTACCCGTCACATACCGCTGCCATTACTGGCAACGAAGTACGAACTGCAACTGCAACTGCTTCTAGCTGATTAAGCAGCAGCATATCTTCACTAAAGACGCTAGGGTGGACGAGAGTGAAAACGCCACCAGCGGCTAAGGTTTCGTCCACCCTGTCTCAGAGATGGGTTTGAAGTGATGCATTGTAGTCTCATGTCCAGGATGAAACCTGGATTCCTGAAGACAGAGAATGGTTGCCGCAAATGAAGATATTAGTTGACGTAACACATCAATATGTCGAGAATAGCTACTACAGTTCCATTGTAACAGCGCTATAGTGTGGACTTAAGTAGAAGTGATATTCTACTTACGCTTGACCGTTTGCCAGCCATCTCTAGGTGGAGATGATAGGAGAGGAGAGAAAACATCCGAAGATGAAGATGAAAGAGGGAGAACTCTTACGTGGCGCGCGGTACTCGTCGGTATTAACCTGTCTCCCTCTTGGAGAAGAGCAAGAGCGGTGTTGAGGGGCTCTCTCCCTGTCCGAAGACCAGGTGTCTCCAACACCTCCCGACCATTTTTATTTTGTGACCGGCGCCTACATCTATTCCAAGAAATGGGTGGACCTTTCCCGACAGACACCAGTTCCTTGTTAAACATGGCCACTCCTGGTAGTGGGAACGGGATGGCCAGCGGATAGGTGAGCAGCCTTGTCCGTAGGAGATGTAGAGTGACGGCGTTGAACCGTTTCTCTCGTATCCACCGGTGAAGTTTTCTTCTTATAGGTGAGTTCCTCCACACTAACGGGCTTGACTTATCTCGGGCATCGTAACCTTAATGATCGGGGGAGCAGATACTGCTGTCATCCCATTGGCTGCAGGGCGAGAGAGAGACGGCGGCGCACCGTCTCCTTCTTCTCTGCTACCTTTATGATATCAGGTGGGATTCCTCTTTCCTCCTTTACCCCGGGAAGACTTCATCGTCAACCGTTTCCGAGAAGAAGGGGACTTCTCCGTTTGCGCCGGATTAGTTGGCAAAACCGGCGCCTTCTTTTCAGGGGCCGAATAAGGTTGTGAGACCTTCATCGGGCTGACAATTTTTGCTGGTAAAGCGAGGGGTGACTTAAGAACTGCTGAAAATACAGACGTCGATGGCACAACTCTCGGAACTCGAGCAGTAGAGATGATAGAGGGCGTCGATGTATTTGCAACGATACCCGAAATTAGGCGGCATTCATAACACGGTACCTCTTGGCAAGAAAGCGAATCAAGAGTCGTCATATTTTGAATCTTAGCTTCTTTACAGAACTCAGGGCACTGCTTCGATCATAAAGAGTGGCTTCCTTTGCAGTTAGGTCAAATCGGGAGAGGTGTACACCTCTTACCCTCATGTGTCCCCTTGCCACACACTGTACACACGGCCTTGGCAGTTCACCAGGCAGAAACATGCCCGAATTTCAGGCATTGATAGCAGTGCATAGGTGGAGGGATGTACGGTCGAACATCGCAGTGGTACAATGTGACCTTCACCTGCTTAGGTAAAACTTCACCCTCAAAATGGAGAATAAAAGCGCTGGTATCGACCCTGTCCTCTCCAATCGTTCGAGTAATGCACCTTATCTTGGCGACGCCTCTTTTGCCAGATCCCGCAACAATTCCGCGTCACTATTATGGGCTCACGATGGAAAGTAACTCATTCAGAGTTTCATGTTCAGGGACCTGAACGGGAATTTCGCCGAATCGCGTGCATTCCAGCAACAATTCGGTTTGCCTACGGTCAACGGTGTGCAGCAACAGCTGCCCGTTCCGGAACCTGGAAATCCCGTAAAGATCTCCAAATTTTCCCTCGGTTTCCTCGGAAGATATTATGGGTTACACCAGTTTAAAATCACTCCCGTCTGTCCTGGTAGCGACCATGTAGCGAGTCGACTTGTCAACGGGTAAACATGCGTTAAAAGTTTCATCCCAATTTGAATTCCCCAAGTGTATACACCTTGAGATACAGCTTGGGATTGATCCGACACTTAAGAGATGGCTTTCTAACGGGGCTACCGTCGGATGATTTTTAGACCGCTTATGGGTCATCCCGTTATCATCCTCCCCGAATGCCACCTACTCCGGAAGATGACCATCACTGTGGAAGATACCCAGCCAAGGCGATAGTACGTATTGCCCGAGGTCCTAGTGCCTTACACAGACACATACCCCTTGGCATACACAGTGATATATTCGGCGCAATTATTCGGCCAGGCAGGGATCTCTGTTGTGAGGCGGATACCACTGCAAGGGTACATTACGCACCCGCCTGTCGGAATGGGGTATATACCGTCTAGGTTTTCTGGCCAAATGGAAAAGTTGGTGACCCTTCTCCAAACAGACAGCACGATTATGTCAAGGGGTCAAACGAAAATTGGAACTGGAAAATCGAAATAGGCATTTGAAAAGGCCACTCTATTTGTCACCTTTAACAGGCAGGGGATACCGTGGATGAATTCAGCCCTCCGCATCCGCAGGGGGTCTTCCAAATCAAAGTCAGTTATGTAAGCCAGTCTTGTCTGCCCTATTAGTCGCCTCCTACGACAGGCAGAACATACAATGTGTGTATTCTAACCCGTATCCACATGGGGGATTCCACAATAATCTTGTGTATGGAAAACATTCCATTAATATATAATTGTATTACACACTTATTCGAAGACGTAGAGTTAAAAGCCTAAATGTAGTCCATCAGAGAAGTTTCTAACCTCACGTAATGTGCTTCAGGTTTAGGGAATAACACCCATAACAATATGGGTACTGACCCCAATATTTGCTTTTGCGAAGTCACTTTTGGCATCTGTGGACATGTTTATTGCTAAATCCCCAATTAGAAGCAGATTGGACCATTATTAAAGAAGTTACGACGTCAAGAATCGAACTAGTCATGATAATTTATGATTACTGCTCCTACAGTTTTATTAAAAGCAAGTCAGAGACGGAGTTTGACAGATTAATCCATTTGAAATTCTTCGGCAAGAGGAGATTCTTGTTGTGTCGCGGACAAACCTGTTTCTACCGAGCAGCGAGCGAGGACAAGCTAACACGTGCAGAGAAAGATATTTAGGGGATGACGTGTGATCGGCACAATTGAGGTTGCTCAGCGACGTATTCGTGCAAGTAGACGACTGTACAGAATATTCTCCAACACCAGAAACTACGTAGATATACGTATTGAAATTATATTTCAACAATATTTGGGTAGCATTGTTACACTTCGCCAAGCCATACAAAAATCTGCGACGATAATGTACGATACGGCCTTCCATAGACATTTACAAAATCTACAAAATTCTACGAGATGTATTTATCGATTTCGAAAAATGGAACTATAGAAATTCAAGTTACGGGGGATGACTACAACACATTTTGAGAACGTTGAGATGAGTCAGTAAACTACTATGATATGGGAAACTGGATAATTGAACACCGCATGAATGAGAGGAGAGACCTAAAATTCCAAATTACATTCAAAATTGGAATAGTACGAGATATCTTCTAGAATCTACGCTGAATAAAATTGACGCAGCATGACTTCGAGACGTATGCTGAAACAAGTTGTACTGGGCTTCGTATTCGAGTCCAGACAGTCGATAAACGGAGATGGGAGAAGGCGAGATCCAATCCGATGCTGCTTTAACATCCAGGGGCAGGCGAATGCTGAGATGGAGACATCGACGCGGGAGCCGCAGGAAGGAGTCTTAACCCCACCCGGGTAATAATGAGCCTATTCCAGCAGTTTGCAGCTAAGGTAGGCGTAGACCTTTTTCATTATTCTAGTAGTTGTTGGAACATGTATTGATATCAGTGATGACCACTGTTATTGGATTTATGTATTTTGCTTAGATTCCTGTGAGAGGAAATTAGAGGTTTGGTTTTGGATTACCTTTTCTTTGAATTCTTGCGTTATTTTTTAGATTTATTACTGTTGGAGAATTTTCCGTATCTGTTGGAAGCATTTTTATGGCATATTCGTCGTATTTGATGCAGTATTTACAATTGCCAGTTATTCTGAGAAGTGAATTGAACTTTTAGGATAGTTGGATAGATATTAGTATTCTACAGGATTTTTGTAGCTGATGAGGATAGAAAGTCGAGACTTTAGTTCTATGTGAATGTAGATAGGAGTTGTGTAGACAGGACTTTCCTAGGATGAAGATCCTAATTGCAGACATAGTTTTGTAGTCCAATAAAGATGATCTATGTGTCATATAGTCATGAATTATACTGTATTTGAGACATAATGTAGTCATGTTGGTTAGGTAGAAACTTGACTAGTCACGTAAGGAGATAATGCTACGTTGAACCCTGATGATGTTTTTATGAAATCATTTTAATACATTGTTGTTATTAACAATCCATGATTGACAAGAATGAGGAGAAGATAATCCGATGGGAGGTGGATATTTTTAGTTACATGGAGTTGCAACAGTTATTGAAATCAATAAGTGAATAAGCTGTGGAACATAATGTTTATTGGAAGTCGTTTGGTATGATATGGTGAAATATTAATGCACAAGTTATTTGTGTAGTTCGTAAAAGTTTATTTCACACAGAGAAGGTTAGTTATGCGCATTATTTTATGGTGTGAAAGACACAGTATACTTCCTAAGTCAAGGTTGCATTATGAACAGGATGCTATTTAAAGCAAGATCCATGTTGGACTATTCACGAAACTTCGTTTATTGTAAAGTTTTTTCAGCATTGTGGCGATGATATCTATCGTAAATGTGATGAAGAATGGAATGTTACGATATATACTACATGTTGATGAAGTAAAGCCATTATTAGGAAGGTTGCATTAATATTCAATGAAGATACAGCTGTTTATTAGATTAAGATTGGTAACTTGTGCTTTCGAGATGTGATGAAAAATTGAGAACGTCACGAGAATGTATCATATTATTATTATTATTATTATTAACTATTGACATTTTACGATTGCTAAGAGAATAACCACTTGGATAATTAAGCCAGGATGTAACAGTATGAAACGGAATAGCGAGAATTGATAGCGATATTAACTCAGTGATAAGAGAGAAGTGTTTTCTATACGGAGATAAAAGGACATTCGATGAACGTGAGTTAGCTCTTGTAAGTAAAATGTTTGTGAAATTTTTTATATAGAAATGTGAATATACTAGACAGGGAATTTTTATTTTCGTTTGTGTTTAGAATTAGTTATATTGAAAGTAGGACAGGAGGCCACACCATCATCATCAATTTAGTGAACAAACAGGGTGTTCAAAAATTTGTATAGATAATTTTATTTTATGATCAGAGCGAATTTTAATGATATTCTCTTTTTCCTTGAAGGTTCTAGAAGGGAGAAGTTGTTTTTGAAGCTTGTAATTTTATAATGACACGGTTAGAGACCTCACTTTAGCCTACTTTTCACATTTTGCAAAAATGAGGAAAAAGTAGACTTATGAGATCGGGCAAATGTCTGTCTGTCCTTCTGTCTGCCTGGCTGTGTGTGTGTGTGTCCCTATCAACTCCTAAACGGCTGCAGCAATCGAAACAAAATTTGATAGGAGTAAAGATCTATACCTGAATATCTCACGGCCATATTTCAATATGACGTCAGTGCTACCAACTGCTGAAAAATCGCAATTGAAATTTGAGCTCCGTATTGGATATCTTGGAAGGTATGAATGGGAGCTATTTCAAAATTGGCACACGTATAGATAATAATATTGCAGTTTAATTTCCAGGAGTTCAAACTTGGCAGTGTTGCCAAATTGATTATAAGCCTGCTGATACGTCCAAATTTTAAATGCATATAACTTCTACACTATCAATTGGATTTCAACCAAATTTCGTATGTGCTATGTGTACATGAACAGATATGACTGAGCGTATTCTTAAGAGCCACCAGGGCTGCCAACTGTTAATAAATGCTCCCATTTGTTTTTATCCAAATACCCATAATATCAGAAAGTATGCAAGCCGACAGCTTTAAACTACGCACACGTATAGTACCTGACATTCTATATTAATTTGGAGTAACTTATATACGGCAGTGTTACCAACATGATTCTAAGCCTGCTGAGAAGTCCAACTTTAAATACATGTAACTTATATACTATAATTTGGATTTCAACCAAATTTCGTGTGTGTTATGTGTACCATAACACATATGACTATGCCGATTCTTAATAGTAACCAGGGCTGCCAACTGTTAATAAATACTGTCTCTATTTTTGTTACCCTAATATAAATATATCAGAAAGTATGCAAGCCAATAGTTCTAAACTTTGCACACGTATAGTACCTGGCATTCTAGATTAATTTGGAGTAACTAATATAGGCCTACGCCTGTGCTGTCAACATGATTCTAAGCCTGCTGATAGGTCCAACTTTAAAGTGCATGTAATTTCTATACTAACTAATGGATTTCATTCAAAATTTACACAGCAATAGATCATATTATTTCAGATTATTTCTGACCAATACTCGTATGTCATTGTTGCCAACATGATATTACGCGCGCTGTTAGATCCAATGTTTAACTGCATGTAACGTCCATGCTATCCATTGGACTTCAACCAAATTTTGTATCCTGTACCTTAAGAGATGGAACTAAGAATATATTCAGTCACCAGGGCTGCCAAGTGTAGTTCTCTATTAGGCAACATTATGCCAGGTATACAGTATTTCGAACTAATTAGAAATTTCGATATTACCAACTTAATTTCGTCATTATTATAGAGAGATCCATATAGATTAATTATTGGCATGAATCTTAAATTTAAAGAAAAGTAGGCTCTTTAATTCGTCACGGAACTTCATGTTTTTTATTAATTTCAGTTTAATTATTTTTATTTCAGTCGAAGTCAGACAGGATTAGGGGTGTTGTTTTATTTTCTTTAGTTAATACATTTGCGGGCACGTTTTCTTTTGCTCGTCCTTTTTATAGAAAATTCGTCTTATATTTGTAATAGTCTGCCAGATGATGTGCTATGGATAATAGGCGCCCACTTTTTCCATCTAACCCCGTTGCTACCCGAGATTCTATCTCCATCTGTAGTGAGTACGATATATCTATCCCAGTAGATAAATCCATAGGACAACATCATTTCCATTTTTAAGAATGTCATAAATGAGCAACTTGTCAGCGTTAGGCTGAGGTTTGCCTAGCCGGGGAATTCAGTGTTTCTGCAATCATTCTCCGTCCTTGAATAACCACATGGTTTCACTTCGGCTGTATTAAGGCCAAGTAGTAGAATTGTGATGTTGGGAATTGGTTTCATAAAGTATGTGATACACCGGACTGCTTGAGGATGCAAATCAAAGCAAGTGATCAAATAATACAGGAACTTATAACAATGCATCATGAATCAGAAGAATCGGCGAAGGATGTGACTGAGCGGCTTGCTAATGGTATCAGTGTGGCAGAGGGCGAGCAGGAGCAAATTGTTAACAATGACGTACTGTGCCCGTTTCCCTGATGTCACACTGGCCGGCTATTTCAACGTGAAACCAAAGAAGGGACACAGGCGATAAAAAAAAATTAAGTCCAGGAAATATTTGTCCAAAAAAAAGTAGTTCCGTGAAGAACTATACAGCCTATTTTCATATATCCTACTTATGTTAACTGCCACTATCAACATACAAAATTTCAGTTTGATTGCTGTAATAGATTCGTAAATATTGAGAACCGACTAAATATTTCGGATGGTCGCCATGTTGGATTGTATATATGTAGGTCCTAGAGTTATGTACTGTTACATGAAGATTATTGTGTACGTGTAGCATTCAAATTTCAATCGCATGATTAGGACACAAGAAGTAACAAGAAGATTTTAAAATTTCGCACAGCTGCCATCTTGTGGTAATGGAAACAATTGAAATAAATTAGATGCCAGTGGATTAACATTCGTATAAGGATTTGACGCGCAATGTTTCACTGCACTCGGATGGTTATATCGCGAGAAAAGTCCAGTTAAATATTTATACTTCGCGTCACTGCCATGTTGGATTTGTGATCACCTGGTTATTTAAAGTCCTATAAGTGAGCTTATGTTCATAGCCCCTATGAACATAAGGAAATTCAGTTTGATTGCTATAATAGATTCGTAGATATTCAGAGCCGTCTAAATAGTTCGGATGGTCGCCATGTAGGATTGTTAAATGTATAGGCCATAGAGTCATGTACCTTTAAAGGAAAATTATTGCGTAGGTTCATTATTCAAACTTTCACTTCAATCGCATGATTACGACACAAGAAATAAAAACTTACTTTTAAAATTCGCACAGCCACCATTTTGAGGTTATGTAAACAATTGAACTAAATCGGATACCAGTGCATTACAATGTGTATAAACAATTCCTGTAACAGATTTCATTGCGTTTGGAACATTAAATCGCGAGAAATGTCTATTAAATTTTTTAATTCGCTTGGCCGCCATGTTCGTTTTGTAGTTAACCGTATTTTGAAAGTCTTATAGATGCACTTCCAGTAGTGCCCTTTATCTCCGTACAAAATTTCAGGGCGATACCGCTAATATTTTCAGAGATATAGAATGCCGGTGAAATATTTCGCACATCCGCCATCTTGTGATTATGTAAACAATTGAACGAAGTTTGATGTCGGTGCATTACAATGTGTATAAACATATACTGTACCAAGTTTTATTGCGTTTGGTGGGTTAAATCGCGAGAAACGTCTATTTAAAAGTCGCAAATTCGCGTGGCCACCATGTTGGTTTTGTAGTTACCAGTTTTTCAATAGTCACATAGGTGAACTTCTAGTAGTTCCCTTTATCACCATAAAAAATCCAGGGTGATATCGGGAATAGTTTCGGAGATATTGAATGCTGGTGAAATATTTCGCCGCCATGTTGGATTGGTGAGACGTAACAAAATTTGAAGGGCACGGTCGGGGTCGCCCGGAGTAGTGCTATGAACTTGACGAGTTTCACTGAAATCGCTCCAGCCGTATAGAAGTTATTAGGGGACACACGCACACACACACACAGACACGCGGACAAAAGGTGATCTCATTAGCCTATTTTTTTCAAAATTTAAAATAGGCTAAATATCATAACAACTAGCTCGGGCAGGCAGGAGATCGAATATCTCGAGTCGTTTAAAGGGCTAGGCATGCAAGGTTCAACAGGACAAATCATAACAACTAGCTCGGGCAGGCAGGAGATCGAATATCTCGAGTCGTTTAAAGGGCTAGGCATGCAAGGTTCAACAGGACAAATCATAACAACTAGCTCGGGCAGGCAGGAGATCGAATATCTCGAGTCGTTTAAAGGGCTAGGCAAGCAAGGTTCAACAGGACAAATCATAACAACTAGCTCGGGCAGGCAGGAGATCGAATATCTCGAGTCGTTTAAAGGGCTAGGCATGCAAGGTTCAACAGGACAAATACCTCACAAACAAGAAAATAAAATAAACGTATCACTGATTCGGGAGAAGTTCAAAACTACAGGAATAATTTGAAATTGTTAAAATCAACATCCTAATTGTATTTTAGAGCAGACGGTCAAAAGAAAGATATATACACTCCTATCACTCCAGGCAAATCATTAGGTTGGGATACAAGTATTCATACTGTCTATCTGTGCCGTTGAGCTGCCCTATTTCACTTAAACTGGGTAGTTCTCACAAAAGAAATTTATCAGAGTTCAAGAGTTCGATGTTTAGCTGAATATCAATTTAAAAAACACTTCACTATCAGTTTCAGATTTTAGTTTAAAAAAATAACTAAATCTTTTTCCTTCGCATTAAACAAACTGAATTAATAATTCACACACAAATTTCACAAATTCCTAATATTTACATACATTGGATTGTCATTGATGACTGTCAATGAATTAATTGGATTAAATTAATTATAGGAAATAAATTATTATTATTATTATTATATTACCACAATAATTTCAATTTTCCTTAAGAAAACATCTCAGCTCAAAGTAGCATTGATCTATCGTAGCCACTTAAAAATTGGTTTACAATGGAATTGGATTCAACATATCCTTATGGGATTAATTAAATTATTCAGATTAAGATGATGTAACAGGTGCATTTTAAAAAAATAGAATACTGTAGAATGCCTGTGATCTGCATAATTTATCAATTCTAAATTGACCAGCTCATTTAACTCTGACAACAGCGCACACAATGACGACTAATTGGGCAGAAAAAAATATAACTGTCATTGCACTATTTCCCACTCTTGGAAATGTTAAATATGATTACTAATATAAAGCACATACTAATACCATTGGCCCTAGGACTGCATAGACCCCTATACATTCTGGCATAATCACAATCCTTTATATCATCGAAGAAATTCATAAACTAAATAATTCATGTTTTTCTTTTGGCTAATGCCGTGTGTATTTAGATTAGAACCATACGTATCGGAGAAACCTTGCCTACTTTATCAACGGAATCAAACAATGTGGCCAAAGAAAGAATATCAATGAGATTACAGAAATTACAAAAATATAGATAAATTCCTCGGTTCGTCACCAGATAGCAGCTGCCAGAAATTACTGTATGGACCATGGTAGAACGGCGGACAGAGTAGTAAGTAAGGAGAAGGTAAAGGGGGCGGGGAGAAAATATAGAGACTCCTCGAAGAATGAGGATGTCCAAAAGAAAAGGGGGGGGGGGGAGGTGGGAGGGTTATATGGATATAAGGAAACATAAACAAAAGGGAAGTGTATCTGAATGATACCTAACGTCATACGGGCAACGGCGAAAAAACAGATGGAAACTCCTCCAGTGACGAACAAAGGAGATCAAATCCAGCTTCTCTATCCATAGAGGTAAAAAGTACAATTTGAAATAGGTGAAGAACAGAGAGACTGTGAGGAACTATCTTCCTAGATCCTTAATAACTGGTAGCCAAGTGTCACTTAGCTGATATCCAGTGTCTCTGTTAAAATTATCGGGGTTTTTACGAATTTCAACTGCCTCCCTTATAATTCTAGACCAGTTTTGCTTAACAAGGGCAAGCGCTTGAGCATCCTTGAAACATACATCGTGCCTGAAGACAGGGCATGTTCAGCTATAGCTGATTTGTCAGGTTGGTTTAGACGGATGTTCCTTTGATGCTCTTTGATACGAGTTGCAATGGACCGTTTTGTTTGTCCAATGTAGACATTTCCGCAAGTCAGAGGGACTTCATACACCCCAGGTTGTAGTATTGGGGACAATTTATCTTTGTTTAATGCTAAATGTTGACCAATTTTCGTCATAGTGCCAAAAACTGTTTTTATCTTGTGCTTGCGGAGAATCTTAGCAACGCGGTCAGTGGTGTTGCGAATATAAGGGAGGTAAGCAGTTCCCCTCACATCGGAGCTCTGAGAAGGTTGTCTATCCCTCCTTCTGGGATGTAGGGACCTATATTAAGTGGATTAATTATAGCTATCACCCTTCAGCATGGTTCGTAACATGTAACTCTTCCTGAAGAGTTGTTGCCTCACAAATACGTTCCGCTCTTTTGGCTAGAGTTGTTATATTTCCTTGTTTTTGTGCTGGGTGGTGGTGGGAGTCTGTATGTAAATAACGGATAGTGTGATTTGGCTTACGGTAGACGCTGTGCCCCATGGAGCCATCCGCCTTCCTCCTCACAAGAACAAAAAAAGGTAAGCATTCACCCGACTCTAGATCCATTGTGAAGTGGATTGAAGGATGCAGCTGATTTAGGTGGTTTAGAAAGTGGTTCAGTCTCTCAGAACCCACCTCCCACACCAGGAACGTATCATCCACATACCTCCACCAAATCACAGGTTTGAAATACGCCGAAGATATAGCCTCCCCCTCAAAATGTTCCATGAAAAAATTTGCCACGACAGGCGAGAGTGGACTTCCTATGGCCACACCATCAGTCTGCTCGTAAAATTTACCATCCCACAAGAAATAACTTCTGGAGGGTGCCGCACTTTTATGGTATCGAGCTTTTAGATACACCATGACATTTTTTGAAGATTTCTCAAGAAATCCCTTGAAGAAATTTTGGTCTCCAGAAATCCAGCAGGATATCCGTTCCGAGGCATAGTCGAAGACATTTTCAAACACACAACCTACGCAATATTCTTGCTACTTCGCAAGCCAGTTATCAAAACTGAAATGTTTGCAACCCTCCTTGCCAGAGTACGAATTGATTACGGCATTGACACGTCAGTTCCCGTTTGAGGTTCAGAGAACCCTAATAGCTGCTGGAGCCGAAAGTTTGGAAGACCTGGATGAAGTTCTCCAACGGTTATATCACGTCAGCAATCAACATTTTCGGGAGAGGAACATCAGGTCAGATCCTCGAACCATCAATTTGGTAACGACAGACCGACATTGCCGAACACAGAGTAACCATACTGAGAGGAATTACCAACCACGTGACCATCTCCTATGGCGGGAGATATCAAGGACAATATTCCCAGTATGAGAGAAGAGGGAGATACCGCCGTGGGGGACAGTAAGACTATAGGAGGAATAATCCGGATTGGAGGAACTCTGACGACAGGAATAATCGAATGTTCCCGACTCAAGAAAATCGAGACTCCAGGGATCGCAACAATCGCCAATATTTAGAAGAGAGACACAAAGGAAGTCAGAAATATCTAGAGGAACTTCAGCAACTGACCAAGAAGGAAGAGCCCAAACCTGGAACTTCTCGGGAAGGCGAAGAAAATGACCACCATCTTGAAGAAAAAAAAAACACCAATTTACGACCGATTGACGTAGAGCAGGGAGGATGCTTTACAACGATTATTTCTTGGCAAACCACTGACGATGATTTGATTGAGGATTATCCTTTACATCCAGAAATAAATAGAAGTAGGACAGAACATCCCATGATTATATGTCAAGTTTACTGTGAGGACGTAAGGACGCTCCTTGATACCGGCGCAATGATGAGTATCGTCACCGAAAGACTTTATCATAAATGGAAACAACTGCATGATGTAACGGACCTACCAGTATCTACTATCAAAGTGAAAGGCATCATACCTGATAAAACCATAAAATGCAAAACGCAGATTTATATGACCATACGTATTGGAGGGAAAGAATTCAATCATGTATTCCTAGCAATGGCTAACATTAGTTATGACATGATCTTGGGTGCAGATTTCATTAATGCACACCAAGCGATAATTGATTTTAAGAAAAACATTATATGGTTTAATGATGCTGAAGGTATTCCAATATATGAACAAGGCAGTCCACTTGAGGAAGATCTTAAATGGAACCAGATCATTGAAGAAGTAGAGGATGACCGGGCGAAGGACGCCATGTTTGACCCAAAGGAGGGACCGCATTACTTGGAGAAATTCAGAGCACATTTAATGCAGCAAGCCTGAAATTGTATCACACGGAATAAGAAGAGAAGAGGAAACATCGGGGGAGAGATGAAAAATAAAAACTCGAACATTTTTTTTATTTTTGAAGAGGTAGGTGGCGTATGTGCCCATTTACGATGGTTTGGTTGGGCGTGAGTTTGAAAAGAGCGCGCACTTTGACGTCAGCGAGGCAGTGACAAGCTGTTGACCCACCATAGTTTGAACCAGCCGCGTGTCCCGCGTGCAGCCAGCGAATATTGGAACGCTGTATCCCTGTCGGGCTTTTGCTATGGAAGAGGATTATATCAGCACTTCAGAATTACATTTGGAGTAATTCACCAGTTTATTCCTGATGTTTTCATGGAAATTAATAACCTTCTGGATGTTTCCATGAAGATGACCAATGGGATGTAAGATCTCACATTACGTCATGCGAGTTGAACCATCGATATGTGCCCTTGAGGCTATATAAAATCCGGCTCTGTTGGAGGTCAGTAAAGTCGTCTTACAAGTTACTGTCACTTGTCTACCAGTCTACGCGTGTGTGTCGCTACGATAGTATAATACGCCGTCATTATGATGATGATGATGATAATTGTTGTTTTAAGGGGCCTAACATCTAGGTTACCGGCCACGTCATTATGAACAAGTGCTCCTTGGAGATAGGCAATCTCTACCATGTTAATATGTCCAAAGGACATAGCCTTGTGCTGTGCTAGTGGAAACGTCAAAGTGTTACCAAATGCTTCAAAACTTATAATTATTCATCATGTTGAATACTTCAAGAAATTCACAGGCATGTGAGTGTGACTTGTTCTACACAAGTGTTTGACTATTGTACTGTGTGTCACTCCTACCACTGACACAACACATAGGAACTGGGACCACATCCAAGTTAGCCATAGAACATTTTGCAAGTGCTAATAAGCTACCCTTACAGCTTATATTTTATACGGGGAATATCATGCCAGATTCCGCCCATGTTTGATAGAGACATTATTACCAGGAATTATTACCATCTGCCTGTCCCGTCATATCACTTGGATATATAAGTGGATTTCATAATAGACAATGGGCCATATTAGCTGCATGCCTTGTGTGCATTGGAACCAACCCCAACTGCCCCAATCATCGAGGATGACTAGCAGCTAAAGCGGCAGTATTTGAGAGGAACACGCCAGGATGACACGCTAGGGACGAAGAGCCATGCCACCTGCAGCTTATTTCTGTGGACAACAGCGGAGCTGAACGCTATAACATGCCAAGCGTTTAGTCTTCACGGATCCGTGGTGCCAGGATTCGATCCGCACCGACGGAGGTCCAACCGCCACAGAAACCATGATGTAGTAAACTTCCGAACAGCATAAACATTTTCTAGAGCCACGAATTTTCCTCAGTTCCGATAAACCAATTCACTTTTCGGATTGTTAGGAAACGTCTTTATAGTTAGAATGGTTGCATATTTTTATATTTGTCCTTGTAGTCACTTTAGACTTCATAAGGTGCAATCCTCAATGTTTTCATTTGATATAGTGGTACATAATATGGGAAGTCCTACCCCATTCATTACGCAGCAGATTTATGACACATAATATGCATTAACATTTTTTTCTTCTGTATGACAGAAAATATTTTTCTAATAATAATAAGAAGAAATATTTCCATGAATTAATGATTAATGAATACTGTCTTCTAATGAATAGCAGTAGTGCCAATTGGACAGTTCTGTCTACTAACTTATTGAACCCTCCTCGTATTTGCCCCGAACCTGATATCTTGCTAACCAATCATGGGATTAGAATATACAGGGTGTCCTAGAACTTGTAGACATGCCCCCTCTTATTTAATTAAAAGACCAAAACTAAAAGGTCATTCGCGAGTAGTGGGGTAGTGTTGGGTTTCTCAAGTCGCGCTCGTGCTTGAATATGTATGCCTATGTTGGGAAAGGGTTAGGTGATGGGGGAGGAGTAGGGTCGAGTGAGGGGTCGTTTAGATGTTTTTTCCGCTCTATTTGATGGTGAGGTTATTTTTTAAAATGGATGGAATTTGGAAACGCCATTTGGGGTAAACATGTTTATTTGCCATTTTGGCGATGAGTGTTTTTTGTATGCATGCGCACTAGAGGGTTTTTGTAAGAGAGCGGGCTTTTTACATGATTATTTATAGATGCGTTCTTTTAAATATTTATTAAGAACCTTAAAAACGAATAGGTCATGAGCTTTTTACTATTTCGCTAACCAATAATCGGATTTAAGCATATGAGGTGTCGTAGGACTCATGGTGAACCCCCCTTTCCTTTGGACGTTTTATTTCCACGCTAAAATAGTGCTAGGTTGTAGGTTCTGCGTTACTTAGGAAGTTGTGAGTCCCTGGAAGCCTTGGGAAGGAAGGAGTCATGCTAGGAGGGCGTGCGTAGATTCGTTTTCTTTTCGTCTCGATGAGCTCTTTACGGGGATGTAGGTGTAGAAAAGGTGAAAATAGGGTTTAGGATCTAAAAATGCGTTTTTCACATTTTTGCTCGTTTTTGGAAAACCGAAAAAGTGATGATGACGTGCGTGATAGTATTTTTTGGCTCGTCGTTTTCTTTACGGGGATGTAGGTATTGAAAAGGCGAAAAGAGGAATCATGGTTTTTTGATGGAAAATGGGTTTTTGTGATTTTCCCTAATATTGCGAAAACCGAAAATGTGATCATGACGTGTGTGATAGTATTTTTTTCGTCTCGTCGTCCTCTTTACGGGGATGTAGGTATCAAAAGGGTAAAAAGCTGGAATCATGGTTTTTGATGGAAAATGGGTTTTTGTGATTCTCCCTAATATTGCGAAAACCGAAAATGTGATCATGACGTGTGTCATAGTATTTTTTGATGTCGTTGTCCTCTTTACGGGGATGTAGGTATGGAAAATGTAAAAAGCTGGAAACACGTTTTTTTATGGAAAATGGGTTTTTGTGATTTTCCCTAATATTGCAAAAACTGAAAACGTGATGATGACGTGCGTGATAGTATTTTTTCGTCTCGTTGTCCTCTTTACGGGGATGTAGGAATGGAAAAGATAAAAAGCTGGAAACACGTTTTTTATGGAAAATGTTTTTTTGTGATTTTCCCTAATATTGGAAAAATGGAAAAAGGGATGATGACGTGCGTGATAGTATTTTTTCGTCTCGTCGTCCTCTTCACGGGGATGTAGGTATGGAAAAGGTAAAAATCTTGAAACAAGGTATTTTATGGAAAAGGTGTTTTTTGTTAAATTTTCGAGTTGTTTGGAAAAACGAATTAGGCGATTTTTATGACGGGCATGTTTATGTATTTGTGTCGTTGTCGTCTTTACGGGAATGTAGGTATTGAAAAGATGAAATCATGGTTTACATCATTTTTTGAGATAGTTGAGGAAAACGGGGAAAAAGTAAGAAACCTGATTTGAAGTCACGTTATGTTAAGCGCTATGATGTTGGTAAAACACATATGCATTATTATAATGAGTATTATTATTATTATTATTATTATTTGACATGGCTTGACTGGGCTCACACGCAGAGAGAGGACCTGCTTGATCAAATGAGAATTGAAAGCTTTGGGACTGGCCCACGGCTAGCAAGACAAAACAAGTGGTCTTATCATCGTACGTGCCTTGCAGCCAGAGAGATCACAGCCTGTTGTTCGCATGCAGGTGCTGTTATCTGAGCCAGACGTGTAACTCGATCTTGTGATGAAGGACATACAGCTCTGTCGAAAAGCTGATCATTGCATTCCCACGCACACACACATGCAGAGTTTGCAAAGCTTGTGAGAATCAGTCTGACTTGTGCGTTCCACGACATCCTACGCGTAGGAACAAAAAAAGTCATGTGTTAACTTTGCAACTTGTTGAGGATACATATATGTTCTGAGAGTAAGAGAGAGTCATCATTCTTGTGATCACCTTGCAAGACGACGGATGCAAGTGCCTTAGGCTCTTAGAAAAAAATTACGTGAACCGTGACCGTACTTGCAATAAGATAGGTTCATTATTGTTAATTATGACATGATTGGTTTTATTGTTATTTTGTGTATGCGTGAAAAGTAAGTTAGTGACTGATTGTATTTTTTTGGATTTTGTTTGTTGCAGATTTTCAAAAAGCAAGAAAATTTAAAAAAAAACATTAAGTCTGGGAAAGCAGACAGAGAGAGAGACAGTGACAGTGACAGTGGCGGCAAAGAGCACATTTGCTGAAAGCATTATAATTCATTATATAGTGAGTACACGTTGTTCCATTACTTTTATTGTAGTTGTTGTTAAATGTATGCCATTTATTTCATGGAAATGTATAAACTTATGGCGTGTATTTATTATTGTTTTAGAATGAAGACGTGCACGGAGTGAACAGGTTTTAACTACCGTGACACTTGCGATATTTAAAAAAAGGTGAGCTATGAATATAGATTAATTCTTTTCTTTGTAAATTACCTTGTTATTGTCGAGTGAGTGTCTTATCTATGTGTGCACCCTTGAAACCTTTTGTTTTTGTTTTTTAGCAACTCTTATGAATGAATGATTGAACGAATGAATGAATGCACATGTTTAATGTATATAACCATGACTAATAATGGATTGTATTGGTTTGTTTTTCAGATAAATCGTTGGAAACAAATCAACAGTAACCTTGTTGGTGATCAACTCCTGCTGAGGCCAATTGCGTAGAATCATCATCAAATTGCTACGACAATTGTGTGCCTATGTGCGTGACTGTGTGCCAGTCAGTGAAACCGATAAGTGTGGCCGTGTGAATTTGCTGGTTTTGGATTAACCTATTCTAAGGTAAGGTTTGCACGTTTAATAGTCCATTTTATAATCATGTCTATATCAGAGAGTGAAGCCTTTGGCCGAATGTTTCAAAACGCGAGTTTGCTCCGGCCGAATTTACAATGCAAATCACTGTCTGTCGCCTAATGATTTTGTGGAATTATGTTTTTCCATTTTTTTTTGAGTGAATGTGAACAAGGCTTAAGATTGCAACAGGCTTTAAAAATAAATTTCGAACTAGTATGTGAATTTACATTGATAAAAAATAATGTTGAAGAGAAGCACACCTTCAATCTTTGTACAAAAATGGAGAAAGTACTGATAGCCGATAATTTGGAAAAGTGGTATCAGGAGAAAGGTATTCACGCGCTTATCACAAAATTTGATAAGTTGCAACAGGGTCCCAGTAGCTTGGCCCTCAATAGCATTGCCTATTTGCAAATCAATATTTGTAAATACAATCCATTGAATAAAGGAAGTAGCTATATTCCCACACCGAGCTGGATTGCAAAGAAAAAGGCAGTGATCAACATACGCAACAAAGACGATTACTGCTTTTTGTGGAGTATAGTTAGCTGCCTGCAACCCTGTGAAGGTAGTAATTGTGATTTGCCAGGAAAGTACAAAGATGTGTTTAACCACATGAAACAAACTCTCAATATGAAGCGTGTTTCATTCCCAATGCCTTTAGATAAAATTCATTTATTTGAGAAAGATAACCCAAATTTCTCAATTATGGTGTATGGCATCGAAGGATCCAATATTGTGGGCCCCTTGTATGCCACCAAACAGGTAAAGGAACATCACATTCACTTGCTTTTCCTGTCTGATGGGGATAAAATCATTATTGTTGGATAAAGAATTTGAGTAGATTGGTAAGCAGCCAAGTGTCTAACCATGATGGTAAAATGCACATTTATGAGCGCTGCCTTCAGTATTTTAGAACTGCTGAACTTTTGAAACGACATACGGGAGACTGCGAAGGGCAATCAGCAGTAAAGCTAGTTTTACCCGAAGGGAATGACGCAGTCTTACAATTTAAGGCCACTAATAAACAAGACATGGTACCATTTACGGTTTACGCTGATTTTGAGGCCCTTACCGTTCCCATTCAGGAGTGTGAACCAAGCCCCCATACAAGCTCAACCTATCCAGTGCAGGAACATGATCCTTTTGCTGTAGGTTATTATGTTGTCTGTCACTACGATAAATCACAATGTGAGTAGGCAAGTCATGAAGGTCCAGATTGTGCGCGGTGGTTTGTTGATCAAATGGCGGCTTTACGTAGAAAAAATTTTGGACAACCCTCTACCAATTCAGATGAATGACGTACAGCAAAGAGAATTTGATCAAGCCACCACCTGCCACATATGTGAAAAGCCCATTTTAGGCGGAGAAAAAAAGTAAGAGACCACTGCCACAGGACAGGGCATTTTAGAGGTGCTGCTCATAGCGAATGCAATTTGAAGTACTCTACACCTCGCTTCCTCCCTGTCTTCTTACACAATTTCTCCCGGTGTGACCTTCAATTTATTGTTAAACGATTTGCTCATGTAGCTAAGAGCAAATTCAGCATTTTGGCTAAGAACCATGAGAGCTTTACCTCACTTTCATGGAGAAAAGGAAGCATGAGCATTCGCTTTCTCGACTCATTCAAGTTTATGTCTAGTTCGCTGGATAGTCTTGTGGAAGGCTTAAGCGAAGATAAGTTGAAACATACCCATTCCCACTTTACGGATACAAATCAATTTAAATTGTGTGTTCGTAAAGGCCATTTTCCTTACGATTATTTGGGAAGTTACGAGGTGCTTAAAGAAACGTCTTTGCCGCCAAGAGAAAAATTATTTTCTCAGTTAACTCAAAGCACCATCAGTGAAGAAGACTATGCCCCCGCACACCATGTTTGGCTAGTGTTTGGCATAGAGACCATGGGCCAGTATGCTATGCACTACTTAAAATTAGACGTGTTGTTGTTGACAGACGAGTTTGAAACGTTTCACCAGCTATGCCACACGATCTATGGTTTTGACCCCGCCCACTATTATACCAGTCCAGGGTTAAGTTGGGACGCTGCCCTCAAATTTACCCACATTGAGCTTGATTTACTGACGGATCCCGATATGGTACTGATGATGGAAAAAGGGATTCGTGGGGGGTTCGTATCGCTCAATCAGCGACATGCCAAGGCAAATAATCATTACATGCCTGATTATTGTCCCGAAGAACCAGAATCCTATCTATTTAGGCCAAGTCATTTTAGACTTTTCAAAATTGCACTTGTATAAATTCCATTATGGTTTTGCAATGCGGCGATTTGGTACCATTTCCTTGTTATATACAGACACGGATAGTTTTATTTACCATATCCGTGACTGTGATCCGTATGTCGTTATCAAACAAAACCCAAAATGGTTTGACACGTCCTCGTTTAGTGAGAAGAACGTGTTCGATATCCCCCGTCTGAACAAAAAAGAAATGGTTAATGAAAGATGAGTGTTCAGACACCATGATGACTGAGTTTGTAGGTCTCGCTCCGAAAATGTATAGTTTTCGACAGGTGGATCGATGGGGATCTATGCGAGCCAAAGGGATTAGCCAGCATGTGGTTAAACGACTCTGTGTGGATGATTATTTACATGTCCTTCAGACCCACACAGGCATCACACATAGTCAGTTTAGGATTCTCTCGAAAAATCATGATTTATTTTTAATGAAACAGCGAAAACAAACACTCGCTTTGTTGGACGACAAGAGACAGTGGTGTCAGGATATGATGACAAGCGTCCCGTTTGGTTACAACCAGTAATGGTTGTTGCTATTGTTGTACAACACGGCAAGTGTTTGGTTTGGTTGCTGTCAAATGCGTGATGCCATTTTGACCCTCGGAATAAAAATAAAAAATTGTAGTGTATCATATAATTTTTGTTTTTTAACCTGTGTGCATGGATGTACGCATGGATGTGTGAATGCCTGTAAATAGTTGTACATAAACTGTTTGTCTTGTGCTATTTGCCTGTCAACGCATAAAGGGAGCCATGCATCAACGTTTGCATGGTTCACTGTGCACGGGCTAGATTGAAAACATGTTGAATTTTTTAGGTGCGGTTTAATAAGCCTCACTAGGTTGTGGCTTAATAGGCCTCACTAGGTGGTGGTGGCTAAATAGGACTCATGTTTCAGCAAAGTAACCAACCACCCTCAGTACGCATGCGGCTTAATAGGCCACACTAGGTTGTGGCTTAGTAGGTCTTATGCAAGAACAAAAAAATAATAATCTGATGCTTTTACTGTGGACAATCTCTCACTTTATGGCTAGAGTTATGAGTGGTGATATATTTGAAAACAACACCAGTCCAATATCTGAAAAGAAATTGTTTTTTTTTACCTGTTGCATGTTATGCTTGAGGCCTACAGCTAAAAAAGTCAACCGACAGATGGTTATTTATTTGTGTTTTGTTTATTTTTTATTTTATTTTTGCCATTTATTTACGGGACAGACAGTGTATAGAGTACATAGTATTTTTTTTAATTCATTCACTTAGTAAACGTGAACGACTACTTTTCAGATTCAGTGATGAGCCATGATGAAGATTGTTTTATCGTCACAAAACACACCACGTTCAATGAATATGCCACAATGGTGTCTCATAATCCTCAACGTGTGGCCTATCCTTCAGAATATAGAAACACGAAAGTACGCATTGATACCACGTTTTATGACAGCATTATGGATGATGACATAGTTTATGATCCAGGCCATCACTATTGTAAATCCTGTATGCTAAATTTTGGTTTTCAAAATAATGTATCCACGCAAGTGATTCATAAAGCATGGTACGGTTTAACCATGAATCAAGTGATTGTTAAATTAGCTGACGAGGATTATTTTGCAGATTTTCGGTGTACAATATGTACAAAACCCCTGTTTAATGTTTATTTTCCAATAACCTCTCAAATGTTTTGTTTTCATTTTTATAAATTTCCTGCTGAGGAACGAATCACTTCGTATCGACAAAAAGCATTTCGCCAACTTTGTCTTAGCTTACCTATCAATCAATATTCGCCTCATAGAATGAGATTTGTTAGAAACTAACAACATCATGTCATGATTATGGCTTTTTTTTGTTTACATTCGGCTTTCAGGTGCTTACTTGACGTTTAGAATACATTTGGCTATTTTTTGTTTGTTTTAGTTTATCGTGTATTCACGTTGATGAACACACACACACACACTGGTTTAAATTTGTAGTTTTTTTAATTTTGTTTCTTTTTTGGTTTGTTGGATGTAGACATGGTTATTAAATGCAGAGCATGTTAACTTTACCTTTTTATAGGCTACGAACAGCATTCAGATGTTTGCTCATAGTATCTGTTGATACTATTTATTTATTTAACAGAATGCAGTGTGAATTTGCACAACAACAGGACAAACGAATACAAGTCATTCAACAAGGGGATTATATGCTAATTCCCATTGACAACAGAGACATACATTTACCTCCAAGAGATCTTGAAAATGATTCACACTTAATTTTGATAAAACATTTCCCATTAAATAATTTTCAAATGTATGTTTTGACTGAAAATGATACAAAAATTATTATATTTTTGTCAATTTATCCAATACTATCTACAACTTTAGACCATAAACGCTCGGGATTAAAAAAAACACACTTCGATGTACAGACAAAGTTATTGTTGTTGTTGTTGTAATATAAAAAAAAGAATGTTAGAAAGTAACACTCTTTTCTTTGGTTATAGACAACCATGGACGCCTTGAACGCCATTGGTCAAGATTGCGGCTTTGCACGCAAGAAAATGAGTGAATTGCCTACGCAAACACCCTTTCGCATACATAAAATTCAAAAATTAAAAACCAAATTTGGTAAACGAGCTCTTTGCATTTGTAAAGACTTTGAGACATTTCTTCCCACACGATTTAATAACCTACCTGATAATGTCATGGAAGATGTAAATTCCAGTATTCATCCTGTCTATTTAATCTATGAGGGTGAAAAACATAATCGATGCATGGTTAGCTTTGTAAAAGTAGAAAACGAATAATCATTGTACGCTAGCTGTGACTTTTGTTTATTCATGCCCTACTCATTAATAACTATAATAAAATAAAATTACTTTTAGTGCTCAACAGTTTGACGTTTATTAATTGTTGCTCAACGTTTATGATGGTAAATAATAATAATAATAATAAATTTTCTAAACGTGTGCTTTGGTAGATTTTTTTGTTTGTTTTTTGAACCATAAGTCATGTCAATACAATAATGTCTATGAAGAGCATATGTGAATGCTAATTTTGTAAGTTCCCTTAATTGGAGATTTTTTTAGCCTTAGGCTACGTGAATAGAATCATGCCTATGATGCATGTTTATAATTAGTTTACCATTTTTACTTTTCATGTACATAAATAGTTTTTTTAATAAGTTGAAACGTTATGCACTTAAGGCTCGCTTGTTCAATCAGCACTCCCTTATGCACCACAGCCACATTTAAGAAATAAAAAGTTAGAGAGACATATTTTTAACAAGAAATCTATTATACACTATTTACTAAATAAATAAATAATTTAAAGTTAACGTCACATTGCCTTTACTGCACACATGGTTTTGCACTAATCCTTGTTTTTTTCTCAAATTCTAATAACATGTTATTTTATTCAATAATAAGCGTTTAACAAAAACATGGTTCTAGAGTAGATAAAGATTTCATACGCCAGTATCACGTACTTTTAAAACATGATTTTGGTTTACCTGTGGTTGCAGTGCGTGACGGGGTGTAAGATTAACAACAAGCGAGGCTTAAGCACATGAAGTTTCAACTAACTTTATGAATAATAATAATAATAATAATTATGGACTCTTGTCCTTTTTTATTGTTTGTGATTTAAAATAGGTTTAGTACAATTACCATGTATATTTTTTTAATAATGATGAAACTATTAGTTAAAATGATGGACTTTTGTCCTTTTTTATTGTTTGTGATTGAAAAATAGATTTACTACAATTAGTAATTTTTATAATGATGCACTGCTGTCCCTTTTTATTGTTTGCCATTTATGTCATTTTATTCATTTTATTTATAATTATAATGATGAAACTATGAGTGAATAATAATAATGAAAAAAAACACAACATGGACTCTTGTTTTTTATTTATTTTTTGTCATGATAACAGTGATACTATAATTTTTTTTTAAATAAATTCATGTTAAAGTGCATATCTAGATAAAAGTAATTTGCTCTTCATAGCACCAATCACCATAAATGCTGCCATTCGTTCTGATAGACTGGCATCTGAATCTGTTAATTGTTGCTCGGCAATGCTTAACAAGAATTTGTCGGCAATGCGTCTTAGTGTGGGATCACTGTTTTCATAGGCTATATCATGATTAAGGCATGCATTATCCAAAGCCTTAATTCCCATATCCCCTCTCCTCAAACGATCTTGAAGACGAGTACCAGGGCCGCAGAAGCTGTAAGCTGGTAAGTGAACTTCGAATGGTAAGTTTTGAATGATGTTATCAATAATTCCACGGCCAGTACACCTGGGACATAGAGGTTTCAATCGGTGAAAAACAATTTTTGTTGTTCTTCTTGTTCTTGTTATTGCTGTTGTTGTTTGTCGGCGGTTGCTGACGAGCATGGTAGGTGGTGGTTGTTTTCCGCAGGACAGCCATGGAATGATGAAACAATGTCTTTACACTGAGTTTTATGACCATGATATAATTTCATTAATTGGCATGAGGCACACTGTCGAATGGAGGGTATTTTTGCCATGGTTAATTGCTTGTGATGGGAAAAATGACTGCATGGTTGTAGTTCACTCAATACAGGGTCGTTAGTCCACTCGGCAGGCGCCTTTTCCCAAATTTCTTTGACAGCGTTGGCCGCAACATAAAAAAAGAAATGATTTAGGTAGTGCTAATAATTCACGTTGTGTAAAGCTAATCAGTTTTTTCTTGCACACAAAGAAATTTCCAATAGCCTTGTCGATTGTAGTGGCGTCCATGTCTATAACGTTGATGTTATCACCTCACGTGTACACGTCTCTCTGCTATCATTGGACGATACACTTTCAGTTTTAATTTTATTGAACAACTCCCAACATGCACTAGTGGTGAGCCAATGAAATAATTGCCATGCATGCGCTAAGGCTGTATTCTGAATATTGTCGCAAGGACAAGTGTCCATGAGCGTTTGCAGGGATGGACAACCCAGATCTAAAAGGTCAATACATTGACAGTGAGAGGGTAAAAATGGTTGAAACAACTGGCGTTTTTCACTCCCTTTAACAAATAAGACATTGGCCGCGGACAAATGGGCTTCCATGACGATGTCAAGATACTTGTAAGAAATATCACCCTTTTTCCATGCTAATTGCAAATGATTTTCAATCCATTGGCTCTGCTTTTTATATTTTTCACTGAGCAAATCGAAAGCATAGGGAGGTTTAAACACCAAATGAATAGGGTTAGACACACAAAACGTACTACAATCGTTAAAAGCTACTTCCTTAAATATAAATTTGTTGTCTGCAATTTTAAACCCCTGACAATCCACGATGAGTGTACGCATCATGCTTTTATTTTTACTTGTTACTTCGTTGATGTCTAATCAACAACTAACTTTAGGAAAAAAAGAAACAAATGAATTGATCAACAGCTAAATATGTTTTGAGGTTTTATTCATAACATAAAAAACACTTACACTTTTATTACAAAGTTTGTTTGCTTAATTTGGAACAGCATTCAAATGAATAGTTTGCACATACGGTCCACAGGTATCTCCTAGTTTTGAAGGGTCTGGTACAATAACAAGGTAATTCAAACTCCATGGAATATTGCCCACATCATTTCCCAGTTTCCAATTTCAAAGTGGCAAAAATACACTTGACCACATCCCCACGTTTTAATTAATAAAATCCATGTTTCAAAAGTTTTGAGACGATTAAATTCACATTTTAAATTCCTTGGTTTGTCTGTCACGTTGTTGTTGTTGTTGTTGTTACTGCTGTTGCTTATTGAGGTTTTATTCATAACATAAAAAACACTTACACTTTTATTACAAAGTTTGTTTGCTTAATTTGGAACAGCATTCAAATGAATAGTTTGCACATACGGTCCACAGGTATCTCCTAGTTTTGAAGGGTCTGGTACAATAACAAGGTAATTCAAACTCCATGGAATATTGCCCACATCATTTCCCAGTTTCCAATTTCAAAGTGGCAAAAATACACTTGACCACATCCCCACGTTTTAATTAATAAAATCCATGTTTCAAAAGTTTTGAGACGATTAAATTCACATTTTAAATTCCTTGGTTTGTCTGTCACGTTGTTGTTGTTGTTGTTGTTACTGCTGTTGCTTATTGAGGGACACATGATGTTTGTTGTTGTTACTGCTGTTGTTGTATATGTGCACAGTGGCAGAGCGCAACAGATAGTGTGCATACAGACGCTTATCATCAATCCTATGAATGATGATTTTTTTATTTTACCCGACCACAGGTGGCTTACATGCTGGTGACATAATTGGACAAAGGATGATATTTCACTTGTCTAGCATGAATAATCAAACAGTAGGCACTGGTATGGTCTGGGATATTTTCTTGTATTTCAAAATCTACCCTTAAATCAATGGTGGTGATTTTCATAGATTCTTCTAGAAACGAACAGTCGAAAACAATCAGTGGTGCCTTTGCTTTAATCCCTTGTGGCGACAACATAGGACAATCCTGTTTTTCATAATAAGACGATTGAAATTTAGCGAACATGTCATAAAGGGGACCAAACTTATTTTTTGAAAAATTGAGTTCCAACCCCTCATAGGGAAAGCAAACATTATTTAAAAATAGTCGTATATTTCTCACGTGAATGTGATCAAACAAGGTGACTTCTTTGCTTTGTTGGTATTTTCTATAGGTTTGAAAACCAATAATAACATAGAGGGGTCTCTCGGTAGAGCGAGCCGATTTGACACTCCAACTATGTGTGTATGTGCTAGGTAGCAAGGGGTATTCATGTAGACACCAACTTCGAAAGGCGATAGGCAAGGCTTTATCTCTTTGCACCAAATTTAACATGCTTAGCTTTTTACGATCCGATAGTGTCACATGGGGCACTTTCAATAGTAATCGAAGCAGTTGAATTTTTGAGTCTATCACTTGGTCAGAGGCTTCTTTTAGTGCATTATAATCACTGCGGTCTCTCACCAGATACAAACTTTGTATTGCGTTTAAAATAATACGCTTGTGATCTTCGGCAAAGCCAAGGAGTTTTTTTAAGGGTAGGAAGCCTGTAAAAGTGCCATCGGTATGAACTAGCCAGTCATTGCTACTGTTGGGACACCATCCTGCCATAGAAAGCGTTTTACTTTCCTCCTCGCTATAGGATGGATATAATTTCATAAGATTAGTCATGCCCACATTTCGAGTCATATCTATGACAATATCATTTATCACATAACGTACTTCAAAAACAGAAAAGCCAAACCATGATTCGCCAACGCAGACGTTGTGGATGTGCTGCCATCTGCTTTCATCAATTTACCCTCAATTTGAAGGACACGTTCATGAGGTAGAGTAAAAATATCTTGATTGTTAATGATGAATTGAATCTCGTCATTGTTATTCAGTCCAGTTGCTTCAGGCCCGCGACTGTGCACGGTAAAGGTCTTGGCGTTGACATTCATAATGATGAAACTGTTGGCTTAACGCGACCTCTTATATAAAAAATGTAAACTGAAACGGCCACACTCCTGACTGTCAAAGGTTTGTTGACGATTCACATTATAGAATATCTTTACCCGGTTTCCCAAATAACGTAGCAACTCGACCGGGGGTGGTAAATTTCCATAACTGTCAAAGTACCATACTGTGGAACCTTGTTTCACATAGGCTACAAAATGGGTTCCTGGGCCTGCATCATCATCTAAATTCATCATGGCTCGTTCTTCTTTCCACGGTGCTTTGGGTAATTCATTTCGCATAAATACACCTCGAAAATAAGAAATCTTTAGTTGTTTGGCATAGCTTTCCACTTCTTCATGGGTAATCGCATGACGAGGCAGTTGCCTTAAGCGCTTATCGAAGATGGACATTTTTTTTCTTAGACGGTAGGCCAATACTTTGTGGATAAAAGACAAGCTATAAAGGATTGCCATTTCTCGCTCCCATCGCAATGGCTTCTAACGTTTTATTGTGTCGCTCGCTTTCTTTGAGTTGTTGGTTGCCTTGCTCTACGGCTTTTATGGTTTTCGCTTCAGCGCTGGCACCACCCAAAAGGGACCCAAAAGCAGCCAACCCTGCAAATAAAGCCGGCAAAAAAACCCATGCTTAGCAACAGGAATGACTCGCCCACGTTTTTTCTTTCGTTCTTTCTTTTCTTTTTATCGATACATTATGGTGCGATCTCGGAGCTGTAGACAATCGCACCGCTTGTAAAGCTTTTTCGATAACCACTCTTTTTAGATTTATTTAGTTTTTTTTTAGTTTTAACACTGGGTGTGAGGCAGATCGACTTGGTTTCCGACCTGGCTTTTTTCTCTTTTTGAGATTTGTTTTTTTCATATTCATGGCATATCATTTTTTCACCATGGTGCTACTTGGTGAACCTTTCACAGCAAACATTCGATAACAACTAACGCAGAGAACCTTATTTCATAGCAGTATATTCCAATTCTATATAATGCGGAAAATCATTCACCGTTTTCCCAGCTTCCTTTTCCTCAAATTTAAGCATAAGATGAAAGGATAATTCATCTCCAAAATTTACTCTTTGATGGTTGTGTGCCAACACTCTATCACCGTTTATTTGTATTTTTAAATGTTTATTATCAGGCATGGCATATTTAATATGAATTACACCATCATAATGCAATCGATAACGACTTAAATCGGAAGCAAGCATATAGGTAAAATCATCATTCACCAGTGGTGGTGGGGAATGGTTTCTGTCATTGTCCAGTTTTTGATTTGACAGATACACTAAAAATACAGATGGAACAGTTTTTCCAATATTAGGGAATATCACAAAAACCCATTTTCCATAAAAAACGCGTTTCCAGCATTTTACCTTTTCCATACCTACATCCCCGTAAAGAGGACAAAGACATCAAAAAATACTATGACACACGTCATGATCACATTTTTCGGTTTTCGCAATATTAGGGAAAATCACAAAAACCCATTTTCCATAAAAAAAACACGATTCCTGCTTTTCGCCTTTTCAATACCTACATCCCCGTAAAGAGAACGACGAGCCAAAAAAAATATTATCACGCACGTCGTCATCACTTTTTCGGTTTTCCAAAAATGAGCAAAAATGTGAAAAACGCATTTTTAGACCCAAAACCCTATTTTCACCTTTTCAACACCTACATCCCCGTAAAGAGCTCATCGAGACGAAAAAAAACCGAATCTACGCACGCCCTCCTAGCATGACTCCTTCCTTCCCAAGGCTTCCAGGGACTCACAACTTCCTAAGTAACGCAGAACCTACAACCTAGCACTATTTTAGCGTGGAAATAAAACGTCCATAGGAAAGGGGAGGTTCACCATGAGTCCTACGACACCTCATATGTTTAAATCCGATTATTGGTTAGCGAAATAGTAAAAAGCTCATGACCTATTAGTTTTTATGGTTCTTAATAAATATTTAAAAAAACTCATCTATAAATAATCATGTAAAAAGCCCGCTCTCTTACAAAATCCCGGAAGTGCGCATGCATACGAAAAAACACTCATCGCCAAAATGGCAAATGAACATGTTTACTCCAAATGGCGTTTCCAAATTCCATCCATTTTAAAAAATAACCTCACCATCAAATAGAGCGAAAAAAAACATCTAAACGACCCCTCACTCGACCCTACTCCTTCCCCACCACCTAACCCTTTCCCAACATAGGCATCCATATTCAAGCACGAGCGCGACTTGAGAAACCCAACACTACCCTACTACTCGCGAATGACCTTTTAGTTTAGGGCTTTTAATTAAATAAAGAGGCTATAGGAAAAGAGGGGGCATGACTACAAGTTCTAGGACACCCTGTAAGTTCTAATCCCATGATTGGTTAGCAAGATATCAGGTTCGGGGCAAATGCGAGGAGGGTTCAATAAGTTAGTAGACAGAACTGTCCAATTGCCACTACTAATAGCTGTGGAAGTAATATTCCTTTAGAATGGTAAACATGTTCATGTAAATCTGGGATCTTACGATCTGTAATCTTATTGGATGTTGATAAATGAAGCTTAATTGATGTTGATTATGTGCCAATGCACTTTGTGAAGTTAGTTAAATATGGCGTTGATCCTCGTATTGAGTGGATGTTACAGGAGTAGTATCCAGATGCACAGAAAGCTGTGTGCTTTTAAGTAGAAATATAATGGGAGTTGCGGGAGTGATATACTGTCCCTTAATGCTTCAAAGTTGATCCAATCCTACAGATTTCCCATGGAATATTACTATATTAAATTACTGGTTTATTACAAACAACGTTGTCATGCCAATTTTTATTGTGGCCAGCTAATCTGATGTTCAGTGCATTAGATCCTGAAAGTTATGAAAGGATATTCAAGGCTAACTTCGACGAAGCCAATAATGGTTATTAATATTGTTATTATTTTTCTGCTGTAAAAATTTGACTGCTGTGCCCCAGCAATTATCACTGTGATGCATTTAAACAAACTGCGTTAAGAATTGTGTAATTTCATAATAGAATTGAGAATCGAATGTGAAACTAATCCATGCCCGTGTGTATAATAAATTGTAAATATGTGAATAGGGTTATTTAACAGTGCAACCTAATAGGGAAAAATTAAATATTATTTTATGCCATCTCTAATTGTATAGAGTAACAATTGAACGTGTGGTTTCCAAACACAGTCAAAACCAACGGACACTTTTACATAAGACTATGATTTGTTTTTATTTTTGAGAGGCATAAAAATAGATAGGAAGTGCGTGTGCTATTGTTTTTGCTTCTGCCAGCAGGCAGTTGTTTTTCTTGAATAAAATTATTTTGGTGAGTTGTATTTTATCTCTAAAATATGTCTTTAATTTTCTGTTATATGTCGTGACGTCTTTCCTCTTCCTTTACGGGGAGCATGAATACTGTGCATAGTAATCACAGCCCAAGCCCAGAACGCCCCGAGATTGATCTCATGCTAACACTGTGTTTACTGCTGCCTCGCATGTGGTCGTCTGTCCACTCAAGGTGTACAGACGGGCACACTTTGCTAAAACTAATTTGCCCATTTTCGAGCTTTCACATTGATATGTTTAAATACCCTAAAACGCACAAAATGCCATCGAAATAAAACAAGAAAACGTAAATACCTGGATTTTAACTTTCGTTAACGTGGTTTTGCTTTTATTGATTATGCTCCAGTCCTCACACACAATCCGGTGAGAAATAAATCCTACTTACGACACTGAGTACATTCAAAGACAAGTGTCGATATTAATTTATTATTATATAAATTGCAGCCAATGTTTTATTTAATTGAACGCCCGAGGCTCCACTGTGGCTACCAGATACTACTCTCACTAACACCTAGCGGCGAACGTTGGAACTTGAAAGAACATTTCTAACGAGCCAAATATAGTCTTCTAATTTTACTACACACTATTAGTTTTAGTGGTAGGTTCCTATGACATGGAGCAACCGGCTGTACTTCCCCCCTGAAGGAAGACATACCGAACAGGGTGGGTGGGTGAGTGAGTGAGTAATATTATTGTACACACCTTTTTTGCTTCCCAGAGTTAAGCATTCATGTCTTCGCACGTTCCACACCGGATAACATATGAGCATAGTCCACTCTGAAATGCCAACAGCATAACCAGGAGGTCCATTTTCGTCCAGAACCGTCGACGGCAACTAATATTAGTAGGCTTGCTATTTCTTTTCTCCTTAGGCAGAGCTGTCTCAGAGAATATACAGTTGCAGGTTTTACACTGATAGCAGACCCCACACCAATTTCCACGCTGGGTTTTATTTCACTCTAACGAGAAGGAGTACCCATGTTTTTCAAACAAAACTTTAAAATACCTAAATTACGGTTTATCAGACATGACAAAAAATACAAGTCATCACCACCTTAAATAAGAATATTTCAAACGCACTAGATTTGTCAATTGTGTACCTACAAAACTTCCACATGTTAAGCAAACAAGCAAGCTCCTATAAAGTAAGTCCAAACATACTTTGCTCATCCCTTCGCGTAAGGGTCGGTCATATAAAAACTTCCACATGTTAAGCAAACAGGAAAGCTCCAATACAGCAAGTCCAAACATACTTTGCTCACCCCTTGGCGTAAGGGTAGGTCATATAAAAAAGACGTTCTGACTGACGATTAGGTAACTTTAAAGGGAGTATCGACTATTTCAATCGGATTTGACATTGTACATATTAAGGAATGTATTAAATTTTTGTCAAAACTCCATTGTTTCCACTCTTTCAGGATCTTGTGTCAGTTGTAGAACCTATCACTAAGAACTCTTGAAAAAGGTGCATTGTAATACTTTGGGAGTTAAAAGGGAAACGGATTTGAAAATTCCAGTTTTGAGAAAATGAACGACAAAGTTATCTGACTCGCTAAATAGTCTGTACTATGTCTAAATTTTTAAATCATAAAATATAAATTATTGCAGATAATTATAAAATTAATTCTTCAAAATGAACTAAAAGAGTAGTTTTCTTTTAAAACAAGTTAAAAACAAGGAATTTGCACAGTAATAAGTCATACTGATCAAAATACAACCCGCCCTAACTCATCAAGTTCAGTCGCGAGTAACATTTCTTCCAAGTAACATCAATAAAACATCCCGTAAGCTATATGACTTTTGATTCTTATTTGCATGGATTCTCAGCCATCAGCCATGTAGAGTCTACAATTTTATTAACTGTACGATCCAAACAGTCTACAGACATTGTTCAGGCAATATCTGTGATTTATTTGTACGTATCCCAAGTAGTAAACTCCAGAGCTCCTACTATTTTTATAACAAATGTAATAAGTACACTGTCCGCGTTCGGCCAACTTAAGCCGACAGGGTTTAGAGGAGTTTTGATATCGGCTTTGCAGTTCACACAACTCAGCACTGCGAACTCAGGCAGGCAACTGGCTCCTTGGCGGGCTAAGATTACGAGCAGTTTTGAAATGGGCTTCTGTTCGGTCAACTAAGCGAAAACCTTGCCCCAAAAAAACCACAGTGGTCAAAACCTTATCTTTATCACTTGCAGCGCAAAAAAAGCAGTCGGAGGAACCAAAAACCTGACTAAATGGCAATGAGATCGAAGTAGTACATTTAAGTGGGCTAGAACCACAAGGTTGACGCAGCAACTCTGTCACTACTTGCACAGAGAGAAAACACCCCAAAATAAGTGGGCTAGAACCACAAGGTTGACGCAGCAACTCTGTCACTACTTGCACAGAGAGAAAACACCCCAAAATCGAGAAACAGGTGTAGTGACCAAGGCTAAAATAGCAAAGGAAGAGAGGCGAGTGATTCCAGCATTAGCCACTGGCTTCTGGGTTTCGTATCCGCTCTACTGATGAATGTAAAATAGTTGAACATTTGGACTGTGTACTTCTCCATAATTCGTGTCAACTACACTAGAAGCCCTGTCTACCAAATATGTATGCATTTAAAAGACTTGTCTACCCAATGTGTAATTCTCTACATGTCCTGACTAACCAATGTCTACATCCCTACCGAATGTGTACTATTCTACCGGAACAAGATACCCAATAACCACCACAGGGAAATTTCTCGGTTCTTACTAATCCTGGGATATCATTCCGTGCTCTCACAAGCTATGAAGTGTTATCCAACAAAAATCCAGCATCAACTTTTCATTTATGTTCGTACATTGCAAATATCTAAAATTGACCCTTGGTTTTATCACTAGCTGTAATGTATTTTCCTAGTAGTACCTTCAAGTAACGAGGAATCTGTTTACGCTTTTCGTTTCGGGTTCAAATTACAGAATAATGATATGGGACTCTGGTAACAGTAGGGAAGTTTGAAGGAAAGGATTTTCCTCACTAAAACTTAATTCACATTGATATCACTGCGTCATGTGTATATCTTCCAGATCAATTTACAGCAGACAGAAATAGCTCCCATCAACAGACTGACATACGTTTCTTAAATATACCCCGAGAGTGAGAACACTCAACGAGAATGGATAATTTGTGGGATGCTAAATATAAAGTTAATATCAGTATCTACTTCATGAGACACAAACAATGAGAGACACATCTGACATTGCAAACAAATCATATTCAAATCCAAAACTTACAGCTATGCACATTTAAAGCGATAAATCGCGTAGTTTGTGTTTTGAACACTTACTCATTTAAGTGATTTCCTCTTCGGACACTTTCACGTTCCTGGATATCTTCTTTCACATCCTAGGGATAAGATGGAACAATTTATTTCTATGCTCATACGTTTACGTAAATAACATACCATGTACTTTTACTGCACTGGTCCACTGAAGTGGAGATATATTCGCTAAACGACTTTCGTACTGCCATTCACATCCTACTGTTAGAGATGAACTCTATACACGTAAGTTGTCATAATCCCAAATTCTGTAACATGTAATAAAGTATCTCCTTTTAAGTGAATCATGAAGTGAAGGGAAATGCTGAGATCAGTACCTTTATAGGTGTAATAGCTGTATGGATTGAGGACAAATAAACGTTTATATTTAAATGTTTAGCCTTAAGACTATAAGAGGTCCTAGGATCCAACACGAGCACGCATCATTCAGTAATAAGAAACAAGACTGCCAATATTTGCACCAGCAAAGTTTTGAATTTACATGCATAAATAAATCCACTTTTAGAATATTATACAATACTTCATTTAACAAATCACTGCAAATTATTATACAAATGTTTCAAAAGAATACTTCTAGAGTGAGTCTATTTTATAGTATATAACATCAATACCGCTGCTTTAAACAACTAGAATTATAGGTCAGCTACTGTAAGGGAACTCACAGTTTCTAATGGAGATGATGGGCAAAAAGAGATTGGAGTAGGTACTAATTGAAAACTAGATTCTTTGCTACATACCGGGACTAAATCCAATCTTTATAGTTCCTGTATAGAACAGATTGGGGGCTCAGCACATTACACAACTTAACACTTCAGTGGGCGCGCTGAGTACAGCCTCCAGTGATTTTGTTTTGCGTCACTACGAGGGTTGGCAACACTCGTGACCTAGAGTGGCCATATACCTTCCTCCCCACTCACCCTCCACCCGTCAGTATATTGTCAGCTTTTATGCTCGCCAGTTGTCGCCGTCACCTCGTGTTTATTTGCGCTCTGCAGTAGTGGAGGACGTTTGTCCTCCGCGCACGCACTGGCGTTACAATTTTCTCGGATATTGCTGTGGTATTTTTTCTTTTATTTCATAGTTTTGAACGTCATAACGGTTTAATTGAAATAGTTTATGCGTGAATACAATAATGACCAGTGAAAGTGACCGTGAACATGTACGCCGTTGGCTAGATGAGACTGAGGATAACGAGAGTGTTCTAGGTATAAAGGATGAAGATGTACCAAAAGACCTCTTGGAATACCACACAGAGTAGAGAAAATGAAATCAATGCTGAATATGACACGGCTGATGTTCCTGGCGAATCTGAGGAAAAGGAAGTGTTAGAAGAAGCAGTCCCTCTTGTCCCTTTCGTCACCCTAGAGTTTTATTTGGGAAAAGATCGCATATCAAGGGTGTACTTAGAAACTCCAGCTGCCCAGACTTCTCGTACACCCAGACATAACATTATACCAGTTTTTCATCGCCCAGGACCTCAACCAGCAGCCCGAGAAGTCGCTGAGAAAGGAAGATGCTACCTCTGCGGCAGAGCTCGGAACAAGACCTCAAGGAGAAAATGTGTGAAGTGTCATGGGTGGGTGTGCGCTGATCATATGAGAAATGTTTGTGCAAGGTGCATTGAATAAGGTAAAGTTCATTAAGTTTCAATATTCCGTTTGTGTTTTGTATGCTTCACTAACATGGAAAATTCTGCATGTATTTTTATTCTTTATACTAGGAAACCAATTAGTATTTTCAAACTAGAAAGTAATAACAACATTTAATATTTATAATTTTCATTTATAACATGAAACTTATATACATATACACATTTTTATAACATTTATAACATAACCTACCAAACTTATACAGGTCTCTGTATGATTTACGATAATTGTATATTTCCTACTTAATATTTCACAGAATAAACTTTTCTTAAGAAAAATGTGTTTAATATATTAATACCAAACCCGAAACAAAAAATCATGATCGCTAAATATATATTTCATAGGGTGAAATGGCAAAGCAAAGTGGAGGTCACCCGTCCTCAACGCGCCCACTCGCGATACGGCAAACCACGCGCCCACTGGTCAGAGTCTCGGAGAACCAGTGGGTATGATCCATACTTTCCATTATCTGGCTTTTCATGGTTCTACATTTTTAAATGCAGGATAATGCTGGGACGGTACCGCATTACTATATTAAAAAACTTATTAACACCTCATATGGGCTAGACAAAAGGTCTTCCGGCTGCAAAAATCCCCGCCACATACACACACATATCACTTACTCCTTGACACCTTACAAATGGGAATATTGAGGGTTAAAGAAAACATATCTAAAAACTAAAACAAATAAGAAATATGGTAAGAAGGAAAGATTTCTTTCTCCGTACGATTCAAGAACTTTCTTTTACTTTCAAGACTCATCTTCAATTATTTATTATCTTCATGCCTACAGTTAACTACATGTTTCGGCAATGCTCAAGATTGGGAAGGAGGTTCTCACTGTCATAATTAGAACCATTCCAGCAATTGCCCGAGATCAAGTGAAAAAGAACAGATGATCACTCACGGAAGGGCGTCAAATCAACCTCCTCTCTGTAGCATTCATGGCAAGCAAGATCTCTGACCAGAATATAAGATTTCCTAAATAATTTGCATACCTAGACATGAAGTCCACAGCGGGCAACTAATACAAGGTGATTAGGCCCAACATCAGTTAGCTTCACGCAATATACTATTTCCCAATGACATTATAATGCATCCCCCAGCAGCTCAGAGCTCAGAACATCGCTAAGAGCCAGCAATCGCGGGTGGAAGTATCGTATGGGACAGATATTAAATTCGCCATCTTTCCATTAACAAGGATGGTTGGTTGGTTCTTAAGTTTAGGGGCTACGACAACGCGGTCATGTAGTCCCGTGTACTTTGGGTGTGTGTAGAATCTGTCTAATAACCGGTGTTAATTGTGATGACTGTAATAGTGTGTGTTATGTGCTTATTAATTTAAGTACTGCAACTTAGAAATTTTTCAAATAGTTCCTACTTTTGCCGCCAAGCGCCACCGTCAAAGAATACTAGGCCAAGTTCAGAACTTAGCTACTAGACGACACCGCAATCGGCTCTTGGCAACGAACGTAGAAACCTAAGAGCGTTGTTTACATTCTTAACCTATCCAATTTAGCTTCACACAGGTGTAATTAGTGGAAGGTTTTTTAACATGCCATAAATCTATGACATGGGACGGCCGGATTTACTTCCCCTCCGAAGGAAGGCATACTGAGGGATTTTTAACGCTCTTAAAAAATCTGACGGCTTCGGCCGGGTTTGAACCCGCTATCTTGGGAATAGAATCTCAGCGTGCTACCGACTACGCCAACGGAGCTGCTCATTAACAAGGAGTGTGCTTGCTGTACAAACCACAACCTAACAACCAAACGCTTTTGTTTGTCATCAACACAATTGTGATAACACAACTCTTAATCCCTTACTGCTATTACGTGGTAAGGAGATGCCTTGTAAAGAGTCGTGAAGATACTTACCTCATTTGGATCTAAAGATGGTGTTTCTATTTTCTGGCAGGAAACGAACTCAGGAATAGGAGTTCCCTCAAATTCAATATCAGATTGATGGCCTGTATCGTCCTGCAAGGAAATGACGACTTACAAATATGTTCCTTGAAAACTTGCATTGAAAGATTCAAGGAATAAAATAACGAACTCAGGGTGAATCAGCCTCTCAGTAACAGTCTTCTAACCTCAACAGTGACAGTCTTTTTGGAGTTAACATTCGAAAACATTTCAATTGTTATTCACTCTCAAAGCGCAGGCCTAGCATATTGTCACTAGCATTGTGTTTGCTGCGACATTGTGGCCAAGATGCAGTTACTTAGAGTTAACATATAATGATAATAAACACAAGCAAAGTTGAACAATTTTGTGTTCAGAAATCTCGTACCAATCATTGTTTGTTTTACCCTCTTGTAAGCAGATTAAAGCAATATTCATAACAAGGATACTTAAGGCAGGGAGGATTTTAACACGAACGATAAATACATTCCTAAGAGGTGGCAGGTACTTGAAATTCCATACCAATTCACATTTAAGACATAATTCATGGTCCTTTGACATTGTCGAGATTAGGCAATATGGTAACAAATATAGAAGGTGAATATTTTTATAGGCGACAGTTAAAGAGTTTTTTTGAACGAAATTGCCGACTGAAGTCTACTAATGGTCGAGGCACACAGCAATAGAGCATCTCTAGAGGATACTCGAACGGTGACTAAGTGCCAGTCCAAAACGAACCACAAATCTTTTTCCTCCCCATTCAACACTCCAAGAAAAACTATTATCACAGCATGTGGAGTACACTTCACCTATAATAGGGCCCAGATTGCCAGTAGAGTGAACCTGCATTATGAATACTATAACATCAGCAACTGTTAGCCATTATAATAAGTAACAACACTGAATAATCAAAATGTTCAAATTATGATAAATTCATGCACATTACTATAAGAACCTATGATCACCTGTATTTGGTTTTCCACTTTGATAACCTTGCTTTCGTCTTCAAATAGACCACCTGACTCATCCAGCAGATTACTATACGTAGTCCTGGAATCCTAGAAGGTATCATAAAAGTATGAGCCAATGTAAAACATACAGTTCCTTGTCATGCACATGTTATGTTACACAATATGCAAATTAAATACAACTTACAATATTAGGGACTTCGTCAGTATCAGACAACCATTCAGGCTCTCTCTTTAAGATTGGTTGTTGCTCCATGATATTCAGGAAACTAGAACACACAAAGTGCACTCGAGAATTATTAGGAGCCGTACTTATACAAGTAATAATTATCATATATAACACATCAAATGAGATATATTCAGCACTCCGAATGCAAGTTAGGCCACTGGTAAGTTAATGTGAATATATCCCTCCAGGTGCACAGTGAGAAGAATAGGCAAACGGTAAAACTTATTCGACAATGACGTTCGCCTTTATACGATATAACTTAGGGCAGAATACCGAGCAAAATATTAGTGACTATAATTGCGATACAATGAGGAATTACTGGTGCCAGCTTGTGGAGCAGTGAAATGAAGCGCCTTATAATTGGTTTCTCTATTCCTAAGTAGGCTACACACAAACCTTAACACAATTTGATGGGCAGGCGGGTTTGCCCGACGCTAAATTACATTTCAAACCTATCAAAGTGGAAGAACCCACAAGTTACTGCTCGAGTATTACGAAATAGGCAGTAACTGGACACAGTGGATTTTGGAAAATACAGGACAATAGTTTCGCCTCGTGTTACAAGGAAGCCACTTCGAAAGAGATACATCAATTCTCCTTTATTGGGCAAACATTGACGGAAGGGACTGAGAGATGTATTTATCCTTACAAATTTATAAATACTGTTACCGGGTAACATGAATATTATATCGACATAAAAAGTTCCCAGTTACAGTCTTAAATTTGTATATCCTAGATAATTAAATATTGGAAATTGATCTACACAGAGCACTAATATTTCATAGCAGAACCCCGGTTGTGAGACTTATATTTAATATTATATTTAATCACGTCTGTAGAGAGTATTTCAAATATCCCTACACGGAAGTAGAAATTCTCAGACTTGAGTATTTTGCCACGAGGTACATCAAGTACACGGTGACGCACTTATCACGACAGATACCGGTACGGAACATGACTAAAGGAAAACTGTAGGCTACGATTATGAATGCATTTCTAACACAATAGAACAAATATCAGTTATTATTTTATATACACACATCAAAAAAAGTTTTGCATCACCTCGGTTCCCAGATCTCCGGCATATAGACGTTGACTGTGTATATTGTATCCAAGATACAGTCCCTTTGACTGTTCATAGATGTCACTAAAACTGCTCAAAGATGTAAACAACCATGCATGAGCAGGGCCTATTAGACGGAGGGGGTACGACAGCCGATCAGTTCCAGTCATTCCACCAGGACGAAGTTACGCTGCTCATGTTGTCTGTAGTTCTACCATGCCTAGAAGGTCAATACCGCAGTTCGATCGCGTCCGCATTGTTACTTTGTGTCAAGAAGGGCTCTCAACAAGGGAAGTTTCCAGGCGTCTCAGAGTGAACCAAAGCGATGTTGTTCTGACATGGAGGAGGTACAGAGATACAGGAACTGTCGATGACAGGCCTCGCTCAGGCCGCCCAAGGGCTACTACTGTAGTGGATGACCGCTACTTACGGATTGCCGCTCGGAGGAACCCTGACAGCAATGCCACCATGTTGAATAATGCGTTTCGTTCAGCCACAGGACGTCGTGTTTCAACTCAAACTGTGCGCAATAGGCTGCATGATGCGCAACTTCACTCCCGACGTCCATGGCGAGGTCCAGCTTTGCAACCCCGACACCATGCAGCGCGGTACAGATGGGCCCAACAACATGCTGAATGGACCCCACGGAATTGGCATCACGTTCTCTTCACCGATGAGTGTCGCATATGCCTTCAACCAGACAATCGTCGGAGACGTGTTTGGAGGCACCCTGGTCAGGCTGAACGTCTTAGACACACTGTCCAGCGAGTGCAGCAAGGTGGTGGTTCCCTGATGTTTTGGGGTGGCATTATGTGGGGCCGACGTACGCCACTGGTGGTCATGGAAGGCTCCGAAACGGCTTTACGATACCTGAATGACATCCTCCGACCCCTAGTGCAACCATATCGGCAGAATATTGGAGAGGCATTTGTCTTCATGGACGACAATTCTCGACCTCATCGTGCACATCTTGTGAATGCGTTCCTTCAAGATAACGACATCGCTCGACTACAGTGGCCAGCATGTTCGCCAGACATGAACCCTATCGAACATGCCTGGGATATGTTGAAAAGGGCTGTTTATGGACGTCTTGACCCACCAACCACTCTGAGAGATTTACGCCGAATTGTCGTTGAGGAGTGGGACAATTTGGACCAACAGTGTCTTGATGAACTTGTGGATAGTATGCCACGACGAATACAGGCATGCATCAATGCAAGAGGACGTGCTACTGGGTATTAGAGGTAGTGGTGTGTACTGCAATCTGGACCACAAATGCTGAAAGTCTAGCTGTATGATGGTACAACATGCAATGTGTGGGTCTCATGAGCAATAAAACGAGCTGAAATGTTGTTTGTGTTGATCTCTATTCCCTTTGTATTTAAAGGTTCCGGAACTCTTGGAACCGAGGTGATGCAAAACTTTTTATGATGTGTGTAGTTATGCCTTGGAGTCAAATTACAAAACTTAATAAATACTTACTCCACCAATAACCAAAAGTCAACTGAACTTAAAATATAAATATCACAATCTTAAAATTATCCAACACGCACTCACTTCCCTTCCTTCCGCTCCACTGTCTGAAGCAGGCCTAAGAAAGTCCATACTACTTTCTCCGTCCGTTAAATAATTATTCTTTTGTTTGGGCCCGAACTCGGTAACAGTTTTATTACCAACCTTGTTTGCTTGTTTGTCACTAGATTTTAGGGGCTTTCCGTTCATTTTGTTGGTTCTTGGGAAAATTATATTTCCATCGCAACGTGAACATGGACGGTGAATGGATACATGTGATGAGGAGTTCGCAAATCAAGATAATTATTACGTCTTGACATTTGGTGATTTACAGAAAGGTAATGGTAGTTTCAGTCGATAAAATGGCAGTATATTGTTGGTTGATTGTGTGTGAATTAAGTTCTGTTTTAGGTCGTGCTAAGTTTATAATAATAGACATAATGAGATCCTGTATAGGTTAACTGATCTTAAGCTCTTCAATATTTGAGAAGTAATGATGGATGTGATGTGTGTTGATCGTAATCCAGCCATCGGCTAGAAGTTTAGAAAATCTGCCCGCGTATGAATGAGAAATTATTATAGGCTATATATTGAAAATGTGTTAACACATACAGTACCAGTAGACTTTTTCTATTGGGATTAATGGTGTACATTATATTTAGGGGAAGGATGAGCATCCTCTTTATTCTCTACATGTAGCCTACATTCTCATCATTTCTCAAACTTTTGTTTCACTTGTTCATGATGAATAGTCTTGTCACTTTATTGCAGAATTACCATGCTGGCAAGAAGGTCGTGTACTGCTCTGAATTGTGATGGCGATATCTAACCAGCATAGGCACCTGCGTAGATTTCCCTTGGATGTAGATGTGTGTCTGTTCATCCCTGTAGTTAGGCTATTATCAGTCAGGTAGTTGAGGTTTTAAGGGGCAGAACTACGAGGTCATCTGCCCCTATCAGTAGATAGCATAAGCTTCACCCAGATGTTCTCCAAGAGGAAGTTATGTTTCTGGTTTGACAAATCATGATCATTATGTCGATGTTGACACCTTGAAAGAATTACACATGTAATTGCAAGTTTCCACGGTTAATATAGAGCCAAATAATTTGGTTTGTGACTGTTTGGAGTGTGATAAGTTATCAGCAGGGCCCGGATAATCGTGTACTTAACTCCCTCCTCCCAAATGCCTTGCTGTTTGGTGGGTTGTAATATCTGGACGTGTAGCGATGAATTCATAGACTTGCTATTATTACGAAATGCCTCTGGAGCTTTGTACCTTCAGAGGTAGATAAGTCTTAATTGGAACAACTGTGAATGTGGATGCAATTGCTATTGTAAACCGGATACCAATTGCCTGATCAGGTATACTGTACTGCCACTTGTCGCACATCAACTATGCACAGTGACCATATACATAACTTCTTTTGTGCCTCATTGTGTAGTGGCTAGTACTCTTGGCTGTCACTGCGGAGGCCCGGGTTCGATTCTCAGCTCTGCCAAGAAGTTTAATTCTGGCCTGAGGGTTGCGCAAAAACTGAGAAGAGGCAAGTTCCAATCACACCTCAGCCATCCTGGAAGTGGCTTTCTGTGGTTTCACCACTTCTATTCCAGGCGTATGCTTAATTAAGACCACAGCCGCCTCCTTCTTAATCTTCACCTGAGTTACAACTACACACACTAATACAGCCTTCACAATAACACCGGTTATCAGACAAATTCCACACACACCTAAGTACACGGGGCCACATGACCACAATGTCGCAAAGCCCCGAAATGAATCAACAACACAATATAATTTCTTTAGGTGGCTTCAACACTGCAGCCCCCTGTGGGTGGGGGTTTAGACTACACCCATGGTATCCTCTGGCTATCGTACAAGGCGACTAAAAGGAGCAACCTTGGCTATTCTTTGAGGCATCCTACTTGTCTTATGAATTGCCCCCCTCAAGGGTGGGAGGGATGGAATACACCCACAGGCAGAGTTGGATGGTTGGCACACGTGCTGTGAAAGTATTCTGGAAATATATATAATCTGGTGTAACAATATGTTAATGTTGTAGTAATTTCTAAACATTGCACTTTGTCAGTACATGAGTGTGTACTGTATATAGTTTAATGTAAAGTTTTTACATATTTGGTAGCTGCAATCATGTAAGTGCAGTGCCAGACCATGGGGTCTATCTATCTGGAGACTTGTTTTGGATTTTTTTCTGGTCAGTTTTACCATTTTCAACATCCCCCAATGGCCTGGCCGGTACCTCGCTTCATTCCAACTGCTTGGTCATATTCATTTATTTCATCCTTTTATCAGCTCCTTGTGATGTTGCCATCTATTACGACATCCGGCTGTACACATTGGCTAGGTGGAACCGCATCGACATAAATTAATGCAATATTTCAATGGTGGTATTGTATTGGATGGCGGTTCACTGAAATCTTGTTTCAATTTTTATAGCAATTCATTGTATCACATCTCCGATCCCTCTGAAAGAATAATAATTAGGTGTAGGTATGCCAGCAGCTAAAGCGCAGGGTTCGGCCATGGACCCAAGCTCTCTGCTGACTCGGTGGACGTGGGTTCGAACCCCTCCGTCACCATCCTTGAAATGGTTTTCCGTGGTTTCCCATTTTCAACCCTAGGCAAATGCTGGGACGGTACCTCTGACAGGTCACGGCCGCTTCCTTCCACATCCGTGCCCAGTTTCATTAAATCATCTCTCATTCCGGTGCGCAGGTCGCCCACGGGCGTTGACTAGAAAGACCTGTACTCGGCCTCTCAGGAGGCCACACGACAAGAAAGATGACAGGGGGTAGATATACGTGCACATGTTTTGAACTTCACCAGTCCTCTTCAACAAAGCAACGTCATCATTGCCTAACTTTAAAACGATAGATTTTAGCATTTAATGTGCACATTTCAAAACACACATGTTGTGAGATAATGGGTGAAGTTAAAGTCCAATGTAAATTTATATTTAAAGGGCATAGAGTATTTTCAAGAATATTGACAACTTGTCTGTAGGACACACTCTTTCCCGGCGGCTTCGGTGGCGTAGTCGGTAGCATGCTGAGCTTCTATGCCCAAGATAGCGGGTTCAAACCCGGACGAAGCCATCGGATTTTTAAGAGCCTTAAAAATCCCTCAGTATGCCTTCCTTCGGAGGGGAAGTAAAGCCGGCGGTCCTATGTCATAGATTTATGGCATGTTAAAGAATCTTCCACTAATTATACCTGTGTGAAGCTAAATTGGATAAGTTAAGAATGTAAACAACGCTCTTAGGTTTCTATGTTCGTTGCCAAGAGCCGTCTGCGGTGGCGTCTAGTAGCTAAGTTCTGAACTAGGCCTAGTAGTCGTTGACGGTGGCGTTTGGCGGCAGAAGTAAGAACTATTTAAAAAATTCTAATTTGCAGTCTGTACTAAAATTAAAAAACAGTTACACACACTAATACAGCCATCACAATCAATACCGGTTATCAGACAGATTCTACACACACCCAAAGTACACGGGGCTACATGACCGCGTTTCGCAGCCCTTAAACTGAGGAACCAACCAACACTCTTTCCCCTCTCTCTTTTAAATCAATGGGCACAATAATCCTGTGATGCAGATTTTTTCTGTGTATTTAACAGTAATATGATGTGGCTTCGTACATTTGGCCTGCTGGGGTCCTTTTAACATGCCCGAAACAGGAGGTTTTAATTGCCATTAAACTGAGGTGGGGGGTATTAAATGTAATTGGTAATGTGTTGCACCATTACGTTCAACCACATCTTCCAAATGTCCCCTCCCACTTATTTCTTGTAAGAAATGCTGCGTTAACTGGAATTGTGTTGCTTTACAGGCTGAAAATTCATGTTCACCAAAAATAATCCTCTTTGAGTTTACAGCTTCTTCAGCCTGAGGATTGATCGAAGCTACCCAAGAGGTTTTCCTGCGTTGGAGTGTACTTGGCTGTGGGTGATCAGTTGTTTTCCACCGTCCTGCAGCATGGCCGATCATCTGAGTGCAGCCCGGCATATTCTTCTTCAATCCCGTCTCCAGTCGACTAAGCCATTGACGTTCACACTTCAGAAGTTATGACTCACATGTGAAAGACTGTACAATGTGTACCGTGATTGAACATAAATTAATAAATCAATTGAAACTGTCTGGAAAATCAGCTTTCTCATTTCCTTGAAGACAATCCTCAACCTTGCCTATATTTTTTCTGTAGATACAGTTGAAAATCATTTAATCATTGAGGCCAAGTTAATTGTAATGAAATGACATTATTGGGCATATACAATTTATTTAGAGAAGGAGGTACAGCAGACAAGAAATCGGCCATAGTGGCGTACTGGGTCGGAATAAGGGTACGGTAATTTTGAGGTTATGGTATCTTAATATTGCAAACTTGCATGAAACTTCATGATTTAATTATTTTTATCGTTGAAACTTCAAAAAGCCTATTCGCTTGTACTTAAACGTCTTAAAAGGGCGAAGCAGGGGTTGAGGAAGGATCTATACACCAGGAAATATCACAGTACACATCCCACCAGGTTTTCCGAGTTCTTTAGCCAATAGCTGGTTAAATTCCGTGATTTTGACGACACGCCTACAGAGGAAAACATGGTTTACCATCAGTAAGCAGCTTCCAATGAATATTCAGCAGTTTTTAGTGGCCGGTAATATCAAGACCGCAGTTCAGGCCGAGGAGATACTCCGCCATTTGGATGAGACGAGTATGGTCAGTCCGCAGACAGGGAGACGGAACATGGAGTGTGTAAACACAGCTGAAGTTGTTCAAGGGCATCAAACTAATCACAATCAAAATAATCAAACCAAGACACAGTCTACCGGAACGCAATTCACGCACAGACGGCAAGAGTTCGAAGGCCGAAACCAATACCATAACAACAATAGGAACTTCCAGAATCGCCGTGATAATTATAATAATAATCAGAACAATCACAATCAGTGGAAGTACTAGCGAGAGTATACCAACTGCAGGGGAAATCCAAGGCAGAGAAGACCTTACCAAAGGAACGGAGAAGGCAGGTGGAACAATACAAGGAATTATCGGCAAGATAATCAATGGGACTATCGCACTGATTGGAACGAGCGGTATGCTGAATCACAGAAATATTTGGACGAGTTAAATGCCGAAGAAACGGAGAAAGAGAAGTGGGGGCGTGCGATGGCGAATAGGCAAAGCCCAGATAATCACCAAGGAGCGGGGGCGGAAAGCTTATTACAAAGCAGGAGAGACGCGATGACAAAACGACGGAACTCAATGAATGGGTCCCAGGATTTAAAAAAATCACGATTGAACCAAAATCAGATAGCCTGAGAACGGAGGACACCAGGGAACGGGAGGAGTTGATTGTTGCAAACATAGAAGAGTGGGTAGCATTCCCGGACGATTGCCTGGAGGAAGTGGTGAAGGACCGAGACAATGTAATCAGACAATTACCGATTATTTATGCACGTATTGGAGGTATTAGAGTGAGGTGCCTGATCGACACGGGTAGCCAGGTGAGCTTAGTCACGGAAGTATTGTTGAAAGAAATTGGAAATAAAAAAACCGTTCCAATTATGCCTGTACCAATAATGAAAGTCCGAGGGGTCATTCCTGACAAGACCATAGTTTGCAAGCACCAAGCATATTTAGACCTGGAGATATTAAACCACACATTTTCGCAAACTTTCATCGTGATACCAAATATGAATTATAATGTCATTCTGGGAGCCAACTTCATCTGTGATTTTCATGCGATAATTGACTTACATAATAACACTGTGAGTTTCATACAAGTCGAGGGGTGGAGTCATGTGGGTCTGAATATGGAAGAGAGTCCACTAGAGAGAGAGGCGAATACTTGGGTCATTGAAGAATGCACTAATGAGGCGATCGAAGATAAGAACTTGACGGAGGGACGAGTAAGCCAGACAGCAGTGGTTGAAATTGACAGTCGAGATATTTCGCAGGAACTTTGGGTACATTTGGCGGACGAAGAAATTAGCGGGTCCAAATTTGAAATCTTACTTCAGGAGCGACTTAAGGAGGCAATATTGGGGGAACCTGACAGAAGAAAATTAGAAGAAATTTTGAGACATCATAAGGGAGCTTTCGACACGATTCCTGGAAAAGTTTTAAATTTCCAGTATGGCATGCAAGTTACAGACTGGACCCCATTTAAGAGTAAATTGTACCCGATCCCAGAGGAACATTTTGCTCAGGTGAAGGACATTATTAGTAACTTATTAGATTCCGGCATGATAAGAAAAGCAGCAACCCCATACTTAAATGCAATATTGGCTGTGGCCAAGCCAAATGGATCAATTAGATTATGCCTAGACGCTCGGGCTTTAAACAGTAAACTGCTAGTTGAGCATGACCAAGCACCAAGGATCAAGGATGTATTGAAGGGCTTCCGTGGGAAGAAGATATATTGTATTGTCGACCTAACGAATAGTTTCCACCATCTTGAACTTGAGGAAAAATCCCAACTATTGACGGGGTTTTTATTTGATAACCAAAGCTATATCTGGTCTCGCATGCCCTTTGGTGTAAAAACAGCTGGATGTGCATTGATAAGAGCACTAGACAGGAATCTGACTGAGGAGGTCAAGAGCTTCACTACGAGGTATGTTGACGACATACGTATTGCATCAGGAACAATGGAGGAACACTTGGTAAACCTAAACAAACTTTTGGACAACTTGAGAACCATGAATTTCAAAATTAATTTGAAGAAATCGCACTTTTACCAGAGCGAGATTCTGTATTTGGGTCACATAATTGATGTTGAAGGCGTGAGACCTAATCCGGCGAAAATTGACGCAATCAAGAAATTCCCCACACCAACTAAAGTAAAACACGTGAGAGCATTTTTGGGAGTGACAGGTTTCTATAAGGAGAATTGTCCTGGATACACGGAAACAGTAGCACCGATGCAAGAGATGCTAAAGAAATCAAATCGATGGTTATGGAATGAGGAGTGCCACATGTCCTTTAGAGCCACGAAAGACCTACTGGAGAATTGTGTGAAGCTAGGGTAACCAGACATCGAGAAGAAATTTATAATTCAGGCAGACGCTTCATTGATTGGAATCGGTGCCATGCTGTACCAAGAGGACGCTGATGAACCCAGGAAACGATCATATTCGGCATTTACGAGTCGTAAATTAAGGAAGCACGAGAGGAACTACACTGTGACAGAGCTTGAGTTGCTAGCGATTTTGTACTCACTTCAACGATGGCGCAAGATGCTCTTCGGATATTCCATTGTTGTCAGAACTGACCACCATGCACTGACGTTCTTATTCAAGACGACGATGGCAAGTGAAAGAGTTAAGCGTTGGTCCATTTACATACAGCAGTTCGACATTACCATAGAGCATTGCCCTGGAAGGATGAACATCATACCAGATGCTCTAAGCAGGAATCCTGAAGACGAGAACGAGATAGCAGCGGATGTTCACCACATAGCACTAACACCTAAGGATCGTGGATTTTTGGACAAGCTGAAAGAAATTCAGAAGGAACAAGAAAAGGACCCATGGATGATGATGATGATCAAGTTTTACAAGAAGGAACTACAGCCAGATTCACATGAATATCGAGAAGCCCGTGCCAAGGAAGCGAAATTTCACTACTTGAATAACCTTTTGCACAAGTACGTGGATGAGGATCACACCAAACTGCGAATCCTAGTTCCAGCATCATTACAGAGAGGATTGACGTGGCTTGTCCACGAAAGACTAGCACATATCGGCACGGACAAAACAGAAGCGACAATAGGGGAAACTTTTACTTGGCCTAAGATGCGATACACCATTGTGGAAGTAATCAGAACTTGTGACGCGTGTCAGCGCACTAAACCAAATAACTTCATGTTGACACAACCTCCAAAACCATTATTACCTCAAAAACCATGCGAGCTGGTCGCTATTGACTGTTTTGGCCCTCTAGTAAAGGGAAAACGAGGATGCCGACACCTTCTTGTATGTGTCGATGTGTTTTCCAAGATGGTAGCATTATGTCCAATCCAGAAGACGACATCACAGCAAGTCCTCAGCAGAATTCAGAACAAAGTCATTCCGATGCTTGGGAAGCCGGAATTCATCTTATCGAACCATGGTACTTATTTTACGAGCAATGTTTTTAGGCAAGGTCTAGAGAGCCTAGAGATAAAGCATGTTCTGTCGAGCATTCGCCATCCTTGTGGAAATCCGAGCGAGAGAACGATTCGCTGTGTTGCCAAGTATTACCGAGTCATGATTCCTAATGATTATAATAAGTGGGTTGAGAACGTAGGAGATATTGAGATGTGCATGAACACTACAAAGCACGAGTCGACAGGTCAAGTCCCACTAGTTGTACACCACAACAGGTTGCCTGAGAGATCTTGGGACAAGATTATTCCATGCCCAAGGGATCCGTTATTAGCACATGAGCTGTGAATTCAGCGAACAAGAGAGCACATGAGGAACTAAGCGGACCGAAGACTGAGGAGATACAGAGGAAAGAAGTTTCATCGTGAATTACAGGAACAGGAACTAGTGCTTGTTCGAAGACCACCGATATCTGATCCTAAAAACAAAGTATTTGCCAAGTTCTGTCCTAAATTTATTGGCCCGTTCCGCATCATTAAGAATTTGGGTAACAATGCTTACAGACTTGAAGAATTGAGCACTGGCGCTAAATCTGTCTTCAATAGCACTAATCTCAAGCCGTATTACAGAAGGGAACCATTTGATGAATAATCAGGACTATGAATGCAGATCATTATTGCAGAATTTTATTGAGAGCCAACACTCAAATATACGTGGCCATGTAGTATCTGGGTAGAGCGAGCTTTGTTTGTAAACAAGACAGCTGGTCCGGCAGGAGTCGTAATCGTGCGAGAGAGAGGGGAGGTCTGGCGAGACGTGTGAATGACATTACAGCGTGGACCGCGCACACTAATTGGATCAGTGGAATGTACACACAGGCAGACGAGTCAGGTACTTTAGAGATGTTATCTTTACTACTGTGGATATTGTTTTTAAAATCCAAATCAATCACTTGCTTCGAATTTCAAAACCTTGCTGAGGATAAATGAACCCTTATTAATCTATCGATGAATAAGTATTCATGATTTTATTATTATTATTACTGGTGCCCAGGCAGTACATGTTGAAATTGACAAAGGGGGAGCCAAGGTAGTGTGTTGCAATGATTACAACAGAAGCAAGCTTGGTAGTTATTCCTGAAGACGACCAGTTAAGCCGAGTTCAAGGACAAATTTTGTAACAGCGTGCACCTAAATTAGAGTCATTGAGGGATGTCTTGAGTAAAGTTTCAACCGACCCAGGATTGAATCACCCAATCAGAAGAGACCACGCCAAAAGCCACGCGGCAAGTTGCTTACCCTGGAAAAACGCGCGAAAATGTATATCTAAAGAACCGCCGATCCGAATTAATTCCGCAATAGTGCACTGAGACGTTTGGATAAAATGATGAAGATTGATACTAGTCCCGAGTTTGTGTGATGAAAACTCCAGATTATTTTTTCAAATTCTCCCCACTACCTCATTCTGTCAGTTTCCAATAAATTGATCGGTGAGAAGCTGTTTCGAGGACAACTTTATTGAGCTCTGGTGAGCAAGGTTCACGTCACTCTGCGTCACGATTTTCAAACGCTAATAAGCGTACTTTACTAACATTTTTTTTTTGTGCACAAGTGTGCAAGGTTCACGTATAGCAGTGGAGATCTCTAGGCGAGATAAAGACTGCAAGATAGACATGTTTATGACTTGTTTTTCAAGCTAGTGGCGATGAGTTTGAAGTGTGTAACTTTATGTAAATTTGTGTATGATATTTTTGAGTGATATTTGTGCGTGTGTTAAGCAAATGCTAAGATAGGGCAAGTCTACGATCAGTAATCGCATTAGGACATATTCGTGAGTGAAAGTAGTAGCTCACAGCGATTATAGCTAGGCAATATTATTAACATTGAACATTTCTGTCCAAGAAACTTCGCCAAGATGTCCGACGTTTGGTCATGTGATGGATTGATGTGCATCGCTTCTACAACGACGGCGACGATGGAGAGCTAAATTTCCCGTAGAGAAATGCACTGGGACGGAGGTTAATGTTCTGCAAGCTGAAGCGGTGATGTACAAAAATTGATTTACTCAATATGTAGTTAGATAAGGCGTGGGAACATTGTAAATAGTTCATTCATTCTTTTCTTGTGTTAAGATTTTTTTTGTGCTGACACTATCATCTTTAAATGTACGTTGGCGCGTGACCAAATTTGTTTGTTGTATATTTTTCTTTGGAGTCATATTTAGTGTACACGGCGTGTGTATTTGATTTTATCCATGCGATTGCGAAACTCGTTACATTCGATAAGTGGTGCTTTATTAAAGTTCATTTTTTTTGTTATAGGAAAGGGAGGTAATTATTGTAAGATGTTTTATGAACAGGTTATTACTCTTGCTAGGGTTGCCGAGCGCAACAAATTAAGATGTAACTGTAGAACACCTTAGTTCTAAATTTTTAGCATTTTTTTGAGTCCTTTTCAGGTTAGTTAGTCAGGGACTAGAACGGAAGCGCAAGCTGGTGGAAAAATATTTATGTCATTTATTTCAGGTTTCTGTCAAACCCATACGTGTGATTCTGTGTGTGTTCATGTGTCAGGTGTGTGTATTGATTCTTCGTGATGAGGGGTAGGTGGTGCTACCGCCCTCATATTGTTGTTGATGTGGTATTCTTTTTGATGGAAAGGCAGAGCGCTCCGTGGAGGCTACTGTACCTTGTCCAGTGTTGATTTTCTTGGATTTCCTAGGGGAAATGCTGAGATATTTTATTCTGACGCACACACGTATATTGTGCTTTGGGAGCACGCTTCTTCGAGACTCGATCCCGTGCCATGGGAGGTCGAGGTTATTTGACACGTGGGTTGACAGATATGCAGATATCCACTTAGCGCCCGTCTAAGTTCGGTGACTCATTGTTAGGCAGTCCTGTTGACCGACTGACCCCTATAAGCTATCATTAGCAAACCTGTTCTTTTGTGATGGTCATTTGGACCGTAATTAATTGGGGAGTTCGCCATGTCTGTTACGAATTATCGCATATCGTATGAATGGAATATTGTTTTAATGATGTAAATGTTGGCTTTGAGCCTAGTGATTTTCTATGACTCAGGTCTTGTTAGTTTGTTTGTTGTGACACCCGTGTGGTGTAGTTATATTTACTTGTAAAATGACAGGCGGTCATATGTGTATTTCTTTTGTTGGTCACGTGCTAATTTACTTGTGTTGATTTTGAAAAGTCCTAATTTTAGGCATTAATGTTTTTGCTGCGTCAGTTCTTGATTCCGATTTCAAGCGGAAATTATTTGTTGTTTATTTAGTGTAGGAAGTGTCAGATTAATTTAAGTTGTGTATAGTTGGTTCCCCGCGTCTGTCTAGCTCTAAACAATGCAGATTCGTCCTTTGAAGGTTTATCGGATGATGACGAATCTCGCAATTATTTGTACTCATCGTTATGCATGTAGAACAGCCGCACACGTACACAATGTCATTGAAGTCATTTGGGACATTTGGTCCAATTTATAATCTCTCCTGAGATTAAGCCTAGTTATGGCAAGTAATTTATTCAGTTGGGAGTCATTTGGGAGTTTTGTTTTGTTTATTTTTTTTTTATTTGTAAATAGTTGATCTGTTATTAAATTCATTTGTTATAACCCTGGTATTCACTTCTTCCTGCATGTTATTTTCTTATGTGTTACCCTGCACGTTAATGAAGCGCTTTAACAACAACTTACGAAATGGACTGTTACACCCCCCGAAACTGAGTCTCATAAGCTTCTTTGCAAGGGTTCAATATATATATATAATTCTTCGACACGTGTGTATGTGACTGAACTCCTCCTAAACGACTGAACCTATTTTGATGGAATTTGGTATGTATATTAGGGTGGGTCCATGTATGGTTTAGATTCACAATCTGACCCCGTAGGTGGAATGAACACAATTTTAGATCCACAATAAACAGTCAAAAACAGTCGTCATGGAAACCATTAGCCTTGGCCTTGGTGAAAGCTGATATCATTGGACGGTTTGTCTCAGCACGTTAGAGCCACCTGGTCGCAACCTGTGCAACTACCGCCATAACATACACTCTGCCCGTGGCGGAAAGTTGTGTTTTATACCCAAGGTGGCAGTGATGTCGATTTCTACTGTTTTTCTCTACACGTTAGAGCGTTTCAAAGTCCCGTATGCGTTCATATACCATTCATCCGTTTGCGATGAAACTTGGGTGAGATGTTGAGTGCACTCCAGGGAAGGTCTTTGGCTTAGTAATTCCATTTTACAATAGATAGCACGCGACTAGATTCAACAAATGGGCGACGACGCGCGAAGCGTTTCAAAAAGGTCCCGTATGCGTTCAACTACCATTCGTCCGATAGCGATGTAACTTGGGTGAGATGTTCTGTACACTCCAGGGAAGGCTTCTGGCTTAGTAAATTCATTTTACAATAGGTAGCGAACGAGTAGATTCAACAAATGAGCGACGACGCGCGAAGCGTTTCAACAAGACCCGTATGCGTTCAAATACCATTCGTCCGATATCGATGAAACTTGGTGAGATGTTGTGTACATTCCAGGGAAGGCTTAGTAAATCAATTTTACAATAGGTAGCACACGACTAGATTCAACAAATGTGTGACGACGCGCGAAGGGTTTCAACAAAATCCCGTATAAGTTTATATATCATTCATCGATTGAGATGAAACTTTGATGAGTTGTTGTGTACACTTACGTGAAGGTTTCTAACTTAATAAATCCATTTCACAGGAGGTTGCGCACGAGTAGATTCAACAAATGAGCGACGACGTGCGAAGCGTTTCAACAAAGTCCCATATGCGTTCAAATACCATTCGTCCAACAGCGATGAAACTTGGGTGAGATGTTGTGTACACTCCAGGGGAGGCTTCTGGATTAGTAAATCCATTTTACAATAGGTAGCGCACGAGTAGATTCAACAAACGAGCGACGACGCGCGAACGCTTAAGAAAGTCCCGTATGCGTTCATATACCATTTATCCGATTGCAATGAAACTTGGGTGAGGTGTTGTGCACACTTGCGTGAGGGTTTGTAACTTGGTAAATCCATTTCACAGGAGATTGCGCACGATTAGATTCAACAAATGAGCGACGACGCGCGAAGCGTTCAAATAGCATTCGTCCGATTACGATGAAACTTGGGTGAGATGTTGTGTACACCCTACGGAAGGTTTCTGTCTTAATAAATCCATTTTAAAATAGGTAGCGCACGAGTATATTCAACAAATGAGTGACGGTACGCGAATCATTTCAACAAAGTACTGTATGCGTCAATATACCATTTATCCGATTGCGATGAAACTTTGGTGAATGTTGTGTACACCTCAGTAAGGGTTTCTGGCTAAGTAAATTCATTTTAGAATAGGTAGCGCACGAGTAGATTCAACTAATGTGCAATGGCACGCGAATTGTTTACACAAAGTCCTATATGCGTTCATATACCATTTATCCAATTGCGATGAAACTTTGCTGAATCGTTGTGTACACTCCAGGAAAGGTTTCTGGCTTAGTAAACCCAGTTCTTAATATGTAGCGCACGAGTAGATTCAACTAATGAGCGACGGCGCGCGAATCGTTTCCACTATGTCCCGTAGGCGGTCATATACCATTCATCCGATTGCGCTGAAACCATGGTGAACCATTCAGGACACTCCAGAGAAGGTTTCAGGCTTAGTTAATCTATATTACAATAGGTAGCGCATGAGTAGATTCAACAAATGTGTGATGGCACACGAATCGTTTAAAGAAAATCCCATATGCATACAAATGTCATTCATCCGATTCCGATGAACCTTTGATGAGTTGTTGTGTACACGCAAGGGAAGGTGTTCAACTTGGCAAATCCATTTTACAATATTGGTAGCGCACGAGTAGATGTAACAAATGATGACGACGCGCGAAGCGTTCCAACAAAATCCCGTATGCGTTCATATACTATTCATCGGTTGCGATGAAACTTTGATGAGTTGTTGTGTACACTTACGTGAAACTTTCTAACTTAGTAAATCAATTTCACAGTTTGTAAAGCACGAGTAGATTCAACAAATGAGTAACAACGCACGAATCATTTAAACAAAATCCCGTTAGCGTTATATGCCATGTATCCGATTGCGATGAAACTTTGGAGAGTTGTTGTGCAGGCTCCCACGAATGTTTCTAGATTAGTTAATTCATTTCACGATAGTTTGGAGGCAGTTAACAGAAATTGAAAAACATATTGTGTTTCCAAAAGCACTTCAAGAAACAAAGTTACAACACTTTCTTTGATTGGCAGGACAACGTCTGCCGGGTCAGCTAGTATATATATATATATTTATGAAAATTCTTATGTATGAAATTGGCGCTATTTTGGAAACGGTGAGTATGAGAAAAAAGTTTCTTTGACGTTAATGAAAGGTGACTATGCACTCTAGGCGGACGGCAAGTTTCAAGTGTGTAGGAGGAAAAAATGATAGCCTACTTTCTGGCGAACATTGGTGATAATTGGCGAACGGATGGTCGGATTTTAACGAATGAGGTGTTGTTGGCGTTGGAGTGACGTCCTCTTTGCTAAGCATGTGTGTTAGTATTTTTTAATTCTTTTAGTTTGAAAATTCTTGTTTTGAATTTTTGATTATTTTGGAAACGGTGAAGGAAAGAAAAACGTATGTTTGACGTTAATGAAAGATGCCTATGCCCTCTAGGCAGAAACCAAGTTTCAAGTGTGTAGGCCAAAAGAAAATGAATTATGAAAAATGGTCATTATTTTGCAAATGGTGAAGATGAGAAAAAAAAAGTTTGTTTGACCCCCTCTACCCGCACGATAAATTTTAAGTCGCTAGGTGAAAAACCTATGCACGTTTTGGGGGTTTACCTTATGCTTTTTATTTTGTTATTTTGTTATTTAGAGATAATTTTAAAAGAGGACGAGACATGGGTATGATGGAGATCATGTTTTTTAAACATGATGGATTGGATTGAATGGGGGAGGGGAAGTTATACATCTTTTGGAAACGGGAGGGGGGGGGGTGGATTAGGGTATATAAATACATAAATCAATTGGTTTTATTACAAAAAAAAAGGATGTTTATTGACCCATGAACTAAACGTGGAAGGAAAACCTAACCACTTTACAAAATATTTTTCACCTTTGACTTTAATTACTCGTTCAATAAGATAATGTTTCTTGCACTTCTTCATAATAGAATCGTCCTTTGATGGGTTGACCGCTTTGATCTTCTAAAAGATACGTCACTGGTTGACCTAGCTTGACTTGGCGAATATTAAAAAATTATGTCGACCACTGTGGAGTGTGCGATTTTGAAAACACACTTCTATGTTTACTGATGCGAACAAAATCCCCAATTTTAAGGCGATGTCGCCTTGGTTCAACCGTTTTTATTGGGTTAAACAGTCTATTGAGTCTGGGTAGGTACTTGTTGACGAGGCGTGGTTTTATGCAAATAGTGGAATGAATTGTGTTGTTGTATCGTGACACAAGTTGAGGTAACCAATCTATCCATCGATAGGAACAACGTATTGTAAACTCTTTCCACATATAACTTTTTAATGTTCGATTGAAGCGTTCAACTACGCTAGCTTTAAGTTTGCTATATGTGGTGTAATGGTGAATATCCTTAGATTTGAGAAAACTGGAGAAATCCTTGTTGAAAAATTCTTTGCCCTGATCGGTGTGTAACAAGTGAGGTTGACGTTTTGACTGTTTAATAATATGTTGAAAGGCCTTTGTAACTAAGAGACCAGTTTTATTTTTTATTGGTTCATCAAAAGCCATTTTGGAATAGACATCAATGACGGTCAACATATAGCGAACACCGTCGTTAACATTAGAATAAGGTATGATCTCAACCAGGTCTTCTTGCCAAAGTTCATCCACTCCTTTGTAAATTACGCGACGGCGTTCATAAATGCGACGGGCTGGTTTATGAAATTCATGAACGATAGCCTCTTTGATGGGGGATGGCTTATAAGATAATTTTAGCATCTCGGAGTTGTTGTTCTATGTGGGCGATTTCTGCCTCATGCCCACTGTTACCAGTTTGTCTTGATGCACGAAGCAAGTATAAGCGCTCTACTAACTATTTAGCAAGGTCCTTGGACGTTAAATCTTGTAGAGATGGTGTGCGAGAAAATAGCAGCTTTAACAGTTCTGGTGTTAATATATAGTTGATATTTTTAATATCAGCATTAGTACGAGAAAATTTAATGGATGAATCCCCAATTTTAAAACTGTCATTCTCATAGCGAACACCATACGTGGTATCTGTCATTCCAATAAATAGAAGGGTCAGATACGGTTCCAGTGTTGCCCCATAATGATTGATTAAAATGTTTTTGAGTTGAGCCTTATTTTGAGGGGTGGTCAAGACTTATGAAAACGGAGACGATGTGGAGGAAGACGGTGTTCCCGCTAGGACGGATGATATTTGTTTTGTTTTTAGAAACTGTTGAAGGGGTGAGGATTTTTTCTTTCAGGACTAAATACGGTTTCGCTTTCACTTTCACTTTGTCTATGTTGTTGATGTTGTTGTTCTTCTTCTTGTTGTTCTTCGAATTCTTGTTGACTAACATTGGAGGAGGAGGAGGAGGAGGATTTTACTTGCCGTGTGGATTCTGTTTGAGTAATTCTTGAACTTGTTAAGGGTTTGGTTTGAGAGGCAGCAGAATTTGGTTTGAACCTCATGGGATCAAGCGATGATGGAGCATGTTTTATCATGGGTAAAGTATTGACGTTTTTAAACGTTGTAATTCACGAAATATATGTCGAATCGTATTCCGTTTCTCAATAATACGCTGCATGATTTGAACATGTTTCTTGTACCCTATGGCGTTCGCCATGGCGAAGGTAAAGACACACTAACAGGAAAAGTCAAACCCTCGGTCTTTCTAAACAGAAATAAAATGATCAAACCCCAAGTGATAACTTCCCTCACATCGTTCACTCCGTTTATTAATGACCAATCAGGCATAAGGGATGATGGTTCCAACATGAGGCACACAATTGCGTGAAAGCTGTAAAGGACATATCTGGATTCACATGATCTTGAAAAATATGATAGAGATTTCTAGAGTCTTGGCGAAACAGAACGATGAGATTTGCATTGTCACGAATCAACGGTTTGGGGATTTTAGAATAGGTTTGAGCCAGATAAGAACAATCCACCTGTTTATGGCGTCCCATACTAAAATACTCTTGAATAATGGCCTGTCGTTAAGTGGCAATATCATCAAAAATTATAATGGAATCTGGTTGAATGCGGTCTGGTTTTATGACATCTTGAGGTGAGGTGAATGTAAAATAGCCCATGGCTTCTTTCTTTAACGAAGATATAATTTGTTCCAGATACACGTACAGAGGCTGGTACAAGGATTTGGCAAAAATATAAATATTTTGAAATCGTAGGCCGTAAGGCGAGATAATAATGTTGTGCAAATCATTGGTCTTTCCACACCCCGAAGGCCCCACCATGATACATCGAACGGTAGATGGGAATAGGGTGCCATGACGTTTAGGTTAGTAGGGGAGTGATGAGAGTTCTACTTCACTTGGCGTGGCTGTGCCCAATAAACCAACATGGCGGCCAAACGTAGGTGAAACATTTAAGTAATTAATATCTCTCGAACGCCTGGTCGGATGTTGACAAATGAGGTGTCGTAGGACATGATGTGGCGCCCTCTTTCCTATGGACCACTCGTTATATTTTAAAAAAAAATTATGAAAAATTTTGTTTCCGAAAGTAGGCGATAGTATGAAAACCAAACATGATAGAATGTTGTGCAATGGCTTAAACGAACGGTCTCTACGATATTTATTTTTTATAATGAAACTTTTTGTATTTTTATCTTTTTTGAAAACAGTCCAATTTATGAAATTTCTCTATTTCGGAAACAAGGAATTCTACAAAAATGTTTATTTGACATAAATGAATAGATATAACCCACTCTACTGCCAAAATAAGTTTCAGGTCTCTAGAACAAAAACTGTGCAGTAGGGGAGAGCGAGGGTTTCTAACCGGTGACACGAACCGCTTGGCTACGCTGACCTTTTATGTATATTTCGCTAAACCATGGGCATCCGACATGTAGTAGGGGAGAGTGAGGGGTTCTAACCAGTGACACGAACCGCTCGGCTGCGCTGACCTTTTATGTATCTTTCGCTAAACCATGGGCACGCGACATATCGTTGGACTTGGGCTGACGTGCTCTTTCCTATGGACCACTCATTATATTTTTTTAAAAATTTGGAAACTCGATATTGGGGTTAAACATGTTTTTTAAATGATTTTTGCTGATATCTCGGGAACCAATAAGGCTAGAGACTTGTACAAAGTGTCATTCTTTTCGTCGCGTTGCCCTATTGCCGAGAATGCCTGTCTCGAGTAGGATCAAAAACCCATTTTGGGGTAAAAATGAGATTTTAGACCTTTTGTTATTTATAGCGAACCAACGCTGCTATGGACTTGCACGAGGACTCATAGGACTCGGGGTGACGTCCCCTTTCGAATGTGGTAGTTATTGTTTTGCAAAATAATAAAATTCACAAAGGGCCTAACGCCAAACATGTTGTAAAAATATGTTTACCTGTTTTAAAAAATTGTAAATGAAGCCTGGTTGTCAAGACAGACGGTACCACTGGCATGTGTGTCAACAAGCCTGTTGCCAGCTATGGTAGCGGTATCCCAATAAAATAATGGGTATTTTGGCAGCACGGTGGGGTGGTTTATGACGGTTCGTTTTCCGATATTTGTTATGGCGGATAGATGGAGGCTAATATTCCAAAACGTGTGAAGAGTGCTAGGTTAGTAAACGGTTATTAGTGACATGGATCTGTGGCATTGATGCATATTCATAGGCCAGCAGACAGTTTTAGGATATAAAGCTATAACGTTCAGACGACCAAGCAATTTGTATGAAGGCAGGACATGAGCGTTAATGCAAATGCTAATTCTCTAACGAGATAGATTTAGGATGAAACGTAAGCTTTGAATGGTTAAATGAAATGTATGATTTAACACTTGTAGCTGGCAGCCTACTAGCCAGCCCCCATGTATTTTGCCACTTGAAGGCTGAAAATGTGTTAAGTGTGCTAGGATTTTTTACCCTGAAGGGGATCTTTAACGTTTTAGTCAACGGTGATGAACGAGACCGCTCTCTGACACAGCAGACGGTTGTAGGATATGACCAAGTGATTCTTGGACGTGGTGAAAGTATTCATTCATTCATTGATTCATTCCTTTATTTGCATTTGGGGGTGTGTCCCCCGGTGGCAAATTAGATATACATAACAAATAAATAATTGTACATAACTGGAGTATTTACACAAATAGTCAGTCTTTTCTTAAACACACCTATATGTTTGGGAAAAGGTTCTAAGACTGCGGCAGGTAGAGAGTTCCTATTATCAATGGCAGGGTTTACGAAAGAATATTTACCATAATTTGTTCGCTGTGGTCGGCCCTTAACTTTGAAAGGATGATCGCTCCTACCCATGTAAGTAGGCTTTTCCATACGTTTGCTAAGCTCATCCCATGCTGGTTGATTTGTATACGTGTTGTACATAGCGCAGAGTCTAGATTTCATCCTCCTAGCCTCAAGTGATTCCCACCCAAGTTTCTTTAAAATACGGCTCACACTGCTCCTGGGATTAAAGTCACTGAGCACAAATCTAGCGGCCTTTCTTTGTACCATTTCCAACTCATTTGTGAGCCCTACTTGATATGGATCCCAAACCGCCGACGCGTATTCCAGAATAGGTCTTACAAGTGACAAATATCCTAATTCTTTAGCAGAGGTACTATTTCCTTTTAATACTCTCATTAAAAAGTGCAGGGATTTGTAAGCTTTATAAACTACACATCCTATATGACTACTCCATTTCATATAATTTCATACGTGAACGCCCAAATATTTGCAAGAATCTTCTTCTACAAGTATTTCCGAGCCAATGTTATATTGAAAATCTTGCTTTCGCACTTTCCCTATTTTTATTAGACTACATTTTCTTGTGTTTATTTTCATTTTATTTTCAATCGCCCACTTACAGACCAGGTTCAGGTCATCTTGAAGTACTGCATTGTCTTGTGAGTCATGTATCTTTCGATATATTAATCAATCATCCGCAAACAATCGACATTCACTACGAATCCCATTTGGTAAGTCATTTATAAACGCCAAAAATAACAAAGTTCCGATTACGCTGCCCTGAGGGATACCCGACGTTACGGTAATTTCATCCGAGAATCGGCCTTCAACTTTCACTTCCTGGGAACGACCCGTCAAAAATTCTTGGATCCATAAAATTACTCTTCTATCAATCTTCTTTGAAGCTAATTTATGGAGTAGCATGTCATGCGGAACGACATCAAATGCCTTCGCAAAATCTACAACTACGGCGTCGACTGAAACTCCATCGTCTTACGATTCACTAATATCTTGAAAAAGTGATAGCATCTGACTCTCGCATGCGTAACCTTTCCAAAATCCATGTTGCCTATCATTAAACCATGATAATGTTTCCCACTGTTCCCTCAAGTAGTCGCAAATGAGATGCTCCATCTGTTTACAAACGATGGACGTAAGACTAACCGACCTGTAGTTGCCCAATTTAATTCTGCTCCCTCCCTTAAATATTGGGACTACCGTAGCTCTTTTCTAGTCATCCGAGATTTGCGCATTGTTTATAGGCACATTAAACATCACCACTAAGTATCGTGCCACGGCGCTTCCTCCTAGTTTAAGTACTTCACTAACAATATTATCAGGACCCTTCGATATATTGTAACGTAATTGTTGTATTAGCTTTACAATTGCTGACTGGTTTATTTGGAGAAGTGGAGCCCCTGATCCACCGTTAAGGTCCAACACACAGCTATTGGATTTATTGAACACACTGCCATAAAAGATCATTGTTCCGCTGTCATAGGTCGTCTTAGCACGTAATTTTTGGTTGATTTTTAAAAGCATCTCTTTATCTTTAATTGAAGTATCGTTATACCTGTGTTTCACGAAGTGATAGAATGGAGTGACTTATTGATGTGTTCACCCATACTTAAGTGTTCTCTGCATATAATTACATTATATATTCTTGAAGGAACGACACGTTTAGAAATATATCGTGTTATAGAAATGGAATTTTCAGAATGAAAATTTGGCTAAAAATGGGACTTAGTGAGATGGAAAAAATTAAGTAATTCGTAAGGTATGGGAAGTGTATTAGGTTGCAAACATTAAATATATATATGATTCAAGTATACCATGGTATAAAAACAGACATTTCTTGATAATGGCGAAATGTTCTATAGGAAGAATTATATTAGTTACTAGCTGTACCCGGCATGCGTTGCAATGCCAATCAAAGAAAGTGTTGGGGTTTTGACTTTGTTAGTTGCAGTGCTTTTAGATTCCCAATATTTTCTTCTTTTTCCGTTAACCACCTTTAACTATTATAAACAATAATTTACTATCTCAGAAACATTCACGGGAGCGTGATCAACAACTCACGAAAGTTACATCGCAATGAAATGAATGGTATATGAACGCATACGGGACTGCTGAAACGATTAGAGCGCCGTCACCCATTTGTTGAATGTACTCGTACGCTACCTATTGTAAAATGGATTTACTAACTCGAAAACCTTTACTGGCGTGTACACCACAAATCTACAAAGTTTCATCGCAATCGGATGAATGGCATATGAACGCATACGGGATTTTGTTTAAATGATTTGCGCCGTCACTCATTTGTTGAATCTTCTTGTGCGCCACCCATTGAAAAACGGACTTACTAATTCATGAACCTTCGCAGGACTGCGCTCAGCTCTCCAAAGTTTTATCACACTCGGATGAATGGTATATGATCGCATACGGGACTTTATTGAAACGATTCACGCGCTGTCGCTTATTAGTTAAATCTACCCGTTTGCTACCAATTGTAAAATTGATTTATTAAATCAGAAACCTTCCCTGGAGTGTACACAACAACTCACCAAAGTTTCATCTCTATCGGACGATTGTATATGGACGTATACAGGTCTTTGTCGAAACACTTCGCGAGTCGTCACTCATTTGTTGAATCCATTCGTGCGCTACCTATTGTAACATGGATTTGCTAAGCTAGAAATCTTCCCTGAAGTGTACACAACATCTCACCTACGTTTCATCGCAATCGGACAAATGGTATATGAACGCATACGGGACTTTGTTGAAACAATTTGCGCGTCGTCGCTCATTTATTGAATCTACTCGTGCGCTACCTATTGTTAAGTGGATTTACTAAGCCAGAAACCTTCCCTGCGTGAATACAACATCTCACCCAAGTTTCATCGCATTGGGGTGGATGGGATATGAACGCATGTGGGACTTTGTTGAAACAAAGGCACGCCATTTTGTAGAAGTTACTCGCGCGCGATCTATTGTTAATTGGATCTACTATGCCTTTAACTTTTCCTGGCGTATGCACATCAACTCACCGAAATTTGATTGCAATCGGATGAAATGTATATGAACGCATCACCAACACCCATTTGTTTAAACTAGTGGTGCGCTATCTATTGTAAATTGGATTAACTATGCCTATAACCATCCCGGAAGTGTGCCAAACAACCCACCAAAATTGGTTCACAATCGGATGAATTGTAGGCTATATGAACGCATCGCCAACACTCATTTGTTTAGAATACTCGCGCGCTGTCCATTGTAAATTAGATTGACTATGCCTATAATGATTTCGGAAGTGTTCACAACAACTCACCAAAGTTTCATAGCAATTTGATGAATGGTATATGAACGCATACGGGACTTGGTTGAAACGATTCGCGTGCCGTCGCTCATTTGTTGAATCTACTTGCGCGATACCTATTGTAAAGTGGATGTACTGCCCCCGTAAATAGAATTATACTGAGACCACGGTGGCTGTATTGGCAAATATGAATAAAGTTATGGTTGTCATAGTTGTGACGTGGATATTCATGACGTAGGCACGGATGACGCAGACTTCATGCAAATAGGCTGGTTGAGCTGAGATTCTTGGTGACGTCATGAGTTTGTTCGAGAAAGATCTGAGATTTACGACGCAGTCACAGGGAAACATAGAATTGTGCTGAGGAAGAAGTTACGCTATTGGAGGAAAGGCTCGAACCAATGAATGATAGTTTGGAGGGAGACGGAGATTACTGAAACTACCATATTTAATTATTTTTGGAATGCAGAATTGTGGAAATCCATTTTCAGTTATGGCATTGATTTGGAATTTTAAAGAAATTAATTTTGAGTTTGTGAAATATGAAAATCCGTCAAGTATAGCCAAAGTTAGAACTTCTAGCGATGACGGAGGAACAAGCTATGGAAGGGATGGATACGCCCCTTAAGAAGTTGATAAAAGGTCTTGCACAGGAGAGAGGAGCTCTCATATCTCATTTTCTCGTGTCATATAGTGGTTTTGATGATTATCACATTGTCAGAATTCGAGTGATTCTGTGAAGCAAGTCGTCTTTAGCGCGTGAGATAGAGCCCACCGCATCGAACGAGCACGGAGCGTGCAGCAGTTCCATTTTACGGTTTTTGAAACTAGGCGAAGTTGAAACGCACGCATAAACGAGTCTACAAGATAATCTATCTGGAGTTAGCTAATGCCTGTATGCTAATTCTATTGTGCATAACAGTATTGAATTGTGTAGGAAAGTTGAACATTTTCACGAATATAATTTGGAAGATATTGGCATAATAAGACTGCAGCCAAAGTGATTTTCTCGCCACCTGAGAAGCACTTTTATAATATCATATTCTACGCTACGGCTGACACATGTATTGTAACCGTGATATAGAAGATTGCATTTGGTGAGACAACGCTACATTCTAATATGGAACATTATAATCTGGCAGTACTTTCGACTATTATTATAACGGAAGTGGAGACGGAAGGCTAAGAATTTAATGCAATTGGGACATATATCAATGGGGTGAAATAGCAGCATGGAACTTCGTTAATCGCCATTCTACACAAGCGAGCATGTAGTGAACATCCAACTACACTCATGCATCGTGGTCCAACGCTGATTTCTATCAAATGGCAGTGGAAAGATTTTCATACTCTACAACTATGAACATTTCTGCGGAAAATGATTGCAATAAACTTCATGGCGAATTTCTACCAGAACTTCAGGGAACTATCAAGAGAGGCCAGGGTGGACCCGGCTCACAAAGAAGAGTTTTGCCAGAACTTTAGGGAACTTTCAAGAGAGGCCAGGGTGGACCCGGCTCACAAAGAAGAGTTTTGCCAGAAGGATGTCTATCGTATACATGGAGCAGTGCAATTTCCGGAGGAGGAAGCAGTTCTATTCTCCGAGGGCGCTGGTTCCAGGTTCGAGGTCGGAGCACATCTTTACGTTGGTGAAATGGAACTATCAGCAGTCTTCTTTGGAAATTTTCCTCTAGAACTTCAATCAACAGATAAGGTAGTCGTGAACGTTTCTTGTTTTATTTGAGTCATTTAGCGATATCTGAGCAACCATTTTTCCCATATTTTCGGTCCCATATATTTTGCCCCATATTCTTGCGTGATATTTCTGTACTCCGTACACTTTGATGAAATATGCCTTTTTCTTCGATTTATTGAGACATTAGTATGTCATTGGCATATTTAAATAATTTTGGATCAGTTGAGACTGATAATTTATATTCTTTCAGTAATTTGCATATTTTTGTAGTCACGATTTAACTGTAAAGTTAACGATTTTCTATGGCAAATTTGAATTCAGACAGCGTGTCATTTTATTAAAGTAATTCTATTCAGTAAATTACTTTGACCAATTTTCTGTCATCCTCAAGAAAGAAGAATAATTAAAAGATTTTAGAGCGTTAAAATCTATTACTGTATCGACGATCTTGGAAATACTAGTCGTTTTATGAACATGATTGCAACATAGACATTTATCGTCAGTTCTGAAATACCATTGCATTATAGACAATTTTATGAAATATGAACTTTGATTACGATTTATTGAATACACTATAGTAATGAACATTTGATAGGAGTTTTTCTCAATTCTAGATTGGAACAATAATGTTTGCATTCCACAGTCTAATTGGATTCTATTCGACTTTTATGCAGTTTAGATGAAATTTGATTGAAGGTAGTATTTTTATACTGCGATATTTTGAAGATATTAATCTCAATTTTGATAGACCAGAGAGGCGTGTATAATCGTATTGGCTATTAAATTTATTTGTGATTGGCAAATTTTTACTTCATATCGATTCATGAATGAAACCCACGAAGGTTAAAAATAATAACAGTTTTGAAACAATTAATGAATATAAGAATTTTTAAAGTGGATCTATGGATGTATAATCGTTAGTTCAGTGGACGTGTAAAAGTCGCTGATGAATAATGCCCTTGAATATGTGAAGGAGGTTCCCTCAGTAATAAGAATGAAGTTGATGGATTTATAAGTGGAGGTTTTTGTATGTTTTGTGGAAGATTTTTATGCCATATATATTGAGATATATGATGAATTCTGGGCCTATTTTCTGCAATTTTGTGCGTTTTGAGCGAGGTATTTTTCCGCTGAGTATTGTCCAGGTCCTTTGAAAATTAATCATGTGAAGTTACTGTTAAAATTAACAAGAGTGTTTAAATAATTTGAGATAACGATATTGAATGGAGGTTACCGTCACAAATAATAATAATTATTAAAACTTATTAAACCTGAATCTAACATTTAAATATAACTAACCTTCATTGGTCGATTATATAACCACGATTTAAGTAATTATCAACCGGATAAACGTGTGGTTTAATGTATTTCTAAAATAAATAATATTAATATTGTAAATAATTGTGTAAATATCTTTAATAATAATTGGAAATGAAAGGGATTAATAGAGGCGTGTATATATTTTTCAATTGTCGTTAGACAATATTAATAACAATTGATATTGTTATAAGTAATTAATGAGCGTTTTGTCATTATACTCTAAACAACGCTAGTTATACAATTGGAGTAGATAATTAAACAAGTTTTGGAATTATCAGAGTAATCCATGGTTATTTGAATGGAGCATTTAAGAGATTTGCGTGATAATATTTGAGTTGAGTTGAGGACATTTAAAGTGTTTTGAGAAGGAGCTAGGCTCTGATGTAACTAGCACATGCTAACGTTGGCTGGACAGGTGAGTCCATTTGACGATGCGAGCATGCGACATGATGCAGGGTCGATCGCAGCTGGCCAGACAACTGTATGATAGAGGCCAAGGTCGTTTACATAGTAGCCTTGCGGTTATAAATAAAGTGTGATGTTTATGAAAGAGGAAAACAATTGCTATATGTCTGGTCCCAACTTCCTTATCCATTCCAAGTGCATTATTAATTATTACGTTCTTTTGAGCTAGAAAGCTGAAATTTTGTATGCAAAGTCTACAAGTCCTACAGGAGGACATGATTATATTGACAATGGCTTCTGATTGCCACGTTTATTTTGTTGTTCAATTTTTGTTATATTATTCCTTTATGTGAAATAAATTATTGTACAGTTTAAAGTTTCTTGTTTCCGTCTTGGTTCATTTTAAATATCGTGGTGGAGGTTATTGTGAGGGCATACTTTAAGTGATCCAGTTGACAACCCAGACCCGAGATTAATTTGAAGAGGTAAGTAAAGGTAAGTATGAACCCCCGTATATTTTGGCGTGTTCCACAATAATTTCTTGTTAACTACTGTGCTCTAATCTTGGTAGTATCTGTCAGTGCCATTTTCATTGATGTAGCTGTGCCGGTGCGTTTGATTATTGGCAATCCGATTGAGGGGGCGGATATCTGACAGCCTACTATCCGGATTATCGGGGACAGTAGGATTGGCGCCGCAATTCGGTGGGGCACGTTCAACAAAACTGGATTACCAGGTTGAACGCCAGTAGAATTGGCACAATCGAAGTCCGGAATGCTTGAATAACATTGGATTACCAAGTTATTGCAGTAGAATTGGCACCGCAATTTCGTGTGGAGTGTTCGAATAACATTGGATTACCAAGTTATCGATGTCAATGGGATTGTGAAGACTCAAATAAAGAGGTTGATTCTTTGTTAGATATCTTGGCCAATTGTAGAATTTGAGAGTGTGATTATATAGGGATTAAATGTTGTGTTGTATTAGGAAAATTACACTCAGAAAAGATCAGATCTTATACAACTTGAGAGAGGTTAAATAGGCTGGAAACTTAGAAAAATCGCCTATGATCTGGAGTCTTATTTTATTTGACCGGCTTATGACATGTTTAGTCATATTAAAGATAAAATTAAAATTATTTGGATTGTAAATGTAAATTATTTGTGTTAGGATATTTTAAAATGAACCAAAGAAATTTGAACATGTGCTTGAGTTTGTTTCAACATGAAGTGTCTACGAAGGTTAATTATAAGGTAATTATAAGTTAGATTTAAGACAGAAAATTGCTCAAACTTTATATATGGTGAAAAAGGTTGCTCAGATGTTGTTATCTTGCTCTGTTTGATGTATGTCCCTAAAGCAGTCTATTATTGAAATATTATTGAAATGGCAGATGAGAGTATTAGGAAGATGTTGGAGGAGATGTCCAACAGTTTGTCTGTTAGGCTGAATGAAAGCATGAAGGAGATGGAAGCTAGGAATACTAGTCGAATGGAGGAGAATTCTAGTAATATGTCTGCTAGAATGGAGGAGAATATGAAAGGTATTCAGACCAGTTCGGCAAACTTAGAAAATAATCTGTCGCGTTTACAGATCAGTACCCAGGGAATCGAGAATGCTGTAAGTAACATGCGCACAGACGTGTCCAATGTCCATTAAGATGTCTCAGAGGTTAAAGTAGTTTTATCCAATGTGCATAAAGATGTCTCAGATGTTAAAGTAGATGTTTCTAAGGTACAGAAAGACCTTACTATGTTGAATCTTGATGTTGCTAATGTCCGGGGTGATATTTCATGTGCTAGAGCAGAGGTAATTGTTGTTAGGAATGATGTTGCTACTGTACAAGATAAAGTAGAAGAGGTTCAAAGAGAGATTAAAAATGTTCGAACCGATGTGTCAAATGTTCAAGTAGACATAAATAATATTCATTCTGATGTAAATGAGATGCAAAGCGACATCAATAAAATACAAGTAGAAGTGAATACAGTTTTTGTAGACATTGCTAAAGTTCAAACTGATGTTAATAAAGTAAGAGAAGAAATTGAAACTTCAAAAACGCTTTGTACTCGTAACATTAGTGCTTTAACAACTAGGTTGGTTGACGAGTCTGTTAGAACAACAGCTTCTTTAGCTGGATTAAAATATGATGTAGAGGTCATGAGAACCAAAGTCTTAGATCATAATCGTTTACTTAAGGAAGACATTGAAGTAGATATTGCGGAAATGTTAACTGCAAATATAACGGTTTGGAAAGATGAATGGAACAGGTCAAGTGGGGAACATGTCACTCAGATTCAGGAGCGAATTGAACGAAAACTTGCCAGTACACAAGTAGATATAAATAATGAGGTAGTTCAAATTAGAAAGGATTTGAGTATAAGGATGGATTCGCTATCCGAAAAGCAGGTAGAGGATAGAACTCAAATAGGTCAGGACGTGCAAGCATTAAAGGAACAAATTCATAAGGTTGTCTCTGATGTCAATGAAACCACGAGCAAACTTCAGAATTTGAAACTAGGAGAAGCTAGCATGATGGAAACCTATAAAGAAGAGTTGATTAGGAAAGTCATCACGGAAATCGCAGATAAGGATCCAGAAGGATTGACTTGTGAAGATGATAGGAATTACGTCAGAAGATGTAACCTCGCTACAGAAGAGAGAGATATCAGTCCTGAGGAACGTATATTCAGATTTCAGGAAGAAGAGGATAGGAATATTGAACCTGAATGGAAATATCGAGATAGTGGGAAGAATAACATGGATTCATATCCGAGAAATGTGACAGTCATCCGAAACTTCGAGGACAAACCTCAAAAGTTTAGTAATACTGATAGTCTAACACCGATAGAATATATCAGGAACCTGAAAGACTATTTCATTGAAGCTCACATTCCCAGAGAAAGAGAGATGAGAATAGTAGAAAGATTTCTAGCTGGAGGACCCCTTGAATGGTTCAGAGCATTTCGGTACACTTTCAGTAATTTTGATGAATTTGCAGAGGCACTGATAAAACGATTCTGGTCAATAGAAGCACAGAATTCATTAAGAGCTGAGGTATACTCGAGGAAGTATTCAGGTACTCTTCCAACACGGTACGCTGATTTCTTCACGAGCCAGTTATCGCGCTTGAGATTTTTGCAACCCCCATTGTCGACAGAGCAGTTGATATATGCTATTTCTCGTATGCTGCCTGTGGAGGTAAGAAGACTTATCATATCGTCAAATATCAGGGATTTGACCAGTATGGACGAATTATTGAGAAGGCTTGACTACACGAGTCCGATGCCAAATGTGGTTCAGAAAGGTCAGAGGCACGAATTCAAAGACATTAATACAGTCTACATGGATCAAGTCCAGCAAACTGATAAGCCTGCTGATGAAGAGAAAACTGAAAATGTAGGTCCTCACAGGAACAATTATTTCCGCAACAACAGATCCCAAGGTTCCCGTCCATATCAGCAAAGACGAGGCTGGAACAACAATAGAGGGAATTATAATAACGGAAGAGGTAGATACTACAATAACCAGGGTTACAATAGGAACTACAATAGAAATTACCAGAACCGGAATCAGAATTCTCAAGGTCAGGTTATGACACCGGACAAGTATCAAGAGAGAGAGAAAGAAAGTCAGCAGTATTTGAAGGAATTACGAGAGAAGGAAGCTGAAAACCAGAAGAAAAGACAGGATGTAGTGATCGATCCTGGTCCTTCTACAAGCCAGCAGAACTTGGAAAATAGGAATTCAGGACAGAAGAGAAAGTAGAGAGGAGTGAATGCATTAGCCACACACAACCCAGAGAAGAAGAGACTTATGATTAAGGAACATAGAGGAAATATCATACAAGAGTAAGCCAATAATAATTCAATTTCGTGTTCAAGTGAATTCAGATATTTATAACACAGAGTTTAAGAACAATTTGCAACTGTTTTTAAAACGTGGTGAAGGGAGAATGCCCCCGTAAATTGAATTATACTGAGACCACGGTGGCTGTATTGGCAAATATGAATTAAGTTATGGTTGTCATAGTTGTGACGTGGATATTCATGACGTAGGCACGGATGACGCAGACTTCATGCAAGTAGGCTGGTTGAGCTGAGATTCTTGGTGACGTCATGAGTTTGTTCGAGAAAGATCTGAGATTTACGACGCAGTCGCAGGGAAACATAGAATTGTGCTGAGGAAGAAGTTACGCTATTGGAGGAAAGGCTCGAACCAATGAATGATAGTTTGGAGGGAGACGGAGATTTCTGAAACTACCATATTTAATTATTTTTGGAATGCAGAATTGTGGAAATCCATTTTCAGTTATGGCATTGATTTGGAATTTTGAAGAAATTAATTTTGAGTTTGTGAAATTTGAAAATCCGTCAAGTATAGCCAAAGTTAGAACTTCTAGCGATGACGGAGGAACAAGCTATGGAAGGGATGGATACGCCCCTTGAGAAGTTGATAAAAGGTCTTGCACAGGAGAGAGGAGCTCTCATATCTCATTTTCTCGTGTCATATAGTGGTTTTGCTGATTATCACATTGTCAGAATTCGAGTGATTCTGTGAAGCAAGTCGTCTTTAGCGCGTGAGATAGAGCCCACCGCATCGAACGAGCACGGAGCGTGCAGCAGTTCCATTTTACGGTTTTTGAAACTAGGCGAAGTTGAAACGCACGAATAAACGAGTCTACAAGATAATCTATCTGGAGTTAGCTAATGCCTGTATGCTAATTCTATTGTGCATAACAGTATTGAAGTGTGTAGGAAAGTTGAACATTTTCACGAATATAATTTGGAAGATATTGGCATAATAAGTCTGCAGACAAAAGTGATTTTCTCGCCACCTGAGGAGCACTTTTATAATATCATATTCTTCGCTACGGCTGACACATGTATTGTAACCGTGATACAGAAGATTGTATTTGGTGAGACAACGCTACATTCTAATATGGAACATTATAATCTGGCAGTACTTTCGACTATTATCATAACGGAAGTGGAGATGGAAGGCTAAGACTTTAATGCAATTGGGGCATATATCAATGGGGTGAAATAGCAGCATGGAACTTCGTTAATCGCCTTTCTACACAAGCGAGCATGTAGTGAACATCCAACTACACTCATGCATCGTGGTCCAACGCTGATTTCTATCAAATGGCAGTGGAAAGATTTTCATACTCTACAACTATGAACATTTCTGCGGAAAATGATTGCAATAAACTTCATGGCGAATTTCTACCAGAACTTCAGGGAACTATAAAGAGAGGCCAAGGGTGGACCCGGCTCACAAAGAAGAGTTTTGCCAGAACTTCAGGGAACTTTCAAGAGAGGCCAGGGTTGACCCGGCTCACAAAGAAGAGTTTTGCCAGAAGGATGTCTATCGTATACATGGAGCAGTGCATTTCCGGAGGAGGAAGCAGTTCTATTCTCCGAGGGCGCTGGTTCCAGGTTAGAGGTCGGAGCACATCTTTACGTTGGTGAAATGGAACTATCAGCAGTCTTCTTTGGAAATTTTCCTCTAGAACTTCAATCAACAGATAAGGTAGTCGTGAACGTTTCTTGTTTTATTTGAGTCACTTAGCGATATCTGAGCAACCATTTTTCCCATATTTTCTGTCCCATATATTTTGCTCCATATTCTTACTTGATATTTCTGTACTCCGTACACTTTGATGAAATATGCCTTTTTCTTCGATTTATTGAGACATTAGTATGTCATTGGCATATTTAAATAATTTTGGATCAGTTGAGACTGATAATTTATATTCTTTCAGTAATTTGCATATTTTTGTAGTCACGATTTAACTGTAAAGTTAACGATTTTCTATGGCAAATTTGAATTCAGACAGCGTGTCATTTTATTAAAGTAATTCTATTCAGTAAATTACTGTGACCAATTTTCTGTCATCCTCAAGAAAGAAGAATAATTAAAAGATTTTAGAGCGTTAAAATCTATTACTGTATCGACGATCTTGGAAATACTAGTCGTTTTATGAACATGATTGCAACATAGACATTTATCGTCAGTTCTGAAATACCATTGCATTATAGACAATTTTATGAAATATGAACTTTGATTACGATTTATTGAATACACTATAGTAATGATCATTTGATAGGAGTTTTTCTCAATTCTAGATTGGAACAATAATGTTTGCATTCCACAGTCTAATTGGATTCTATTCGACTTTTATGAAGTTTAGATGAACTTTGATTGAAGGTAGTATTTTTATACTGCGATATTTTGAAGATATTAATCTCAATTTTGATAGACCAGAGAGGCGTGTATAATCGTATTGGCTATTAAATTTATTTGTGATTGGCAAATTTTTACTTCATATCGATTCATGAATGAAACCCACGAAGGTTAAAAATAATAGCAGTTTTGAAACAATTAATGAATATAAGAATTTTTAAAGTGGATCTATGGATGTATAATCGTTAGTTCAGTGGACGTGTAAAAGTCGCTGATGAATAATGCCCTTGAATATGTGAAGGAGGTTCCCACAGTAATAAGAATGAAGTTGATGAATTTATAAGTGGAGGTTTTTGTATGTTTTGTGGAAGATTTTTATGCCATATATATTGAGATATATGATGAATTCTGGGCCTATTTTGTGCAATTTTGTGCGTTTTGAGCGGGGTATTTTTCCGAGTATTGTCCAGGTCCTTTGAAAATTAATCATGTGAAGTTACTGTTAAAATTAACAAGAGTGTTTAAATAATTTGAGATAACGATTTTGAATGGAGGTTACCGTCACAAATAATAATAATTATTAAAACTTATTAAACCTGAATTTTACATTTAAATATAACTAACCTTCATTGGTCGATTATATTACCACGATTTAAGTAATTATCAACCGGATAAACGTGTGGTTTAATGTATTTCTAAAATAAATAATATTAATATTGTAAATAATTGTGTAAATATCTTTAATAATAATTCGAAATGAAAGGGATTAATAGAGGCGTGTATATATTTTTCAATTGACGTTAGACAATATTAATAACAATTTATATTGTTATAAATAATTAATGAGCGTTTAGTCATTATACTCTAAACAACGCTAGTTATACAATTGGAGTAGATAATTAAACAAGTTTTGGGATTATCAGAGTAATCCATGGTTATTTGAATGGAGCATTTAAGAGATTTGCGTGATAATATTTGAGTTGAGTTGAGGACATTTTAAGTGTTTTGAGAAGGAGCTAGGCTCTGATCTAACTAGCACATGCTAACGTTGGCTGGACAGGTGAGTCCATTTGACGATGCGAGCATGCGACATGATGCAGGGTGGATCGCAGCTGGCCAGACAACTGTATGATAGAGGCCAAGGTCGTTTACATAGTAGCCTTGCGGTTATAAATAAAGTGTGATGTTTATGAAAGAGGAAAACAATTGCTATATGTCTCGTCCCAACTTCCTTATCCATTCCAAGTGCATTATTAATTATTACGTTCTTTTGAGCTAGAAAGCTGAAATTTTGTATGCAAAGTCTACAAGTCCTACAGGAGGACATGATTATATTGACAATGGCTTCTGATTGCCACGTTTATTTTGTTGTTCAATTTTTGTTATATTATTCCTTTATGTGAAATAAATTATTGTACAGTTTAAAGTTTCTTGTTTCCGTCTTGGTTCATTTTAAATATCGTGGTGGAGGTTATTGTGAGGGCATACTTTAAGTGATCCAGTTGACAACCCAGACCCGAGATTAATTTGAAGAGGTAAGTAAAGGTAAGTATGAACCCCCGTATATTTTGGTGTGTTCCACAATAATTTCTTGTTAATTACTGTGCTCTAATCTCGGTAGTATCTGTCAGTGCCATTTTCATTGATGTAGCTGTGCCGGTGCGTTTGATTATTGGCAATCCGATTGAGGGGGCGGATATCTGACAGCCTACTATCCGGATTATCGGGGACAGTAGGATTGGCGCCGCAATTCGGTGGGGCACGTTCAACAAAACTGGATTACCAGGTTGAACGCCAGTAGAATTGGCACAATCGAAGTCCGGAATGCTTGAATAACATTGGATTACCAAGTTATTGCAGTAGAATTGGCACCGCAATTTCGTGTGGAGTGTTCGAATAACATTGGATTACCAAGTTATCGATGTCAATGGGATTGTGAAGACTCAAATAAAGAGGTTGATTCTTTGTTAGATGTCTTGGCCAATTGTAGAATTTGAGAGTGTGATTATATAGGGATTAAATGTTGTGTTGTATTAGGAAAATTACACTCAGAAAAGATCAGATCTTATACAACTTGAGAGAGGTTAAATAGGCTGGAAACTTAGAAAAATCGCCTATGATCTGGAGTCTTATTTTATTTGACCGGCTTATGACATGTTTAGTCATATTAAAGATAAAATTAAAATTATTTGGATTGTTAATGTAAATTATTTGTGTTAGGATATTTTAAAATGAACCAAAGAAATTTGAACATGTGCTTGAGTTTGTTTCAACATGAAGTGTCTACGAAGGTTAATTATAAGGTAATTATAAGTTAGATTTAAGACAGAAAATTGCTCAAACTTTATATATGGTGAAAAGGTTGCTCAGATGTTGTTATCTTGCTCTGTTTGATGTATGTCCTTAAAGCAGTCTATTATTGAAATATTATTGAAATGGCAGATGAGAGTATTAGGAAGATGTTGGAGGAGATGTCCAAAAGTTTGTCTGTTAGGCTGAATGAAAGCATGAAGGAGATGGAAGCTAGGAATACTAGTCGAATGGAGGAGAATTCTAGTAATATGTCTGCTAGAATGGAGGAGAATATGAAAGGTCTTCAGACCAGTTCTGCAAACTTAGAAAATAATCTGTCGCGTTTACAGATCAGTACCCAGGGAATCGAGAATGCTGTAAGTAACATGCGCACAGACGTGTCCAATGTCCATAAAGATGTCTCAGAGGTTAAAGTAGATTTATCCAATGTGCATAAAGATGTCTCAGATGTTAAAGTAGATGTTTCTAAGGTACAGAAAGACCTTACTATGTTGAATCTTGATGTTGCTAATGTCCGGGGTGATATTTCATGTGCTAGAGCAGAGGTAATTGTTGTTAGGAATGATGTTGCTACTGTACAAGATAAAGTAGAAGAGGTTCAAAGAGAGATTAAAATTGTTCGAACCGATGTGTCAAATGTTCAAGTAGACATAAATAATATTCATTCTGATGTAAATGAGATGCAAAGCGACATCAATAAAATACAAGTAGAAGTGAATACAGTTTTTGTAGACATTGCTAAAGTTCAAACTGATGTTAATAAAGTAAGAGAAGAAATTGAAACTTCAAAAACGCTTTGTACTCGTAACATTAGTGCTTTAACAACTAGGTTGGTTGACGAGTCTGTTAGAACAACAGCTTCTTTAGCTGGATTAAAATATGATGTAGAGGTCATGAGAACCCAAGTCTTAGATCATAATCGTTTACTTAAGGAAGACATTGAAGTAGATATTGCGGAAATGTTAACTGCAACTGTAACGGTTTGGAAAGATGAATGGAACAGGTCAAGTGGGGAACATGTCACTCAGATTCAGGAGCGAATTGAACGAAAACTTGCCTGTACACAAGTAGATATAAATAATGAGGTAGTTCAAATTAGAAAGGATTTGAGTATAAGGATGGATTCGCTATCCGAAAAGCAGGTAGAGGATAGAACTCAAATAGGTCAGGACGTGCAAGCATTAAAGGAACAAATTCATAAGGTTGTCTCTGATGTCAATGAAACCACGAGCAAACTTCAGAATTTGAAACTAGGAGAAGCTAGTATGATGGAAACCTATAAAGAAGAGTTGATTAGGAAAGTCATCACGGAAATCGCAGATAAGGATCCAGAAGGATTGACTTGTGAAGATGATAGGAATTACGTCAGAAGATGTAACCTCGCTACAGAAGAGAGAGATATCAGTCCTGAGGAACGTATATTCAGATTTCAGGAAGAAGAGGATAGGAATATTGAACCTGAATGGAAATATCGAGATAGTGGGAAGAATTACATGGATTCATATCCGAGAAATGTGACAGTCATCCGAAACTTCGAGGACAAACCTCAAAAGTTTAGTAATACTGATAGTCTAACACCGATAGAATATATCAGGAACCTGAAAGACTATTTCATTGAAGCTCACATTCCCAGAGAAAGAGAGATGAGAATAGTAGAAAGATTTCTAGCTGGAGGACCCCTTGAATGGTTCAGAGCATTTCGGTACACTTTCAGTAATTTTGATGAATTTGCAGAGGCACTGATAAAACGATTCTGGTCAATAGAAGCACAGAATTCATTAAGAGCTGAGGTATACTCGAGGAAGTATTCAGGTACTCTTCCAACACGGTACGCTGATTTCTTCACGAGCCAGTTATCGCGCTTGAGATTTTTGCAACCCCCATTGTCGACAGAGCAGTTGATAGATGCTATTTCTCGTATGCTGCCTGTGGAGGTAAGAAGACTTATCATATCGTCAAATATCAGGGATTTGGCCAGTATGGACGAATTATTGAGAAGGCTTGACTACACGAGTCCGATGCCAAATGTGGTTCAGAAAGGTCAGAGGCACGAATTCAAAGACATTAATACAGTCTACATGGATCAAGTCCAGCAAACTGATAAGCCTGCTGATGAAGAGAAAACTGAAAATGTAGGTCCTCACAGGAACAATTATTTCCGCAACAACAGATCCCAAGGTTACCGTCCATATCAGCAAAGACGAGGCTGGAACAACAATAGAGGGAATTATAATAACGGAAGAGGTAGATACTACAATAACCAGGGTTACAATAGGAACTACAATAGAAATTACCAGAACCGGAATCAGAATTCTCAAGGTCAGGTTATGACACCGGACAAGTATCAAGAGAGAGAGAAAGAAAGTCAGCAGTATTTGAAGGAATTACGAGAGAAGGAAGCTGAAAACCAGAAGAAAAGACAGGATGTAGTGATCGATCCTGGTCCTTCTACAAGCCAGCAGAACTTGGAAAATAGGAATTCAGGACAGAAGAGAAAGTAGAGAGGAGTGAATGCATTAGCCACACACAACCCTGAGAAGAAGAGACTTATGATTAAGGAACATAGAGGAAATATCATACAAGAGTAAGCCAATAATAATTCAATTTCGTGTTCAAGTGAATTCAGATATTTATAACACAGAGTTTAAAAACAATTTGCAACTGTTTTTAAAACGTGGTGAAGGGAGAATGCCCCCGTAAATTGAATTATACTGAGACCACGGTGGCTGTATTGGCAAATATGAATAAAGTTATGGTTGTCATAGTTGTGACGTGGATATTCATGACGTAGGCACGGATGACGCAGACTTCATGCAAGTAGGCTGGTTGAGCTGAGATTCTTGGTGACGTCATGAGTTTGTTCGAGAAAGATCTGAGATTTACGACGCAGTCGCAGAGAAACATAGAATTGTGCTGAGGAAGAAGTTACGCTATGGGAGGAAAGGCTGGAACCAATGAATGATAGTTTGGAGGGAGACGGAGATTACTGAAACTACCATATTTAATTATTTTTGGAATGCAGAATTGTGGAAATCCATTTTCAGTTATGGCATTGATTTGGAATTTTGAAGAAATTAATTTTGAGTTTGTGAAATTTGAAAATCCGTCAAGTATAGCCAAAGTTAGAACTTCTAGCGATGACGGAGGAACAAGCTATGGAAGGGATGGATACGCCCCTTAAGAAGTTGATAAAAGGTCTTGCACAAGAGAGAGGAGCTCTCATATCTCATTTTCTCGTGTCATATAGTGGTTTTGCTGATTATCACATTGTCAGAATTCGAGTGATTCTGTGAAGCAAGTCGTCTTTAGCGCGTGAGATAGAGCCCACCGCATCGAACGAGCACGGAGCGTGCAGCAGTTCCATTTTACGGTTTTTGAAACTAGGCGAAGTTGAAACGCACGCATAAACGAGTCTACAAGATAATCTAACTGGAGTTAGCTAATGCCTGTATGCTAATTCTATTGTGCATAACAGTATTGAAGTGTGTAGGAAAGTTGAACATTTTCACGAATATAATTTGGAAGATATTGGCATAATAAGACTGCAGACAAAAGTGATTTTCTCGCCATCTGAGAAGCACTTTTATAATATCATATTCTACGCTACGGCTGACACATGTATTGTAACCGTGATACAGAAAATTGCATTTGGTGAGACAACGCTACATTCTAATATGGAACATTATAATCTGGCAGTACTTTCGACTATTATCATAACGGAAGTGGAGATGGAAGGCTAAGACTTTAATGCAATTGGGACATATATCAATGGGGTGAAATAGCAGCATGGAACTTCGTTAATCGCCATTCTACACAAGCGAGCATGTAGTGAACATCCAACTACACTCATGCATCGTGGTCCAACGCTGATTTCTATCAAATGGCAGTGGAAAGATTTTCATACTCTACAACTATGAACATTTCTGCGGAAAATGATTGCAATAAACTTCATGGCGAATTTCTACCAGAACTTCAGGGAACTATCAAGAGAGGCCAGGGTGGACCCGGCTCACAAAGAAGAGTTTTGCCAGAACTTCAGGGAACTTTCAAGAGAGGCCAGGGTGGACCCGGCTCACAAAGAAGAGTTTTGCCAGAAGGATGTGTATCGTATAAATGGAGCAGTGCAATTTCCGGAGGAGGAAGCAGTTCTATTCTCCGAGGGCGCTGGTTCCAGGTTCGAGGTCGGAGCACATCTTTACGTTGGTGAAATGGAACTATCAGCAGTCTTCTTTGGAAATTTTCCTCTAGAACTTCAATCAACAGATAAGGTAGTCGTGAACGTTTCTTGTTTTATTTGAGTCATTTAGCGATATCTGAGCAACCATTTTTCCCATATTTTCTGTCCCATATATTTTGCCCCATATTCTTGCGTGATATTTCTGTACTCCGTACACTTTGATGAAATATGCCTTTTTCTTCGATTTATTGAGACATTAGTATGTCATTGGCATATTTAAATAATTTTGGATCAGTGGAGACTGATAATTTATATTCTTTCAGTAATTTGCATATTTTTGTAGTCACGATTTAACTGTAAAGTTAACGATTTTCTATGGCAAATTTGAATTCAGACAGCGTGTCATTTTATTAAAGTAATTCTATTCAGTAAATTACTTTGACCAATTTTCTGTCATCCTCAAGAAAGAAGAATAATTAAAAGATTTTAGAGCGTTAAAATCTATTACTGTATCGACGATCTTGGAAATACTAGTCGTTTTATGAACATGATTGCAACATAGACATTTATCGTCAGTTCTGAAATACCATTGCATTATAGACAATTTTATGAAATATGAACTTTGATTACTGTGCCGTTTCTTTTAGGCACGTTTGTACCCAGTATTCTTCTAAAGTACGCATTTCGTCTCGAGCGATGTCAGTGAGTTGAAGTTACGTCGATTCTCACTAGGTGGCAGCTCCTTCCAGCGTGAAATGATGTATTTGTACTAATGCTCACTAGAGGGTAGCATAGTTCTGAGAGAGACAGAAGATATTGGTCGTCGTCCTGTAATTAACGCGCTGCGTTCCTCAACTGTCTTTGTGTAGAGTTGTCTACGAATCGTGTTTGCCAACTGAAAAGGAAACACTTGTGCAGACCTTATTATGTATTGCACTGAGATGTAGCAAAAGTTAGAAAGTATTTGGTTTCTTTTGCGTTCTAATTCCTTATGTCTGCTCTTACGTTAGATTATCTAGTACGTCAACTTTTAGTATGGGATTCACTTGATAGTATTTAAATTATTTGTGTATGGCATCAGTGCGAATTGGCAGACACGAGATGTTCTGATTGGTTGCAGATGAAACATGGTTTCCCCGATAATGAACATGCCGAGAATATTCTATTTATATTATTTCTTCTATTTTTCGTTTCTGTAAGTTGTCGTTTGTTTGTCGTTGTCGTATGAGGTAAGTTTGTATTTTTTCTGTTTGTTCATTTGGGGAGATTATGATATATCTGGTACTAGTTACGAGCATCTCGGGTCAGCTATGCTCCTTGTTATTCCTTGATGTTTTTCATGTCTGTTTTGTCTGATGTGATGGGCGGAGATGATTATTGTCCAACTATGGTTGGAGATCAGATGTTTTTTAATTAAAAGAAGAGATTTTGGGATCCATTAAGTCGTGATAGACGTATTTTCTGGAGTGGTCCGTATTTAAAGATAGTCGACGATTTATGTTTAATTATGAAGCCTATATGATGATGTCGAAGTCGTGTGACGTTGTTTGGGAATTTATAATAAGTTGACTTCTTAATATTTCCATTAAATATGTGCGGACCGAAACTCTTATGTATGCTACGAGATACTTGTCTTCAATATGTAAAATGGAATGCTGATCTCCTTAAATAATTATTTATATATGATTGTACGACGTTTTTAAGAATATTAGTTGGACGTTTGAAGTTGTTCTGCCGAATTGCATGAAGACGTACGTTATAAATATTTTAACTATTACATGTTGGATTTGTTGAGCAATGGAACATGAATCAGGCTTTGATTTAATTAAAGGATGCATGTTGGGATTTTGACGATGCAGAATGGTGCTTCAGGAATGCATGTAAGTTTAAGTTTCACATCTTATGTTTTAAATGTGCATGTTAATTAGGTTATGTGCATGTGTTTTTTTATTATTGTAAAAAAAAAAATGTTTGTCAGAATAGATGATGTCGAAATTGGTATAAGTGTATCATTTCTAAGTACTAGTTCTCGATGACATTTCCAAAGATATTCCTCGGGTATGGTTTGCAAAAAGCTCAGTGGCTCCACACACAACATTTATAAAGGGGGGGGGGGTCAAATTGTATCGAGAGCGTGGTTTCGTGTTTAAACCACAATTAATTGATTTTGGAAGTGTCATTGAAGCTGTATTTGGGAATGGTACCAAACTTAAACTATAAAGAGGTGACTGTGCACTTATATATATGTTCTAATGAAATTGTACTTGTTTGTTTCATGTTCCTGTTTTATTTGAATGGAGGAGAGATCTTTGAAGGCTATCTCTTATTTAAAGAAAGATGAAGTTTCCTATGAGGTCATTATACGTGGAAAAGTACCATTTTTTCACCGAGATTTGGATTTGAATGTATTGAAAGACTTGAGAGCTGCCCCTATAATTTTACCTACTGAGGACAATTCTTATTGGATGCTAGGTAAGTTCACCATTGTACCTACTGTCTCCAATTTATTAAATGTTTGTTCTTCGAGTGATGTTGGTAGTACTTCTGCGTCCAAGTTGAACAGAATCAGGTACCGTTCGTTACATTGGATCTATCGTTTGGATGATTTGGTAAAGGTCTTGTCAAATAGTGATGCTGAATTTGCTGAGAAATTATTTAACCTGCGTTGTAAGTTGGCCGAACAATACTCTAGGTTATTCCCTCGTGTGACTAATGATAATCCTGTGGAGGCTGTCGTGTGTTGTGATAGTGTTGGTGCTGAATCTTGTAATTCGTGTGAATTGGGTGTAGAGGATAACCCTATTAATGATTTAGAATCTGTATCGTTCAAGAGTATTGGATCGATCATGAATAGTTCTCAAGTTGTGCATGATTCTGATGTAGTCAGTCGAGCAGTGTCGTCAGTAATGTCACTAGGGGGTATTTCGATCTCAGATAATTTAGGTATTATTGACCAAGCAGGTAATGCTAATGAAAGTTGTACCGTGATACCTGCGTCCAATGTTAATGTAAGTGTGGGTCACGTCTCGAATAACTTAGTGCCAGTTACTTCACAATGTTCTAGGTCTGTACAGACAGATAGGTGTTTATTTAAACCATTTAATGAGGTTGGCAGCAATGATGTGAGGGTTAGATTGAATAATGATGCCTCGTCTAATGTTGTTTGGCCTACTAATATCATGTCAGACTGTAATATCAAGTTTTCTACAGTACAGAATCCTCTAAATTTGATACTTAAGGATTTTTATCGGTGTAATGGTTCGGATAATGATCTTTTGGTCAAGTTTTTAAGGAAATTGATAGAAATAAGGGATTGTGCTACTGTGTTCGGTCTATCTGAATTGCAAATTTATAGAATTGTGTTTCCGTGTACTGAGGGCATGTTACGGGAGAGACTGTTAGTTTGTTTGAATGAGCATAATTCTCTGCAATGGTTTCATAAAGACATATTGAATTTCTTTTTCACTCCTTATGCTCTGTCAGACATGCATCGTATGTATGTATATCGACCGCAGCGTATGAATGAAACGTTGAATGAATATTTTCTTGACATCAAACTGTATGTTAAGGTCTTCGCGGTGCATCTGTCTGAGGAACAAATTGTAGCTTCGTTGGTGGAAGGAATTAATCCCATTTACCGTTCTTTATTAACTATGCAAGCCAAACCGAATAGTTACATTGAATTTAATGATCTGATTCTGACAGCAGAAAAGGTTAAGAAAGCTGATTCAGTCCGAATTTTTGATTCTGTTCCAACTCGTAGTACTACTCAATATCCTCTAGGTTATGTTTCTTTGCCTAACGTTTTACAGTGGGGAGCAGCAGATCAGTTGAGGAACCAGCATCAAGGTCTTATGAATGATGGAAATGTTTTATTAGGAAATGTATTACAGGGTAGGTCTGCTTTGTTCCTGATTATGTGCCAGCTGATGCTTCTCAGGGGCGTGAGATCCAGCGATGCACAGGAGGTATCACTAAGAAAGGTAAGAGGTGTGACTTGTGTGGATCATATGATCATATACGTCGTTGGTGTGATGCTGATCTGTATAGGAAATATTAGTTGATCGTTTTGTTGGTAATAATCTTCAAAATTGTGTATGATAATTTACTGTACTTTAGTGTGCATATTGTGTGTATGCTGTTGGTACGTTTTTTATCTGCACGTGTGATGCATTTTCTGTCGTGAGGTGCATATCTTCAAAATTGTGTATGATAATTGCATTACTTCTGGCGTGCATATTGTGTGCGTGCTGTGAGTGTGTATTTGTCTGCACGTGTGATGCATTCTCTGTCCTGAGGTGCATATCTTCAAAATTGTGTATGGTAATTGCATTACTTCTAGTGTGCATATTGTGTGCATGCTGTGAGTGTGTTTCTCTGCACGAGTGATACTCAATTTTCTTGGTTGTGTAGTGACTCTGGGAGTTTGTGTTTGTGATTTTGGTGTAATTGTGTATTTTGGAGTGATTGTGAGTATTTAGCTTTGTTTTGTTATTTGGGTGGGAGTTAGTTGTTTTCTTGTTTTGAAATAAGATTAGGTTTTATTGTTATTAATTTGCAATATTATTTAAAACGAGTAGCCGAGTATATAATTGGGGTTTTCGTTAGAATATATATCTTCGACTTACGATCCTATTATATCAAGGTATGGGACTTGCGTTCTAGGTGACAGAAGTCGAGTATTTATTTTGTGGTAAGTATTTACAAACAAGTTCCGTGTTTCTCCCTGTGGTGAATGATGACTGGAAAGTAAGTACTTATATTTTTTGGTGATGGAGATCATGCTCGTATTGAATTGCCAAACGAGTATGACATGGATTTCAGGTGTTGTTGTTGTCGTCGTTGTTGTCGTCGTCGTTGTCGAAGTGTTTATTTTAAGGGTATATATATATGTGTGTTTGTGTATGTCGATGTTTTAACGAGCTCTAATTATGTTCTGGCAATTTTGGGAATTTGTGGGTGGTACGTGTGACTATTTTTATGTGGGATTTTGTGGTTATGAATGGAGGTTATGAAAGTTTGTATTTTTTGGGGTGGTTGGCTCATTTTATCTGGTATTGTTGGACTTGGTTTCGGTATGTTCTTTGTTTTTTTTCTTGGCTGTTATTTTTAGTAGTTGAGTTGTTTCTGGGATGATATTTTTCGTGTATTTCTTAGGATTTTCTGGTTTTCTCGTTAGTCTTCTTAGTAATGTGGAACAGAGGTACTGTGTTGAACAAATGCCTGCATTCACTGAGAATATTTTTATTTTATTTTTCTTCATTGAGTTAAATAGAGAGATAGTTTTCTGTTCAGTTAGTTATTTTCTAATTTAAATATGAAGTATGGGATTGATTTTGTAAATTTATTTTCTTCCTGTCGAGCAATCGAGATTAATTTGTAATGTTGTAACATTATGGTTTAAATAATTATATTTTTGCTTTGTAAAGGTGTGAAACTTGAAAATGGGGTAATATTTATGAAATACGTAGCTGATGCCATATTTAGTGAATTTTTGGTCATGTTTCTTGTTATTTTACTTGTTAGATGTTAAGTGAAACCAAAACAAAATGCTTTCGGAGATGTGATTGTTCACAGCTCGATTTTCTACGTGGTGTTGTCTACATTGAGGTTACTGGCTGGGAGTGAAGATTTCTTGGAATGGAATTTGAAACAATCTACTTGACCCTTGTTGGATTGGAACTCTGCTGCGCACATCAAGATGACGTTGAAAAATAATTGTGGAAAACTCTGTATTGCTACCTGATTGTATTGTATACTGAAGTATGTGTTGAACTTGTATAAGCATGTGTATCTTCCGCTGTTGTGACATGGACTCCTATTGTTTGGAAAAGGTGGAGTGACTAGCATGTGTACAATGGTTTTTGGAATCGGAGATGAACTTTAAGAAGAGGGTCTGTTCTGAACAAAACTAATTGATGCATGCTTAAGAGAAACTTTATACTGAAGTATTTGTATGGAGTGCATGAACTTTCTTTCAACTTGTCACGTCGTCTTGGTCTTTAACCATCGACGAATTTCAGGAGGGGGTGATTGTGCCGTTTCTTTTAGGCACGTTTGTACCCAGTATTCTTCTAAAGTACGCATTTCGTCTCGAGCGATGTCAGTGAGTTGAAGTTACGTCGATTCTCACTAGGTGGCAGCTCCTTCCAGCGTGAAATGATGTATTTGTACTAATGCTCACTAGAGGGTAGCATAGTTCTGAGAGAGACAGAAGATATTGGTCGTCGTCCTGTAATTAGCGCGCTGCGTTCCTCAACTGTCTGTGTGTAGAGTTGTCTACGAATCGTGTTTGCCAACTGAAAAGGAAACACTTGTGCAGACCTTATTATGTATTGCACTGAGATGTAGCAAAAGTTAGAAAGTATTTGGTTTCTTTTGCGTTCTAATTCCTTATGTCTGCTCTTACGTTAGATTATCTAGTACGTCAACTTTTAGTATGGGATTCACTTGATAGTATTTAAATTATTTGTGTATGGCATCAGTGCGAATTGGCAGACACGAGATGTTCTGATTGGTTGCAGATGAAACATGGTTTCCCCGATAATGAACATGCCGAGAATATTCTATTTATATTATTTCTTCTATTTGTCGTTTCTGTAAGTTGTCGTTTGTTTGTCGTTGTCGTATGAGGTAAGTTTGTATTTTTTCTGTTTGTTCATTTGGGGAGATTATGATATATCTGGTACTAGTTACGAGCATCTCGGGTCAGCTATGCTCCTTGTTATTCCTTGATGTTTTTCATGTCTGTTTTGTCTGATGTGATGGGCGGAGATGATTATTGTCCAACTATGGTTGGAGATCAGATGTTTTTTTAATTAAAAGAAGAGATTTTGGGATCCATTAAGACGTGATAGACGTATTTTCTGGAGTGGTCCGTATTTAAAGATAGTCGACGATTTATGTTTAATTATGAAGCCTATATGATGATGTCGAAGTCGTGTGACGTTGTTTGGGAATTTATAATAAGTTGACTTCTTAATATTTTCATTAAATATGTGCGGACCGAAACTCTTATGTATGCTACGAGATACTTGTCTTCAATATGTAAAATGGAATGCTGATCTCCTTAAATAATTATTTATATATGATTGTACGACGTTTTTAAGAATATTAGTTGGACGTTTGAAGTTGTTCTGCCGAATTGCATGAAGACGTACGTTATAAATATTTTAACTATTACATGTTGGATTTGTCGAGCAATGGAACATGAATCAGGCTTTGATTTAATTAAAGGATGCATGTTGGGATTTTGACGATGCAGAATGGTGCTTCAGGAATGCATGTAAGTTTAAGTTTCACATCTTATGTTTTAAATGTGCATGTTAATTAGGTTATGTGCATGTGTTTTTTTATTATTGTAAAAAAAAAATGTTTGTCAGAATAGATGATGTCGAAATTGGTATAAGTGTATCATTTCTAAGTACTAGTTCTCGATGACATTTCCAAAGATATTCCTCGGGTATGGTTTGCAAAAAGCTCAGTGGCTCCACACACAACATTTAAAAAGGGGGGGGGGTCAATTACGATTTATTGAATACACTATAGTAATGAACATTTGATAGGAGTTTTTCTCAATTCTAGATTGGAACAATAATGTTTGCATTCCACAGTCTAATTGGATTCTATTCGACTTTTATGCAGTTTAGATGAACTTTGATTGAAGGTAGTATTTTTATACTGCGATATTTTGAAGATATTAATCTCAATTTTGATAGACCAGAGAGGCGTGTATAATCGTATTGGCTATTAAATTTATTTGTGATTGGCAAATTTTTACTTCATATCGATTCATGAATGAAACCCACGAAGGTTAAAAATAATAACAGTTTTGAAACAATTAATGAATATTAGAATTTTTAAAGTGGATCTATGGATGTATAATCGTTAGTTCAGAGGACGTGTAAAAGTCGCTGATGAATAATGCCCTTGAATATGTGAAGGAGGTTCCCTCAGTAATAAGAATGAAGTTGATGAATTTATAAGTGGAGGTTTTTGTATGTTTTGTGGAAGATTTTTATGCCATATATATTGAGATATATGATGAATTCTGGGCCTATTTTGTGCAATTTTGTGCGTTTTGAGCGAGGTATTTTTCCGCTGAGTATTGTCCAGGTCCTTTGAAAATTAATCATGTGAAGTTACTGTTAAAATTAACAAGAGTGTTTAAATAATTTGAGATAACGATTTTGAATGGAGGTTACCGTCACAAATAATAATAATTATTAAAACTTATTAAACCTGAATCTAACATTTAAATACAACTAACCTTCATTGGTCGATTATATTACCACGATTTAAGTAATTATCAACAGGATAAACGTGTGGTTTAATGTATTTCTAAAATAAATAATATTAATATTGTAAATAATTGTGTAAATATCTTTAATAATAATTGGAAATGAAAGGGATTAATAGAGGCGTGTATATATTTTTCAATTGTCGTTAAACAATATTAATAACAATTTATATTGTTATAAATAATTAATGAGCGTTTTGTCATTATACTCTAAACAACGCTAGTTATACAATTGGAGTAGATAATTAAACAAGTTTTGGGATTATCAGAGTAATCCATGGTTATTTGAATGGACCATTTAAGAGATTTGCGTGATAATATTTGAGTTGAGTTGAGGACATTTAAAGTGTTTTGAGAAGGAGCTAGGCTCTGATGTAACTAGCACATGCTAACGTTGGCTGGACAGGTGAGTCCATTTGACGATGCGAGCATGCGACATGATGCAGGGTGGATCGCAGCTGGCCAGACAACTGTATGATAGAGGCCAAGGTCGTTTACATAGTAGCCTTGCGGTTATACATAAAGTGTGATGTTTATGAAAGAGGAAAACAATTGCTATATGTCTCGTCCCAACTTCCTTATCCATTCCAAGTGCATTATTAATTATTACGTTCTTTTGAGCTAGAAAGCTGAAATTTTGTATGCAAAGTCTACAAGTCCTACAGGAGGACATGATTATATTGACAATGGCTTCTGATTGCCACTTTTATTTTGTTGTTCAATTTTTGTTATATTATTCCTTTATGTGAAATAAATTATTGTACAGTTTAAAGTTTCTTGTTTCCGTCTTGGTTCATTTTAAATATCGTGGTGGAGGTTATTGTGAGGGCATACTTTAAGTGATCCAGTTGACAACCCAGACCCGAGATTAATTTGAAGAGGTAAGTAAAGTTAAGTATGAACCCCCGTATATTTTGGCGTGTTCCACAATAATTTCTTGTTAACTACTGTGCTCTAATCTCGGTAGTATCTGTCAGTGCCATTTTCATTGATGTAGCTGTGCCGGTGCGTTTGTTTATTGGCAATCCGATTGAGGGGGCGGATATCTGACAACCTACTATCCGGATTATCGGGGACAGTATGATTGGCGCCGCAATACGATGGGGCACGTTCAACAAAACTGGATTACCAGGTTGAACGCCAGTAGAATTGGCGCAATCGAAGTCCGGAATGCTTGAATAACATTGGATTACCAAGTTATTGCAGTAGAATTGGCACCGCAATTTCGTGTGGAGTGTTCGAATAACATTGGATTACCAAGTTAACGATGTCAATGGGATTGTGAAGACTCAAATAAAGAGGTTGATTCTTTGTTAGATGTCTTGGCCAATTGTAGAATTTGAGAGTGTGATTATATAGGGATTAAATGTTGTGTTGTATTAGGAAAATTACACTCAGAAAAGATCATATCTTATACAACTTGAGAGAGGTTAAAGAGGCTGGAAACTTAGAAAAATCGCCTATGATCTGGAGTCTTATTTTATTTGACCGGCTTATGACATGTTTAGTCATATTAAAGATAAAATTAAAATTATTTGGATTGTAAATGTAAATTATTTGTGTTAGGATATTTTAAAATGAACCAAAGAAATTTGAACATGTGCTTGAGTTTGTTTCAACATGAAGTGTCTACGAAGGTTAATTATAAGGTAATTATAAGTTAGATTTAAGACAGAAAATTGCTCAAACTTTATATATGGTGAAAAGGTTGCTCAGATGTTGTTATCTTGCTCTGTTTGATGTATGTCCCTAAAGCAGTCTATTATTCAAATATTATTGAAATGGCAGATGAGAGTATTAGGAAGATGTTGGAGGAGATGTCCAACAGTTTGTCTGTTAGGCTGAATGAGAGCATGAAGGAGATGGAAGCTAGGAATACTAGTCGAATGGAGGAGAATTCTAGTAATATGTCTGCTAGAATGGAGGAGAATATGAAAGGTCTTCAGACCAGTTCTGCAAACTTAGAAAATAATCTGTCGCGTTTACAGATCAGTACCCAGGGAATCGAGAATGCTGTAAGTAACATCCGCACAGACGTGTCCAATGTCCATAAAGATGTCTCAGAGGTTAAAGTAGATTTATCCAATGTGCATAAAGATGTCTCAGATGTTAAAGTAGATGTTTCTAAGGTACAGAAAGACCTTACTATGTTGAATCTTGATGTTGCTAATGTCCGGGGTGATATTTCATGTGCTAGAGCAGAGGTAATTGTTGTTAGGAATGATGTTGCTACTGTACAAGATAAAGTAGAAGAGGTTCAAAGAGAGATTAAAATTGTTCGAACCGATGTGTCAAATGTTCAAGTAGACATAAATAATATTCATTCTGATGTAAATGAGATGCAAAGCGACATCAATAAAATACAAGTAGAAGTGAATACAGTTTTTGTAGACATTGCTAAAGTTCAAACTGATGTTAATAAAGTAAGAGAAGAAATTGAAACTTCAAAAACGCTTTGTACTCGTAACATTAGTGCTTTAACAACTAGGTTGGTTGACGAGTCTGTTAGAACAACAGCTTCTTTAGCTGGATTAAAATATGATGTAGAGGTCATGAGAACCCAAGTCTTAGATCATAATCGTTTACTTAAGGAAGACATTGAAGTAGATATTGCGGAAATGTTAACTGCAAATGTAACGGTTTGGAAAGATGAATGGAACAGGTCAAGTGGGGAACATGTCACTCAGATTCAGGAGCGAATTGAACGAAAACTTGCCTGTACACAAGTAGATATAAATAATGAGGTAGTTCAAATTAGAAAGGATTTGAGTATAAGGATGGATTCGCTATCCGAAAAGCAGGTAGAGGATAGAACTCAAATAGGTCAGGACGTGCAAGCATTAAAGGAACAAATTCATAAGATTGTCTCTGATGTCAATGAAACCACGAGCAAACTTCAGAATTTGAAACTAGGAGAAGCTAGCATGATGGAAACCTATAAAGAAGAGTTGATTAGGAAAGTCATCACGGAAATCGCAGATAAGGATCCAGAAGGATTGACTTGTGAAGGTGATAGGAATTACATCAGAAGATGTAACCTCGCTACAGAAGAGAGAGATATCAGTCCTGAGGAACGTATATTCAAATTTCAGGAAGAAGAGGGTAGGAATATTGAACCTGAATGGAAATATCGAGTTAGTGGGAAGAATTACATGGATTCATATCCGAGAAATGTGACAGTCATCCGAAACTTCGAGGACAAACCTCAAAAGTTTAGTAATACTGATAGTCTAACACCGATAGAATATATCAGGAACCTGAAAGACTATTTCATTGAAGCTCACATTCCCAGAGAAAGAGAGATGAGAATAGTAGAAAGATTTCTAGCTGGAGGACCCCTTGAATGGTTCAGAGCATTTCGGTACACTTTCAGTAATTTTGATGAATTTGCAGAGGCACTGATAAAACGATTCTGGTCAATAGAAGCACAGAATTCATTAAGAGCTGAGGTATACTCGAGGAAGTATTCAGGTACTCTTCCAACACGGTACGCTGATTTCTTCATGAGCCAGTTATCGCGCTTGAGATTTTTGCAACCCCAATTGTCGACAGAGCAGTTGATAGATACTATTTCTCGTATGCTGCCTGTGGAGGTAAGAAGACTTATCATATCGTCAAATATCAGGGATTTGACCAGTATGGACGAATTATTGAGAAGGCTTGACTACACGAGTCCGATGCCAAATGTGGTTCAGAAAGGTCAGAGGCACGAATTCAAAGACATTAATACAGTCTACATGGATCAAGTCCAGCAAACTGATAAGCCTGCTGATGAAGAGAAAACTGAAAATGTAGGTCCTCACAGGAACAATTATTTCCGCAACAACAGATCCCAAGGTTACCGTCCATATCAGCAAAGACGAGGCTGGAACAACAATAGAGGGAATTATAATAACGGAAGAGGTAGATACTACAATATCCAGGGTTACAATAGGAACTACAATAGAAATTACCAGAACCGGAATCAGAATTCTCAAGGTCAGGTTATGACACCGGACAAGTATCAAGAGAGAGAGAGAGAAAGAAAGTCTGCAGTATTTGAAGGAATTACGAGAGAAGGAAGCTGAAAACCAGAAGAAAAGACAGGATGTAGTGATCGATCCTGGTCCTTCTACAAGCCAGCAGAACTTGGAAAATAGGAATTCAGGACAGAAGAGAAAGTAGAGAGGAGTGAATGCATTAGCCACACACAACCCAGAGAAGAAGAGACTTATGATTAAGGAACATAGAGGAAATATCATACAAGAGTAAGCCAATAATAATTCAATTTCGTGTTCAAGTGAATTCAGATATTTATAACACAGAGTTTAAAAACAATTTGCAACTGTTTTTAAAACGTGGTGAAGGGAGAATGCCCCCGTAAATTGAATTATACTGAGACCACGGCTGTATTGGCAAATATGAATATGAATAAAGTTATGGTTGTCATAGTTGTGACGTGGATATTCATGACGTAGGCACGAATGACGCAGACTTCTTGCAAGTAGGCTGGTTGAGCTGAGATTCTTGGTGACGTCATGAGTTTGTTCGAGAAAGATCTGAGATTTACGACGCAGTCGCAGGGAAACATAGTATTGTGCTGAGGAAGAAGTTACGCTATTGGAGGAAAGGCTCGAACCAATGAATGATAGTTTGGAGGGAGAAGGAGATTACTGAAACTACCATATTTAAATATTTTTGGAATGCAGAATTGTGGAAATCCATTTTCATTTATGGCATTGATTTGGAATTTTGAAGAAATTAATTTTGAGTTTGTGAAATTTGAAAATCCGTCAAGTATAGCCAAAGTTAGAACTTCTAGCGATGACGGAGGAACAAGCTATGGAAGGGATGGATACGCCCCTTAAGAAGTTGATAAAAGGTCTTGCACAGGAGAGAGGAGCTCTCATATCTCATTTTCTCGTGCCATATAGTGGTTTTGCTGATTATCACATTGTCAGAATTCGAGTGATTCTGTGAAGCAAGTCGTCTTTAGCGCGTGAGATAGAGCCCACCGCATCGAACGAGCACGGAGCGTGCAGCAGTTCCATTTTACGGTTTTTGAAACTAGGCGAAGTTGAAACGCACGCATAAACGAGTCTACAAGATAATATATCTGGAGTTAGCTAATGCCTGTATGCTAATTCTACTGTGCATAACAGTATTGAAGTGTGTAGGAAAGTTGAACATTTTCACGAATATAATTTGGAAGATATTGGCATAATAAGACTGCAGACAAAAGTGATTTTCTCGCCACCTGAGAAGCACTTTTATAATATCATATTCTACGCTACGGCTGACTCATGTATTGTAACCGTGATACAGAAGATTGCATTTGGTGAGACAACGCTACATTCTAATATGGAACATTATAATCTGGCAGTACTTTCGACTATTATCATAACGGAAGTGGAGATGGAAGGCTAAGACTTTAATGCAATTGGGACATATATCAATGGGGTGAAATAGCAGCATGGAACTTCGTTAATCGCCATTCTACACAAGCGAGCATGTAGTGAACATCCAACTACACTCATGCATCGTGGTCCAACGCTGATTTCTATCAAATGGCAGTGGAAAGATTTTCATACTCTACAACTATGAACATTTCTGCGGAAAATGATTGCAATAAACTTCATGGCGAATTTCTACCAGAACTTCAGGGAACTATCAAGAGAGGCCAGGGTGGACCCGGCTCACAAAGAAGAGTTTTGCCAGAACTTTAGGGAACTTTCAAGAGAGGCCAGGGTGGACCCGGCTCACAAAGAAGAGTTTTGCCAGAAGGATGTCTATCGTATACATGGAGCAGTGCAATTTCCGGAGGAGGAAGCAGTTCTATTCTCCGAGGGCGCTGGTTCCAGGTTCGAGGTCGGAGCACATCTTTACGTTGGTGAAATGGAACTATCAGCAGTCTTCTTTGGAAATTTTCCTCTAGAACTTCAATCAACGGATAAGGTAGTCGTGAACGTTTCTTGTTTTATTTGAGTCATTTAGCGATATCTGAGCAACCATTTTTCCCATATTTTCGGTCCCATATATTTTGCCCCATATTCTTGCGTGATATTTCTGTACTCCGTACACTTTGATGAAATATGCCTTTTTCTTCGATTTATTGAGACATTAGTATGTCATTGGCATATTTAAATAATTTTGGATCAGTTGAGACTGATAATTTATATTCTTTCAGTAATTTGCATATTTTTGTAGTCACGATTTAACTGTAAAGTTAACGATTTTCTATGGCAAATTTGAATTCAGACAGCGTGTCATTTTATTAAAGTAATTCTATTCAGTAAATTACTTTGACCAATTTTCTGTCATCCTCAAGAAAGAAGAATAATTAAAAGATTTTAGAGCGTTAAAATCTATTACTGTATCGACGATCTTGGAAATACTAGTCGTTTTATGAACATGATTGCAACATAGACATTTATCGTCAGTTCTGAAATACCATTGCATTATAGGCAATTTTATGAAATATGAACTTTGATTACGATTTATTGAATACACTATAGTAATGAACATTTGATAGGAGTTTTCCTCAATTCTAGATTGGAACAATAATGTTTGCATTCCACAGTCTAATTGGATTCTATTCGACTTTTATGAAGTTTAGATGAACTTTGATTGAAGGTAGTATTTTTATACTGCGATATTTTGAAGATATTAATCTCAATTTTGATAGACCAGAGAGGCGTGTATAATCGTATTGGCTATTAAATTTATTTGTGATTGGCAAATTTTTACTTCATATCGATTCATGAATGAAACCCACGAAGGTTAAAAATAATAACAGTTTAGAAACAATTAATGAATATAAGAATTTTTAAAGTGGATCTATGGATGTATAATCGTTAGTTCAGTGGACGTGTAAAAGTCGCTGATGAATAATGCCCTTGAATATGTGAAGGAGGTTCCCTCATTAATAAGAATGAAGTTGATGAATTTATAAGTGGAGGTTTTTGTATGTTTTGTGGAAGATTTTTATGCCATATATATTGAGATATATGATGAATTCTGGGCCTATTTTGTGCAATGTTGTGCGTTTTGAGCGAGGTATTTTTCCACTGAGTATTGTCCAGGTCCTTTGAAAATTAATCATGTGAAGTTACTGTTAAAATTAACAAGAGTGTTTAAATAATTTGAGATAACGATTTTGAATGGAGGTTACCGTCACAAATAATAATAATTATTAAAACTTATTAAACCTGAATCTAACATTTAAATATAACTAACCTTCATTGGTCGATTATATTACCACGATTTAAGTAATTATCAACCGGATAAACGTGTGGTTTAATGTATTTCTAAAATAAATAATATTAATATTGTAAATAATTGTGTAAATATCTTTAATAATAATTGGAAATGAAAGGGATTAATAGAGGCGTGTATATATTTTTCAACTGTCGTTAGACAATATTAATAACAATTTATATTGTTATAAATAATTAATGAGCGTTTTGTCATTATACTCTAAACAACGCTAGTTATACAATTGGAGTAGATAATTAAACAAGTTTTGGGATTATCAGAGTAATCCATGGTTATTTGAATGGAGCATTTAAGAGATTTGCGTGATAATATTTGAGTTGAGTTGAGGACATTTAAAGTGTTTTGAGAAGGAGCTAGGCTCTGATGTAACTAGCACATGCTAACGTTGGCTGGACAGGTGACGATGCGAGCATGCGACATGATGCAGGGTGGATCGCAGCTGGCCAGACAACTGTATGATAGAGGCCAAGGTCGTTTACATAGTAGCCTTGCAGTTATAAATAAAGTGTGATGTTTATGAAAGAGGAAAACAATTGCTATATGTCTCGTCCCAACTTCCTTATCCATTCCAAGTGCATTATTAATTATTACGTTCTTTTGAGCTAGAAAGCTGAAATTTTGTATGCAAAGTCTACAAGTCCTACAGGAGGACATGATTATATTGACAATGGCTTCTGATTGCCACGTTTATTTTGTTGTTCAATTTTTGTTATATTATTCCTTTATGTGAAATAAATTATTGTACAGTTTAAAGTTTCATGTTTCCGTCTTGGTTCATTTTAAATATCGTGGTGGAGGTTATTGTGAGGGCATACTTTAAGTGATCCAGTTGACAACCCAGACCCGAGATTAATTTGAAGAGGTAAGTAAAGGTAAGTATGAACCCCCGTATATTTTGGTGTGTTCCACAATAATTTCTTGTTAACTACTGTGCTCTAATCTCGGTAGTATCTGTCAGTGCCATTTTCATTGATGTAGCTGTGCCGGTGCGTTTGATTATTGGCAATCCGATTGAGGGGGCGGATATCTGACAGCCTACTATCCGGATTATCGGGGACAGTACTAAGCCAGAAACCTTGCCTGATGAGTACAAAACATATCACCTAAGTTTCATCGCTATCGGACGAATGGTATATGAACGCATACGGGACTATGTTGAAACACTTCGCGCGTCGTCGCTCATTTGTTTAATCTACTTGTGCGATACCAATTGTTAATTGGATTTACTAACCCAGAAACCTTCCCTGAAGTGTACACAACATCTCAGCCAAGTTTCATCACTATCAGATGAATAGTATATGAACGCATACGGGACTTTGTTGAAACGCTTCGCGCGTCGTCGCTCATTTGTTGAATCTACTCGTGCGCTACCTATTATAACATGGATTTACTAAGTCAGAAACCTTGCCTGTAGTGTACACAACCTCTCACCCAAGTTTCATCGCTATCGGACGAATGGTATGTGAACGCATACTGGTCTTTGTTGAAACACTTCGCCTGCCGTCGCTCATTTGTTGAATCTACTTGTGCGATACATATTGTTAATTGGATTTAATAACCCAGAAACCTTCCCTGAAGTGTACACAACATCTCAGCCAAGTTTCATCACTATCAGACGAATAGTTTATGAACGCATACGGGACTTTGTTGAAACGCTTCGCGCGTCGTCGCTCATATGTTGAATCTACTCGTGCGCTACCTATTATAACATGGATTTACAAAGCCAGAAACCTTGCCTGTAGTGTACACAAACAGTCACCCAAGTTTCAACGCAATGGGATAAATGGTATATGAACACATGTGGGACTTTCTTGAAACAAACGCACGCAATTTCGTTGAAGCTACTCGCGCGCCATCTATTGTAAAGTAGATTTACTACGCCTATTACTTTTCCGGGACTGTGCACAACACCTCACCAAAATTTGATCGCAATCGGACGAATTGTATATGATCGCATCGCCATTACGCATTTGTTTAAACTACTCGCGCACTATCTATTGTGAAATGGATTAACTATGCCTATGATCATCCCGGAAGTGTTTACAACAACTCACCAAAATTTGATCGCAATCGGATGAATGGCTTATGAACGCATAAAAGACGAACACACAGACATTCCTTTTTATATATATATATACTAGCTGACCCGGCAGACGTTGTCCTGACAATCAAAGAAAGTGTTGTAACTTTGTTTCTTGAAGTGCTTTTGGTTACACAATTTTTTTTTTCAATATCTGTTAACTGCCTCTAAACTATCGTGAAATGAATTAACTAATCTAGAAACATTCGTGGGAGTGTGCACAACAACTCTCCAACGTTTCATCGCAATTGGATAAATGGCATAAAACGCATACGGGATTTTGTTTAAATGATTCGTGCGCTGTCACACATTTATTGAATCTACTCGTCCTCTACCAAATGTGAAATTGATTTACTAAGTTAGAAAGCTTCACGTAAATATACACAACAACTCATCAAAGTTTCATCGGAATCGGATAAATGACATATGAACGTATACGGGATTTTTTTAAACGATTCGCGTGCCGTCACTCATTTGTCGAATCTACTCATGCGCTACCTATTGTAAAATAGATTTACTAAGCCTGAAACCTTCTATGGAGTGTACTCAATCATTCACCAAGGTTTCATCGCAATCGGATGAATGACATATGACCGCATACGCGACATTGTGGAAACGATTCACGCGCCGTCGCTCATTTGTTGAATCTACTCGTGCGCTACTTATTAAAAACTGGATTTACTAAGCCAGAAACCTTTCCTGGAGTGTAAACAACAATTCAGCAAAGTTTCATCGTAATCTGATGAATGGTATATGAACGCATACAGGACTATGTTGAAACGATTCGCGCGCCATTGCACATTTGTTGAATCTACTCGTGCGATACCTATTGTAAAATGAATTTACTGAGCCAGAAACCTTTACTGAATTGTACACAACAATTCACCAAAGTTTCATCGCAATCGGATAAATGGTTTATGGACGCATAGGATACTTTGTTGAAATGATTCGCGTGCCGTCACTCATTTGTTGAATCTACTCGTGCGCTACCAATTGTAAAATGGATTTATTAAGCCAGAAACCTTCCGTAGGGTGTACACAACATCTCACCCAAGTTTCATCGTAATCGGACGAATGGTATTTGAACGCATACGGGACCTTATTGAAACGCTTCGCGCGTCGTCGCTCATTTGTTGAATCTACTCGTACGCAACCTCCTGTTAAATGGATTTACTAAGTAAGAAACCCTCACGTAAGTGTACACAACATCTCACCCAAGTTTCATTGTAATCGGATGAATGGTATATGAACGCATACGGGACTTAGTTTAAACATTCGCACATCGTCGCTCATTTGTAGAATCTACTCGTGCGCTACCTATTGTAAAATGGATTTACTTCTCCAGAAGCCTCCCCTTGAGGGTACAATACATCTCACCCAAGTTTCATCGCTATCGGACGAATTGTATTTGAATTGAAACGCTTCTCACGTTGCCGCTCATTTGTTGAGTCTTCTCGTGCGCAACCTCCTGTGAAATGGATTTACTAAGTTAGAAACCTTCACGTAAGTGTACACAACAACTCATCAAAGTTTCATCGCAATCGACAAATGGTATATAAACTTATACGGGATTTTGTTGAAACATTTCGCGCGTCGTCACTCATTTGTTGAATCTAGTCGTGCGCTATCTTTTGTAAAATGGATTTACTAAGCCAAACACCTTCCCTGGAGTGCACTCAACATCTCACCCATGTTTCATCGCAATCGGATGAATGGTATATGAACGGATACGGAACTTTGAAACGCTCCAACGTGCAGAGACAAACAGAATTCGGCATCCCTGCCCCCTTGGGTATAAAACACAACTTTCCGCCATGGGCGGAGTGTATGTTATGGCGGTAGTTGCACAGGTTGCGACCAGGTGGCTCTACATGCAGAGACACACAGTCCAAAAGGATCACTTTTCACTAAGGCAAGCGGTTTCCATGACGACTGTTTATGACTGTATGTGGTTCTAAATTTGTGTGTAAATTGTTGTTCTAAAATTCTAAAATTCCACCTATCTGGTCAAATTGTGAATCTTAACCATACATGGGCCCACCCTAACATTCATACAAAATTTTATCAAAATCGGCCCAGGCGTTTAGGAGGAGTTCAGTCACATACACACGTGTCGAAGAATTATATATATATAATAAGGATATATAAGATATACTAAGTTAACTCACGAGAAAAAAGTTAAATCTGTTCTCTATGGGGGATGCTGCCTTGTTGGTAAAATTGAAGATCATTAATAGAAGGGGTTATTGTCATTAACAGTTTCATTACGATTACGACAAGTATCTCTTTTCTGGTTGATGTACATTTCTATTCTTTGAGGTATGTCTAAAATCCTACCTTTATCTCTTAAATGAAGTATCGTTAAATCCGTGTTTATTTAAGTGAAAGATTGGAGTGACTCATTGATGTATACACCCATACTAAGCGTGTTTTCTGTATTTAAAAGCGTTTACATGTTCATAATATATTTGTTGAAAAGTACAAACAGTTTGGCCTATGTATGTACCTGGGTAGATTTTAAATCGTTACGTGTCAGTTCATATTATTCTGATTTATGAAATATATCCTCCTTATTTGAAGAATTAATGTTATATAAGAATTCAGCTGTAGTGTTTTTTTTAAGGCTATTCTGCAATTTCCCTTTTCTTGTTGTCCGTACATTTTGTTGGATATATAAATAAAACTCACTTTATCTCTTTCTTTGCATTCTCGTTGAAGTGTCGATATTGGCTTAGTCTTAATTCTATTTTAAATGTTAATAATAATAATAATAATAATAATAATAATAAAATGATTAATCAACAAATAAATAAGAATTAGTTCAACGATTCACGCGCCGTCGCTCATCCACTGTATCCGCTGAGATCAGCGATAGTATACATTGAGTTTATTTCATGGTCGTAATCATCAGAACGCATAGGTGCATTTATGGCTCTATGAATAAGGCTATAAAATGTTGATGCTTTATGCGATCCGAGATGTAAGAATCATTTCTAATTATGTTTGATATAGTCGTTGAATTTCTAAAAACCTTGTCATCATCATCATCATTATCATCATTTATTGCATTGAACAGGCCATTGAGGCCTACAGCAGAATAACAAAAGGAAAAAATAAATATTACAAATATTACAAAAAAAATATATATTACAAAGGGAAAATTATTACAAAACACACAGAGGATCCAATAAAAGGAAAGCCAGTAAACCATGAGAGGAGGTATTTGCTGCATATGGCACTCCATCTTTTCCTGTCTCTAGCATCATCCTCCACAGCTGTTGGTTCCACTTCTTGAGGGATCGTCGTCACTCGATCCTTCCATCGTGTTTTTGGGCGTCCTCTCTTGCGTTTTCCCGTGGGTTGAGATTGGAGGACTCTCTTAGGAAGGGATCCGTCCGCTCGTAAGATGTTCTTTCTTCTCTCCCATTTCATGTTATTATAGACGGGCCCATATATCTTTCGAAGTACCTTTCTTTCAAAAGCACATATTGAATCATCTGTCGTTGCTGATGTCGCCCAAGTTTCACAACCGTATAAAAGTGCTGGTCTCACCAGTGTCGTGTACAGATGGACTTTGTTCTTCTGAGATATCAGACGAGGTTTGACGTTATTGTTCAGACTAAAGAACACGAGATTAGCACTTGTTATGCGTTGATGTACTTCTTTCGTCACTTCACTTTTGTTGGTTAATATTGAGCCCAGGTACTTGAACTCAACTCGTTCGAAGGTATGTCCGTCTACAACAATGTAAGGAGGGAGAACACGACGACGTGATACTCCAAGATATTTAGCCTTGTCCACGTTCTCCTCCAGCCCAATTTTCTCTGCATTTTGGAGGAATCGGGAAGTATCAGCGCACATTTGCTCTAGAGTGTCACCAAGGATCACAACATCGTCAGCAAACGCTAGAATTGTATCTGCTTCCACCATCTCCATTTCTCTGGTTCGGCAAGTGTCACGGCTTACTTTTCCAAGGCCAAGTTGAATAATATTGGCGCCAATGGATCTCCTTGTCTCAATCCATTTTGGATAGTTGATTGCCAAACCGTACTTAAGATGTTGACTGGGAGTAGCAGGCTACGATTAGACGGATGTATTTCGATGGGATGCCAAGTTCCTCTAACGTTTTCCATAGTGCAACGCGGTCAATGCTGTCATAAGCTTGCCGAAAATCGATGAAGATGAGGTGTATTTCCCGATCAAACTCATAGAATTTTTCTATCAGCTGCCTCAAAGTAAATATGTGGTCGATGGTAGACCGTCCAGGGACGAACCCACATTGGTATGTGCCTACAATTCCTTCAGCCAGTGGTTTCATTAGGTTTTACAGCAGAGTTGTAAAGAATTTGCATCCAATTTCAAGAAGTGAAATTCCTCGGTAGTTTGATTCTTTGGTAGCATCACCCTTCTTGAAGATTGGACATACAATTGCCCCCTTCCATTCTTCAGGAATTACTTCTGCTGCCTTGTATGTGAAAAAATCATTGTTTCTTGTTATTGTGATTTCAAGATAGTTCAGTATTCGATTAACCTCTGAATCAACAGGAAATCGAATTTTAGGGTATAAATTGTTTACTTGCATTAACAAGTTATTAATGTTTTCTACATCATTGTTTAATATAACGAATATGTCATTTACATAACTTCCCCAAAATTCTAAACCACGTGTTTTGTAAATTGATATTCCAAATGGTCTATGAAAATGTTCGCTACTATACTGGAGGAAGGAGAACCCATACATAAACCGTCTATATGTTGATATATTTCACCGTTAATTCCGAAAAATTGTTATCAAGAGTGAATGTCAGAATGGATATAAACTCAGTAATTTTTCTACTTTACTTAAACCACTGTCATTTGTTAAATTATCTTTGATTGTTTTGATATTTTATAGGGATGTTTGTATACATGTCTGTAATAAAAAGTCAATGGATTGAATAAGATGACAGATTTGGATTGTTTTTATGGTGAAATCACTTAAATTATTGAAAGAGGTGGGAAACGGTAATGGTATTTTAGGAACTTCTGTATATATTTCGCTCACTTGTATGGTGGACTATACATATTATTGGTGATTGGCCTAATTGGCGTATTTTGATTGTCGGTAATTTGGGATTCATTTGACACAATGTTTTCTTATCCTTGACATCGTAAAGAAACACGGTGTTTTGAAATAAACTTTCCATCGTTCTTTGTAGCGATTTGGTAGGAAATTTTTCTAATTGTTTGAAATTATTCCCATTTTAATAAGTCCTGTTTTAGTCATGTATGTTATATCATCAAGATTAACTGTAATGTTACACCCACCTGCTTAGTGATGATTGACTTATTATTACAAGCTTTATCATTGATGCTTTTATTGGTTTCCGTATTGACGTTATAATCAGAAGTAAAATACCGTAAGTATTTCCTCAATTTAATCCACATTAGTCAATAATAAAAATAGAATTTATTATAGCACATTGTGGTTTTCTTCATTAATTGTGTTCTTAATAAATTAAAACTAATTGAATTACGTGCAAAGTTGATCAATATTTACCTTGGATTTCCTCTTTCTGTAATACATTTTTTTTCATAAAAAAAAGTATTTAAAAACAGATCTGTAGCAATGTGTGCTTTAAATTGATGATACTATAAAATAATTTCCTAAACATTCCGTCTAAAATATCTGGTGATGGTAAAAACTGAGTTATAAATAGATTTATGAATGATTAAAATGTCTTGGGATGGTTTTTCACTAGACGAAATAAGGATCCTTCCTGTGGGGAGCATGGTTTGGAAATATATCGTATTCATTCCTTGCTTTATTGAAAATTTAACACTGTACATGGTATGGATGAACGACTGTGGAATATTGCGTATATACCTACGGTGAAGTTGAATTCAATAGGTGTTAAGGGACACTGGGACTGAAATTTTCAAATTCTATATAAACTGAGATACAGCTTTGAAATTTTATATGGCTATGAATAGTCATATTATAAACCACTGTGGGAAAGCTGAACATTGTAAGTTGATTAGTTCTCCAGATATTAATTATTTTGTACATTAATTGTGCTAATTATTCAAGTTTTATAAAGGTCAGCCGCGTTAAAAAAAACAAGATAGTGTAACTTTTAGGTAATATTCTATTGCACTATAACAATTGGAAGAAACCTACGGATCCGATTTTGAATTGCATTAATGAGTGTCAAGAAATTAATTTTTTTCATATCCAAGTTTTTTTTTTACAAAAAATTCGTATTTTTTCCAGTTTGATTTTTTTTTTCAGCCATACCAAAAGTGCAATCTAAAAAACGATCCGCAGGTTTATAGTCATTGCAATGAAGATAATAAATTCCCATTTTGAAAGCAATATCATAAGATTTATGACGCGAGTAACATTTTGAATGCCTGAAAAAGTGAATCCGAGAAAACAGCAATTTTCTAAAATGATGCACAATTTACAAGGTTTCAGCTTACCAATGACATTAGGATTGTCCTACAGCATAGGTGACACCCTCCTACTTCTGTTTTGCAGCCTCCTCCTTCATTTCTGTCAGTTTCACCTTCCGTCGACATGCCTTTCGCTTCTCCAATTATGACCGCGGACTTACATACTTCCTGCGACTGTCACTTCTTTCAAGTGTTTGAGCTGTGACATGATATACTGAAGTTAGTCTTCTTCCTGATTTCAACTCTGTTGTTGCACTACACCCCATGTTGAATACTGCTACAGAATTACTAACAGCAATTTCAAGTATCTTCCGTGAAATAAAAATCTCTTTTGGGCACTTCCTCCAGATAACAAAATGCAGAGACTCATTCTGATTTTCAGTAGCACCACGGTTGCATCTGGATATGAGCTCATCTGATGCCAGCCTTTGATAAACAGGCATAATCTTGACAACTAAGGGTTCTTAAAGTTCTACAGCCATTTTGTCATGACTCTGTGGTGTTTTACCAGCTGCGATACCTCGATTGTAGAAACACCAAGACTCAGAACCTTCAGGACACTTACTGTGCTGAGGCGTTTAAAGGACACACCGTGCATTTTAAAGCTACGCCAGGGCTTTAAAAATGGCGGAATTCGGATAAAAACACAACTATATGATCCGCAGGGGATAGGGGTGTATTAATATGGAAAAAAACGAAAATCGACATTTTCCACAAATTTCACTAAAATTTCAGTCCTAGTGTCCCTTAATGCATGCGTTGGTTCTTATTGAAGGGGTCATTGGAAGGCATGAAGTCATACCCGTTTATTGAATTTTCATAAGTCTATTCTTGCATTTCATCCGTTATAATTTTCTGACCTCCTGTTTGGCACATATCTTGTAAATTTAATTCATAACTTTTCCTGCCAAAAATGTAATTATTTTCGTTTTCACCCGTAGTGAAAGGAAATGTCGCTATTCCTTTATCTTTGAAATTTCTCGAGTCTAACACTTGTTAATCACGCTAACTTAAACATTAGATTAACTTTGACCTCAGTCTCTAGCGGTGGGATTTCTATCGCAGAAATGGCCGTTGCATGTCATGTAAACTCTTCGTCACATCTATACTGTTTTGTTCCGCAGAGTCTGTGATTGACCAACGGGAAAGTGGCTTTAGGTGGTAGTTGTTCTCACTTAAAATTATGTGCAGGTGGATGAACCTTCATTCTTCGTTGTTCACAAATAAATTTGTCATGTCCCCTCTGGACCTTTAGCCTTCTTCTCTAATTTCTCCTGAATCATATTTCTCCAAATTAGAAATCCTCGAGATTTTATCATATTAACGCGAAATACTGCCATCAAATGCATTCTTTGTAAGAAACGACTTGTTCTCGTCTGTCTATTAGCAAATGCAGCTGATCTCATAACACTGCTCATTGATATGCTTTCATTAACCAGATAGACATGCTGTAAAGTGGTAGTTATCTACTCAATGATTTCAGAATAACTCTCTAAACGTCATATCATTGATGCTGGACAAATTTCTCACATAGCTGTGTGTTATTATATGAAGATATTCTGAGTTAATTTCAACAATGAACTCTTCACCATGGCATCATGTTCAATACATTATTTGAAAGTACACATAATATGCGTAGTTGTATACCCAAAATATATATAGCATGGATGCGTGAAACCCTCCGCTCTACCTAAAACGTTCCCAACACGTACGGTATATCGATGTAAACAAAACTCCCCCGCAAATAAAATTCCCAGAACATATAATTTGTATGTGCACTAAAACCTTCTTCTACCACTCCAAGCCATATCAGTTTGATATTTAGAAACTCCTCTCTCTTAAAATATTCACAGTTCATATCATATGGATGTGAAGTACAACTTTCCTCCACCAGGACTACACTGCAAAAAAAATGTACGAAAAATACAGGAACTACAAAGCAAAAATATGTACAAATAAAAATTCTAACGTATTCAATTTACAGTGTAGTTTAAAAACGCAGATATTGTTGCAATGTATACTGTATTGTTAATAAGTTTTAATTAGGCTAAAACGCGCAAGTTAAATCCGCAAACCAAATAATGCGTGCCCGGATAATCGAGAGTATCCTGTTCATCACAAAGTAAATTTGTTTACGATTATTTACATGAATGTGACTGATGGCCACTATAGGTTACGAACCTTAAAACTTACTCTTATACTGAATGCCAAATCAAAACATCTTTATAGAATGAAAATTATCGATTCACCAATTTGCAGCTGCCAGGAAAAATCTCAACAGACGGCTCGTCACCTGTTGACTCAACACACCACGCACTCGGGAGAACGACCAACTGTACTACGATCATAACCACTGCATACCATTATGAAACACCACTGCAATACTGTCGAAATAACAGAATTTATAAAAAGTCTTCGACTCACTTCAATAATATTAATCAAGTTAATTTTGCATTTAAAACTGTAAATATTCCGTGATGAACCTGTAGGTGAAACACGGGTTGTAACTATATTAAATAAATTTAAAAAAACTATTACATGAATTCAGCTACCGGTCGAACTGTATTAGAATATAAGTTTTTAATTTACCCAAACACTTTTAGTGAATTATGCGCGCAGGTTATTCTGGGTAACAGACGAGATTTCTGTTTCAAATGCCCAGCACAGTGATTAAGTGATTCGCAAGAAATATGGCATTTGCCTGCTGCAGATAAAATTGACTATATCTTAAGATACTCTTTTAAGAACCCTGTTTTGAATGTAGCAGTCACACAAGTGTCCCTTCAGGCCAATCTTTGGAGCAAACTCTTTTCCAAGATATATCACTTAAACGTAGCCTTTTTCAAATAAGAATGACGATATGTTTCAACAAGGATACATACGAGCTATGGTATATTATACCCTCCATGAATTAACATGAGCTTAATGAATATCCGGCTTTCTAATAACCCTTTCTCAGCTTGTATATCGTGAATTTTCTTCAGTCCAATATAACACATTATTCGTAATTTAAACTTATTTTCCATAACATGAATATAACTTCTGCCCACTATCAATTAATGTGTGCATCATGAAATCTCCCTTCGTACCTTTCACCACAAGTACCACATGAATATGGCTTTTGCCCCAACGATGAACAAGTGATTCTTCTAAGCCTCCCAATCAGTGAATTATAATCCGTACATACTACATGCATACTGCTTTCGGCAAGTATGAATTAACACATACTGTACATAGTTATACACCAAATAAAGTAAAAACTACTCCGCATGTACTCTTTGAATATGCCTTGTGGCAACTAAGTAACAAGCGAATCTTAAGAAATACTTGGGAGTAATTGTTGCTGCGTATATCACACATAAGATTGGCAGAGAGTAAAGATGGCTCGTTATTATCTGTGTAGATGCAGCTATAAGCGCCGATGAATAACCATGTGTCTACAATTATGTTTCGTATTAAAGTTTTCTCCGCATGATTTTTTCTAAAGATTCTTCACTAGTTTAGATTCCGAAAATGCTTCATGAATTTGGCTTCAGGAACTAGCATGTGACTTCAAAGATCCTATCCCAGCAAATATTACTCCGCATTAACAACAAGAATGAACATTTGGCCACTAATTATTAGCATGTGTGTCTATCTAAAGAACTTGGCAGAGTAAAGTTTGGTCCGGATGTACTAAATGATTATTGCTTCAGCGCACTATGAATTGGGAGGTGTGTCTTCGAAGACCCATTCCCAGTAAAGTTGCTCCAAATGTACTGCATGAAAAGGGCTGTAAGCTGCTATGAATAAGCATGTGTGTCTCAATATATAGATTCATAGGAAAGTATTTCTCACATTTGCTACTCAAATGCGCATTTTCTACCTTAAATTCAGAAAGACAACTAGCCAATCTCTAAATAGTGCTTCCGGGTGAAGTTTGTTCAACATGTAACTTTTGAATGCATATTTTTACAAGTATGGACAAACAATGTGCATCCCTAGAAATCATTTTGAGAAACGTTTGCTCCGCATGTACTTCATCCATTTAGCTTAACACTACTATGAATGAGCATGTGAGCCGTTTATCTACCGTTCCGAGTAAAGTTCTTTCCGCATCTGGTAAATGATTATGGTTTAGTTCCACTATGAATGAGCATGTGTGTCTTCAGACTTCCCTTCTCACCGAAGTTAACTCTACTACGAATGCGTAGGTGTGTCTTCAAATTTCCCCTCTGAGTAAAGTTTGATCCACATATGCTACATGAATATGGCTTTACACCACTGTGAATGAGCATGTGTGTCTTCAAATCTGTATTTCTTGTAAACTTTGCTCCGCATGTGCTACATGAATATGGCTTTACACTACTATGAATGAGCATGTGTGGCTTCAAACTTCCCTTCTCACAGAAGTTTAATCCACATGTGCTACATGAATATGGCTTTACTCCACTATGAATGAGCATGTGTTTCTTCAAATTTCCCTTCTCAGTAAAGCTTGATCCACATGTGCTACATGAATACGGCTTAACACCACTATGGATAAGCATGTGCTTCTTTAAATTTCCCTTGTCAGCAAAGTTTGATCCACATGTGCTACAGGAAAATGGCTTTACACCACTATGAATGGGCTTGTGTCTCTTGGAATTTCATTTCATCGTAAAGGTTTTTTCGCATGTGCTACATGAGTATGACCTAACACCACTATGAAAGAGTATTTGTGTCTTCAATTTACTATAAATTTTAAATTTTTTCCACACGTGCTACATGAATATGGCTTTGCATCACTATGAATCTGCACGTGTGTATTCAAACAAGTCTTCTTAGTAAAGTTTGATCCGCACAAGATACATGCATATGGCTTACTACCACTATGAATGAGCATGTGTGTCTTCAAATCTGAATTATTTGTCAAGTTTGCTCCGCATGTGCTACAGGAATGTGGCCTTACACCAGTATGAATGACGATGTGTGTCTTGAAATTTTTCCCTCCGTTTAAAGTTTTTTCCGCATGTACTACAAGAATAGGTCTTTAGACCGTTATCAATTAAGATAAGTTCGCTCTTGTCACTCCCGCCTGCGATGTTGCTGTTACCATTTTGAAGAAGTGAGGCTCCGACTGTATAATGTGTAAAGGTGTTCTCCGACCTGTGGAAGATAGTACTAGCAATAGAAAATATCCACTGAAGCAAGCTAGGTATAAAAATCACTATTGCCGTGCAATTACCAATAAGTAAACAATTACATTCTGTGACCAAAATATAGGATATACATTTATAATTTTATTGCAAAATTGTGGACAAAGATGAAAAAACCTAAATTTAAAGCATGAGATAATGATCGCTTGAAGATCGTAATTGGTCATTCAAATGAGTTATTTATTAAAACAATTATGCACTGTGTGCATTAGATTTTATTAGCATAATCTTACAATGAATTTTAACTCTTTTTGCCAAATTGCAAGTGGTATTACCCGCACCGAACATCACAAAGTTCACACACGCGCGAATTAAAAGGTCCATGAAATCTATTATTTGTCCAGACCGCATGATGGAAACCATGACGTGCATACCTGGTGAACACATGTATCTACTCGTTAATTGCCTGAGTCCAGTGGCAATTCCTCATCGCGTCAGTACTGAAAAATTACCACCAAATGTCTGCTCATTTTGTTCTCGTCTTCTTATAGTATCTTGGAAAGCGGTCTTCGATGACAGAAACATTCTATTTCTGATCTCTTGTATAAGATAGTCTTCCATAGTTAGTACATATACGAGTCTCGATACAGTGAATTTCCAAACACCAGGTATTCTCTTGAGGAAAGTGGCCTTTCCACACTCACTTTTAATTGATCCCACATACGTTCAATTCCATTAGTCAAAACCGGAATTATTTCCATTTGAATGATTTCCAAAGTGGTGGTCTGGAATAGTTTTTCGGGCCTTGATATGTCTTTCATAGCTAAAATCGCTGCAATAGTTTTGTCTCTAACAAGAAAAGAGTAGGTGGTCTGTGCAGTTTGAAAGCAAATGCCCAGATATTTGAACTGATTATTAACGGCTAATTTGTTTTCTTCTTGGTACAATTGGAATTGTAATGCATTTCCTACTCCCTTCCGGAACGTCATTTGGAGCGTGTTTTTGGTTATGATTGTAAACGTATTTTCCATTGCCAATTCGAAGAGTTTATCGATCGCATCTCTGACATTTTTCAGGATTGACCCTCGTATGGCAATGTCATCAGCTTACAAGTATACAACGGCGTTCTTATCCATCCCATGTGTGATTGCACATTAATTGTAAGTACCTTTTAAATTATCTTATTTTAACTTTGTTTGTGCTTGAGTTCAATTACACGCTTTTCTCTTGATTTGTGTGTGTGTCCCCTTATTCTGGTACTATCTTTATTTATTAAGTTTGTCTTGATTGTATGTAAAAGATCTCGAAGCCTCCTTCATTTTACCTCTCACTCTGTGTGAGAACTTATTTCACACTTTTGTGCGCATTTGTTCAGTCTTATTTTAAATACATTAGTAAGTAGTTTTATATCACTTCGTTCTCTTTTATTTGTAATTTGAAGTACTCCTTCTTTCCTTCAATTTCGTAAGTCTTGGGTATATACTGCAACAAAATCACGACAATCACGCCTCTGGGATCATCGATTGATTATTAGAGTTTTATATATTTTCTGTGATTTTGCAGTTTGTTTATTTCCATTGTGTTGTTTTTTGGAAATCATCTTTCTTTCGTTCGTAAAAAACTTGGGCCCAACGACGAATCAAACGAAAAATTCCTTCCCCCGCTTTTAAGCGACCTTGTTACCTTCTTTTATGCTTCTACTGTTCGTATTCTGCTCTGCTATTGTTGACGTAAAAACTTGGGCCCAACGACGAATCGAACGAAAAATTCTTTCCCTCGCTTTTAAGCGACCTTGTTACCTTCTTTTATGCTTCTACTGTTCGTATTCTGCTCTGCTATTGTTGACGTAAAAAAACGCAAGCGGCGCACTAGTTGGACACAACCTGTAGAAAAGAAGATGGCTCATTGTCTGTTCTGCACCGCAATTACAGAGTGTGGAGTCATAGGCAAATCGCCACTTTTGCATGTTGGTCTTTGTTTTTCGACTCCTGAGCGAAACCTTTTCAGTTTCATCCATGTAGGCCAACAATCTTTGTGACCTGGAGGGAGGCTCTTGGTATATTCTATGGAATATACGTTTTGCAAGTGTTAGTAGTCGCTGCTCTTTGCTTTTCTTTCTTTTCATTAGTTTTGTGTTTCCCTTCTCGCAGACACCAACAGTGACCTTTCATGTATTCCTTTTTCTTTGTTCTCTTGTTTATTGTGTTTGAAAGTTTGTTTCAGATGTGTATTCTCCCTGTAATCCTAACAGCTCACCACGCGGTAACCTGTTGAAGCTTTGAACTCAGCAATTTCAAGAAGGGATTCAACCAATGCAAGCAGATGGCGTCCTTGTCGTTATCTACAATCTGCATGAAGACTTTAATTATATGTATCAAAGTTTCATAGTGTAGATTTTTTTGTTATCATGTTTCCTACTCTGTGTTTATTCCTTTCTTTACCCGCCCCTCCCCTCGCTGTTCTGGCTATTGGAGTATCAGAAACCCTCACTCATTCTTCTTCTGTGCGTCTTAGTGAAAGTTAAGTCCTCTCTCAAGAGGCTCGCCTTCTTAACACATGACGTAATTTGAATCGACGCCATGTCGTAAAAGTTGTGTAACGCCTGCTGGGAAACATCAATCTGAGCTGCAATGAGAAGTCAAGTACCCATCTAAAGTGATTTAACGAGGTTTTAAATGTATTAATGGGATGCAGATGCTTTTAACAAATATTATAGGCAGTGCTTGAAATTTCGCAATATTGTGTATCTTTCTAACTGCCCTCCGTGGGAATTTTCTCTGTCATGCTTGCTACTAAAAGTCATGAAAGCTAGTTCTTCTTTTAAGAAATAGGGGGATACCTTCCCTACATCGAGGGAATTCTACTAAATTCATAGCTGTCTAAGACACAACTTTGCTGCCTACGTGGGTCTCCTACTTGCCATATTCAACTGCAATTACATCTCTGGAAATTTCCATTCTCAATCGACATCAAACAATAAAAGAACTATACTCAACAACGTCGAATTATTGCTAACTCCAATTCAAATTGAACTATAAACTGCAATAGTGACATTTCTTTCATGTTCTACAAACTTGTCAGTGCTTCGAAAAGTGTTTGTGTGGCATTCGTCCGCGTCGCGTTTCGTCCGAACAAGTAAAATCAGCCAGGACTTGAATTCCCCATTTCCTATACGTCCAATTTTCTTTTACTAACAATGTAGGATAATTTAAACTATTTTCTTGTAACTCAACGAGGCTTAGTCTAAATAGGCACCCTCCCATTTTTTCAGTTATTACATTTTGTCACTTCTGTATGAATAATCTATGTGAGGAGCATTGTTTCAGAACGTATTATGTGCATATGTCAATAAAGTTTAATCTAGAGAGCAGATGCCTATCAGATTGAAACTTATTGACATATACACATAATACGTTTTGAAACAATGCTCCTCATGTGGTTATGAAACCATATTTTAATACGTCCTTTCTTTTCCTGCTACGTTCAGGAAGTTATAATCCCCAATCGTTAAAAGTTTGTATCTATTTTGTGTAATCCAGGCTTCACTAATGTGACCGGCCCTATTTGAATTTTGCATCTATTAATGTCTGTATAAATAACCCAACTGGTTATAAATCCACTTCTTAATCCCTTTTTTCTTCTCCTGCTGTTCCCAGGAATTTAAAATTACTATTTATAGCTTTTTTCGCTTACTACAAAAGCAGTCTGATAAAATATTGGTGTTCTATCTAACCAATCTAAAGCGATGTTCATATATTTCTAAATGAAATATCCACCCTATTTGTAAAACATTTTATTAGTGTTAATTTGTCCCAGACCTCGTAATTATATGCATTTTTAGAAAAACCTGTGTAAGGGTCTTTATTGGTTTTGTCATAGGTCTAAGATCGTCCAATTGTTCCAAAAAAAAACTTCTTAGTTGTAAAAGCGTTACAAAACCTATTATTGTTGAAGCAAAGAAAATTGCAATAATTTCATCGAGTTCCATTATTTTGCTCTATGAGCTGTTAGGCATGACCTCTCCTTCCCTATGTTTTCTTACGAATAACTTTTACGTTCAAAGAAATAATCAAAATACTGAATGCTAAATTTACCACAAAATCAATAATTTGTTACGTTTAGAGCAAAACTTCTGCTAACATCGCTCACAAAGCTTACTTTAGCTATTTCGCGCGAATCATTAAAGGCAAGTATAGCTTGCTCTGCCAGCTTCCTACTTGAAGCGATTTCTGCTTTGTCCTGTGATTTACTGCTTAGAATTTTGGTTTTGTTCAAGTTAGGTTTGGGTTTCTCGCCCTTTCTAAACTTTTAGTCAGCACTTCGCTGGATAAGAGTCTAGCCTTCTTTAAACGCAATATTTGGTCCTTTCTAATAATTACTTATATTAAACTTACTAAAAGCTCTGAAAGCGCTTTATCGCTGTCCACTCTAGGGTCATTTGGTCTCTCTCCTAGGGATCCGACCATGGTGGGGAATTAAATTATTCCTGTCTATTTCAATATGTTCAACATATCAGAATATTCCCCAAAAAATTTCCTTTCAGAAAGGAAAAGCTATAATTCATCATTCCCTTGTTAGTGATTCCTCGCAAGCGAGCAGTGTACCTACATAGTACCGTATTTTCCGTTCGGAAGGGACGGGACACTCAGCGCCCGCCTGCCGGCAATCTCAGCTAACGTTGCTCGCACATTTAGACTCGCTTATAGGCACTCGCTTTTTCGCCTTGCACTCACAAGCCGTGGTCAACATATAACTATTTTTCATTAGCTAATTATATATTTTGTCTTGGATTCTTTCCTTTCTGCCGAAAGATCGTTTCCACTTCCAAACCTTTTCCTCTTTTGCAAATCATCTTCCCTCCGGCAGTGTCTAAGCTTAGGCTTAACCTACCAGCTACCTACCTCCATCCTGCGAGGTGACAAGACAACAGTGTGAAGTGCTCGGTCAAGAGTTACACCTAGATATTTGGGAGTGAAGCAGTGTTCTAATTGCTTACCTTCCCATGACACTTTCAATTTCCTTGCTACCTGCCTGTTATTGAGGTGGAAAACCCAGACTTGTGTTTTTGATGGATTTGGTTTAAGTTGATTCTGTTGATAATAACAACCTAGGATATGTAAAGCATGGGATAACTTCTTTTCATCAAGCTGAAACATTTCCTCTTGAACTGCTAGAGCGACATCATCTCCATAATTAAAGGTCTGTGTCCCCCTGTGGGCCAGGCTGGTCGTTGGTGTAGATGTTGAAAAGTAAAGGTGCTAGCACTCTTCCTTGTGGTTTGCCGTTCTTCAAGTTCCTCCATCTGCTCTCCTGCCCTTGATGTTCCACAAAAAAAAACGTCAGTTTTGAAGAAGTTGAGATCAATATACGTAGGAAGAGGGTCAACAGCTGCTTTATACTGCCATCGCACAATTGTTTCAACAGTTCATTATGGACGTTATCCGTACCAGGCGATGTATCCCTCCCAATCAGAGATTGGTACATTGCAGAACTCGTTAGCAGCAGTCGCAAAAGACAAGGGGTGAGCCTCTGCCTCCTGCTTCAGAGTCACAAATTTAGGATCAAAACTCCCAGGGCAAGATACATCACAAAAGTGCGATCCAATACTCATGGCAATGGCGAAATGTCCGTGATGATGACTCTGTAATGGCGACTCCGGGTAACGTCAAAGATGTCGGGAGTATGGAGATCCGAAGACGCCTAGTCCACACTTGTATGTCAGGAACGACACATACTTTTCCCACGTCATATTGAAACGTTCCCGAATTTGATAACCAGCTCTAGCGCGCATTCTTTTGAAGGTGATACGATTGGCCATGGTGTTTTGCCACCATTAGCATTTGAAATCACGTCCACATCTCTAATAGCTGATGCAATCTCGGCTGTCCACCAAGAGACAAGCTTCCGGCGGGAGTCGCAGCAGCCAAAATACAATTCGCTATGTGAATGGTACGATGATCTACACTCTCGAGGATATCGACAGAGAAAAACGCACGTGCAGTGAATTTTGGCCAATGAGCCCAACGGAGAAGCCATCGACTTGGTAAGGCAGTGAACACTATTATAGAGGTTGTCAAGCACACTCCACTGTAGCTAGGGAAGCAGCGCACGACTGCACAAGGTGAAGTCGACACTCAAAAAAGGGCCGTGTGCAATAGAGAAGTGCGTAGGTTCCCCTATGTTCAACAAACACAGGTCCAGCAGCCTGATCATTCTCTCAAAATCTCTCCTTCTATTGTTGTGGTCATTAAAGTAACCCTGAAAGAGAAAAAGAGGGGGAAGCTGATAGACTAGAACCAACAGCTGATTGTAATGTCTGATGTACACGTTGCATACCGTTTCCATTACGGGCAACAGCTTCTAGCTGATTACACCGCGGAACTAAAGGCGCTAGAGTGGACGAGAGTTCAGTTCCATTGTAATAGTGTAAGTTTGAACTGCTCAGCAATATGTCGATAATAACTACTACAGTTCCATTATAATAGTGTAAGTTTCGACTTAAGTGAAAGTGATACTTATACTTACGCTTGACCGTTTGCTACCCATCCCCATCTCTAGTTGGAAATGATGGGAGAGGAGAACAGACCTCGATCTCTACATCCAAAAATGAAGTGGGGAGTTCTCTCTTATTTGGCGTTAGGTTCTCGACGGTCATAACCTGTCTCGCCCTTGAAAAAGAGTGAGAGAGATGTCGAACCGATTCTCCCTTCTCTTCATATAGGGGAGTTCATCCACACTAACGGGCTTGGCTTCTGCCGGCTTCGCTACCTTGATGGTCGAGGGAGCAGAAGGGCCAGCAGATGGGTGAGCAGCCTTGTCCGCAGGGGAGGTAGAGAGACAGCGCTGAACCGATTCTCCCTTCTCCGCCAGTCAATTTCTCTTCATATAGGGGAGTTCCTCCTCACAAACGGGCTTGGCTTCTGCCGGCATCGCTACCTTGATGGTCGAGGGAGCAGAAGGGCCAGCAGATACGGCTGCCATCCAATCAGCTGGAGGGCGAGAGAGAAGGTGGGGCACAGTATCCCCCTTCTCCTCTATCTTTATCATATCACTTGGGCTGGATGAAGGTCCAGGCCCGGTCGGCAAAGTCTTTTTCCCTCAAAGCTGGAGAAGACAAACTCACCGACCGTTACAGAGATGAAGGGGACTTCTTCTCCAATTGCGGTGGCTTAGTTGGTATAACCGGTAATTTCATTACTGGGACCAAAGAAGGTTGTGAGACCTCCTTCGAGCTGACAATCTTCGCTGGTACAGCGAGAGGTGACATGGGAACAGTAGAAAATACGGACGTCGAGTGTACCACACTAGGAACTGTGTGGCAGAGGTGATGGAGGGCTCTTTGTAGTTGCAAACGATACCCGAAATTCCGGGGCATTCATATCATATTCATATGAAAGCCTATCAAGAGTCCTTATTTCTCTAATCTTAGCTTCTTTTTTAGAACTCAGGTCTCTGCTTCGATCGTGGAGAGTGGCTTCCTTGGCAGTTAGGACAACTCGGGAGAGGTATGCACCTCTCACCCTCATGTGTCCCCTTGCCACACACTCTACACACGTCCTTGGCAGTGCACCTGAAAGAAACATTCCCGAATTTCTCGCATTGATAGCAGTGTGTAGGTGAAGGGATGTACGGTCAAACATCGCAGTGGTACAGTGTGACCTTACCTACTTAGGTACAACATAACCCTCAAAATGGAGAATTAAGGCCCCGGTATCGACGCTGTCCTCTTCAATCCTTGTGGTAATGGGCCTAATCTTGGTGACGCGTCTCTTACCCAGATCCCGCAACAATTCCGCACAACTATTATGAGGTCATGATGGAAATTCAGCGTTTCGTGTTTTGAAACTATAACGGGAATTTCTCAGAATTGTGTGCATTCAGGAATGTTTCGATTTGCCTCCAGTCAACGGTGTGCAGCAAGAGCTGCCCGTTCCGGAGCTTGGATATCCCGTGAAGTTATCCAAATTTCCTTTTCCCATTTTACTTTTGTAACGTTCCTACGATACAGCAACTTAGGCGGATACTAACGTGACATATAGATTTGAGTCACAGGTTGGTAAGAATAAAAGTGGTGTTTTTTTTGTTTTGTTTTTTGCGTATGGCTTTTAGTGCCGGGAGTGTCCGAGGACATGTTCGGCTCGCCAGTTTTGTAGCTGCTTCGAGACGGACACCCAATGGGTGAGCTACAAGTACCGTTGGGGAGGAAAGGAGGGAAGTTGGAATGTAAGGACGAGGAGTTGGAAGGTAGCAGCTGTGGCCTGTAGTTAGGGACCAATCCCGGCATTTGCCTGGAAGGAAGATGGGAAACCCCAGAAGACCATCTTCAAGGTTGCCGGCGGGGGGATTCGAACCTCCTCGCCTCCCGGATGTGAGAGACTGCCATCAGTCATGCCGTAACCACCACGGCTAACTCACCCGGTAAAGTGGTGTTAATATCTTCAGACTCAAATAACAGAGTAGTTTGAATGAAATTTACAACAATCCTAAAATACCAGGTAAAATTATTACAGCCTCTACGGAATGTGAGAAATTACTGAATCAAAACAGTTCAAGTTCACATGTGTGATAGTTTTGAATAGGCGGTTTAAATAAGTAAAAGTATTTACTAGGAGGGTTAGATGTGTAATAATATTGACTAAGAGGTCTAAATGAGTAATAGTATTGACTACAGGGTTTAAATGTGCAATAGTATTGACCAGGAGTTTTATATGAGTAATAGTATTGACAAAGAGGTTTATTTGAGTAATAGGAAGTTAAAATAATTATATTAAGTCAATACTGGACCTCAATCTGTAAACCAAAATGGCTTTTAGAATATCGAGAGCCAAATCAAAGGAACCATTACATCACTGACTCTCCCCTTCAACTAGTAGGGAAGGGACATGTCTCCAAAGCTCAGGTGCCAATATAAAATGGAAGACTTAAATAACTGTACACAAGAAATAACAGGTCCAGACGACCTCGAGTCTGTTTGATGAATTAGTTAGTTGTTGTTTTAAGGGGCGGAACTACTAGGGCATCTGCCCCTAGGGAAGATACATGTCTCCAAAGATCAGGTGCCAATATAAAACGGAAAGAAAATAATGTAAGATCATTATCGGAAGATTTAAGTACCTGTAAACTACAAATAACAAGACCACGAGCCTGCATGATGAATTGCTATGGTCACCGATATAATGCAAAGCTCCCTTCGAGTCACCATATTTGATAGAGAAGCACGGCGACATGCTGGGTTATGATAACCACGACGCCTGTTGCTTGAGACACAACGAATAACAAGAAGTTAGAAAGGAGGATGTCTTTAAATGTTACTCAAAAAGTCCATTAAAATATAAAATGTCGTTGCCAGACAACAACAGGAGAATAAATGGCAAACTTAATTAATCATGCCTGACACGTGGACGGCCAGCGTGGTTGGGCCAACATACCTTATTTAGAGGTCCGCCTCGCTTCAGCAACCAAAATCACCTCCAGATGACATGTCCCAACAGAAGAGCTCCAAAGGGGTGGAAGGAAGGTGGAGAAGGGGACAACGCACAGGCTATTCTACAGACACCCCCCAATAACCAACAGAACTGCTGCCGACGAAAAAAATGCCACAACAGTTGTTTAAAAATTTAAAATAAAAATTTAATGTTAAAAGTTAAAAGAGCACCTCCACCAGAAAACAGAACATGCATCAGCCAGCATTATTTACAAAGAAGGCAAGAGACCGCTTAACATGCTTGCTTGCAAAGCCAACAAAAGAAAAGAATTAAATTAAAATTAAAATGTTAAAGCCCAAAGATAAAAATAAAATTACAGGCATAATTAAATGAGAACGGGCTTGATAATTTAGTAGGATGCAATACCGACCGGACATGCAGAGACCAAGGCCATGATGCAAAACAAGAAATTTAAAATTAAATTAATAAGATAAAATTGGATCAGAAAATAAATCCAAAATTTGCATGACGGAGAAAAACACAGGAACATTCACCAAAAACACAAAGTTAAACCAACAAGGTTAAATAAAAAACATATTAAGTTAACACCACAACACGTTTGAGTTTCGCGGACGGCGCCAAGAGACTGACCTCGAGACCAGAATGCACTCGAGACCAGAATGCATTTCGGCAAAACAAAAACAAACATGGCCACGAAACAGATGACCCCATGTCAAATCGAAATTACGGCAAACAATTAGCATTATTAAATTTTAAAATCAGCAGAAAGAAAGGAAGAAAAAAATAACAAAATTAATATATATATGGAAACATTATTAAAACATAACAAAATTTTAGGCCTACCAGGCGAAACAAAACACAAGATCAAACATTCATACAAGACCCATATTGGAGCTCCCAAAATAAAATAAATAAAGACGTACCTTAAAACTTCACAGTGGTGACACAATAAAAATAAAATAATTCACACACAAACCAAATGACGTAATACGGCACTATATTGCCTGAAAATGGCCCACCCAGCACATGCTTCGTTTTGGTATCACAAGCACTGGTCTGTATCGAGATGCGTTTTTCATTTCGTACTTCTTCACTGCGAAACGATGAAATAATAGCCTGAAGAGCAGCGGCAATTTCTTAGTAGAATTGGTATTCATATTTTGTATAAGCTGGGGGCCAAGGCCCCCCCCCCAGCCCACAAAGAGATACTCTGTCACACCAGCTGGCCAGTTGCTTCTTAGACGACAGACAATGAACTCCACAAGATGGCGGAGAATCGCGCGTCAAAAACAGCATTGCATACATGTTAATTTAATTGTCCAATCACAGCTTGACACATCAAGCAACAATGTCATTATTAAGCAATTAATTTGGCGGCATCAAGGTTACACAGTCCTTTGTTTCATGACGTAGAATATAATAAATGCCTTCAAATATGACACGAATAGGATTAGTTTTATAAGGCACAACCAACACACTCTAGTGGAGAAGAAGGAACCACGTGAAGAAACCCCGAAGTCCGACAGCAACTGCCATCTCGTGTTCACAAACGGAACCAAGCGACCAGGCGGTCGTTTCAAAATGTCATGAAGTCACATCCAAGGGTAGATACATGTTTGAAAACGTTGGGACGGGCTCTTGCACGTAACAATACCTATCGTAAATACTATTAGAATCAATATATGAATCAGATAAAAGGTAGATTAGAGTAAGAAGTTAAGTACCTTAGATCTTCATCATTATACCCATCCCTCAATCCTGAGTATCGTAATCTACGAGGAGGTTATCCATCACTCCTGGTCTTCGGACAAACATGCTGCACCAAGAAGGTTCCACCTAGTTGCATTTCTTGTGAATGTTGCACCATCGAGTGGGCCCTCGCCCACTGTCTCTCTTTCCGGGGACATTTCCAAAGACAATCATTTTTTTCTAAACTGTCCTTCCCACGACGCACTGTGTATCCAAAGAAGCTGGTAAGTCTTTGTACACATATTGTTGATGACATACATCTCAGGAAAGCTGTTTAATGCTGGACTCATTGGTGTGAAATTACATCCATTGTATGTGCAGCATCCTTCACAAGCACTGGATTTCAAAAGAATCATCCATTTCCGGTCGGGTTAACATTATCATATGTCCACGCTCTAGGTTTAAATTAAATTTGTTTGTTAGCAGTCTAACTTTAAGGTAAATATCACGCGGTACATTACGATGGCTATAAGCACCGATTCAGCTCAAATTATAGTTAGGTATTTATGCTTATCTCGGCATATCAACTGAATTTCACGGCACATGTCAAAATCATACGAGCAAGACCTCCTAATCTGCTTCTGCTGTTGTGTTGGCTGTCATGTGTGAACACTGGTCCAAGATCATACGAGCAAGACCTCCTAATCTGCTTATGCAGTTGTATTGGCTGTCATGTGTGAACACTGGTCCAAGATCATACGAGCAAGACCTCCTAATCTGCTTCTGCTGTTGCATTGGCTGTCATGTGTGAACACTGGTCGAAGATCATACGGGCAAGACCTCCTAATCTGCTTCAGCTGTTGCATTGGCTGTCATGTGTGAACACTGGACCAAGATCATACGAGCAAGACCTCCAAATCTGCTTCTGCTGTTGTATTGGCTGTCTAGTGTGAACATTGATCCAAGATGTCTGCCAATCAATGTTGTAGAAGAAAAGTTACTCACAATTGCTGTTACAATGTTCTTGAATGCTTCACACGAGAATTCTGCATCAGTAGCAAGATCATTTCTAACGCACAGATTTTAAATACGTTCGTGTACTGGTGAAACAAACAGCATTTAAAATTGATCACACTAGATCACCGCCGTTAAACACAAGTTTATTTTACAAGAATTTATAGTAACCAAAAGGAGGAGAGCAAGGCGGTTTCTAACTCACAGTCTGTTCCAATAGTTAGTACACAGTTTTTGCTTATTAATATCTCGCGAACTCATGGTCGGATTTTGACAAATGAGGTGTCGTAGGACTCGGGATGACGCCCCCTTTACTATGGATAACTTATTTCCACCACAAAATAAAACCTACCCCTACTAGGGGGTGAAATTTTAATTTTTTAGTAAAAGTCGCCTTCCAAATGCGACGGACATGAGGCCCGATACCAGTATGATATTAAACGTTGCTCCGCATTAAGCGCATGCATACAGCTGGTTGCCGCTATGAATTAACATTTTTGTTTCTTGCTTTTACGCATGCGTAGATGCAGATTTTGCAAGAGGGCGGGCTTTCCAAATAATTATTATGGAATGATTTTTTTTTTTAATTGAACCAAAAGATCGAAAACTAAAATCTCGTGAACTAATAAGGCTACGGACTTGTATGAGGGGTCATTGTACTCGGGATGACGCCCCGTTTTTTTAATGTAGTTTTGATTTATGTCAAAAGGGAATAAGTGCACGATTGTTAATATTTTGCGAACCAATAACGCTAGGGACATGTATGAGGGGTCGCTGGACTTGGGGTGGCACTCCGTTCTTGAATGTAGTTTTGAGTTTTGTCAAAAGGGCCTAACTGCACGTTTGATAATATCTCGAGAACCAATAAAGCTAGGAACTTGTATGAGGGGTCTTTGGAGGGGTGACGCCCCATTTTTTAATGTAGTTTCGATTTTTGTCAAAAGTGCCTAACTGCACTGTTGTTCATATCTCGTGAACGAATAAGGCTACGGACTTGTATGAAGGGTGGTTGGCCTTGAGGTGGCGCCCCGTTATTGAATGTAATTTTATTTTTGTCAAAAGGGCTTAAGTTCACTTATGTTAATATTTTCCGAATCAATAAGGTTACGGACGTGTATGAGGGGTTGTTGGACTTGGGGTGGCGACCCGTTTTTGAATGTAGTTTAGATTTTTAAGAAAAGGGCCTAACTGCACTTTTTAATATCTCTCGAACCAATGATGCCAGAGGCGTGTACGAGGTGTCCAAGGACTCGGGGTAACGCCCTGTTTCCAATGTGGTAGTTATTTTTTTTCAAAAAATAATTCACAAAGGGCCTAACGGCACACTAGATGTTGAAAAAAAATTACATGTTTTTAAATTTTAAATGAAAAAGTTGTTGTCAACACAGACGGTACCGCTGGACCTGTGTTTCAACGAGGCTAATACCGACCACGGTGGCCGTGCTGAATAGAACAATGGATATTTTGTCAGGACGGTGGGGTGGTTTACGACGGTTCGTTTTCCAATATTTGTTATGGCGGACGGATGAACGCTAATATTTGAAAATGCGTGAAGTGTACTAATTTTTTTTACCCCTAAAGGGGGTCTTTAACGTGTCAGTCAATGATGATAAGCGAGACCGCTCTCTGGCACAGCAGAAGGTTGTAGAATATGGAAACCTATAACATTTGGTCGAACAAGTAATGTGCATGGACGCAAAGAGCCAAAACGGTAAGGTCATTGCTCTGAGATTTTATAAACTAATCATAGGACACGGTGAAAGTGTATGATTAATGTGTACATGTATTGAGGATGACCGCTTGCTATTGATTATTTCACTAAAATGTTCAATAATAATAATAACTATTGGATGTTATAAGACACACACGTTTTGAATGCTACCGCACTGTTCTGCTTGCAAACACTGAATACAAGATCTCGCCAGGCCTAGACAGCCAAGCTGCTGATACGACAGGAATGTCTGTGTGGGCAGGACGTACAGTACAGGTTACTTGGCGGGTGGCGGCTAGCAGGTATGGCGTTTAAGCAGAGACCGCCATTTTGGCTCTTAGACAGTCATAGTACTGGTGTATAAGAGGCTGGCAGCCATTTTGGTTCTTTATTAAAAAGAAATGAACTAGTATAAGGTACACGAATTTTATGAAGCATAAGGAATGTGGGGAGGCGTGGGAACATGTGAGAGACAGAGATGAGTTGAAGGTCAAAACGCTGAGAAAATGCAACTCTCTCTGTTGCTAAGCAGACTGAAAGGATTGCGTTAGTCATGCACTTACTGTTTTAGCAAACAGACGTATACAGTAGAGCTCTGAACTAAACTTTGGAAGAAAAAATCCCTTTTTTTTGGCAAGTACCTATTTATGATTATTTTAATAATGTAATGCTAATGAACCTTAAATTTGTAGGTATTGATCAGGTAACTAATGATATTTTTATTTATTTGTTTGCAGATAACCGGTATAGCTGTCATATCCGAGAGAGAGACCATTGCACTTTAGAGCCCACTAGAAGAAAACAGCAACAAGTGAAGGTGATATTTTTTTAACTAACTTGTTTCATTTTTGTTTGATATTTTTTAAAAATGAAATGCATGTATTAACCTGAATTAAGGTATTTATAGCGGTTTATTTTATTTATTTTTAGAAACTTGGAAAGAAATGCTTTACCACCGTAGCAGTCACTGAAAACCCGAGACGCACTAGAGTGCAACCATTGTTTCCAGACAGTGAACTATTGAAAACTCAGGTAAGCCTAACTTAAGATGCTATTTCATTTTACCGCTATTGAAACCCCTAGACAAAAATTCCATTACCTGTACATGACTGGGATGATGATTGATTTCTTGATTAATGACTATGTATTGGCAACCGGTACAAGACCCAATTGGTTGTTGACCGGGAAAAGTACAAAACTATTGTGTTTTTTTTTAACAAAAATTTAAATTCAACTTACGTGTCGTTCCCTATGTACTCAACTAATATCCTCAGGTTTGAACAAGACAATTTGGACAAAACGACATGACATTCATTTTTTTGTTTATATATTGGTTAAAGGGGAATTTAATGACTGCAGCTTTATAAAAAAAAGTAGATGGGTTACTGTTAGTGCCGACATACAGTTTATTTTTAAATATTCTTTTGAAGCTGTTTTCATTTAATGCCAATTAACGTTAAAGTTTTATTTACAAGTATTGATTGATTGAGTGATTGGTTATTTTGTTTGTGTTTTAGGAAGACTCAAACAACAGCATGCGCCATTAACGTAGTAAACAGACAGTGAACAAGCATACATTATGCTTTAAAGTACTCTGTGCTCTTGTGCAACGTTAATAACTTACAATAAGAAAAAGTTTTATTATAACACATGGCTTTTGTACCAAATACAAGAAGTGAGCAAGTCGGTTTACCACGTGGGTTAGATTTAAAATCAGAAAACGATCGTTGGTTAACATTTGAATCTTGGCCTGTAGGCTTTTAGTCAGCACATAAACTTGCTGGTGCTGGTTTTTATTACTTGAACCGAGAAGATGATGTGCGTTGTGTGTTTTGTCATGTTGAACTTTCACACTGGGAAGAAGGGGATGATCCCTTTCGAGACCATTTGAGATGGTCTCCTCGTTGTCCTTACATGCTTGGAAAACAAGTGGGTAACATACCCGTGTATCCATTTTACCGAACCATCATGATGTATTACCAGCCAACGGTGGTGTTGATATATGTAGTCCATATGCCGTAGACAGTGAAGAATTGGCATGTGCTTTTGAAAAATTGGGAGTTTGCAAGACTAAAGCACTAGCATACCCAGAGTACAGGTATGTTGAAAAACATTTAGAATCTTACAAATATGTTTGGCCATTAATACTAAAACACCTTACAAAAGAGCTAAGTGCAGCTGGATTTTTTTATACTGGTGAAGGGGACAAAATAATGTTTTCATTGTGGATTTGCTTTAAAGGATTGGCAGATGACTGACGACCCTTTAGTGAAACACGCTCGTTGGTTACCTAACTGTAGATAAATGGTGTTGCTTAAAGGTCAGGAAATTGTGAACACTATTCGTAAAGAAAACGTAATTGCAGCAGAAAACGTAAAAGTGCCTTTAGAGCTAGAACACGCGGAGGTGAGATGATTGCAGTGAAGGAAAATGGACTGGAGACATTTCGTCAGTCAAGTGTCAATAGAAAGGATAACAAGAGGAAACTCTTGGCAGGACAGAAATCGGCTTGTCGAAAAAGGTACAACAATTAGAGATCAATCTCTGCATTTGTGCGTAGATGAGGTGATGTCGCATCTGTGCATCCACAACTGCGATCCACTACCACCTCAACATGCTCATTCAAAGATCATTGTTTCTTGTGCGCTGTTGAGATAACAGCCGAGTTTCTAGCGAAACAGAAACGGATGGTTCCACGCAACCATAGTATTGTGTATAGCGTGCATAAATTAGGAATGAAAGACAGCATTTCAAAAATTGCTAGAGCCCGTAATGATGATTGGGGTCGTGCGATTGTTGAGCGCCTCGAGCAGATCAACGATTTGGTCGCAGCCGATGCACAGCATCACAACTCGTGCATGAAAAAATTGCACCAAGCACCAAGGACTGGATATATTAAAAAGAGAGGTCAGTTTGCAAACGAGATCGAGATGGCAATGCAATTGTTTTACTCTTATCTCGAGGAGAATTCTGAAGAGTGTGAGTTTTCTCTGGATAAACTGATGACAAAAATTGAATGCGATTACCGCCCACACATAGCAACCGTGAAGGCACATCTCTTGACAAAATTTGGTGACGATATATTGATCTCCGTCACTGCCAATAAGGCTCCTGTGGTTTGCTTCCGAAACACAGGGTATAAATTACTGTCGGAAGCCTGGTACAACCAAAGAAACGAAAACAAGACCGAAGAACGTCGGCGCATTGTAAAAACTGCCGCAACAATCATTATAGAGGATATTCACTCCACGGTCTACCAGACAACATATTATCCTCCAATAGATATTTTTTGGAAAACATAGAGTCTGATATCCCTGAGACTTTACGCATTCTTCTAGACAATGTGATATTGAAAAACAAACGTGCATCTATTGAGAAATGGAAGAAAAAAAGTATTGCTCTTGCATATTACATAATTACCGCAACAAGGCCAAAGTCTTTGTTGTCGCCAATGCAAATCGGAGTAGCAGCATTTTTGTTTCAAAAGTATGGATCTCGGCGACTAATAGATACAATGTCATCTCTTGGATTTTGCTCCTCGTACACCGAAGCGACGCTTTTTCAAGTTTCGGCTATAATGCGCTCACCGTTGGACATCGATAATAACGCATTTTCGCAATTTGTTTTTGACAATGTTGATTTCAATACGCAGATATTAGATGGTCAGAACACTTTTCATGCCATGGGTGGTATCCAATGTATAACGCCTAAAAATGCTATTGCTCCCGATCAAAAAATCAAACGATTGAAGCGAATGCCGTCTGCCTAAGTTGTGGGTAAATTTGGCACAGTTGCATTGGAAACATTCAAGAAGAAAACGTAACGGGGCTGAAAAAGATCATCATCATCATCATCATCATCATCATCGGTCTGCAGTCCTAAGACTGGTCAGTTGCCATAAAAACATGTCCAGATCGTCCTGTCATTCGAGATTCGAAACCTCAATAGCATTCGTTCGGAACCAAAAGTGATAATGTCGTCCGCTTCGGACTTATTGTGGCTGTATGGAAAATGGGTTGACCTGCCAAACATACCTGGATTGAGTGGATTTATGGAACGAGTCATAGAGGAACTTCCCTTCCAGAAAACATTTGTGGGATGCTTGCCTTTCATTAATGCTCCACCGAGTAATCACGACACAATTTTCACTGTTCTCTTGTCTGCTTCAGAGAAATGTGAGTCTTTAAACCAGGACATATATTTCGTCACGTTTGACCAGCCCCTGTATTTCAAACCACGGGACATTGTTTCCTCGTGCGGTGAGGACTCCAAATTAAGCAATATCGTTGTAAGACTCGGTGGATTTCATATGTTAATGCCGTTCATGGGATCCATCGGATACATAATGGCTGGAAGCGGATTGAAAGAGCTCTTCAATACCATTTATGCATCGAATTCGATGGAAAAAAAATGATGGCAGGACACGATAATACGTGTGCGGTAAGAGCGGACACGCTGCCTCACCTTTCGATTGCTAAAATTGTTATGCAGTCGATAGGTTTTACACCCGATCTCACGGCAGAATTAGAAGAAATTCTATACAATCCCGACAAGACCGTGGTACTCGTGGCGGACCAGAAAGAATGCTACAAACTTTCCGAGAATTTCGAGGATAAACTGATGAAATTCGAGCAACGTGGTCCTGCAGTGAAATTATGGGTGCAATATTTCCGAATGGTCACGCTTGTAAAACAATTCATCGAAGCAGAAAGAATGGGAAATTCGAACTTACCTGTTGACACTGTCCAGAAAATGCTGCCTTATTTTCATGCCAGTGGCCATTTCTTATATGCAAAGTCTTGCCACTTATATTTGCAGGATATGCTTGGTTTGAAGGAAAGAATGTCAGCTGAAGAGTACGAGTGTTCCACGAGTAAAGGATACTTTACAATTAGATGTTCCGACAAATTTTGGTGTGGTACGTGGTCAGATATGACGATTGAGCAATCGTTGATCAATACGATGAAAGGCCTTGGCGGTCTTACTCATGGACGAGGAATCAAGTACAGCCTGCTTTCAAAGTGGACTTTGGGAATGGTGTTCCTGCACAATGTTTGCGACGAGGTTGAACAATTTTGCAACGTAGCTTTTTCTACTTCCAAGCAGCATGTCGAGATGACAAGCTCGCGGATTAGTCGTGACGATGGCGACGTACAAAAACTAATGGATTGGTTGTGCCAACATTTTCCATTTCCGGAAATTAAAGAACTCATGTCAATAATCACTGGAATTATCGGAGATGAGAAAATAAACTGCCACATGTCTCAAGAAGTGGGTATTGATTGCATTTCAAAAATCGTCGGTGAGAATTTCCATAACGTAAAATTCAAACGGAATGATAGAGTGAAATCACTTGGCGTTATGAATGCAGGCGTCCGGATAGATGACGTCATTATTACGATTGATTCATCATTCATTTTTCAAAAAATGTGCATCGCAAAAGAATCTTATAAGGAACTTGAAACGTTCCTTATGTACGAACTTGCTCTGTTTCCGTTACCGCTTTTCAATGACGAAGGCATGCGCAAATGCGTTAAATCTTCTCTATATAAGGCATTTGATACATATTCTGGGCATGCCAACTTTGAAGACGCCATGATTGTATGTCATCGACGGAGGATTCTTATTGCACCGAGTCGTTTGGAATCGGCGTGAACCGTTTTCATCCATTTGTAATAACTACGTCGCATTCGTTAAATCGAAATATACCCCCAATGCCATCATCGTATTCGATGGATATCCGGAAGATGTAGCAGACCGTAGTACCAAATATACGGAGCGATCCCGACGATCACGGGAACATTCATCAGTAGATATTTTTTGTGAAGAGACAATGATTCCATCTGTGTCGCAAGACAAATCTCTGGACAACGATGCAAACAAGAACCGCCTCATTGAAATGCTGAAAACAAAATTTGATGCTGCGAAGTACATGGTCAAGCAAGCCACGGAAGATGCAGATTCACTAATAATCAATACGGCAATCAGCGTTTCATCAACATTCGATCCCGTTATAGTTGTCAGCGAGGATAGAGATATTATTCTTTTGACGGCTTTATCCGCGGCTACGCGTTCAAACATATATGTTCTGAAACCAGGGAAAGGAACGATTTTCCAACGTATATACTCATCCGAAAGTATCATCGATAAAACAGCCGCAGATGACGTCTTATTTCTGCACGCCTTCAGTGGCTGTGATCCAACATCGGCACTTTTCAATCAAGGCAAAATTAAATGTGCCAATGTACTCCGGAAGAACCGAGATGCCAACGAGCTCGTCCGGGATTTTAAAGACCCAAATGCTGACCCAGAAAGCATTGCTGAGGCTGGAGAACGCTTCCTCCTGTCGTTGTACTGTTGTGACGTAAAAAGTATGTCGTTGAACACCTACAGATATACATGCTTCACGAAGTCAGCATTCAAAAATAAATGTAATATTTTATCGCTGCCAACGACAGAAGCAGCAGCACGACAACATTCCTTCCGAACCTACCATCAGGTTCAGCAGTGGTATGGAGTTGGGAAAAATGCAGAGCAGTGGGGATGGAAGAAGAGCAAGAATGGGCTAATTCCTGTCACCACACTCGAGCCCCCTGCGCCAGCACACTTGCTGAAACTAATGTCTTGAAAAAGCAAGAAAGGATGTCGAGGAGGCTGTGGATGCAGAAAGGCTGGACTAAAGTGCTCCGTTATTTGTGCGAATTACAATGGCACCTGCGATAATTCGGTTATTGATCTGCGAGACAGCGATAAAGAGGAAGAGACGGAGACAGTTCTTCAGCGAACCTTCGACAAAATCCGGGAAGAAGATGATGAAGTCGAAGAAGTGAACTCGGAAGAACTTCCTATCCGTGAGGTTTTGCACAGTCCTAAAGACCAAGAACTCGCAAAACCTGATCCTTCAGGGATAGCGAAGAGAAGGAGATTGCGCTAAATTGATCACATGTGGGTTAGGTCTACTGGGGATACCACAAAAAAAATGCGCCATGAACTCTACCTCATGGTGGTGTGGAAATGAGTTTTTGGCCAATACGCGTGTTGGTGTAGACTTTGTGGCGCTCGTACGCCGAAACTATTCATTTCACAAAAAAAAACGGTTGAGACATAAATTATAGGAAATATTCTCTAGTTCCATTTATTACCTAACTATTTTCACCGTAAAGTGAGTCACAAAGAAAATATCGTCGAAAAACAGTCGCGAGAAACATTTCCTCCCAGTTACATCAAAAAAACATCCGGTAAGCTACATGCTTTTTGATTCTTATTTGCATGGAAGCTCAGCAATCAGCCCTGCACAGTCCTTAACTTTATAAAGTGTACGATCCAAACAGACTTCAGACATTGTTCAGGCAATAAATGTGATTTTATTAAGTGTGCGATCCAAACAGATTTCAAACATTGTTTAGGCAATATCTGTGATTTATTTGCAAGTATCCCAAGAAGTAAACACCAGAGCTGTTATACTATTGTTATAACAACAGTAATTAGACACTGTTCGCGCTCAGCCAACTCGAGCCGACAGGGTTTTCAGGAGTTTTGATATAGGCTTTGCAGTTCACACACCTCAGCACTGCGAACTCAAGCAGACAACTTGCTCCTCGGCAGGCTGAGATTACGAGCAGTTTTGAAATGGGCTACTGTGCGGTCAACCAAGCGAAAACCTTGCCTCCAAATCAACCTCAGTGGTCATGACCGTGTTCTTGTCACTTGCAGCGCAAAAAACCGTTCGGAGAAACCAAAAACCTGACGTGAATGGCAAGGAGAGCGAAATAGTATATTTTTCCGGGCAAAAATAAGTAGGCTAGTACCACAAGGTCAACGTAGCAACTCTGTCACTACCTTCACAGAGAAAAAACTGACACATGATTCTGAGTTTTAATAGCACTATAAATTAACCAATGGAGTTTTGACAAAAGCCCGGGATCTCAAAACTCTGTTAATGCTCTTCGCTTCGGGTTACAGAAGAATGATATGGGGCTCAGGACACAGTGGAGAAGTTTAAAGCAATGGATGTTCCTCACTAAAACTTATTCAAATTATAATCATTGCGTCATGTGTATATCTTCCAGATAAATTTACACAGGACAGAAATAGCTCCCATCAACAGACTGACATACGTTCCTTAAATATACCCAGACAGTGAGAACACTGAACGAGAATGGATAATTTGTGGGCTGCTAAATAGAAAGTTAATAACAGTATCTACTTCATGAGAAAAATAAATTGAGACACACATCCGACATTGCAAAGAAATCGTATTCAAATCCAAAACTTACAGCTATGCGCCTTTAAAGCGATAAATCGTGTATTTTCTTTGTTGAACACTTACTCATTTAAGTGACTTCCCCTTCCGACACTTCTTCGTTCCTGGATTTCCTCTTCTGCACCCTAGGGATAAGATGGAATAATTTATTTCTATGCTCATACTTTTACATTTTAAATAACACACCATGTACTTTTACTGCACTGGTCCGCTGAAGTGGAGATATATTCACTGAACGACTTTCGCACTGTCATTCACATACTGCAGTTAGAGATGAACATTCTACACATAAGTGGTTATAACCTCAAATTCTGTAACTTATAATAAACTATCTCGTTTTAAGTAAATCTCGACGGAAGGGAAAACGCTGACATCAGTACCTTTTTAGAAGACATAAGAATTGAGGACAAAAAACATTTGTTTCAATTTTTAGCCTTAAGACTATAAGAGGTCCTAGGATCCAACACGAGCACGCATCATTCAGTAACAAGCAACTAGACCGCCAATATTTGCTCCAGCATAAGTTATGTGAGTACAGGCATAAATCAATCGACCGTTAGAATATTATACAAGACTTCATTTAACAAATCACTGCAATTTATTATATGAATGTTTCAAAAGAAGTCATGTAATGTCGATTAAATCCCTCGAGAGTGAATCGATTTTAGGGTATATAACATCAATACCACTGCATGCAACAACAAGAATTATAGGTCTGCTACTGTAAGGGAACTCACAGTTTGTAGTAGAGATACAGGCCAATGAAGAGATTTGAGTAGGTACAAATTGAAAACTCGATTGTTTGCTGAATACCAGGACTGAATCCAATCTTTATAGTTCCTGTATAGAACAAAAGAAGTGCTGAGCACATTACACAACTCAAAGGCGCCAGATCATGTGATCTGTCTCGGAGAATGAGTGGGTATGATCCCCAGTATCAATTAACTAACTTTTCATGGTTCAAGATATTTACATGCAGGATAATGCTGGGACTATAGCTCATTTCTATATTTGAAAGCTTCACTTACTCCCTGTCATCTTACTAATGGGAATACTGAGGGTTAAAGGAACCATAACTTAATAACTATAAGAAATAAGAAGGAAAGATTTCTTAGTACTTACAAATAAAAGTAAGAGGAGTTAGCTATTAGCGATTACTCTCTCCAGATGGTTCAAGAACTTTTTTTTACTTTCAAGTTTTATCTACAATCATTTATTATCTTCATGTTTAGAGTTAACTACATGTTTCAGCAATGCTCAGAATTGGGAAGAAGGTTCTCTCTGTCATAATTTAGAACCAATCTCCTATCTGTAGCATTTATGGGAAGATCTCTGACCGGAATATAAGATATCCTAAATAATTTGCATCATCTAGAGTACAAGTCCACAGCGGTCAACTAATACAAGGTGATTAGGCCAAACATCAGTTAGCTTCACGCAATATACTATTTTCCAATGACAATGAGCTCAGAGCTCAGAACATCGTTAAAAGCCAGCAGTCGCAGGTGGAAGTATCGTATGGGACAGATAATTTAATTCGCCATCTTTCCATCAACAAGTATTGTGCTTGCTGTACAAAACACAACCAAACAACCAAACTCTTCTGTTTGTCATCAACACAATTGTGATAACACAACTCTTAATCCCTAAATGCTATTACGTGATAAGGAGATGTCTTGTAAAGAGGCATGAAGATACTTACCTCATTTGGATCTAAAGATGGTGTTTCTGTTTTCCGGCAAGGAACAATCTCTGGAATAGAAGTTTCCTCGATATTAATATCGGATTGATGGTCTGTATCATCCTGCAAAGAAATGACTTGATTTACAAATATGTTCCATGAAAACTTGCATTGAAAGATGCAAGGAATTAACAAACTGAGGGGGGGGGGGGGAATCAGCCCACCATTAATAGTCTTCTTACGTCAACAGTGACAGTTTTTGTGGAGTTAACGTCAGAAAACATTTCAATTGTTATTCACTCACAAAACTTAGGCCTAACATATTGTCACTAGCATTATGTGTGTGTTGCGACATTGCGGCGAAGATGCAGCTACTTAGAGTTACCATATAATGACAATAAACACACGCAAAGTTGAAAAATTTTGTGTTCAAAAATCTCGTACCAATCGTTGTTTGTTTTACCCTCGTGTGACCAGATTAAAGCAATATTCATATCAAGGATAATTAAGGCAGGGAGGATTTTAACAAGACCGATAAGTACATTCCTAAGAAGTGGCAGGTACTTGAAATTTCATACCAATTCACATTTAAGACTTAATTCATGGTCCTTTGTCGAGATTAGGCAATGTGGTAACAAATATAGAATATGAATATTTTTATAGGCAACAGCTAAAGAGCTTTTATGAACGAAATTGCCGACTGCAGTCTAATAATGGCTGAGGCACACAGCAATAGAACATCTCTAGGTTGCCAGTCCAAATCGAACCTCAAACCTTTTCCTCCCATATTCAATGCTCCGAGAAAAACTGGCAGATCCTTACCAACATATTAACAATATGTGTGTACCATTGGAGGCTGTCATGAAGGGTGCACCAACGATATATTGACAGTCACAGCTAACAGCAGAGTGCGTCATCAACGGCGGAACAAAGTCATATCGAAAATCACACTCTAGGACAATTTACAAGGTATTCTCAAAGAATCGAACCCGCTAACTTCCTCTGGTTTAGGTACTATGAACTTAAACCTCAGATTTTTAAACAGTTAAGTTTACATCCCCTTTAACTGCTTGAAGTTTAGAATGATGGATTTTTGCCCCAAACAGTTATCATTGAGGCTGTGTTTCAAACTCTCACAATTATGCCAGCAGAGTTAACTTGCATTACCAATAAATGACATCCACAGCATTTGTTGTGGACTTCACCTACAATAAGACGCATTACCAATTATTATACTATTGTTAGCAAAGGATAATATGTTGTGAACTTCACCTACAATAGAGCATTATGAATACAATAACATCAGCAACTGTTAGCCGCTAAAATAAGAAACAGCACTGATTAAACAAAATGTTCAAATTATTACAAAATCATGCACATTACTCTAAAACCTATGATCGCCTGTATTTGGTTTTCCACTTTGAAAACCTTGCTTGCGTCTTCAAAGAGACCACCAGACTCATCCAGCAGATTGCTACATGTAGTCCTAGAATCCTAGAAGGTATCATAAAAGTATGAACCAATATAAAACATACAGACAGAATAACAGTAATAAGCACACTCTCAGATAGCAAGTATTAAGTTCCTTGTCAGGCACATGTTATGTTACACAATATGCAAATTAAATACAACTTACCATATTAGGGACTTCGTCAGTATCAGACGAACATTCACGCTCTGTCTTAATGATTGGTTGTTGCTCCATGATGTTCAGCAAACTAGAACACACAAAGTGCACTCGAGAATTGTTAGGAGCCGCACTTATACAAGCACGTCAAATAATTATCATACATAACACATCACATGAGATATTTTCAGAACTCCGAATACAAGTTAGGTCACTGGTAAGTTAATGTGAATATATCCCTCCAGTTGCACAGTGAGAAGAAGAGGCTAACGGTAAAACTTATTCGACAATGACGCTCGCCTTTATACGATATAACTTAGGGCAGAATATCGAGCAAAATATTATTGACTATAATTGCGAATCAATGAGGAATTAATGGTGCCAGCTTGTGGAGCAGTGAAATGAAGCGTCTTATTATTGGTTTCTCTATTCCTAAGTAGGCTACACACAAACCTTAACACAATTTGATGCGGCAGGCGGGATTGTCCGACGCTAAATTACGTTACAAACCGATCAAAGTGGAAGTAAACTCAAGTTACTGCACGAGTATTAAGAACTAGGCAGTTACTGAATACAGTGCATATCAGAAAATACAAGACAATAGTTTCGCCTCGTGTTACAAGGAAGTCACTTCAAAACAGATACAACAATTCTACCCTCATTGAACATACATTGAACGGAAATGACTGAAAGATGTATTTATCCTACTAACTTATAAATACTGTTACCGGCCGGGTAACATGAATATAATATCGTCGTAAAGAGTTCCTAGTTACAGTCCTATGCAAGCTACCCTCTGGGTGTCAAATAGCAAAGCTTGCACCAGGCACCCGAGGCCATACGATATTATTATTATTATTATAGTTACAGTCCTAAACCTTTGTGTCCTAGACAATTAAATATTGGAAATTCATCTACACAGGACACTAACATTTCCTGGCAGAACTCCGGTTGTAAGACTTATATTTAATATTATATTTAGTCACGTCTGTATAGAGTATTTCAAATATCCCTACACGGAAGTAGAAACTCTCATACTTGAGTATTTCGCCACGAGGAACACCAAATACACGGTGAAGCACTTATAAATGTATCACGACACTACCGGTACGGAACATGACTAAAGGATAATTGTACGATTATGAATGCATTTCTAACACAATAGAACAAATATCAGTTATTATTTTATATAGTTATGCCTTGGAGACAAATTACAAAACTTAATAAATACTTATTCCACCAATATTCAAAAGTCAACTGAACTTGAAAAATAAACTTCTTAAAATTATCCAACACACACTCACTTCCCTTCCTTCCGCTCCACTGTCTGAAGAAATGTTTAACCTTCCTCATATAAACTGGAAGGGCTTCAACAAGCTGTTTCACCCAGCTAACCGTGACCCTCCGTGCCAGCGTGTTTTCATCTGATAGAGAAGCCTCCCGTCGCATGTATTTTAGCAAGTGATTCTGCAGCCAAGTCGTATCAAACAAATCATTGAGTTTTGAGCCCTTTATTGTCACTAAACAGCTATGGAAATGTGTGCTCTATTGTTCTTGTTGCAACCTACAACTCCCTAAGTGCCACATAAATACCACCTTAACCCTGGAGAGGTAGCGTACGTAATTTTTACGTATAGGTTGGCTATACAGTTTCCCCCTCCCTCAATGAAACGAGCGCCTCCCTCTACCGTCAAGCAGTTCTCTCCCCAGTCAGTGCTTGTTCAGCAGTTGGAGTGATAAGACGATCGTAGCGGTGAGTTCCCTGATAATCACAATTTTCTGTCAAGTGGGACGTAAAATTTACGTATCGCTACCCTTTGATGAATATAACACACGCCAATTTTACGTATCACTACCCTAAAGTAGCGAGTGAAATATTTATTTTTTGGAGATGTTTGGTTGATTTTTAAGCTGCATGTCATCCATTATTGGTGCCCAGATCTTAATTGTTGGGTTTTATTAATATTTCTCAGATTATTATGTCTGAAATACTAAGAAGTGAAGAAGAAATATTACAACTAATTTGTCAATCATCTGACGAAGAAGAAACTAATTTGACAATCATCTGACGAAGAAGAAACTAATTTGACAATCATCTGACGAAGAAGAAGATGATGAAGTAGAAGCTGACATTCACGAAGAAGTTTACGACTGCGATAAGGATCCGGAATTCTTGCCAAATGAATCGGATATTGAAGATGAAGATGAAGCTATTCTCCAGCGCGTCAAAATGTTCGAGTTGGTTCAAACACAGAATCAAGAAGATGATATAGTTGCAGCGGCGGATAATACAAGGAAAATGTGCAGAGGACGGAAAGTGACGAAAGTGACAAGGCCTGAAAGCAGGAAGTGGAAAATAAGTGAGAATCATCAAGAATTGTTAAGGGAAGAGAGAATAGACAATGCCATAAGAGAATGACCCAATCTTGAAGCCACAAGCAGATATTTTGTTCGGAAAGAATGGTTTTGTATGGCACACAAGGGCGTCTGATAAACGATTAGGGAAAGATCCAGCAAGAAATATAGCACATGTACGACCAAGTCCGACACCAAATGCAAAGCAACAGTTAACTGCGTCAAGTTGCTTCAAACTTTTCTTTACTCCAAATATAATGGAATCGATATTGATTAATTCCAATAACGAAATAGCCGTGCGGAGAGCACAATATAAAAACAGTTCTGACGGAACACTTCAAGACCTATGTATGGCAGAACTTGATGCAGTTTTGGGATTGCTTGCATTATCTGCTGTTTTGAAGGACAACCACTTATCTACAGAGACAATGTTCGATACATCGTACAGTGGAGATAGGTATCATGGAACTATGTCAGAAAGGAGATTTAAATTTGTTGACAATTGCCTAAGATATGATGACAAGGAGACCAGGGCTATTCGAAGGGAAACTGATAAACGTGCACCCATAACTGAGATCTGGGAAATGTTTCTTCGTAATTGCAGAAATAATTACAAACCAGGAAACTATGTAACGATCGATGAACAGCTCGTCGGATTTAGAGGAAAATGCCCGTTTCGTATGTACATTTCCTCTAAACCTTACAAGTATGGGATAAAGATTGTGATACTTTGTGACAATGGAACAAAATATATGCTAGGGAAAGGGGACAGTGCCAAGTGGAATGACGGCCGCTGACTATTTTGTTTTGGATCTAGTGAAGGAAATTGATGGAAGCAATCGATACATACCATTCGATAACTGGTTTACCAGCGTCCCTCTAATTCAACGTCTTCTGAAAGACCATGAATTGACAGTTGTGGCCACAATAAAGACAAATAAACGTAAACTGCCACCGGAAGACACTGACATCAAATATGGAGGATAGAGGGGTTGGATCGTCAATGTTTTTATTTCATGAAGACATGACAATAGTGTCATATAAACCCAAACAAAATAAGTTGGTGATATTAGCATCGAGTATGCACAGCTCTTCTTGTGTTGATAGTGTAACAAATAAACCTGAAATTGGGAAAGTATATAATCAGACGAAAGGCGGAGTCGACAGCTTATACCTGATGTGCCAAAATATGAATCATTGTAGAAAAACATGGAGATGGCCTATGTGTTTCTTCTACAACATGATGAATATCGGCACAGTAAATGCATATGTTGTTTACGCACTCAACCTCTTCAGCCGAAATAGGAAACCAGAGTCAGGCAAAATTTTATGCTCTCGCTCCACAAAGAGTTGACAAGGGAATGGCAACAACAAAGACTCCAAAACACTTCACGGATGTCGAAGGAGCTGAGAACATCCATCCTAAAAATTCTAGACACGAGAGAAGACCGTACAGTCGAGGCTAATAACAAGTAGCAAGGTCCTACGAAATACTGTAGCCTCTGCCACTATACGAAGACGAGGATGACCACTACTTACTGCAGCTGCGGTCGTCCAACGTGCGGAGAGCATCAGAAGAAAGTATGCCCAGAATGTATACAAGAAGTTTGTGCAGTTTAAGTTAAGATTATTTCATGTAACTTTTGTAGTTGTAAGACATTTTTTTACTTGTAATCAAGGAATTGACTTACTATGTTGCAAGAGATTTGTTCCACTTCTAAAAGTAAGTTATCTCATTACTAATATTTTATTATGGAATCTATCTATTCTGGAAATCAAGTGATATTATAAGAGAGATAAAATGTGGAAGTGCATTTCCTTACTTCAAATGTATATAAATGTATGACTTGAGTGCAAATCCTTTGCTTTGATCGCATTAATAATTTCCATGTAAATGTATAATTGAATGTAAAGAGACATTAAATACAAAAAAAACAAATAATCTAGCATGTTTTCGAACAGAAAATTAAAATAAAAAAGTATTTGTTCAGATTACGTAATATTTACGTATCGCTACCTTTTAAGCATGGATTACGCACGCTACCTCTCTAGGGTTATCCCTTAACCCTAGAGAGGTAGCGTGCGTAATCCGTGCTTACGTACATTTTACGTAATCTGAACAAATACTTTTTTATTTTAATTTTCTGTTCGAAAACATGCTAGATTATTTGTTTTTATTTAATTTCTCTTTACATTCAATTACACATTTACATGGAAATTATTAATGCGATCAAAGCAAAGGATTTGCACTCAAGTCATACATTTATATATACATTTGAAGTATGAAAATGCACTTCCACATTTTATCTCTCTTATAATATGACTTGATTTCCAGAATAGATAGATTCCATAATAAAATATTAGTAATGAGATTACTTACTTTTAGAAGTAGAACAAATCTCTTACAACATAGTAAGTCAATTCCTTGATTACAAGAAATAAAATGTCTTAGAACTACAAAAGTTACATGAAATATTCTTAACATAAACTGCACAAACTTCTTATATACATTCTGGGCATACTTTCTTCAGATGCTCTCCGCACATTGGACTAGCGCAGCTGCAGTAAGTAGTGGTCATCCTCCTCTTCGTATAGTGGCAGAAGCTACAGTATTTCCTAGGACCTTGCTGCTTGTTATTAGCTTCGACAGGACGGTCTTCTCTCATGTCTAGAATTTTTAGGATGGATGTTCTCAGCTCTTTCGACATCCGTGAAGTGTTTTGGAGTCTTTGTTGTTGCCATTCCCTTGTCAACTCTTTGTGGAGCGTGAGCATAAAATTTTGCCTTGATTCTGGTTTCCTATTTCGGCTGAAGAGATTGAGTGCGTAAACAACATATGCATTTACTGTGCCGATATTCATCATGTTGTAGAAGAAACACAAAGGCCATCTTATTGTTTTTCTATAATGATTCATATTTTGGCACATCTGGTCTAAGCTGTCGACTCCGCCTTTCGTCAGATTAGATACTTTCCCAATTTCAGGTTTCTTTGTTACACTATCAACACAAGAAGAGCTGTGCATGCTCGATGCTAATATCACCAACGTATTTTGTTTGGGTTTGTATGACACTATTGTCATGTCTTCATGAAATAAAAACATTGACGATCCAACCTCTCTAGCTTCATATTTGATGTCAGTGGCTTCCGGTGGCATTTCACGTTTATTTGTCTTCATTGTGGCTACAACTGTCAATTTATGGTTCTTCAGAAGACGTTGAATTTGAGGGACGGTGGTAAACCAGTTATCGAATGTTATGTTTCGATTGCTTCCATCAATTTCCTTCACTAGACCCAAAACAAAATAATCAGCGACCGTCATTCCATTTGGCACTCTCCCCTTTCCCTAGCATATATTTTGTTCCATTGTCACAAAGTATCACAATCTTTATCCCATACTTGTAAGGTTTAGAGGAAATGTACATACGAAACGGGCATTTTCCTCTAAATCCGACGAGCTGTTCATCGATCGTTACATAGCTTCCTGGTTTGTGATTATTTCTGCAATTACGAAGATACATTTCCCAGATCTCAGTTATGGGTGAAAGTTTATCAGTTTCCCTTCGAGTAGACCTGGTCTCCTTGTCATCAAATCTTAGGCAATTGTCAACAAATTTAAATCTCCTTTCTGACATAGTTCCACGATACCTGTCTCCACTGTACGATGTATCGAACATTGTCTCTGTAGATAAGTGGTTGTCCTTCAATACAGCAGATAATGCAAGCAATCCCAAAACTGCATACGTTCTGCCATACATAGGTCTTGAAGTGTTCCGTCAGAACTGTTTTTATATTGTGCTCTCCGCACGGCTATTTTGTTATTGGAATTAATCAAGATTGATTCCATTATATTTGGAGTGAAGAAAAGGTTGTTACATAGCTAATTGTAAAATGTTATTTATGACGAGCTAGTCCTTTCATTTCTTGCCATTACTTGTGTGCATAACACATTTCATGGCTTCTGTAGTATAGTCAATACGATGCAAGCGTTATATCACACGTCCTATTTACCTTGTTTCGACGAGCTGGGAAACATTTATCGCAGTGTGTGTTAAGTGATCGACGTGCCGACCTTTGGCTCCAAGATTTTCGAACGTTTAAAAGGTAAACCGATGTTTTATACAATTCAAAAGGGTGCTACGTAGCTAAGAGCGGCTACTTCTGCTGAGGACAATAAGGAAACAACAGTACTAAAGGAAATTAAGAAGCAATCCGGCACTAAAAATACTGGATGTATTAGTGAGGTTAGGTGGGTCAAAACACTACAATTTACAAACCGCACATTTGAAGAACAATCCCTCGCTAAATGCCTTACAACAAACGATACATTTTTCACAAAGTGAGTCGCGTACGACAACCCATAACGGACTGCAAACACCTTCCTGCTACAAATGCAAGAAAAACATTTACAGTAACTCATTACGGACTGCAAACATCTCCCTGTTATAAATACAAGCAAATATTCACTGATAAATCGCATACATCATAAGGTACAAACCCGTGACTCAAGTTCAAATAGTCATTCCCAGGCAACAGGAGGTTGCATAGATAATACAGCAGGTTGGCCAGAGAGCGACTACAATATAATATAGAGCAAAGGAGCACAAAATAGAACATCTCTCAGAACACAGGCCAACAAAACGCCTACACATCAACGCCATAGCAACCCACGGCAACCCACAATGGATCATAGGCAAAACAAACCTGGCCTATGCACGAAATGCGAATCGGAAATCTCGAAAGAAGAAACCGCAGTATGCTGTGATGGAGGCTGCAACAGCTGGTTCCACAAGGAATGCACACCTATGACAACAACAGAATTCAACGCCCTACACTCAAAAAAGGGATCGCTTTTATGGATGTGTGAGACTTGTCGAACACGCCTGCAATCGCATGGTCTCCCCCCATCGACACCAAACAGTCAAGAAATAAACCAAGAGGTAAAGGAGATAGCCATTGAAAATAAGCAATCCTATGAAGACATCAAGGAAAAACTCGAAGAGATATCAGAAACCCTCATGAAAAAAATGACGCTCATCCTAGAGACACAGCTGCAACAGGCAGAAATACTAGCAAAAAAAGGGAAACAAGACCACCATAGAAGCCAGGACAACACCGCAACAACAGAAACAGAACAACCATCAAACTCACTAACCATCACACCAGAAACACCAAATAAGAATAACCACCAATACCAAGCAAGGCCATTATCAAACAAAGAATGGCCAGGATTACCCAACAGAAACACCAATCATGACACCTCAACACAAGAAGAGACGAGAAGACAAGGCGTCATCCCAAGAAGACCCCCACAACTTGGCATGGGAGGTTCTGCAGTAGGCAAATTAAGAGCAGCACCACAATCAGCCTGGATCTTCGTAGGGAGACTAGACCCAGACACAACCGAAGAGGATATCAAAGAACACCTCACCCAAAACGGAATCAACACGATAATCAGCTGTGAACAACTCCCCTCTCGCGGCACAAACAAGGCCTTTAAAATCGGTGTGCCCATAGGGGAAAGGGAGTCAGTTATGCAGGCGAATCTCTGGCCAGACAGAGTAATATACAGAACTTTTCGATTTCGAAGGCAATAACTTCAAAGGCAAACAGAAAGTATACTCCTCGAACACCACGGAAAGACCCAGTACAGACAATGATACCAAGTTAACAGCCTTGCTATGGAATGTAGAAGGACTGACAAACGTCACACGGCTCTCAACACAACGAGCAATATTTAACGAAGATATAATCATTTTAACAGAAACATTCCTCACAAAACCATTGGATATACCCGGCTATTACAATACACACGTACTAGCACAACAAAAAGAAAAAGGAAGACTCTTTGGAGGCGTGACATGCCTATACAATAACCGCTTCGGCAAAGTAAAGAATATTTACAAAGAAGAAAACATTGTCATCATCACAACAAAACACATCACAATCGCAGGCTTATACATACAACCTCAAGCCACACTGGAAGACGCGACGGAAATGCTAGTTAAAATCATTACATATGTCGAGAAAGAGCAAAATATAATAATTGCAGGAGACTTAAACTGTAGACTGGATAAACCAGGACGAAAGAGCGAAGCAATACTGGAACTGATGGAAGTGGAGGGTTATAAGCTGGTGAACAAGCGAGATCTCATGACATACTTCGCACACAACGGCAAAAGTGCAATAGATTTAATCTTCACAAAAGGAAGGGACTTAACACCAGGGAAACAAGAAGCACTATGGACTTCAGCGGACACCCCGCTCAGAAAACACATACCAATCAGAACACATCTAACTTTAAGACAAACAGGTGCACAAACTCAAACAAGCACCCGAATGCAAAAACTCACGAGGAAAATTGACACACAGGCTTTCCACAATCTGAGTACTGAAATAACCAAAACCAGGGTCATAATAAGTGAAAACAACCTGGACGAGGCTGTCACTGCAATCAAGGAAATCATTAAATCCACAGCAATACCACACAAGGAAAGAAAGGCTAAGCCGTGGTTCGACGTAGAATGTTACATACAACGTAGAACAACCTTGCAAGCACTACATAGAGCTAGAGACAGCAATCAAAGAGAAGCTCTTGAAGAATACTCAACAGAAAGGAAAATATACAAGAAAATGCTGATAGAAAAGAAAAATCAACACACAGAAAAAGAAGCAGCACGCATAGCAGAAGAAGCAATTAAGAATCCATTTATCGCCCTTTCCAACAAAAGAAGTACCTTTAACGCAACAATTCAAATGGACACATGGGAAAACCACTTCTCTGACATTCTCAACGTTCAGCGAACGACGCCAGAAACCATCCCAAGCACAAGCACTGGAACCAGAGCTGAGAACATCATCTTAACCAAAGAGGAAGTTAAAAACGCAATTATCAAGACGAAAAACAACAAACAGCGGGCCCTGATGGGATCTACAACGAACAAATCAAAGCCACGGAGAATTGGCTCACAGAGGCTTGGACAGAATTGTTCAACAAATGCTTGGAAAGAGGACAAATTCCAGAAGCATGGAGAAGATCTACCATAAAAGTAATATATAAAGGAAAAGGAGACACAGCAGACCCCAACTCCTACAGAGGCATCGCCCTGGAAAATAATGACCTCAAAATATTCTCAAAACTCATAACGGACAGATTGGTGAAAGAGACAGACCACCTGATACCAGAACAGCAGTACGGTTTCAGACGACACCGGAACACCACCCAGGCGATCAGAAATTTACTAGAAGAGATAAAACAGGCATTAAGACATCCGAAGGGGAAATACTTCACAGTTTTCATCGACTACAGAAAGGCTTTCGATCTCGTGAGCAGAGAGAAACTGCTAAAGAAACTGGCACATATGATTGGAAACGAACACAGCATCACTGTTCTATTAAGGAACATACTGACCTTCAACGTAGTCAACATAAGCGATGGAATATCAGTCTCAAAGGACATAGTACAGACAAACGGAGTCATGCAATGGGACCCAATCAGCCCCATTCTTTTCAACATATTGACATCTGACATAATACAACAAAGAAACTTCACTGCACATGTACGCAGATGACATGGTTTTAGGTTCAACCAGCCTAACGAGTCTTCAACAGACTGTCAACAACCTTGAGACATGGGCGGAAGAAAACTCTGTGCAAATAAATGAGAGCAAGACAATGCAAGTAACCTTTAGAAAAGGCGGAAGAGTAGCAGAAAATGAAAGAATAAAATTCAAAGGCAGACACCTTGAAGTAGTACACGCATATAAATACTTAGGTATCACACTTCAAACGACAGGTAGATCATTCAGAATCCATATCAAAGAAAAAGCGACAGCGGCTTAAAGGATAAAGGATCTCCACAAACTCTCACTAGAATCAGCAATGAAAATATTCCACGCAGCCATAAGCCCGATAATAACATATGGGATTGAACTAGTCTGGGAAGCGCTGTCACTAGCAGATTTAAGAACCATAGAGAAAGTCAAAGCAAGATACCTGAAGAGAGCTCTATGTCTCCCGATGAACACACAATCAAGATTGGTATACGTACTTACAAAGGAAACATATCACATCGAGGATATAAGACATAGGCATTTATTACCATCCACACGACAAAGCACGGAGATTCTGAAGGAAAGAAGAAGGAAGTGCGAAGAAATATGGCCGGAATTCTACACAACTGACGCCATGATGGAGAGGAAATGGACGGAACCAAACCAGGAGCTACGACATGCGTTAACAGGAATGGCCGTACATGGGTTCCATCACAAACTCTGTGCGACGGCACGCTACCATGAAGTAAAAGAAGACTGCAAGTGTACACTATGTGGTGAGAGCTGTGAACGTTATCACATAGAAAAGTGCAAGAAGAGAACTAAAACAGTGACAGAATACAGCAAAGAAACTTAATGACAACCCCGTGGCTCATGATTTCTAGATTAACGGTCACGTTAAACTACAAGCTTTTTTTCCTTAATGAAAATATCTTGACATTAAAATTATTTTGGTATTATTGCATAATTATGAATGTAATGTATATTTAGGAATGTAACAATGGCTATTTGCCTGCAATAAATTTCATTCAAAAGGTTGACGCAACTTGACGCAGTTAACTGTTGCTTTGCATTTGGTGTCGGACCTGGTCGTACATGTACTATATTTCTTGCTGGATCTTTCCCTAATCGTTTATCAGACGCCTTTGTGTGCCATACCACTCTTTCCGAATAAAATATCTGCTTGTGGCTTCAAGATTGGGTCATTCTCTGGATCTCTTATGGCATTGTCTATTCTCTCTTCCCTTAACAATTCTTGATGATTCTCACTTATTTTCCTCTTCTTGCTTACAGGCCTCGTCACTTGCGTCGCTTTCCGTCCTCTACACGTTTTCCTTGTATTATCCATCGCTGCAACTCTATCATATTCTTGATTCTGTGTTTGAACCAACTCGAACATTTTGACACGCTGGGGAATAGCATCATCTTCATCTTCAATATCCGATTCATTTGGCAAGAATTCCGGATCCTTATCGCTGTCGTAATCGTCTTCGTGAATGTCAGCTTCTACTTCATCATCTTCTACTTCGTCAGATGATTGACAAATTAGTTGTAATATTTCTTCATCACTTCTTAGTATTTCAGACATAATAATCTGTGAAATATAAATAAAACCCAACAATTAAGATCTGGGCACCAATAATGGATGACATGCAGCTTAAAAATCAACCAAACATCTCCAAAAAATAAATATTTCACTCGCTACTTTAGGGTAGTGATACGTAAAATTGGCGTGTGTTATATTCATCAAAGGGTAGCGATACGTAAATTTTACGTCCCACTTGACAGAAAATTGTGATTATCAGGGAACTCACCGCTACGATCGTCTTATCACTCCAACTGCTGAACAAGCACTGACTGGGGAGAGAACTGCTTGACGGTAGAGGGAGGCGCTCGTTTCATTGAGGGAGGGGGAAACAGTATAGCCAGCCTATACGTAAAAATTACGTACGCTACCTCTCTAGGGTTAATTGGCATCTTCTTTCCCGGATACTTCCACTAAAACCCTTATGCACAAATTACCTACCCGAGTTCTTTGTTTCTCCTGAAAGAACTTCGATTTGGACCATGGAATATAAAAGAAGCCCAGCCATATCGGTGCCGCAGTTGTCCGCCTCGTCGCGTAGTGGCTCTCTTTCTTGGCTGTTACCGCGGAGACCCGGGTTCGATTCCCGGCTCAACCAGGACATTAAATTCTGGTCCGAGGGTTCGTGAGGCACAACTCAGCCATCCGGGAAGTGGTATTCCGTGCTTACCACTCCTACTCCATGCAAATGCCGGGATAGTACATTACAGAAGGCCACGGCCGCTTCCTGCCAAAAACCAACTGCAATTACAAATACACGCGCCAGGACAGACTACACAGTCAGAGTTGGGCAAAATGTATTTTTGGGTTTAAAAAAATACTACAAATAATTTAGATACATGATATAGTTATTCATTTCCGAAAAATATAAAATAGTACCGTATTAAAGAATACAATTCAAAACACAAAATACTTTCTTCCATTCAGACTGTTCAAAAAACGACAATAATTTACTATTATAGATATTGCTCTCATGATTGACCTGATTGGATACGCGCGTTAACGTGCGAAGGTAATGATTCGCATCCCAACGTCAGTCCCCTTGAAATGGTTCCCCTCACCTCGACCCCGATCCCGCTAAATGGGGTATAATACGTAGAGATTATTATTATTATTATCATCATCACTATTATTATCGTATAGCCGAAGCTACCTATTGTAGATCTTTGGAGCTAGGCGATCTACCCCACAATTTCGACGCAGCGAAACCGGAACTGTATAGTGTTGTCTGTGGCTGATATTTAATCAATTTTGTCTTGTAATCATCAAATGTGATACGATAGATCTTTTACGAGCGCTGTCGGAAATCAAACTACCACTGAGCTATAGCAGTATGTACTGTTTACACTGGGTGTAACTCTTGGCAGAACGCTATCATGTAAGAAGGACTGCACCAAACTCAGGACACGTAACCTTTGTGGTACCACTTAGGGTCCAGCACCAATACTCTCTTATATCGCTGCATACTCTTCCCCAGTTTGATAAATAGCTCGTTGTAGTTGGTAATGATTCATTTAGGGAACTTTGTGATATGTAGCATCGTGTACTTGGGTGTGTAAGTATACCGTGTGTTATTGTGCAGGCTGCATTATTGTGTATTGAAATATTGGAAGCGATTTTTCAGTGTTATCTAAGTAATCAATTATTGAAAGCTTTTCAGTTGGTCAACACGCATTATATTGGGCGGGGAATCACAATTAAGTTCCCAGTGCCTGAGATAAATTACATGAATTACTTGTGCTCTTGATAAAACACTTCTCACAAAATGGGGGTTCAATTGGATGAGTAGTTTCATTCGTCAAGCACACATCATCAGGTCTGCTCACTCAGGCTTATTGGATATGTGTATAACTCTTATGTACAACAGTATTTACAATTGTTAAGCTAAAGGGGTTTTTATTTAAACTTTCTAAACAGTCAGATTTTTAAACAATTATATTAGTTACTCCGTCAGTCTATTACACCTCTAAACGGTTGCGTTCATTGCTAATACTTTTTATTTGTATAAGTCTGAATGAAATGTTGTTGCAATCATGAACTACGGGACCGTATTTTGTGTGGAATTCGTACTAATTAAATTAATATACATTCTAATATTCCTCTCACAGACTCTACCATACGCAAGGTACCTGCAGTTAAGTACGGTACTTAGGAGAATGGCTTTCTGCGAATCAGAGCGAGAACCTAGCCATAGAAGCCTGATGTTCCAAGTTTGAAAGGGCTTATCTTTCCTGTCGTAATCTCTATTCATCTAAGTGCCTCTCTAAGACACTCAAACTTAGACACTATAACTCGGTCGTCAAGCCATCTGTTCTGTATGCTTCTGAGTGCCTTGTAATGACCAGAAAGAGCCCACTAAGACAACTGGAGTTGAAAGGGAGGAAGATCCTGAGGATGATATTAGGTCCAATTAGAGAGGAAGGAGGCATAATGATGAATTGTATGAATACTAGGAGGACATCATCACGTCTATAAGAAAATGACGCCTGACTAGTGGCGGCCGACAGACTCTTAGGCTGGGAGAGCGATCTCAGTATTTTTCCCCGCACCTCTTCATAACTAGATAGAGGACAAAAAGAGTAAAATCGAGTTACTTTTATATGCAATGAAAATATCACGTTATTGCTCAATATTCTTGATGGCAGGTCCTAAAGCTGCCCTCATGAGGGATTTTTATCATTTGGTATTACAACTATGATTTCATAGGGTTGAACTAACCTGTTGAATTGCTTTTTATTCTTATAGATTACTTACATTACTGGCAGAGAGTGAATTTAACTGCAAATTAAAAACTGGAGTAATAATAACGTGGCAGGAGATTAAGCGTAACATTTATTACACATGGACAGAGTTTGAGAATTCTTTACTTTTACAGTTTTTAGTTTGAATACGGTTATGAATGCAATGACGTACAACAAAATGGTTATGTCAGGAAATAAAAGAGAATCTTGCAACAATGTTTTTCCATAGAATATATCATTGTCGGCAATACACGAACTATGAATGATAAGAAAATTACTAGCACAGGAGAATGTTCAAGTAAATAGACCTACCTAGGGGAGGTGTTAGCCCCTATACTAACAATGTTAAATTGGCAAACTTTGTGACCCGTTTTCTCTGGAACCGTTAGCCCCACATGTACCAAATTTGGTATGCTCTTATGGTGATACCTTGTATGTTCACTGAGTGTGTTTCAAGAAGTTCTTACTGAATATGAAATTTTTCTATAGTACACAATTTTTAGTTCATTTTTCATCGAAAATTTATCTGTAACAACCATACAACTGCAAGATGGGAGTTAGGAGTAACTCAGTAGATTTATCATTAGTATCATTATGAGTTTACAAAAAATCATTTTTCTATGATGACAAGTTTCTGAAAAAAACGGGTCATTTATACAAAAACAAGAAGTTCCGTGACGAACTAAAGAGCCTACTTTTCTAAAAATTAAGTTTCATGCCAATGAATGATCTACAGTATATGAACCTATCTAGAATAATGACAAAATTAAGTTGGTAATATCGAAATGTCTAATTAGTTCGAAATATACCTGGTATAATGCAGCCTATAGAGCACTACAGTTGGCAGCCCTGGTGACTGAATATATTCTTAGTTACATCTCGTAAGGTACAGAATACAAAATTTGGTTGAAGTCCAATGGACGTTACATGCAGTTAGACACTGGATTTATCAGCACGCGTAAAAGCATGTTGGCAACAATATCATGTTTTGCTGGTCAGGAATTATCTGAAATATTATGATATCTTGTTGTGCCAATTTTGGATGAAATCCATTTGTTATTATAGAAGTTACATGTATTTTAAAATTGGACCTATCAGCAGGCATACAATCATGTTGTCAGCACTGACTTATATTAATTACTCCAAACTAATCTAGAATGTCAGGTGCTATACATGTGCAAAGTATAGAGCTGTTGTCTTGCATACTTTCTTATATATTGATATTAGCGTAAAAATATAGACTGCATTTATTAACAGTTGGCAGCCCTGATTGCTCTTAACAATACTTATAGTCATATCTGTTATGTTACGTATAGCACATACGAAATTTGGTTGAAATCCAACTGATAGTATAGAAGTTACATGTATCTAAAAATTGGTACTATCAGCAAGCTTATAATCATGTTGGTAGAGTTGACGTATATATGTTACTCCAAATTAATCTAAAATGTCAGGTACTGTACGTGTGCATGGTTTAAAAGCTGTCGGCTTGCATACTTTCTGATATATTGGTATTTGGATAAAAAAAATAGAGAGAGAGATTATTAACAGTTGGCAGCCCTGGTGGCTCTTAAGAATACGCTCAGTCATATCTGTTTATGTGCACATATTACGTACGAATTTAATTGAAATCCAATTGATAGTGTAGAAGTTATATGCATTTAAAAATTGGACTTATGACAAGGCTTAAAATTATTTTGGCAACATTGCCGTTATAGCCTCCTGGAAATTAAACTAAAATAGTATTATCTACATGGGTGCCAATTTTGGAATAGCTCCTATGCATACCTTCCAAGATATCCAACATGGAGCTCAAATTTCTAATGCTTTTTTTTTAGCAGTTGGTAGCACTGACATCATTTTCAAATATGGACGTGAGATATTCCGGTATACATCTTTACTCATACTAAATTTGGTTTCGATTGCTGCAGCCGTTTAGGAGTTGATAGGGGGGGGGGGGCACACACACAGCCAGACAGACAGACAGACAGACAGACAGAAGGACAGACAGACACACATTTTCCCGGATCGATCTCATAAGTCCACTTTTTCCTCATTTTTGCAAAATGTGAAAATTAGGCTGGAAATTAGTTTTGAGATAAATGAACTTAAAGTTTCAACATGTATCAGTGCATCCCTGCGCCATACTCCGGGTTGTCATCATCATCATCCTCAGTCTTTCTACTTTTCTTCTTGTGCTTCCTAGCTTAGTTAGTAAGTCATTGTTGTTTTCAGGGGCGGAACTACGAGGTCACCTGTCCCTCTTCCTAGCTTCCTTAATATAGTCTTCGATGTCCTTATGAGCTCTTTTAACTCTAAAACTATCAATTTCTTTAAGCGTTGTCATTTTTTCAACGGGTTCAACGTTTAAAAAATTCAAAACACATATCCTTCCAAAATTACCATCATTAAAGGTCAATACAGCATCAAATATACCAATGCACTGAGTTTCCAAAGCAACAAACACATTCTTAGGGATTCGAGTCCACACAACTTTTTTGGAAGACTCGTTGCGGATTTGCCTTGCAAACATTTCTTTGTATCAGAAAGAGCCATTTAACTGGTTTTATGAAATCTCCATCTGCCACCGGAAGTGAATGTTCATGCCTGTATTGATCTCCAGTAACTTGTGACTTGTTTTATTTACACCACGATGATTCCCTGTTTGGACAGAGATAATGCTCTGGGTGACTGTCAGTTGGAATTTTTTGGAAACATTTAGCCCACACAGCATGTCTCGTATTTTCCAAGGAATCCACATTATTTCTGATTGCCGAGCCATAATAACTTTGAAGAATGTCAATTTCTCTGTCATTCATTCTACCCTTTCCTAATAAAACGTGCCCATTTTCAAGTTTCTTGCCTTTCATGTCCTTTCTCAGTTTTCTCAGGCGGGCACCCATCCCCTTTGAACGTGTCCTACACATTCAAGCTTCTCAATATTAATGTCTCTCAACTCGAAAGCACGAAGCATTTCAGAAATATACAAGATAACAGACGAGCGAAAGAAAAAGGGGCTGTGGCACATAATGCAGCATGCTTATTAAACGTCTATTTAAACTACTAGGAAGGTCGTTAGAAGTAAAATTTTGCTTTGGACACGTAAGTGAGGTTATAAGGGACACACAACACACAAATTTTAATTTTTGATTTTTTTTCACCGAATTGGGCTAACACCTCCCCTTAATTGACTCTCTTGTAGATGATGTCCATTCGCCGCTCAGCAAAGTGGTTTATTACAAGCTCATTGAAGTCATTTGTGGCAAACAGGTTCTTCTCGATAGAGCACATACCAAAAGCGCACGGACGGTCTACTTCCAATGTATTCCTACGAAAGGTTTTTATTCATTTCAAAGTTGGAAAGCACCTTTCACTCTCTGATGTTGTCATGGGAATTGTGCATATAATTCAAAAGAGTTTTACTGTTTCAGGTAACACTGGCGCAAGATTGTTTTCACAAATGCAGGAGAGAAGTGTTAAGGCACCAGATGCGTTTTCAAACTCATTTCTGCTGTATAAAACTTTAATTCCTGCCTGAGTTCAAGTGGATTTAAAGTGTATAACTTATCGACCATTTTACATTCAGAGTCAGGAAACGACACTCTACATTTTGAAAATAAGCTGGGCTGGAATAGCTTCGCTGCTGATAAATGCTCATTAAAACCGGAACGATCGGCAATACCAGTTAAAATTACGTCGCACACCTCTTTTGCCACGACCCATTTGCTGCTGTCAAATCGAGCACGTTTTTCACTAGTGTCCGGGATTGAACCACACACGCTATGCTCTGTACCCCACTGACCGAGAGAATTTCTAATGTTCTGAATCGAGGACTTGAAGGTAGACACGTTTTTCAGAGCCTTTACACTGTCAATTTCCCTGTGCTGTAGTTCATTGAATAAAACATCAGCATGTGGCATAATTTTACTAAAAAGTTCCAGCCAAAAGAGAAAGTCCTGATCGTTTAAAATGTTTCTCAAACCTGTTGCTTTTCTGGTTTTTGAATAGTCATTACTGTCATCATCCACAATCATCTCTAGACACTCAGTAAGTTCATTTTTGCAAACGAAGACAGTTCTTAGGCATCGTGCTCTAAAATTCCATCTAGCGGCGGCATTTTTCGGGATTCGTTTTTTGACGATTTCATCTATTGCGGCTGTCCGTTTGGATGATTTGAAAAAAAAAGGACGAAAATCCCTCTAAATTACAAAAAAATATTTTACCTGCTTATTTTGGGTGGCACAACGCTCGATGATCAAGTTCAATTGGTGCGCATAACAATGAGAAAGTGCGTATTTTTGTACATGACCTTCATTCTTGCCTGTACACCTGTGTGTTGCCTTCTCATAACACTCGAACCATCGTAGCTCTGAGCTATAACTTTTTCAGGGAACGTATTCGCCTTCAATTTCACTAGTTCGGCAAATAAAACTTGACTAATTCCATCTGCAGTATGATCTCTGGGCAGCACGAAGCTAACGAACCTTTCGTTAATTTTGCCATTCAGTTCATATCGCACAATAAAATAAGCTGAGGCAATGTAGCACGGTCAGTGGTTTCGTCAGCCTCGATCGCTAAGTATTCTGTCCGAGATATTTCGTCACTGATCAACTGAAGGCACTCGGACTAGATTGAATCGAGAAGCTCGTTCAGTAAGGTTTTAGAAAGTCCCAGAAAAACACGACTATTTGATTTTTCTATGTGCTCTTTCAAAGCAGAGTCTAACTCGGCCATTAATCTAACCAACCCACGAAATATTCCAGGATTGTCGGATGAATCGATTTCATCGTGTTCTCGCAGTGCGAGCTCAAATTTTCCACAAAACATAATCAGTCGATCAGTTTACTGAGTATCTAACGGTTTTTAGATACATCCTCATTGAACTGCTTAATTTTCAGTCTATATGCACTGTCTAACTGACATCTGATGTCTACCTTACCCAGCATCGCAAACTCAATGACAATGTCTACATGCTTTTCACTAGATTTATGTTTCTTAACTCTATCATTCGTGTGTTTTTAGTCCGTAACACCAGCTGATGTCCACACGGGATCGCCAGAATTCATAGCCAAGCATGTGAAGCAAAATAACGCATTTCGTACTGTGCCCGTTTAGACCGGAGTCCGAACGACCACATATGCATTTTACCAATAATCAGTCAGCACGAGAGTCAAAATATCCCGGGGCGCCAGATGGGTTAAAGCAAATCGCAAAAACAACATCAAATGAAAAAAACGCTTTACTGATTTTTGGCTCAATGCAACAATAAGGATAGAAGGAGATTCAATTGGGTATAACACATCCTGTAAAATTATCTCAGTTTATTTTGAATTTAAACTTGACTGCAAAAATGCTCAAAGCAGCATCACTCACGTATGGCGACCCACACTCCTATTTACACAATTTACAGAAATTTTCCAAACACATTTGACAATTATTTTTTTGAAACACAAGTCTGATTGTCAGTCCTGTAGACTGTGTTCCAAAATTATTTATGATTAAATCCAGTTCAAATTTAATTGTCTCTACTGGAAATATCGTAGTTCACTGTTTGAATTTTTACATAATATTATCACTCGTAGAATAAATGTTCATAGAATTTTTAACTTTCACTTATTTTTCCAGTTTCAAAAAATATTGTCGAAAAATATTGTTATCATTGAAGCAACACAAATTATTTACATATATTAATATCATCTGAAAAGTATTTGACCTTGAGCATAGCATCGAAGAACTTGTGCGAAGCACAACAAAAAAAAAAATTGTTCTTCTGACAATAAACATTTCGAGAAGTGACTCGATTATGAACTTCAAGTTCCTAACAAAATATATGATTTCTGAATCATCAACTTGATTAATAAATTGTTGAACCATTCAACTATTTGACTTTCCACTTGGAATCATTATTATGAAAAATATTTATATTCATGGCCATTTTAGCAACTTTCACAACTTGCAATTCTTCGACAGAATGCGGAAATAAGAATTGTAGCTTCATAATAAATTCATTTAGTTCATGGCACTAGGATTGAAAATATCCTTCAATTTATTCGTGGTTAAAGAATTATTTTTAATTGGCAGTGGCCCATTCTATTATTTGTGTAAGAACACAATATTCCAACAACAACGGCAAAGGTCTTCCTCTGAAGAAGAATAAACTACTATCATGACAAATCCGGGTTCTAGCAAAATCAAAGTCTAAATGGAATCCGTAAACAAGGTTGAAATAAGAACTGATGGTTTCTAAGAAATAACCTTCGGGTCATTCATACGACGAAATGTGTAGTTCCAATACTCCTACTATAAACCTGAGCCATCGAACCTGCTATTTGATTGATGCTCGAAAAAACCTCCTCATTCCTGCGACTTAAACATGGGCACCTGGGAATGGCATTTCATCTACTCCATACACATATAAAATTTCTTCCCCAAAATTTATACAATAAATCAAGCCTCTGCTTGTTATCAAAACTGGAAGATAAATAAACTTACAAGTTTATTTTATTTTACCATTCAGTTCAACCCGTGAATTTACCATACTTATGAAAATCTTTATTTCACTTTCGAGTGTATTTACGTCATGATTTTATATAAATACAAAAATATCCTATTTGATACAAATATCATTTGCTTCCCGTTTCATGCCTCTCCGTGTTATCTGAAAAATATACTTTGCTCATTGCAAATATCAACTGTTCAACCAGAACTGAAATGTTGGTTGAATGCGGGCTTGCGCTAACCACTCTCCTTCGGAAAATCTCCTGTTCCAAACTAGAAATGATTAAACTACTTCATAGGCTCTCTCTCAATACATATGATTATTAGAAAATATAATATCCAAGAATTATTTAGAAAAATTATAAAAATTATTATTATTATCATTAGTGGATTATTATTATTTGTTATATTATTTTAAATATGTTTAATTATCATCTCATTATGTGAGAATCCACATGTTCGAACCTTCGAATATGGAAAAAATATCCATTCCTCAACAAAAATAATTATTAACTTTTACAGTTACATCGGCTGATTACCGTGATTTCCCAAAAATATGAAATATTCAAATAAATGCTCGAAATGCTCGGTCATCGATCCTAAACTGTTCTGAGTGCTGAAAATACTCAGAATAACTCTAACAAGTCTTGCGTAAATCATTGCAAGATTTAAATACGAAGAAAAATAAATGTGTTGGTCATGTGCCGAAAAATAGTTTGTTCCAATTAGCTAGGCATAATATAATTCAAATGTGGCTTACATTTCTTGATGGTCTTGAAGCGTAGTGAACCTGGTCTGTACCAGATTTATCCATAGACATGCCCTATCGGACAAGCACGTATAATCCTTGTATCGGCCGCCATTATATACCCACAATCCGTCTAGTCAGACATAGTGGTAGTATCTCTTGACGTTTGAATTAACTGTTGTTCCATTTTAATATGGGCTTCTATCAAAGCCATAACAGTTTGTTTAAATGGGGTCAGATCTAAGTGATCTATTCTTAGATATGTCAGTTGTAACATAACTCACGGTAATCTTATCAATACAAGAAGACACTGACAGTCTAACCAGTCAACGGCTGTTCTGAAGATCGTTCCCTGGGCATGGTTTAACACCATCTACCATGCGCTAAGCAACCTGTAGTTTCCCTTGCGTAGACTAATGAACACCACCGTGATAGACTGGTCTTCAGTGTACTGATAGATCGAAGTGGTTAACAAGTTACCAATATGAAAACTGACTGAAATGGACTTAAACTTCCAAGTATTAGGTTATTACTGGACTGTGACAAAGTACTAATTCTAGACAAAGTCTGGCATATGTCCATGTAGAAACATAAATATTTCCACTAATGTCTGTAGAAAAAGAATTCAATCACCTCAGTTATTCTCCTCGCCGGAAACTTACCAAGTTCCACCTCGTAGCGCAGCACTTTTGTGACTATCACAACTTTGAAAATTACTTCTGCGTAGATCCGGCAACCATGTGCCTTGGCTCAGCGTAGCAGCAACTTGCTCTGCAAGTGCTTGTGTTGGAATGAGCTATCGATGCCTCGGCCGGCCGGCTTTTATTCCAAACTGCCAGGGTCACGCGTCATCAGCTGATATCTGGAAATCCTCATATCTCTGGTATCCCTGGTCCGATTTACTTGATACTAATCGCATTCTCTTTCATTTGGCCGTGCCAGTAATCTGATCCAAGTCTCAAGTCTCTACTCCATGGTTAACTATTTAATCAATAAATAGCCTCGACCTCTGCTATTACTCGCTACGTCACTTGACATGCAAGTATCGGTAAATTCTTTCCAATTGCTTCGAGAAGCAATGTAGCGCGATATTCAAATATCTCAACATTCAAAGGCGGCTGTAGCCTTTCCCTTGATATCTAGGTGTCTGAATTTTGGAATACCCATTCCTAGAGTTGGGCACAGTACCTCACATCCGCACAGCCAGTCTGCATGATTGTACAATGTGCGATTGAATTTTCTGGTATAACCAGCTTTGCTTTTGCAAGGGTTCTGAAACATTGAAATGACTAAATCAGGTTTCGGAGGTCCCAACCTTTTTAGTTCAAATTTTACTCTCAAAGGAAAGTTTTCCGCTATTTATGATAGCGTCCACAGAATTCATTTTGAAATGCAGAAATACTTAATCACGCTGAGTTTCAACCCTAGAGCACAGTCGTAACAAGAATTATAAAGAATTAAGGTGCCGTATTGTTGTTATTATTATTATTAAGCACCGATAGAGAAATCACGCGAGTATCACTTTCGCCACAAGCACTTCCAAACCACAGTCGCAACGGTAAATTTAAACAAAGACACTACTTACAAAGCTTAATGACTTACAGATTAATCATCACCAACAAAGAGATTGCAACAACTGCTGAATATTACCACCGCTTTAAGATTTTCCAGCACTAAAGCGAAATAGCTCACTGGTGCCAACCTTCACTAAACGTAGGATACTAATCAGAGGTCCGTGTTGCTTCATCCTTGAAATGTGAATCGAGATCCCTGGTCTCAGATGCTACAATTTAATATAGTTATATATTTTTTGTGTTCAAAGATAAAGATAATAATAGTACATCATGGATTATTGTTATTTAATTTTAATTTTAATTATATACAACCATGGAGATTTCTTTTATTCATTCATTTACTTTATTTGCTAATGAGGTAATTCCCCGGCTGGGCGCATGCTCATAGAGGGGTTTGAGAGAAAATGCTGATGCTGTTCACTGTTGTCAGACCTTCAATTATTGTGACACAGCGGGTTGGGATCAGGCGACAATGCTTGCCTAATGGAAGTTTACCGTGCGGAAGCTGACAGCAGAATGATAATAATGACACATCTGACAACCCTGAACGATCTACTTCTTATTGGCTTCTGATGCTAGTCACAAGTTTTCTTACTAACCAATAGTAGTAGATACTGTTGCATGACGTCTTGAGTATCAAGGGGAGATGCCATATTTACCGGTGCTACAGAGCTGTGACAGACTCCGCCCGACTTCAAGACAACTGCCTGCACACCGCGCCCACAGATTACCCCTCTGGCAGACCAAAGGCGCACCAGTCTCCGTACTCCACGCACGTCTCAACCCCCTCACCCGGGCACAATCTTAGGGCGGAAGGCAGAGAGTCCATAACTCCATACTGACCAGTGGGCTGCGCGCTGAGCGTGATACCACCAAACACAGCCTTCCTCATTGATAGAGCTACATGTAATTTTCTTGGCATTATTAGAGTTCAATTTTTGACTCAAAATATCGAGAGAAAGAGAAAATCCCTTTTCGTTCTCTAAGAAGGACACCATCCTGGAGTCCTTATGGGCCAGCCGCTACTGCGCTTGACCTTCTATGGACACTTAGCACGTCTAGATTCTGAAAGGCTCACCAACAGAATATTCACAGTAACAGAAAAAGAGAGGCTTCTAAGATAAAATGGATTGCGTCAGTTAAGTCAGATATGGAACAACTAGACAACCCACTGGAACAAACTCGTGACCGTCTGATGTTCCGTCAGGTCATCCGACAGGGCGTTTTCCCAACGTCCCTTACAAGTAAGAAGACTACAGGAGCTAAGTGGACAGAAGAAAGAAGACTGAATCATAGTCAGAAAATGAGGGACTATTGGAAGGGGAAGAAAGCAACAACTTTACCGAAGAGTAGATAGGAGCCCTGTGGTCCTAGGTAGGTCTAAACGATAAAGAAAGAAAGATACATACATTGAGCCATCCCACCTTGGTGAGCGGTGAGCAGCTTGACACTAAACCACCACGTCCTCTTCTATAAGTATCAAACCTTTTAGAATCATTATCTTCTGTCGTTGCGAAGTGATTGCGTCCTACAACTGTTTTGTTATTAACCGATACTTTTCAAATTCCTTATTTACTTGGTGAGATTTTGTAGTCACTTAGTTCGGTTAAACAGTGAAATGTATCTGAGTTAACACTGCGGTCTTGTGTACTTAGCTGATTTGTGGCTGTTCCTGTACTGATGTCTACTTCACTAGACATCTCACTTCCAATTATATTCAAATCAGTATGCTTCTATCAAAACATCCATTCATCTGAGCGACGGAGAATTTGGTAGCGACATAAGTAACATTCTTGAGACATTGTCAGGTGAATGGCCTTAGGATGTTGTGAAATGCCATACATCAAAATAAGGCCACCTAGAATTGACCAACCTAGAGGGAGATCTTATCTACAAGAGCAAGGAATACCTTCTTACTGCGATAGTAGCGCACGCAGGCAAAATGTGAGGCGTATCATTCAAGACGCCCACTGAGATCCTGCAGTGCTGAAGATAGAAGTCTGAACCAAGGAGCAAAGGAACTCCACAGTTCAATTGACTCCACATTAAAAAGTAAATTATTCTTTGTATAAATAAATAAATAAATAAATAAATAAATAAATAAACAAATGAATATTGAAATCTCGTCATGTTTCTGGTTATCCAGGCCTAGAAAGGTTGGGACAAATATAATTATTACTATTATTATCGCTGGGGCCCAGTTTCTTTCGAACTTTGGGAGAGGTGGACTCAATCTGCACCACCCTATGAATGGTTCTCTGCGGATTTCCATTTTCAACTACAAGTCAGGACGGCACCTTTCTAGGCCACGGCCGCTTCAAATGCCTAGCCCAGTTTGATTCTCCTCTACTCATTTGATATCCTCTCACAAGGTGGGCGTCAATGAGGGCATCTGGTCGTTAAATCACCCTCTACAAAGAAAACATATCATTGCATCTCATCCCCAACCCGTTGAAACGAGAACAATGAGAGGTAGACATACTTACGATTATTATTATTATATCATTTGTGTCCCTTATGGACAGTGTTTGAACCTAAATATCTCATTATGACACAATCTCCCCCCTTCCTCTTCTCCTCCCCAAATCTCTTCATCCTTTGACAGTGCACCTGTTTCCGTTGTTCAGTCAACAATGTTCTTGTCTTCATCCTTTGACTCTGCACCTGTTTCCGTTGTTCAGCCAACAATGTTCTTGTCTTCATCCTTTGACAGTGCACCTGTTTCCGTTGTTCAGCCAACAATGTTCTTGTCTTCACCCTTTGACTGTGCACCTGTTTCCGTTGTTCAGTCCACAATGTTCTTGTCTTCATCCTTTGACTGAGCACCTGTTTCCGTTGTTCAGTCAACAATGGTCTTGTCTTCATCCTTTGACTCTGCACCTGTTTCCGTTGTTCAGCCAACAATGTTCTTGTCTTCATCCTTTGACAGTGCACCTGTTTCCGTTGTTCAGCCAACAATGTTCTTGTCTTCATCCTTTGACCGAGCACCTGTTTCCGTTGTTCAGCCAACAATGTTCTTGTCTTCATCCTTTGACTGTGCACCTGTTTCGGTTGTTCAGTCAACAATGATCTTGTCTTCATCTTTTGACTGTGCACCTGATTCTGATGTTCCGTCCTCAATGATCTTGTCTTCATCCTTTGACTGTGCACCTGTTTCTGTTGTTCAGTCAACAATGTTCTTGTCTTCATCCTTTGACTGTGCACCTGTTTCTGTTGTTCAGTCAACAATGTTCTTGTCTTCATCCTTTGACTGTGCACCTGTTTCGGTTGTTCAGTCAACAATGATCTTGTCTTCATCTTTTGACTGTGCACCTGTTTCTGTTTTTCAGTCCTCAATGATCTTGTCTTCATCCTTTGACTGTGCACCTGTTTCTGTTGTTCAGTCAACAATGTTCTTGTCTTCATCCTTTGACTGTGCACCTGTTTCTGTTGTTCAGTCAACAATGTTCTTGTCTTCATCTTTTCATTTGTTTTAAATTTTGTATTCATAATTTTGTTTCTGAATTCTCCTCTGTCTCCAATCATTCGCCTACCTCTATTTCATGATTATTATTACTGTTAGTATCCGTAGACAACTATCCCAGGCAATTTAAGAGATTCAAGATCCTACTTCTGTCACTGACAGCGGCCTTCCTCAGTGTGGTGATTTCTAGCCAAATGGCAGAATGGTCCCAGGGTATCTGCTCTTTTCTAGACCATAATAAAAACAGCCAGGCAAACTACTACAAACACCACACAACCACAGGTTATCTGACAAATTAACACACAAAAAAAGCTGCTCGTGGTGCAGTGGCTAGCGTTCATGGCTGTCATACCCCAGATCCGTGTTCGATTACCAGTTCTGATATTGTTGTATCCTTAGAGGGATACATCCACCCCATTATAAATTATACACCATAGCAACACATCGTCAGTCCCTACACACTCATATGAACTCCCCTGAACTCCTGTGAACTCTTCGTGAATTCATACGACCCCTACACTAATACCGACCAACTTGGAATGTTCCGATTATGCACACACTGCACTACAGTAACTATAAAAGGGACATGTTCCCACACCTCGTGGTCTGTGCACAGTGAAACCTTTGAAGAACGACTTCACGCCAGTTGCCATCTAGGTGAGTGTGTTTTGCGAGAATACCCCTTTTACATTTACTTTCCAGCCCCCTACACTTTATAATTACATTGTTCAGGAATTATTAGCACTAAAGCTGTTGTGTGGAAGATTATCATTAACGCTTCACAAGAAGTAGTCATTAAACCCATTGGTTTCCACTACACTGGTATTTCTGTTTATTTAATTGCACAGTAAGCCAATACCTGCCGCCCTCTAATCCCAATAGGGTCCTGTAGTATTTTATTGTTTCAAGGTATTAGCTAAGCAGTTCACTCGATAGCTCCTGTTAAGAGCACCGATCAGCATTACTGCTACTCATGCCTGCCGCGAGCACTGAACAGTGACTACACATCACCAATCAACCCTTCACTAGTACTTCACCCCCTAGCTCTCCAGATACCTTGTACAACTGGAAGCTATCCTCTAAGCACGTCTAAGCTTTATAGACGCTCCCTACACAAACTCACCCCCAAAACTCTTACACTTACAACCCCGATTCACACAACACTCCAAACTACCCCTATACACATTGTAGAAGCCCTTCTAGGCCCATACAATATCCTGGAAGTGGTTTTCCGCAGTTTCTCATTTCTACTTCAGGAGAATGCCGGGAAGGTTCCTACCTTAAAGCCAAGGCCGCCTCCCTGCTAATCCTCACCTTAATTACACTCATTAATACAGCCATCGTACAACCACAGGTTATCAGACAAAATTACACACACACCCAAGTACACGGGGCTAAATGACCGCGAAGGCAAAGCCCCTGAAATGAAACAACATTAACAACAAGGAAGTGCTGTAATGATTGGAAATAAGGAAAACACTATAACATATAATACAGGGGCTGATAACCTCACTCTTCCGCCCCTTAGTACAACGTCTGATGCACTACGTTGGATCAACAAGCTACTAAAATTATACTCCCTGATAAGGACAAGAGTTATAACTATCCCCATGCGTTCAGGACAAAGTGGGCTTTATGTTTATATTTAAATGCCTGGTGGTGAAAATGGGAAACTTCGAAAACAATTTTCAGGACGGCCAAGGTGATATTCATTCCCACGTTCTCCCGTTGTCAGCAAGGCGTTATCACCCTAGGCCCCCGTGTTCAAGTTAATATTCCTCTTTGGTATAGAAGCCATCTCTATGTCATATTTTATGTTATGTGCGTATTGTTCTTTGGGATGGTAATGTTTGTGATTTTCATTTGTTTCTTGTAGTTCAGACAGCACTGCCTAGATGGTGGTTACGTTTTTTGTGCGAATTATGTGATTGAATCTGTGTCCCTACTGAAATTTCAAACACGATGAAACCGAATGAACAAATTTTCTACAGAGTCAAGGACACCTGAGTTTTAATATTACGCCCAGCCGCCATGTTGAAAATTGTATGTTCCTTGTTTATGTAAAATTTCATAATTAAACCTCTAGGATACCGAAGATATGTAATTTCTATGGAAATTCAAAATGTCCGCTGTGCGCAATATTCAATGTGATAATCTCTTGATCAACGCAATTATAACCTCTTATGGGAGAGAACCGTTCGCGTTGGTAAGACCACGTACTACGCAGAAGCGGTTCTTCCGTTGCGAGAAAAGCCTAAACATCAGTCCTGAGGGCCGCAGATCACGAGGGCGACTACACTGCAAGTGGCTTAAGTCTCTCCTGAAGATGCACAAGACCGCTGCAAGTGGAAAGGAAAGTGCTGACCCTGCAACTCAGCGGGATAAATGCTAAGCAGAAGAAGAAGTTGCAATACTCACCTCTTGGCAAGATTCGCATAATTACCCAATTTCATTATGAGTTGTCGCTTTTTTTATGTTCTAATAGTTAGTGCAATCGCCATCTTGGATGTATGGAGAGCCTGTTGTTTTTTGTTGGCCAAACAAAGCCACATACACGGTCCTAACTAGTCACTAACATTTGCCACGGTTATTCTTAAGTGTTGAGAGTAAATTATTTATATTTTATAGTTTGAAGATGGCGGCAATATGCTTTCTCAAGTACTCGTCTTCTTTGTTACAGAAAGTCCTCCAATAATAAAAATCTGATTGCTAAATACTGTGAACATTGCTTCATTGGACCATCCGTTATTGATGTTGATGCCTCCATGATACGCATGTCTGCCATATTGAAATGTTACACAAATGTATGTTTTGCAAAGTTTGGTAGATCTCTGTAAATCAGTTTTGTTGTTATTATATTTTAGCTTTAAAGATTTGGGTGGCTGCAATTTTGTTTTACTTGGGTTGGCGATGATATTAAACATGTCCTTTGCTAGTGCTACCTCTGAAGCAATTCGGTCTCTTCTTGTTTAAATGATACACACACATACACATGCACACAAACCGACACACGGAAATGTTTGCCCGTGTAGACCTCGTAACTTCATTTCCATTGTCTAACAAGAAGTTCCGTGAAGAACTATACAGCCTACTTTTCATGCCAATGATTATTCTACAGTATATGAACCTATCTAGAATAATGACAAAATTAATTTGGTAATATCGAAATATCTAATTAGTTCAAAATATACCTGGTATGATGTAGCCTAATAGAGCACTACAGTTGGCAGCCCTGGTGACTGAATATATTCTTAGTTCAATCTCTTAAAGTACAGAATACAAAATTTGGTTGAAGTCCAATGGACGTTACATGCAGTTAGACACTGGATCTATTAGCACGCGTAAAAGCATGTTGCCAACAATACCATGCGTGTGCTGGTCAGAAATAATCTGAAATATTATGATATCTTGTTGTGCCAATTATGGATGAAATCCATTTGTTAGTATAGAAATTACATGTATTTTAAAATTGGACATATCAGCAGGCATAGAATCATGTTGGCAGCACTGCCTTGTATTAATTACTCCAAATTGATCTAGAATGTCAGGTGCTATACGTGTGCAAAGTATAGAGCTGTTGGCTTGCATACTTTCTGGTATATTGATATTAGGGTAAAACAATATAGACAGCATTTATTAACAGTTGGCAACCCTGATTGCTCTTAACAATACTTATAGTCATATCTGTTATGGTACACATAGCACATACGAAATTTGGTTGAAATCCAACAGATAGTATAGAAGTTACATGTATTTAAAAATTGGTACTATCAGCAGGCTTATAATCATGTTGGTAGAACTGACGTATATAAGTTACTCCAAATTAATCTAAAATGTCAGAATATACGTGTGCATAGTGTAAAGCTGTTGGCTTGCATACTTTCTGATATATTGGTATTTGGATAAAAAAGTAGAGAGAGCAATTATTAACAGTTGGTAGCCCTGTTGGCTCTTAAGAATATGCTCATTCATATATGTTTATGTACAGATGTTACATACAAAATTTGGTTGAAATCCAATTGATAGTGTAGAAGTTATAGGCATTTAAACATTGGACTTATCAGAAGGCTTAAAATTATTTTGGCAACACTGTCATTGTTGTCCTCCTGGAAATTAAACTGAAATAGTATTATCTGCATGTGTGCCAATTTCGGAATAGCTCCCATGCATACCTTGCAAGATATCCAACAAGGAGCTCAAATTTCTAGTGCATTTTTTCAGCAGTTGGTAGCACTGACATCATTTTCAAATATGGACGTGAGATATTCCGGTGCACATCTTTCCTCATACTAAATTTGGTTTTGATTGCTGCAGCCGTTTAGGAGTTGATAGGGGGGGGACACACACACAGCCAGACAGACAGACAGAAGGACAGACAGACAGACAGACAGACAGACACACATTTGCCCGATCTCATAAGTCTACTTTTTCCTCATTTTTGCAAAATGTGAAAAGTAGGCTAAAAATAGCGAAAGTAGGCTGTTTCAGGAAAAGTCTACCTTGCGACTGGTTTTGAACATGAAGTCCTGTATCTTCTTGATTTTCTTTGGCATGGTTTGTGACGATGTCTAGGTTCTATTTGTGGGTGTCGTCGTTCTTCTAATCCTCCCCGAAGACATGTTACAGAAGCATGTCAATATCTTACTTGTTTGCCAGATATAGGTTGTGAACAATATCAAAGTGTTCTAGTTCGACTGAGACAGATTTTCTATCTGCAGACCAACCATACTTCTGAAGGATTTGCCATGGTTCTGTGTCGGACTCAAAGATAAATTTCAGAATGAATTTATCTTGCATTTTTTCTTTTTAATGATCACTTCCTTTTTATAAGAATTATTTTGCAATCTGAAATACCACCTAGATGCCAGAAGCAGCCTTGTTCTTTCGAAAAAGGACATCGGTGTCATGGAGTTTCCAGTCTTCCCCAAGCAGTTTAATCACTCCCACTGCTTTATAAACATCAATGTAATCGGATTTATATGGGGAGTGACGGCGCAGTGGCTTAGCTGCTCGGCTTTCACATGGATGGCCTGAGTTCAAATCCCGGTGACAACGGGGTGAAAATATCACCTGAAAATCACATAGCGTCAGGATGGGCATCCGGCCTTAAATCCCCGGCCAAAATAAAAAATGAGCCTGGTTGGCTCCGGCGACCCCTATTATTTGGGATAAAACGAAGAAAGTGTTTTTAATGCAATTGGCTTCATGAGTAATGGTTAGTTGATTCAGCACTGACTTATCAACCTGACCAAACACCCGATCAGCAAGTTAAAGGCTGTGGTCTCGTACGGGGAACTTTATGTAAAACATGTTCACTTTAGAATTTCATTTCTACAAATTACAACATTTGTTATGAGCGCTACACCCATCAAAGAACAATCTAATACTTGAAACAGTCTCAGCTATTTACAGGGCTACAAGATGATGTATCAGAGCAGACGAATTTTCGATAAAGACAATTCCAGCTTGATCTTCTGTCCATAAATAAAAATTTGGATTATTCCCATAGATTTCAACATAACGTATACAATACAACCTCACTTCCCAGCAATAGTATGCCTCTTGTATGGAGGAAGAGGCTGAATTTGCTGTACATCGAAGCACATTGTTGCAGAATGATATCCTCTGTTTACCCTTCAAGGGCAGGACACCAGACTTATTCAGGTTAGCAACCTTTCTCAACTACCAGTGCCGATCACGGCAGAAAATGTCCTAATTGAGATAAACAACTGCGCAGAAAAGAAAGCATGTGGTCCAGATACTATTCCCTACGAGCACCTGAAGATGACAGCACCACTGTTAAAAGGGCTATGGGCAGAGCTCATGAACGAATGTTTACTTCAAGGTCACATACCGTGAAACTGGAGAACCTCGACTTTGAAGATGCTATATAAAGGAAAAGGTGATACAGGAGACCAGAATTCCTATCGTGGTATCGCTTTGGAAAGCACAATCTTTAAGATCTTTACGAAAATACTCACTAGAAGACTCACAGATTTAGTTGACAACAAGATACCTGAAGAACAGTTTGGCTTCCGGAAAGGAAGGAATACACTAAAAGCCATTAACTGTCTTTTAACGAATGTAGAAGACGCGCTAAGACAGAAAAGAGGAAAGTTATATGCAGTATTCGTCGACTACACCAAGGCATTTGATCTAGTGAGTAGAAACACTTTGCTCAGGAAACTTGAAAATATGATCGGAAAAGAACATTACCTTTTTGGGATAATAAGGGACATTCTCCACAAAAACAGCCTACAAATAGACGACAGTATAGTTCAATCAGAACGAATAGAACAAACAAATGGTGTACTTCAGGGTGACCCTTTGAGCCCGTTACTATATAACATCGCTACAGCTGATGTCATTGAGGCTATTTATCTTGAAGGAGCGAAAATTTACATCTACGCGGATGATATGGTTGTGGCATCGACATCAAAGGAAACCTTGCAATCGTCCAGTGATAAACTTACCACATGGGGTCAACAAAACTGTATGGCGATAAACTGCACCAAAACAGTAATGCTGGCATTCCGTAAAGGCGGGAAACTATCCGCAGATGAGCATATACTACAATATGAAGTACCCCTAGTCAATGTAAATCATTTCAAATTCCTAGGAGTAGTAATGCAAATGCAAGGGAACGTATTCACGTGACATGTCAGGGATAGAACAACATCGGCCATAAAAGCAATGCAAGACATAATGCAACTGGGAAATCTATCTTTACAAACCGCAATGAATTTATTCAGAACGAAAATAACTCCAATAGTGACATACGGCATTCAAATAACTTGGGATCATTTGATACAAAGTAACCTTCGAGAGATAGAAAGAGTTAAGTTTACTTTTCTAAAGAAAATTCTGCACTTATCAAAATACACGCCATCTCGTCAAACGTACGTACTAGCAAGGGAGACTTTCTTCATAGAAGACCTGGGTTTGGAGAACTCCCTACCATCAACAGTGCAATACCAGAGACTGATCGAAGAACAAAACTTCAAGCGTAATGACATATGGCCTGATTTCTATTCCACAGAAGCTCTTATGTCGACGGACTGGATGAATGCCAACTTTTAACTACGGCATACGATCACCCGCTTTGCAGTTCACGGTTTTAATTTTAAGATATGCACAGCAAGAGGGTTTCATGATCCAGGCCCCCAATGCACCTGCTCTCTGTGTGGTAGTGCTTGTGACAGATATCACGCCAGTTCCTGCGCCCAGAGGAAAGTATCGCTAACACGCTTCTGCTGCGAATAACTATATATATAGCAAACAGAACCAGTCAGACACTTTGTATATAGACACTTCGATGGATAATATATGTTATTAGTATTAGGTTTGTATCTCGGCATGGCTATTAGCTGCAATAAATGATTATAATTTTTTACATTAAGTTATTTAACGTTATTTAATTATCTATTTATCGAATGGCTTTTGATGCCGGGAGTGTCCGAGGACATGTTCGGCTCGCCTGAGTCTGTAGCTGCTTCCAGCGGACACCGTAAAGGGTGAGCTACAAGTTCCGTTCAATTTCAAGTAGTTCCAACTTTCGCCACAAGATATCAATGATACCTAGTGGTGAACGTTGGAACTTTGATAGAGCGTTCTGACGAAATCTAACCGAACAAATTTTGCTTTACACAAGTTTAGTCTGTGAAAGGGTCTTTAACATGCCATAAATCTATGACATGGGACCGTCGGCTTTACTTCCCCTCTGAAGGAGGGCATACTGAAGGATTTTTAACGCTCTTAAAAATCCGACGACTTCGACCGGGTTTGAACCCGCCATCTTGGGCATAGCAGTTCAGCATGCTACCAACTACGTCACCGAAGCCGTTGATGCACTAAGGCTGAAAAGTCGTTAACTGGCCATGTATTCATCAGTTGTTGTCCAAATGAAATATTCCATTTTACAGCAGTAACTACAAAGATGGGGAGCGGAATCAAATATTCTACTATTGATAAACATTTCGATACATAGACACTTTTCGTTCCCAATTTCAACTCGAGTATCATTGTACATTTTCCACACCTTTGTTTAGTTTAAATTAGAATCGAGGTAAATTAACTTTGATTTACGCCTTGGATAATGTGCATTCTTGCTCCAAAAATTCTAGATGAAAACCTTCACAAGCTGTTACATTTTAGCTGACGTTCTAGATTTTTCGACCTCCTCCTCTTTTCTATCGGTGAAACAGTCACTTTTAGGGTAGGAACAACAATTTTACGCATGCTTTTGGGTTTTATTAACATGCCACCTATTAAGATTTTACTTTGCAAACTCTAAAGAATTTGTCGTTTTTCTCAATCAACGTGTACTCTAGTGAGCAATGCTTTGGCCGTTGCTTGTTACCTGAAGGCTTAGACCTCCTCCTCTTGACAGGCTTTCATAAAACAAGGCTTTTGCATCTTTATTAGGAACAGATATTAATTGTTTTCTTACGAAGAAACAGTCGTTGGATGTGAAATATTTGCAAGTAATCCACTTTGAGCGATGTGAGCAGGGATTGTATGAGCCGTAACCGGTTTTTCTTCTTGTTTTCAGCGATTAACTCTCCTTTTCCTCGAGCCATGGTTCCCTGCACCCAGAGTCACTAATGGGTCATCTAACTCACTCACCAAAACACACATTGAACTCACAAGGACTCAATTACAAATGCTTTCATACAGCAACAAACTCAAAGCATCATGGGTAGCGGTTACCATGGACACTATGGTTAGATACGCTGTGATTGGCTGGTTATGACCAAACCTTTTCTAATTGAGCACGAGACGTGGACAATACTCTTTCTAAATGCTTCCCTATATTTTGACCAGTAAATAAGAGATATTTTTAGGCCAGTTTGAAATGCAAAAACTTAAGGTTACCTTTAAAATAATACTAAAATCTCGACATGTGATTGTTTGTGACAAAACTCTTCTCAATCGCCAACTCCTCACTTATAAAACGTGAGAACTGTTTTAGTAAGTGTGTACAAAGGTATTTATTTAAGGTGATTGTTACTTCTAGTCCAATGTAATTGGGTTCACTCAGGTTCACCGACTGAAAATCAATTCTATTCTTAAAAATGTGCAAGGACGTACATTCTTCAATCGACTTGCTTCACTAAAATAGTTACTACTCAGCTTCCTTTGGTGGTTGGTGAATGTTTCTGTGCATAAACCTGCTTTATTAGATGGTAACCTCAACAAAACCGGCCCGTGGTTCTTGACATTAGCCCGAACCAGCAGGATCGAAGACTTCATGTTATACCTTTCAATGACTGACGTTACTTTGGGGAAAACCGACGTCACGTGACAGAGGGTTCGTTACCAGAAACGTTATGGGCTTGACGAGAGGGATCATGGGCTCAAATACCTTGTCTCCTTTGCGTCACCTTTCCTGTCGACCTCCCCTGGTCAAGACTTGTACTCTTCCGACCCTGACGGTAAGAGGGATAAGGGGCTCAAACTTACCTTGTCTCCTTTGCGTCATCTTTCCTGTCGACCTCCCCTGGTCAAGACTTGTACTCTTCCGACCCTGACGGTAAGAGGGATCAGGGACTCACACATACCTTGTCTCCTTTGCGTCATCTTTCCTGTCGACCACCCCTGGTCAAGACTTGTACTCTTCCAACCCTGACGGTAAGAGCGATCAGGGGCTCACACATACCTTGTCTCCTTTGCGTCATCTTTCCTGTCGACCTCCCCTGGTCAAGACTTGTACTCTTCCGACCCTGACGGTAAGAGGGATCAGGGGCTCACACATACCTTGTCTCCTTTGCGTCATCTTTCCTGTCGACCTCCCCTGGTCAAGACTTTTACTCTTCCGACCCTGACGGTAAGAGGGATCAGGGGCTCAAACTTACCTTGTCTCCTTTGCGTCATCTTTCCTGCCGACCTCCCCTGGTCAAGACTTGTACTCTTCCGACCCTGACGGTAAGAGCGATCAAAGGCTCACACATACTTTTCTCCCTTCCGTCATCATTCCTGTCAACCTCCCCTGGTCAAGACTTGTACTCTTCCGACCCCGACAGTAAAGAGGGATCAAGGGCTCACACATACCTTGTCTCCTTTGCGTCATCTTTCCTGTCGACCTCCCCTGGTCAAGACTTGTACTCTTTCGACCCCGACGGTAAGAGCGATCAGGGGCTCTCACATAACTTGTCTCCTTTGCGTCATCTTTCCTGTCGACCTCCCCTGGTCAAGACTTGTACTCTTCTGACCCTGACGGTAAGAGGGATCAGGAGCTCACACATACCTTGTCTTCTTTGCGTTATCTTTCCTGTTGACCTCCCCTGGTCAAGACTTGTACTCTTCCGACCCTGACGGTAAGAGGGATCAGGGACTCACACATACCGTGTCTCCTTTGCGTCACCTTTCCTGTCCACCTCCCTTGGTCAAGACTTGTACTCTTCCGACCCTGATGGTAAGAGGGATCAGGGGCTCACACATACCTTGTCTCCCTGGCGTCATCTTTCCTGTTGCCCTCCCCTGGTCAAGTCTTGTACTCTTCCGACCCCGACGGTAAGAGGGATCCGAGGCTTTCATTTTCCTTGTCCTTCCTAGCCTGATACCCTAGACCTCCCTTCATCTCTGTTCACGGTATCTCCTGCTTACTGTAAAGCGTTCTGGATAAGCTGCATCCTTGTGGCTAGCAAGATTGGAAGTTGACGATTCCGAGATTCACGGGTAGTTTCCCACTCCCCCTCTTTCAAGTCACTATGGGGCAGACCATCTCCTCTCTCCATTGTTTTCATTACCATAATTAACATTCCTTGGCAGAGTCAGGAATAGAAGCTGGACCTCCTGGGCGATAGTCAAGAACATTTAATTTTGTATTGAATTCCAAGGAATACCTATCAGGGTCCATTGCATAATGAAATAATTATAACAAAATTCGTGACAATATTAACATAAAATATGTTCATGTTAGCTCCAAACTGGTAATTTGATATTAATCTATAGGTCTGAATTTCTCACCTGTGAGTGTTGGAACTTTAAATTTGCATCATGAGACTGCTGTAGCCTTTCATTCTTCTTATTATTTAATATTTCCCTCATTCTTCCAGTGCGTAAGACAGTAGATCAGACTCCACCAACATGAGGGGTTGGTTATACGTATTAACTTCCGTTATGTCTTAGTAAGACAGTAGATCAGGCTCCACCAACATGAGGGGTTGGTTATACGTATTAACTTCCGTTATGTCTTAGTAAGACAGTAGATCAGACTCCACCAACATGAGGGGTTGGTTATACGTATTAACTTCCGTTATGTTTTAGTAAGACGCCTCTTAGTACTTAACATGTAATGTTACATTTTTCGACACATTATTGGAGTCATCGTCAGCATAAAAGCACCATTATTGCAAAACTTATAAATGAAATGCTTTGAACAAGAGTTCAAAAGTGGAGAGGGCATTTCAGTTAACCAAAAATTCTTACAATAGAGAGGATATTTCCTGAAAATGATAATTATGACTCTATACAGAAGTGGTTATTGGTGTTTTATCCGGAATTGGAATCTGACAGTTCGGCGGAGAAGGATTGAACTGGAGGCAGCGTTGCCACTTATGCTACAGGCCACTGCGTGCGTACTCCCACTCTTTTCCTCATGCTCATAATATCATTAGCACCGTTATTACATTTTTACTCAGATGGGTTTCAAAAATCTTAAACAAGGGAATGATTAAAAGTGTTCGGTGTAAAATAAAATAATAGCCCGTCAATTGAGCAGAGGCCTAAAATAGTGTAATGAATAGCAATATCACGAATACTATCATGAAGCAAAAATATTCAAAGCAAAAAGACAACACGTGATTGTTTCCGTGATATTTAGGTATTTATACTTCCTGTAGAATAAGTTTCAAGACACAAGAAACACCCCAATATGCGCTCAATGTGTAGGCTATTAATCTCTATCCCATGCATATCATCATCATTGCTGTCCCCGTCACTGGAGCTCGCACTGGAGGATGACGAATCGCCGAGGAAATACTGAGTTCATCCAGAATGTATCAACACCACGCTTCAGTTAACACTCTTTCCACGTGAGACATCACTTTCATCCAGTTCTCTGCTTTCACTTGCCCAATAAGTTATTCAACCTCTGTCAAATGAAACGCTTTATTGTTATCCGCAACGTATTGCTAAACTTGAGCCCAGATCATGGGATTGACATAGCAGTGGAAGCCGGGTAATCTCATAGTCACTTCATCAACGTGATAAATAAATACATAAGGGGCATTAATGAATTATAAGTATAAATTCTATACGTAAAAGTAAGTAACTAATTAATTCGAAACAATTATAACTCATAAAACAGCAGATTACGAAACGCAGCAAGGTCAGTGTGCACACTGGAGGCAACCAAACAAGGGGCTGGTCGGCGACAAGCACGTAGCCAAATAGTATAATTCAACTTGGCAGTGGTGTATAGTTTCCATGGAGACAAGCCTTGCGTGCGATCAAGTCGTCAACTGTTTTTCCCCAGTGGCACCGAAACTTCAGATTTCATCATTGGGAAGTACAACTATAGACCCGAAGCTCTCTATTCTTCAGAAACTCTCACAAAACACATAACGGACAACTGGAGGTGACAGAACGAGAACATTACAATAGAAAACTTAAGATTGAGTTTATCTTCCAAAACCAAACGGAGAAATATATATATCTGCAAACCCACAACCGCAATACGTCTGCAACGAACCCAATTCATGGGTCACTTAGAGAGAATGGACTCAAACAGATTAGCAATGTATTATATTAATTAATATTTGAACATTGATACAAATTAAAGCTAAACGAATAAAAATACACAAGAATACTATAGCTGAAACATGTGTGATGAACTCTATGGAAAACTTATTAGAAGAAAACTGTTTCCAAAATGGAATAAAGGTTGGTATATCGGATTTCACGGCCCGTAAAATAAAACTCAGCAATTTTTCTAGGTTTATGCCATGTCTTGTGTGGAATTTCGCCAAAGAATACCAAGCTGGCTCATCAGCAGGCTCTTGGTATCCACGCCCGGACCCCCACAGGAGTAGTGAGCTGTGCACTACCTCCCTACTTATGAAAAGCAGGTGCACCTCTTAACTGCAAGAGCTAAAAGCTCAAGGAGCCGTTCCCCCCACCTTCAAGAGCCCGCTATATCCATTTTACAATAGGTAGCGCATTAGTAGATACAACAAATGGGCGACGACGCACGAATCGCGCGTATGCCTCCCGTATGCGTTCAAATACCATTCATCCGATTGCAATGCAACTTTGAAAAGTTGTTGTGTACACTCCCGTGAAGGTTTCTAGCTTACTAAGTCCATTCAATAGTTGGTAGTGCACGAATACATTCAACAAATAAGTGACAGCGCACGAGTCATTTCAACAAAGTTCCGTTTGCGTTCATATGCCAGCCATACGTCTGCGATAAAACACTGGTGAGTTGTTGTTTACACTCCAGGAAACTTTCTGACTTAGCAAATCCATATTATATACCCATAGGTAGCGCACGAGTAGATACAACAAATGGGTGACGGCACGCGAATTGCTTCAAAAATGTCCCGTATGCGTTCATTTACCATTCATACAATTGCGATGAAATTTGGTGGGTTGTTGTGTACACTCCTGCAAAGCTTTCCGACTTCGTAAGTTCATTTTGCAATACGTAGGGCACGATTAGAATTAACAAATGAATCACGACACGCGTTTCAAGAAAGTCCCGTATGCGTTCCAATACCATTTATCCGAATTCAATGAAACTTTGATGTGTTGTTGTGTATATTTTCGTGAGGGTTTCAGACTTAGGAAGTCCATTTTATAGTTGGTAGCGAACGAAGCGCGCGAATTGTTTCAACCAATTCCCATTTGCGTTCATATACCATTTATACGATTGTGATGAAACATTGGTGAGTAGTTGTATACACTCCAGGAAACGTTCTGACTTATTAAATCCATATAACATTATGTAGCGGACGACTAGATTCAACAAGTGAGTTTCTGTACCCATCCAATGAAGGATATTTCTCTGTCGGATCGGTTTGTGTTACGTTCGTTCCCCAAAGCGTTAACTCATATATTCAGGACTTGAGCAAAAAGGTAAACAATGTAAAATGACAACACCGCACATCTCTTCACAAGAGAAAAAATTTACTTAATAAAAACATAGCATAGTGATCCTAAGTTCTGCATTCCCTTTACAAAAATAACTTAAAAATCACAGGTAAAAGACTTACCGGTAAACCTTCCCAGCTTAGATTCATTTACTGATCCTATAAAATTATATATCACTTGTACACATTTATCTCCAATTATTATCAATTAATTTAAATTTCTCACAAGTTAAATTCAGATTTTCTCTCATCTCTTGTACAATTATTACATTTTACTAAGATAGTACCATTTTATAACCATGCTCCATTCCTTGGATCTAATATCCACTGTTACCAAATATTCTAAATTTAGGGCTACCGGTTCCACATTATTTTACAGGGACCGACATTCCTATTACATTTTCCTTGTTTTCTGGATCTGAACCCAGGCCCAATTCTAATGAGCTGTTATAGTAAAATAAACAATATTTCACATTTCCCTTCTCCTAAATTCGAGAGAAATGCATAGTAAATATTTCAATCATCTCCTGCTTGATTACAATGTCTCCCTTGAGAGCCAACCTTCAGCTCAAGACGATATTAATTGCACGCCAGTGGCTTCACCCAACAGAAATGCAAATGCGTAAGATTACCTTTAATATAATACCAAAATCACACCCACCGGAATAAGGCAATAGAGCACTATGGATTGATGTCTGTTTTTTCAAATACCCTTTCACAGTAAAGCTTCCTCCGCATTAACCACGGGAATATGGCTACAGACCACTATGGATTAACACGTGTCTTTTCAAACCCCCTTTCAGGCTAAAGCTTCCTCCGCATGTATCACAGGAATATGGCTTTAGACCGCTATGGATTACTATGTGTGATTTCAAATTGCTTCTCTGATTGAAGTTTTCTCCGCATGTACCACAGGAGTACGACTTTAGACCACTATGGATTAACTTGTGTCTGTTCAAACTGCCACTCTGCGTAAAATTTGCTCCGCATTTATCACAGGAATGTGGCCTAAGACAACTATGCATTAACATGTGTTTTTTCAAATTCCATTTGTAAGTAATTTTTTTCCCGCATGCACCACAGGAATATGGCTGTAGACCACTGTGGATTAACATATGTCTTTTCAAACCGTCACTTCGAGTGAAGTTTGTGCCGCATGTACCACAGGAATATGGCTTTAGATCACTATGAATCATCAGGTGTCTCTTTAATTGGCCTTCTCCCAGGAGTTGCGCTCCGCATGTATTGCATATGTTTCGCATCGTTCCCCTACAAGTTGACAATTGTTTCTTCATGTTACCATACTCTTTGAGTGTGGCTCCAAAATTATCTCTTGTTAAGATGTTCGCCGATCTGTGGAAGATAGAATATTTATGTGGAGAATTTCGGAAGCTAGTACTAACATTTTAGAATTTCATAGTTTTTAGTATTTTAGTATTTGTTTGCTAGTCGATTGTCAGTATTTCTGTTTGTAGAATTGCTATGATACTTTATTCTGAATAGGAGTAGCAGCTTTTCAGAATACATTAATTCTTTACTTGTTTATTCACGCTTAAGGTATTGATAATATTAGCCAACTAGTGGCTACACTGCGTTCTGCTGCTCGGCTAAAAACAACGGGAATCAGCAGCCGTAATGCTCTTTCCGAGGATATGCACTAATCTATGCATAATTCCATGCGATGATGGCCTGCTCACTTTTAAAATTTCAATCCAGAGATAAACTAGTACCGCATTCGGATCTTCGGGTGCGAACTACTCGACATCACAGATGTGACAAAGAGGAAATAATTATGATATTCTACAGATCAGAGCGTGGAATGTTAGAAGTCTGATAGGCAGTGGAAGGCTAGAAAACGTAGAAAGGGAGATGGATAGGTTGCGGTTGGATTTGGTTGGGATTAGTGAAATGTGCTGGCAGGAAGATCAGGACTTTAGGTGAGGAGACTACAGGATCATTTCCACTAAATCAAACAATGGCCAAGCAAGGGTTGGTCTCATATTGACCAGGAATCTTGGACAGCGGGTAGAATATTACCAGCAATTTAGTGATCATATTATTGTAGCAAAAATCAATACAAAACTTAAGTGAACTACAGTGGTACAAGTCTATATGAATAGCAGTCAAGCTGACGATGAAGAAGTTGAAAAGGTCTACGAAGAAATAGATGAAGTTCTGAGGTATGTCAAGGGTGATGAAAATGTTATGGTAATGGGAGCTTCGAATGCTGTGGTAGGAAAAGGAAGAGAAGGGGAAAAGAAGGAAAAAAAGGAAGCTTGTAGTTTAACGTGACCGATAATCTTGAGATCATGAGCCACGGGACCTCCTTTTTACGTGGAATCCGAACCACAGGACATGGCATTTCACTTCGAAAATCTCACATGCATGGACCGGGAATCGAACCCGGACCCCCTTGGTGAGAGGCATACAGCTAGACCGCTGAGCCACCACGCCCCCAGAAGGGGAAAAAATAGGAGAATTTGGATTAGGTGGAAGGAATGATCGAGGAAGCAGGCTGATGGAATTCTGCATCGATCATGAGTGGGTCATAGCTAACACCTTATTAAATAAACACAATAGAAGTATACACACATGGATGTGGGTAGGAGATACAGGGTGTTACCAAATTGACTTCATTATGGTGAAGCTCAGATTTCAAAAGCAGATTTTGGATTGCAAAACATATCCCGGTGCTGACATAAACTCTGACCACAATCTGGTTGTTATGAAATTCAGAATTAAGTTGAAGAAATTGAATAAAATTCAAAAGCCAAAAAGGTGGGCAATGGACAGACTGAAAGAGAAGGATGTGAACAAACGATTCAAAACGAGTATAAAGGATTGACTACTGAAAAAACCGTGAACAAGCTACACTTGCAGTGGAATGGGCACTTTTGAAATATGAAATAACAACATCCGAAGAAAAAAATATTGGTAGGAAAGAAAGAATAGGTAGAGAACCGTGGATCATGGAGGATCTACTAGAATTAATGGATGAATGGCGGAAGCACATGAATAAAAGCGATGCAAGGGGAAAAGGAGACTCAGACGTCTGAGAAATGAAGTTAACTAGAAGTGCAAGGAAGCAAAAATACAATGGTTGAAAGATAAATTTGCAGGTATAGAAAATTGTCTGAAATGAGGAAAAGTAGACACAGCTTATCGAAGTATTAAGATTACTTTCGGGGATAGGGAGGCTACGTGCTGTAATATTAAGGACTCAGATGGAAAATTGCAAACAGATAGGGAAGAAAAGGTTGAGAGATGGAAAGCTTACAAAGAGTGTTTGTATAAGGGAAAGGATATTGTGAATCATGTATTGGAAAGTTAAGAGGAAATTGATGAGGATGAGAAAGAAGATTTATGATTGAGATCAGAATTTGACAAAGCATTGGAAGACTCAAGCACGAACAAAGCACCTGACACGGATGATATACCGATTGAGTTGCTACGCTGCATAGGAGATGAAGGTCTGATCAGGTTATTTCACTTGGTGTGTAGGATTTATGAGACAGGTGAGGTATCCTCTGACTTCGAGAAGAACGTTATCATATCTATACCGAAGAAAATAGGAGCTGACATATGTGAAGATTACCGTAGAATCAGCTTGATCACTCATGCTTCAAAGTTTCTGACTAGAATAATTTACAAGAGATGAAAAGACAGATAGAAAGAGAGTTGGGTGAAAAATAGTTTGACTTCAAGAGAAACGTACGAACAAGGGAAGAAGTACTAAGCCTTCGGCTGATTTTGTAAATAGAATAAGGAAGGATTATAAGGTTCATGGCATTTAGAGATTTAGAAATTGAAGTATGTTGATTGGCATTTTGAAAACGATTGGAATAAAGTACAGGGATAGGAGGGTGCACTACAATCTATACAAAACCAGACAGCAGTTATTCGAGTTGAAGGACATGAGAGAGACGCTGGTATTGAGAAAGGTGTAAGGCAAGGCTGCAACTAATCACCCATACTTTCAATCTATACATTGAACAAGCAATGAAGGAGATTGGAGAAAAATTCAAAGTAGGAGTAAAGATTCAAGGAGAAATAATTTCGTCATCTTAGCGGACACACCAGAGGATATGAATGAATTTCTAAAAGGGATGGATTCTGTCTTGAGGTAAGAATTCAGGATGAAAATTAACGAATGTAAAACAATGATATTGGGATGCATTCAAAAGAAATCAGAAACCACTATGAATGTCGAATTGGATAGTGAAATGCTAAAGGAAGTCGGTGACTTCTGTTACTTAGGAAGCAAAATAACCAGTAATGGACGAAGCAGGGGGGATATAAATGTAGGTTAGTACAGGCAAGAAAATCATTTTTACAGTAAAGGAATCTGTTGACATCGATTATAGATTTAGGTATTAGGAAGTCATTTTTGAAGGCCTTTGTCTGAAGCGTGGCGTTCTATGGAAGAGAAACTTGGACTGTTGGAACAGCAGAAGAGAGGAGAATTGAAGCGTTGAAAATGTAGTGTTACAGAAGAATAATGAAGATCAGATGGGTAAATAGGGTTACGAATGAAGAGGTATTAAGAAGAGTGGGAGAGGAGAGATGATTCTGGTGACTGCTAATGAACAGAAGAGATATGTGTGTAGGACACATCATAAGACTCCCAGGAATAGCAAACTTAGTTAAAGAAGGAAGGGTCGAGGGTAAGAACTGTAGGGGTAGGCCAAGTTTAGAATATGTTAAACAGATTGCCTCAGATGTAGGGTGTGGTAACCATGTAGGGATGAAACGATTAGCTTAGGCAGGAAAGCATGGAGTGCTGCATCAAACCAGTCGAAAGACAGAAGACTCAAACAATATCAACCGTACGCAGTTAATAGCCACTATCATTATAAAATCAAAAAGCACATAGCTCTTACTATTCTGGATAAATTAGTTAGTTATTGAGATTTAAAGGCATGAAACTACGAGGTCATCTGCATCTCTGAAGACAGATTGAAGTACGCACATTTAGAATTAAATTAGGAATTAAGAGGTGGACACTTAAATATGAATAGATCGAAAATTAATAAAACAACATTTGAATAAAACTAATAATTATAGTAATAAACAAAGATCGCGATAAAATAGGAAACAAAATTCTTAATAGACCAAGTCCTTTAGACAATATACACAAGAAAATTAAGATTGCTGGCCCTAACCCACTCTAACTTATAAAGCGGATGACGTGATCAGCAGCCACACGACTCCACAGGTACAAAGGAAGCTTGTAGTTTAACTTGACCATTAATCGCGCGATGATGAGCTACGGGACCTTCATTTTACGTGTAATCCGAATCACATGTGGCTTTTCACTTCGAAAATATCAAATATATTGATTGGGAGTCGAACCCAGACCGACTTGGTGAGAGGCAGGCGGCTTGAACGCTGAGCCACCACGCCTCGTCCACCTGTACAAAGTGGAGGTATTTCCTTCTCATACGAGTGCGTGGATCTTCCCTGACTTATCCTTAGCCTAGTAAAAGGACGGACACTCTCCGTGACCAGAAAGAGCTCCACCCCATGCGAATAATTCCTTTGATCGCTCTCAGTTTACTAGGCATTGGGTCAGCTATCCCCTGACTCTCCCAGAATGCCAGTACTTGTCGGCGTAACTGAGAGCGAATATCTCGAGCGGGTTCCTCCATTGGTCGAGGTGGTAGTGATACAGCATCGTTTGCAGCTTGATCCAGTTGCTAATTTTCCGCAATTCCCATGTGGCTCTGAAGAAACAGACAGGTGACCCGATTGACAGCGTGACACAACCCGACTAGCAGTTCGTGGATTCGCTGCACTAGGGGGTGTCACGGAAATGATGTAGCAATTGACTGCAACGAGTCAGTACACACGAGAAAGTGGATTCGTGCATCCTGTGTGCAAATTGTTGAGCTTCATTAATAGCAGCGAGCTCCGCAGTAAACCCACTAAATGCCTCAGAAAAGGAGATTTTGGAATTTGCACCATCAATAACGTAAGCACAGCCTAACTTCTCGTCCAACTTCGAACCATCCATGTAGAGAATGCCAGCGTCCGGAAATTGCTGAAATAAGCAGCGGAACTGCCTCCGATATACGGAGGAAACTTTGTCCACTTTAGGACCTCGGTGTAGATCTACCCGAATTTTCCGAAGCGGAACTTACCACGGAGACACCTCGCTAGGTGTCCGGATGATACAGGGACCTACAGCCACTCCTAATTCAAAACACGAGGAACCGGGTTTAATTCCAACCGACCGGGTGGCGCGAGGCTGGTTGACGAACCTCTGGAGGAATTGGGTACTGAAGAGAGCTTGATAGCCCGGATGTTGCGGCATTTGACGCACATTAACAGCATATTCTAAAAGCATACCCTGGCGTCTATAATTGAGAGGTGGAACACCCGATTCGGCGAGTAGGCTGGGATCGGGCTGGTCCGGAAAGCACCGGTAGCCAGCCTAACGCAACTATAGTGGATACTGTCCTGCATTTTGAAGGTTGCTGGCGTGGATAAACCGTATGCCGCAGAACCATAGCCTAGCCAGGACAGGACGATGGCTTGTTAAAACCGTAGCAGCACCGCACTGTCGACACCCCCACGTAGTGCCACTAAGTAAATTGATCATGTTCAGTTTCCTGATACACGTGGTTTTATGTTGCCGTATATGGTGCTGCCACATTAATTTGCTCTCAAAATGGAGCACCAGGAAGCGACGTCAACCACCGGCAACGCAGAACCCCTGAGATGTGGTTCAGGGTTCAAATGTAGCCTTTAAAGCCAACAAAATTGGAAAACGGAGGTTTGGCTGCTGACAAACGAAAACTTCGGTCGTGAGCCAACCTGTCGACCTGGTTAATAGGTAGCTGACATTGCCGTATATGGTGCTGCCACGTTAATTTGCTATCAATATAGAGCCTCAGGAAGTTTGTCAAACTTCCAGAGCTGTAATGCTGAGCCAAATCGACTACATGCAGTGGTGAAACTACCGTGGGCCCGGCGATGGCAACAATGCTGTTTATGGCTACCGCGAACAAGGTAACACTCAGCACAGGACCCTGAGGAACTCCATTTTCCTGGGTGAAAATTTGCAATAATATCCTACCAACTCTTACACGAAATAGTCGGATGGGCATAAAATTCGCAATAAAGATTGGTAGATTTCCACGGAGTCCCCACTCGTGAAGGGTCGAACGTATTCCCTAGCGCCATGTGTTGTCATACGCTTTATCAAGATTGAAGGAAACCGCGACTAGGTTCTCCTTTCGGAGAAATACCTCCTGTATTGTCTTCCCAAGAAGCACCAGATGGTCAGTGGTGGACCTATGAGAGCGAAATCCTCACTGGCAATCAGACAAGAGGCCTCTCTCCTCAAGGAACCTTACCAGTCGACGGTCAAACATCTTCTCCATGGGCCTATAGGTGATGACAAGCTTGGCATCCTCTCCAGCCTAGGGAATCAGTAACACGATCCCCTCACTCCACTGAGATGGAAACTCCCTTTGAGTCCATATACGATTGAGGAGCATCAACGGTGTATTTATCCTGGCAATGAACAAATGTTTCAACATTTCATCACGGATGTTACCCGTACGAGGAGATGTATCCCTGCACAGTGCAAGTGCACTGCGCAGTTCCGATTCAGAGATTGGTACATTGTAGAACTTCGAAGGAGCAGTGGCAATGGACAAGGGGCGAGCCTCTGCTTCCCGTTTATGAGACACAAATGTAGGATCATAACTCCCAGAGGAGGATACATCACTGAAGAGCGATCCAATAATGTTAGCTATGGCGATATGGTCCGTGATGATGACTACATTAATGGACACTCCGAGTATCGTCAAGGATGTCAGGAGTCTACAGATTTCACGAAGCTTATTCCACACAAGAGACGAAGGAGTATGTGCCGTCATGGACGACACATGCTTTTCCCACGTTGTTTTCTTACTTTGCCGAATGAGATATCGGGCTCTAGCACTCATCGTACGGAAGGTGATGAGATTGGCCACGGTGTTTTCCCTCCTATAGTAATTGAAAGCACTTCGACGATCTGAAAAGGCTGGTGCAATCTCGGCTGTCCACCACAGACAAGTTTCCGGCGGTAGTTACCGGATGAGGAAGGTATTGTTTTCTCTGCCGCAGCCAAATTACCATTCGTTATGTGAATGGTACGATCATTGAAACTCTCAAAGTTATCGTCGGCAAAAACCGCACGCGCTGTGAATATTGGCCAATCAGCCGAATTGAGAAGCCATCGACTTGGTAACTCGATGGCTCTCAGGTTCGGAAGATTACGATAATCGAGAAATGGTCACTATTACAGAGGTCGTCGTGCACAGCCCAGTGTAGCAGGGGATCCAGCGCTTGACTGCACATGGTGATGTCGACAATAGAAAAAGTACCGTGTGCAATAGAGAAGTGCGTAGGTTCCCCTGTGTTCAAGAAACACAGGTTTAGCCGCTTGATCAATCTCACAAAATCTCTTCCTCTACCACTAAAGGTAGCGAATCCCCAGATGGTGTTGCGAGCATTAAAGTCTCGCAGAGGGAGGAAAGGATGGGGAAGCTGAGATATTCGATCCACCCGCTGGTTGTAATCCTATTGAGAATCCGGTGGGAGGTACACGTTACATACCACAGCCATTACTGGCAAGTACGAACTGCAACTGCTTCTTGCTGATTACGCAGCGGCACATCTTCACTAAAGACGCAAGAGTGGACGAGAGTGCAGACGCCACCAGCGGCTAAGATTTCGTCCACCCTGTCTCAGAGATGAGTTTGAAGTGATGCATTGTAGTCTCATGTCCAGGATGAAACCTGGATTCCTGAAGACAGACAATGGTTGCCGAAAACAAAGATATTAGTTGACGTAACTCAGCGATATCTCGAGAATAGCTACTACAGTTCCATTGTAATGGTCAGGGAAGCGAAAGGGACAGCAGATACAGATATCATCCCGTTAAGATATCCAAATTTTCCTCGGAAAATATTATGGATTTCAACAGTTTAAAATCACCCCCGTCTGTCCTGGTAGCTATCAGGGAGTGAGGTGGCTTGTCAACGGGGAAACTTGCGTTGAAAGTTTCATCCCATGGTGTATACACTTGATATTGATCCAACTCTCAAGAGATGGCTTTTTAAGGGGCCCAGTCTGATGATTTTTTAGTCCGCTTTTGGGTCATCTCGTTATCATCCTCTCCGAATGCTACCTACTCCGAACGAGGGCCATCACTGTAGGCAATACTTACCTGGCAATAGTAAGTACTGCCCGGGGTCATAGTGCCTTAAACAGACACATACCCCTTGGCATGCACAGTGATTCAACAATCGTCGCGAGTATTCTGCCGTGTAGGGATCTCCGTTGTGAAGTGGATACCACTGCAACGGTACATGGCGCACCCACCAATCGAGATGGGGCATACCGTCTAGGCTTTCACGCCATATGGCCAGGTTGGTGGCCCTTCCCTAACAGCATGCATGTTTATTTCAAAAGGGTCAAACCGTAAATCGAAATAGACCTTTGTCACCTTTTTTTTGACAGGCACGGGGTACCGTGGGTGAATTCTGCCCTCCGCATCCACAGGGTGACTTTCAAATCAAATCAAAGTCAGTCATGTCTGCCCTATTAGTCGCTTCCTACGACATGCAGAACATACCATGGGTGTATTCTAACCCGCACTCACATGGGGGATTCCGGATAAGTATACAATAATCTTGTGTATGTAAAACATTCTATTAATATGCTATTTTATAACCAGAGGCGGCGTTTGACACGTCAATCCATTTGAAGTTTGTCGGCAAGGGGAGATTCTTCTTTGGAGTCGCGGATAAACCTGTTTCTAGAGAGCGGCGAGCGAGGACAAGCTCACACGTGCAGAGAAAGACATTGAGGGGATGACATGTGATCGGCACGAAGCAGCACGAGGCGAGAAATGGAAAGGGAACTCACATGACTCGATGGGGCAATTGGAATATTATATTGGATAATTACTTCAATGACTCATGTAAAAACTCTAACAAGATGAATCCAAGAGAGAGTTAACAGGTTCGATGTAGAAAATTATAACACATTTATCTATGTTTAAAAAATTGAGAGTAGAGTTCCTAATTCGGCAGAAGAAGTTGTTTAATGTATTTGAGCGGGAATTCGAGCGCCAAATTTCTAGAGGACGCCATCAGTTGAAAATGGGGAGATTATTCCGTTTTGAAATCTCCGGAGAGACAGGTGAATTGTGAGCTCGCCAATTTTGAGTGCACGAGAAACTGAATTTGACCGCTATAGCGAGTGTTATTCCGGCCAAGCATTAGGAGAGCGGAGGAACGTTTTAGTGTGAATTGAACATTATAGATGTAATGTATTAAATGTGATCCACTTTATTGAAAATTATATGAACAATTCTTCGATGTGTTTTGCAACATTTTATTGCAAAATTGAACACTTCTTTTGTGAAATTGAAGTTATTAAGCGACGTATTCGTGCAAGTACAAGACTGTATAGAATATTCTCCAACACCAGAAACCATTAACTACGAGGACATACGTATTGTAATTATATTTCAACAATACCTGGGAAGCAATGTTACAATTCGCCATGACATACAACAATCTGCTATGATAATCTACGATAAGGGATTCCATAGACATTTACAAAATCTACAAAATTCTACGGATTGTACACATTGATTTTGAAAAAGGAACTTCAGAAATTCGAGTTATGGGGGATGATTTCAACACATTTCAAGAACGTTGAAATGAGTCAGAAAATTACTATGAATTGTGAAACTGGATAATTGATCACCACGTGAATGAGAGGAGTGACTTAAAAATTCCAAATTACATTCAAAATTGTAATAGTACGAGAGTTCTTCTGGAATCTACGCTGAATAAACTTGATGGAGCATGACTTCGAGACATATGCTGAAAGAAGTTGTACGGGGCTTCAGATTCGAGTCCAGACAGTCAGGGAATGGAGATGGGAGAAGGTGAAATTGGGTCCGATACGGCTTTATTATCCAGGGGCAGGCGAATGCACAGATGGAGCCGCAGGAAGGAGCCTTACTCCCTGCCGGATATAATGAGCCAATTCCAGCAGTTTGCAGCTAAGCTAGACGAAGACTTTTTTCGTTAGTCCAGTAGTTGTCGGAACATGTAAAAATATCAGTGACGACCACTTTTATTAGATTTTCCTATTTTATTTAGATTCATGTTAGAGTAAATTGGAGATTTTGTTTTGGATTAGATTTACTTTGATTTTTTTGCGTATTTTGTGAGATTTATTCCCGTTGGAGATTTTTCCGCATCTGTTGGAAGCATTATTATGGCATATTCGTCGTATTTGATAGAGTATTTGCAATTTCCTGTTATTCTGAGAAGAGAATTGAACTTTTAGCATTGTTGGACAGATATTAGTATTCTACAGGATTTTTCATTGTAGCTGATGAGGATAGAAAGTCGAGACTTTATAGTACGGTGCAATTAGACCCGAACCTCAACATCCAAAGTAAAAGTTTCCCTTCAGCACCAAATTGTTCAATACAGTCCACATGTTGTTCGGTAAAAAGTCTCACCATTTTGAGCGTCGGGTTTGGGGGGAGGGTGCAGAAGTTGGTAAATTAGTAGTTTTTATAAATTTTTCTTACATATTACGAAACATATGCGATTTAGCGCAACATGTGTCATATACAAAAATAACTTACATTAAATTCCGAACAAAAAAGTCATATGCATAATCTTGCTAAAGTGAACAGTTCGAGAGTTACGAAGGGTGTAAAAGTGGACTTGTTTTTCGTTTTTTTTTTTGAAAGAATATGACATCATTAAGGAAACTAATTTTGTTTATACAGGAAAGAGTTTTGTAAAAGCAAATACCGATTTTATTGACTGGTGGTATGCAAAACAAAAGTTTGTTGCTTTTCAGTCGGTCAACACGAATGCACCCAAAAGAGTTGGGTAATACCCTAATCCTGAAAATAATTACATGAGATGGTAGGTATTTATTAATCTCATGTAATTTTTCTTTTTGAGGACTGGGTATCACCCAACTCTTTTGGGTGCATTCGTGTTGACCGACTGAAAAGCAACAAACTTTTGTTTTGCATACCACCACTGAAAAACGGCTGCATACCCCATAATGACCGGTGGTATGTTAGTGATAAGCCCTTGAAGGAACGTCAACCTCACCACCTTTTCAAGGGGCGCTACTTTATAAGGGAAAAGAGGCTTCCACAGGCCTAAGCCATATAAACCTGTGGTACGGAGGAACCCACGCCGAACTATTAAAACTTATAAAAATGTAGATTGTTAAATGCGACCTTAAATTAATGTAAAGTAGGCTATTCATCAGTATTCAGTCCTCTTCAAACAAAGCACTTTCCTCTTCTAGATCTTCTTCTATGATGTTCGTGGCACTGTTATCACATCCTAGGCCTGAGCAATTACCGCATATGCTCGAGCCGTTTAGACCACTCTTTCCACACTCGCAATTACGGACGCATTCGTCTTTGCAAGCGCACACGATGAGGGAAAGTTATTCCTGGGGAGCTGCAGGACGTGCTGTAGTAATTTATTGGTCTCGGGTGTTCGCCAATCTTCTTTCACCCCCACACGAGCGGATTCTGCTTCTCATTAAGACACTGCTGCACCTGGTGGTAGGTTCTAAATGAATGCTGCCTGGAAGCTGCCGAAGTGGGGGGAAGTGCAGCCAACTTGAACAATGATTGTATAGGCTGCTTTGCAATAGCCTGCATGTAACACTGGTAGCGAAAACAATCTTGATCTTCAGTATTTTTGGCTCCAAACATCGCAAGAAGGAAATGCTTTCCAGCGTCAGCCACTGTCCTGGGGACTGCTTTGGGGTCGTTGAAGACTAGAAGTTTCGTACGAAGAGCCATGTTGGCTTGCACTTTCCCATATGGCGTAATTTTCATTGAACCAAAAAGTTTGTATACAACGTGTCACTGCCATTTAGATTTTCAATCTTTATATCGCATTAGTTCGACAGTAGCCCGGGTCGCTACTATATGCCTTCATTTATGTCGAGAGCAGTCAAATTACAGCGGATCCAACATTCAGGTAATCCTTCTGCCGCGTAGATAATCCGAGGGAATCCCATACAAAGGAATAAAATTATATCAATAACCTTCATATCATACACAGTAGCGATACCTGCTTCGTAATGAGCCCAAGCCCATCAGTCAATAGCCTGGCTGCTTTTTTGTAATCCCTAACTTGGCACTTTCCGACTAATTCACATCATCTAAAATATACATATCCATTTTACTTATAATTAACATCATATATGAGGTAATGGCGCGGACGACAATAAGTAATACTGTGAATTGCTTGATTCAAAATGAGATGATTAAATTAATGTAATGATTAATGATGAGGAGTGCCTGTGCAGATCCAAGATCTGTCACAATATAACCACGTAGTTGGCACAGTATTCTAAAGATGAACAATAAAAAATGACAGCAGAACTTCACTAGAAATAACAACCGCATTCAATGGGTCTCCCAATACCTATGAGGGGAAAGAGAGTAGATGAGATAGTGTTTGCGTGGGAGGGGCAAGCGGCCAGTTGTGGGTGGAGGTGGTCGACCGGCCCCTTACGCATGGCTTTGTACTGGCAGTCGCGCTTGTACTAAACCGGTTTTTGTTCCCAGTCTTTTTACGCTTCTAACCCTTTGTGGTACCTCAGCCTCTTTTGGACTACAATATGATTGTAGCAAATTACTTTTTAATAAAATTGTTTAGCTATTTCTGTTTACATAGTAGTTATAATTTCATTTTTTCAAAAATCTAACAAAATACGAAAAATTGCTAGTTTCACACCCTCCGTAACTCTGGAACCGTTCACTTTAGGAAGATTATGCATGGGACCTAGTTTGTTCGCAATTTAATGTAGATTATGTTTGTAAATGATACATTTTGCGCTAAACCGCATACGTTTCGAAATATTTAAGAAAATCTGATAAAACAACTAATCATACTGTATATGAGACATGGTGTTGTGAGGGTTCTTAAATCGGTAAACAAATGCTATTGGGCGCCACTCATTTCCATTATGAGAATGAAATATAGAATACATAAGACTCTTCTACCGGGCAGCAGGACAATTAGCTTGCTTATGGCAAAACACTTTTCCCCCCTCTCGTGGAAATAATATGTATAACGAGTAAATATTGAAACAACCTAATAACCACAACAGAATATAATGACAGAAAGGAATGTTTAAAATTTAATAAATCAATCTATGTCTTACTAACCGGAAAGCGCCGTACATTACATATCCATTTAGCTACCTTGGCTGACTTGAGATTTGGGGCATAACGTGCATACAGGTGTTCTTTATTTTCAGCAACATACGATATATCTGGTTACTCTTATGAAGCATCAATATACGGATACTTCTCCGTTATAAAAGGATGTGAATCTTTTCTATAAAACAATTATATTCACTAATACATGTAGAAGCTCGTCGTATTATATAACAAACCGCACCCATTCGATACCAAACAATCATCTAATGATTTTTACCAAAGCATGTATATCTCGTATCACCGCCACCTAAATCCTTATTAGTTTCAAAACATTGCGTTAGTTCTACGTTATGCCGTGTCGCTTCTTAGTCGGTTTCACTTCATATAACATAAGGCCATCAGGCAACAGCCTGGTACTAACTTCTACTCTACAAATGGGCACTTTCCGATTAAATTAATATAAACTACAACTATACGTAACAATAAACAATGACGAGGAGTGTATCTGCAGATCTTAGATCAGTCACAGAACGCCCCCATATGGTTGAACGAAATATAAATAAGAGAAAACATACAATACTTAAACTAATACGATGACACTCCTCATCCAAGACATTACACCATATATACACAAACTAAACATAATAACAATATACAAATACATCATATCACTTTCTTCTTATAAAAAGTCCATGCAGCTCTCAGCGTTGTAATTATAGATATTTAGGGTAAACACGATAGGCCTTTTATTCTTGGTATCTAAACACCAATTACGTCTGGTTCGACCACACCTCCAATTGCGATAGAACCAATAATGACACAGGGCCTGATAGTTTTGACAATCTCCTTAAGTTCCTGGATAAGTGCACGATTCTTGGCCTAGTGAACCTTATATCCCTTCACATCTCCTTCATGTCTGTGATTCACAGGAAAACCCTTGGACTCCGCCATCCAAATCTTCTCTTAAGCATCTTCTTCTGAGATCCCCTGATTCATCATAGCCATAGTACACGGTTCAGCTACACCCAATGATGCCTCATTAATTCCTTGGACGAATATTTCATAGTCAAAAACACACATTCTAGTGATACGAAGAAGTTCCAAATTCCAACAACTGCGACATAAGCATTTTCTTGAATATCATTGAAGGTACAATACCTATTATGATACATCTCCAAAAAGCGGAAAACATTGCTGTTGACAAAGTCTTCAACATGAACAATTATATTGTTAATATACGCTGTTCCACTCATTTATACAAGTAGATATATTATTGATATCCTTCCTTAATTTCATGCACATGATTCAATACGCCCAAATTAGAACTTCACGTTCTAGCAGCACAATGTATTCATTGTATAACAGTTGATATGTGACAAGGTATGCTCGGCAATGTACCATTATAGAACATGTAAGGCAGCGGTCCTACGATATATATTTCTTCAAATTAAAAATATTATATGTACCCAATATAGTACCATCTGATTTCATTAAAGAATATGCACATTTACCTACACGTCTCTCAATTGAGAACGTGCCATAATAGAGCATGAAAAATTTAGATATCTGTTTTTCTTCAGCGGATGACGGAAATGGAATCTTGAGCAAAACTTTATCACCCACGCTGAATTCATCAGGAATACCCTTCTTTTGTTGGCGAATTCTCCTAGCTCCTGCCTTTTCCAAATTCATTCTCTTCCTTATTTTCTTCACTTGCCTTATCTTACTCAACAGTTCTTTTCTTCTGTTATTTTCTATCCTCTTTCTCTTTGTCCCTTTTTTCTTCTTTTTCTTTATCAGCTTCTTTGTTTTCTTCTGTTTTTCTCTTAGTTTTCCTCCTCCTTCTCCTGCCTTCCATCTCATCTTTTTCTTCATCCGCGATGTCATTCCATACCTTGTACTCCTCATCTTCCATTTCCACCGTTCCTCTCTCCTTCCCTTCCCCAATTTTCTCCTCTTCTTTTCTGTCTGTCTCATAGTATTCAACAACTCCTTTCTCTTCGTCTTACATCTCATCCTTTCCATCCCCATCTTCCTTCTCCAACATTTCTTCACCTTATCTTTTCCCAGTATGTTGTCTTCTCCATGACTCACTCTAACACTTTTACCCTCATCTTAAGCCTCTCTTTCTTGACTGCTACTGTCCAACTCACGACCAACCTCATCTGCTTCTCCTTTCTCTTCTTCAGTTTCTCTAATATCATCTGCTTTCTCACGCAACCCCCCCCCCCCATTTCTTGAATCACGTCCTTGCCTACTATCATGGTTTCTCTGGGTATTCAAAACTTTCTTTTCTACTATTACTTCCATATTCTTCTCTATCCTCCCGAATTCTTCGTTTATTTCTTTCTTATTTTCGTACATTTTCTGTAATACAGTATCTTGTTTCTTCTTCAGTTCTATTACTTGATTAAATCTTCCTTCCATTCCCTCTATTCTACTAAAGCATTCCTTTGTATTCTTCTCTACCACGCTATCCACCCTATCCATCCTCTCCTTTAAAGTAACTTCTAGCGCTTCACAGTGTACCTATTCTATTTTCCAAAATCTCAATCTTGTAACTGTTATCCCCATACTCTTTCTGAATCTTATCTATCTGCGTCTGTGGTGTAGTCTTATTTACTTCCATTTCAACTCTCATCTTCTCTCACTCCGACTCTAATTTCTCCTCCAATTTCCCTAGCTTATCATTCAACCCATCTACCTTGATTTCCACTTTCCTAATACTGTGATTTATTTCGTCAATTCTACAGTTAATCTTATTATTCATCTCCTCAATTTTAGTGTTGGTATTCTTATTCATTTCCTCAATTTTTGTGTTTGTATTCTTATTCATATCCTCCATTTTATTCATTAGTAATTGGAGCCAGCCAAGGTTAACCCCCTCTATACTTTCATACGAGACCACATTCTCTTCGCTATTGGACCTCTCCGTCATCTCCCCCTCGTCAAGTACAGGCATTAGTTTATCTCCAGATTCCATTTTAACTTCACGCTGAATAGCACGTGATCTTAGTACAATCTCTGACATTCCCCCAAAATTCACTCTTAACATTTCTATCAATCTTAATTACATTACCTATCATCTGCATTTTCGAGATCCTTCCTTGGTGAATTGCCATAAATCGATCCCCACGTTGGGCGCCACTTTGTGAGAGTTCTTAAATCAGTAAACAATTCTATTCGACGGCACTCATTTCCATAATGAGAATGAAATATAGAATACATAAGACTCTTCTCCCGGGCAGCAGGACAATTAGCTTGCTTATGGCAAAACACTTTTCCCCCCTCTCGTAGAAATAATATGTATAACGAGTAAATATTGAAACAACCTAATAACCACAACAGAATATAATGACAGAAAGGAATGTTTAAAATTTAATAAATCAATCTATGTCTTACTAACCGGAAAGCGCCGTACATTACATAATCCATTTACCTACCTTGGCTTACTTGAGATTTGGGGCATAACGTGCATACAGGTGTTCTTTATCTTCAACAACATACGATATATCTGGTTACTCTGATGAAGAATCAATATACGGATACTTCTCCGTTATAAAAGGATGTGAATCTCTTCTATAAAAAATTATATTCACTAATACATGTAGAAGCTCGTCGTATTAAATAGCAAACCGCATCCATTCGATACCAAACAATCATCTAATAATTTTTACCAAAGCATGCATATCTCGTATCACCGCCACCTAAATCCTTATTAGTTTCAAAACATTGCGTTAGTTCTACGTTTTGCCATGTCGCTTCTTAGTCGGTTTCACTTCATATAACACAAGACCATCAGGCAACAGCCTGGTACTAACTTCTACTCTACAAATGGGCACTTTCCGATTAAATTAATATAAACTACAACTATACGTAACAATAAACAATGACGAGGAGTGACTGGGCAGAAATAAATTCTGTCACAGTGTAGTCATGTTGGTTAGATAGAAACTTGACTAGTCACTACGTTGATCCCTAATGATATTTTTATGAAATCATTTGTTGTGTAATACATTATTATTATTATCAATCTATGATTAACAAGAATGAGGAGATGATATATATATATATTAGCGCAGTAATCCGATGGGAGCTGGATATTTTTAGTTACATGGAGTTGCAACACCTATTGAAATGTTTAAGCGAATAAGCTGTGGAATATAAAGTTTATTGGAAGTCGCTTTGGTATGATATGGTGAAATATTAATGCACAAGGTTTTTGTGTAGTTTGTAAAAGTTTATTTCACAAAGAGAAGGTTAGTTATGTGCATTATTTTATGGTGTATGCTTCCAAATTTAAGGTTGTATTGTGAATAGGATGCTATTTAAAGCACGATCCATGTTGGACTATTCAAGAAACTTCGTTTATTGTAAAGTTTTTTCAGCATTGTGGTGATGATATGTATCGTAAATGTGATGAGGAAGGGAATGTGACGATATATACCACATGTTGATTAAGTAAAGCCGTTACTAGGAAGGTTGCATTAATATTCAATGAACATACAGCTGTTTATTAGATTATCATTGTTAACTTGTGCATTCGAGATGTGATGAAAAATTGATAACGTCACGTGAATTTATTATTATTATTATTATTATTATTATTAACTATTCACATTTTACGATTGCTAAGAATTACCACTTGGATAATTAAGCCAGGATGTAACGGTATGAAACGGAATAGCGAGAATTGATAGTGACATTAACTCAGTGATATGAGAGAAGTGTTTCCTCTACGGAGATAAAAGAACATTCGATGAATGTGAGTTAACTGATGTAAGTAATATGTGAAAATATTTATGTACAAATATGAATATACTAGACAGGGTATTTTTATTTTCGTTTGTGTTTATAAATAGTTATATAGAAAGTAGGACTGATAGAAGTCAATGTATAAATTTACATCACGTGCGTCAACCAGTAAGAACTGCACTCGGCCTCTCAGGAGGCCACACCATCATCATCAATTTAGTGAACGAACAGAGCGAATTTTAAAGATATTTTCTTTTCCTTTGAAGGTTATATTAGGTTGGTGCATAAGTCCGTAGCGTTTTTGTTTTGCTTGTTGGTATTTCGGTGGCTATGGTTTTATTTATCGACTGTCATTGTTGCTTTGTAGTTCAATGTTTGTTCTTGATTTTACATATTGAAGTTTTGTCATTTGTAGATTGTGAGAGGAGTTGTGGACGCTAGAAAATGGAGTGCCAAGTGGAGAAATTGGAACATTTCCTACATATTCTTCTCTTTGTATTCAATAGAGGGACGAAAGCAGCGGAGGCGGCCAGAAACATTTGCGCCGTGTATGGGGACAATGCTATTGGAGAAAGCACCCCATGAAAGTGGTTTTCTCATTTTAAGGTGGGTCGTTTTGACCTTAGTGATTCCCCACGTTCAGGAAGGCCGTCGTAATTTTATGAAGATCGTTCAAACGCATTCAATCACAAAGATCCATGTCAGTGTACACGAGAACTGGCAAATGTGATGAACTGTGATCATTCCACCATTGTGCGACATTTGCATTCAATGGGAAGGTTCAAAAATCTGGTGTATGGGTACCGCATGCTCTAAGCAAAAATCAGCGGGTGGCCATATGAGTATCTCTGCTTACTGGTTATCGATTGGCTCGTGAACAACATCGAACATTTCTATCCTGTATCGCTACTGGTGAAGAGAAATGGTGTCTTTACGCTTACATAAGCAGAAGAAAGTAATGGTTAAGCCCAAACGAACAAGCAACTCCCCGTACAAAGACCTGGGCGCATCCAATAAAGATAATGTTATGCCTCTGGTTGAACACCGATGGAGTGCTGTATTACGAATTGCTTCCCCAAGGTGTAACAATCGATGCTCACATATTTTGCCAACAACCGAGACGTCTTGCAGATGCAATCCAAGAAAAACAACCAGCAATACTGCGTGAAGTGATACTCCTCCTTGATAACGCCCACCTGGACTCTGCTAACCTGACAAAAATCTTTATACAGGAGTTGGGCTGGGAAATCATTCCGCACGCACATTATTCGCCCAATCTTGCGCCCTCAGATTTTCCCCTTTTCCGCTCTCTATCGAACAACCTTCAAGGAACTTCCTTTCCGGATGAAGATGCGCTCCGAATATGGCTTGACGAATTCTTCAACTCAAAACCACGTGTTTTCTACAGACGCGGAATCGAAAAATTATAACCACAGCGTTGGCAGACAGTTGTAGATGTTACTGATGATTCACTTCTTTTCTTGTGTGTATCCGATGTGTTTTATGAACTTATGAACTTGATGTGGATAAAGTTATGGAAAACGCTACGGACTTATGCACCAACCTAATAGAAGGGATAATTTGTTTTTGAAGCTTGAAATTTTATAATGACACGGTTAGAGACTTTATTTATTTTTATTAATTTCAGTTTAATTAATTTTATTTCAGTCGAAGTCGGACAGGATTAGGAGTGTTGTTTTATTTTCATTTTGTAGATGTTTTAGTTAATACATTTGCGGGAAAGTTTTGTTTTGCTCGTCCTTTTTTATAGAAAATCCGTCTTATATTTGTAGTGGTTAGTCAGATGATGTGCTATGGATAAAAGGCGCCAACTTTTCCCATCTTAACCCGTTGCTACCTGAGATTCTAAGAATCTCACTCTCCATCTGTAGTGAGGATATCTATCCCAGTAGATAAATCCATAGTACAACATCATTTCCATCATTAAGAATGTCCTAAATGAGCAAATTGTGTGCGTTAGACTGAGGTTTTCCTAGCCAGGGACTTCAGTGTTTCTGCAATCATTCTCCATCATTGGATAATGATATGGTTTCACTTCGGCTGTATTAAGGTCAAGAAGGAGGATTGTGATGTTGGGAATTGGTTTTGTAAAGTATATGATACACCAGACTGTATGAAGATACAAATCAAAGGAAGTTATCAAATAATACAGGAACGTATAACAAAGCTTCATGAATCAGAAGAAACGGTGAAGGGTGTGACTGAACGGCTTGCTACTGGGATCAGTGTGGCAGAGGGCGAGCAGGAGCACACTGTCAACAATGCGTACTCATAATGGGTGATTCGATGATTAAGTGGAGGAGGGATATATCGGGGATAGCGGGCAAGAAAGTGATGTGCTATCCGGGAATGGAAATTGACCAGCTCTCCCACCAAGTTGAAGAAGTGCCAATAGAAGATTGTGACACAGTTAAAGTATTGCTTCTCCATGTTGGGACTAATGACTTAAAGAAGAAGGCTACCGCCGATTTTATTATGGGCCAGTTTTACGAGTTAGTAAGAAAGCCAGAAATGAGTTAAGGATCGTGAAAATCGTGTTGAGTGGCATTTTGCAGCGGCGAGCTAAGTCCGTTAATGATTGCATGGACTGATTGTGCGCACAACTGGGACTAGATTATGTGGACGCTGACTGCTGGATCGGGGACCATGACTTCGCTCGACATGGGCTACATTTGAATCGAAGAGGCGCCTACAACCTGTGAAATCTGCACGAGAGAGTCATCGTATCCTGCCGGCATTCGTGAGGAGTTGGACCAGAGGGAGTCAGCCGTGACGATTGGGAGAAGCGATTAGGGAAACTTCGAAATGGAGTTAAGACTCTAAGATTGCTGAAAGTTAATTGTCAGAGTATAGGGAATAAAATAATAGAATTTTGGAATCTAGTAGAGACGTATTCACAGGACGTTGTCGTAGCTACTGAATCAAGGTTATATGGGGAAGTAAATGGTAATGAAATAATTCAGGGAACTTACGTAATGTACAGAAGAGACCGGGGTAAGTGAGGTGGTGGTTTATTTATTTGTGTTCGTAGGGACATCAAAAGAAGCTTAAAATGACCTGTTGTGTAGAAAGCAAAGAAAACGCGGATCCGGAATGTTACACAAGGGAAAACAGAGGACACACAGGGAAATTAAGGAAAGCTTATAACAAACGACAAGATAGTTCCGAGCATACGCTTAAGTTTAAATTATTATCGAAAGAGCTAGTCCCCAAAAAGAAGGCTGCTCACGTTAATTTCATGCAAAATTTAATTGGTCGAGAAGGGATGGGTGGAAAAAATGTAATAGTTACGTTTGAGGGCAGAAAGAATATCCAATGGTCTATGATAAAGTCCGGAGACGGTGAATTAATTACTGAGAAACAGGTAATTACTAATGAATTAAATGTATGGTATGGGTGTTTAATAAATTTCATAGCTGTGTGTTGGACCTAAATTATGGGTCTGATAGCCAACCTTTCTGAATAAATCAATCGTCGATACTAGCAAGAATTAAAAAGCTATGTAGATATATATTGCAAGGACCTGACAATATTTGTGGAGATGTGCTAAAACTGGGAGGTACAGTCATTGGGCGATACTTGGGGGTTCTGTTAAATGTATCAATTAAAAACACACACCCGAAGACTGGAAAAGAGCTACCTACAATAGCTCCAATATTCAAGGGAGGGAACAGATTAGTATTGAGAAACTATAGGCCTGTTAGCCTCACATCCATCATATGTGAACTGATGAGCACCTTATTTCTGATTACTTAAGGGAACAGTGGGGAAAGTTATCACGGCTTAATGGAAGATAATATGGATTTAGACAAGGGTACTCATGCGAGAGCCAAATGTTATCACTCCTTCAGGACATTAATACCTCGCTAGACAGGGGAGTGAAAGTTGACGCCAAAATTATAGATTTTGCGAAGGCATTTGATGTCGTCCCACATGACGTACTACTCCGTAAATTAGAGGCAACGAAGATTGATAAAAGAGTAATTTTATGGATTCAAGAGTTCTTGACTCGTCGGTCGCAAAAGGTTAAAATAGGTAATGTATTCTCGAACGACATTTTAATAACGTCAGGTATCCCTCAGGCAGTGGCGTGTGGTGGAATTTTACTTAGGGTGAGCAATGGTTTTCTTCGCAAAATCATTGAAGATCCAGTTGTAGAAGTTTGGGATATATTGAACTTACAAAGTAAATCTATCTCAATTTTAATCAATGATAAATGTTATACGATTAGTTAAAATAGCGAATACAAGCTTTCACTTTCGTGTTAATAGGCCTACTCAATTGAGCAGTTGGACGATTTCTTAATAAAATGTATATTTTGTTCTCAAATTTACCGCACATTTTACGCTGTCATCTCTAGACCCAACTCCCTGTGCCATAATTTTACAGATTTCTCACACCTACTAATGTAAACAAAAACGTCTACTGCATAACCTACTCCCTTATATTGCTTTCGACAACATTATATCGCTGCACGATAAAAATGACGGCCTACCACTGTAAAACAATCACACGTTTAACACAGCATATAAAAAGCTGTTCTACACAAACACTGACATGCTTTTTCAAACTATAATGGGCGAGTAAAGACACTATCTTTGAAAACTGACCGCTCCTTGTTTTCGGCCTAAGGTATCTAACTTAAGGAATTGCTTCGCTTTCACTCACCCTGCAGTACCATGAAACACCAAAAGAGGGCATATCATGCTATTGTGCTGCTGCAAGCGACTCCGCAAGTAACTCGCAGTAGGCATCACAGAACAACGAAGTGTGAATGGGTCCATTAAAACAATACAGGAGACTAGAATATCACTATAACCAAAGTAAATAATTATTGTACCCGTCATTATTTTACTTGGGTAAGCAATGCATACCTTACATCCTTGGAATACACGCGCCTGCCCTCAGGGTAGTGTGATTGGGCCCCCGTTATTTCTGGCACTTATTAACGACCTACCGAATGGGATTCGAAGTGACTACCGATTGTTTGCGGATGATTGTGTAATATATCGAAACATTCATAGTTCACGCTCAGTTGCAAACTGACCTGGTTCATAAATGGGCGGTTGACAGCAAAATGGAGATATATACGAGTAAATGTAGTGTCATTACAATGGACAGCACGATAAAAGCGATTGTTCAGCTAGACACTCATAAATTGTCGCATGGAAAATATCAAAGTCCTGTTCGGGTATCATCGTGCTTGGACGTGGCTGTAAGTTGCAACAAAATTGATGCAGTTCCACGACATGTTCGTGATAAAATGCACATTGCCAATGTGCAGATATCAGAATAACAGAGAAGAATGATATGCAATTAATGAGACACCACCCAAATGCGTGAAGTGAGGGACACGTCCCAAGGGACGATGGATGAGAAGCGCTTAACAGAGTAGGTGTATTAGTTTAGAGGAAAGGTATGAATTTGGTAAACCGGACCACCGTGGTTCATATATGGCTTCTGTTATACCATTGTGTAACCGCACGATTCTGGACGCCTTTTAAGTTTTACAACGAAATATTGCAATAAACCGCTAGTTAATTGCCACTGGGTCTATGATAGCTGTTATAGGCGTGCATGAGATGTTGGAAATATCATTACAATATTATGAGCGTTTTACAGACTGCTAGTTATCTCAGGGAAAGGGGCGTTGCGTGAAACGACAATGACCCGGGGTTCGAATCGTACTCGCGGTGTTTAGTTTTTAAACATGTCAAATGATTCATGGACGAAATACGTGTGCGTTTCCATACAAAGGGAAATCTGGCTTAACGAATTTGCTTATTGTTAGTCCTGAAAAGGACTGTTGTAGGCACTTCTTCAATATCTCGTCCAGTACACACCAGCTTTGACAACTTGCTGTAGCCGACGTGGCATTGACTGAACTAGATTTCTGAAGTACTGTTCAACAAGGGCAATCTCCTCCCATGCTTCCAACATATTCTCCCACAATGCATCCTGCGAACGAGGGGGAGGGTGAGGCCTGTTTTCCCTGATATGGCGTTTCCACTTTGTCCTCACATGCTCAATGGTGTTCAAGTCTGGAGTTCGAGGGATCCAGTTGAGCAGTTCAATGGTGTCCTGCTCAGAAAACCATCCCTGAACACTCTTGCTCATGTAGATTTGAGAGTTGTCTTGCACGAACTGAAGTACTGCACGAGGATAGCGCTCTCTCACACTCAAAATCATAATTTTCTGCAAAATGTGCAAATATTGGTCCGATTTGAAGTGTCCATCTATCCGATGAAGCACTCCAGCCCCGTCAGATAACATCCATCACCTGCACGACACAGATATGCGGCCACTACGAGTGCGCTCAGCCATATACCGTTTCTTGTATCGGGTTCCACGTGGCCTGTACACACGACACAGATATGCGGCCAGTACTAGTGCGCTCAGCCATATACCGTTTCTTGTATCGGGTTCCACGGGGCCTGTACACACGAAACAGTCTGACCTCTGCCTAACTGAAACATGTCTCGCCAGAGACGATGGCCTGATCCAAAATACGATTTAATTCCAGCTCAGCAAAGGGACATCGGTAACGAGATGCAATGACGGATTACGTCTGTTCGAGGACATTACAATTAATTCATGAAAACGGGCAACAGAACACCAAGTAACTAGCGATGTGGTTGTTCGTTGAAATGACACAAATTTATTGGATTTTAATCCGCTACATATTAGCGATATTGTCTAGCAAATAACGTAACCTCTACATAAAACTTTGTCAGTCTTGCTTTTTATCCTTGTGTCGTGGAGTGGTGTGATAGATTAGTTGTTGTGATTTTGATTCTAAATGGCTGCCAAAGGTTGATGGCTTGACCCAGTTCTGTTCACATCTCAATGCTTGGGTTTCAACGTAAACTTACCTTTCATTAGTAGGAATATGTTTTGAAATACATCACCCGCAGTGGTAATGTATACTTACGTTAACTAACGACTTACTGAATGAGCAATATGGTAAACAGTTCAGTGAGCCACAGGAGAGTCAGCACATTCCACCCTCATCTCCTTTATAAAATACACCACTAGTCACTGGACATTAGTGAAAGTAATAGAGAATCATTTTGTTAAGTGAAATTAAGTTGTAATGTTTGTTTATTATTTTAGGAAACTGTGGATAGTAGGGGAGTGATGAGAGTTCTGCCCCCCCCCCAACTCCCAATACGAGACAATAACTCCCGAACCCGCGGTCGGAGATTTACGAATGAGGTGTCGTTGGACTCGAGCTGACGGGCGCTTTGCTATGGACCACTTGTTATATTTAAAAAAAAAAAAATTGAAAATTTTTGTTTTTGAAAGTAGGCGATAGTTTGAAAACCAAACATGATAGAACGTTGCGCCATAGTTGAAACGAATGGTCTCTGTGACCTTTATTTTTTATAATAAAACTATTTTAATTTTTGTGATTTTTTGAAAACACTTTAATTTTGAAATTTTTATATTTTGGAAACTAAAGAGTTAACAAAAAATTTTGTTTGACGTAAATGAATGGCCCTGACCCCCTCTACCCCCAAAATAAATTTCAAGTCTCTAGGACTAAAACTGTGCAGTAGTGGGATGGGGAGAGTTCTACTCCCCCCACCCCTACTTTCATATAAACTTTGGGCGATATCTCCCGAACGCGTGGTCGGATTTTAACGAACGAGGTATTGTTGGCGTTGGGATGACGTTGTCTTGGCTAAGCATGTGTGTTGGTATTTAAAAAAAATGAAAATTTTTGTTTTTTGGATTGGCACTATTTTGGAAACGGTGAATTGGAAAACAGGTTTTTTGACGTTAATGAAAGGTGGGTATGCCCTCTAGGCGGGCAGCAAGTTTCAAGGGTGTAGGAGGAAAAAAATGATAGCCTACTTTCTCGCGAACGTTGGTGATCATTGGCGAACGGATGGTTGGATTTTAACAAATGAGGTGTCGTTGGACTCGAGCTGACGTCCTCTTTCATATAGACCACTCGTTATATTTTTGAAAAAAAAAAAAAATTGAAAAATTTTGTTTTTAAAAGTAGACGATAGTTTGAAATCCAAACATGATAGAATGTTGTGCCATAGTTCAAACCAATGGTCTCTATGACCTTTATTCTTTTATAATAAAACTTTTTTTGAGATTTTTTGAAAACCTTTAAATTCTGAATATTTACTATTTTATAAACTAACACGTTGACATAAAATTTTATTTGACATAAATGAAAGGTCCCTACCCTCTCTACCATGAAAATAAATGTCAAGTCTCTAGGACAAAAAACTAGGCATTTTAATTATTATTTTTTAAATAGAAGCGTGTTTGTTGGAGGAAACAAAAACCTGACATGAAAGGCAAGGAGAGATAGAACCAACTCTGTCACTACTTACACAGAGAGTGGTACAGGGGGGTAGTAACTAAGGCTAAAATAACAAAGGAAGAGAGCCTAGAAATTCCAGGATTAGCCCCTGGCCTGTGGGTTTCGTATCCGCTCTACTGATGAATGTCAATTAGTTGAATATTAAGACTGTGTACTTCTCCATAAGTCGTGTCAACTACTCTAGAAGTCCTGTCTACCAAATATGTATGCATTTACCAGACTTGTCTACCCAATGTGTAATTCTCTACGAGTCCTGCCTACTCAATGTCTACATCGCTACCCAATGTGTACTCTTCTACCAGAACAAGATATCCAATAAACACCACTGGGAAATTTCAAAGTGCTTACTAAACCCTGGGATATCATTCCGTGTTCTCACAAGCTATGAAGTGTTATCCAACAAAATAACAGGATCAATTTTTGCATTATGTTCATACAAGGCAAAGATCTTAAGTGCTCCTTGGTTTTATCACTAGTTGTATTAGTTGAAATGTATTTTCCTGGTAGTAACTTCGAGTAACGAGGAATCTGTTTACACGTCTCCTTTCGGGTTCGGATTACAGAAGAATGATATGGGGCTCAGGACTCAGTGGGGAAGTTTGAAGCAATGGATGATCCTCACTAAAACTTATTCACATTATTATCACTGCGTCATGTGTATATCCTCCAGATAAATTTATACAAGACAGAAATAGCTCCCATCAACAGCCTGACATACGTTTCTTAAATATACCTGACAAAGAGAACACTGAACGAGAATGGATAATTTGTGGGCTGCTAAATAGAAAGTTAAGATCAATATCTACTTCATGAGACACAAACAATGAGAGACACATCTGACATTGCAAACAAATCATATTCAAATCCAAAACTTACAGTTATGCACATTTAAAGCGATAAGTCGCGTATTTTGTGTATACTTACTCATTTGAGTGATTTCCCCTGCCGACACTTTCGTGTTCCTCGGTTTCTTCTTCCACACCCTAGGGATAAGATGGAATAATTTATTTCTATGCTTACGCTTTTACACAAATAACACACCATGCACCTTTACTGGACTGGTCCGCTGAAGAGATATATTCGTACTGTCATTCACATCCTACTGCTGGAGATGAACATTATACAGATAAGTGGTTATAACCTCAAATTCTGTAACTTATAATAAACTATCTCCTTTTAAGTGAATCTTGAAGCGAAGGAAAATGATTTACAGAAGACGTAATTGATATAAGAATTGAGGACAAATGAACATTAATTTTAACATTTTTAGCCTTAAGATTATACGAGGTCCTAGGATCCAACACGAGCAAGCAACATTGAGTAACAAGCAACTTGACTGCCAATATCTGCACCAACATAAATTTTGAGAATACATGCATTAATCAATCAACTTTTAAAATATTATACAAGACTTCATTTAACAAAGCCCTGCAAATTATTATACATATGTTTCAAAAGAAGTCATAGTATGTCGCTTAAATCGCTCTAGAGCGAGTCTATTTTAGGGTATGTAACATCAATACTGCTGTTTGTAACAACAAGAATTATAGGTCTGCTACTGTAAGGGAACTCACAGTTTGTAGTATAGATACAGGTATTTGAAGAGATTGGAGAAGGTACTAATTGAAAACTGGATTCTTTGCTGTATACTGGGACTGAATCCAATCTTTATAGTTCCTGTATGGGTCGAGATTTTTATATGCAGGATAATGCTTGGACGATACCTCATTACTATATTTAAGAGCTTATTAATACCTATGGGCTGGCAAAAGTTCATTCGAATGCAAAATCCCCGCCACATACACATACATTTCATTTATTCCCTAACACCTTACAAATGGGAATACTGAGGGTTAAAGAAAACATATCTTAAAAACCATAAGAAATAAGAAATATGGTAAGAAGGAAAGATTTCTTAGTACTTACAAGTAAAAGTAAGAGGAGTTAGGGATTAGCAATTACTCTCTCCGGATGGTTCAAGAACATTCTTTTACTCTCAAGTCTTATCTTAAATTATTTATTATCTTCATGCTTACAGACAACTACATGTTTCAACAATGCTCAAGATTGGGAAGGAGTTTCTCACTGTCATAATTTAGAAACATTTCAGCAATTGCCCGGAGTTCAAGTGAAAAAGAACAGATGACCACTCATGAGGGGCGACAAACCCACCTCCTCTCTGTAGCAGCCATGGGAAGATCTCTGACCAGAATATAAAATATCCTAAATAAATTGCATCATCTAGACTTCAAGTCCACAGCGGGCAACTAATACAAGGTGATTAGGCCAAACATCTGTTAGCTTCCAGCAATTACTATTTCCCAATGACAATGAGCTCAGAGCTCAGAACATCGCTAAAAGCCAGCAGTCGCAAGTGGAAGTATCGTATGGGACAGATAATTTAATTCGCCTTCTTTCCATCAACAAGGATTGTGCTTGCTGTACAAAACACAACCTAACAACCAATCGCTTTCGTTTGTCATCAACACAATTGTGATAACACAACTCTTAATCCCTAACTGCTATTACGTGATAAGGAGATGTCTTGTAAAGAGGCATGAAGATACTTACCTCATTTGGATCTAAAGATGTTGTTTCTGTTTTCCGGCAAGGAACAATCTCTGGAATAGAAGTTTCCTCAATTTTAATTTCGGATTGATGGTCTGTATCGTCCTGCAAAGAAATGACTTGATTTACAAATATGTTCCTTGAAAACATGCATTGAAAGAATCAAGGAATAAAATAACAAACTGAGGGTGAATCAGCCTCCCCATTAACTTAATACTCTTCTTACGTCAACCGTGACAGTTTTTGTGGAGTTAGCATCCAAAAACATTTCAATTGATATACACTCACAAAACATAGAATTAGCATATTGTCACCATCATTAAGTGTTTGTTGCGACATTGCGGCCAAGATGCAGCTACTTAGAGTTACCATATAATGATACTAAACACAAGCAAAGTTGAAAAAGTTTGTGTTATAAAATGGCATACCAATCGTTGTTTGTTTTATCCTCTTGTGACGAGATTAAAGCAATATTCATATCAAGGATACTTAAGGCAGGGAGGATTTTAACACGAACGATAAATACATTCCTAAGAAGTGGCAGGTACTTGAAATTTCATACCAATTCACATTTAAGACAAAATTCAATATTAATATGAATAGTATATGAATATTTTTAATGTTAACAGCTAAAGAGCTTTTATGACCGAAATTGCCGACTGCAGTCTAATAATGGCTGAGGCACACAGCAATAGAACATCTCTAGGGTGCCAGTCCAAACCGAACCTCAAACCTTTCCCTCCACCATTCAACGCTCCGAGAAAAACTGGCAGATCCTCACCATCATATTAACAACATGTGTGTACCATTGGAGGCCGTCATGAAGGGTGGACCAACGATATATTGAGTCACAGTTAACAGCAGAGTGTGTCATCAACGGTCGAACAAAGTCATATTGACAATCACACTCTAGGACAATTTACTAAGTATTCTCAAAGAATCGAACCCGCTAACTTCCTCTGGTTTAGGTACTATGAACTTAGGCCTAGACCTCAGATTTTTAAACAGATAAGTTGCGTCCCCTTTAACTGCTTGAAGTTTAGAATGATGGATTTTTGCTTCAAACCGTTATCATTGGGGCTGTGTTTCAAACTCTCACAATTATGCCAGCAGAGTTAACTTGCATTACCAATAAATAACATACACAGCTTGTGGTGTGGACTTCACCTATAATAGAGCATTATGAATACAATGACATCAGCAACTGTTAGCCGCTAAAATAAGAAACAACACTGAATAAACAAAATGTTCAAATTATTAAAAAAAAAGGCACATTACTATAAGAACCTATGATCACCTGTATTTGCTTTTCCACTTTGATAACCTTGCTTGCGTCTTCAAAGAGACCACCAGACTCATACAGCAGATTGCTATATGTAGCCCTAGAAACCTAGAAGGTATCATAAAAGTATGAACCAATATAAAACATACAGGCAAAATAACAGTAATAAGCCAACTCTCAGGTAGCAAGTAGTAAGTTCCTTGTCAGGCACATGTTATGTTACACAATATGCAAATTAAATACAACTTACCATATTAGGGACTTCGTCAGTATCAGACGACCATTCAGGCTCTGTCTTAATGATTGGTTGTTGTTCCATGATGTTCAGCAAACTAGAACACACAAAGTGCACTCGAGAATTATTAGGAGCCGCACTTCTACAAACACGTTGAATAATTATCATATATAACACATCAAATGAGATATTTTCAGCACTCCGAATGCAAGTTTCGTCACTGGTAAGTTAATGAGAATATATCCCTCCAAGTGCACAGTGAGAAGAAGATACAAACGGTAAAACTTATTCGACAACGACGCTCGCCTTTATATGATGTAACTTAGGGCAGAATATCGAGCGAAATATTATTGACTATAATTGCGATTCAATGAGGAATTTCTGGTGCCAGCTTGTGGAGCAGTGAAATGAAGCGTCTTATAATTTGGGTTCACAATTCCTAAGTAGGCTATACACAAACCTTAACACAATTTGATGGGGCAGGCGCGATTGTCCGACAGTAAATTACATTACATACCTATCAAAGTGGAAGTAAACTTAAGTTAAGTTACTGCTCGAGTATGAAATACGCAGTAACTGGATACAGTGAATCTTGGAAATTACAATAAAATGATTTCGCCACGTGTTACAAGAAACACACTAAAAAGAGATACATCAATTTTCCCTCACTGAACAGACATTGAACGGAAGAGACTGAGAGATGTATTTATCCTTACAAACTTATAAATACTGTTACCGGGTAACATGAATATAATATCGTCATAAAAAGTTCCCAATTACGGTCTTAAATCTGTGTATCCTAGACAATTAAATATTGGAAATTGATCTACACATAGCACTAATATTTCTGAGCAGGACTCCGGTCGTAAGACATATATTTTATATTATACACACATCAAAAAAAGTTTTGCATCACCTCGGTTCCAAGAGTTCCGGAACCGTTAAATACAAAGGGAATAGAGGTCAACACAAACAACATTTCAGCTCGTTTTATTGCTCATGAGACCCACACATTGCATGTTGTACCATCATACAGCTAGACTTTCAGCATTTGTGGTCCAGATTGCAGTACACACCACTACCTCTAATACCCAGTAGCACGTCCTCTTGCATTGATGCATGCCTGTATTCGCCGTGGCATACTATCCACAAGTTCATCAAGACACTGTTGGTCCAAATTGTCCCACTCCTCAACGACAATTCGGCGTAAATCTCTCAGAGTGGTTGGTGGGTCAAGACGTCCATAAACAGCCCTTTTCAACATATCCCAGGCATGTTCGATAGGGTTCATGTCTGGCGAACATGCTGGCCACTGTAGTCGAGCGATGTCGTTATCTTGAAGGAACGCATTCACAAGATGTGCACGATGAGGTCGAGAATTGTCGTCCATGAAGACAAATGCCTCTCCAATATTCTGCCGATATGGTTGCACTATGGGTCGGAGGATGTCATTCAGGTATCGTAAAGCCGTTTCGGAGCCTTCCATGACCACCAGTGGCGTACGTCGGCCCCACATAATGCCACCCCAAAACATCAGGGAACCACCACCTTGCTGCACTCGCTGGACAGTGTGTCTAAGACGTTCAGCCTGACCAGGGCGCCTCCAAACACGTCTCCGACGATTGTCTGGTTGAAGGCATATGCGACACTCATCGGTGAAGAGAACGTGATGCCAATTCCGTGGAGTCCATTCAGCATGTTGTTGGGCCCATCTGTACCGCGCTGCATGGTGTCGGGGTTGCAAAGCTGGACCTCGCCATGGACGTCGGGAGTGAAGTTGCGCATCATGCAGCCTATTGCGCACAGTTTGAGTTGAAACACGACGTCCTGTGGCTGAACGAAACGCATTATTCAACATGGTGGCATTGCTGTCAGGGTTCCTCCGAAAGGCAATCCGTAAGTAGCGGTCATCCACTACAGTAGTAGCCCTTGGGCGGCCTGAGCGAGGCCTGTCATCGACAGTTCCTGTATCTCTGTACCTCCTCCATGTCCGAACAACATCGCTTTGGTTCACTCTGAGACGCCTGGAAACTTCCCTTGTTGAGAGCCCTTCTTGACACAAAGTAACAATGCGGACGCGATCGAACTGCGGTATTGACCTTCTAGGCATGGTAGAACTACAGACAACATGAGCAGCGTACCTTCGTCCTGGTGGAATGACTGGAACTGATCGGCTGTCGTACCCCCTCCGTCTAATAGGCCCTGCTCATGCATGGTTGTTTACATCTTTGAGCAGTTTTAGTGACATCTATGAACAGTCAAAGGGACTGTATCTTGGATACAATATACACAGTCAACGTCTATATGCCGGAGATCTGGGAACCGAAGTGATGCAAAACTTTTTTTGATGTGTGTATTTAGTCACGTCTGTATAGACTATTTCAAATATCCCTACACGGAAGTAGAAATTCTCAGACTTGAGTATTTCGCCACGAGGTACATCAAATACACGGTGACGCACTAATCACGACACATACCGGTACGGAACATGACTAAAGGAAAACTGTACGATTATGAATGCATTTCTAACACAATAGAACAAATATCAGTTATTATTTTATATAGTTATGCCCTGGAGAAAATCCAAAATTATCCAACACGCACTCACTTCCCTTCCTTCCGCTCCATTGTCTGAAGAAATGTTTAACCTTCCTCATATAAACTGGAAGGACTTCAACAAGCTGTTTCATTCAGCTAACCGTGACCCTCCGTGCCAGCGTGTTTTCATCGAATAGAGAAGCCTCCTCGTCTCCCGACGCATGTATTTTAGCAAGTGATTCTGCAGCCAAGTCGGATAAAACAAATCATTGCGTTTTGACCCATTTATTCTCACTAAACAGCTAAGGAAATGCCTGCATTATTGTTGTTGTTGCAACCTTCAACTCCCTAAGTGCCACATAAAAACCACCTTAATATTTTATTCCTTAATTGGCAACTTCTTTCCCGGATACTTCCACTAAAACCCTTATGCACAAATTACCTACCCGTGTCCTTTGTTTCTCCTTAGGGAACTTCGATTTGGACCATGCATGGAATATAAGAAGCCCAACCATACCGGTAACACACCTGTCCGCCTCGTTGCGTAGTGGCTATCTTTCTTGGCTGTTACCAAGGAGACCCGGGTTCGATTCCCGGCTCACCAAAGACATTAAATTCTGGTCTGAGGGAACGTCTCAGCCATCAAGAAAGTGGTTTTCCGTGCTTCCCACTCCTACTCCATGCAAATGCCAGGATAGTACCTTACTGAAGGCCACGACCGCTTCCTGCCCAAATCCTACCGATTTATAAATACACACACGAGTTCAGACTTCACAGTCAGGGTTGGCAAAAGAGTATTTTAGGTAAATAATATAAAATTATTTAAGAATACAATTCAAAACACAAAATACTTTCCTCCATTCAGACTGCACAAAAAAACAATAATATATTACTATTATAGATATTGCTGTCATGGGATGCGCGTTAACGTTCCCCTCACCTCGTCTCCAATCATAGATATTGCTGTCATGGGATGCGCGTTAGCGTTCCCCTCACCTCGTCTCCAATCATAGATATTGCTGTCATGGGATGCGCGTTAACGTTCTCCTCACCTCGTCTCCAATCATAGATATTGCTGTCATGGGATGCGCGTTAACGTTCCCCTCACCTCGTCTCCAATCATAGATATTGCTGTCATGGGATGCGCGTTAGCGTTCCCCTCACCTCGTCTCCAATCATAGATATTGCTGTCATGGGATGCGCGTTAACGTTCCCCTCACCTCGTCTCCAATCATAGATATTGCTGTCATGGGATGCGCGTTAACGTTCTCCTCACCTCGTCTCCAATCTTAGATATTGCTGTCATGGGATGCGCGTTAACGTTCTCCTCACCTCGTCTCCAATCATAGATATTGCTGTCATGGGATGCGCGTTAACGTTCCCCTCACCTCGTCTCCAATCATAGATATTGCTGTCATGGGATGCGCGTTAACGTTCTCCTCACCTCGTCTCCAATCATAGATATTGCTGTCATGGGATGCGCGTTAACGTTCCCCTCACCTCGTCTCCAATCATAGATATTGCTGTCATGGGATGCGTGTTAACGTTCCCCTCACCTCGTCTCCAATCATAGATATTGCTGTCATGGGATGCGCGTTAACGTTCTCCTCACCTCGTCTCCAATCATAGATATTGCTGTCATGGGATGCGCGTTAACGTTCTCCTCACCTCGTCTCCAATCATAGATATTGCTGTCATGGGATGCGCGTTAACGTTCCCCTCAGCTCGTCTCCAATCATAGATATTGCTGTCATGGGATGAACGTTAACGTTCCCCTCAGCTCGTCTCCAATCATAGATATTGCTGTCATGGGATGCGCGTTAACGTTCCCCTCACCTCGTCTCCAATCATAGATATTGCTGTCATGGGATGCGCGTTAACGTTGTCCTCACCTCGTCTCCAATCATAGATATTGCTGTCATGGGATGCGCGTTAACGTTCCCCTCACCTCGACTCCAATCATAGATATTGCTGTCATGGAATGCGCGTTAACGTTCTCCTCACCTCGTCTCCAATCATAGATATTGCTGTCATGGGATGCGCGTTAACGTTCTCCTCACCTCGTCTCCAATCATAGATATTGCTGTCATGGGATGCGCGTTAACGTTCCCCTCACCTCGTCTCCAATCATAGATATTGCTGTCATGGGATGCGCGTTAACGTTCTCCTCACCTCGTCTCCAATCATAGATATTGCTGTCATGGGATGCGCGTTAACGTTCTCCTCACCTCGTCTCCAATCATAGATATTGCTGTCATGGGATGCGCGTTAACGTTCTCCTCACCTCGTCTCCAATCATAGATATTGCTGTCATGGGATGCGCGTTAACGTTCCCCTCACCTCGTCTCCAATCATAGATATTGCTGTCATGGGATGCGCGTTAACGTTCTCCTCACCTCGTCTCCAATCATAGATATTGCTGTCATGGGATGCGCGTTAACGTTCTCCTCACCTCGACTCCAATCATAGATATTGCTGTCATGGGATGCGCGTTAACGTTCCCCTCACCTCGTCTCCAATCATAGATATTGCTGTCATGGGATGCGCGTTAACGTTCCCCTCACCTCGTCTCCAATCATAGATATTGCTGTCATGGGATGCGCGTTAACGTTCCCCTTACCTCGTCTCCAATCATAGATATTGCTGTCATGGGATGCGCGTTAACGTTCTCCCCACCTCGTCTCCAATCATAGATATTGCTGTCATGGGATGCGCGTTAACGTTCTCCTCACCTCGACTCCAATCATAGATATTGCTGTCATGGGATGCGCGTTAACGTTCTCCTCACCTCCTCTCCAATCATAGATATTGCTGTCATGGGATGCGCGTTAACGTTCCCCTCACCTCGTCTCCAATCATAGATATTGCTGTCATGGGATGCGCGTTAACGTTCACCTCACCTCGTCTCCAATCCGTTAAATGAGGAAAAATGCGTAGAGATTATTATTATTGTTATTATTATTAATATGGTATGGCCTAAGGTAGCCTGCCTGTTGAAGGTCTTTGCAGCTAGGCGATCTACTCCCCAATTTTGACACAGCGAAACCGGTACGGTACTGTATTGGGTTGTCTGTGGCTGAGATTTAATTAATTTTGTCTTGTAATCATCAAATGTGATACGAGAGATCTTTTACGAGCACTGCCAGGAATCAAACTACCACTGGTCCACTGAGCGATAGCAGTATGCACTATTTACACTGGGTGTAACTCTTGACAGAAAGCTATCATCTAAGAAGGACTGCTGCCAAACTCAAGACACGGAACCTTTGTGGTACCACTTAGGGCCCAGCACCAATACTCTCTTCCATCGCTGAATTAAGTTCCCCTGTTGGATAAATAGCTGGTTGTCCTTCCTAGTGATTCATTTAGGACTTTGCGACAAGTAGCCCTGGGCAATTGGGTGAGTAAGGTTAACTGGTGTTATTATGTTGGCTGTATTAATGTGTGTTTAATTTTCAGTGTTGTCTAAGTAATCAATTATTGAAAGCTTTTCAGTCGGTCAACACGCATTATATTGGGCGGGGAATTACAATGAAGTTCACAGTGCCTGAGATAAATTAAATGAATTACTCTTCACTCCATGTGAGATCTGTGCTGGACAGAACGGAGGCAGACAGGTTTTTCTCCGGGTACACCGGTTTTCCCTGTCAAAATTTCATTCCAGCTACAGTCCCCACTATCATTTCACTTCATCGGACATTCATTTAATCATTGCCCCAGAGGAGTGCGTCAGGCCTCGGCAGCCAGCACAGTTCATATCCTCGCCGCTAGATGGGGGCTTCATTCTTTCCATTCCTGACCAGGTCGGAGACAGGAAGCTGGCTGTGGATTTTCATTTTTCACTTGTACACTTGATAAAACACTTCTCACACAAAATGGGGGCTCAATTGGATGATTAGTTTCGTTCGTCAAGCACACATCATCAGGTCTGCTCACTCAGGCTTATAGGATATGTGTATAACTCTTATGTGAAACAGTATTTACAATTGTTAAGCTAAGGGGGTTTTAATTAAACTTTCTAAAGAGTCATATTTTTAAACAATTATATTATTTACTCCATTAGTCCATTACACCTCTAAACGGTTGCGTTCATTGCTAGTACTTTTTATGTGTATAAGTGGGAATGAACAGGAAGGGAGTTTGCAGTTTTATGTTGTTGCAATCATGAGCTACGGGACCTTATTTTGTGTGGAATTCGTACTAATTAAATTAATATTCCTCTCACAGACACTGCCATACGAAAGGTACCTGCAGTTAAGTACAGTACTTAGGAGAATGGATTTCTGCGAATCAGAACGAAAACCTAGCCACAGAAGTCTGATGTACCAAGTTTGAAAGGGATTATCTTTCCTGTCGTAATCTCTATTCATCTAAGTGCCTCTCGAAGAACCTCAAACTCAGACACTATAACTTGGTCGTCAAACCATCTGTTCTGTTGGCTTCTGAGTGTCTTGTAATGACCAGAAAGTGCCCACTCAGAAGACTGGAGTTAAAAGAGAGGAAGATATTAGGTCCAATTAAAGAGGGAGGAGGCATAATGATGAATCGTATGAACACCAGGTGGACATCATTACGTCTATAAGAAAAGACGCCTGACCTCCTGTGGACAGTTGGCTCGTCTAGATTCTTAAAGGCTCACCAACAGAATATTATCAGTAACAGCAAAAGGCAAGGCTTGTAAGATAAAATGGATTGCGTCAGTTAAGTCAGCTATGGAACAACTAGACAACCCACTGGAACAAACTCGTGACCGTCTGATGTTTCATCAGGTCATCCGACAGGGCGTTTTCCCAACGTCCCTTACAAGTAAGAAGACTACAGGAGCTAAGTGGACACAAGAAAGAAGACTGATTCACGTCAAAAAATGAGGGACTACTGCAAGGAGAAGAAAGCAACAACTTTACCGAAGAGCAGATACGAGCCCCGTGGTCCTAAGTTGGTCTAAACGATAAAGAAACAAATAAATAAATAAATACATAAATAAAGAAAGAAAGAAAGAAAGATACATACAATAATATACAGTGACCCATCCCACCTTGGTGAGCGGTAAGCAGCTTATCCACTAAACCACCACGGCCCCTTCTATAAGTATCAAACCTTTTAGAATCATTATCTTCTATCGTTGCGAAGTGATTGCGACTTACGATTGTTTTGTTATTAACCGATACTTTTCAAATGCCTTATTTACTTGGTGAGCTTTTGTAGTTGCTTAGTTAGGTTAAACACTGAAATGTATCTGAGTTAACACTGCGGTCTTGTTGACTTAGCTGATTTGCGGCTGTTCATGTACTGATGTCTACTTCACTAGACATCTCACTTCCAGTTATATACAAATCAGTATGCTTCTACCAAATCATCCATTCTTCAGACCAACGGAGAATTTGGTAGCGACATAAGTAACATTCTTGAGACATTGTAAGGTGAATGGCCTTAGGATGTTGTGAAATGCCATGCATCAAAATAAGGCCACCTAGAGTTGACCAACCTAGAGGGATTGGGTGCATGTGAGATCTTCCCTACAAGCGCAAGGAATACCTTCTTACTGCGATAGTAGCGCATACAGGCAAAATGTGAGATGTATCATTCAGGATGGCCCTCTGAGATCCTACAGTGCTGATGAAAGAAATCTGAACCAAGGAGCAAAGGAACACCACAGTTCAATTGACTATACAAAGTAAATTCTTCTTTGTATAAATCTTATATATTGTCCCAGCCCCAGCCCTTTAAAAAAGGACTGTGCCTATACATACATAAAATATAATCAGAAGTAACTACGTAAAAGACGACATGGCAACGCAACTGCGGAGTAAGCCGTAGGTCATAGACCTAAGGTCCAACAGCAAGCAGTTAGACAGGACACAGCGGACATTACACTCCCAAGATACCGCTGAGTGGACTGACAATGCACATTTTACCTATAAATAGAGGTACGAACACGCGCCGCGCTCTCTTAAGCACGGGCTCTACATCTTACTTGGACGCTGTTACAGTCTTACACTCTATCGGAGTTGTTCTACGCCGGACCGATATGGGGCGATGCCCCATATCGAATCCCAACGCCACCAACATCATAGAAGACCGGTATCAACGGTGGGGTGAGTGATAACGTGCCTGCTAGACTCCTTTTTTCCCCTAGGTTATTATTTCCATCCTCCCCTCTTGTCACTGCCACTATTACGTAATAAACCCCCTTTTTGAACAGTCTAATGATTACCACTTTATTTCGTTTAGATTAAGAAGCCCTTCCCTTTAGATTAGTACCTAGTTTAAGATCTCCCACGAACGCTGCCCAGCAGGAGGCGGTGTACAGCAAGCGTGCGGCCTACTAAGCCACTTTAAGGTAAGCTAGGTGAGTATTCCTCCCGCCAGTTCCCCTGTATGTCAATTGCTCTCTAAACGTGTCCGCAGTTCTTCATAAGTCATCCTAGTACATCCCCGTAGATGTAAGGATGCCTAACAATCAACACCCCTTTTGAATGGTGGTTAAGGCACCAATCAAACATCCTTAACAAATGCTGAAGACACGGGGTGAATCCCTCTAAAACGGATCAGCTCAGCCCTCAGACCAATCAAACATCCTTAACAAAGGATGGAGGGCATGCGGGGTACCAATCAAACATCCTTAACAAATGGTGGTTAAGGCACCAATCAAACATCCTTAACAAATGGTGGACGCCCGGGGTACCGTGACGTTGTCGTAAGACAACGCCTAAAGGAGTTCAGACAACGAACTTCTACGGTAAAGGTCCCTAAAACCCTCTTATTTAGCCTAGCAAAAGTTACCCAAAATTAAGAAAAAAAATTGAAGTACGGGTCAAATATTATTTTTGGTACCCACCCAAACCCGCCCCAGTAACTAATACATTTTAAACGCCCCCATCTTAAGCAACACGTCTAGCAACAAACGCCCCCCATACTCATTACATTAGCGAAGCAAGTGAGACAATTTCAATCCCCACCGAACAGATTTTTTTTTAGTAGATTAAGTTAGAGGATATTTTTTTACACAATAATTATAATCCCCCCACCCCCACCCTGTTAATATTTCGCGATAGACACCTCTTACGCCAGGCAATTTAAGTATTATCAACCCCTATCTAATAAGTCACTAGGAATATTAACGGAAGCCTAGTAGGAAGAGGTATTGATAACTACCCTACTATATTCAGAAAATTGCTCCTTATTTCAGATTAAACCCCCCACAATGAAGCACTATTAGGAATAAGATTGTGATATCCCATAGGATAAGTTGGAATGAGTAAATAACTTTGTATTTTTTTACAGCTGTGCAACTATACATTGTACATGATTGTAGGCTATAATATTTTCTTCTGAATCCATTTTAGTATAACTTAGCGGAAGGTAGTATTGGCTACATGCTTACATAGAGTTAGGAGACCTTGCAATCACATTTCTGCAAGGTGCCGCATTAATTAGTTTGTAAACGCATTCAGTCAAGACGTACTACAGTTTCTCTTTTGTTATGAAATCCGACCCCAGAGGAAATGCTTATTTGTCCATTGTAAAACAATCCACTATGCCATATGACAGACACGTGCTGAGCACACCGTCCGCCGCAAGGACATTAAACCCGACACTGTCTAGCTAGCTCAGCGTACAGACGCACTCGAGCGGAAGCCAGACACCTTGAGTTCAATTCCTGGCACTATTCACTCACACGCCAGATAACTTTGCATAAATTTGCCTTTATTCCTTTTGTTTTCCATACATTTATTCACGTATTGCGAAGCGTGCGATAGTAGAAAAACGAACTAATGATTTTAAAGATGTAAGCGTAGAGTACACTCTTAAGGTAGAATTCTTTTTCCAGTAGTACATTTCAAACAGAATATTCAGTGAGCAAAGCAAACACCGTTCCCTCACGAAGCAACATAGGTGAGAAAGGAATCCAGTAGGAATTTATGAAAAACGCCGACAAATGGACGGCGATATCAGTATAGCATACATGCGTAAGCACGGACTTGGGCACAGCAGGGCAACATCGCAACGTACGACAATTGTTATCAAGAGTATCATCGTTAGTATATTAGTAATAAGTATTAAGTGTTTTTAAGTGAAGTTGAAGAAATATATTATAGATATCTTGAGCTGGCACAAGGGTTCGCACAGCCTCAAGAACACGACGTTATTGATATCTTGCAGCAGGTCCAAGGGAGCACCTCGCTTTGAGATAAGGGTAGCATGGAGGAGATTAAGGAGATATTAACACACCTACGTTGATAACAAATGCCATTAATAAATAAGATTATTGTCCACACCGTGGCCCAAAGCCCACAATTTACGCAAGCCAAATGCTTAAAAGTAGAAATGTCACACCCAGAGGAAAGTAATTAGTTACAGGTATATTGGTCAATATAATAATGACAACCGGCGAACGACGACTATCATTTCAGATTCAGGGACCTAGCCAACCCACTGAACACGTAAGAAGTAGTCCAGATATTAGAACGCTACTGAACTTTGTTAGGAACTAGCCACCCCTTTCACGTAGATGACGTTCGTTCTAATACTTTCGGGGAATTAGTCCCTCCACGTTCTACATCTTGTGGCGGTCAATTCAAACTTAATAAATAATAAATTTAACGGCCGTTGGGACGCGTTCTGCATCGAAGTACGGACAGCCTGCCAACAGCCGATATCTTTATAGTATTCTGATAAGATATTAGGAGATATTTATATTAAAATAAACTTAATACATAATTAATTTAACGGCAGTTGGGACGCGTTCTGTATCGAAGTACGGACAGCCTGCCAACAGCCAATATCTTTATAGTATTCTGATAAGATGTTAGGAGATGTTTATATTAAAATAAAAAGGAATGTCTGTCTGTTCGTCTTTTATGCGTTCATACACAATTTATCCGATTGCGATCAAATTTTCGTGAGTTGTTGTGCGCACTCCCGGGAACATTATAAGCATAGTAAACCCAATTTACAATAGATGGCGCGTGAGTAGCTTCAACAAAATTGCGAGCGATTCGTTTCAAAAAAATTCCACATGCGTTCATATACCATTCATCAGATTGCGATGAAACTTTGGTGAATCGTTGAGTACACTCCAGGGAAGGTTTCAGGCTTAGTAAATCTGTTTTAAAATAGGTAGCGCATGAGTAGATTCAAGAAATGAGCTCTGGCACGCGAATCGTTTAAGCAATATCCCCTATGCGTTTATATGCCATTCATCCGATTGCGATGAAACTTTGAAACGCCAGGTATGGTATTCAACTTAGCAAATAGATTTTAAAATATTGGTAGCGCACGAGTAGATTCATCTAATGGGCGGCGGCACGCGAATCGTTTCAACAAAGTCCCGTATGCGTCATATAACATTCATCCGATTTCGATGAAACTTTGAATAATTGTTGTGTACACTCCAGGAAGGGTTTCTGGCTTAGTACATGCACTTTACATTAGATAGCGTACGAGTAGATTCAACAAATGAGTGACGGCATGCGAATTGTTGAAATAAAATCCCGTATGCTTTCATATGCAATTCATCCGATTGCGATTAAACTTTGATGAGTTATTGTTTACACGCCAGGGAAGGGTTTCGACTTAGTAAATCTATTTTACAATACTTAGCGCACGAGTAGATGAAACAAATGAGCGACGACGGTTTAAGCGTTTCAACAAACTCCTGTATGCGTTCATACAGTATACCATTCATCGATTGCGATGAAACTTTGATGAGTTGTTGAGTGCACTTACGTGTAGGTTTCTAACTTAGTAAATCCACTTCACAGTAGGTAGCGAACGAGTTGATTCAACAAATGAGTGACAGCACACGAATCGTATAAATGAAATTTCCAAGTATTCATATGCCATTCATCCGATTCCAATGAAACTTTGGTGAGTTATTGTGGACGATCTCACGAACGTTCCTAAATTAATTAATCCATTTTACGATAGTTTGGAGGCAGCTAGCGGAAGATGAAAAAAAGAATTCTGTATTCAAAAGCACTTCAGGAAACAAAATTATAACGCCAAAACTTTCTTCGATTGGCGTTGCAACGCATGCCGGGTACAGCTAGTAAATAAATAAATAAACAAATAAATGAATATTGGAATCTCGTCAGGTTTCTGGTTATCCAGGCCTAGAAAGGTTGGGACAAATATAATTATTACTATTATTATTGCTGGATCCCAGTTTCTTACACACTTTGAGAGACGTGGACTCGATGCGCACCGCCCTATGAATGGTTCTCCGCGGATTCGCATTTTCAACTACAAGTCAGGACGGCACCTTTTCTAGGCCACGGCCGCTTCAAATTCCAGGCCTAGATTGATTCTCCTCTACTCATTTGATATCCTCTCATGAGGTGGGTGTCAGCAAGGGCATCTGGCCGTTAAATCACCCTCTACAAAGATAAATATCATTGCATCTCATCCCAAACCCGTTGAAACGAGAATAATAAGAGGTAGACATACTTACGACTATTATTATTATATCATTTGTGTCCCTTATGGACAGTGTTTGAACCTAAATATCTCATTATGACACAATCTCCCTCCTTCCCCTTATCTTCCCCAAATCTCTTCATCCCTTGGCTGTGCACCTGTTTCTGTTGTTCAGTCCAAAATGTTCTTGTCTTCATCCTTTGACTGTGCACCTGTTTCTGTTGTTCAGTCAACAATGTTGTTGTCTTCATCCCTTGACTGTGCACCTGTTTCTGTTGTTCAGTCAACTATGTTCTTGTCTTCATCCTTTGACTGTGCACCGGTTTCCGTTGTTCAGTCAACAATGTTCTTGTCTTCATCCTTTGGCTGTGCACCTGTTTCCGTTGTTCAGTCCACAATGTTCTTGTCTTCAACCTTTGACTGTGCACCTATTTCCATTGTTCAGTCCACAATGTTCTTGTCTTCATCCTTTGACTGTGCACCTGTTTCCGCTGTTCAGTCCACAATGTTCTTGTCTTCATCCTTTGGCTGTGCACCTGTTTCTGTTGTTCAGTCCACAATGTTCTTGTCTTCATCCTTTGACTGTGCACATGTTTCCGTTGCTCAGTCCACAATGTTCTTGTCTTCATCCTTTGGCTGTGCACCTGTTCCTGTTGTTCAGTCCACAATGTTCTTGTCTTCATCCTTTGGCTGTGCACCTGTTTCCGTTGCTCAGTCAACAATGTTCTTGTCTTCATCCTTTGACTCAGCACCTGTTTCCGTTGCTCAGTCCACAATGTTCTTGTCTTCATCCTTTGACAGAGCACCTGTTTCCGTTGTTCAGTCAACAATGTTCTTGTCTTCATCCTTTGGCTGTGCACCTGTTTCCGTTGCTCAGTCAAAAATATTCTTGTCTTCATCCTTTGACTCTGCACCTGTTTCCGTTGCTCAGTCCACAATGTACTTGTCTTCATCCTTTGGCTGTGCACCTGTTTCCGTTGTTCAGTCCACAATGTTGTTGTCTTCATCCTTTGACTGTGCACCTGTTTCCGTTGCTCAGTCAACAATGTTCTTGTCTTCATCCTTTGACTGTGCACCTGTTTCCGTTGTTCAGTCCACAATGTTCTTGTCTTCATCCTTTGACTGTGCACCTGTTTCCGTTGTTCAGTCCACAATGTTCTTGTCTTCATCCTTTGACTGTGCACCTGTTTCCGTTGCTCAGTCAACAATGTTCTTGTCTTCATCCTTTGACTGTGCACCTGTTTCCGTTGTTCAGTCCACAATGTTCTTGTCTTCATCCTTTGACTGTGCACCTGTTTCCGTTGTTCAGTCCACAATGTTCTTGTCTTCATCCTTTGACTCTGCACCTGTTTCCGTTGTTCAGTCCACAATGTTCTTGTCTTCATCCTTTGACTGTGCACCTGTTTCCGTTGTTCAGTCCACAATGTTCTTGTCTTCATCCTTTGACTCTGCACCTGTTTCCGTTGTTCAGTCCGCAATGTCCTTGTCTTCATCCTTTGACTCTGCACCTGTTTCCGTTGCTCAGTCAACAATGTTCTTGTCTTCATCCTTTGACTGTGCACCTGTTTCCGTTGTTCAATCAACAATGTTCTTGTCTTCATCCTTTGGCTGTGCACCTGTTTCCGTTGTTCAGTCCACAATGTTCTTGTCTTCAACCTTTGACTGTGCACCTATTTCCATTGTTCAGTCCACAATGTTCTTGTCTTCATCCTTTGACTGTGCACCTGTTTCTGTTGTTCAGTCAACAATGTTGTTGTCTTCATCCCTTGACTGTGCACCTGTTTCTGTTGTTCAGTCAACTATGTTCTTGTCTTCATCCTTTGACTGTGCACCTGTTTCCGTTGTTCAGTCAACAATGTTCTTGTCTTCATCCTTTGGCTGTGCACCTGTTTCCGTTGTTCAGTCCACAATGTTCTTGTCTTCAACCTTTGACTGTGCACCTATTTCCATTGTTCAGTCCACAATGTTCTTGTCTTCATCCTTTGACTGTGCACCTGTTTCCGCTGTTCAGTCCACAATGTTCTTGTCTTCATCCTTTGGCTGTGCACCTGTTTCTGTTGTTCAGTCCACAATGTTCTTGTCTTCATCCTTTGACTGTGCACATGTTTCCGTTGCTCAGTCCACAATGTTCTTGTCTTCATCCTTTGGCTGTGCACCTGTTTCTGTTGTTCAGTCCACAATGTTCTTGTCTTCATCCTTTGGCTGTGCACCTGTTTCCGTTGCTCAGTCAACAATGTTCTTGTCTTCATCCTTTGACTCAGCACCTGTTTCCGTTGCTCAGTCCACAATGTTCTTGTCTTCATCCTTTGACAGAGCACCTGTTTCCGTTGTTCAGTCAACAATGTTCTTGTCTTCATCCTTTGGCTGTGCACCTGTTTCCGTTGCTCAGTCAAAAATATTCTTGTCTTCATCCTTTGACTCTGCACCTGTTTCCGTTGCTCAGTCCACAATGTACTTGTCTTCATCCTTTGGCTGTGCACCTGTTTCCGTTGTTCAGTCCACAATGTTGTTGTCTTCATCCTTTGACTGTGCACCTGTTTCCGTTGCTCAGTCAACAATGTTCTTGTCTTCATCCTTTGACTGTGCACCTGTTTCCGTTGTTCAGTCCACAATGTTCTTGTCTTCATCCTTTGACTGTGCACCTGTTTCCGTTGTTCAGTCCACAATGTTCTTGTCTTCATCCTTTGACTGTGCACCTGTTTCCGTTGCTCAGTCAACAATGTTCTTGTCTTCATCCTTTGACTGTGCACCTGTTTCCGTTGTTCAGTCCACAATGTTCTTGTCTTCATCCTTTGACTGTGCACCTGTTTCCGTTGTTCAGTCCACAATGTTCTTGTCTTCATCCTTTGACTCTGCACCTGTTTCCGTTGTTCAGTCCACAATGTTCTTGTCTTCATCCTTTGACTGTGCACCTGTTTCCGTTGTTCAGTCCACAATGTTCTTGTCTTCATCCTTTGACTCTGCACCTGTTTCCGTTGTTCAGTCCGCAATGTCCTTGTCTTCATCCTTTGACTCTGCACCTGTTTCCGTTGCTCAGTCAACAATGTTCTTGTCTTCATCCTTTGGCTGTGCACCTGTTTCCGTTGCTCAGTCCACAATGTTCTTGTCTTCATCCTTTGACTGTGCACCTGTTTCCGTTGTTCAGTCCACAATGTTCTTGTCTTCATCCTTTGACTGTGCACCTGTTTCCGTTGTTCAGTACACAATGTTCTTGTCTTCATCCTTTGACTGTGCACCTGTTTACGTTGTTCAGTCCACAATGTTCTTGTCTTCATCCTTTGACTGTGCACCTGTTTTCGTTGTTCAGTCTACAATGTTCTTGCCTTCATCCTTTGACTGTGCACCTGTTTCCGTTGTTCAGTCCACAATGTTCTTGTCTTCATCCTTTAACTGTGCACCTGTTTCCGTTGTTCAGTCCACAATGTTCTTGTCTTCATCCTTTGACTGTGCACCTGTTTCCGTTGCTCAGTCCACAATGTTCTTGTCTTCATCCTTTGACAGAGCACCTGTTTCCGTTGCTCAGTCAACAATGATCTTGTCTTCATCCTTTGACTCTGCACCTGTTTCCGTTGCTCAGTCCACAATGTTCTTGTCTTTATCCTTTGACAGAGCACCTGTTTCCGTTGCTCAGTCAACAATGTTCTTGTCTTCATCATTTGACTCTGCACCTGTTTCCGTTGCTCAGTCCACAATGTTCTTGTCTTCATCCTTTGACTGTGCACCTGTTTCCGTTGTTCAGTCCACAATGTTCTTGTCTTCATCCTTTGACAGAGCACCTGTTTCCGTTGCTCAGTCAACAATGATCTTGTCTTCATCCTTTGACTCTGCACCTGTTTCCGTTGCTCAGTCCACAATGTACTTGTCTTCATCCTTTGACAGAGCACCTGTTTCCGTTGCTCAGTCAACAATGTTCTTGTCTTCATCCTTTGACTGTGCACCTGTTTCCGTTGCTCAGTCCACAATGTTCTTGTCTTCATCCTTTGACTGTGCACCTGTTTCCGTTGTTCAGTCCACAATGTTCTTGTCTTCATCCTTTGACTGTGCTCCTGTTTCCGTTGTTCAGTCAACAATGGTCTTGTCTTCATCTTTTCATTTGTTTTAAATTTTGTATTCCTAATGTTGTATCTGAATTCTCCTCTGTCTCCAAACATTCGCCTTTCGATCCCCACCAGCTTCTATTTCAAGATTATTATTACTGTTAGTATTCGTTCTTAACGTAGACAACTATCCCAGGCAATTTAGGAGATTCATGTTTCTACTTCTGGCACTGACAGCGGCCATCCTCAGTGTGGTGATTTTGAGGCAAATGGTAGAATGGCCGCAGGGTATCTGCTCTTTTCTAGACCATAATAAATACAGCCAGGCAAACTACTACAGACACTGCACAACAACAGGTTATCAGACAAATTAACACACCCACAAATAGCAACTGCTCGCGGTTCAGTGGCTAGCTTTCATGGCTGTCATACTCGAGGTCCGTGTTCGATTACCAGTTCTGATAGCCTGGAAGTGGGTTTTCCGCGGTTTCCCATTTTTACTTCAGGAGAATGCCGGGAAGGTTCCTACCTTAAAGCCTCGGCCGCCTCTCTGCTAATCCTCACCGTAATTACACTCATTAATACAGCCATCACACTTCCACAGGTTATCAGACAAAATTACACACTCATCACTTTTCTTCAAACTGGTTTTATATCAAGATTTATTTCATTCGTTTTTATTATATTTTTGAAGTAGATCTGGTTTTATAAAATGTTTGTGAATGTCGATTAACTTTTTAGGAATAGTTTTCAGAACAACCTTCGATTATGGTATTTTTTAAAATGTTGGTTGGTTGGTTCCTCAGTTCAGGGGCTGCGACAACGCGGTCATGTAGCCCCGTGTACTTTGGGTGTGTGTAGAATCTGCCTGATAACCGGTGTTAATTTTGATGGCTGTATTAGTGTGTGTTAATTGTTTTTAATTCAGGTAAGGACAGCAGACATTCGATTTCCAAGTAGTTCCAACTTTGGCTACCAAACGCCGCCGTCAGCGACCAACTAGTTCTGAACTTGCTTACTAGATGCCACCGCAGTCGGTTCCTGGTGACGATCATTGGAACCTAAGAGCGTTAGTCAAATCTAACCTATAATTTAGCTTCACACAAATGTAATTAGTGGAAGGTTCTTTAACATGCCATAAATCTATGTCATAGGACTGCCCGCTTTACTGTTTTAAATGTAAGTCTTGCACTTGTATTCATATTATTATTTTCGCTGAGGAAGGCCATAAATTAATATTCGCAATTACAGTCTGAATGATTCACAATTACGTTAAAATATTTCGCCCAGCCGCCATGTAGAAGTTTTATATTCTTTCGCTTTTATAAAATTTCATAATAATAGCTCTAGGATACCGAATTGTTGTAATTCCTTTAAACATTCAAAATTTCCGCTGTGCGCAATATTCAATGTGATAATCTCTTGATCAACGCAATTATGACCTCATATGGGAGAGAACCGTTTGTGTTGGTATGACCACATAAAACGCAGAAGCGGTTCTTCCGTTGCGAGAATAGCCTCAAACATCAGTCCTGAGGGCCGCAGACCACGAGGACGACCACACTGCAAGTGGCTTAAGTCTCTCCTGAAGATGCACAAGACCGCTGCAAGTGGAAAGGAAAGTGCAGACCCTGCAACTCAGCGGGATAAATGCTAAGCAGAAGAACAAGATGCAATACTCACCTCCTGGCAAGATTCACATAATCACCCAATTTCATTCTGAGTTGTCAATTTTTATTTTCTAATAGTTCTTGCAGCCACCATATAGGATGTGTGGAGAGTCTGTTATTTTGTGTTGGGCATACAAGGCCACATACACGGTCATATCTTGTCACTAACACTTGCCACGGTCATTTACTTATATTTTATAGTATCCAGATGGCGGCAGAGCGTAATATGCTATCTCAAGTACTCGTCTTGTTGGTAACAGAAAGCCCTCCAATAAAACTATCTGATTGCTAATTACTGTGAACATTGCTTCATTGGACCACCCGTTTTGGATTTTGATGCCTCCATGATACCCAAGTCTGCCATCTTGAAATGGTACACAAATGTATGTTTTGCAAAAGTTTGTAAATCAGTTTAGTTGTTATTATAGTTTAGCTTTAAAGATCTGGGTGGCTGCAAATTCGATTTACTTGGGTTGGCGGTGATATTAAACATGTCCTGTGCTAGTGCTACCTCTGAAGCAATTCGGTCTCTTCGTGTTTAAATGATTACAACACATACATGCACACAAACCGACGCACGGAAATGTTAACCCGTGTAGATCTTGTAACTTACTTTCCATTGTCTAAATATAGCGAAAGTAGGCTGTTTCAGGAAAAGTATAAATTGCCACTGGTTTTGAACATGAAGTCCTGTATCTTCATAATCTTCATTGGCAAGGTTTGTGACGATGTCTTGGTTCTATTTGTGGGTGTCGTCGTTCTTCTAATCCTCCCCGTAGACATGTTACAGAAGCATGTCAATATCTTACTTGTTTGCCAGATATAGGTTGTGAAAAATTTCAAAGTGTTCTAGTTAGACTGAGACAGATTTTCTATCTGCAGACCAACCTTACTTCTGAAGGATTTGCCATGGTCCCGTCTCAGACCCAAAGATAAATTTCAGAAAGACTTTATCATGCCATTTTTTTGCATGATTACTTCTTTTTTATAAGACTTAATTTTCAATCTGAAATACCCACTAGATGCCAGAAGCAGCCTTGTTCTTTCGAAAAAAAAAGGCCATCGGTGTCATAGAGTTTCCAGTCTTCTCCATGCAGTTAAATCACTCCCACTGCTTTATAAACATCATTGTAATCGGATTTATAGGGAGCGTGATGGTGCTCGTCTTTCATTTGGACGGCAAGCGTTCAAATCCCTAACACATTCCCATTTATAAAGTGTATGACGAGATCAGCAGCCACCACGTGTTGGTCCTAACCAAATCTCACTTATAAAGTGTATGACGAGATCAGCAGCCACCAGTGCTGGCTCTAACCCACTCTCAATTATAAAGTGTTTGACGAGATCACCAGCCACCACGTGCTGGCTCTAACCCATTCTCACTTATAAAGTGTATGACGAGATGAGCAGCCACCATGTGCTGGTCCTAACCCACTCTCACTTATAAAGTGTTTGACGAGATCAGCAGCCACCACGTGTTGGTCCTAACCCACTCTCACTTATAAAGTGTATGACGGGATCAGCAGCCACCATGTGCTGGTCCTAACCCACTCTCACTTATAAAGTGTATGACGAGATCAGCAAGCACCACGTGCTGGCTCTAACCCACTCTGACTTATGAAGTGTATGACGAGATCAGCAGCCACCACGGGCAGGTCCTAAGACACTCTCAGTTATAAAGGGAATAATGAGATCAGCAGCCACCGTGTCCTGGCTCTAACCCACTCTCAGTTATAAAGCGGATGGCGAGATCAGCAGCCACCATGTGCTGGCCGTAACCCACTCTCACTTATAAAGCGGATAACGAGATCAGCAGCCACCACGTGCTGGCTCTAACCAACTCGCACTTATAAAGTGGATGACGAAACCTGCAGCCACCACGTGCTGGCTCTATCCCACTCTCACTTATAAAGGGGATGATGAGATCAGCAGCCACCATATGCTGGTCCTAACACACTCTCACTTATAAAGCGGATGACGATTCAGCAACCAGCACGTGCTGCCTCTAACCCAGTCTCACTTATTAAGCGGATGACGAGATCAGCAGCCACCACGTGCTGGCTCTAACCCACTCTCACTAACAAAGCGGATGACGAGATCAGCAGCCACCACCTGAAGGTCCTAACCCACTCTCACTTATAATGTGTCAGCCACCACGTGCTGGCTCTAACCCACTCTCCCTTAGAAAGCGGATGACGAGATCAGCAGCAACCACGTGCTGGTCCTAACCAACTCTCACTTATAAAGCGTATGACGAGATCTGCAGCTACCATGTGCTGGCTCTAACTCACTCTCACTTATGAAGTGAATGACGAGATCAGCAGCCACCATGTGCTGGCTCTAACCCACTCTCACTTATAAACTGCATGACGAGATCAGCAGCCATCACGTGCTGGCTCTAACCCCCTCGCACTTATAATGCGGATGCCGAGAGCAGCAGCCACCACGTGCTGGCCCTAACCCACTATCACTTATAAAGCGGATGACGAGATCAGCAGCCACCACGTGCTGGCCCTAATCCACTATCACTTATAAAGCGGATGACTAGATCAGCAGCCACCACGTGCTGGCCCTAAGCCACTATCACTTATAAAGCGGATGACGAGATCAACAGCCACCACGTGCTGGTCCTAACCTAATCTCACTTATACAGTGGATGACGAGATCAGCAGCCACCACGTGCTGGCACTATCCCACTCTCTCTTATAAAGCGGATGACGAGATCAGCAGCCACTATGTGCTGGTCCTATCCCACTCTCACTTATAAAGCAGATGAGGATATCAGCAGCCACCACGTGCTGGTCCTAACCCACTCTCACTATAAAGCGGATGACGAGATCAGCAGCCAACACGTGCTGGTCCAAACCCACTCTCACTTATAAAGTGTATGACGAGATCAGCAGCCACCACGTGCTGGTCCTAACCCACTCACGCTAATAAAGCGGATGACGAGATCAGCAGCCACTACATGCTGGCTCTAACCCTCTCTCATTTATAAAATGGATGACGAGTTCTGCAGCCACCAAGTGCTGGCTCAAACCTACTCTCACTTATAAAGTGTATGGCGAGATCAGCAGCCACCGCGTGCTGGCTCTAACCCACTCTCACTTATAAAGCGGATGACGAGATCAGCAGCCACCACGTGCTGGTCCTAACACTCTCTCACTTATAATGTGTATGACGAAATCAACAGCCACCAAGTGTTGGTCCTAACCCACTCTCACTTATAAAGTGTAAGACGAGATCAGCAGCCACCACGTGATGACTCAAACCCACTCTCACTTATAAACCGGATGACGAATTCAGCAGCCACCACGTGCATGCTCTAACCCACTCTCACTAATAAAGCGGATGACGAGATCAGCAGCCACCACGTGCTTGTCCTAACCCACACTCACTTATAAAGTTTTTGACGAGATCAGCAGCCACCACGTGCTGGTCCTAACCCACACTCACTTATAAAGTGTATGACGAGATCAGCAGCCACCAGTGCTGGCTCTAACCCACTCTCAATTATAAAGTGTTTGACGAGATCACCAGCCAACACGTGCTGGCTCTAACCCATTCTCACTTATAAAGTGTATGACGAGATCCGCAGCCACCACGTGTTGGTCCTGACCCACACTCACTTATAAAGTGGATGAAGAGATCAGCAGCCACCATGTGCTGGTCCTAACCCGTCTCACTTATAAAGCGGATGATGAGATCAGCAGCCACCAAGTGCTGGTCCTAACCCATTCTCACTTATGAAGTGTATGACGAGATCAGCAAGCACCACGTGCTGGCTCTAACCCACTCTGACTTATGAAGTGTATGACGAGATCAGCAGCCACCTCGGGCTGGTCCTAAGCCACTCTCAGTTATAAAGGGAATGATGAGATCAGCAGCCACCACGTACTGGTCCTAACCCACTCTCACTTATAAAGCGGATGACGAGATCAGCAGCCACCATGTGCTGGCTCTAACCCACTCTCAGTTATAAAGCGGATGGCAAGATAAGCAGCCACCATGTGCTGGTCCTAACACTCTCTCACTTATAATGTGTATGACGAAATCAGCAGCCACCAAGTGTTGGTCCTAACCCACTCTCACTTATAAAGTGTAAGACGAGATCAGCAGCCACCAAGTGATGACTCAAACCCACTCTCACTTATAAACCGGATGACGAATTCAGCAGCCTCCACGTGCATGCTCTAACCCACTCTCACTAATAAAGCGGATGACGAGATCAGCAGCCACCACGTGCTTGTCCTAACCCACACTCACTTATAAAGTGTTTGACGAGATCAGCAGCCACCACGTGCTGGTCCTAACCCACACTCACTTATAAAGTGTATGACGAGATCAGCAGCCACCACGTGCTGGCTCTAACCCACTCTCACTTATCAAGCGGATGACGAGATCATTAGCCACCACGATCTGGCCCTAACCCACACTCACTAATAAAGTTTTTGACTAGATCAGCAGCCACCACGTGCTGGCTCTAACACATTCCCATTTATAAAGTGTATGACGAGATCAGCAGCCACCACGTGTTAGTCCTAACCAACTCTCACTTATAGTGGATGACGAGATCAGCAGCCACCAGTGCTGGCTCTAACCCACTCTCAATTATAAAGTGTTTGACGAGATCACCAGCCAACACGTGCTGGCTCTAACCCATTCTCACTTATAAAGTGTATGACGAGATCCGCAGCCACCACGTGTTGGTCCTGACCCACTCTCACTTATAAAGTGTTTGACGAGATCACCAGCCAACACGTGCTGGCTCTAACCCATTCTCACTTATAAAGTGGATGAAGAGATCAGCAGCCACCATGTGCTGGTCCTAACCCACTCTCACTTATAAAGCGGATGATGAGATCAGCAGCCACCAAGTGCTGGTCCTAACCCATTCTCACTTATAAAGTGTATGACGAGATCAGCAAGCACCACGTGCTGGCTCTAACCCACTCTGACTTATGAAGTGTATGACGAGATCAGCAGCCACCTCGGGCTGGTCCTAAGCCACTCTCAGTTATAAAGGGAATGATGAGATCAGCAGCCACCACGTACTGGTCCTAACCCACTCTCACTTATAAAGCGGATGACGAGATCAGCAGCCACCATGTGCTGGCTCTAACCCACTCTCAGTTATAAAGCGGATGGCGAGATAAGCAGCCACCACGTGCTGGCTCTATCCCACTCTCACTTATAAAGGGGATGATGAGATCAGCAGCCACCATGTGCTGGTCCTAACCCAATCTCACTTACAAAGCGGATGAAGATTCAGCAACCAGCACGTGCTGCCTCTAACCCAGTCTCACGTATTAAGCGGATGACGAGATCAGCAGCCACCACGTGCTGGCTCTAACCCACACTCACTAACAAAGCGGATGACGAGATCAGCAGCCACCACATGCTGGTCCTAACCCACTCTCACTTATAAAGTGTATGACGAGATCAGCAGCCACCAAGTGTTGGTCCTAACCCACTCTCACTTATAAAGTGTATGACGAGATCAGCAGCCACCACGTGCTGGCTCTAACCCACTCTCACTTATAAAGCGGATGACGAGTTCAGCAGCCACCACGTGCTGGCTCTAACCCACTCTCACTTATAATGCGGATGACGAGATCAGCAGCCACCACGTGTTTGTCCTAACCCACTCTCACTTATACAGCGGATGACGAGATCAGCAGCCACCACATGCTGGTCCTAACCCACACGCACTTATAAAGTGTATGACGAGATCAGCAGCCACCACGTGTTGGTCCTAACCCACTCTCACACATAGTGGATGACGAGATCAGCAGCCACCAGTGCTGGCTCTAACCCACTCTCAATTATAAAGTGTTTGACGAGATCACCAGCCACCACGTGCTGGCTCTAACCCATTCTCACTTATAAAGTGTAGAGGAGATCAGCAGCCACCACGTGTTGGTCCTAACCTACTCACACTTATAAAGTATATGACGAGATCAGCAGCCACCACGTGCTGGCTCTAACCCACTCACACTTATAAAGTGTTTGACGAGATCACCAGCCACCACGCGCTGGCTCTAACCCATTCTCACTTATAAAGTGTAGATGAGATCAGCAGCCACCATGTGTTGGTCCTAACCCACTCTCACTTATAAAGTATATGACGAGATCAGCAGCCACCACGTGCTGGTCCTAACCCACTCTCACTTATAAAGAGTATGACGAGATCAGCAAGCACCTCGTGCTGGCTCTAACCCACTCTGACTTATAAAGTGTATGACGAGATCGGCAGTCACCACGTGCTGGTCCTAACCGTCTCTCACTTATAATGTGAATGACGAGATCAGCAGCCACCACGTGCTGGCTCTAACCCACTCTGACTTATAAAGTGTATGACGAGATGATCAGCCACCACGTGCTGGTCCTAAGCCACTCTCAATTATAAAGGGGATGATGATATCAGCAGACACCACGTGCTGGTCCTAACCCACTCTCACTTATAAAGCGGATGATGAGATCAGCAGCTACCAAGTGCTGGTCCTAACCCACTCTGACTTATAAAAGGGATGACGAGATCAGCAGCCACCATGTGCTGGTCCTAACCCACTCTGACTTAACCCACTCGGACTTATAAAGTGAATGACGAGATCAACAGCCACCATGTGCTGGTCCTAAGCCAATCTCAATTATAAGGGGGATGATGAGATCAGCAGCCACCACGGGCTGGTCCTAACCCACTCTGACTTAACCAACTCTGACATATAAAGTGTATGACGAGATCAACAGCCACCATGTGCTGGTCCTAAGCCAATCTCACTTATAAAGGGGATGATGAGATCAGCAGCCACCACGGGCTGGTCCTAAGCCACTCTCAATTATAAAGGGGATGATGAGATCAGCAGCCACCACGTACTGGTCCTAACCCACTCTCACTATAAAGCGGATGACGAGATCAGCAGCCAACACGTGCTGGTCCTAACCCACTCTCACTTGTAAGGTATATGACGAGATCAGCAGCCACCACGTGCTGGTCCTAACCCACTCTCACTTATAAAGCGGATGACGAGATCAGCAGCCACAACGTGCTGATCCTTACCCTCTCTCACTTACAAAGCGGATGACGAGATCAGCAGCCACCATATGCTGGCTCTAACCCGCTCTCACTTGTAAAGAGGATGACGAGATCTGCAGCCACCACGTGCTGGCTCAAACCTACACTCTCTTATAAAGTGTATGGCGAGATCAGCAGCCACCGCGTGCTGGCTCTAACCCACTCTCACTTATAAAGCGGATGACGAGATAAGCAGCCACCACATGCTGGTCCTAACCCGTTCTCACTTACAAAGTGTTTGACGAAATCAGCAGCCACCACGTGCTGGTCCTATCCCACACTCACTTATAAAGTGTATGACGAGATCAGCAGCCACCAAGTGCTAGCTCTAACCCACTCTCACTTATCAAGCGGATGACGAGATCAGTAGCCACCACGTGCTGGCCCTAACCCACACTCACTAATAAAGTGTTTGACGAGATCAGCAGCCACCACGTGCTGGCTCTAACCCATTCTCACTTATAAAGTGTTTGACGAGATGAGCAGCCACCACGTGTTGGTCCTAACCCACTCTCACTTATAAAGTGTATGACGAGATCAGCGGCCACCATGTGCTGGTCCTAACCCACTCTCACTTATAAAGTGTATAACGAGATCAGCAAGCACCACGAGCTGGCTCTAACCCACTCTGACTTATGAAGTGTATGACGAGATCAGCAGCCAGCGCGTGCTGGCTCTAACCCACTCTCACTTATAATGCGGATGACGAGATCAGCAGCCACCACATGCTGGTCCTAACCAACTTTCACTTATAAAGTGTATGACGAGATCAGCAGCAACCAAGTGTTGGTCCTAACCCACTCTCACTTATAAAGTATATGACGAGATTAGCAGCCACCACGTGCTGGCACTATCCCACTCTCTCTTATAAAGCGGATGACGAGATCAGCAGCCACCACATGCTGGTCCTAACCAACTCTCACTTATAAAGCGTATGACGAGATCTGCAGCTACCATGTGCTGGCTCTAACTCACTCTCACTTATGAAGTGAATGACGAGATCAGCAGCCACCATGTGCTGGCTCTAACCCACTCTCACTTATAAAGTGGATGACGAGATCAGCTGCCACCATGTGCTGTTAAATAACCCACTCTCACTTATAAAGAGGATGACGAGATCAGCAACCACCACGTCCTGGCTCTAACCCACTCTAACTTATAAAGTGGATGACGGGAGCTGCAGCCACCATGTGCTGGCTGTAACCCACTCTCACTTATAAACTGCATGACGAGATCAGCAGCCATCACGTGCTTGCTCTAACCCCCTCGCACTTATAATGCGGATGCCGAGAGCAGCAGCCACCACGTGCTGGCCCTAACCCACTATCACTTATAAAGCGGATGACGAGATCAGCAGCCACCACGTGCTGGCCCTAATCCACTATCACTTATAAAGCGGATGACTAGATCAGCAGCCACCACGTGCTGGCCCTAAGCCACTATCACTTATAAAGCGGATGACGAGATCAACAGCCACCACGTGCTGGTCATAACCTAATCTCACTTATAAAGTGGATGACGAGATCAGCAGCCACCACGTGCTGGCACTATCCCACTCTCTCTTATAAAGCGGATGACGAGATCAGCAGCCACCATGTGCTGGTCCTATCCCACTCTCACTTATAAAGCAGATGAGGATATCAGCAGCCACCACGTGCTGGTCCTAACCCACTCTCACTATAAAGCGGATGACGAGATCAGCAGCCAACACGTGCTGGTCCAAACCCACTCTCACTTATAAAGTGTATGACGAGATCAGCAGCCACCACGTGCTGGTCCTAACCCACTCACGCTAATAAAGCGGATGACGAGATCAGCAGCCACTACATGCTGGCTCTAACCCTCTCTCATTTATAAAATGGATGACGAGTTCTGCAGCCACCAAGTGCTGGCTCAAACCTACTCTCACTTATAAAGTGTATGGCGAGATCAGCAGCCACCGCGTGCTGGCTCTAACCCACTCTCACTTATAAAGCGGATGACGAGATCAGCAGCCACCACGTGCTGGTCCTAACACTCTCTCACTTATAATGTGTATGACGAAATCAACAGCCACCAAGTGTTGGTCCTAACCCACTCTCACTTATAAAGTGTAAGACGAGATCAGCAGCCACCACGTGATGACTCAAACCCACTCTCACTTATAAACCGGATGACGAATTCAGCAGCCACCACGTGCATGCTCTAACCCACTCTCACTAATAAAGCGGATGACGAGATCAGCAGCCACCACGTGCTTGTCCTAACCCACACTCACTTATACAGTTTTTGACGAGATCAGCAGCCACCACGTGCTGGTCCTAACCCACACTCACTTATAAAGTGTATGACGAGATCAGCAGCCACCACGTGCTGGCTCTAACCCACTCTCACTTATCAAGCGGATGACGAGATCAGTAGCCACCACGATCTGGCCCTAACCCACACTCACTAATAAAGTTTTTGACGAGATCAGCAGCCACCACGTGCTGGCTCTAACACATTCCCATTTATAAAGTGTATGACGAGATCAGCAGCCACCACGTGTTAGTCCTAACCAACTCTCACTTATAGTGGATGACGAGATCAGCAGCCACCAGTGCTGGCTCTAACCCACTCTCAATTATAAAGTGTTTGACGAGATCACCAGCCAACACGTGCTGGCTCTAACCCATTCTCACTTATAAAGTGTATGACGAGATCCGCAGCCACCACGTGTTGGTCCTGACCCACACTCACTTATAAAGTGGATGAAGAGATCAGCAGCCACCATGTGCTGGTCCTAACCCACTCTCACTTATAAAGCGGATGATGAGATCAGCAGCCACCAAGTGCTGGTCCTAACCCATTCTCACTTATGAAGTGTATGACGAGATCAGCAAGCACCACGTGCTGGCTCTAACCCACTCTGACTTATGAAGTGTATGACGAGATCAGCAGCCACCTCGGGCTGGTCCTAAGCCACTCTCAGTTATAAAGGGAATGATGAGATCAGCAGCCACCACGTACTGGTCCTAACCCACTCTCACTTATAAAGCGGATGACGAGATCAGCAGCCACCATGTGCTGGCTCTAACCCACTCTCAGTTATAAAGCGGATGGCGAGATAAGCAGCCACCACGTGCTGGCTCTAACCCACACTCACTTATAAAGTGTTTGACGAGATCAGCAGCCACCACGTGCTGGTCCTAACCCACACTCACTTATAAAGTGTTTGACGAGATCAGCAGCCACCATGTGCTGGCTCTAACCCACTCTCACTTATAAAGCGGATGACGAGTTCAGCAGCCACCACGTGCTGGCTCTAACCCTCTCTCACTTATAATGCGGATGACGAGATCAGCAGCCACCACGTGTTTGTCCTAACCCACTCTCACTTATAAAGCGGATGACGAGATCAGCAGCCACCATGTGCTGGCCGTAACCCACTCTCACTTATAAAGCGGATAACGAGATCAGCAGCCACCACGTGCTGGCTCTAACCAACTCGCACTTATAAAGTGGATGACGAGACCAGCAGCCACCACGTGCTGGCTCTATCCCACTCTCACTTATAAAGGGGATGATGAGATCAGCAGCCACCATGTGCTGGTCCTAACCCAATCTCACTTACAAAGCGGATGAAGATTCAGCAACCAGCACGTGCTGCCTCTAACCCAGTCTCACGTATTAAGCGGATGACGAGATCAGCAGCCACCACGTGCTGGCTCTAACCCACACTCACTAACAAAGCGGATGACGAGATCAGCAGCCACCACATGCTGGTCCTAATCCACTCTCACTTATATAGTGTATGACGAGATCAGCAGCCACCAAGTGTTGGTCCTAACCCACTCTCACTTATAAAGTGTATGACGAGATCAGCAGCCACCACGTGCTGGCTCTAACCCACTCTCACTTATAAAGCGGATGACGAGTTCAGCAGCCACCACGTGCTGGCTCTAACCCACTCTCACTTATAAAGCGGATGACGAGATCAGCAGCCACCACGTGCTTGTCCTAACCCACACTCACTTATAAAGTGTTTGACGAGATCAGCAGCCACCACGTGCTGGTCCTAACCCACACTCACTTATAAAGTGTATGACGAGATCAGCAGCCACCACGTGCTGGCTCTAACCCACTCTCACTTATCAAGCGGATGACGAGATCAGTAGCCACCACGATCTGGCCCTAACCCACACTCACTAATAAAGTTTTTGACTAGATCAGCAGCCACCACGTGCTGGCTCTAACACATTCCCATTTATAAAGTGTATGACGAGATCAGCAGCCACCACGTGTTAGTCCTAACCAACTCTCACTTATAGTGGATGACGAGATCAGCAGCCACCAGTGCTGGCTCTAACCCACTCTCAATTATAAAGTGTTTGACGAGATCACCAGCCAACACGTGCAGGCTCTAACCCATTCTCACTTATAAAGTGTATGACGAGATCCGCAGCCACCACGTGTTGGTCCTGACCCACTCTCACTTATAAAGTGTTTGACGAGATCACCAGCCAACACGTGCTGGCTCTAACCCATTCTCACTTATAAAGTGGATGAAGAGATCAGCAGCCACCATGTGCTGGTCCTAACCCACTCTCACTTATAAAGCGGATGATGAGATCAGCAGCCACCAAGTGCTGGTCCTAACCCATTCTCACTTATAAAGTGTATGACGAGATCAGCAAGCACCACGTGCTGGCTCTAACCCACTCTGACTTATGAAGTGTATGACGAGATCAGCAGCCACCTCGGGCTGGTCCTAAGCCACTCTCAGTTATAAAGGGAATGATGAGATCAGCAGCCACCACGTACTGGTCCTAACCCACTCTCACTTATAAAGCGGATGACGAGATCAGCAGCCACCATGTGCTGGCTCTAACCCACTCTCAGTTATAAAGCGGATGGCGAGATAAGCAGCCACCATGTGCTGGCCGTAACCCACTCTCACTTATAAAGCGGATAACGAGATCAGCAGCCACCACGTGCTGGCTCTAACCAACTCGCACTTATAAAGTGGATGACGAGACCAGCAGCCACCACGTGCTGGCTCTATCCCACTCTCACTTATAAAGGGGATGATGAGATCAGCAGCCACCATGAGCTGGTCCTAACCCAATCTCACTTACAAAGCGGATGAAGATTCAGCAACCAGCACGTGCTGCCTCTAACCCAGTCTCACGTATTAAGCGGATGACGAGATCAGCAGCCACCACGTGCTGGCTCTAACCCACACTCACTAACAAAGCGGATGACGAGATCAGCAGCCACCACATGCTGGTCCTAACCCACTCTCACTTATATAGTGTATGACGAGATCAGCAGCCACCAAGTGTTGGTCCTAACCCACTCTCACTTATAAAGTGTATGACGAGATCAGCAGCCACCACGTGCTGGCTCTAACCCACTCTCACTTATAAAGCGGATGACGAGTTCAGCAGCCACCACGTGCTGGCTCTAACCCACTCTCACTTATAATGCGGATGACGAGATCAGCAGCCACCACGTGTTTGTCCTAACCCACTCTCACTTATAAAGCGGATGACGAGATCAGCAGCCACCACAAGCTGGTCCTAACCCACACGCACTTATAAAGTGTATGACGAGATTAGCAGCCACCACGTGTTGGTCCTAACCCACACTCACTCATAGTGGATGACGAGATCAGCAGCCACCAGTGCTGGCTCTAACCCACTCTCAATTATAAAGTGTTTGACGAGATCACCAGCCACCACGTGCTGGCTCTAACCCATTCTCACTTATAAAGTGTAGAGGAGATCAGCAGCCACCACGTGTTGGTCCTAACCCACTCACACTTATAAAGTATATGACGAGATCAGCAGCCACCACGTGCTGGCTCTAACCCACTCACACTTATAAAGTGTTTGACGAGATCACCAGCCACCACGCGCTGGCTCTAACCCATTCTCACTTATAAAGTGTAGATGAGATCAGCAGCCACCATGTGTTGGTCCTAACCCACTCTCACTTATAAAGTATATGACGAGATCAGCAGCCACCACGTGCTGGTCCTAACCCACTCTCACTTATAAAGAGTATGACGAGATCAGCAAGCACCTCGTGCTGGCTCTAACCCACTCTGACTTATAAAGTGTATGACGAGATCGGCAGCCACCACGTGCTGGTCCTAACCGTCTCTCACTTATAATGTGAATGACGAGATCAGCAGCCACCACGTGCTGGCTCTAACCCACTCTGACTTATAAAGTGTATGACGAGATGATCAGCCACCACGTGCTGGTCCTAAGCCACTCTCAATTATAAAGGGGATGACGATATCAGCAGACACCACGTGCTGGTCCTAACCCACTCTCACTTATAAAGCGGATGATGAGATCAGCAGCTACCAAGTGTTGGTCCTAACCCACTCTGACTTATAAAAGGGATGGCGAGATCAGCAGCCACCATGTGCTGGTCCTAACCCACTCTGACTTAACCCACTCGGACTTATAAAGTGAATGACGAGATCAACAGCCACCATGTGCTGGTCCTAAGCCAATCTCAATTATAAGGGGGATGATGAGATCAGCAGCCACCACGGGCTGGTCCTAACCCACTCTGACTTAACCAACTCTGACATATAAAGTGTATGACGAGATCAACAGCCACCATGTGCTGGTCCTAAGCCAATCTCACTTATAAAGGGGATGATGAGATCAGCAGCCACCACGGGCTGGTCCTAAGCCACTCTCAATTATAAAGGGGATGATGAGATCAGCAGCCACCACGTACTGGTCCTAACCCACTCTCACTATTAAGCGGATGACGAGATCAGCAGCCAACACGTGCTGGTCCTAACCCACTCTCACTTGTAAGGTATATGACGAGATCAGCAGCCACCACGTGCTGGTCCTAACCCACTCTCACTTATAAAGCGGATGACGAGATCAGCAGCCACAACGTGCTGATCCTTACCCTCTCTCACTTACAAAGCGGATGACGAGATCTGCAGCCACCACGTGCTGGCTCAAACCTACACCCTCTTATAAAGTGTATGGCGAGATCAGCAGCCACCGCGTGCTGGCTCTAACCCACTCTCACTTATAAAGCGGATGACGAGATAAGCAGCCACCACATGCTGGTCCTAACCCGTTCTCACTTACAAAGTGTTTGACGAAATCAGCAGCCACCACGTGCTGGTCCTATCCCACACTCACTTATAAAGTGTATGACGAGATCAGCAGCCACCAAGTGCTGGCTCTAACCCACTCTCACTTATCAAGCGGATGACGAGATAAGTAGCCACCACGTGCTGGCCCTAACCAACACTCACTAATAAAGTGTTTGACGAGATCAGCAGCCACCACGTGCTGGCTCTAACCCATTCTCACTTATAAAGTGTTTGACGAGATGAGCAGCCACCACGTGTTGGTCCTAACCCACTCTAACTTATAAAGTGTATGACGAGATCAGCGGCCACCATGTGCTGGTCCTAACCCACTCTCACTTATAAAGTGTATGACGAGATCAGCAAGCACCACGAGCTGGCTCTAACCCACTCTGACTTATGAAGTGTATGACGAGATCAGCAGCCAGCGCGTGCTGGCTCTAACCCACTCTCACTTATAATGCGGATGACGAGATCAGCAGCCACCACATGCTGGTCCTAACCAACTTTCACTTATAAAGTGTATGACGAGATCAGCAGCAACCAAGTGTTGGTCCTAACCCACTCTCACTTATAAAGTATATGACGAGATCAGCAGCCACCACGTGCTGGCACTATCCCACTCTCTCTTATAAAGCGGATGACGAGATCAGCAGCCACCACATGCTGGTCCTAACCAACTCTCACTTATAAAGCGTATGACGAGATCTGCAGCTACCATGTGCTGGCTCTAACTCACTCTCACTTATGAAGTGAATGACGAGATCAGCAGCCACCATGTGCTGGCTCTAACCCACTCTCACTTATAAAGTGGATGACGAGATCAGCTGCCACCATGTGCTGTTACCTAACCCACTCTCACTTATAAAGAGGATGACGAGATCAGCAACCACCACGTCCTGGCTCTAACCCACTCTAACTTATAAAGTGGATGACGGGAGCTGCAGCCACCATGTGCTGGCTGTAACCCACTCTCACTTATAAACTGCATGACGAGATCAGCAGCCATCACGTGCTGGCTCTAACCCCCTCGCACTTATAATGCGGATGCCGAGAGCAGCAGCCACCACGTGCTGGCCCTAACCCACTATCACTTATAAAGCGGATGACGAGATCAGCAGCCACCACGTGCTGGCCCTAATCCACTATCACTTATAAAGCGGATGACTAGATCAGCAGCCACCACGTGCTGGCCCTAAGCCACTATCACTTATAAAGCGGATGACGAGATCAACAGCCACCACGTGCTGGTCCTAACCCAATCTCACTTATAAAGTGGATGACGAGATCAGCAGCCACCACGTGCTGGCACTATCCCACTCTCTCTTATAAAGCGGATGACGAGATCAGCAGCCACCATGTGCTGGTCCTATCCCACTCTCACTTATAAAGCAGATGAGGAGATCAGCAGCCACCACGTGCTGGTCGTAACCCACTCTCACTATAAAGCGGATGACGAGATCAGCAGCAACACGTGCTGGTCCAAACCCACTCTCACTTATAAAGTGTATGACGAGATCAGCAGCCACCACGTGCTGGTCCTAACCCACTCACGCTTATAAAGCGGATGACGAGATCAGCAGCCACTACATGCTGGCTCTAACCCTCTCTCATTTATAAAATGGATGACGAGTTCTGCAGCCACCAAGTGCTGGCTCAAACTTACTCTCACTTATAAAGTGTATGGCGAGATCAGCAGCCACCGCGTGCTGGCTTTAACCCACTCTCACTTATAAAGCGGATGACGAGATCAGCAGCCACCACATGCTGGTCCTAACACTCTCTCACTTATAATGTGTATGACGAAATCAGCAGCCACCAAGTGTTGGTCCTAACCCACTCTCACTTATAAAGTGTAAGACGAGATCAGCAGCCACCACGTGATGACTCAAACCCACTCTCACTTATAAACCGGATGACGAATTCAGCAGCCACCACGTGCATGCTCTAACCCACTCTCACTAATAAAGCGGATGACGAGATCAGCAGCCACCACGTGCTGGTCCTAACCCACACTCACTTATAAAGTGTATGACGAGATCACCAGCCACCACGTGCTGGCTCTAACACATTCCCATTTATAAAGTGTATGACGAGATCAGCAGCCACCACGTGTTAGTCCTAACCAACTCTCACTTATAGTGGATGACGAGATCAGCAGCCACCAGTGCTGGCTCTAACCCACTCTCAATTATAAAGTGTTTGACGAGATCACCAGCCAACACGTGCTGGCTCTAACCCATTCTCACTTATAAAGTGTATGACGAGATCCGCAGCCACCACGTGTTGGTCCTGACCCACACTCACTTATAAAGTGGATGAAGAGATCAGCAGCCACAATGAGCTGGTCCTAACCCACTCTCACTTATAAAGTGTATGACGAGATCAGCAAGCACCACGTGCTGGCTCTAACCCACTCTGACTTATGAAGTGTATGACGAGATCAGCAGCCACCTCGGGCTGGTCCTAACCCACTCTCACTTATAAAGTGTATGACGAGATCAGCAGCCACCACGTGTTGGTCCTAACCCACTCTCACTCATAGTGGATGACGAGATCAGCAGCCACCAGTGCTGGCTCTAACCCACTCTCAATTATAAAGTGCGTGACGAGATCACCAGCCACCACGTGCTGGCTCTAACCCATTCTCACTTATAAAGTATATGACGAGATCAGCAGCCACCACGTGCTGGCTCTAGCCCACTCACACTTATAAAGTATATGACGAGATCAGCAGCCACCATGTGTTGGTCCTAACCCACTCTCACTCATAGTGGATGACGAGATCAGCAGCCCTCACGTGCTGGTCCTAACCCACACGCACTTATAAAGTGTATGACGAGATCAGCAGCCACCACGTGTTGGTCCTAACCCACTCACACTTATAAAGTATATGACGAGATCAGCAGCCACCACGTGCTGGCTCTAACCCACTCACACTTATAAAGTGTTTGACGAGATCACCAGCCACCACGCGCTGGCTCTAACCCATTCTCACTTATAAAGTGTAGATGAGATCAGCAGCCACCATGTGTTGGTCCTAACCCACTCTCACTTATAAAGTAAATGACGAGATCAGCAGCCACCACGTGCTGGTCCTAACCCACTCTCACTTATAAAGAGTATGACGAGATCAGCAAGCACCTCGTGCTGGCTCTAACCCACTCTGACTTATAAAGTGTATGACGAGATCGGCAGCCACCACGTGCTGGTCCTAACCGTCTCTCACTTATAATGTGAATGACGAGATCAGCAGCCACCAAGTGCTGGCTCTAACCCACTCTGACTTATAAAGTGTATGACGAGATGAGCAGCCACCACGTGCTGGTCCTAAGCCACTCTCAATTATAAAGGGGATGATGATATCAGCAGCCACCACGTGCTGGTCCTAACCCACTCTCACTTATAAAGCGGATGATGAGATCAGCAGCTACCAAGTGCTGGTCCTAACCCACTCTGACTTATAAAAGGGATGACGAGATCAGCAGCCACCATGTGCTGGTCCTAACCCACTCTGACTTAACCCACTCGGACTTATAAAGTGAATGACGAGATCAACAGCCACCATAAGCTGGTCCTAAGCCAATCTCAATTATAAGGGGGATGATGAGATCAGCAGCCACCACGGGCTGGTCCTAACCCACTCTGACATAACCAACTCTGACATATAAAGTGTATGACGAGATCAACAGCCACCATGTGCTGGTCCTAAGCCAATCTCACTTATAAAGGGGATGATGATATCAGCAGCCACCACGGGCTGGTCCTAAGCCACTCTCAATTATAAAGGGGATGATGAGATCAGCAGCCACCACGTACTGGTCCTAACCCACTCTCACTATAAAGCGGATGACGAGATCAGCAGCCAACACGTGCTGGCCCTAACCCACTCTCACTTATAAAGCCGATGACGGGATCAGCAGCCACCATGTGCTGGCTCTAACCCACTCTCAGTTATAAAGCCGATGGCGAGATCAGCAGCCACCATGTGCTGGCCGTAACCCACTCTCACTTATAAAGCGGATAACGAGATCAGCGGCCACCACATGCTGGTCCTAACCCACTCTCACTTCTAAGGTATATGACGAGATTAGCAGCCACCACGTGCTGGTCCTAACCCACTCTCACTTATAAAGCGGATGACGAGATCAGCAGCCACAACGTGCTGATCCTTACCCTCTCTCACTTACAAAGCGGATGACGAGATCAGCAGCCACCATATGCTGGCTCTAACCCGCTCTCACTTGTAAAGAGGATGACGAGATCTGCAGCCACCACGTGCTGGCTCAAACCTACACTCTCTTATAAAGTGTATGGCGAGATCAGCAGCCACCGCGTGCTGGCTCTAACCCACTCTCACTTATAAAGCGGATGACGAGATAAGCAGCCACCACATGCTGGTCCTAACCCGTTCTCACTTACAAAGTGTATGACGCGAAAAGCAGCCACCAAGTGCTGGCTCTAACCCACTCTCACTTATAAAGCGGATGACGAGTTCAGCAGCCACCACGTGCTGGCTCTAACCCCCTCTCACTTATAAAGCGGATGAAGAGATCAGCAGCCACCAAGTCTTGTCCTAACCCACACTCACTTATAAAGTGTTTGACGAAATCAGCAGCCACCACGTGCTGGTCCTATCCCACACTCACTTATAAAGTGTATGACGAGATCAGCAGCCACCAAGTGCTGGCTCTAACCCACTCTCACTTATCAAGCGGATGACGAGATCAGTAGCCACCACGTGCTGGCCCTAACCCACACTCACTAATAAAGTGTTTGACGAGATCAGCAGCCACCACGTGTTGACTCTAACCCATTCGCACTTATAAAGTGTTTGACGAGATGAGCAGCCACCACGTGTTGGTCCTAACCCACTCTCACTTATAAAGTGTATGACGAGATCAGCGGCCACCATGTGCTGGTCCTAACCCACTCTCACTTATAAAGCGGATGACGAGATCAGCAAACACCACGAGCTGGCTCTAACCCACTCTGACTTATGAAGTGTATGACGAGATCAGCAGCCAGCGCGTGCTGGCTCTAACCCACTCTCACTTATAATGCGGATGACGAGATCAGCAGCCACCACATGCTGGTCCTAACCAACTCTCACTTATAAAGTGTATGACGAGATCAGCAGCAACCAAGTGTTGGTCCTAACCCACTCTCACATATAAAGTGTATGACGAGGTCAACAGCCACCACGTGCTGGCTCTAACCCACTCTCACTTATAAAGCGGATGACGAGATCAGCAGCCACCACATGCTGGTCCTAACCCACTCTTACTTATAAAGTGTATGACGAGATCAGCAGCCACCAAGTGTTGGTCCTAACCCACTCTCACTTATAAAGTGTATGACGAGATCAGCAGCCACCACGTGCTGGCTCTAACCCACTCTCACTTATAAAGCGGATGACGAGTTCAGCAGCCACCACGTGCTGGCTCTAACCCACTCTCACTTATAAAGCGGATGACGAGGTCAGCTGCCACCACGTGCTTGTCCTAACCCACACTCAATTATAAAGTGTTTGACGAGATCAGCAGCAACCACGTGCTGGTCCTAACCCACACGCACCTATAAAGTGTATGACGAGATCAGCAGCCACCACGTGCTGGCCCTAACACATTCCCATTTATAAAGTGTATGACGAGATCAGCAGCCACCACGTGTTGGTCCTAACCCACTCTCACTCATAGTGGATGACGAGATCAGCAGCCACCATGTGCTGGTCCTAACCCACTCTCACTTATAAAGCGGATGACAATTCAGCAACCAGCACGTGCTGGCTCTCCCAGTCTCACTTATTAAGCGGATGACGAGATCAGCAGCCACCACGTGCTGGCTCTAACCCACTCTCACTAACAAAGCGGATGACGAGATCAGCAGCCACCACGTGCTGGCCCTAACACATTCCCATTTTTAAAGTGTATGACGAGATCAGCAGCCACCACCTGAAGGTCCTAACCCACTCACACTCATAGTGGATGACGAGATCAGCAGCCACAATGTGCTGGTCCTAACCCACTCTCATTTATAAAGCGGATGAAGATTCAGCCACCAGCACGTGCTGGCTCTACCCAGTCTCACTTATTAAACGGATGACGAGATCAGCAGCAACCACGTGCTGGTCCTAACCCACACGCACCTAAAAAATGTATGACGAGATCAGCAGCCACCACGTGCTGGCCCTAACACATTCCCATTTATAAAGTGTATGACGAGATCAGCAGCCACCACCTGAAGGTCCTAACCCACTCTCACTTATAAAGTGTCAGCCACCACGTGCTGGCTCTAACCCACTCTCACTTATAAAGCGGATGACGAGATCTAAAGCCACCACGTGGTGGCTCTAACCCACTTTCACTTATAAATCGGATGACGAGATCAGCAGCCACCACGTGCTGGTCCCAACCAACTCTCTCTTATAAAGCCGATGATGGGATCAGCGGCCATCACATGCTGGTCCTAACTCTCACTCTCACTTATAAAGTATATGACGAGATCATCAGCCACCACGTGCTGGTCCTAACCCACTCTCACTTATAAAGCGGATGGCGATATCAGCAGCCACCACATGCTGGCTCAAACCCACTCTCACTTATAATGCGGATGACGTGATCAGCAGCCACCAAGTGCTGGTCCTAACCCACTCTCTCATAGAAAGCGGATGACGAGATCAGCAGCCACCACAGGCTGGCTCTAACCCTTTCTCACTTATAAAATGGATGACGAGTTCACCAGCCACCACGTGCTGGCTCAAACCTACTCTCACTTATAAAGTGTATGGCGATATCAGCAGCCACCGCGTGCTGGCTCTAACCCACTCTCACTTATAAAGCGGATGACGAGATCAGCAGCCACCACATGCTGGTCCTAACCCACTCTCACTTATAAAGTGTTTGACGAGATCAGCAACCACCAAGTGTTGGTCCTAACACACTCTCACTTATAAAGTGTATGACGAGATCAGCAGCCACCACGTGCTGGCTCTAACCCACTCTCACTTAAAGGCGGATGACGAGTTCAGCAGCCAACACGTGCTGGCTCTAACCCACTCTCACTTATAAAGCGGATGACGAGATCAGCAGCCACCACGAGCTTGTCCTAACCCACACTCACTTATAAAGTGTTTGACGAGATCAGCAGCCACCACGTGCTGGTCCTAACCCACACAAACTTATAAAGTGTATGACGAGATCTGCAGCCACCACGTGCTGGCTCTAACCCACTCTCACTTATAAAGTGTATGGCGAGATAAGTTGCCACCACGTGCTGGCCCTAACCCACACTCACTAATAAAGTGTTTGACGAGATCAGCAGCCACCACGTGCAGGCTCTAACACATTCCCATTTATAAAGTGTATGACGAGATCAGCAGCCACCATGTGTTAATCCTAACCCACTCTCAATTATAGAGGATGACGAGATCAGCAGCCACCAGTGCTGGCTCTAACCCACTCTCAATTATAAAGTGTTTGACGAGATCACCAGCCACCACGTGCTGGCTCTAACCTCTTTCTTACTTATAAAGTGTATGACGAGATCAGCAGCCACCAAGTGCTGGCTCTAACCCACTCTCACTTATCAAGCGGATGACGAGATCAGTAGCCACCACGTGCTGGCCCTAACCCACACTCACTAATAAAGTGTTTGACGAGATCAGCAGCCACCACGTGCTCGCTCTAACCCATTCTCACTTATAAAGTGTTTGACGAGATGAGCAGCCACCACGTGTTGGTCCTAACCCACTCTCACTTATAAAGTGTATGACGAGATCAGCAGCCACCACGTGCTGGTCCTAACCGACTCTCACTTATAATGTGAATGACGAGATCAGCAGCCACCACGTGCTGGCTCTACCCCACTCTGACTTATAAAGTGTATGACGAGATGAGCAACCACCGAGTGCTGGTCCTAAGCCACTCTCAATTATAAAGGGGATGATGAGAACAGCAGCCACCACGTGCTGGTCCTAACCCACTCTCACTTATAAAGCGGATGATGAGATCAGCAGCCACCAAGTGCTCGTCCTAACCCCCTCTGACTTATAAAGCGGATGACGAGATCAGCAACCACCACGTCCTGGCTCTAACCAACTCTCACTTATAAAGTGGATGACGGGAGCTGCAGCCACCATGTGCTGGCTCTAACCCACTCTCACTTATAAACTGCATGACGAGATCAGCAGCCATCACGTGCTGGCTCTAACCCACTCTCACTTATAATGCGGATGCCGAGAGCAGCAGCCACCACGTGCTGGGCCTAACCCACTCTCACTTATAAAGGGGATGACGAGATCAGCAGACACCACGTGCTGGCCCTAATCCACTATCACTTATAAAGCGGATGACTAGATCAGTAGCCACCACGTGCAGGCACTAAGCCACTATCACTTATAAAGCGGATGTCGAGATCAACAGCCACCACGTGCTGGTCCTAACCCAATCTCACTTATAAAGTGGATGACGAGATCAGCAGCCACCATGTGCTGGCACTAACCCACTCTCTCTTATAAAGCGGATGACGAGATCAGCAGCCTCCATGTGCTGGTCCTTACCAAGTCTCACTCATGAAGCGGATCACGATTCAGCAACCAGCACGTGCTGGCTCTAACCCAGTTTCACTTATTAAGCAGTTTCACTTATTAAGCGGATGACGAGATCAGCAGCCACCACGTGCTGGTCCCAACCAACTCTCTCTTATAAAGCCGATGAAGAGATCAGTAACCTCCACGTGCTGGTCCTAACCAACTCACACTTGTAAATTTGATGACAAGATGAGCAGCCACAATGTGCTGGCTCTAGCCCACTCTCACATAAAAAGTGTATGACAAGACCAGCAGCCTCTACGAGCAGGTCCTAACCCATTCTCTCTTATAAAGCGGATGACGAGATCAGCGGCCACCACATGCTGGTCCTAACCCACTCTCACTTATAAGGAATATGACGAGATCAGCAGCCACCACGTGCTGGTCTTAACCCACTCTCACTTATAAAGCGGATGACGAGATCAGCAGCCACCACGTGCTGATCCTTATCCTCTCTCACTTACAAAGCGGATGACGAGATCAGCAGCCACCATATGCTGGCTCTAACCCACTCTCACTTATAAAGCGGATGACGAGATCTGCAGCCAACAGGTGCTGGCTCAAACCTACACTCACTTATAAAGTGTATGGTGATATCAGCAGCCACGGCGTGCTGGCTCTAACCCACTCTCACTTATAAAGCGGATGACGAGATCAGCAGCCACCACATGCTGGTACTAATCCATTCTCACTTATAAAGTGTATGACGAGATCAGCAGCCACCAAGTGTTGGTCCTAACCCACACTAACTTATAAAGTGTATGACGCGATCAGCAGCCACCACGTGCAGGCTCTAGCCCACTCTCACTTATAAAGCGGATAACGAGTTCAGCAGCCACCACGTGCTGGTTCTAACCCCCTCTCACTTATAAAGCGGATGACGAGATCAGCAGCCACCACGTCTTGTCCTAACCCACACTCACTTATAAAGTGTTTGACGAAATCAGCAGCCACCACGTGCTGGTCCTAACCCACACTCACTTATAAAGTGTATGACGAGTTCAGCAGCCACCACGTGCTGGCTCTAACCCACTCTCACTTATCAAGCGGATGACGAGATCTGTAGCCACCACGTGCTGGCCCTAACCCACACTCACTAATAAAGAGTTTGACGAGATCAGCAGCCACCACGTGCTGGCTCTAACCCATTCTCACTTATAAAGTGTATGACGAGATCAGCAGCCACCATGTGCTGGTCCTAACCCACTCTCACTAATAAAGTGTATGACGAGATCAGCAAGCACCACGAGTTGGCTCTATTCCACTCTGACTAATGAAGTGTATGACGAGATCAGCAGCCACCACGGGCTGGTCCTAAGCCACTCTCAGTTATAAAGGGGATGATGAGATCAGCAGCCACCACGTGCTGGTCCTAACCGACTCTCACTTATAATGTGAATGACGAGATCAGCAGTCACCACGTGCTGGCTCTAACCCACTCTGACTTATAAAGTGTGTGACGAGATGAGCAGCCACCACGTGCTGGTCCTAAGCCACTCTCAATTATAAAGGGGATGATGAGATCAGCAGCCACCACGTGCTGGTCCTAATCCACTCTCACTTATAAAGCGGATGACGAGATCAGCAGCCACCAAGTGCTGGTCCTAACCCACTCTCTCTTATAAAGCGGATGACGAAATCAGCAGCCACCACAGGCTGGCTCTAACCCTCTCTCACTTATCAAATGGATGACGAGTTTACCAGCCACCACGTGCTGGCTCAAACCTACTCTCACTTATAAAGTTTATGGTGAGATCAGCAGCCACCGCGTGCTGGCTCTAACCCACTCTCAATTATAAAGCGGATGACGAGATCAGCAGCCACCACATGCTGGTCCCAACCAACTCTCTCTTATAAAGCCGATGATGAGATCAGTAACCTCCACGTGCTGCTCCTAACCAACTCACACTTGTAAATTTGATGACAAGATGAGCAGCCACCATGTGCTGGCTCTAACCCACTCTCACTTATAAAGTGTATGACAAGACCAGCAGCCTCTACGAGCAGGTCCTAACCCACTCTCTCTTATAATGCGGATGACGAGATCAGCGGCCACCACATGCTGGTCCTAACCCACTCACACTTATAAGGTATATGACGAGATCAGCAGCCACCATATGCTGGCTCTAACCCACTCTCACTTATAAAGCGGATGACGAGATCTGCAGCCAACACGTGCTGGCTCAAACCTACACTCACTTATAAAGTGTATGGTGATATCAGCAGCCACCACGTGCTGGCTCTAACCCACTCTCACTTATAAAGCGGATGACGAGATCAGCAGCCACCACATGCTGGTCCTAACCCACTCTTACTTATAAAGTGTATGACGAGATCAGCTGCCACCAAGTGTTGGTCCTAACCCACTCTCACTTATAAAGTGTATGACGAGATCAGCAGCCACCACGTGCTGGCTCTAACCCGCTCTCACTTATAAAGCGGATGACGAGTTCAGCAGCCACCATGTGCTGGCTCTAACCCACTCTCACTTATAAAGCGGATGACGAGGTCAGCTGCCACCACGTGCTTGTCCTAACCCACACTCAGTTATAAAGTGTTTGACGAGATCAGCAGCAACCACGTGCTGGTCCTAACCCACACGCACCTATAAAGTGTATGACGAGATCAGCAGCCACCACGTGCTGGCCCTAACACATTCCCATTTATAAAGTGTATGACGAGATCAGCAGCCACCACCTGAAGGTCCTAACCCACTCTCACTCATAGTGGATGACGAGATCAGCAGCCACAATGTGCTGGTCCTAACACACTCTCATTTATAAAGCGGATGAAGATTCAGCAACCAGCACGTGCTGGCTCTACCCAGTCTCACATATTAAACGGATGACGAGATCAGCAGCAACCACGTGCTGGTCCTAACCCACACGCACCTAAAAAATGTATGACGAGATCAGCAGCCACCACGTGCTGGCCCTAACACATTCCCATTTATAAAGTGTATGACGAGATCAGCAGCCACCACCTGAAGGTCCTAACCCACTCTCACTTATAAAGTGTCAGCCACCACGTGCTGGCTCTAACCCACTCTCACTTATAAAGCGGATGACGAGATCTAAAGCCACCACGTGGTGGCTCTAACCCACTTTCACTTATAAATCGGATGACGAGATCAGCAGCCACCACGTGCTGGTCCCAACCAACTCCCTCTTATAAAGCCGATGATGGGATCAGCGGCCATCACATGCTGGTCCTAACTCTCACTTTCACTTATAAAGTATATGACGAGATCATCAGCCACCACGTGCTGGTCCTAACCCACTCTCAATTATAAAGCGGATGGCGAGATCAGCAGCCACCACATGCTGGCTCAAACCCACTCTCACTTATAATGCGGATGACGAGATCAGCAGCCACCAAGTGCTGGTCCTAACCCACTCTCTCTTAGAAAGCGGATGACGAGATCAGCAGCCACCACAGGCTGGCTCTAACCCTTTCTCACTTATAAAATGGATGACGAGTTCACCAGCCACCACGTGCTGGCTCAAACCTACTCTCACTTATAAAGTGTACGGCGAGATCAGCAGCCACCGCGTGCTGGCTCTAACCCACTCTCACTTAGAAGCGGATGACGAGTTCAGCAGCCAACACGTGCTGGCTCTAACCCACTCTCACTTATAAAGTGTATGGCGAGATCAGCAGGCACCACGTGCTGGCTCTAACCCACTCTCACTTATCAAGCGGATGACGAGATAAGTTGCCACCACGTGCTGGCCCTAACCCACACTCACTAATAAAGTGTTTGACGAGATCAGCAGCCACCACGTGCAGGCTCTAACACATTCCCATTTATAAAGTGTATGACGAGATCAGCAGCCACCATGTGTTAATCCTAACCCACTCTCAATTATAGAGGATGACGAGATCAGCAGCCACCAGTGCTGGCTCTAACCCACTCTCAATTATAAAGTGTTTGACGAGATCACCTGCCACCACGTGCTGGCTCTAACCCATTCTCACTTATAAAGTGTATGACGAGATCAGCAGCCACCAAGTGCTGGCTCTAACCCACTCTCACTTACCAAGCGGATGACGAGATCAGTAGCCACCACGTGCTGGCCCTAACCCACACTCACTAATAAAGTGTTTGACGAGATCAGCAGCCACCACGTGCTGGCTCTAACCCATTCTCACTTATAAAGTGTTTGACGAGATGAGCAGCCACCACGTGTTGGTCCTAACCCACTCTCACTTATAAAGTGTATGACGAGATCAGCAGCCACCACGTGCTGGTCCTAACCGACTCTCACTTATAATGTGAATGACGAGATCAGCAGCCACCACGTGCTGGCTCTACCCCACTCTGACTTATAAAGTGTATGACGAGATGAGCAACCACCGAGTGCTGGTCCTAAGCCACTCTCAATTATAAAGGGGATGATGAGAACAGCAGCCACCACGTGCTGGTCCTAACCCACTCTCACTTATAAAGCGGATGATGAGATCAGCAGCCACCAAGTGCTGGTCCTAACCCCCTCTGACTTATAAAGCGGATGACGAGATCAGCAACCACCACGTCCTGGCTCTAACCCACTCTCACTTATAAAGTGGATGACGGGAGCTGCAGCCACCATGTGCTGGCTCTATCCCACTCTCACTTATAAACTGCATGACGAGATCAGCAGCCATCACGTGCTGGCTCTAACCCACTCTCACTTATAATGCGGATGCCGAGAGCAGCAGCCACCACGTGCTGGGCCTAACCCACTCTCACTTATAAAGGGGATGACGAGATCAGCAGACACCACATGCTGGCCCTAATCCACTATCACTTATAAAGCGGATGACTAGATCAGTAGCCACCACGTGCAGGCACTAAGCCACTATCACTTATAAAGCGGATGTCGAGATCAACAGCCACCACGTGCTGGTCCTAACCCAATCTCACTTATAAAGTGGATGACGAGATCAGCAGCCACCATGTGCTGGCACTAACCCACTCTCTCTTATAAAGCGGATGACGAGATCAGCAGCCACCATGTGCTGGTCCTAACCAAGTCTCACTCATGAAGCGGATCACGATTCAGCAACCAGCACGTGCTGGCTCTAACCCAGTTTCACTTATTAAGCGGATGACGAGATCAGCAGCCACCACGTGCTGGTCCCAACCAACTCTCTCTTATAAAGCCGATGAAGAGATCAGTAACCTCCACGTGCTGGTCCTAACCAACTCACACTTGTAAATTTGATGACAAGATGAGCAGCCACAATGTGCTGGCTCTAGCCCACTCTCACATAAAAAGTGTATTACAAGACCAGCAGCCTCTACGAGCAGGTCCTAACCCATTCTCTCTTATAAAGCGGATGACGAGATCAGCGGCCACCACATGCTGGTCCTAACCCACTCTCACTTATAAGGAATATGACGAGATAAGCAGCCACCACGTGCTGGTCTTAACCCACTCTCACTTATAAAGCGGATGACGAGATCAGCAGCCACCACGTGCTGATCCTTATCCTCTCTCACTTACAAAGCGGATGACGAGATCAGCAGCCACGGCGTGCTGGCTCTAACCCACTCTCACTTATAAAGCGGATGACGAGATCAGCAGCCACCACATGCTGGTACTAATCCATTCTCACTTATAAAGTGTATGACGAGATCAGCAGCCACCAAGTGTTGGTCCTAACCCACTCTCACTTATAAAGCGGATGACGAGATCAGCAGCCACCACATGCTGGTACTAATCCATTCTCACTTATAAAGTGTATGACGAGATCAGCAGCCACCAAGTGTTGGTCCTAACCCACACTAACTTATAAAGTGTATGACGCGATCAGCAGCCACCACGTGCAGTCTCTAGCCCACTCTCACTTATAAAGCGGATAACGAGTTCAGCAGCCACCACGTGCTGGTTCTAACCCCCTCTCACTTATAAAGCGGATGACGAGATCAGCAGCCACCACGTCTTGTCCTAACCCACACTCACTTATAAAGTGTTTGACGAAATCAGCAGCCACCACGTGCTGGTCCTAACCCACACTCACTTATAAAGTGTATGACGAGTTCAGCAGCCACCACGTGCTGGCTCTAACCCACTCTCACTTATCAAGCGGATGACGAGATCTGTAGCCACCACGTGCTGGCCCTAACCCACACTCACTAATAAAGAGTTTGACGAGATCAGCAGCCACCACGTGCTGGCTCTAACCCATTCTCACTTATAAAGTGTTTGACGAGATTAGCAGCCACCACGTGTTGGTCCTAACCCACTCTCACTTATAAAGTGTATGACGAGATCAGCAGCCACCATGTGCTGGTCCTAACCCACTCTCACTAATAAAGTGTATGACGAGATCAGCAAGCACCACGAGTTGGCTCTATTCCACTCTGACTAATGAAGTGTATGACGAGATCAGCAGCCACCACGGGCTGGTCCTAAGCCACTCTCAGTTATAAAGGGGATGATGAGAACAGCAGCCACAACGTGGTGGTCCTAACCCACTCTAACTTATAAAGTGTATGGCGAGATCAGCAGCCACCACGTGCTGGTCCTAACCGACTCTCACTTATAATGTGAATGACGAGATCAGCAGCCACCACGTGCTGGCTCTAACCCACTCTGACTTATAAAGTGTGTGACGAGATGAGCAGCCACCACGTGCTGGTCCTAAGCCACTCTCAATTATAAAGGGGATGATGAGATCAGCAACCACCACGTGCTGGTCCTAATCCACTCTCACTTATAAAGCGGATGACGAGATCAGCAGCCACCAAGTGCTGGTCCTAACCCACTCTCTCTTATAAAGCGGATGACGAAATCAGCAGCCACCACAGGCTGGCTCTAACCCTCTCTCACTTATCAAATGGATGACGAGTTTACCAGCCACCACGTGCTGGCTCAAACCTACTCTCACTTATAAAGTTTATGGTGAGATCAGCAGCCACCGCGTGCTGGCTCTAACCCACTCTCACTTATAAAGCGGATGACGAGATCAGCAGCCACCACATGCTGGTCCCAACCAACTCTCTCTTATAAAGCCGATGATGAGATCAGTAACCTCCACGTGCTGCTCCTAACCAACTCACACTTGTAAATTTGATGACAAGATGAGCAGCCACCATTTGCTGGCTCTAACCCACTCTCACTTATAAAGTGTATGACAAGACCAGCAGCCTCTACGAGCAGGTCCTAACCCACTCTCTCTTATAATGCGGATGACGAGATCAGCGGCCACCACATGCTGGTCCTAACCCACTCACACTTATAAGGTATATGACGAGATCAGCAGCCACCATATGCTGGCTCTAACCCACTCTCACTTATAAAGCGGATGACGAGATCTGCAGCCAACACGTGCTGGCTCAAACCTACACTCACTTATAAAGTGTATGGTGATATCAGCAGCCACCACGTGCTGGCTCTAACCCACTCTCACTTATCAAGCGGATGACGAGATAAGTTGCCACCACGTGCTGGCCCTAACCCACACTCACTAATAAAGTGTTTGACGAGATCAGCAGCCACCACGTGCAGGCTCTAACACATTCCCATTTATAAAGTGTATGACGAGATCAGCAGCCACCATGTGTTAATCCTAACCCACTCTCAATTATAGAGGATGACGAGATCAGCAGCCACCAGTGCTGGCTCTAACCCACTCTCAATTATAAAGTGTTTGACGAGATCACCAGCCACCACGTGCTGGCTCTAACCCATTCTCACTTATAAAGTGTATGACGAGATCAGCAGCCACCAAGTGCTGGCTCTAACCCACTCTCACTGATCAAGCGGATGACGAGATCAGTAGCCACCACGTGCTGGCCCTAACCCACACTCACTAATAAAGTGTTTGACGAGATCAGCAGCCACCACGTGCTGGCTCTAACCCATTCTCACTTATAAAGTGTTTGACGAGATGAGCAGCCACCACGTGTTGGTCCTAACCGACTCTCACTTATAATGTGAATGACGAGATCAGCAGCCACCACGTGCTGGCTCTACCCCACTCTGACTTATAAAGTGGATGACGGGAGCTGCAGCCACCACGTCCTGGCTCTAACCCACTCTCACTTATAAAGTGGATGACGGGAGCTGCAGCCACCATGTGCTGGCTCTAACCCACTCTCACTTATAAACTGCATGACGAGATGAGCAACCACCGAGTGCTGGTCCTAAGCCACTCTCAATTATAAAGGGGATGATGAGAACAGCAGCCACCACGTGCTGGTCCTAACCCACTCTCACTTATAAAGCGGATGATGAGATCAGCAGCCACCAAGTGCTGGTCCTAACCCCCTCTGACTTATAAAGCGGATGACGAGATCAGCAACCACCACGTCCTGGCTCTAACCCACTCTCACTTATAAAGTGGATGACGGGAGCTGCAGCCACCATGTGCTGGCTCTAACCCACTCTCACTTATAAACTGCATGACGAGATCAGCAGCCATCACGTGCTGGCTCTAACCCAATCTCACTTATAATGCGGATGCCGAGAGCAGCAGCCACCACGTGCTGGGCCTAACCCACTCTCACTTATAAAGCGGATGACGAGATCAGCAGACACCACGTGCTGGCCCTAATCCACTATCACTTATAAAGCGGATGACTAGATCAGTAGCCACCACGTGCAGGCACTAAGCCACTATCACTTATAAAGCGGATGTCGAGATCAACAGCCACCACGTGCTGGTCCTAACCCAATCTCACTTATAAAGTGGATGACGAGATCAGCAGCCACCATGTGCTGGCACTAACCCACTCTCTCTTATAAAGCGGATGACGAGATCAGCAGCCACCATGTGCTGGTCCTAACCAAGTCTCACTCATGAAGCGGATCACGATTCAGCAACCAGCACGTGCTGGCTCTAACCCAGTTTCACTTATTAAGCGGAAGACGAGATCAGCAGCCACCACGTGCTGGTCCCAACCAACTCTCTCTTATAAAGCCGATGAAGAGATCAATAACCTCCACGTGCTGGTCCTAACCAACTCACACTTGTAAATTTGATGACAAGATGAGCAGCCACAATGTGCTGGCTCTAGCCCACTCTCACATAAAAAGTGTATGACAAGACACGCAGCCTCTACGAGCAGGTCCTAACCCATTCTCTCTTATAAAGCGGATGACGAGATCAGCGGCCACCACATGCTGGTCCTAACCCACTCTCACTTATAAGGAATATGACGAGATCAGCAGCCACCACGTGCTGGTCTTAACCCACTCTCACTTATAAAGCGGATGACGAGATCAGCAGCCACCACGTGCTGATCCTTATCCTCTCTCACTTACAAAGCGGATGACGAGATCAGCAGCCACCATATGCTGGCTCTAACCCACTCTCACTTATAAAGCGGATGACGAGATCTGCAGCCAACAGGTGCTGGCTCAAACCTACACTCACTTACAAAGTGTATGGTGATATCAGCAGCCACGGCGTGCTGGCTCTAACCCACTCTCACTTATAAAGCGGATGACGAGATCAGCAGCCACCACATGCTGGTACTAATCCATTCTCACTTATAAAGTGTATGACGAGATCAGCAGCCACCAAGTGTTGGTCCTAACCCACACTAACTTATAAAGTGTATGAAGCGATCAGCAGCCACCACGTGCAGGCTCTAGCCCACTCTCACTTATAAAGCGGATAACGAGTTCAGCAGCCACCACGTGCTGGTTCTAACCCCCTCTCACTTATAAAGCGGATGACGAGATCAGCAGCCACCACGTCTTGTCCTAACCCACACTCACTTATAAAGTGTTTGACGAAATCAGCAGCCACCACGTGCTGGTCCTAACCCACACTCACTTATAAAGTGTATGACGAGATCAGCAGCCACCATGTGCTGGTCCTAACCCACTCTCACTTATAAAGTGTATGACGAGATCAGCAAGCACCACGAGTTGGCTCTAACCCACTCTGACTAATGAAGTGTATGACGAGATCAGCAGCCACCACGGGCTGGTCCTAAGCCACTCTCAGTTATAAAGGGGATGATGAGATCAGCAGCCACAACGTGGTGGTCCTAACCCACTCTAACTTATAAAGTGTATGACGAGATCAGCAGCCACCACGTGCTGGTCCTAAGCCACTCTCAATTATAAAGGGGATGATGAGATCAGCAGCCACCACGTGCTGGTCCTAATCCACTCTCACTTATAAAGCGGATGATGAGATCAGTAGCCACCAAGTGCTGGTCATAACCCACTCTGACTTATAAAGTGGATGACGAGATCAGCAGCCACCATATGCTGGTCCTAACCCACTCTCACTTATAAAGCGGATGATGAGATCAGCAGCCACCAAGTGCTGGTCCTAACCCACTCTGACTTATAAAGTGGATGACGAGATCAGCAGCCACCATGAGCTGGTCCAAAGCCACTCTCAATTATAAAGGGGATGATGAGATCAGCAGCCACCACATGCTGGCTCTAACCCACTCTCACTTATAAAGCGGATGACGAGATCAGCAGCCACCAAGTGCAGTTCCTAACCCACTCTCTCTTATAAAGCGGATGACGAGATCAGCAGCCACCACAGGCTGGCTCTAACCCTCTCTCACTTATCAAATGGATGACGAGTTTACCAGCCACCACGTGGTGGCTCAAACCTACTCTCACTTATAAAGTTTATGGCAAGATCAGCAGCCACCGCGTGCTGTCTCTAACCCACTCTCACTTATAAAGCGGATGACGAGATCAGCAGCCACCACATGCTGGTCCTAACCCACTCTCACTTATAAAGTGTATGACGAGATCAGCAGCCACCAAGTGTTGACCCTAACCCACTCTCACTTATAAAGTGTATGACGAGATCAGCAGCCACCACGTGCTGGCTCTAACCCACTCTCACTTAGAAGCGAATGACGAGTTCAGCAGCCACCACGTGCTGGCTATAACCCACTCTCACTTATAAAGCGGATGACGAGATCAACAGCCACCACGCGCTTGTCCTAACCCATACTCACTTATAAAGTGTTTGACGAGATCAGCAGCCACCACGTGCTGGTCCTAACCCACACATACTTATAAAGTGTATGACTAGATCAGCAGCCACCACGTGCTGGATCTAACCCACTCTAACTTATAAAGTGTATGACGAGATCAGCAGCCACCACGTGCTGGCTCTAACCCACCCTCACTTATCAAGCGGATGACGAGATCAGTTGCCACCATGTGCTGGCTCTAACACATTCCCATTTATAAAGTGTATGACGAGATCAGCAGCCACCACGTGTTGGTTCTAACCCACTCTCACTTATAGTGGATGAAGAGATCAGCAGCCACCACGTGCTGGTCCTAACCCACACTCACTAATAAAGTGTTTGACGAGATCAGCTGCCACCACGTGCAGGCTCTAACATATTCCCATTTATAAAGTGTATGACGAGATCAGCAGCCACCACGTGTTGGTCCTAACCCACTCTCACTTATAGTGGATGACGAGATCAGCTGCCACCAGTGCTGGCTCTAACCCACTCTCAATTATAACGTGTTTGACGAGATCACCAGCCACCACGTGCTGGCTGTAACCCATTCTCACTTATAAAGTGTATGACGAGATCAGCAGCCACCACGTGTTGGTCCTAACCCACTCTCACTTATAAAGTGTATGACGAGATCAGCAGCCACCACGTGCTGGCTCTAACCCACTCACACTTATAAAGTGTTTGATGAGATGAGCAGCCACCATGTGTTGGTCCTAACCCACTCTCACTTATAAAGTGTATGACGAGATCAGCAGCCACCATGTACTGGTCCTAACCCACTCTCACTTATAAAGTGTATGACAAGATCAGCAAGCACCACGTGCTGGCTCTAACCCACTCTGACTTATGAAGTGTATGACGAGATCAGCAGCCACCACGGGCTGGTCCTAAGAAACTCTCAGTTATAAGGGGGATGATGAGATCAGCAGCCACCACGTGGTGGTCCTAACACACTCTCACTTATAAAGTGTATGACGAGATCAGCAGCCACCACGTGCTGGTCCTAACCGACTCTCACTTATAATGTGAATGACGAGATCAGCAGCCACCACGTGCTGGCTCTAACCCACTCTGACTTATAAAGTATATGACGAGATCAGCAAGCACCACGTGCTGGCTCTAACCCACTCTGACTTATGAAGTGTATGACGAGATCAGCAGCCACCACGGGCTGGTCCTAAGCCACTCTCAGTTATAAGGGGGATGATGAGAACAGCAGCCACCACGTGCTGGTCCTAACCCACTCTCACTTATAAAGCGGATGATGAGATCAGCAGCCACCAAATGCTGGTCCTAAACCACTGACTTATAAGGTGGATGACGAGATCAGCAGCCACCATTTGCTGGTCCTAACCCACTCTCACTTATAAAGCGGATGATAAGATCAGCAGCCACCAAGTGCTGGTCCTAACCCACTCTGACTTATCAAGTGGATAACGAGATCAGCAGCCACCATGTGCTGGTCCTAAGCCATTCTCAATTATAAAGGGGATGATGAGATCAGCAGCCACCACGTGCTGGTCCTAACCCTCTTTCACAATAAAGCGGATGACGAGATCAGCAGCCAACACACGCTGGTCCTAACCCACTCTCACTTATAAAGCGGATGACGAGATCAGCAGCCACCACGTGCTGATCCTAACCCACTCTCACTTATAAAGCGGATGACGAGATCAGCAGCCACCATGTGCTGGCTCCAACCCTATCTAAGTTATAAAGCGGATGGCGAGATCAGCAGCCACCATGTGCTGGTCGTAACCCACTCTCACTTATAAAGCGGATAACGAGATCAGCAGCCACCACGTGCTGGCTCTATCCAACTCGCACTTATAAAGTGGATGACGAGACCAGCAGCCACCACGTGCTGGCTCTATCCCACTCTCACTTATAAATCGGATGACGAGATTAGCAGCCACAATGTGCTGGTCCTAACCCACTCTCACTTGTAAAGCGGATGACGATTCAGCAACCAGCACGTGCTGGCTCTAACCCAGTCTCACTTGTTAAGCGGATGACGAGATCAGCAGCCACCACGTGCTGGCTCTAACCAACTCTCACTAACAAAGTGGATGACGAGATCAGCAACCACCACCTGAAGGTCCTAACCCACTCTCACTTATAAAGTGCCAGCCACCACGTGCTGGATCTAATCCACTCTCACTTATAAAGCGGATGAAGAGATCAGCAGCCACCACGTGCTGGTCCTAACCTACCCTCACTTATAAAGCGGATGACGAGATCTGCAGCCACCATGTGCTGGCTCTAACTCACTCTAACTTATGAAGTGAATGACGAGATCAGCAGCCACCTTGTGCTGGCTCTAACCCACTCTCACTTATAAACTGCATGACGAGATCAGCAGCCATCACGTGCTGGCTCTAACCCTCTCTCACTTATAATGCGGATGCCGAGAGCAGCAGCCACCACGTGCTGGGCCTAACCCACTCTCACTTATAAAGCGGATGACGAGATCAGCAGCCACCACGTGCTGGCCCTAATCCACTATCACTTATAAAGCGGATGACTAGATCAGCAGCCACCGAGTGCTGGCATTAAGCCACTATCACTTATAAAGCGGATGACGAGATCAACAGCCACCATGTGCTGGTCCTAACCCACTCTCACTTATAAAGCAGATGAGGAGATCAGCAGCCACCACGTGCTGGTCCTAACCCTCTCTCACTATAAGGCGGATGACGAGATCAGCAGCCAACACGTGCTGGTCCTAACCCACTCTCACTTATAAAGCCGATGACGAGATCAACAGCCACCACGTGCTGGTCCTAACCCACTCTCTCTTATAAAGCGGATGACGAGATCAGCAGCCACTACATGCTGGCTCTATCCCTCTCTCACTTATAAAATGGATGACGAGCTCTGCAGCCACCACGTGCTGGCTCAAACCTACTCTCACTTATAAAGTGTATGGCGAGATCAATAGCCACCGCGTGCTGGCTCTACCCCACTCTCACTTATAAAGTGGATGAAGAGATCAGCAGCCACCACATGCTGGTCCTACCCCTCGCTCACTTATAAAGTGTATGACGAAATCAGCAGCCACGAAGTCTTGGTCCTAACCCACTCTCTCTTATAAAGTGTATGACGAGATCAGCAGCCACCACGTGATGGCTCTAACCCACTCTCACTTATAATCGGGATGACGAGTTCAGCACCCACCACGTGCAGGCTCTAACCCACTCTCACTAATAAAGCGGATGACGAGATCAGCAGCCATCACGTGCTTGTCCTAACCCACACTCACTTATAAAGTGTTTGACGAGATCAGGAGCCACCACGTGCTGGTCCTAACCCACACTCACTTATAAAGTGTATGACGAGATCAGCAGCCACCACGTGCTGGCTCTAACCCACTCTCACTTATAAAGTGTATGACGAGATCAGCAGCCACCACGCGCTGGCTCTAACCCACTCTCACTTATAAAGTGTATGACGAGATCAGCAGCCACCACGTGCTGGCTCTAACCCACTCTCACTTATCAAGCGGATGAAGAGATCAGTAGCCACCACGTGCTGGCCCTAACCCACACTCACTAATAAAGGGTTTGACGAAATCAGCAGCCACCACGTGCTGGCTCTAACACATTCCCATTTATAAAGTGTATGACGAGATCAGCAGCCACCACGTGTTGGTCCTAACCAACTCTCACTTATAGTGGATGACGAGATCAGCAGCCACAAGTGCTGGCTCTAACCCACTCTCAATTATAAAGTGTTTGACGAGATCACCAGCCACCACGTACTGGCTCTAACCCATTATCACTTATAAAGTGTATGACGAGATCAGCAGCCACCACGTGTTGGTCCTGACCCACTCTCACTTATAAAGTGTATGAAGAGATCAGCAGCCACCATGTGCTGGTCCTAACCCACTCTCACTTATAAAGTGTATGACGAGATCAGCAAGCACCACGTGCTGGCTCTAACACAGTCTGACTTATGAAGTGTATGACGAGACCAGCAGCCACCACGGGCTGGTCCTAAGCCACTCTCAGTTATAAAGGGAATGATGAGATCAGCAGCCACCACGTGCTGGTCCCAACCGGCTCTCACTTATAATGTGAATGACGAGATCAGCAGCCACCACGTGCTGGCTCTAACCCACTCTGACTTATAAACTGTATGACGAGATGAGCAGCCACCACGTGCTGGTCCTAAGCCACTCTCAATTATAAAAGGGATGATGAGATCAGTAGCCACCACGTGCTGGTCCTAACCCACTCTCACTTATAGAGCGGATGATGAGATCAGCAGCCACCAAGTGCTGGTCCTAACCCACTCTGACATACAAAGTGGATGACGAGATCAGCAGCCACCATGTGCTGGTTCTAAGCCACTCTCAATTACAAAGGAGATGATGAGATCAGCAGCCACCACGTGCTGGTCCTAACCCACTCTCACTATAAAGCGGATGACGAGATCAGCAGCCAACACGTGCTGCTCCTAACCCACTCTCACTTATAACGCGGATGACGAGATCAGCAGCCACCACGTGCTGGTCCTAACCCACTCTCACTTATAAAGCGGATGACGAGATCAGCAGCCACCATGTGCTGGCTCTAACCCACTCTCAGTTTTAAAGCGGATGGCGAGATCAGCAGCCACCATGTGCTGGCCGTAACCCTCTCTCACTTAATTAGCGGATAACGAGATAAGCAGCCACCACGTGCTGGCTCTAACCAACTCGTACTTATAAAGTGGATGACGAGACCAGCAGCCACCACGTGCTGGCTCTATCCCACTCTCACTTATAAAGCGGATGACGAGATCAGCAGCCACCACCTGAAGGTCCTAACCCACTCTTACTAATAAAGTGTCAGCCACCAAGTGCTGGCTCTAACCCACTCTCACTTATAACGCGTATGACGAGATCAGCAGCCACCATGTGCTGGCTCTAACACTCTCTCACTCATAAAGCGGAAGACGAGATCAGCAGCCACCATGTGCTGGCCCTAACCCACTCTCACTTATAAAGCTGATGACTAGAACAGCAGCCTCCACGTGCTGGCTCTAACACACTCTCACTTATAAAGAGGGATAACGAGATCAGCAGCCACCACGTGCTGGTCCTAACCCACCCTCACTTATAAGGCGGATGACGGGATCTGCAGCCACCATGTGCTGGCTCTAACCCACTCTCACTTATGAAGTGAATGACGAGATCAGCTGCCACCATGTCCTGTTACCTAACCCACTCTCACTTATAAAGCGGATGACGAGATCAGCAACCACCACGTCCTGGCTCTAACCCACTCTCACTTATAAAGTGGATGACGGGAGCTGCAGCCACCATGTGCTGGCTCTAACCCACTCTCACTTATAAAGTGGATGACGGGAGCTGCAGCCACCATGTGCTGGCTCTAACCCACTCTCACTTATAAACTGCATGACGAGATCAGCAGCCATCACGTGCTGGCTCTAACCCACTCTCACTTATAACGCGGATGACGAGAGCAGCAGCCACCACGTGCTGGCCCTAACCCACTCTCACTTATAAAGCGGATGACGAGATCAGCAGCCACCACGTTCTGACCCTAATCCACTATCACTTATAAAGCGGATGACTAGATCAGCAGCCACCACGTGCTGGCTCTAACCCACTATCATTTATAAAGCGAATGGCGAGATCAACAGCCACCACGTGCTGGTCCTAACCCATTCTCACTTATAAAGTGGATGACGAGATCAGCAGCCACCACGTGCTGGCACTAACCCACTCTCTCTTATAAAGCGGATGACGAGATCAGCAGCCACCATGTGTTGGTCCTAACCCACTCTCACTTATAAAGCGGGTGACGAGATCAGCAGCCACCACGTGCTGGTCCTAACCCACTCTCACTTATTAAGCGGATGACGAGATCAGCAGCCACCACGTGCTGGCGCTAACACACTCTTATAAAGCGGATGGCGAGATCGGCAGCCACCACGTGCTGGTCCTAACACACTCTCACTTATAAAGTGGATGATGAGATCAGCAGTCACCATGTGCTGGCTCTAACCCACTCTCACTTATAAAGTGGATGGCGAGATCAGCAGCCACCTCGTGCTGGCTCTAACCCACTCTCACTTATAAAGCGAATGACGAGATCAGCAGCCACACGTCATCAGCTAATGTAAGTTTGAGTGGCATCAGTAACCCAAGGTTTCTTCGTATGTCGGCAGGATCTACACATTCGCTGAATACGGCTCCACAGGTACAAAGGAAGCCTGTAGTTTAACTTGACTGATAATCGCGCGATCATGAGCCACGGGACCTTATTTTTACGTAGAATCCGAATCACAGGACATGGCATTTCACTTCGAAAATATCAAATGTATTGATCGGGAATCGAACCTAGTCCACCTTGGTGAGAAGCAGACGGCTTGACCGTTGAACGACCTTGCCCCGTAAACATGTACAAAGTGGGGGTCTTCCCTCCTCATTGGGTACGAGTGGGTGGATCTTCCATGACCTATCCCAAGCCTTCGTGACCAGAAGGAGCTCCGCCACACGCGAATAGTTCCCTTGATCGCTCTCAGTTTATTGGGCATTGGGTCAGCTATCCCCTCACTCTCCCAGAACGCCGGTACTTATCGGCGTAACTGATAGTGAATGTATCTAGCAGGTACCTACATTGGGTCAGCTATCCCCTCACTCTCCCAGAACGCCAGTACTTATCGGCGTAACTGATAGTGAATGTCTCTAGCAGGTACCTACATTGGGTCAGCTATCCACTCACTCTCCCAGAACGCCAGTACTTATCGGCGTAACTGATAGTGAATGTCTCTAGCAGGTACCTACATTGGGTCAGCTATCCCCTCACTCTCCCAGAACGCCGGTACTTATCGGCGTAACTGATAGTGAATGTCTCTAGCAGGTACCTACATTGGGTCAGCTATCCACTCACTCTCCCAGAACGCCAGTACTTATCGGCGTAACTGATAGTGAATGTCTCTAGCAGGTGCCTACATTGGGTCAGCTATCCCCTCACTCTCCCAGAACTCCAGTACTTATCGGCGTAACTGATAGTGAATGTCTCTAGCAGGTACCTACATTGGTCGAGGTGGTAGGAATACAGCATCTTTTGCAGCTTGATCCGGTTACTCATATTCCGCAATTCCCATGTGGTTCCGAAGCCACAGAAAGGTGACCCGATTGTCAACGTGACACAACGCGACTACTAGTTCATGCACTAGGGGTGTCGCGGGAAACATGTAGCAATTGCCTGTAACGAATTCAAAGAGTCGGTACACACGAGAAAGTGGATTCGTGCACCTGTGTGCAAACTGCAGAGGTTCATAGATGGCAACGAGCTCCGCAGTAAACCCACTAGAGACTTCAGGCAAAGAGATTTTGGAATTTGCTCCTTCATTAAGGTAAGCGCAACCCACCATCTCGTCCAACTTCGAACCATCCGTGTAGAGAATGCCAGCATCTAGAAATTGGTGAATTATGCTTTGGAACTGCCTCCGATAATCGGAGGTGTCTTGGTCCACATTTGGACATCGATGTAGATCTACCTGAATTCCCGGACGCGGGATTTCACACGGAAGCAAATCGTGTAATAATGTTATTGGTTTTACGTCCCTTTTAACTACACTGGCTTTTAGAGACGCCGGGGTGCCGGAATTTTGCCCCGAAGGGGATCTTTAACGTGCCAGTAAATCTAATGCCGGAAGCAAATCGCTAGTGTCCAGATGATACAGGGACCTAGAGCCACTCCTAATTCAAAACACGAGGAACCGAGTTTAATTCCAACCGACCAGGTGACGCGAGGATGGTTGGCGTACCTCAGGTGGTATTGGGTACTGAAGAGAGCTCCATAGCTCGGATGTTGCGGCATTTGACGCACACTGGCAGCATATTCTAAAATAATACCCTGGCGTCTATAATTGAGAGATAGAACACCCGATTCGGCGAGTAGGCTGGGATTGGACAGGTCCGAAAAACACCGGTAGCCATCCTAACGCCACTATGGTGGATACTGTCCAGCATTTTGAAGGTTACTGGCGTGGATAAACCATATGCCGCAGAACCATAGTCTAGCCGGGCAGGACGAGGGCTTGGTGAAACCGTAGCAGCACTGCACTGTCAGCCCCCCACGTAGTGCCACTAAGGAAATTGGCCATGTTCAGTTTCCTGAGACACGTGGTTTTACGTTGCCGTATATGGTGCTGCCACGTTAATTTGCTGTCAAAATTGAGCCACAGGAAGTGATGTCAGCCACCGGCAACGCAGAAGCCCTGAGATGTGTTTCAGGGTTCAAATGTAGCCTTCGGAGCCGACAAAACTGGTTGGTTGGTTCTTAAGTTTAGGGACTGCGACAACGCGGTCATGTAGCCCCGTGTAATTTGGGTGTGTGTAGAATCAGTCTGATAACCGGTGTTAATTGTGATGACTGAATTAGTGAGTGTTATCTGTTTTTTAATTTAAGTACAGAATGCAACTTAGAATTTTTCAAATAGTTTCTACTTTTGCCGCCAAGCGCCACCGTCAACGACTACTAGGCCAAGTTCAGAAATTAGCTACAACACGCCACCGCAGTCGGCTCTTGGCAACGAACATAGAAACCTGAGAGCGTTGTTTACATTCTTAACCTATCCAATTTAGCTTCACACAGGTGTAATTAGTGGAAGGTTCTTCAAAATGCCATAAATCTATGACATGGAACCGCCGGCTTTACCTCCCCTCCGAAGGAATGCATAGTGTGGGATTTTTAACGCTCTTAAAAAATCCGACGGCTTCGGCCGGGTTTGAACCCGCGATCTTGGGCATAGAAGCTCAGCATGCTACCGACTACGCCACCGAAGCCACCAAAACTGGAAGACGGAGGTTTTGCTGCTGACAAACGAAACCTCAATCGTGAGTCCACCTGTCGACCTGGTTAATAGCTGACATGGTGCTGTCTTGTTAATTTGCTGTCAAAATAGAGCCCCAGGAAGTTTGCCATACTTCCAGAGCTGTAATGTAGAGCCAAATCGTCTACGTACAGCGGTGGAACTACCGTGAGCCCGGCGAAGGCAACAATGTCACTTTTTGCTACCACGAACAAGGTACCACTCAGCACAGAACCCTGAGGAACTCCATATTCCTGGGTGAAAATTGCGATAATTTCCTACTAACTCTTAAACGAAAGAGTTGGACGGACACAAAATTCGCTATAAATATTGGTAGATTTCCACGGAGCCCCCAGTCACGAAGGGCGGAACGGATTCCGTAGCGCCATGTGTTGTCATACGCTTTATCAAGATCGAAGAAAGCCGCGACCAGGTGCTCCTTTCGGAGAAATGCCTCCTGTATGGCCTTCTCAAGAAGCACCAGATGGTCAGTGGTGGACTCATGATAGCGAAATCCACACTGGCACGCAGATGAGAGGCCTCTCTCCTCTAAAAAAAACCTTACCAGTCGACGGTTAACCATCTTCTCCAGCAGCTTACATAAGCCTTTTTTTGAAATGGACCTTTATAAGCTGAAAAACTTGGGATCCTCTCCAGCCTTGTCAATCGGTATCACGATCCCCTCACGCCACTGAGATGGAAACTCCCCTTGAAACAATATAGGCTACGATTGAACATGATCAACAGTTTCTTTATCCTGGCATTGCACAGATGTTTCAACATTTCATAACGGATTTCATCCGTACCAGGAGGTGTATCACTGCAAAGTGCAAGTGAACCGCGCAGATCCCATTCAGTGTAAAACTCCGAAGCAGCAGTAGCAAAGGACAAGGGGTGAGCCCCTGCTTCCCACTTAAGAGTCACAAATATAATAGCAAAACTTTCAGAGCAGGATATATCAGAAAAGGGCGATCCAATACTGTTGGCAATGGCGATATGATTCTTGATGGTGAGTCCGTTGAAGGACACTCCGGGTATCGTCAAGGATGTCAGGAGTCCGGAGATCCCACGAAGCTTAGTCCACACAAGAGATGAAGGAGTCATGGACGACACATACATTTCCCACGTAGTTTTCTTACTCTCCCGAATCAGATATCGGGCTCAAGCATGTATCCTTTTAAAGGTAATAAGGTTGATCATGGTGTCTTGCCTCCGTCGGCATTTGAAAGCACGTTACGATTATTAATGACTGGTGCAATCTCGGCTATCCACCAAGGGACAAGCAGCTGGCGGTAGTTGCCGGATGAGAAAGGTATTGTTCCCTCTGCCGCAGCTAAATTACCATTCGTTATGTGAATGGTATGATCATCGACACTCTCAAAGTTATTATCGGTAAAAACCGCACGTGCTGTGAATTTTGGACAATCAGCCCAATGGAGAAGCCATCGACTTGGTACTGTCCCCGAAAAATGAACAATTTGGGACTTAAATGAGAGTATTTTCCGAGCCCTTGATAAAGATTAACATGCAACTATAAATCCTGGAATTGTGACACACGTCAGTCGTGTTACAAGATCGAGGTAGTGGAGAGATTCCAACCACGGGATATGTTGCGCAACAGAAGTTTCTAGAAGGTTGAAATCGACATAGCAACAGTGAATTAGTTATAAAATATAATAAATATTGTTATAAATTATGCTATTGGATACCAGCCCAGAGCCAATGAGAAGAGGTTGTATTGGAGACGGGATTAACATCAAATATATAATTTGATGAAATTATGCATTTAGGCCCTTAGAAGGTGATTTTCATAATTGGCAATGTAAAGAATATTAAAAGAAAATATGTCTGATACTTTAAAAGCCGCAGAACGGATGAACTACGCAGTAATAAGCATTGTTAAAGTGCGCGCTAAAATTATGGTGGGAGATTGATATGGCCGCCAAATTTTCGACTTGGAGAGGGAGAGCCAAGTATCGGGGTTCTTAATCCTACAGACTTTGAAGAGAGAGGAAGTGCTTCTAGAGTTAACTGAGATCCCAAAGCCTTAGTCCGAGTGCTGTGATAGACTACTCGTGGAGACGATACGTTAGCAGGGTTGAATAGTGGAGATCCCCGTGCTAGTAATTTAGGCGAAGTTGAAAGGAGTCTTGATAATAGGATATCTCATTTATATTTGAGATTATACTTCGGCCGATTGAATTAATAGATAGTACAGGTCGAATACTATATTATACCGAAAGTTGGGCGTCATAATTCTAACCATTTCGAAGATATAAGCTTATAAAGACAGTTTTACAAAACTGACGGACGTAGAAGCTGAAGAACACTTTAGTTGGAACGCGAAGATAGCGAGCATAGTACGAGTGAACTGCAGAGGAGAACTTTTACATTGGCGCAGCAAACAAACATTATTATTATTATGGCTGTTAATATTCATTGACTAGTATCATTCAACATTATTAACATGGTTGAGATGTCGAACTAAGAAGTCATGCGCCAGGGACATATTTAATGCAGAGTTAAGATACAATAATGGAGCTTCGTTAGACAACGTATTTCAGAATACAGACGTAGTGTACGTTACATCTTGTACATTTTCGTCAGTTTACGAACAATAATAGAACAACGATTAACTACAGAAATAATTAATTCACCCCCTACATGAATATTTCTATAAAATAATTACTCAACGATAATGCTGATATATATTTGCGACGGAGAATGAAGATCCTTCAGAAGAAGATAGTCAATATGCCAGGGAATCCCGGCAAACCAGAAGAATATGCCAGAAGGATGTCGTTCGATTCCAGACGGAGGTTGGTGATAACCGGAGAGGGAACGTTTTCTCATATCCGAGGTCGCTGGTCCGATGTTTCGAATGGAGGCCCATCTCAGTATATTGTACAGGCCCCCGGGGGGCTGCACCCCCTGGAAGCCACCCCCTTCATCTATTAAAACCACCCCTAACTGGCAAACATCATAAGTCCAGAACAGTATCTTTTACACAGCAAGGGCGGCCGACCAGCTTGGGAGGCTTGCCAAACACTTGCATCACACTCATAAACATCGACACAATAACTAACTGGGGCAGCTATGCCAATGGAATGCTGACCGTACAACAGCAAGACCTATAAGAAGTGAGGTCTTTTGGGACCTGTATCTGTCATACAGTGTGTGTCGCTGGAGGCTCTGCTGCAAGCTGCTATCACCAGGTGAGCATCAGCGAAGTGTTCAGAGATCCTAAATTTTGTAACATCCATCCACAAACTTGTACACTTAAACTTATAACATTTACTACATTCCCCAAAAAGGGACTTACAATTCCATACTCACTGACCAATAAACACTTGGTCAGTACACTACACTTGTCTTACTAATTACACGCCTCTTTACATCCTAACGCCCTTCCTGATTCCCGTCACGATTGACCGTGACAATAGTAGCCAAATAGTTGCTGGCTCAAGTTTCATTGTACTCCCCGCAGCGACCCGACTGCATAAGCAGCGAGTCGCCAACATAGCTGACGCAAGCACGTCTGTTATATAACTCTCTCCAACCAGCTGAGAGGCTAGTACATTAACCCGCACACAGAGTTTCATCCCCTGAGCTACACTTACGTCTTTATAGGAGCACCCCCTAGCATCTAAACACCAAACAACACTCTACACTGGTAAGCTTACCCAGCCACGGGAAGCTACCCTCTCTAGGAATCACCCTCCAAATCAGCACAATAACACTTACGTTTTAGATCTAACTACCCCCAACTAAGGGATCTAAAACAATATTGGACTGAGGAAAAACCTAAGTATTTTGCAAACACTTACCCAGATCATCAAGATATCGTCTAATAAGGTAGAAGTGTTATTTATTTGTAGTATAGAGCTTGATTAGTGACATTCTGAGCCGACGTCCTTACTCCATATTTCATATTTTTCATTGTTTCGATGTAAACTTATACTTTATATATGTATCAAGATTTTTATACTTCAAGATCATTTGAGATGATAGTCTTTCATCTATTTTTCAATTTTTATTCTACGGATCAGCGGTTGAATTGACATTCAGATTGTGTTTGAGGAATCAGATTTCCTTATGTAAGACTAGTCATTTTGACTATCGAATTATGATTTTTATTTGAAACAAGGATTCAGACTTTTTGTCATGGATGCCAATAATTTAATTTGGGCACTTTATTTTATCAACTTCAAGACCAGAAGAATCGTCGAATGATATTGTTATACCATTATTGTATACAAACTTTACCACGATCTAGCAAGAACTAGTCGTTTGATAAGACTGAAGTCATAAACTCAAAGACATTCTTCGTGTAGAATGGAAAGACATTGCAAAACTGACAATCCTTACTTTATTTGAAAAAGCTGAAAGCTTTAGTCAATTAATTGTTTGAGGAAATATCTCTTTATAGAAGATAATTTATATCTTTGACTAGGAATTCAAAGCTAGTTTATCCCGGCTCAAGAATGAATTCTATTAGACATTATAAATAACATGTGTGGTTATTTATACACTATATGTGCAATATCACGTCATAATGTAGACCTGATATTGCAATGACGTGCAATTTAAAGCTTGACAAGTATGATGAAACAGAATTAGTATTTTTATTACATGTGTATGTGACAGACGAGTTAACAATTAATTATCTTTTTGTGAAATAAACTCAATGAGGTCATTCACGACAGTCTAAAGTCGTCTTTTATTTATGTAAGTTTTCTTTGAAGAGCTGAAGGGTGTATTTTTGTAGATCAGTAGTCGAGTATGACGACGCTGATGAGTATGCCATTAATTGAAGGAGGTTCCTACAGAAGAAATGTTAATAACAATTAATCTTCATTTGGTTATTGTTTATACCATATACAGTAATATATGAGGTGATGTAGATCTATTTCCGAGTTCGTGCGATGGTATTCCGCATTTTAAGGGAAGTTAACGAAGTATAGTTCTTTTGATGACAGCGTGGCATAGATCATAAAGGAGTCGTTGTGAGTAAGAACTCCAGTACATTTGAAGTAACGTTTTAGCTGTGATGACACGAGGGTATGAGCGGAAAACAATTGGAGAAAGGTTGTCTACTTATGCCATTTATACCTTTATTAAATCTTTATTAAAACACGGAGTTGTATAGAAACGTGCAGTTGACCTTTGCTGGTTAAATGTATTTGACCGATATTGTATAAAAACCTATCTAAGACATTGTGTGTGCAGTATATTGAACACTGATGAGTGTTAGCGAAACTTCATGTTGAGAAAACATTGTATATATTTAACTACAAGTTGTATTTTGAAGGAAACTAAGATTCTCGCTGATAACGTGCTGATAGCGTTAGATATCGTTTGTCATAACGATCAGATTACCTGTAAATATTTTTCGTAATTATTTAATTAGTTAAATAATTTTATAACGATTAATTAGTAGGATGTTTTTGTATTATAGTGTATTTTTCGAGTGAATGTTTTTAGAGTGGATGATTGCCAGTTGTTATGTAAGATTGAACAACCTGGTTGGTTCTACAAAAACTCAGGAGTGTGAAAGGATGATGGTATTAAATTTTTAGAAAGATTGTTAAAGAATTGTATGAGTTACAAGCACTTTTATAAAGCCAGAATGTAAATTTTAAACGAGGCTACTATACGCACGCCAGACAGCGTGTATACAAGCGAATGTGAGCGAAGATGTGTACAGTTAGAACTCAAGGCCAGTCTATTTTATAACGTGCAGCTTGGTGACAAGCCACAGCCTTGTGAAGTGAAATAGTTTCACGGCGCGACACGTGGTTGTCATTTTATCAATGAAACGGAGTAAACAGGTGCATTGCAAGACGCGTGGCAGCAGTAGTAACCTTCTGAAAGGAATGCTGTCGACGCAAGAGTTTTTGTTAAATGTTTTTATCACTTACAGTAGACCTTTCCAAATTTTTGTGATTTTAATTTACAGTTCAGTAAACGCAGTATTATGCGTGCAGTGGATTTGGAGAGAGTATGAATGTATGGATTATTTTATTAATATTGTTTATTGTTATTTATTGTTTAATATTAGATACAGTTTACTCATGTTTAAATAAATTTACACAGTTCGTTTTTCTTAGTCGTCGAGTGATTCATTTTAAATATAAGGAACAAAGTATTGTGGATCCCTTTTCAGGCGAAGCTGAGTCCCATACGAGAACCCCGAGAAAAGAAAGGTAGGTGATCAAATTAGCCCCGTATATTTTGTTGTTATCCACAATATCCTTGCAGCATTCTGTATGTAAATTCTTGAAGACCTTGATGGAGCGATTTCTAATGAAGTAATTAGCTGGCGCTATTAGAAATAGGCAATCCAGCTGGGCTATGGATATTCCGACAGGCAACTTCCCGATTTATGGGTACAGTACCTCGATGGCTCTCTGGTTCGGAAGAGTACAATAATGAGGTAATGGTCATTATTACAGAGGTCGTCTTACACACCCCAGTCTAGGAGGGGAGCCAGCGCACGACTGCACAAGGTGATGTCGACAATCGAAAAAGTGCCGTGTGCAATAGAGAAGTGCGTAGGTTCCCCTGTGTTCAACAAACACAGGTCCAGCCGCCTGATCAATATCTCAAAATCTCTCCCTCTACCGCTAGAGGTAGCGGAGCCCCTGATGGTGTTGTGGGCATTAAAGTATCCCAGAGGGTGAAAAAGAGAGGGAAGCTGAGAGACTAGATCCACCAGCTGGTTGTAATCCAATTGAGAATCCGGTGGGAGGTACACGTTACATACCGCAGCCATTACTGGTAAGTATTAACTGCAACTGCTTCTAGCTGATTACGCAGCGGCACATCTTCATACTAAAGACGCCAGAGTGGACGAGAGTGAAAACGCCACCAGCGGCTAAGGTTTCGTCCACCCTGTCTCAGAGATAAGTTTGAAGTGTTGCATTGTAGTCTCATGTCCAGGATGAAACCCGGATTCCTGAAGACAGACAATTGTTCCCGAAAACGAAGATATAAGTTGACCTAACTCAGCGATATGTCAAGAATAGAGACTATAGTTCCGTTGTAACAGTGCTATAGTGTGGACTTAAGTAGAAGTGATATTCTTCTTACACTTGACCGTTTGCCAACCATCTTTAGGTGGAGATGATAGGAGAGGAGAGGAAACATCCAAAGATGAAGATGAAAGAGGGAGCGCTCTTACGTGGCACGCAGTATTCGTCAGTCTTAACCTGTCTCGCTCGTGGAGAAGAGCAAGAGCGGTGTTGTCCGAAGACCAGGTGTCTGTCTCCAACACGTCCCGACCATTTTTATTTTGTGACCAGCGCCTACGTCTATTCAAAGAAGTAAGTGGACCCTTCCCCACAGACACCAGTTCCTTCCTAAACATGGCCGCTCCTGGTAGTGGGAACGGGATGGCCAGTGGATAGGTGAGCAGCCATGTCCATAGGAGATGTAGAGTGACGGCGTTGAACCGTTTCTCTCGTATCCGCCGGTAAGGTTTTCTTCCTATAGGGGAGTTCCTCCACACTAACGGGCTTGACTTCTCTCGGGCATCGTAACCTTAATGGTCGTGGGAGCAGATACTGCTGTCATCCCATTGGCTGCAGGGCGAGAGTGAGACGGCGGCGCACCGTCTCCTTCTTCTCTGCTACCTTTATGATATCAGGTGGGATTCTTCTTTCCTTGTTTAGCGCGGGAAGACTTCTTCGTCAACCGTTTCAGAGAAGAAGGGGACTTCTTCTTCGATTGCGCTGGTTTAGTTTGCATCTCTGGTTGTTGTGAAACCTTCATCGGGCAGACAATTTTTGCTGGTACAGTGGTGGGTGACACGACCCCGTAGTGTTGGGGTAGCGCGCCTGCCTCTCACCCGGAGGCCCCGGGTTTGATTCCCAGCTCTGTCAGGGATCTTAAAACTGAGGGTTGGAACGAGGTGGACTCAGCCTCCTGAGGACAATTGAGTAGCTGTCTGACAGTGAGGCAGCGCCCCGATCACGAAAGCCATGATTAAAGCCGAGGGGACCTGATGCGCTGATCACGCGTCACCCCAAAATCTGCAGGCCAAATGGCTGGGCAGCGGTCGCTTGTTCGGCCTAGGCCCTTCATGGGCTGTATAATGCCAGGGGTTGACAGTGGGGGGTGACTTAAGAACTGCTGAAAATACGGACGTTAATGGCACAACTCTCGGAACTCGAGCGGCAGAGATGATAGAGGGCGTCACTGTATTTGCAAACGATACCCGAAATTTGGGGGCATTCATAACACGGCACCTCTTGACATGAAAGCGAATCAAGAGTCCTTATATTTTGAATCTACAGAACTCAGGGCACTGCTTCGATCGTGAAGAGTGGCTTCCTTGGCAGTTATGACAAATCGGCAGAGGTGTACACCCCTCAACCTCATGTGACCCGTTGCCAAACACTCTACACACGGCCTTGGCAGTTCACCAGGCAGAAACATGCCCGAATTTCAGGCATTGATAGCAGTGCATAGAGGGAGGGATGTACGGTCGAAAATCGCAGAGGTACGATGTACCTGCTTAGGTAAAACATCACCCTCAAAATGGAAAATAAAAGCGCTGGTATCGACCCTGTCCTCTCCAATCTTTCGGGTAATGCAGCTTTTCTTGGCGACGCCTCTCTTCCCAGATCCCGCAACAATTCCGCGTCACTATTATGGGCTTACGATGGAAAGTAACTCATTCAGAGTTTCGTGTTTTGGGACCTGAAGGGGAATTTCGCCGAAACGCGTGCATTCCAGCAACAATTCGGTTTGGCTACGGTCAACGGTGCGCAGCAAGAACTGCCCGTTCCGGAGCCTGGAAATCCCGTAAATACCTCCAATTTTCCCCTCGATTTCCTCGGAAAATATTATGGGTTACACCAGTTTAAAATCACTCCCGTCTGTCCTGGTAGCAGCCAGGTAGCGAGTCGACTAGTCAACGGGGAAACGTGCGTTATAAGTTTCATCCCAAGGTGAATTCCCCAGGTGTATACACACTGGGGTTGATCCGACACTTAAGAGATGGCTTTTTAAGGGGGCTACCGTCGGATGATTTTTAGACCGCTTATGGGTCATCCCGTTATCATCCTCCCCGAATGCCACCTACTCCGAAAGATGACCATCACTGTGGAAGATACCCAGCCAAGGCGATAGTACGTATTGCCCGAGGTCCTAGTGCCTTACACAGACACATACCCCTTGGCATACACAGTGATATATTCGGCGCATGTATTCGGCCAGGCAGGGATCTCTGTTGTGAGACGGATACCACTGCAAGGGTACATTACGCACCCGCCTGTCGGAATGGGGTATATACCGTCTAGGTTTTCTGGCCAAATGGAAAAGTTGGTGACCCTTCTCCAAACAGACAGCACGATTATGTCAAGGGGTCAAACGAAAATTGGAACTGGAAAATCGAAATAGGCATTTGAAAAGGCCACTCTATTTGTCACCTATAACAGGCAGGGGATACCGTGGATGAATTCAGCCCTCCGCATCCACAGGGGGTCTTCCAAATCAAAGTCAGTTATGTCAGCCAGTCTTGTCTGCCCTATTAGTCGCCTCCTACGACAGGCAGAACATACAATGTGTGTATTCTAACCCGTATCCACATGGGGGATTTCACAATAATCTTGTGTATGGAAAACATTCCATTAATATATAATTGTATTACACACTTATTCGAAGACGTAGAGTTAAAAGCCTAAATGTAGTCCACCAGAGAAGTTTCTAACCTCACGTAATGTGCTTCAGATTTAGGGAATAACACCCATAACAATATGGGTACTGACCACAATATTTGTTTTTGCGAAGTCACTTTTGGCATCTGTGGACATGTTTATTGCTAAATCCCAAATAGAAGAAGATTGGACCATTATTAAAGAAGTTACGACGTCAAGAATCGAACTAGTCATGATATGATTATTGCTGCAATTTTTTTCGAGAGAGAGAAGACTTTTTATTGTATATTTTTATTAAAAGCAAGTCAGAGACGGAGTTTGACACGTTAATCCATTTGAAATTCGTCGGCAAGGAAAATCACATGACTCGATTGACCAATTGAAATATTGTATTGGTTAATTACTTAAATGACCCTTGTAATTACTCCAACAAGATGAATCCAAGAGAGAGATACCAGGTTTTAAGTAGCAAATTATGACACTTTTTCTATGTTTTCAAAATTGAGAATAGAGTTCCTAATTCGGCAGAAAAGTTATTTAATGAATTTCAGCGGGAATTCGAGTGTTAAATTTCTTTAGGGTGCCATCACAGGAATATGGGGAGATTATTCCTTTCTGAAATGTCCGGAGAGACAGATGTATTGTGAGCTCGCCAATTTTGAGTGCGCGAGAAATTGAATTTGACCGCTATAGCGAGTGTTATTCCGGCCAAGCATTACGAGACCGGAGGAACGATATAGTGTGAATTGAACATTATAGAAGTAATGTATTCAAAGTGATCGACTTTATTCAAATTTATATGAACAATTCTACGATGTACTTTACAACATTTTATTCCAAAATTTAACATTTGTTTTGTGAAAATGAGGTTGCTCAGTGACGCATTCGTGCAAGTAGACCACTGTATAGAATATTCTCCAAAACCAGAAACTACGTGGATATACGTATTGAAATTATATTACAACAATACTTCGAAGCATTGTTACAATTCGCCAAGTCATACAACAATCTGCTACGATAATCTACGATACGGCATTCCGGAGACATTTACAAAATCTACATAATGCTACGAGATCTATTTATCGATTTTGAAAAATGGAACTTCAGAAATTCAAGTTAAGGGGGATTATTACAACACATTTTGAGAACGTTGAGATGAATCAGTAAACTACTATCCTTTGGGAAACTGGATAATTGAACACCGCATGAATGAGGGGGGTGACTTAAAAATTCCAAATTACATTCAAAATTGGAGTAGAACGAGAGAACATCTAGAATCTACGCTGAATAAACTTGACGGAGCATGACATCGAGACGGACGTATGCTAAAAGAAGTTTTACGGGACTTCGGATTCGAGTCCAGACAGTCGAGGAACGTACATGGGAGAAGGCGAGATCCGATCCGATGCTGCTTTAACATCCAGGGGCAGGCGAATGCAGAGATGGAGACATCGAAGCGGGAGCATTTAGGAATACGTCTGATATCAAACCGTGTATAATGATCCTATTCCAGCAGTTTTCATCTAAGGTAGACGAAGACATGTTTCATTATTCTAGTAATTGTTGTAAATTCGAGATTTGGTTTTGGATTAGATTAACTTTTACTTTGAATTTTTGCGTATTTCATGAGATTTATTACCGTTGAAGATTTTTTCGTATTTGTTCGAAGCATTTTCATGATTATGCTGTTGTTGGAAGCATTATTATGGCATATTCGTCGTATTTGATGCAGTATTTGCAATTGCCAGATATTCTGAGAAGAGAATTGAGCTCTTAGCATTGTTGGATAGATATTAGTATTTTACAGGATTCTTCATTGTAGCTGATGAGGATAGAAAGTAGAGACTTTAGGCTTATGTGAATTTAGGTAAAAGTTGTGATGACAGAACTTTGCTAGGGGTATGATCCTATTTTCAGACGTTGTTTTGCAGATCGATAAAGATGATCTATGTGTCATATAGTCATGAATTATACTGTATTTGAGACATGGTGTAGTCATCATTGTTAGCTAGAAGCTTCACTATTCACTTAAGGTGAAAATGCTACATTGAACATTTGTCGTGTAATACATTGTTATTATTAACAATCTATGATTGACAAGAATGAGGAGATGATAAATGTATTTTAGCACAGTAATCCGTTGGGAGCTGAATATTTTTAAGTTACATGGAGTTGCAACAGTTATTGAAATCTATAAGTGATTAAGCTGTGGAACATAATGGTTATGGGAAGTCATTTTGGTATGATATGGTGAAATATTTCTACACAAGGTATTTTGTGTAGTTTGTGAAGTTCAATACACAACGAGAGGATTAGTGGTGTGGAAGACACAGTATGCTTCCAAAGTTAAGGTTGTATTGTGAATAGCATTCTATTTAAAGCACGATCCTTGTTGGACTGTTCAAGAAACTTCGATTATTGTAAAGGTTTTTCCGCAGTGTAACGATGATATGTACCGAAAATGTGATGAGGAATGGAATGTAAAGATATATACCACATGTTGATAAAATAAAGCCATTATTAGGAAGGTTGCATTAATATTCAATGTAGAGCCAGCTGCTTATTTGATTAAGAAAGACAACTTTGGCATTCGGGGTGTGATGAAAAATAGATAACGTCACGAGAATATATCATATTATTGTTAGTAACTATTCTGACATTTTACGATTGCTAAGCTTTACTGCTTGGATAATTAAGCCAGGATGTAACGAGTATGAAACGGAATAGCGAGAAGTGAAAGTGATATTAACTCAGTGATTTGAGAGAGGTGTTTTCTCTACGGAGTTAAAAGGACATTCGATGAATGTGAGTTAAATGATGTAAGTAATGTGTTTGTGAAGATATTTATATAAAATTTGAATATAATAGACGGGGTATTCTTATTTTCTTTTGTGTTTAGAATTAGTTATATTGAAAGTGGGACTAATGGGAGCCAATGTGTAAATTTACATCAATTTAATGTTTTAATTTAGTGATCAAACAGGATGTAAAAAAATGTACAGATATTTTTATTTTAGAATCAGAGCGAATTTTATTGATATTTTCTCTATCTTTGAAACGCCTAGAAGTGATAAATTGTTTTTCAAGCTTGTAATTTTATAATGACAAGGTTATTGACCTTATTTTAAATAATTTCAGTTTAATTTATTTTATTTCAGTCCAAGTCAGACAGGATTAGGAGTGTTGTTTTATTTTCACTATTCTAGTTGTCTCTAGTTAATACATTTGCAGCCACATTTTGTTTTGCTCGTCCTTTTTATAGAAAATCCGTCTTATATTTGAAGTGGTTAGTCAGGTGATGTGCTATGGATAATAGGCACCCACTTTTCCCATCTAAACTCGTTGCTACCCGAGATTCTAAGAATCTCACTCTCCATCTGTAGTGAGTATATCTATCCCAGTAGATAAATCCATAGTACAACATCGTTTCCATCTTTAAGAATTCCTAAATGAGCAACTTGTGAGCGTTAGACTGAGGTCTAGCCGGGAAATTCAGTGTTTCTGCAATCATTCTCACTCCTGGCGGCGAACGTTTCTTAATAACCATATATAACCTACAAATATTACTACATTCCACCAATTGTAGAGGAAGGTTCTTTTTCATGCCATAAATCTATTACATGCGCCCACCAGCTTTACTTCCCCTCCGAAGATTTGTTATGCTCTTAAATATCCCTCGGCTACGGCAAGATTTGAACCCGATCTTGGGAATAGAAGTTCAGCATGCTGCCAAGGAAGCTAGAGAGGCACAGCGAGGTGCACAGCAAACTCACCCCGTAGTTCGGTAGAATCAGCAGAGTTTGGACAAAAGTTTTGCGAAGTTACCTGAAATATTATTGTAGACACATGTGGTAAGGCAGGTTTACCATTATTTCAAGTTGCGCTCAGAACCATTTCTTCTTAAAGGCACCACAATTTTCAGTGCGGCTCCATAACCTGTTCATTTTACCTAAGAAATGAGGGTTGTTTAACTGGTAAAAACATACTTTAAAAGGTGGTGTCTTTTTGACACATCTCATTCATTCATAAACCACCTTGAACGCGATGCTCCCAATTTATTTCTGTCTCGTTTGTTGATAAATATCGTTTACATTTTGGGCTAAAGGAATATGGGGAACTGCAGTTCCTTTTGGAAAATGTGCTTAGCTTCTGGTCTTTCGATTTATTGGTAAGCAAGTAGAGACTGGATTTGTGAATAAAACCCATGTGGTTGCATGTTAACTATGGTGTTACTTGGAACTAAAGGGGAAGCCAAAACGCCTGTCCCCTGGAAAATGTGTTTATCCTCAGTAACACAAGTGCAAAGTCCAATCTCAAAGGCAGTAGAGATAATTCACAAGCCACCTGCCTGATAAATTAATTTACACATATATAAAGCTCCTAAAAAATATTTTCACTGTCAACAAGATATGCAACTTGTGAAGCTAATGAGAGCGTATAAAACCGTAAATATTAGTGACAAAATTCAAAGACCAGACAACCAACTTAATAAACCATTCCGTTGCTGATCATTCGAATCACTACGAGATTTGCTTTTACGCAGTCAAGAGTTGACGCTTAAATTGCTAAACCTCTTTGGCTCGAGCTGTGTTCCTTTCTCATTGCCACTCGATTCAAATTTGGAGCGCGATGCCTTGAAACACAAATTGCTGCAAGTCGATGAAGAATACAGAAACGTCGTAGAGCAGGCAATTTGATTGGCCAACCACTCGGCTGACTTCTTGCAGAACATGCTAATTAAACATAAGGCAAGTGACTTGGGCTTGTAAAGGATACATGTTTTGAAATAGAAGCGTTTCGGACTTTTACATACCGCCTAAAAATTAAGCTTCTACGAGACAGAACACTGAAAATTTTAAAGATGACTCCGAATAGTAGAACCAAAATATCACATATGTTGGTGTGATGAATGCGAAGCTTTTCTGCCTGCCGCATTGCAGCGCTATCGACGAGCACAACAGAATGACTCAATAAACGAATCTTCTTTATGACTCAACTAGATTTGCAAAACGATGCACATTCACTACGATTTTTAGAAGAAAACATTTAAGGACCAAAATTCTCATCTTTTTCTTAACACCTCTTGAAGAGATAGGGTTTATTTTCTAAATGATTATCAGACGGTATGTCTGTTCATCGGTGCAAAGTGCTATACTTAACAACTTTACCCTCAAACAATCAACAGCTAACAAGGCCAAACCACTTCCTTTTAACATCCGTGCTTCCGCTTCTATTAGCAACTTGCGATATCGTTTATAATATATTCATCAAGATTGTTTTCGAGAAACACGGCCACAGTATCTTTTAAAAGCACGACCAGTCAATGCCTGATGAAAGCCAATAAACTGGTATTTAACTAGTGAAATTCTTTTATTGTGGCCTTAACTACTCGTTTATTGCTTTCCAGAGTTAAAAATTCATGTCTTCGCAGGTTTCACGCCGGATAATGTATGAGCATAGCCGACTCTGAAATGCCAACCAGATATCCAGCACGCCCATTTTCGTCCAGAATAGTCGACAGCAACTAATATTAGTAGGCTTGCTATTTCTTTTCTTCTTAGGCGGAGCTGTGTCGCAAACTTTCCATGACGCTGCCCGGTGAATGCCTCGCAAAAGATACTGTTGCAGGTTTTACACTGATAGAAGACCCCGCACGAATTTCCACGCTGGCTTCTATTTTACTCAAGCGAGAAGGAGTACCCACATCTTTCAAACAAAACTTTAAAATACCTAAATTATGGTTTATTAGTCATGAAAAAAAATCTCCACATAAGATAAGAATATTTCCAATGCCCTAGATTTGCCAATTGTGTACCTACAAAACTTCCACATGTTAAGCAAACAAGCAAGCTCCTATACATCAAGTCCAAACATACTTTGCTCATCCCTTGGCGTAAGGGTCGTTCATATCAAAAAACCTCTCAGACTGACGATTTAGGTAAGTTTTAGCGGAGTATCGACTATTTCAATCGGATTTGTAATTGTGCTTATTAAGGAATGTATTAATTTTTTGTCAAAACTCCATTGTTCCCACTTCTTCAGGATCTTGTGTCAGTTGTAGAACTTATCACTAAGAACTAGAAAAGTGCATTGTAATACTTTAGGAGTTACAACGGAAACGGATTTGAAAATTTCAGTCCTGATAGAATGAACGACAACGTTATCTGTCTCTCTAAATAGTCTGTACTATGTCTAAATTTTAAAATCATAAAAAACAAATTATTGCCGATATTTATAAAGTTCTTTCTCCGAAATGAACTAAAAGAGTAGATATTTTTGAAACGACTTAAAAACAAGTTATACTGATCACATTAAAACCTTCCCTAACTCATCAAGTTCAGTCGCGAGTAACATTTCCTCCCAGTAACATCAATAAAACATCCGGGAAGCTCTATGACTTTTGATTCTTATTTGCATGGATTCTCAGCAATCAGCCCTGTAGAGTCCATAGTTTTATTAAGTGTGCGATTCAGACAGACTACATACATTGTTCAGGCAATATCTGGGATTTTAATAAGTGGACGATCCAGACAGACTACAGACATGGTTCAGGCAATATCTGTGATTTTATTAAGTGGACGATCCAGACAGACTACAGACATTGTTCAGGCAATATCTGGGATTTTAATAAGTGTACGATCCAGACAGACTACAGACATTGTTCAGGCAATATCTGGGATTTACGTGTATGTATCCCAAGTAGTAAACTCCAGAGCTGCTACTATTCTTATAACAAAAGTAATAAGTACACTGTCCGCGTTCGGCCAACTCGAGCCGACAGGGTTTACAGGAGTTTTGATATAGGCATTGCAGTTCACACACCTCAGCACTGCGAACTCAAGCAGACAACTTGCTCCTCGGCGGGCTGACAATGCGACCTGTTTTGAAATGGACTTCTGTTCAGTCAACCAAGCGAAAACCTTGCCCCGAAACAACCACAATGGTAAAGACCTTGTCTTTATCACTTGCAGCGCAAAAAAAACAGTAGGAGGAACCAAGAACCTGATGTGAATGGCAAGGAGATCGAAATAGTACATTTACTGGACAAAAATAAGTGGGCTAGAACCACAAGGTTGACGCAGCAACTCTGTCACTACTTGCACAGAGAGAAAACACCCCAAAATCGAGAAACAAGTGTAGTGACCAAGGCTAAAATAGCAAAGGAAGAGAGGCGAGTAATTCCAGCATTAGCCACTGGCTTCTGGGTTTTGTATCCGCTCTACTGATGAATGTTAAATAGTTGAACAATTAGACTGCGTACTTCTCCACAAGTCGTGTCAACTACTCTTAGAAGTCCTGTCTACCAAATATGTATGCATTTACAAGACTTGTCTACCCAATGTGTAATTATCTACATGTCCTGCCTAGCCAATGTCTACATCCCTACCGAATGTGTACTATTCTACCTGAACAAGATACCCAATAACCACCGCAGGGAAATTTCAAGGTTCTTACTAAACCTTGGGATATTATTCCGTGTTGTCACAAGCTATGAAGTAATATCCAACAAAAATCCAGCATCAACTTTTCGTATTATGTTCGTACATTGCAAATATCTAAAATTCTCCTTGGTTTTATCATTTGCTGTAATGTATTTTCATAGTAGTACCTTCAAGTAACGAGGAATCTGTTCACGCTTTTCGTTTCAGGTTCAAATTACAGAAGAATGATATGGGGCTCAGGTAACAGTAGGGAAGTTTGAATCAATGGATGTTCCTCACTAAAACTTATTCACATAATTATCACAGCGTCATGTGTATATCCTCCAGATAAATTTACACAAGACAGAAATAGCTCCCATCAACAGACTGACATACGTTTCTTAAATATACCCCGAGAGTGAGAACACTGAACGAGAATGAATAATTTGTGGGCTGCTAAATGGAAAGTTAATATCAGTATCTACTTCATGAGACACAAACAATGAGAGACACATCTGACATTGCAAACAAATCATATTCAAATCCAAAACTTTCAGTTATGCACATTAAAAGCGATAAATCGCGTACTTTGTGTGTTTGAACACTTACTCATTTAAGTGATTTCCTCTTCGGACACTTTCACGTTCCTGGATATCTTCTTCCACATCCTAGGGATAAGATGGAACAATTTATTTCTATGCTCATACTTTTACAAAAATAACACACCATGTACTGGAGATATATTCGCTGAACGCCTTTCGTACTGTCATTCACATCCTACTGTTAGAGATGAACTCTATACACGTAAGTTGTCATAATCAAAAATTCTGTAACATATAATAAATTATCTCCTTTTAAGTGAATCTTGAAGCGAAGGGAAATGCTGAGATCAGTACCTTTATAGGTGTAATAGCTGTATGGATTGAGGACAAATAAACATTTTTGTTTAAATATTTAGCCTTAAGACTATAAGAGGTCCTAGGATCCAACACGAGCACGCATCATTCAGTAACAAGAAACTAGACTGCCAATATTTGCACCAGCTAAGTTTTGAAATTGCAGGCATAAATCAATCCACTTTTAGAATATTATACAAGACTTCATTTAACAAATCACTGCAAATTATTATACAAATTTTTCAAAAGAATCCTTCTAGAGTAAGTCTATTTTAGGGTATATAACATAAATACCGCTGCTTGTAACAACAAGATTTATAGGTCTGCTACTGTAAGGGAACTTACAGTTTGTAGTAGACATACAGGCCAATAAAGACATTGGAGTAGGTACTAATTGAAAACTCGATTCATTGCTGCATACGGGGACTGAACTCAATCTTTATAGTTCCTGTATTGAACAGAGTAGGTGCCGAGCACATTACACAACTTAAAAGTGCCAGATCATGCGATCCGTCTCGGAGAACGAGTGGGTATGATCCCCACTTTCCATTATCTGGCTTTTCATGGTTCTACATTTTTAAATGCAGGATAATGCTGGAACGGTACCTCATTACTATATTATGAAACGTATTAACACCTCCTATAGGCTGGACAAAAGGTCATTCGGCTGCAAAAATCCCCGGCACATACACACACATTTCACTTACTCCCTGACACCTTACAAATGGGAATATTGAGGGTTAAAGAAAACATAACTTAAAAACTATCATAAATAAGAAATATGGTAAGAAGGAGAGATTTCTTAGTACTTACAAGTAAAAGTAAGAGGAGTTAGGGATTAGCAATTACTTTCTCCGGATGGTTCTAGAACATTTTTTTTAGATTCAAGTCTTTTCGTCAATTATTTATTATATTCAGGCTTACAGTCAACTACATGTATCGGCAATGCTCAAGATAGGGAAGGAGATTCTCACTGTCATAATTTAGACATTCCAGCAATTGCCCGATATTCAAGAGATTAAGAACAGATGATCACTCACGAAGGGCGTCAAACCAACCTCCTCTCTGTAGCATTCATAGGAAGTCCTCTGACCAGAATATAAGATATCCTAAATAATTTTCATATCTAGACTTCAAGTCCACAGCGGGCAACTAATACAAGGTGATTAGGCCAAACATCTGTTAGCTTCACGCAATATACTATTTCCCAATGAAAATGAGCTCAGAGCACAGAACATCGCTAAAAGCCAGCTGTCGCGGATTGAAGTATCGTATGGGACAGATAATTTAATTCGCCATCTTTCCATCAACAAGGAGTGTGCTTGCTGTACAAAACACAACCTGACAACCAAACGCTTCTGTTTGTCATCAACACAATTGTGATAACAAAACTCTTAGTCCGTTACTGCTATTACGTGGTAAGGAGATGTCTTGTGAAGAGTCATGAAGATACTTACCTCATTTGGATTTAAATATGGTGTTTCTGTTTTCCGGCAGGGAACGATCTCCGGAATAGAAGTTTCCTCAATTTTAATATCGGATTGATGGTCTGTATCGTCCTGCAAGGAAATGTCTTGATTTACAAACACGTTCCTTGAAAACTTGCATTGAAAGATTCAAGGAATTAACAAACTGAGGGTGAATCAGCCTCCCATTAATAGATTTCATACGTCAATACTGACAGTTTTTGTGGAGTTAACATCAGGCCTAGCATATCGCCACTAGCATTAAGTGTTTGTTGCGACATTGCGGTGAAGATGCAGCTACTTAGAGTTACCATATAAGTTAATGATAATAAACACAAGCAAAGTTGAAAAGTTTTTTGTGTTCAGAAATTTCGCACCAATCGTTGTTTGTTTTACCCTCTTGTGACGAGATTAAAGCAATATTCATATCAAGGAAACTTAAGGCAAGAAGGATTTTAACACGAACGATAAATGCATTCCTAAGAAGTGGCAGGTACTTGAAATTTCATACCAATTCACATTTAAGACATAATTCATGGTCCTTTGACATTGTCGAGATTAGGAAATGTGCTAACAAATAGAGATGTGAATATTTTTATAGGCGACAGTTAAAGAGTTTTTTTGAACGAAATTGCCGACTGAAGACTAATAATGGTTGAGGCACACAGCAATAGAGCATCTCTAGGGGATACTCGAACGGTGACTACGAGCCAGTCCAAAACGAACATCAAATCTTTTCCTCCCCCATTCAACGCTCCGAGAAGAACAATTATCACAGCATGTGGAGTACACTTCACCTATAATAGGGCCCAGGTTGCCAGTAGAGTGAACCTGCATTATGAATACTATAACATCAGCAACTGCTAGCCACTATAATAAGTAACACCACTGAATAATCAAAATGTTCAAATGGTGATAAAATCATGCACATTACTATAAGAACCTATGATCACCTGTATTTGGTTCTCCACTTTGATAACCCTGCCTTCGTCTTCCAAATGACCACCTGACTCATCCAGCAGATTAATATATTGAACCCTTATCATTGTGTCCAATAATAATGTTTCATATTAATAAAAACGATGGAAATACTAAATACATGATATGCTGGATATTTGAGTAATATTGATGTAGCAAGAAATCTGGACTTGGTAAGACATGCTACGTGCTGGCTGGAAATGACCAATAGTTTCACAACCAATGTTATTCTTGAATTTCTGAGAAAATCAGATATGACGCTGTGGCGTACGTGACCATAAAAGGCCACAATGCTGCGTACAAGGCAAGGAGTGAGAGAGAGGAGAATAGTCGTGACGTGAAAATAAGGGCGGGATTTGTAAGGTCAGAACTCCGAAGCCAACTTATCTGACCAATAAGAAAACATGACGCCAGAACATAGCGTCAGTGTGTTTTGCGCGGCAATCGGATATAAAAAGATCTAGCGATCGGTTTGCATGTTCGACGGCAGATTCGCGACCTGTGAGAAAATACAAGAATTTTGAGAGGTCACACATAATTATAGGCCCATTACTTAAAATATTGAGGAGCTGTTTTTCTCCCACCATTGAAACTTTAGGCTTTCTGTATATATACAAATGTCTGAGATGAACCGGGACACTCCTAATTATTCTTCGACAGTCATTTAAGACGTCCTTAAGACGAAATGGTTTTAAAATTATAGTTGTGTGTCGGCAACGAAGTTGGAAATTTTCATAAATTGTGAGATGGCAATTAGCCATAGAATAGGGAAAGTCGACGATTCTGCATAGGACGATCTGAGGAAATAAAATACTTAGAACGCAGATAGAACAGTTTAAAAACTTTGATTTAATTGTGTTTTAACAGCAGCAAAATGTCGACCATGGAGAGAAGACAGCAAGCTTCATCCTCCATTACCATCAGTGTTATGGGCTAACGGCCTAATGATGGGAATTGACGAGGCGGGAGGCCTCTGGAAAGCAGTTTAAGTGATGAGTATTAAAAAATTGATTTATTGATTTTGGACGAGGGGAATCGCGAGAGATGTGTGGAACTTAGTATAGATTTTATTTGTGTGGTTTAATTTAAATTTCAGGGTTTGATTTCTTAACTGACATGCGTGTAGTAAATTTTGGCATTGCGTGACAATTATGTTGTACAGTAAATTTTGTAATTTAAATGTGGTCCTTATGTTACGTAATTCTTATAGCGAAACGGCCGCATCGATTAACGTATCTATAAAAAGTGTATCCATGAATGAGAACCTAGGAACGACAATGATAAATGGACTGATTTAATGATATGTTAAACTAATTACTACGTGGGGGGAATATTTGCATTTTGTTGCTTTGATAACTCGGGCTAGGACTGATCCTGTTATTAATTCTTTATTGTCATTTGGACATGTTGTGTGTCATTATCTGAGGGGTGTGCTGATTAATGCTACGACGAGATCTTCGAGAAATGTGCCACGTATTTTTGGGTGTAAGTGATGATGATGAGGAGAGGTAAAGCCTGTCCATGACTGCGATATCATTCCGGCAAACTAGTTATCCGTGGGGATAAGTTTGACCTGGGAATGTATTCTTAAAAATCCCTGAGAGGATGTTTTGAGATAATGTGTTATTTATTTGTACGCGTTTAACAGGTGGCGATTAGCAAAGGTGCTGTACGCTGGCTATGGGCCAGAATCTATATTTAGCATGGCACTAATTACTACTTGGGGGAAGAAATCAGCCACTCTCTCGGTGATGCGATAACAGGCCCGGTTGTCTCCAGCTTGTTATGACACGTTTTGTTTGCTTTAAAGCCTAATGAGTTAAGGTTATTTTATTTGGTTTAATTTGGGAAGTTGCCATGTTGTCGATCCAAGTTTCTTTTATCATTACTACGACTTATTTGTTCATTGTTTTAAAACGCCAAACTTTCCGGCGTGAAAATTAAAAGTTGTATTTTGTTGTTGTTGGCTCTTATTTTCAAGGCCATTGTATTCATATAAATATAATTTGGCAACCGGCCAAACCTGTTCATGTCATGTTATGCCTTCCTAGTGTTTAAGGTATAAGACGGTAATTCCGCAGCCCTTAGTTTAAATAATACACACGTGTATTTGGTTGTGGTAATCTAAGGTTAGAGCATGTCAGTAGTGTATATAAATATGTAATTGTTGTTCCCACATTTCCGTAATTCGTCCTTCGCAGTACGGAGTCCGTTCCCGAACCAACTGTTTTGGTCGGAAACGAGCGCCCGTCAAAATGCTCATTACTTGAACTAGTCTTAAAACCCGTGTCGCTCATAAATATTGAATTTTTGTACTATTTTATTTGTTTGTTATATTTGGATCTTGTGATCCGTTTTCTTTTGTTACTTTGATTTAAGTGACATTGCAGTCACAATGCTTGTTGACAGCTGTCATACCGTGTCGTCATGGTACGTCAGGCTGGTCAGTGTTAGATCTGTTCACGCGAGTGAACAATAAAAGGGTGGTTATAGTTTTCCTTTTTATGTTTGATTCAGTTAATAAATTTCATTTGTTAGTAGATCCTGTTGTTTTTCTTGGCTTTATAATAATAATAAGTTAACCTTATGAACCCTGGAAGTTATGTTGATAGCAAAACCTCTAAATCACATTCACAAGAATCCATTACGACCCCGAAATTTCGAATCTTGTCTACATGCTATTTTCCAAAGGGTTTATAAGAGTTACTTTGGCTTCCGAACGTGTGGCATTTGTGTTTTAGAGTAAAAAAATAGATCACCGGCATGTGATAAGTTTATTAACGTAAGTTAGGCGAAGATAGTACCGCCAAATGTTTGAAAATATAAAGTCATGGAGTTTGCAATAAAGTAAATGTGGAACAAGTTAAGTGTTTGAACTTTGATTAAAATTAGAACAAACTGTTCCAGGCGCCCAATAAAATTAAATTAGCTTTGTGTAGAAAAGCCAAACTCAAAGAATTATTTGACAGGAAGGTTAGACCTTAAAAACTAATTAATACTCTATTAATTGGTTAAAATTTGTAAGTGAAGTAAGGTCAGGAAGATTATAACTGAATCAAAGGGTTAAAATTAAATGGAATAATAAGTAAATTATACTCAGTGATGCTATAGTTTGTGGGAGTAATTTAAAGTAAATGAACTGAGTATGTAAAGGGTTAATGTGTGTATATTTAATATGTGTGAGCGCGCGTATCCAGGGCTCCGCCCTTATGTCATTTCCCTATGTCTCAAATATATTATTGTTGTGATGGCAACTCTGGGAGAAATTCGCGAAGTGATTGAACTAGCATCCGCTCGTACGCGAGAACAACTTAGTGAGATGAGAAAGGACATAACCAATGAAATACAGACACAGTTAGCGGCAAATAGTGAAGAAACGCAGACACAGTTAGCGGCTATAAATAAACAATCGGCAGAAACGCAGACACAGTTAGCGGCAAATAATGTAGAAATGCAGAAACAGTTAGCGGCAAATAGTGTAGAAATACAGACACAGTTAAACACAAAACTATCTGAAGTTAACGAGAATATAAATCAGAAAATCGCTACACAAAACATTCTGGTTAGTGAACAATTACATAGGCAGTCTGAGAAAAACAATGAAATGTTAAACGCACAAGACGAAAGGAACACTCAAAATCTAGCTGCGCTAACGGTAGAAATCAAAGAGCACACAAAAGAACAGCTAATCCAATTAGCAAAGGACGTTAGCACTAACAATACCAAACAATTAGGAATAATAAAAGGTATCGAAGATTCGTTTAAAAAGGAAATAAAAGGAATGGATGAGACTGTTATGGCAAAACTAGCACAAATCGAGCAAGCGTGTTTGACCAACTCATCTGAGATTAAAGAAGCACACACAAACTTAGAAAAAAGGTTTGAGATGATCGAACGAGGGACACAGGGTATGCAAGATCAGATAATTACAGTAGATAACAATATCACGGGCTTAGTGACGGAACTCAACAAATTAGAAATACAATCAATTAAGAAATGGAAAAAGTTAGAAATTGACCAGGAAGAAATTAAACAAACATTAGAACAGAACAACATTTCTCTGGGAGAAAGGATAGATAAACTTGAAGATAATCAGGAGGCTAATCAACAGGAAGTCGAAAAACGCTTTGTTAAATTGAAGGATACTATTAGGAAAGATTGGACCAAGATGAGCGCTGATTCGAAAGATGAACGGCTCGCAGTAAGCAAGAAGCTAGGGGAAAATAACGCGAAAATACAGGCGTTAGAAGAAAATATGAAGTTAAGGTTTCAAATTCAAGAGGACCGCATGATAAAATCGGAGTTGCAGTCACTTGGACATAATACGATGTTTGCGACACTAATGGAAAAGGGGAAAGGGGAGAATGCGGAAAGAGAGCACACAATAGACAGCCACGAGCTTGGGCAAAGTCCAAGAACGGTAGACACGCAAGCATTCCAGAATTATGAGGGTCGTAGCTCGACACCTCAAAACACACAACTTCCCACGCAAGTTATACAAGTCATCCGTGGAAACGAATTTAAACCGAATAAGTTTTTACCAGAGAGCGGAGGGACACCTAAAGCTTTCTTAAGGGAACTGACAGAATATTTTTCGGACCAAAATGTTAGCTCAACGCGACAATTAAGAATGGTTGAAAAATTTTTGGCGGGCTCAGCACTTACCTGGTATCTTGGATTTAAGAACACATTTACATCAATGGAAGGTTTCCACAAGGCCTTCCTAAGCAAATACTGGAGTGGGTCGTATCAACAAAGCTTGCGAATGGACTTATACTCGCGCAAATACCATTCCACGCATCAGACGAAATATGCAGATTTTTTCGCCATGCAACTTGTCAAATTGCAGGATCTTGATAATCCCCCGAGCGAAATGGAGCTAATAACTACTATAGGAAAGCAGATGCCTATTAGCGTTCAGCAATTCTTGGTGGCGGCAAATATTACGACCGTGGTCCAGGCAGAAGAGGTATTAAGGAAGATAGATGAAACCACTAATTATATCAACCCGAGAGAGAAGAGACAGATAGAGTTAGTTAATGCAGTCGAAGTAGTCAAGACACCGAACAAAAACACGAGGTCGCAAGCTACAAACACTGGGGATAACCAAAGACGGCAGAGCACCGAAGAATATGAGCCGAGATCTCAACCGAGATACGAAAATAGGGACAGAAACCATAACAATCAGGAAGGAACTAACCGCTACCGGAACACAAACAATCAGCAGTGGCGAGATAATAGGAGATACCAAACGTCATACAATAGGAATAATAATAATAACGCACCTTACAATCGAGGATGGCGTGGAGGACACTATAATCAACAATATAGGCCCAGAGACAATAGGCGTTACAATCAACAATATAACGCACAAGATAACCAGCGGTTTAACGAGCAATCGGATCCAAGGGATGATCAGAGAAATTGGAACGAGAGACACGCTGAGTCACAACAGTACCTGGAGGAGCCACGTAACATGGAAGGAAATAATGATAAATGGGAAAGAGCGATAGATCGGCGGAAGAATCCCGACAACCACGAGGAGGAAAACGGAACACATCAAATGTTGGAGGCCATGCATGTAGAAACCCAGAGATATTTGGAGGAGCTGCATGGAGAAGAAGAAAATAGAGCAGCCGACAATAGGAAACAGAAGAATAGCAGGAGAGATTCGCAGACCGTGTCAGGCAAGGGTCTCGAAATATGGTAAAAAAAAAGTTATTGTACGGGAATCGGAGAAGAAGAAGGGAGAAGGAAGAAGATGGCAACGCGGGGAGAAGAAGGAGATGACATCACGGTAAAATGGAGAAGAGACAGGAGCGGCTTAAGGAAGTTCAACTAGGGGTTACGAATTTAGGTAACAACGCCTACAGAGTCCGAGAGGTGAGCACAGGAAACATGGCAGTGTATAATATCTCATTTAAAATTGTATCATCAGAGAGAGCCATACGAACCGAGAAATAATGTTACTGCAGCAAATTAAACATTCGCGTGATAACATACAACAAAAGATACGGGGGTACTCGAGTGGTGAAAGCGCTCAAGACAGCTCTGACGTGTTTACAAGTTCAGGCGGAAGTCGTTAATGAATATGTTGATGTTTTGAAAGAGTGAGAGGGGAGACGAGTAGCAAGGAAAGAGGCCGGAGGGCATAAGTATACAGGAATTTCCTAATGAGTTTGGAACGAGACGGCTACTGAAACAGACAGAGGCGGACAGTCATTATATTTGAGGGTGACCAGCAACTTCAAATTTGAGCCAGAAAAGTAGGGGATGTGAAATTCGACTTCATTTGAGTTCGAATTTCATCAACTAGGGGTCAGATGAACCCTTATCATTGTGTCCAATAATAATGTTTCATATTAATAAAAACGATGGAAATACTAAATACATGATATGCTGGATATTTGAGTAATATTGATGTAGCAAGAAATCTGGACTTGGTAAGACATGCTACGTGCTGGCTGGAAATGACCAATAGTTTCACAACCAATGTTATTCTTGGATTTCTGAGAAAATCAGATATGACGCTGTGGCGTACGTGACCATAAAAGGCCACAATGCTGCGTACAAGGCAAGGAGTGAGAGAGAGGAGAATAGTCGTGACGTGAAAATAAGGGCGGGATTTGTAAGGTCAGAACTCCGAAGCCAACTTATCTGACCAATAAGAAAACATGACGCCAGAACATAGCGTCAGTGTGTTTTGCGCGGCAATCGGATATAAAAAGATCTAGCGATCGGTTTGCATGTTCGACGGCAGATTCGCGACCTGTGAGAAAATACAAGAATTTTGAGAGGTCACACATAATTATAGGCCCATTACTTAAAATATTGAGGAGCTGTTTTTCTCCCACCATTGAAACTTTAGGCTTTCTGTATATATACAAATGTCTGAGATGAACCGGGACACTCCTAATTATTCTTCGACAGTCATTTAAGACGTCCTTAAGACGAAATGGTTTTAAAATTATAGTTGTGTGTCGGCAACGAAGTTGGAAATTTTCATAAATTGTGAGATGGCAATTAGCCATAGAATAGGGAAAGTCGACGATTCTGCATAGGACGATCTGAGGAAATAAAATACTTAGAACGCAGATAGAACAGTTTAAAAACTTTGATTTAATTGTGTTTTAACAGCAGCAAAATGTCGACCATGGAGAGAAGACAGCAAGCTTCATCCTCCATTACCATCAGTGTTATGGGCTAACGGCCTAATGATGGGAATTGACGAGGCGGGAGGCCTCTGGAAAGCAGTTTAAGTGATGAGTATTAAAAAATTGATTTATTGATTTTGGACGAGGGGAATCGCGAGAGATGTGTGGAACTTTGTATAGATTTTATTTGTGTGGTTTAATTTAAATTTCAGGGTTTGATTTCTTAACTGACATGCGTGTAGTAAATTTTGGCATTGCGTGACAATTATGTTGTACAGTAAATTTTGTAATTTAAATGTGGTCCTTATGTTACGTAATTCTTATAGCGAAACGGCCGCATCGATTAACGTATCTATAAAAAGTGTATCCATGAATGAGAACCTAGGAACGACAATGATAAATGGACTGATTTAATGATATGTTAAACTAATTACTACGTGGGGGGAATATTTGCATTTTGTTGCTTTGATAACTCGGGCTAGGACTGATCCTGTTATTAATTCTTTATTGTCATTTGGACATGTTGTGTGTCATTATCTGAGGGGTGTGCTGATTAATGCTACGACGAGATCTTCGAGAAATGTGCCACGTATTTTTGGGTGTAAGTGATGATGATGAGGAGAGGTAAAGCCTGTCCATGACTGCGATATCATTCCGGCAAACTAGTTATCCGTGGGGATAAGTTTGACCTGGGAATGTATTCTTAAAAATCCCTGAGAGGATGTTTTGAGATAATGTGTTATTTATTTGTACGCGTTTAACAGGTGGCGATTAGCAAAGGTGCTGTACGCTGGCTATGGGCCAGAATCTATATTTAGCATGGCACTAATTACTACTTGGGGGAAGAAATCAGCCACTCTCTCGGTGATGCGATAACAGGCCCGGTTGTCTCCAGCTTGTTATGACACGTTTTGTTTGCTTTAAAGCCTAATGAGTTAAGGTTATTTTATTTGGTTTAATTTGGGAAGTTGCCATGTTGTCGATCCAAGTTTCTTTTATCATTACTACGACTTATTTGTTCATTGTTTTAAAACGCCAAACTTTCCGGCGTGAAAATTAAAAGTTGTATTTTGTTGTTGTTGGCTCTTATTTTCAAGGCCATTGTATTCATATAAATATAATTTGGCAACCGGCCAAACCTGTTCATGTCATGTTATGCCTTCCTAGTGTTTAAGGTATAAGACGGTAATTCCGCAGCCCTTAGTTTAAATAATACACACGTGTATTTGGTTGTGGTAATCTAAGGTTAGAGCATGTCAGTAGTGTATATAAATATGTAATTGTTGTTCCCACATTTCCGTAATTCGTCCTTCGCAGTACGGAGTCCGTTCCCGAACCAACTGTTTTGGTCGGAAACGAGCGCCCGTCAAAATGCTCATTACTTGAACTAGTCTTAAAACCCGTGTCGCTCATAAATATTGAATTTTTGTACTATTTTATTTGTTTGTTATATTTGGATCTTGTGATCCGTTTTCTTTTGTTACTTTGATTTAAGTGACATTGCAGTCACAATGCTTGTTGACAGCTGTCATACCGTGTCGTCATGGTACGTCAGGCTGGTCAGTGTTAGATCTGTTCACGCGAGTGAACAATAAAAGGGTGGTTATAGTTTTCCTTTTTATGTTTGATTCAGTTAATAAATTTCATTTGTTAGTAGATCCTGTTGTTTTTCTTGGCTTTATAATAATAATAAGTTAACCTTATGAACCCTGGAAGTTATGTTGATAGCAAAACCTCTAAATCACATTCACAAGAATCCATTACGACCCCGAAATTTCGAATCTTGTCTACATGCTATTTTCCAAAGGGTTTAATATGTTGTCCTAGATTCCTAGAAGGTATCATAAAAGTATGAACCAATGTAAAACATACAGACAGAATAACAGTTCCTTGCCAGGTACATGTTATGATACACAATATGTTAATTTAATACAACTTACAATATTGGGGACTTCGTCAGTATCAGACAACCATTCAGGCTCTCTCTTAATGATTGGTTGTTGCTCCATGATATTCAGGAAACTAGAACACACAAAGTGCACTCGAGAATTATTAGGAGCCGTACTTATACAAATACGCTGAATGATTATCATATATAACACATGAAATGAGATATTTTCAGAACTCCAAATGCAAGTTAGGCCACTGGTAAGTTAATGTGAATATATCCCTCCAGGTGCATAGTGAGAAGAAGAGGCTAACGGTAAAACTTATTCGACAATGACGCTCGCCTTTATACGATATAACTTGGGGCAGAATATCGAGCAAAATATTACTGACTATAATTGCGATACAATGAGGAATTACTGGTGCCAGCTTGTGGAGCAGTAAAATGAAGCGTCTTATACTTGGTTTCTCTACTCCGAAGTAGGCCACACACAAACCTTAACACAATTTGATGGGCAGGCGGGATTGTCCGACACTAAATTACATTACATACCTATCAAAGTGGAAGTAAACTTAAGTTAAGTTACTGCTCGAGTATGAAATACGCAGTAACTGGATACAGTGAATCTTGGTAAGTACAATAAAATGATTTCGCCACGTGTTACAAGAAACACACTTCAAAAGTGATACATCAATTCTCCCTCATTGAACAAACATTTAACGGAAGGGACCGAAAGATGTATTTATCCTTACAAACTTATAAATACTGTTACCGGGTAACATGAATATTATATCGTCATAAAAAGTTCCCAGTTACAGTCTTAAATCTGTGTATCCTGGACAATTAAATATTGGAAATTGATCTACACAGAGCACTAATATTTCTGAGCAGGACTCCGGTCGTAAGACATATATTTTATATTATATTTAGTCACGTCTGTATAGAGTATTTCAAATATCCCTACACGGAAGTAGAAATTCTCAGACCTGAGTATTTCGCCACGAGGTACATCAAATACACGGTGACGCACATATAAATGTATCACGACACATGCCGGTACGGAACATGACTAAAGGAAAATTGTACGATTATGAATGCATTTCTAACACAATAGAACAAATATCAGTTATTTTATATAGTTATGCCCTGGAGACAAATTACAAAACTTAAACGAGCCAAAGTGGAGAGAAAATTGAGAGAGGAGCAGTATGGATTCAGACCTGGGAGATCAACAGTGGATCTCATATTTTCAGTGAGACAGCTCCAGGAACACCACTACGAATTTGGAGAGGATCTGCTGATGGCCTTCCTGGACATCGAAAAGGCCTATGATAGTGTGTGTAGGGAGAAGGTTTGGAAAGCAATGGAAAACATGGGAGTGGAAAAAGAGACTGTAGGCAGAGTGAAGGAGATGTATTGTGGAAGTGTGAGTTGTGTGAAAGTTGTAGGGGAAAGAACAGACTGGTTCAGACAAATGAGTGGCCTGAAACAGGGTAGTGCGCTGTCACCCCTTCTCTTTATTGTGGTTATTGACGAGGTAATGACACGGATAGCAGGAAAGACAGGAGAAGATAAGATGAAAGCAATGGTGTTTGCAGATGATCTAATGGTCTGGGGAACAAGGAGGAGGAAATTCAGGAGCAACTGAAGGCTTGGGAAGAAACAGTGGGCGAGTACGGATGGAAGTTCAACATCAGTAAATGTGAGATCCTATTAACGACCAGGAAAAAGGACAGACCAATGAGTGGGATAACACTTGGAGGTGGACAGCTGAAGAAGGTGGAAAGTCTCAAGTACTTGGGTAGTATAGTGGAGGAAAATGGGAGAAATGACAAAGAGATTACGGAACGTGGCAGACAGGCAGAAGCATTTCTGAGAAGCATTAGGAGCTTAGTGTGGAATAAAGATGTCCCACAAAAAAGAAGGAAGTGTTATTCAGAAGCTACTATATCCCGATACTGACCTATGCTTCAGAAACTTGGACAATGAAGAAAAAAGACATAAGCAGATTACAGGCAGGTGAAATAAAGTTCCTGCGAAGTAGGATCGGAGTAACAAGAAGAGACAGGGTGAAGAATGAAAAGGTCAGGGAAATGGTGAAAGAGGAGCCCTTGCAAGGTAGGATTGAGGCATCAAGACTGAGGTGGTATGGACACTTAAAGAGAATGGATAAGAAGAAGATACCCAAGAGGATACATGAGATGCAGATGCAGAAGAAACGACCAAGGGGAAGACCAAGAGATAGATGGCTGAAAGGAGTGGAGGAATGTGTCAAGAAGAGAGGCGAGGACTGGACCAGAGTGACAGCGGAGAGGTGGTGGGAAGAAAGAACTAAGTGGCGAGGCTTATGTTCCAAACAGACCCACCCTGGGGCTGGAAACTGTACAAGATGATGATGATGAAGAATAAATACTTATTCCACCAATAACCAAATGTCAACTGAACTTGAAAAAGTAAATACTGTATCACAATCTTAAAATTATCCAACACGCACTCACTGCCTTTTCTACCGCTCCACTGTCTGAAGAAATGTTTAACCTTCCTCATATAAACTGGAAGGGCTTCAACAAGCTGTTTCACTCAGCTAACCGAGTCCCTCCGTGCCAGTGTGTTTTCATCTAATAAAGAAGTCTCCCGACGCATGTATTTTAGCAAGTGATTCTGCAGCCAAGTCGGATAAAACAAACCATTGCGTTTTGACCCATTTATTCTCACTAAACAGCTAAGGAAATGCCTGCACTATTGTTGTTGTTGCAACCTACAACTCCCTAAGTGCCACATAAAAACCACCTTAATATTTTATTCCTTAATTGGCATCTTCTTGCCCGGATACTTCCACTAAAACCCTTATGCACAAATTACCTACCCGTGTCCTTTGTTTCTCCTTAGGGAACTTCGATTTGGACCATGCATGGAATATAAGAAGCCCGGCCATACCGGTACCGCACCTGTCCGCCTCGTTGCGTAGTGGCTATCTTTCTTGGCTGTTACCAAGGAGACCCGGGTTCGATTCCCGGCTCACCAAAGACATTAAATTCTGGTCTGAGGGAACATCTCAGCCATCAAGAAAGTGGTTTTCCGTGCTTCCCACTCCTACTCCATGCAAATGCCAGGATAGTACCTTACTGAAGGCCACGGCCGCTTCCTGCCCAAATCCTACCGCTTTTACAAATACACACACTAGTTCAGACTTCACAGTCAGGGTTGGCAAAAGAGTATTTTAGGTAAATAATATAAAATTATTTAAGAATACAATTCAAAACACAGAATACTTTCCTCCATTCAGACTGTTCAAAAAACAATAATATATTACTATTATAGATATTGCTGTCATGGGATGCGCGTTAACGTTCCCCTCACCTCGTCTCGAATCATAGATATTGCTGTCATGGGATGCGCGTTAACGTTCTCCTCACCTCGTCTCCAATCATAGATATTGCTGTCATGGAATGCGCGTTAACGTTCTCCTCACCTCGTCTCCAATCATAGATATTGCTGTCATGGGATGCGCGTTAACGTTCCCCTCACCTCGTCTCCAATCATAGATATTGCTGTCATGGGATGCGCGTTAACGTTCTCCTCACCTCGACTCCAATCATAGATATTGCTGTCATGGGATGCGCGTTAACGTTCTCCTCACCTCGACTCCAATCATAGATATTGCTGTCATGGGATGCGCGTTAACGTTCTCCTCACCTCGACTCCAATCATAGATATTGCTGTCATGGGATGCGCGTTAACGTTCTCCTCACCTCGTCTCCAATCATAGATATTGCTGTCATGGGATGCGCGTTAACGTTCCCCTCACCTCGTTTCCAATCATAGATATTGCTGTCATGGGATGCGCGTTAACGTTCTCCCCACCTCGTCTCCAGTCATAGATATTGCTGTCATGGGATGCGCGTTAACGTTCCCCTCACCTCGTCTCCAATCATAGATATTGCTGTCATGGGATGCGCGTTAACGTTCTCCTCACCTCGTCTCCAATCATAGATATTGCTGTCATGGGATGCGCGTTAACGTTCTCCTCACCTCGTCTCCAATCATAGATATTGCTGTCATGGGATGCGCGTTAACGTTCCCCTCACCTCGTCTCCAATCATAGATATTGCTGTCATGGGATGTGCGTTAACGTTCTCCTCACCTCGTCTCCAATTATAGATATTGCTGTCATGGGATGCGCGTTAACGTTCCCCTCACCTCGTCTCCAATCATAGATATTGCTGTCATGGGATGCGCGTTAACGTTCCCCTCACCTCGTCTCCAATCATAGATATTGCTGTCATGGGATGCGCGTTAACGTTCTACTCACCTCGTCTCCAATCATAGATATTGCTGTCATGGGATGCGCGTTAACGTTCCCCTCACCTCGTCTCCAATCATAGATATTGCTGTCATGGGATGCGCGTTAACGTTCTCCTCACCTCGACTCCAATCATCGATATTGCTGTCATGGGATGCGCGTTAACGTTCCCCTCACCTCGTCTCCAATCATAGATATTGCTGTCATGGGATGCGCGTTAACGTTCTCCTCACCTCGTCTCCAATCATAGATATTGCTGCCATGGGATGCGCGTTAACGTTCCCCTCACCTCGCCTCCAATCATAGATATTGCTGTCATGGGATGCGCGTTAACGTTCTCCTCACCTCGTCTCCAATCATAGATATTGCTGTCATGGGATGCGCGTTAACGTTCTCCTCACCTCGTCTCCAATCATAGATATTGCTGTCATGGGATGCGCGTTAACGTTCCCCTCACCTCGTCTCCAATCATAGATATTGCTGTCATGGGATGCGCGTTAACGTTCTCCTCACCTCGTCTCCAATCATAGATATTGCTGTCATGGGATGCGCGTTAACGTTCTCCTCACCTCGTCTCCAATCATAGATATTGCTGTCATGGGATGCGCGTTAACGTTCTCCTCACCTCGTCTCCAATCATAGATATTGCTGTCATGGGATGCGCGTTAACGTTCTCCCCACCTCGTCTCCAATCATAGATATTGCTGTCATGGGATGCGCGTTAACGTTCCCCTCACCTCGTCTCCAATCATAGATATTGCTGTCATGGGATGCGCGTTAACGTTCTCCTCACCTCGTCTCCAATCATAGATATTGCTGTCATGGGATGCGCGTTAACGTTCTCCTCACCCTGTCTCCAATCATAGATATTGCTGTCATGGGATGCGCGTTAACGTTCTCCTCACCTCGTCTCCAATCATAGATATTGCTGTCATGGGATGCGCGTTAACGTTCCCCTCACCTCGTCTCCAATCATAGATATTGCTGTCATGGGATGCGCGTTAACGTTCTCCTCACCTCGTCTCCAATCATAGATATTGCTGTCATGGGATGCGCGTTAACGTTCTCTTCATCTCGTCTCCAATCATAGATATTGCTGTCATGGAATGCGCGTTAACGTTCCCCTCACCTCGTCTCCAATCATAGATATTGCTGTCATTGAATGCGCGTTAACGTTCTCCTCACCTCGTCTCCAATTATAGATATTGCTGTCATGGGATGCGCGTTAACGTTCCCCTCACCTCGTCTCCAATCATAGATATTGCTGTCATGGGATGCGCGTTAACGTTCTCCTCACCTCGTCTCCAATCATAGATATTGCTGTCATGGGATGCGCGTTAGCGTTCCCCTCACCTCGTCTCCAATCATAGATATTGCTGTCATGGGATGCGCGTTAACGTTCCCCTCACCTCGTCTCCAATCATAGATATTGCTGTCATGGGATGCGCGTTAACGTTCCCCTCACCTCGTCTCCAATCATAGATATTGCTGTCATGGGATGCGCGTTAACGTTCCCCTCACCTCGTCTCCAATCATAGATATTGCTGTCATGGGATGCGCGTTAACGTTCTCCTCACCTCGTCTCCAATCATAGATATTGCTGTCATGGGATGCGCGTTAACGTTCTCCTCACCTCGTCTCCAATCATAGATATTGCTGTCATGGGATGCGCGTTAACGTTCTCCTCACCTCGTCTCCAATCATAGATATTGCTGTCATGGGATGCGCGTTAGCGTTCCCCTCACCTCGTCTCCAATCATAGATATTGCTGTCATGGGATGCGCGTTAACGTTCTCCTCACCTCGTCTCCAATCATAGATATTGCTGTCATGGGATGCGCGTTAACGTTTTCCTCACCTCGTCTCCAATCATAGATATTGCTGTCATGGGATGCGCGTTAACGTTCCCCTCACCTCGTCTCCAATCATAGATAGTGCTGTCATGGGATGCGCGTTAACGTTCTCCTCACCTCGACTCCAATCATAGATATTGCTGTCATGGGATGCGCGTTAACGTTCTCCTCACCTCGTCTCCAATTATAGATATTGCTGTCATGGGATGCGCGTTAACGTTCTCCTCACCTCGTCTCCAATCATAGATATTGCTGTCATGGGATGCGCGTTAACGTTCCCCTCACCTCGACTCCAATCATAGATATTGCTGTCATGGGATGCGCGTTAACGTTCCCCTCACCTCGTCTCCAATTATAGATATTGCTGTCATGAGATGCGCGTTAACGTTCTCCTCACCTCGTCTCCAATCATAGATATTGCTGTCATGGGATGCGCGTTAACGTTCTCCTCACCTCGTCTCCAATCATAGATATTGCTGTCATGGGATGCGCGTTAACGTTCTCCCCACCTCGTCTCCAATCATAGATATTGCTGTCATGGGATGCGCGTTAACGTTCCCCTCACCTCGTCTCCAATCATAGATATTGCTGTCATGGGATGCGCGTTAACGTTCTCCTCACCTCGTCTCCAATCATAGATATTGCTGTCATGGGATGCGCGTTAACGTTCTCCTCACCTCGTCTCCAACTATAGATATTGCTGTCATGGGATGCGCGTTAACGTTCTCCTCACCTCGTCTCCAATCATAGATATTGCTGTCATGGGATGCGCGTTAACGTTCTCCTCACCTCGTCTCCAATTATAGATATTGCTGTCATGGGATGCGCGTTAACGTTCCCCTCACCTCGTCTCCAATCATAGATATTGCTGTCATGGGATGCGCGTTAACGTTCCCCTCACCTCGTCTCCAATCATAGATATTGCTGTCATGGGATGCGCGTTAACGTTCTCCTCGCCTCGTCTCCAATCATAGATATTGCTGTCATGGGATGCGCGTTAACGTTCTCCTCACCTCGTCTCCAATCATAGATATTGCTGTCATGGGATGCGCGTTAACGTTCCCCTCACCTCGTGTCCAATCATAGATATTGCTGTCATGGGATGCGCGTTAACGTTCTCTTCACCTCGTCTCCAATCATAGATATTGCTGTCATGGGATGCGCGTTAACGTTCCCCTCACCTCGTCTCCAATCATAGATATTGCTGTCATGGGATGCGCGTTAACGTTCTCCTCACCTCGTCTCCAATCATAGATATTGCTGTCATGGGATGCGCGTTAACGTTCCCCTCACCTCGTGTCCAATCATAGATATTGCTGTCATGGGATGCGCGTTAACGTTCTCTTCACCTCGTCTCCAATCATAGATATTGCTGTCATGGGATGCGCGTTAACGTTCTCCTCACCTCGACTCCAATCATAGATATTGCTGTCATGGGATGCGCGTTAACGTTCTCCCCACCACGTCTCCAATCATAGATATTGCTGTCATGGGATGCGCGTTAACGTTCTCCTCACCTCGACTCCAATCATAGATATTGCTGTCATGGAATGCGCGTTAACGTTCTCCTCACCTCGTCTCCAATCATAGATATTGCTGTCATGGGATGCGCGTTAACGTTCTCCCCACCTCGTCTCCAATCATAGATATTGCTGTCATGGGATGCGCGTTAACGTTCTCCTCACCTCGTCTCCAATCATAGATATTGCTGTCATGGGATGCGCGTTAACGTTCTCCTCACCTCGTCTCCAATCATAGATATTGCTGTCATGGGATGCGCGTTAACGTTCTCCTCACCTCGTCTCCAATCATAGATATTGCTGTCATGGGATGCGCGTTAACGTTCCCCTCACCTCGTCTCCAATCATAGATATTGCTGTCATGGGATGCGCGTTAACGTTCTCCTCACCTCGTCTCCAATCATAGATATTGCTGCCATGGGATGCGCGTTAACTTTCCCCTCACCTCGTCTCCAATCCGTTAAATGAGGAAAAATGCGTAGAGATTATTATTATTATTGTTATTATTATTAATATGGTATGGCCTAAGGTAGCCTACCTGTTGAAGGTCCTTGGAACTAGGCGATCTACTCCCCAATTTTGACACAGCGAAACCGGTACGATACTGTATTGGTTTGTCTGTGGCTGAGATTTAATTAATTTTGTCTAGTAATCATCAAATGTGATACGAGAGATCTTTTACAAGCACTGCCAAGAATCCAACTACCACTGGTCCACTGAGCTATAGCAGTATGCACTGGGTGTAACTCTTGACAGAAAGCTATCATCTTAGAAGGACTGCTGCCAAACTCAAGACCCGGAACGTTTGTGGTACCCCTTAGGGTCCAGCACCAATACTCTCTTCTATCGCTGAATTAAGTTCCCATGTTGGATAAATAGCAGGTTGTCCTTTATAGTGATTCATTTAGGACTTTGCGACAAGTAGCCCTGGGCAATTGGGGGAGTAAGGTTAACTGGTGTTATTATGTTGGCTGGATTAATATGTGTTTAATTTTCAGTGTTGTCTAAGTAATCCATTATTGAAAGCTTTTCAGTCGGTCAACACGCATTATATTGGGCGGGGAATTACAATTAAGTTCCCAGTGCCTGAGATAAATTACATGAATTACTCTTCACTCCATGTGAGATTTGTACTGGACAGAACGGAGGCAGACAGGTTTTTCTCCGGGTACTCCGGTTTTCCCTGTCAAACTTTCATTCCAGCTACACTCTCCACTATCATTTCATTTCATCGGTAATTCATTTAATCATTGCTTCAGAGGAGTGCGTCAGGCCTCGGCAGCCGGCACAGTTCATATCCTCGCCACTAGATGGGGGCTTCATTCATTCCATTCCTGACCCGATCGGAGTCTGGAAGCAGGCTGTGGATTTTCATTTTTCACTTGTACTCTTGATAAAACACTTCTCACACAAAATGGGGGCTCAATTGGATGAGTAGTTTCGTTCGTCATGCACACATCATCAGGTCTGCTCACTCAGGCTTATAGGATATGTGTATAACTCTTATGTGCAACAGTATTTACAATTGTTAAGCTAAGGGGGTTTTAATTAAACTTTCTAAATAGTCATATTTTTAAACAATTATATTATTTACTCCGTTAGTCCATTACACCTCTAAACGGTTGCGTTCATTGCTAGTACTTTTTATGTGTATAAGTGTGAATAAACAGGAAGGGAGTTTGCAGTTTTATGTTGTTGCAATCATGAGCTACGGGACCTTATTTTGTGTGGAATTCGTACTAATTAAATTAATATTCCTCTCACAGACACTATCATACGAAAGGTACCTGCAGTTAAGTACTGTCCCCGTAAATCCGGATAGTAGGCTGTCAGATATCCGCCCCCTCAATCGGATTGCCAATAATCAAACGCACCGGCACAGCTACATCAATGAAAATGGCACTGACAGATACTACCGAGATTAGAGCACAGCAGTTAACAAGAAATTATTGTGGAACACACCAAAATATACGGGGGTTCATACTTACTTTTACTTACCTCTTCAAATTAATCTCGGGTATGGGTTGCCAACTGGATCACTTAAAGTATGCCCACACAATAACCTCCACCATGATATTTAAAATGAACCAAGACAGAAACAAGAAACTTTAAACTGTACAATAATTTATTTCACATAAAGGGGTGACTCTAACAAAAATAGACAACAAAATACACGTGGCAATCAGAAGCCATTGTCAATATAACCATGTCCTCCTGTAGGACTTGTAGACGTTACATACAAAATTTTATCTTTCACTTGCTTATAAAGAACGTAATAATAGTAATACACTTGGAATGGATGAGGGAATTGGAACGAGACATGTAGCAATTGTTTTCCTCTTTCATAAACATCACACTTTATTTATAACTGCAAGCCTGTTGTGTGGTCGACCTTGGCCTCTAACATACAGTTGTCAGGCCAGCTGCGATCCACCCTACATCAAGTCGCATGCCTACGTCGTTAAATGGACCCACCTGTCCAGTCAGCCTTAGCATATGCTCGTAACCTCAGAGCTTAGCTCCTTTTCAAACACTTTAAATGTCCTCAACTCAACTCAAATATTAACACGCAAATCTTTTAAATGCTCCAATCAAATGTTACTGGATTACTCTAATAATCCCAAAACTTGTTTAATGGTATAATCCACTTGTATAATTAGCGTTCTTTAGAGTATATTAACAAAACTCTTAATGTTTATAACAAATGCTCATTAATTGTTTATAACAATTACAAATTGTTCATAATATTGTCAAACGACAATTGAAAAATCTATACACGCCTCTCTTAATTCCTTTCATTACAAATAATTATTAAAGATAATTACATAATTTATTTACAATATTTATATTATTTATTTTAGAAATACATTAAACCACACGTTTATCCGGTTGATAATTACTCAAATCAGGTTAATATAATCGACCAATGAAGGTTAGTTATATTTAAGCTTGTATTCAGGTTTAATAAGTTTTAATAATTATTATTATTTGTGACGGTAACCTCCATTCAAAATCGTTATCTCAAATTATTTAACACTCTTGTTAATTTTAACAGTAATTTCACATGATTAATTTTCAAAGGACCTGGACAATAAACTCAGCGGAAAAATACTTCGCTCAAACGCACAAAATTGCATAAAATAGGCCCAGAATTCATCATATATTTCAATATACACACATCAAAAAAAGTTTTGCATCACCTCGGTTCCCAGATCTCCGGCTGTTCATAGATGTCACTAAAACTGCTCAAAGATGTAAACAACCATGCATGAGCAGGGCCTATTAGACGGAGGGGGTACGACAGCCGATCAGTTCCAGTCATTCCACCAGGACGAAGGTACGCTGCTCATGTTGTCTGTAGTTCTACCATGCCTAGAAGGTCAATACCGCAGTTCGATCGCGTCCGCATTGTTACTTTGTGTGTCAAGAAGGGCTCTCAACAAGGGAAGTTTCCAGGCGTCTCAGAGTGAACCAAAGCGATGTTGTTCGGACATGGAGGAGGTACAGAGATACAGGAACTGTCGATGACAGGCCTCGCTCAGGCCGCCCAAGGGCTACTACTGTAGTGGATGACCGCTACTTACGGATTGCCGCTCGGAGGAACCCTGACAACAATGCCACCATGTTGAATAATGCGTTTCGTTCAGCCACAGGACGTCGTGTTTCAACTCAAACTGTGCGCAATAGGCTGCATGATGCGCAACTTCACTCCCGACGTCCATGGCGAGGTCCAGCTTTGCAACCCCGACACCATGCAGCGCGGTACAGATGGGCCCAACAACATGCTGAATGGACCCCACGGAATTGGCATCACGTTCTCTTCACCGATGAGTGTCGCATATGCCTTCAACCAGACAATCGTCGGAGACGTGTTTGGAGGCACCCTGGTCAGGCTGAACGTCTTAGACACACTGTCCAGCGAGTGCAGCAAGGTGGTGGTTCCCTGATGTTTTGGGGTGGCATTATGTGGGGCCGACGTACGCCACTGGTGGTCATGGAAGGCTCCGAAACGGCTTTACGATACCTGAATGACATCCTCCGACCCATAGTGCAACCATATCGGCAGAATATTGGAGAGGCATTTGTCTTCATGGACGACAATTCTCGACCTCATCGTGCACATCTTGTGAATGCGTTCCTTCAAGATAACGACATCGCTCGACTACAGTGGCCAGCATGTTCGCCAGACATGAACCCTATCGAACATGCCTGGGATATGTTGAAAAGGGCTGTTTATGGACGTCTTGACCCACCAACCACTCTGAGAGATTTACGCCGAATTGTCGTTGAGGAGTGGGACAATTTGGACCAACAGTGTCTTGATGAACTTGTGGATAATATGCCACGACGAATACAGGCATGCATCAATGCAAGAGGACGTGCTACTGGGTATTAGAGGTAGTGGTGTGTACTGCAATCTGGACCACAAATGCTGAAAGTCTAGCTGTATGATGGTACAACATGCAATGTGTGGGTCTCATGAGCAATAAAACGAGCTGAAATGTTGTTTGTGTTGATCTCTATTCCCTTTGTATTTAAAGGTTCCGGAACTCTTGGAACCGAGGTGATGCAAAACTTTTTTTGATGTGTGTATATGGCATAAAAATCTTCCACAATATATTCAAAAAACCTCCAATTACAAATTCTTCAACAACATTAATATTACTGTGGGAATCTCCTTCAATTATTCAAGGGCATTATTCATCAGCGACTTTTACATGTCCACTGAACTAACGATTATACATCCATAGTTCCACTTTAAAAATTCTTATATTCATTAATTGTTTCAAAACTGTTATTTATTTAACCTTCGTGGGTTTCATTCATGAATCGATATGATGTAAAAATTTGCCAATCACAAATAAATTTAATAGCAAATACGATTATACACGCCTCTCTGGTCTATCAAAAATTGAGATTAATATCTTCAAAGTAATGCAGTATAAAAATACTATCTTCTAACAAAGTTCATCTAAACTGCAAAATAGTCGAATAGAATACAATTAGACTTTGGAATGCAAACATTATTGTTCCAATCTAGTATTGAGAAAAATTCCTATCAAAAGTTCATTACTATAGTGTATTCAATAAATCGTAATCAAAGTTCATAGTTCATAAAATTGTCTATAATGCAATGGTAATTTCAGAACTGACGATAAATGTCTATGTTGCAATCATGTTCATAAAACGACTAGTATTTCCAAGATCGTCGATACAGAAATAGATTTTAACGCTCTAAAATCTTTTAATTATTCTTCTTTCTTGAGGATGACAGAAAATTGGTCAAAGTAATTTACTGAATAGAATTACTTTAATAAAATGACACGCTGTCTGAATTCAAATCTGCCATAGAAAATCGTTAACTTTACAGTCAAATCGTGACTACAAAAATATGCAAATTACTGAAAGAATATTTATTATCAGTCTCAACTGATCCAAAATTATTTAACTATGCCACTGACATAATAATGTCTTAATAAATCGTAGAAAAAGGCATAAATCATCGAAGTGTACTGAGTACAGAATATCAAGCAAGAATATGGGGCAAAATATATATGGGACAAAAATATGGGGAAAATGGTTGCTCAGACATCGCTAAATGGCTCAAATAAAACAAGAAACGTTCACGACTACCTTATCTGTTGTTTGAAGTTCTAGAGGAAAATCTTCCAAAGAAGACTGGTGATGGTTCCATTTCACCAAAAAGATGTGCTCCGACCTCGAACCTGGAACCAGCGCCCTCGGAGAATAGAACTGCTTCCTCCTCCGGAAATTGCACTGCTCCGTGTATACGATAAACATCCTTCTGGCAAAACTCTTCTTTGTGAGCCGGGTCCACCCTGGCCTCTCTTGATAGTTCCCTGAAGTTCTGGTAGAAATTCGCCATGAAGTTTATTGCAGTTATTTCCGTAGAAATATTCATAGTTGTGGAGTATGAATACGTTTCCACTGCCATTTGATATAATTCAGCGTTGGACTACGAGGCATGAGTGTAGTTGGATATTCACTACATGCTCGCTTTTGTAGAAAGACGATTAGCGAAGTTCCATGCTGCTATTTCACTCCATTGATATATGTCCCAATTGCATTAAAGTCCTTAGCCTTCCATCTCCATTTCCGTTATAATAGTTGAAAGAACTGCCATATTATATTGTTCCATGTTAGAATGCAGCGTTATATCATCAAAGGTAATATGTAGTAGCACGGTTGCAATACGTGTCAGCCGTAGCGTGGAATGTGATATTTTAAAAGTGCTTCTCAGATGGCGAGAAAATCACTTTTGTCTGCCGTCTTAAAATGCCAATATATTTCGAATTATAATCTTGAAAATGTTCAACCTTTCTACACACGTTAATATAGTACTGCACAATCGAATTAGCTTAAAGGCATTAGTCAACTCTTGATATATTATCTTGTAGACTTGAAAATGTGTGCGTTTCAACTTCGCCTAGTTTCAAACACCGTAAAATGGAACTGCGGCACGCTCGAATCTCGTTCGATGCGGTTGGCTTTACCACACGCTAAAGACGACTTGTTTCACTTTATCACTCGAAAACGACTATAACATCAGCAATATATATACGGTATGAGATATACAGGGTGGGGCGTGGAAACTTCCTGATTCAAACATGCAATAAAACACAGTAAATGTTTCATTCAACTTTATTGTTATTTTCCGCCTACCACACAACATTGGAACTTTACATTTACACAGTTTTAAACACAATGTCAGTTAAATGTCGCCCTCCATTGTCAGTACACTGATTCAGTCGCCGGCGAAAGTTTTGCGTCACCTTTTCGAGCATATCGACCGGGATATTCGCAATTTCGGCTTGGATGTTGTTTCATAGGTCGTCCAGGGTGTGGGGACGATCTTTGTAAACCAGGGACTTGAGATAACCCCACAGGAAGTAATCAGGAGGGGCTAAATCAGGCGAACGGGCAGGCCATTTTACTGTACGTACCCTCGCAGGGAGATCAGACGTTCGTGGAAGGCTTCCCTCAAAACACCCATGGAAATCTTGGAGATGTGGGCTGTGGCCCCATCTTGTTGAAACCAAACGTTATCCAGATCCATTTCTTGGATCGCAGGTAAGAAGAATTGTTGGATCATTGTCACATAACGGTCGGAATTGACGGAAACAGTACGACCGTTTTCTTCAAAAAAGTAAGGCCCAATGATCCCTACACTTGCTACAGCACACCATACCGTGACACGATCTGAATGAAGGGGCCTCTCATGAAGCTCTTTGGGATTTGTTGAACTCCAATACCGCATGTTCACACAGCCACTGAGGTGAAAATGTGCCTCGTCAGAGAAGAACACAACTGCGTCATTCGGCACGGTATCAAGCAGCTGCTCACAGGATGTTTGTCGGTTTACATAATCCTGCTCTGAAAGTTGTTGGACCTCACAAAGTTTGTACGGGTGGAAATGGAGCTCAAAGTGAAGAATGCGACGAAGAGAACGGGACGACATCCCAAGAGCAACTGCATGTTTATGCGCAGAACGCTTGGGTGACCGCTCAATGGACGCACAAACTCTTTCCACATTTTCAGGTGGTCGAACGGTCTTCTGAGGTCCTTTCCTTTCTTTGGCGACATTCCCCGTTCGTCTGAAGGCATCCACCCAGATTAAAACACTTTTCCGATCAGGAACACGACCTCGTGGAGGAATATCGAAGTGACGGCGAAAGGCACGTTGCACGGCAGTCACTGACCGAGCGTTAGAGAAATACGCCTCCACGGCAAAAGCACGCTGCTGCCTCGAACAAAGCATGTTTACGACTAAGACGGGCGGGAACACAAATATCCCCCTTGGCCCCTTCCACTGAATCCACCCCCATTCCCCTGCCCTCCGTACAACAGTCACTGCAACATGTTTAAATAAGGAAGTTCCCACGCCCCACCCTGTATATGCGATATGAGAGCTCCTCTCTGCTGTGCAAGACCTTTTATCAACTTCTTAAGGGGCGTATCCATCCCTTCTATAGCTTGTTTCTCCGTCATCGCTAGAATTTCTAACTTTGGCTATACTTGACGGATTTTCAAATTTCAAAAACTCAAAAATAATTTCTTCAAAATTCCAAATCAATGCCATAACTGAAAATGGGTTTTCCACAATTTCTGCATTCCAAAAGTAATTAAATATGATAGTTTCAGTAATCTCCGTCTCCCTCCTAACTATCGTTCATTGGTTTGAGCCTTTCCTCCAATCGCGTAACTTCTTCCTCAGCACAATTCCATGTTTCCCTGCGACTGCGTCGTAAATCTCAGATCTATCTCGAACAAAATCATGACGTCACCAAGAATCTCAGCTCAAGCAGCCTACTTGCGTGAAGTCTGCGTCATCCGTGCCTACGTCATGAATATCCACGTCACAACTATGACAGCCATAACTTTCTTCATATTTTCCAATACAACCGCCGTGGTCTCAATATAATTCAATTTACGGGGGCAGTACAGTACTTAGGAGAATGGATTTCTGCGAATCAGAGCGAGAACCTAGCCACAGAAGCCTGATGTACCAAGTTTGAAAGGGCTTATCATTCCTGTCGTAATCTCTATTCATCTAAGTGCTCTTCAAGAACCTCAAACTCAGACACTATAACTTGGTCGTCAAACCATCTGTTCTGTTGGCTCCTGAGTGTCTTGTAATGACCAGAAAGAGCCCACTCAGAAGAGTGGAGTTAAAAGAGAGGAAGATCCTGAGGAGGATATTAGGTCCAATTAGAGAGGGAGGAGGCATAATGATGAATTGTATGAACCCCAGGTGGACATCATCACGACTATAATAAAAGACGCCTGACCTCCGGTGGACACTTGGCACGTCTAGATTCTGAAAGACTCACCAACAGAATAGTATATGTAACAGAAAAAGGCAAGGCTTGTAAGATAAAATGGATTGCGTCAGTTAAGTCAGCTATGGAACAACTAGACAACCCACTGGAACAAACTCGTGTTTCGTCAGGTCATCCGACAGGGCGTTTTCCCAACGTCCCTTACAAGCACGAAGACTACAGGAGCTAAGTGGACACAAGAAAGAAGACTGACCCTTACTCAGAAAATGAGGGACTATTGGAAGGAGAAGAAAGCAACAACTTTACCGAAGAGCAGATACGAGCCCCGTGGTCCTAGGTAGGCCTTAACGATAAAGAAAGAAAGAAAGATACACACATTAATATACATTGACCCGTCCCTCCTTGGTGAGCGGCAAGCAGCTTAACCACTAAACCACCATGGCCCCTTCTATAAGTATCAAACCTTTTAGAATAATTATCTTCTATCGTTGCGAAGTGATTGCGTCCTGACTGTTTTGTTATTAACCGATACTTTTCAAATGCCTTATTTACTTGGTGAGCTTTTGTAGTTGCTTAGTTAGGTTAAACACTGAAATGTATCTGAGTTAACACTGCGGTCTTGTTGACTTAGTTGATTTGCGGCTGTTCATGTACTGATGTCTACTTCACTAGACATCTCACTTCCAGTTATCAGTATGCTTCTATCAAAACATCCATTCATCAGACCAACGGAGAATTCGGTAGCGACATAAGTAACATTCTTGAGACATTGACAGGGGAATGGCCTTAGGATGTTGTGAAATGCCATACATCAAAATAAGGCCACCTAGAATTATTGACCCACCTAGTGGGATTGGGTGAATGTGAGATCTTCCCTACAAGCGCAAGGAATACCTTCTTACTGCGATAGTAGCGCATACAGGCAAAATGTGAGATGTATCATTCAGGATGGCCCTCTGAAATCCTACAGTGCTATGAAAGAAATCTGAACCAAGGAGCAAAGGAACACCACAGTTCAATTGAATATACAAAGTAAATTCTTCGTTGTATAAATCTAATATATATAAAAAGGAATGTCTGTCTGTTCGTCTTTTATGCGTTCATAAACCATTCATCCGATTGCGATCAAATTTTGGTGAGTTGTTGAAAACACTTTCGGGATGTTCATAGGCATAGTTAATACATTTCACAAAATATAGCGCGCGAGTAGTTTAAACAAATGAGTGATGGCGAAGCGTTCATATACAATTCATCCTATTGCGATCAAATTTTGGTGAGTTGTAGTGCACACTCCCGAAAAAGTTATAGGCGTAGTAAATCCAATTTACAATAGATGGCGCGTGAGTTGCTTCAACAAAATGGCGTGCGATTCGTTTCAACAAAATCCCGCATGCATTCATATATCATTCACCCCATTGCGATGAAACTTCGGTGTGATGTTGTGTACACTTCAGGAAGGATTTCTAGCTCAGTGAATCCAATTTACTATAGGTAGCGCACGAGTGGATTCAACAAATGAGCGACGACGTGCGAAGAGTTTCAAAAAAGTCCCATATGCGTTCATATACCATTCGTCCGATAGCAATGAAACATGGGTGAGATGTTGTGTAAACTTCATGGAAGTTTCCTGGCTTAATAAATCCACTTTAAGATACTTAGAACACGAGCAGATACAACAAATGAGCGAAGGCGCGCGAAGTGTTTCAATAAAGACCCGTATGCGTTCATATACCATTCGTCCGATAGCGATGACACTTGGGTAAGATGTTGTGTACACTTCATGGAAGGTTTCTGGCTTAGTAAATCTACTTGACTATAGGTAGGGCACGAGTAGATACAACAAATGAGCGACGACGCGCGAAGCGTTTCAACAAACTAACATATGCGTTCATATACCATTCGTCCGATGGCGATGAAACTTGGATGAGATATTATATACACTCCAGGGAAGGTTTCAGGCTTAGTAAATCCATTTTACAATAGGTAGCGCACGAGTAGATTCAACAAATGAGTGACGACGCGCAAAGCGTTTCAACAACGTCCATATGCGTTCATATGCCATTCGTCCGATAGCGATGAAACTTGGGTGAGATGTTGTGTACACTCCAGGAAGGTTTCTGACTTAGTACATGTATTTTAAAGTAGTTAGCGCATGAGTAGATTCATCTTATGAGCGACGGTATGCCAATCGTTTCAATAATGTCCCATATGCGTTCATATGCCCTTCATTAGATTGCGATGAAAGTTTGATGAGTTATTGTGTACACGCCAGTGAAGATTTTCGACTCCATTTTTTAATATATTGCGCACAAGTAGATCCAACAAATGATTAACGACGCGTGAAGCGTTTCAACAAAATCATGTATGCGTTCATATACCATTCATCGATTGCGATGAAACTTTGATGAGTTGTTGTGCACACTCCCGGGATATTTATAGACGTAGTTAATCCAATTTACAATAGAAAGTGCGCGAGTAGTTTAAACAAATGAGTTATGGCGTTGCGTTCATACAGAATTTATCCGATTGCGATCAAATTTTCGTGAGTTGTTGTGCGCACTCCCGGAAACATTATAGGCATAGTAAACCCAATTTACAATAGATAGCGCGTGAGCAGCATCAACAAAATTGCGAGCGATTCGTTTCAATAAATTCCCACCTGCGTTCATATACCATTCATCAGATTGCGATGAAACTTTGGTGAATCGTTGAGTACACTCCAGGAAAGGTTTCAGGCTTAGTAAATCTGTTTTAAAATAGGTAGCGCATGAGTAGATTCAAGAAATGAGTGCTGGCACGCGAATCGTTTAAGCAATATCCCGTATGCGTTTATATGTCATTCATCCGATTGCGATGAAACTTTGATTTGTTGTTGTGTACACGCCAGGTATGGTATTCAACTTAGCAAATCGATTTTAAAATATTGGTAGCGAACGAGTAGAATCAAATAATGAGCGACGACCTGCGAAGCGTGTCAACAAAGGCCCGAATGCGTTTATATACCGTCCGTCCAATAGCGATTTAACTCGGGTGAGATGTTGTGTACACTCCAGGGAAGGCTCCTGGCTTAGTACATGCATTTTACAATAGGTAGCGCACGAGTAGATTCATCTAATGGGCGGCGGCACGCGAATCGTTTCAACAAAGTTCCGTATGCGTCATATAAAATTCATCCGATTTCGATGAAACTTTGAATAATTGTTGTGTACACTCCAGGAAGGGTTTCTGGCTTAGTACATGCACTTTACATTAGATAGCGTACGAGTGGATTCAACAAATGAGTGATGGCATGCGAATTGTTGAAATAAAATCCCGTATGCTTTCATATGCAATTCATCCGATTGCGATGAAACATTGATGAGTTATTGTTTACACGCCAGGGAAGGGTTTCGACTTAGTAAATCCATTTTACAATACTTAGCGCACGGGTAGATGCAACAAATGAGCGACGACGGTTTAAGCGTTTCAACAAAATCCTGTATGCGTTCATACAGTATTCCATTCATCGATTGCGATGAAACTTTGATGAGTTGTTGAGTGCACTTACGTGTAGGTTTCTAACTTAGTAAATCCACTTCACAATAGGTAGCGAACGAGCTGATTCAACAAATGAGTGACAGCACACGAATCGCATAAATGAAATTTCCAAGTATTCATATGCCATTCATCCGATTCCAATGAAACTTTGGTGAGTTATTGTGGATGATCTCACGAACGTTTCTAAATTAATTAATCCATTTTATGATAGTTTGGAGGCATTTAGCGGAAGATGAAGAAAAGAATTCTGTATTCAAAAGCACTTCAGGAAAAAAATTACAACGCCAAAACTTACTTCGATTGGCGTTGCAACGCATGCCGGGTTCAGCTAGTAAATAAATAAAAAAACAAATAAATGAATATTGGAATATCGTCAGGTTTCTGGTTATCCAGGCCCAGAAAGGTTGGGACAAATATAACTATTACTATTATTATTGCTGGAGCCTAGTTTCTTACACACTTTGAGAGACGTGGACTCGATCCGCACCGCCTATGAACGGTTCTCCACGGATTCGCATTTTCAACTACAAGTCAGGACGGCACCTTTTTTAGGCCACGGCCGCTTCAAATGCCCAGCCTAGTTTGATTCTCCTCTACTCATTTGATATCCTCTCATGAGGTGGGTGTCAGCAAGGGCATCTGGCCGTTAAATCACCCTCTACAAAGATAAGTATCATTGCATCTCATCCCCAACCCGTTGAAACGAGAATAATAAGAGGTATACATACTTACGATTATTATTATTATTATATCATTTGTGTCCCTTATGGACAATGTTTGAACTTAAATATCTCATGATGACACAATCTTCACTTCTCTGCCTCCTTCCTCTTCTCTTCCCAAAATCTCTTCATCCTTTGACTGTGCAACTGTTCCCGTTGTTCAGTCCACAATGTTCTTGTCTTCATCCTTTGACTGTGCACCTGTTTCCGTTATTCAGTCAACAATGTTCTTATCTTCATCCTATGACTGTGCACCTGTTTCCGATGTTCAGTCAACAATGTTCTTGTCTTCATCCTTTGACTCTGCACCTGTTTCCGTTGTTCAGTCAACAATGGTCTTGTCTTCATCCTTTGACTCTGCACCTGTTTCCGTTGTTCAGTCAACAATGGTCTTGTCTTCATCCTTTGACTGTGCACCTGTTTCCATTGTTCAGTCAACAATGGTCTTGCCTTCATCCTTTGACAGTGCACCTGTTTCCGTTGTTCAGTCAACAATGTTCTTGTCTTCATCCTTTGACTGTGCACCTGTTTCCGTTGTTCAGTCCCCAATGTTCTTGTCTTCATCCTTTGACTGTGCACCTGTTTCCGTTGTTCAGTCAACAATGCTCTTGTCTTCATCCTTTGACCCTGCACCTGTTTCCGTTGTTCAGTCCCCAATGTTCTTGTCTTCATCCTTTGACTCTGCACCAGTTTCCGTTGTTCAGTCAACAATGTTCTTGTCTTCATCCTTTGACTGTGCACCTGTTTCCCTTGTTCAGTCAACAATGCTCTTGTCTTCATCCTTTGACTCTGCACCTGTTTCCGTTGTTCAGTCAAAAATGGTCTTGTCTTCATCCTTTGACTGTGCACCTGTTTCCGTTGTTCAGTCAACAATGGTCTTGTCGTCATCCTTTGGCAGTGCACCTGTTTCCGTTGTTCAGTCAACAATGGTCTTGTCTTCATCCTTTGACTGTGCACCTGTTTCCGTTGTTCAGTCCCCAATGTTCTTGTCTTCATCCTTTGACTCTGCTCCTGTTTCCGTTGTTCAGTCCACAATGTTCTTGACTTCATCCTTTGACTGTGCACCTGTTTCCGTTGTTCAGTCAACAATGTTCTTGTCTTCATCCTTTGACTGTGCACCTGTTTCCGTTGTTCAGTCCACAATGTTCTTGTCTTCATCCTTTGACTGAGCACCTGTTTCCGTTGTTCATTCCTCAATGTTCTTGACTTCATCCTTTGACTGTGCACCTGTTTCCGTTGTTCAGTCCCCAATGTTCTTGTCTTAATCCTTTGACTCTGCACCTGTTTCCGTTGTTCAGTCCACAATGTTCTTGTGTTCATCCTTTGACTGTGCACCTGTTTCCGTTGTTCAGTCCTTAATTTTCTTGTCTTCATCCTTTGACTGTGCACCTGTTTCCGTTGTTCAGTCCCCAATGTTCTTGTCTTCATCCTTTGACCCTGCTCCTGTTTCCGTTGTTCAGTCCACAATGTTCTTGACTTCATCCTTTGACTGTGCACTTGTTTCCGTTGTTCAGTCCCCAATGTTCTTGTCTTCATCCTTTGACTGTGCACCTGTTTCCGTTGTTCAGTCCTCAATGTTCTTGTCTTCATCCTTTGACTGTGCACCTGTTTCCGTTGTTCAGTCCTCAATGTTCTTGTCTTCATCCTTTGACTGTGTACCTGTTTCCGTTGTTCAGTCCCCAATGTTCTTGTCTTCATCCTTTGACTGTGCACCTGTTTCCGTTGTTCAGTCCTCAATGTTCTTGTCTTCATCCTTTGACTGTGCACCTGTTTCCGTTGTTCAGTCAACAATGTCCTTGTCTTCATCCTTTGACTCTGCACCTGTTTCCGTTGTTCAGTCCACAATGTTCTTGACTTCATCCTTTGAATGTGCACCTGCTTCCGTTGTTCAGTCCTCAATGTTCTTGTATTCATCCTTTGACTGTGCACCTGTTTCCGTTGTTCAGTCCACAATGTTCTTGTCTTCATCCTTTGACTCTGCACCTGTTTCCGTTGTTCAGTCAACAATGTTCTTGTCTTCATCCTTTGACTCTGCACCTGTTTCCGTTGTTCAGTCAACAATGGTCTTGTTTTCATCCTTTGACAGTGCACCTGTTTCCGTTGTTCAGTCCTCAATTTTCTTGACTTCATCCTTTGACTGTGCACCTGTTTCCGTTGTTCAGTCCCCAATGTTCTTGTCTTCATCCTTTGACTGTGCACCTGTTTCCGTTGTTCAGTCCTCAATGTTCTTGTCTTCATCCTTTGACTGTGCACCTGTTTCCGTTGTTCAGTCAACAATGTCCTTGTCTTCATCCTTTGACTCTGCACCTGTTTCCGTTGTTCAGTCCACAATGTTCTTGACTTCATCCTTTGACTGTGCAACTGTTTCCGTTGTTCAGTCCTCAATGTTCTTGTCTTCATCCTTTGACTGTGCACCTGTTTCCGTTGTTCGGTCAACAATGTTCTTGTCTTCATCCTTTGACTCTGCACCTGTTTCCGTTGTTCAGTCAACAATGCTCTTGTCTTCATCCTTTGACTCTGCACCTGTTTCCGTTGTTCAGTCCCCAATGTTCTTGTCTTCATCCTTTGACTCTGCACCTGTTTCCGTTGTTCAGTCAACAATGTTCTTGTTCATCCTTTGAGTGTGCACCTGTTTCCGTTGATCAGTCAACAATGTTCTTGTCTTCATCCATTGACTCTGCACCTGTTTCCCTTGTTTAGTCCCCAATGTTCTTGTCTTCATCCTTTGACTCTGCACCTGTTTCCGTTGTTCAGTCCCCAATGTTCTTGTCTTCATCCTTTGACTCTGCACCTGTTTCTGCTGTTCAGTCAACAATGTTCTTGTCTTCAACCTTTGACTGTGCACCTGTTTCCGTTGTTCAGTCAACAATGCTCTTGTCTTCATCCTTTGACTCTGCACCTGTTTCCGTTGTTCAGTCAACAATGGTCTTGTCTTCATCCATTGACTGTGCACCTGTTTCCGTTGTTCAGTCAACAATGGTCTTGTCTTCATCCTTTGGCAGTGCACCTGTTTCAGTTGTTCATTCAACAATGGTCTTGTCTTCATCCTTTGACTGTGCACCTGTTTCCGTTGTTCAGTCCCCAATGTTCTTGTCTTCATCCTTTGACTCTGCTCCTGTTTCCGTTGTTCAGTCCACAATGTTCTTGACTTCATCCTTTGACTGTGCACCTGTTTCCGTTGTTCAGTCAACAATGTACTTGTCTTCATCCTTTGATTCTGCACCTGTTTCCGTTGTTCAGTCCTCAATGTTCTTGTCGTCATCCTTTGAGTGTGCACCTGTTTCCGTTGTTCAGTCCTCAATGTTCTTGTCTTCATCCTTTGACTGTGCACCTGTTTCCGTTGTTCAGTCCCCAATGTTCTTGTCTTCATCCATTGACTGTGCACCTGTTTCCGTTGTTCTGTCCTCAATGTTCTTGTCTTCATCCTTTGACTGTGCACCTGTTGCCGTTGTTCAGTCAACAATGTCCTTGTCTTCATCCTTTGACTCTGCACCTGTTTCCGTTGTTCAGTCCTTAATGTTCTTGTCTTCATCCTTTGACTGTGCACCTGTTTCCGTTGTTCAGTCCTCAATGTTCTTGTCTTCATCCTTTGACTGTGCACCTGTTTCCGTTGTTCAGTCCACAATGTTCTAGTCTTCATCCTTTGACTGTGCACCTGTTTCCGTTGTTCAGTCCACAATGTTCTTGACTTCATCCTTTCACTGTGCACCTGTTTCCGTTGTTCAGTCCCCAATGTTCTTGTCTTCATCTTTTGATAGAGCACCTGTTTCCGTTGTTCAGTCAACAATGTTCTTGTCTTCATCCTTTGACTGTGCACCTGTTTCCGTTGTTCAGTCCCCAATGTTCTTGTCTTCATCCTTTGACTCTGCTCCTGTTTCCGTTGTTCAGTCCACAATGTTCTTGACTTCATCCTTTGACTGTGCACCTGTTTCCGTTGTTCAGTCCTCAATGTTCTTGTCTTCATCCTTTGACTGTGCACCTGTTTCCGTTGTTCAGTCCACAATGTTCTTGTCTTCATCATTTGACTCTGCACCTGTTTCCGTTGTTCAGTCCTCAATGTTCTTGTCTTCATCCTTTGACAGTGCACCTGTTTCCGTTGTTCAGTCCACAATGTTCTTGTCTTCATCCTTTGACTGAGCACCTGTTTCCGTTGTTCAGTCAACAATGTTCTTGTCTTCATCCTTTGACTGTGCACCTGTTTCCGTTGTTCAGTCCTTAATGTTCTTGTCTTCATCCTTTGACTGTGCACCTGTTTCCGTTGTTCAGTCCTCAATGTTCTTGTCTTCATCCTTTGACTGTGCACCTGTTTCCGTTGTTCAGTCCACAATGTTCTTGTCTTCATCCATTGACTGTGCACCTCTTTCCGTTGTTCATTCCACAATGTTCTTGACTTCATCCTTTCACTGTGCACCTGTTTCCATTGTTCAGTCCCCAATGTTCTTGTCTTCATCTTTTGATAGAGCACCTGTTTCCGTTGTTCAGTCAACAATGTTCTTGTCTTCATCATTTGATAGTGCACCTGTTTCCGTTGTTCAGTCCTCAATGTTCTTGTCTTCATCCTTTGACAGTGCACCTGTTTCCGTTGTTCAGTCCACAATGTTCTTGTCTTCATCCATTGACTGTGCACCTCTTTCCGTTGTTCAGTCCACAATGTTCTTGACTTCATCCTTTCACTGTGCACCTGTTTCCGTTGTTCAGTCCCCAATGTTCTTGTCTTCATCCATTGACTGTGCACCTCTTTCCGTTGTTCAGTCCACAATGTTCTTGACTTCATCCTTTCACTGTGCACCTGTTTCCGTTGTTCAGTCCCCAATGTTCTTGTCTTCATCTTTTGATAGAGCACCTGTTTCCGTTGTTCAGTCAACAATGTTCTTGTCTTCATCATTTGATAGTGCACCTGTTTCCGTTGTTCAGTCCTCAATGTTCTTGTCTTCATCCTTTGACAGTGCACCTGTTTCCGTTGTTCAGTCCACAATGTTCTTGTCTTCATCCTTTGACTGAGCACCTGTTTCCGTTGTTCAGTCCCCAATGTTCTTGTCTTCATCCTTTGACTGTGCACCTGTTTCCGTTGTTCAGTCCACAATGTTCTTGTCTTCATCCTCTGACTGTGCACCTGTTTCCGTTGTTCAGTCAACAATGTTCTTGTCTTCATCCTTTGACTGTGCACCTATTTCCATTGTTCAGTCAACAATGGTCTTGTCTTCATCCTTTGACAGTGCACCTGTTTCCGTTGTTCAGTCCTCAATGTTCTTGTCTTCATCCTTTGACTGTGCACCTGTTTCCGTTGTTCAGTCCCCAACGTTCTTGTCTTCATCCTTTGACTGTGCACCTGTTTCCGTTGTTCAGTCAACAATGCTCTTGTCTTCATCCTTTGACTCTGCTCCTGTTTCCGTTGTTCAGTCCCCAATGTTCTTGTCTTCATCCTTTGACTCTGCACCTGTTTCCGTTGTTCAGTCAACAAAGTTCTTGTCTTCATCCTCTGACTGTGCACCTGTTTCCGTTGTTCAGTCCACAATGTTCTTGTCTTCATCCTTTGACTCTGCACCTGTTTCCATTGTTCAGTCCCCAATATTCTTGTCTTCATCCTTTGACTCTGCACCTGTTTCCGCTGTTCAGTCCCCAATGTTCTTGTCTTCATCCTTTGATAGAGCACCTGTTTCCGTTGTTCAGTCAACAATGCTCTTGTCTTCATCCTTTGACTCTGCACCTGTTTCCGTTGTTCAGTCCTCAATGTTCTTGTCTTCATCCTTTGACTGTGCGCCTGTTTCCGTTGTTCAGTCAACAATGGTCTTGTCTTCATCCTTTGGCAGTGCACCTGTTTCCGTTTTTCAGTCAACAATGGTCTTGTCTTCATCCTTTTACTGTGCATGTGTTTCCGTTGTTCAGTCCCCAATGTTCTTGTCTTCTTCCTTTGACTCTGCTCCTGTTTCCGTTGTTCAGTCCACAATGTTCTTGACTTCATCCTTTGACTGTGCACCTGTTTCCGTTGTTCAGTCAACAATGTACTTGTCTTCATTCTTTGACTCTGCACCTGTTTCCGTTGTTCAGTCAACAATGGTCTAGTCTTCATCCTTTGACTGTGCACCTGTTTCCGTTGTTCAGTCCTCAATGTTCTTGACTTCATCCTTTGAATGTGCACCTGTTTCCGTTGTTCAGTCAACAATGTTCTTGTCTTCATCCTTTGAATCTGCACCTGTTTCCGTTGTTCAGTCCACAATGTTCTTGTCTTCATCCTTTGACTGTGCACCTGTTTCCGTTGTTCAGTCCTTAATGTTCTTGTCTTCATCCTTTGACTGTGCACCTTTTCCGTTGTTCAGTCCCCAATGTTCTTGTCTTCATCCTTTGACTCTGCTCCTGTTTCCGTTGTTCAGTCCACAATGTTCTTGACTTCATCCTTTGACTGTGCACCTGTTTCCGTTGTTCAGTCCCCAATGTTCTTGTCTTCATCCTTTGACTGTGCACCTGTTTCCGTTGTTCAGTCCTCAATGTTCTTGTCTTGATCCTTTGACTGTGCACCTGTTTCCGTTGTTCAGTCCACAATGTTCTTGTCTTCATCCTTTGACTGTGCACCTGTTTCCGTTGTTCAGTCCACAATGTTCTTGTCTTCATCCTTTGACTGTGCACCTGTTTCCGTTGTTCAGTGCTCAATGTTCTTGACTTCATCCTTTGACTGTGCACCTGTTTCCGTTGTTCAGTCCACAATGTTCTTGTCTTCATCCTTTGACTGTGCACCTGTTTCCGTTGTTCAGTCCACAATGTTCTTGACTTCATCCTTTGACTGTGCACCTGCTTCCGTTGTTCAGTCCTCAATGTTCTTGTCTTCATCCTTTGACTGTGCACCTGTTTCCGTTGTTCAGTCCCCAATGTTCTTGTCTTCATCCTTTGACTGTGCACCTGTTTCCGTTGTTCAGTGCTCAATGTTCTTGTCTTCATCCTTTGACTGTGCACCTGTTTCCGTTGTTCAGTCAACAATGTCCTTGTTTTCATCCTTTGACTCTGCACCTGTTTCCGTTGTTCAGTCCTCAATGTTCTTGTCCTCATCCTTTGACTGTGCACCTGTTTCCGTTGTTCAGTCCTCAATGTTCTTGTCTTCATCCTTTGACTGTGCACCTGCTCCGTTGTTCAGTCCACAATGTTCTTGTCTTCATCCTTTGACTGTGCACCTGTTTCCGTTGTTCAGTCCACAATGTTCTTGACTTCATCCTTTGACTGTGCACCTGTTTCCGTTGTTCTGTCCCCAATGTTCTTGTCTTCATCCTTTGATAGAGCACCTGTTTCCGTTGTTCAGTCAACAATGTTCTTGTCTTCATCCTTTGACTCTGCACCTGTTTCCGTTGTTCAGTCCTCAATGTTCTTGTCTTCATCCTTTGACAGTGCACCTGTTTCCGTTGTTCAGTCCACAATGTTCTTGTCTTCATCCTTTGACTGAGCACCTGTTTCCGTTGTTCAGTCCAAAATGTTCTTGTCTTCATCCTTTGACTCTGCACCTGTTTCCGTTGTTCAGTCCTCAATGTTCTTGTCTTGATCCTTTGACTGTGCACCTGTTTCCGTTGTTTAGTCCTCAATGTTCTTGTCTTCATCCTTTGACTGTGCACCTGTTTCGGTTGTTCAGTCAACAATGTTCTTGTCTTCATCCTTTGACTGTGCACCTGTTTCCGTTGTTCAGTCCACAATGTTCTTGTCTTCATCCTTTGACTGAGCACCTGTTTCCGTTGTTCAGTCCACAATGTTCTTGTCTTCATCCTTTGACTGTGCTCCTGTTTCCGTTGTTCAGTCCACAATGTTCTTGTCTTCATCCTTTGACTGAGCACCTGTTTCCCTGTTCAGTCCACAATGTTCTTGTCTTCATCCTTTGACTGTGCACCTGTTTCCGTTGTTCAGTCCACAATGTTCTTGTCTTCATCCTTTGACTGAGCACCTGTTTCCGTTGTTCAGTCCCCAATGTTCTTGTCTTCATCCTTTGACTGTGCACCTGTTTCCGTTGTTCAGTGCTCAATGTTCTTGTCTTCATCCTTTGACTGTGCACCTGTTTCCGTTGTTCAGTCAACAATGTCCTTGTCTTCATCCTTTGACTCTGCACCTGTTTCCGTTGTTCAGTCCACAATGTTCTTGTCCTCATCCTTTGACTGTGCACCTGTTTCCGTTGTTCAGTCCCCAATGTTCTTGTCTTCATCCTTTGACTCTGCACCTGTTTCTGCTGTTCAGTCAACAATGTTCTTGTCTTCATCCTTTGACTGTGCACCTGTTTCCGTTGTTCATTTAACAATGCTCTTGTCTTCATCCTTTGACTCTGCTCCTGTTTCCGTTGTTCAGTCCACAATGTTCTTGACTTCATCCTTTGACTGTGCACCTGTTTCCGTTGTTCAGTCAACAATGTACTTGTCTTCATCCTTTGATTCTGCACCTGTTTCCGTTGTTCAGTCAACAATGGTCTTGTCTTCATCCTTTGAATGTGCACCTGTTTCCGTTGTTCAGTCCTCCATGTTCTCGACTTCATCCTTTGACTGTGCACCTGTTTCCGTTGTTCAGTCCCCAATGTTCTTGTCTTCATCCTTTGACTCTGCTCCTGTTTCCGTTGTTCAGTCCACAATGTTCTTTACTTCATCCTTTGACTGTGCACCTGTTTCCGTTGTTCAGTCCCCAATGTTCTTGTCTTCATCCTTTGACTGTGCACCTGTTTCCGTTGTTCAGTCCTCAATGTTCTTGTCGTCATCCTTTGACTGTGCACCTGTTTCCGTTGTTCAGTCCTCAATGTTCTTGTCTTCATCCTTTGACTGTGCACCTGTTTCCGTTGTTCAGTCCCCAATGTTCTTGTCTTCATCCTTTGACTGTGCACCTGTTTCCGTTGTTCTGTCCTCAATGTTCTTGTCTTCATCCTTTGACTGTGCACCTGTTTCCGTTGTTCAGTCAACAATGTCCTTGTCTTCATCCTTTGACTCTGCACCTGTTTCCGTTGTTCAGTCCTTAATGTTCTTGTCTTCATCCTTTGACTGTGCACCTGTTTCCGTTGTTCAGTCCTCAATGTTCTTGTCTTCATCCTTTGACTGTGCACTTGTTTCCGTTGTTCAGTCCACAATGTTCTTGTCTTCATCCTTTGACTGTGCACCTGTTTCCGTTGTTCAGTCCACAATGTTCTTGACTTCATCCTTTCACTGTGCACCTGTTTCCGTTGTTCAGTCCCCAATGTTCTTGTCTTCATCTTTTGATAGAGCACCTGTTTCCGTTGTTCAGTCAACAATGTTCTTGTCTTCATCATTTGACTCTGCACCTGTTTCCGTTGTTCAGTCCTCAATGTTCTTGTCTTCATCCTTTGACAGTGCACCTGTTTCCGTTGTTCAGTCCACAATGTTCTTGTCTTCATCCTTTGTCTGAGCACCTGTTTCCGTTGTTCAGTCCCCAATGTTCTTGTCTTCATCCTTTGACTGTGCACCTGTTTCCGTTGTTCAGTCCACAATGTTCTTGTCTTCATCCTCTGACTGTGCACCTGTTTCCGTTGTTCAGTCAACAATGTTCTTGTCTTCATCCTTTGACTGTGCACCTATTTCCATTGTTCAGTCAACAATGGTCTTGTCTTCATCCTTTGACAGTGCACCTGTTTCCGTTGTTCTGTCAACAATGTTCTTGTCTTCATCCTTTGACTGTGCACCTGTTTCCGTTGTTCAGTCAACAATGCTCTTGTCTTCATCCTTTGACTCTGCTCCTGTTTCCGTTGTTCAGTCCCCAATGTTCTTGTCTTCATCCTTTGACTCTGCACCTGTTTCCGTTGTTCAGTCAACAATGTTCTTGTCTTCATCCTTTGACTGTGCACCTGTTTCCGTTGTTCAGTCCACAATGTTCTTGTCTTCATCCTTTGACTCTGCACCTGTTTCCATTGTTCAGTCCCCAATATTCTTGTCTTCATCCTTTGACTCTGCACCTGTTTCCGCTGTTCAGTCCCCAATGTTCTTGTCTTCATCCTTTGATAGAGCACCTGTTTCCGTTGTTCAGTCAACAATGCTCTTGTCTTCATCCTTTGACTGTGCACCTGTTTCCGTTGTTCAGTCAACAATGTACTTGTCTTCATCCTTTGATTCTGCACCTGTTTGCGTTGTTCAGTCCCCAATGTTCTTGTCTTCATCCTTTGACTGTGCACCTGTTTCCGTTGTTCAGTGCTCAATGTTCTTGTCTTCATCCTTTGACTGTGCACCTGTTTCCGTTGTTCAGTCAACAATGTCCTTGTCTTCATCCTTTGACTCTGCACCTGTTTCCGTTGTTCAGTCCACAATGTTCTTGTCCTCATCCTTTGACTGTGCACCTGTTTCCGTTGTTCAGTCCCCAATGTTCTTGTCTTCATCCTTTGACTCTGCACCTGTTTCTGCTGTTCAGTCAACAATGTTCTTGTCTTCATCCTTTGACTGTGCACCTGTTTCCGTTGTTCATTTAACAATGCTCTTGTCTTCATCCTTTGACTCTGCTCCTGTTTCCGTTGTTCAGTCCACAATGTTCTTGACTTCATCCTTTGACTGTGCACCTGTTTCCGTTGTTCAGTCAACAATGTACTTGTCTTCATCCTTTGATTCTGCACCTGTTTCCGTTGTTCAGTCAACAATGGTCTTGTCTTCATCCTTTGACTGAGCACCTGTTTCCGTTGTTCAGTCCACAATGTTCTTGTCCTCATCCTTTGACTGTGCACCTGTTTCCGTTGTTCAGTCCCCAATGTTCTTGTCTTCATCCTTTGACTCTGCACCTGTTTCTGCTGTTCAGTCAACAATGTTCTTGTCTTCATCCTTTGACTGTGCACCTGTTTCCGTTGTTCATTTAACAATGCTCTTGTCTTCATCCTTTGACTCTGCTCCTGTTTCCGTTGTTCAGTCCACAATGTTCTTGACTTCATCCTTTGACTGTGCACCTGTTTCCGTTGTTCAGTCAACAATGTACTTGTCTTCATCCTTTGACTGTGCTCCTGTTTCCGTTGTTCAGTCCACAATGTTCTTGTCTTCATCCTTTGACTGAGCACCTGTTTCCCTGTTCAGTCCACAATGTTCTTGTCTTCATCCTTTGACTGTGCACCTGTTTCCGTTGTTCAGTCCACAATGTTCTTGTCTTCATCCTTTGACTGAGCACCTGTTTCCGTTGTTCAGTCCCCAATGTTCTTGTCTTCATCCTTTGACTGTGCACCTGTTTCCGTTGTTCAGTGCTCAATGTTCTTGTCTTCATCCTTTGACTGTGCACCTGTTTCCGTTGTTCAGTCAACAATGTCCTTGTCTTCATCCTTTGACTCTGCACCTGTTTCCGTTGTTCAGTCCACAATGTTCTTGTCCTCATCCTTTGACTGTGCACCTGTTTCCGTTGTTCAGTCCCCAATGTTCTTGTCTTCATCCTTTGACTCTGCACCTGTTTCTGCTGTTCAGTCAACAATGTTCTTGTCTTCATCCTTTGACTGTGCACCTGTTTCCGTTGTTCATTTAACAATGCTCTTGTCTTCATCCTTTGACTCTGCTCCTGTTTCCGTTGTTCAGTCCACAATGTTCTTGACTTCATCCTTTGACTGTGCACCTGTTTCCGTTGTTCAGTCAACAATGTACTTGTCTTCATCCTTTGATTCTGCACCTGTTTCCGTTGTTCAGTCAACAATGGTCTTGTCTTCATCCTTTGAATGTGCACCTGTTTCCGTTGTTCAGTCCTCCATGTTCTCGACTTCATCCTTTGACTGTGCACCTGTTTCCGTTGTTCAGTCCCCAATGTTCTTGTCTTCATCCTTTGACTCTGCTCCTGTTTCCGTTGTTCAGTCCACAATGTTCTTTACTTCATCCTTTGACTGTGCACCTGTTTCCGTTGTTCAGTCCCCAATGTTCTTGTCTTCATCCTTTGACTGTGCACCTGTTTCCGTTGTTCAGTCCTCAATGTTCTTGTCTTCATCCTTTGACTGTGCACCTGTTTCCGTTGTTCAGTCCCCAATGTTCTTGTCTTCATCCTTTGACTGTGCACCTGTTTCCGTTGTTCAGTCCCCAATGTTCTTGTCTTCATCCTTTGACTGTGCACCTGTTTCCGTTGTTCTGTCCTCAATGTTCTTGTCTTCATCCTTTGACTGTGCACCTGTTTCCGTTGTTCAGTCAACAATGTCCTTGTCTTCATCCTTTGACTCTGCACCTGTTTCCGTTGTTCAGTCCTTAATGTTCTTGTCTTCATCCTTTGACTGTGCACCTGTTTCCGTTGTTCAGTCCTCAATGTTCTTGTCTTCATCCTTTGACTGTGCACTTGTTTCCGTTGTTCAGTCCACAATGTTCTTGTCTTCATCCTTTGACTGTGCACCTGTTTCCGTTGTTCAGTCCACAATGTTCTTGACTTCATCCTTTCACTGTGCACCTGTTTCCGTTGTTCAGTCCCCAATGTTCTTGTCTTCATCTTTTGATAGAGCACCTGTTTCCGTTGTTCAGTCAACAATGTTCTTGTCTTCATCATTTGACTCTGCACCTGTTTCCGTTGTTCAGTCCTCAATGTTCTTGTCTTCATCCTTTGACAGTGCACCTGTTTCCGTTGTTCAGTCCACAATGTTCTTGTCTTCATCCTTTGTCTGAGCACCTGTTTCCGTTGTTCAGTCCCCAATGTTCTTGTCTTCATCCTTTGACTGTGCACCTGTTTCCGTTGTTCAGTCCACAATGTTCTTGTCTTCATCCTCTGACTGTGCACCTGTTTCCGTTGTTCAGTCAACAATGTTCTTGTCTTCATCCTTTGACTGTGCACCTATTTCCATTGTTCAGTCAACAATGGTCTTGTCTTCATCCTTTGACAGTGCACCTGTTTCCGTTGTTCTGTCAACAATGTTCTTGTCTTCATCCTTTGACTGTGCACCTGTTTCCGTTGTTCAGTCAACAATGCTCTTGTCTTCATCCTTTGACTCTGCTCCTGTTTCCGTTGTTCAGTCCCCAATGTTCTTGTCTTCATCCTTTGACTCTGCACCTGTTTCCGTTGTTCAGTCAACAATGTTCTTGTCTTCATCCTTTGACTGTGCACCTGTTTCCGTTGTTCAGTCCACAATGTTCTTGTCTTCATCCTTTGACTCTGCACCTGTTTCCATTGTTCAGTCCCCAATATTCTTGTCTTCATCCTTTGACTCTGCACCTGTTTCCGCTGTTCAGTCCCCAATGTTCTTGTCTTCATCCTTTGATAGAGCACCTGTTTCCGTTGTTCAGTCAACAATGCTCTTGTCTTCATCCTTTGACTGTGCACCTGTTTCCGTTGTTCAGTCAACAATGTACTTGTCTTCATCCTTTGATTCTGCACCTGTTTGCGTTGTTCAGTCAACAATGGTCTTGTCTTCATCCTTTGACTGTGCACCTGTTTCGGTTGTTCAGTCCTCAATGTTCTTGACTTCATCCTTTGACTGTGCACCTGTTTCCGTTGTTCAGTCCCCAATGTTCTTGTCTTCATCCTTTGACACTGCTCCTGTTTCCGTTGTTCAGTCCACAATGTTCTTGTCTTCATCCTTTGACTGTGCACCTGTTTCCGTTGTTCAGTCCTCAATGTTCTTGTCGTCATCCTTTGACTGAGCACCTGTTTCCGTTGTTCAGTCAACAATGTCCTTGTCTTCATTCTTTGACTCTGCACCAGTTTCCGTTGTTCAGTCCTTAATGTTCTTGTCTTCATCCTTTGACTGTGCACCTGTTTCCGTTGTTCAGTCCTCAATGTTCTTGTCTTCATCCTTTGACTGTGCACCTGTTTCCGTTGTTCAGTCCACAATGTTCTTGTCTTCATCCTTTGACTGTGCACCTGTTTCCGTTGTTCAGTCCACAATGTTCTTGACTTCATCCTTTCACTGTGCACCTGTTTCCGTTGTTCAGTCCCCAATGTTCTTGTCTTCATCTTTTGATAGAGCACCTGTTTCCGTTGTTCAGTCAACAATGTTCTTGTCTTCATCATTTGACAGTGCACCTGTTTCCGTTGATCAGTCCTCAATGTTCTAGTCTTCATCCTTTGACAGTGCACCTGTTTCCGTTCTTCAGTCCACAATGTTCTTGTCTTCATCCTTTGACTGAGCACCTGTTTCCGTTGTTCAGACCCCAATGTTCTTGTCTTCATCCTTTGACTGTGCACCTGTTTCCGTTGTTCAGTCCACAATGTTCTTGTCTTCATCCTCTGACTGTGCACCTGTTTCCGTTGTTCAGTCAACAATGTTCTTGTCTTCATCCTTTGACTGTGCACCTATTTCCATTGTTCAGTCAACAATGGTCTTGTCTTCATCCTTTGACAGTGCACCTGTTTCCGTTGTTCAGTCCTCAATGTTCTTGTCTTCATCCTTTGACTGTGCACCTGTTTCCGTTGTTCAGTCCCCAATGTTCTTGTCTTCATCCTTTGACTGTGCACCTGTTTCCGTTGTTCAGTCAACAATGCTCTTGTCTTCATCCTTTGACTCTGCTCCTGTTTCCGTTGTTCAGTCCCCAATGTTCTTGTCTTCATCCTTTGACTCTGCACCTGTTTCCGTTGTTCAGTCAACAATGTTCTTGTCTTCATCCTCTGACTGTGCACCTGTTTCCGTTGTTCAGTCCACAATGTTCTTGTCTTCATCCTTTGACTCTGCACCTGTTTCCATTGTTCAGTCCCCAATATTCTTGTCTTCATCCTTTGACTCTGCACCTGTTTCCGCTGTTCAGTCCCCAATGTTCTTGTCTTCATCCTTTGATAGAGCACCTGTTTCCGTTGTTCAGTCAACAATGCTCTTGTCTTCATCCTTTGACTCTGCACCTGTTTCCGTTGTTCAGTCCTCAATGTTCTTGTCTTCATCCCCTGACTGTGCACCTGTTTCCGTTGTTCAGTCCACAATGTTCTTGTCTTCATCCTTTGACTGTGCATGTGTTTCCGTTGTTCAGTCCCTAATGTTCTTGTCTTCTTCCTTTGACTCTGCTCCTGTTTCCGTTGTTCAGTCCACAATGTTCTTGACTTCATCCTTTGACTGTGCACCTTTTTCCGTTGTTCAGTCAACAATGTTCTTGTCTTCATTCTTTGACTCTGCACCTGTTTCCGTTGTTCAGTCAACAATGGTCTAGTCTTCATCCTTTGACTGTGCACCTGTTTCCGTTGTTCAGTCCTCAATGTTCTTGACTTCATCCTTTGACTGTGCACCTGTTTCCGTTGTTCAGTCAACAATGTTCTTGTCTTCATCCTTTGACTCTGCACCTGTTTCCGTTGTTCAGTCCACAATGTTCTTGTCTTCATCCTTTGACTGTGCACCTGTTTCCGTTGTTCAGTCCTTAATGTTCTTGTCTTCATCCTTTGACTGTGCACCTGTTTCCGTTGTTCAGTCCACAATGTTCTTGTCTTCATCCTTTGACTGAGCACCTGTTTCCGTTGTTCAGTCCACAATGTTCTTGTCTTCATCCTTTGACTGAGCACCTGTTTCCGTTGTTCAATCCACAATGTTCTTGTCTTCATCCTTTGACTGTGCACCTGTTTCCGTTGTTCAGTTCACATTGTTCTTGTCTTCATCCTTTGACTGTGCACCTGTTTCCGTTGTTCAGTCCACAATGTTCTTGTCTTCATCCTTTGACTGTGCACCTGTTTCCGTTGTTCAGTCCACAATGTTCTTGTCTTCTTCCTTTGACTGTGCTCCTGTTTTCGTTGTTCAGTCCTCAATGTTCTTGTCTTCATCCTTTGACTGTGCACCTGTTTCGGTTGTTCAGTCAACAATGTTCTTGTCTTCATCCTTTGACTGTGCACCTGTTTCCGTTGTTCAGTCCACAATGTTCTTGTCTTCATCCTTTGACTGAGCACCTGTTTCCGTTGTTCAGTCCACAATGTTCTTGTCTTCATCCTTTGACTGTGCACCTGTTTCCGTTGTTCAGTTCCCAATGTACTTGTCTTCATCCTTTGACTGAGCACCTGTTTCCCTGTTCAGTCCACAATGTTCTTGTCTTCATCCTTTGACTCTGCTCCTGTTTCCGTTGTTCAGTTCACAATGTTCTTGACTTCATCCTTTGACTGTGCACCTGTTTACGTTGTTCAGTCCCCAATGTTCTTGTCTTCATCCTTTGATAGAGCACCTGTTTCCGTTGTTCAGTCAACAATGTCCTTGTCTTCATCCTTTGACTCTGCACCTGTTTCCGTTGTTCAGTCCTCAATGTTCTTGTCTTTATCCTTTGACAGTGCACCTGTTTCCGTTGTTCAGTCCACAATGTTCTTGTCTTCATCCTTTGACTGAGCACCTGTTTCCGTTGTTCAGTCCACAATGTTCTTGTCTTCATCCTTTGTCTCTGCACCTGTTTCCGTTGTTCAGTCCTCAATATTCTTGTCTTCATCCTTTGACTGTGCACCTGTTTCCGTTGTTCAGTCCTCAATGTCCTTGTCTTCATCCTTTGACTGTGCACCTGTTTCGGTTGTTCAGTCAACAATGTTCTTGTCTTCATCCTTTGACTGTGCACCTGTTTCCGTTGTTCAGTCCACAATGTTCTTCTCTTCATCCTTTGACTGAGCACCTGTTTCCGTTGTTCAGTCCACAATGTTCTTGTCTTCATCCTTTGACTGTGCACCTGTTTCCGTTGTTCAGTCCACAATGTTCTTGTCTTCATCCTTTGACTGAGCACCTGTTTCCCTGTTCAGTCCACAATGTTCTTGTCTTCATCCTTTGACTGAGCACCTGTTTCCGTTGTTCAATCCACAATGTTCTTGTCTTCATCCTTTGACTGTGCACCTGTTTCCGTTGCTCAGTCCACAATGTTCTTGTCTTCATTCTTTGACTGTTCACCTGTTTCTGTTGTTAAGTCCACAATGTTCTTGTCTTCATTCTTTGACTGTGCACCTGTTTCCGTTGTTCAGTCCACAATGTTCTTGTCTTCATTCTTTGACTGTGTACCTGTTTCCGTTGTTCATTCCACAATGTTCTTGTCTTCATCCTTTGACTGTGCACCTGTTTCCGTTGTTCAGTCAACAATGTTTTTGTCTTCATCCTTTGACTGTGCACCTGTATCCGTTGTTCAGTTAACAATGGTCTTGTCTTCATCCTTTGACTGTGCTCCTGTTTCCGTTGTTCAGTCAACAATGTTCTTGTCTTTATCCTATGACTGTGCACCTGTATCCGTTGTTCGTCGAGAATAATAAGAGGTAGACATACTTACGAGTATTATTATTATATCATTTGTGTCCCTTATGGACAGTGTTTGAACCTAAATATCTCATGATGACACAATCTCCCTCCTTCTTCTTCTCTTCCCCAAATCTCCTCATCCCTTGACTGTGCTCCTGTTTCTGTTGTTCAGTCAACAATGTTCTTGTCTTCAGCTTTTCATTTGTTGTAAATGTTGTATTCTTAATTTTGTGTCTGAATTCTCCTCTGTCTCCAATCATTCGCCTTTCGATCCCCACCTGCCTCCATTTCATGGTTATTATTACTGTTAATATCCGTTCTTAACGTAGACAACTATCTCAGGCAATTTAAGAGATTCATGTTTCTACTTCTGGCACTGACAGCGGCCATCCTCAGTGTGGTGTTTTTGAGGCAAATGGCAGCATGGTCCCAGGGTTTCTGCTCTTTTCTAGACCATAATAAATACAGTCTGGCAAACTACTACAGACCCCACACAACCACAGGTTATCAGACAAATTAACACACACACAAAACAACTGCTTGTGGTGCAGTGGCTAGCGTTCATGGCTGTCATACCGGAGGTCCGTGTTCGATTACCAGTTCTGATATCATGGAAGTGGTTTTCCATGGTTTCTCATTTCTAATTCAGGACAATGCCGGGTAGGTTCCTTCCTTAAAGCCAAGGCCTCCTCCCTGCTAATCCTCACCTTAATTACACTCATTAATACAGTCATCACACTACCGCAGGTTATCAGACAAAATTACACTCCCACCCAAGTACACGGGGCTAAATTATCGCGAAGGCAAAGCCCCTGAAATGAAACAACATTTACAACAAGGAAGTGCTGTAATGATTGGAAATAAGGAAAATCAATCAATCAACGTATGATGCACTACGTTGGATCAACAAGCTACTACAATTATACTCCCTGATAAGGACAAGAGTTATATCTACCCCTATGCGCTTAGGACAAAGTGGGCTTTATGTTTTATGTTTATATGCATGGAGGTGAAAATGGGAAATCTCGAAAACAATTTTCAGGACGGCCAAGGTGGGATCATTGCCACATTCTCCCGTTGTCAGCAAGGCGATATCACTCTCGGCCACCGTGGTCGAGTTAATATTCCTCTTTGGTACAGAAGCCATCTCAATGTCATATATTAGGCCTATTGTATGTGGTTATATTTTCCTGGGGATGGTAATGTTTGTGATTTTCATTTGTTTCTTGAGGTTTAGGCAGCACTGCCTGCACACTATTCAAGACATAAATCAAAGCTTATTTAAACGATGAAACCGAATGAAACAAATTTTCTACAGAGTCAAAAGCACCTGAGTTTTGATATTAAGCCCAGTCGCCATGTTGGAAATTTGGATGTTGCTTTTTATGTAAAATTTCATAATTAAAGCTCTAGGATACCGATGATTTGTAATTTCTTTGGAAATTCAAAATATCCGCTATGCGCAATATTCAATGTGATAATCTCTTGATCAACGCAATTATGACCTCTTATGGGAGAGAACCGTTCGCGTTGGTATGACCACGTAATACGCAGACGCGGTTCTTCCGTTGCGAGAAGAGCCTTAAACATCAGTCCTGAGGGCCGCAGACCACGAGGGTGACCACACTGCAAGTGGCTTAAGTCTCTCCTGAAGATGCACAAGACCGCTGCAAGTGGAAAGGAAAGTGCTGACCCTGCAACTCAGCGGGATAAATGCTAAGCAGAAGAAGAAGATGCAATACTCACCTCTTGGCAAGATTCACATAATTACCCAATTTCATTCTGAGTTGTCGCTTTTAGGTAGATTTAATTAGAAAGCTAACTATTGCAATGGGTACCATGTTTCGACTTCCGGAAAATTTCGACATATCTTCACGTTTCACATCCCCCAGACCCCAAAACCTCCGTCAGTTCAAAAGTTTATATATAATGTATGTATATATGTATATATGTATCTATCTATACATATATATATATATATATATATATATATATATATATACATAGATATATCAGTTTCTTGTGGACACGATAACTGCCGTAATTTTGCACCAATCATTTTGAATTTTTTTCATAATATGTATCCCTATAAAATCTCGGTCGAGTTCGTTAATGGGCAAAATAGGTCGAAGGGGGTAAAAAGGGGGGGGGGGGCTTTTTCCAAAAAGTGAAATTTCACCATAACTCTCTTATTATGTGAAATATCGAATCCCTTCAAAGTTCATATTATGTGTCGGATAAGTGCCAAAAATTTATGTTCAACAAGTTTTTTGATAGCACCAACCATTGGCCAATGGGGTGGAAGAAAGTGAGTTTTTCGGGATACATTAATCATGCCTCTCTTAATAGGCACAATATCAAAACCGTACAAAATGGATGATATTCCCCTAATAATTAGCTAAAACTTTTGTCTGAAAGAATTTTTGATACAATCCACCATTACGCCAAGGGATGAGAAAAATTATTTTGGAATTAGAAGAAAATGCCAAGAGCCATCAGTGGTTACCATGACAACGCTTCTAAATTGATGAGGGATGAGCTATCAGATGTTGCCATGACCACAAGATCACATTTTGTTTTCCATCTGACTATGTGGGAAGCGGCTTCGGTGACGTAGCCTAGCTGGTAGCATGCTGAACTTCTATGTCCAAGGTCGCGGGTTCAAAGCCGGCCGAAGTCGTCGGATTTCAAAGAGCGCTGAAAATCCCTCAGTATGCTTTCCTTCAGAGGGGAAGTCCAACGTTCGTTGCAAGTTAATGGTTGCGGTGGCATCTAGTAGCCAAGTTCACAGCCAGGTGTCGTTGACGGTATATTTGGTACCAACATTAGGAACTACTACTTGAAATTGACCGTCTGCAGTCCTTACCTGAATTACAGACTAATACAACCACCACAATTAACACCGTTTATCAGACAGATTCTACACACACCCAAAGTACACGGGGTTACATGACCGCGTTGTCGCAGCCCTATACTGAGGAATCAACCAACATCTCTGCGGGAGATAAAATTTGACGTGAAGAAGTAACAGACTGTTAGATAGTTACACATCAGTTCCAAACCTTGCATTAGGACGGTGTGACCACAAGTATAACAAGTAGTTCCGTAAAGAACTATACAGCCTATTTTCATATATCCTGCTCATGTTAATTTCTTCTAACAACATACAAAATTTCAGTTTAATTGCTGTAACAGATTCGTAGATATTGAGAACCGTCTAAATATTTCAGATTGTCGCCAGGTTGGATTTTTATTTTTGTACTATTACATTAAGATTATTGTGTACGTGTGGTATTCAAACTTCAATCGCATGATTAGAACACAAGAAGTAAAAACGAGATTTTAAAATTACGCTCAGCAGCCATCTTGTGATTATGCAAACAATTGAAATAAATTAGATGCCAGTGGATCAACATTTGTATAAGCATTTAACGTGCAACGTTTCACAGCACTCGGATAGTTAATTCGCGAGAATCGTCCATTTAAATATTTATACTTCGCGTCGCCGCCATGTTTGATTTGTGCTCACCAGGTTAATGAAAGTCCTATAGGTGAACATATGTTCATAGTCTCTATGAACATAAACAAATCAGTTTGGTTGCTGTAAAAGATTCATAGATATTGAGAACCGTCTAAATATTTCGGAAGCTCGCCATTTAGGATTGTTATATGTATAGGCCATAGAATTATGTACCATTCAAGGACAATTATTGCCTAGGTTCATTATTCAAACTTTCACTTCGATCGCATGATTACGACACAAGAAATAAAAACTTAATTTAAAAATTTCGCACAGCCGCCATATTGAGGTTATGTAAACAATTGATTTAAATTAGATGGCAGTGCATTACAATCTGCAAAATCATTTACTGTACCACATTTCACTGCGCTCAGAGAGTTAAATCACGAGAAAAGTCTATTAAAATATTTCAAATTCGCTTGGTCGCCATGTTCGTTTTGTACTTTACAGGTTTATGAAATATACATAGATAAACTTGTATCAGGACCCTTTATCACCGTGCAAAATTCCATGATGATATCTGTAATAGTTTCGGAGATATAGAATGTCAGTGAAATATTTCGCACAGCCGCCATTTTGAGATTATGTAAACAATTGAACTAAATTAGACTCCAGTGCATTACTATGTATATAAACACTTGCTGTACCTAGTTTCATTACGTTTGGATGGTTAAATCGTGAGAAAAGTCTATTTAAAAGTCTCAACTTCGCTTGGTCGCCATGTTCGTTTTCTACTTTACAAGTTTATGAAATATACATAGGTAAACTTGTATCAGTACCCTTTATCACCGTACTAAATTGCAGGGTGATATCTGTAATAGTTTCGGAGATATAGAATGTCAGTGAAATATTTCGCACAGCCGCCATTTTGAAGTTATGTAAACAATTGAACTAAATTAGACTCCAGTGCATTACAATGTGTATAAACATTTGCTGTACCAAGTTTCATTACGTGTGGATAGTTAAATCGCGAGAAAAGTCTATTTAAAAGTCTCAACTTCGCTTGACCGCCATGTTGGTTTTGTAGTCACCAGGTTTTTGAAAGTCTCATAGGTGAACTTCTAGTAGTACCATTTATCACCGTACACAATTTCAGGGCGATATCGGTAATAGTTTCGGAGATATTGAATGCTAGTGAAATATTTCGCACAGCCGCCATTTTGCATTGGTGAGACGTAACAAAATTTGAAGGGCACGGTCGAGGTCGCCGGGAATAGTGCTATGAACATACCGAGTTTCATTGAAATCGCTCCAGCCGTTTAGATTTTATTAGGGGGGGACACACACACGAATCACACACACACACACACACACACACGCACACACACACGGACAAAAGGTGATCTCATAAGCCTATTTTTTCAAAATTGAAAATAGGCTAATAAAAATGGACCCCAAATGACAAGAAGGTTACCGTCCCTCTAACACAATAAAATGTTAAAAATATGCATAGTAAGACGAAAGAAAAGTTAATTGAGCTCCAATTACGTTGTAAAATACTTTCTCGCAATAAATGAGGTCTGATCCCTCTACGAAAACCTGCTTATTTTGCCTATTATAGCCTATCCCCTAGTTTGCCCGGTGAAATCTACCTCAGCTTTCCGGCGTGCCGAGAGGACTTTTTATGTTCTAATAGTTTGTGCAACCACCATCTTGGATGTATGGAGAGTCCGTTGTTTTGTGTTGGCCATACAAGGCCACATACATGGTTCTAACTTGTCACTAACATGGTGGCTTGAGAAGTGATATCTATGAAAGTCAACGTGGTCATTTAATTATTAGGAGCAATGTTGAATAAGATATTCAGAGTAATAAATACGAGGGGTTATTTGCAGAAGAGTTATAGCCCTTTTAAAGTAATGAGGTCACAACAAATGGATTCTTGCTATTTCGAAGGCGATATTTAAAATACTAAGAATGAGTATTTCTGATTGATTATTTTTCTGTACAGTGTTGCCATAATGAGTGTGTGATGTGATCTATCAGTCAAATATCTGAGATATCATTTAACCCGAGAACGGTCGCTGTGGGTCCGCACGCTAACATTTCCGTTTATCCCCCTCCACCAACGGTGACAAAGCAACCCCCTTCCCAGTACCTTCTTATGTATATCCCCTCCACACATTACAGCATGCAGTTTTTGGTTCGAGCGTAGCAGCTATCGAGGAGAGTAGTGTACGGGTCACCACGACACACCGCGACCTTTTGTGTTCACATACAAATTATTACTTCAATTTTACATTTGGGTACGTTTTCCTTCTTTCGGTGAAATAGTTGAGAGAGAAGCAGACTGTATTCTCGGCAGAAACAGACAATGAACTGGGTGGTGATGAAAGTGATGTAGGGACTGTTGTCGATCCACAAGAAGAGAATATACAAGACGACCAAGTCCGGAACACAGATGCGAAACAAAGTGATGACGAAGTAGCTATTGAGGGTGACAACTCCACTTCAGATGATGACATCCCACTGCTGTATCACTTGCTTTTGACAATTATTAGTTTCTGTTAATTCTTTGAATATTTACTAGTACCAAAAATATATGTGTGAAAATCTTTGAAAAATGCAATATGGTGCCTGTTCAAGAAATAACTTCGAGACTTTCTTCTTGTTCTTAGAAGCCATTAGTGTAAAATTATCTCTGACTCTTACCAATATTCCAGGAAAGAATACCAACTTTGTATCACATGCAATTAAGTGGAAGTTTTGTACTAACTATAAACAAATTTGTAGTTGTATAATAAGATCATAAATAAAGGTACGGTTGTTGTTTTGTCTATGATAATAGTACTAATTGATGTACATACAGAGTTTAAAAAGTGTAAGTTCTAACGAAATTAATAAAATAATAATATGAGGGTCATGGTGACCCACCGCGACCTCCTTAAGATGCACTATGTGTGCGACCACTGCTGGGTTAATCGAATGTCAAATTACTTCAATTCTGATAATTTGAAGCAGGTCTTCCTGTTTATGTGCAACTAGAAAAGATCATTGGAAAAAAAAATATTTTGAAACAATTGCGTGTGACAAAATGGCCCCGTGTGAATATGATGACAGTGAATAATAGGAGTGGGTGAACACGATGATACATATTTAGTCATTACGAAATTTTGTAGTGAAGGTTCACTATTTTAGTTTATTAGGAATCTCATGGGTTATGGACTGTATTTTAGAACCCCGAGCTACGAAGAGGCAGGAATGCTATTTTTAGCCTATTTCCATTTTTGAAAAATAGGCTTAAGAGATCATCTTTTGTCCGTGTGTCTGTCTGTGTGTGCGTGTGCGTGTAACCCCCTAATAACTTCTAAATGGCTGGAGCGATTTCAATGAAACTCGGTAAGTTCATAGCACTATTTCGGATGACCCCGACCGTGCCCTTCAAATTTTGTTACGTCTCACCAATCCAACATGGCGGCTATGCGAAATATTTCTCCAGCATTCAATATCTCCGAAACAATTACCGATATCACCCTGGAATATTTTACGGTGATAAAGGGCACTACTAGAAGTTCACCTATTTGACTTTTGAAAACCTGGTAACTACAAAATGAACATGGCAGTCAAGCGAAGTTGCGACATTTAAATAGACATTTCTCGCTATTTAACCAGCCAAACGCAATAAAACATGGTACAACATGGCGGCTGAGTGAACAATACGGCAGTGAGTAGCTCCGAAAACATTGTGTATTTAAGAGTGTATTCGAGGAAGAACCTAAACCATGTTTGTCACCCGACAATATAAGTGCATACGTTGCCCAGAAACTAATAAGAACATCAGTTAGAATTACTAACTTCCTCGTAAATTGGTTAAATAGGAGTTTTCACCTGCATCGGCAACATGGGCGACTGTGGAGAGCGTAGTGGTAGCTTGGGGAAGGCTGGAAAGGTACAGTGTGGTTCATGTAAAATGTGGTTCCACAAGAAGTGCGTGAATACATTGAACAGATTCACCGAGTGGCTGTGTGTGCAATGTGTGGACTATAGTGCAACTATAAGTGACAGTGTAAGTGACAAAGACACTCCATCAATGGAGAATATTTATGGAATGCTGAAAGACTTAAAAGAACAACTTAAAATCATAAAAGAAGAACAAAGAGCGAGAGAGACTGATCTAGGTAACTCATTGGAATTGTGCCATAAGAAACTAGACGGTTGTGTAACATTAATTTCTAACCAGCAGACAGAAATTAAGGAATGTAAAGGACAGATTGACACATTAACCCAGCAAAATGTCAATCTCAAGGCGAAGCTAAAATCCCTAGAAAACCGCCTAGGATAATCTGAGCAGTACACACGTAGGAATACGGTGGAAATACACGGTGTCCCGGAAGTTCCTAACGAAAACATTATTGAAACTGTGAAGAAAGTAGGTCAAGCTCTGGATGTGGTCATCACTGAAACAATGGTAGATGCCTGTCATCGACTGCCTAAGTCACCTAATCATCAACACAGTGGCATCATCTTAAAATTCGTTCGGCGGGACGACAAGGAGCGTTTCATGGAGCGTCGCCGGGTGAAACGGAATCTCTCCACTCGTCACGTCGGTCTTCTTGGGGACAGTGTAATTTATGTGAACGAAAGTTTATCACCAGAGAAGAGGAAATTACTGTCACAAGCTCGGAACATCAGGAGAGAGAAGGAGTATTCTTTCTTGTGGGTAAGAAATGGACACATTAAAATGCGCAAATCTGAAGGTTCTCGAGTCATCGTAATTCGAAATGAGGATGACCTGACACACTCTAATGGTATCAAAATCTAGATTATCCATTTATTATCAAAATGTAGGACGAATGAATACAAAATTAGATTTATTCAATGAAAATCTGATCACCAAAAAGCATGACTTAATTCTAATTACAGAAACTTGGTTATCTAGTAAAATCGCTGACAGTGAGGTCTGTTGTGATATGTACAGAGTATACAGGGCTGAGAGGCCTGCCAGAACAGGGGGTGGGGTGGCTGTCTTGGTTCGGAGTGGATTAACAGTACTCAAGATCGAAAGAATGACTGGCAGCTTGGAATGTCTATTAGTGAAACTTGTTATTGGAGGAAATATTTGGTACGTCTGTAATGTTTACTTTCCACCAGCTTCAAAAGTAGAATCGTACAGGCAACTATATCGGTGGCTGGAATCTAGCACAGAAATATATGATAAAAATTTATTAATCTTTGTGACTTCAATATCCCAACAATACAAAGTACAATAATTAAAGATGACAATATTCACACAAGAAACTCGTAAATTTTATTAATTATCTTCAGCTAAAATCTTATAATTCAGTACTAAACCGTAACGGGAGGACGCTGGACTTAGTTCTATCCAACAAACCCAACATAAATGTAACGGAAAACACAGACCCACTCTTACCGCAGGATCGCCATCACCCAGCTCTGGATGTGGAAATATCTCTAACTATATGTCGAAACCAAGTAATTATCCAGCCTAATGATACCTATAACTTCCGGGAAGCCGATTTTGAGCAAATGTACACTCGGTTGAGGGATAGTGCCTGGGGTCAAATATACGAGTGCACTGATGTAAATACTGCAGTAGACCTGTTTTATCAGATTTTTAACACGGTAATTGGCGAAACCGTTCCTGTATGTAAACGACAAACGGGCAGAAAATATCCTGTCTGGTTCTCTAAGGAAACAAAGAGTAAATTGAAGGAGAAGGAACACCAAAGGAAGAGAAAACATTACTCAGATTGTAATGTTATTTACTTTGCTCCACGTTGAGCGTACAAATGAAATGGTTTCGCTTACGTTGGGATGACAAGTGAAACGGTATTTACTTAGCCCTCACTTTTGCGTGACAAATATACTGTTTACTACTAAGATATGTTGTTTTAATGGGCGCCAAGACCTCAACGCTATGTTGAAATCTAAATTTGTATTTAACAACACCTAGCTCTGGTAGAACACCTTCAAGAATCTTTACTCTCAGATCGTGGTATGATTGGATCATTAACCCAAAATACAATTGTATCAGGAGAAGGAATTGGTCTATATCTAATGCTACCTACTGAAAACAAAGATTGCATGGTTAAAAGAAATGAATTTATTGTATAAAAACAAGTATAGCAAAATTAATAATAATAATAATAATACTAAGTTTGAATTTAAATTGGAGCGTTGCGATTTAAATATTACCGCTAGAAAATTACGTGAAAACGGAGTCGGATAAATTACTGATTTTACTCTTATTCCCAAGCTATGAATTTACTGAATTACTGAATATTAAACAAAGAAAGACGAGAGATTGCGTAGTTATGTGTGATCCGCGCTTACCACAGGAAATTGCCGTAGCATTTCCCTCGTACTGGATGTTGAAGTGAGCTTCCCATAGCCTCCTGGATGTCGTCATCTTCTTCGTTGTTGATGATATATTTGTAGATATGAAGATTTATGGTCCGAACATCGGAACCAACACGTACAACCACAATGGTTATGTTTCACAAAGATAGTCGCTAACTCCACTGAACATCGGAGCCACTCACTCGTGCAACCATACTGGTTAAATTTTATAACGATAGTCCTTGTTTCCACGGCGTGCAAACCATATATGCACCCGCCGCATCCCCACTTTTCAGCCGACTTCTTCACGCTCGTCCTCCACTGATTGGCTGCTCCCCACGCGCTACATCCCCACTCTGGCTCATTACACTCGGCGGGAGGGTGAAGTCGTTTTCCGTTCCATACATCCGCCTTTTCGTTAAGCTGCAACGCAGGATTGCGTCATGCTTCCCGACAAGATTAAGCCTGTATTTGAATTCCCAGTGAGTCATGTCTCTCAATATACCCTAACTGACGAAACTCCGTTAAATTCCGTAATCATATAATTTTCTATGATATTGTCGTTCGTAATAATTTGCTTGATAGTGTTTTCTAAGACATAGAAAACCTTTCTGTATGCTTATAATTTTATAAAATGCTCCGAAAAATACCTTAATAATAATTATAATACATTAATAATAATAATAAATTAACATGAAAAATTCTCTTGGCTGAACAATTTGCCGCGTAAATAAATATAGAATGGCTTCCTACTGACTTATGCCAGTGGCAAGAAAACCCCTCGAAAAAACACGTTACATATTCGCCTCGGATCATCGGATGATTTACCGTGACGACGGTCCATTATCCGATTATCCAAGACACGTTAATAATCCCCATCCAAAATACATATTACATAAATGAAATCACCCTAAATTACAGATATATACACTCATAATTTTTCTTTACGCACTTTGCGTCAAAGTTTGTTGTCACTATGGACTGCACTTTGCAACCAGTCCAATGTTTTTCACATAGAATAGTGTTCCACGGATATTTCCGCCTCTCAAATTTCTCTATGTTGGAAAAATAGACATAATTACTGTGTGAGCACTATGTATATGAGATGTCACATCACACGCATCAAGGTGTTCTGATATATGTATATCTCCCTAGAACTTTCTAATTTCACTGGAGGTTCCTTCCTTATTGTGAAATTAATCCCACTTATCACTGAACACACGATCACACTATTGTGGCAGCGCCTCGTGACCATAATACTTAATCTCTCTTTAAAGTAGATTAAATTAATATTGACTTCTGAAAAAAAAACAGTAAATGCACATTACATATAACACCAAATATTTCTGTGCCATAATCGCCCTGTCTTGTTAAGTTCCCGTAGACCATATTCTACATAATACTAGTTCTCAACACAGACCAGTTCTCCTCACACAAATAATACCTTTGTACAAATTACCTTAAATTACACACTTACAAATCTTACATGGCGAGGCCGTAAACAGAAATCACGTGTGCTGTTATGTATGAGTTTCATGCAGGACTGTCTCGCCTTCTGATGGCCCATCTTTTGCCTCGTGGACGCCTTAAGCAAAAATACCCTGTTCAAGCGCTCACCCATCTCTTGGAGGCAAATGGGAATTCACCAGCGCTACCAAATTCTGGCCTTGGTGTATCGAGACATTTTAGTGCTCAAGAGCATCCGACAATCCCGTCATATTTCCCTGTACCTTAAAAACTCTCATTTACTTACATACTACACCCCCCCCCCCCTGTGTGACTTCTGATACGCCTGCCTTGAAGACCAGATCTTCCACGCACCAAATACCACACTTACTCATTTGATAGGCTGGCTCGCCAGCTAAACATCCTCACTTTATGACACATATTTTCGTAGACTATGTATGTTATACGTTCCGTATAATCTGTTTCCCTTACTATCCTCCAGCACATATGCTGTTTTGCCAATACGTTTGGAAACTATAAATGTTTCTGCGTCACCTGCTTCCAACCTTGCAAGAGGCTCCCTTAAATGACCGTCCTCACGTTGCTCTACCTACCTATTTCTCAGTATCTGTAACGATGCCCTGTTGCTACTGTCCACACATGCTAACCCTACTTTCCTCTGCTGTAACACCTCTACTCGACACTCTATGACCTAAAAATGTCACTTCTGACTGACAGAATGACGACTTAGACAGCTTCAAAGTGAACCCTGCCTGATCTAACTTCTGAAAAACTATATTTAAATGACGTAGATGCTCCTCAAAATTGCGTGAACTAATTACCATATCATCAATGTAAATGGTTACAAACTCTCCTGTGTGATCCCCTAATGCGATGTTTAAAGCCCTAATTAAAGCTGCTGAACTACTCTTTAACCCATAAGGTGTTCTACAAAATTGATAAAGGTTATATTTATGACTAAAAGCTGTAAATGGTCTATCTTCGTACATAAGTGGCACCTGCCAAAAACTGGAACTCAAATCTACACAAGTGAAATACTTCTTCCCCTCAAATGTTTGCATTAATTCCTCTATTGACATAGATTTCAGCTGATCTGAACTAATTCTACTGTTAACCAAACGAGCGTCTAAACAAATACGAACTGTGCAGTCGGTCTTGGGTACCGTGATCAAAGAATTAACATATGGACTGTTAGAGTGCTCAATAATCCCATCTTCAAGCATCTGATTAATTTGTGCCTCAACTGCACTCTGATAAGCAAAAGGTACAGGATATATATGTCCTGTGAATACTGACCTATCACTAACGTTCAATGAATGTATATAGCAATTGGTCATTCCAATGCGATCCTCAAAAACTCTCCTATTACACAATAACCCATCATAGAGCCGAACACATTGTTCCACCTCTATATTTCCCTGAAATGCAGCATCACGTAACGAGTCCTCTAGACTTCCGTTCGTAATCACACTGCCCACTAAACATGGAGAAACCCGCTCTACGGCTGGCGATATCTCACTTAAAGTACAAATCACACCTACAATACTACTTCTCTGAATATGGTCATTGAACGCTACTCCTACTTCAGAATCTCCCCATTTAAATTTCAAACTCCCTACATCATAACATAAGTTACCAGACACTCTACTTAGCCACTCTGAACCCAAGATAACACTGAATACTAAATTTGGAATTACAAGGCAAATCTGCTTCTGTACATGATTATTAATTTTAATGTCTACTAAAACTTGCTTAGAAATTACTTTAGACCTCTTCCCAACAGATGTGATAACAAAAGTACTTTTAATTCGCATCTCCTCAAAATTTACTCCAGTTCCTTTCATTTTATCATAAAATGCACTACTTATGCAACTCTTCATACAACCACTATCAATTAAAACATCTGTGTACGCCTCGGACACGTTAAATTTAACTATGGGGCTCTTACTAGCCACTTCCTGCATAATACCTTCATCATTTAGTTCACGTAATAATTCATTTCTTACATTTAGGTCATAGGGTTCCTGTATAAGTGTATGGACAGGGCATGTTATAGACTGAGATTCTGACCGTACATCGCAGCCTGGTTCGTGTTTAAAGTATTGCTACCGCTTGGTGTAGTACTACTGACTACTGCACTGGTCTGGTTGTTCTGGGTTGTATTAACGGTATCTCTCTGTCCGTTATTACCATTGGGCTGATTCCCTCCGTGACCCCTGTTCTGGTTATAATTATTATTATTATTATACCGCCCTTGGTTACCCCTATAATCGTTATTTCGGCCTTGATTTCCCCTGAAATCATTATTTCTACCTTGGTAGTTCGTACCATACCCATTTCCTCTGTACTGGTTATGCTGATTATTATTATTACTATTTTGGTTCCCCCTATTTTGAACGCTGGCCCCTTCGCCACTGTTCCCTTGAACTTCCTGGTTCCTATTCTCATTAGGCCTGTTATTATTGTTACCCTGGTTCCTACCGAAATTCTCCTCGTAACCGCCTCTTCCCAGAGCATCGAATGTACTCAATAAATTCTCCACTTGTGAGATAGATTTAACATTTTGGATACAGGCAGCTTCTTTGATTCTGTATGGAAAATGTCTTAGTAATAGCCTGACTACATCACTCTCCTCCTTCAAACCATCTAGATATTTGCACGTTAATACCTGTCCTAAAAAGTACTCGGTCATAGTGTAGTTGCCTCTCGGGTTATATTTCCCACACACAATTCCCTCACGATGCTGAGACTGAATGACCTCATTCCAAAATTTCTCACAAAATTTAACTTTGAAATCTGTAATATTCTCAAAATTGTCTCTGTAGACAGCAAACCAGTTTCTTGTCTCCCCTACAAACGCTTGCTCTAAAATTTCAACTACCTGGCACCACTCAACACTACCATCTTCCAGCCTCTCCCCGAATTTATTTTCTATAGTATTCATGAACTCCATTGGACAACCCTGCCGATTACTAAATTTGCCTAGTTCTATTTCCCTGTGTGTGCTATTCACATAAACTGGCCTACTCTGGCTATTTTCCTGCCTAATTCTAGCTTTCAACTTCTGTTCTAATTCAGCAATTTTCTCCTCAGCTTTTCTTTCTATATTAGTTACAGTTAACCTAATGCTCCCTTCCGATGCTTCAACTTTACCACTTAACTGAGCTTGTTTCTCACTAATCTCATTAATGCTTTCCTTATTCCTCTCCCTTAAAGTATTAACTTCAGTGATTATTTCTGCATGTACTTTATCAATTCTTCCCCCCAGCTGTTCTTTAACCTCTTTAGTTGCTACCTGAATTTTGTCAATTTCTCCCCCCAATTAATTTTTGACCTGCTGTGTTTCCAGTTGCACAAGTTCTTTTAAATTTTCAGCCTGTGTACTGATTCTAATTTCTAACTCCTCCTGTACTTTTCCTAATTTTCTGTCTACATCTGCAATAATCTCTTTGGCTTTTTCTTCCATCACCCCTCTGATTTCTCCTCTAATCTGCTCAAATTTCTTATCTTATTTGAGATTGTTCACTTCAAATTTCTCATTTAATTTATTGCTCACTTCCCTACTGTTTTGTTCAAGTTTAGCATTTAAACTATCGCTCAATTCCCTATTACTCTCTTTATTTTCCCTACTATTTAGTTCGAGTCTAGCGTTTAAAGCATCTGTGCTAATTTTATTTTGTTGCATAAACTGAAGAAGCAAACTCTCTAACCCTGCTTGACTGTTTTGATTACCCCCCTCAGTATCGGGATTTACCTCCGACATCCCTGTACTGCTTTCATTTCCAAGACTAGCCATACTGCTCGTATCTTCACTATCCAACTGGTGACCACTACGCAACTTCATCTCTTCCTCAACACTACCCATGCTGATACACACCGATAAATGAAAAACCCCCAAAATACAGGCACAGAAATATATACCCTTCTCCTTCCACAAATGTTATTAGGTTTTCAGCCCCCAGTTGGTAGCGACAAATGTAATGTTATTTACTTTGCTCCACGTTGAGCGTACAATTGAAATGGTTTCGCTTACGTTGGGATGACAAGTGAAACGGTATTTACTTAGCCCTCACTTTTGCGTAACAAATATACTGTTTTCTACTAAGATATGTTGTTTTAATGGACGCCAAGACCTCAACGCTATGTTGAAATCTAAATTTGTATTTAACAACACCTAGCTCTGGTAGAACACCTTCAAGAATCTTTACTCTCAGACCGTGGTATGATTGGATCATTAACCCAAAAAAACAATTGCATCAGGAGAAGGAATTGGTCTATATCTAATGCTACCTACTGAAAACAAAGATTGCATTGTTGAAAGAAATGAATTTACTGTATAAAAAACAAGTATAGCAAAATTAATAATAATAATAATAATAAGTTTGAATTTTAAATTGGAGCGTTGCGATTTAAATATTACCGCTAGAAAATTACGTGAAAACGGAGTCGGATAAATTACTGATTTTACTCTTATTCTCTAGCTATGAATTTACTGAATTACTGAATATTAAACAAAGAAAGACGAGAGATTGCGTAGTTATGTGTCATTCGCGCTTACCACTGGAAATTGCCGTAGCATTTCCCTCGTACTGGATGTTGAACTGAGCTTCCCATAGCCTCCTGGATGTCGTCATCTTCTTCGTTGTTGATGATATATTTGTAGATATGAAGATTTATGGTCCGAACATCGGAACCAACACGTACAACCACAATGGTTAAGTTTCACAAAGATAGTCGCTAACTCCACTGAACATCGGAGCCACTCACTCGTGCAACCATACTGGTTAAATTTTATAACGATAGTCCTTGTTTCCACGGCGTGCAAACCATATATGCACCCGCCGCATCCCCACTCTTCAGCCGACTTCTTCACGCTCGTCCTCCACTGATTGGCTGCTCCCCACGCGCTACATCCCCACTCTGGCTCATTACACTCGGCGGGAGGGTGAAGTCGTTTTCCGTTCCATACATCCGCCTTTTCGTTAAGCTGCAACGCAGGATTGCGTCATGCTTCCCGACAAGATTAAGCCTGTATTTGAATTCCCAGTGAGTCATGTCTCTCAATATACCCTAACTGACGAAACTCCGTTAAATTCCGTAATCATATAATTTTCTATGATATTGTCGTTCATAATAATTTGCTTGATAGTGTTTTCTAAGACATAGAAAACCTTTCTGTATGCTTATAATTTTATAAAATGCTCCGAAAAGTACCTTAATAATAATTATAATACATTAATACTAATAATAAATTAACATGAAAAATTCTCTTGGCTGAACAATTTTCCGCGTAAATAAATATAGAATGGCTTCCTACTGACTTATGCCAGTGGCATGAAAACCCCTCGAAAAACACGTTACAAGATCATCATAGACTACGTTTTGAAGAATTAAGGTCAGAAATTAAAAAGGACATTAAATTATCTTATAAGAAATTTATCCATAATATTGAACAAAACATTAGCATGGACTCAAAGAAATTTTGGACGTTTATTAAAAACAAGAAAAAAATAGGAACTCATGCGACACTTTTAAATATAAAAATGAAGAATTGGACAGGGGTGATTCCATTGTTGAAGGTTTCGCGTCATATTTCAAATCAGTGTATGACTCTCTGTCAGCCCAATACAAAGTCCCAGCCTGCAATTCGAATACTCCCAACACCCTTCAATAAAACTTGTCTCAAAGGAAGAGATAGAAATGGCATTTAAAAAATTAAAACGTAAGTCGTCGGCTGGTCCTGATAATATTCCACCGTATGTAGTTAAGGGATGTGCTGAAAGCCTCAGGGACCCGTTACACTTTATATTTAACTTAGCAATACAAACTTGTACGTTCCCTGACGCCTGGAAAATCACTCGCGTCTGCCCTATACTAAAATCGGGAGACCCATCACTAATTAATAACTACCGTCCTATATCTATTTTATCCGCAGTAGCCAAGGTATTTGAATTCATATTGCACGGAAGAATATCAGTATTTCTCAGACCACTCGTAACAGATAACCAACATGGTTTCCTGTCCAGGAAATCTACAGTGACGAATGCAATTAATTTTACTCAAATTATATCTAAAGAGTTAGATAAAGGAGGGCAGATGGATGTCATATTTATAGATTTCGAGAAAGCTTTCGACACAATAAATCACGATATCCTTCTTAAAAAATTATGTATTTTGGGATTTTCCCACCCATTACTCAAATTATTCATCTCCTACCTCAGAGACAGAAAACAATTTGTTTTGTTCCAGAAAATTTTCTCAAAGGAATACATAGTTCATTCCGGAATACCCCAAGGTTCGAACCTTGGACCTTTGATTTTTCTAGCAATGATAAATGATTTGCCACGATGTATACTGCACTCAAATAATCTTTAATATGCAGATGACTTCAAAATTTTTAAATCAATTTCTTCCACTAATGACTGCACTCTACTACAAAATGACCTAAATAATATACACAAATGGAGTATAGAAAACAAATTATACAGTACTTAAACGTACCGAAGTGTGTTGTTATGACCTTGACACGTAAGAAGAACCTAATCACATTTGTTTATGGAATTGGACCTAAGTCATTGAAAACAGTAAGCGAGAAGAAAGATCTAGGGATTCTATTTGACCGAGAGCTTGCTTTCACTTATCATGTGCAGAAGACGGTCGGGGATGCTTACCGCATGTTAGGGTTTATAATAAGAAACACTAAGCCATTCATTAGGACCAGTACCTGCATATACCTTTATACTGCCATGGTGAGATCCAAGCTCGAGTACGCCAGCCAAGTATGGAGTCCCTGGCAGAAAACATGCATTAAGTCCATTGAGCAAGTTCAAAAGAAATTCCTCAGATATTTACACCTCAAAATAACGGGCAATTACCCACACATGGTACCCTACGGTGAACTTTTGTTGAATTTCGGCATGACTAGTTTGGAGTCTCGAAGGCAAGTGAATGATATGAAATTCCTTTATAAAGTCATTAACGGTCAAATTGATAACTCAATTTTCCTATCGCTCCTAAATTTCAACATCCCTCGCTTAACTACAAGATCAACCATAACATTCAAAAATGATATAACCAATACCACTTCACATAACAATTCACCTGTATGGAGGCTTTGCAGTATTTACAACGATGCGGTTCGTGTAAACTGGAAACTAGATTTCTGTCTCTCAATCAGACCGTTCTTGGAAATTATAACCCAGTCACTCTAATTCATACTTGGAATAAAATTATCACACATAACAGAATCAACAATGTATATATGTGGGTAGGCCTGTTCCCTAGTTATTGATGTTACCTTTTAGTTTATTATGTAATAATTTCAAAACCTGTTTTTATATTTGGCATTATATCATATTTAGATTTAGTTTTTATATTATCTTTTTACTACTATGCATTTTGATCTGTGTGAACTTCTTAGTTTTAAGAATTACATTAAGATATTAATACTTAATGCAGACATATCAGGAAATGTATCTTACTGTGTAGGTGCATTATTACTGGGGCGCACACTGAGCCCTGTTGTGTACCATCAACAAATAAATAAATAAATAAATAAATACAGTATATGCTTATACACATTGTAATGCACCGACATCTAACTTCGTTCAATTGTTTACATAACTTCAAGATGGCGGCTGTGCAAAATATTTCACCGGCATTCTATATCTCTGAAACTATTAGCGGTATCACCCTGAAATTTTTACGGAGATAAAGGGCACTACTGGAAGTTCATCTATAAGACTTTCAAAAACCGGTTAACTACAAAACGAATATGGCAGCCAAGCGAAGTTGAAAAATTTAAATACACCTTTCTCGCGATTTATCATCCAAACTCAATGAAACTTGGTACAGGAAATATTTATACACATTGCATTACACTGGTATCTAATAAAGTTCAATTGTTTACTTAACCTCAAGATGGCGGTTGTGGGAATTTTAAAATTAAGTTTTTATTTCTTGTGTCGTAATTATGCGATCGAAGTGAAAGTTTGAATAATGAATCTACGCAATAATTTTCCTTTAATGGTACATGACTCTATGGCCTATACATACAGGGTGACCGACGGGAATCTGACGTTTTTGGCATGGCTAGTACTCTCTTGGTAGGAGGAGTGGGGAGCGGACTCATCAAGCAGGACACTGGCCATGCGTTGCCCTTTCAGTAGCTATGGAGCAGTGGTCGGTTGAACATCGTATGTTAGCGTACGACGCATTTGTGCAGAATGGCTGGTCTGTTATAACAGTGCAGCGACTTTTTCGTGTGCGTTTCAACCGTGGGCGTCTTGGTGCCGTTCCCAGCCGCAACACGATTCTCAGTTGGGTTAATAATGTACGGACAACAGGATCTATTGTTAAAAAGACGCCACCAGGTCCGACTAAGACAGCTAGAACACCAGACAACATCGAGCGTGTGAGAGCCGCGGTGATGCGTAGCCCCGGGCGCTCAGCACGTAAACATGCACGCGAACTCGGAATGAGCCGTGAATCTGTGCGAACAATCTTAAAGAAAGACATGAAATTTCACCCTCACAAGATGTGTTACTCCCAGAAACTTGAGGAGAGAGATTACGCGCAGCAGCAGGAGTTTGCTTTTCGACTGCAAGTTGTTTTGGAAGACAATGAGAATGCAGTCATTATCATGAGTGACGAGGCGCATTTCCATCTGGATGGGGATGTTAATAGGCAGAACTTACGCTACTGGTGCCCTCAAAATCCCCGTGTCATTACGATAAACCATTACATTCACAGCGAGTAACGGTTTGGTGCGCAACGACACCGTTCGGCATCATTGGTCCCTATTTTTTCAAGGACGAGAATGGTGCAACTGTTACAGTGAATGCCGAACGTTGCTGCCACATGCTGAACACTTTCCTGCGTCCTGAACTGCGCAGACTGCAACTGGATGCGGAAAGTTTTCTTCCAACGGGACGGTGCCACCACACACACTGCTCGTGTGTCCATGCAAGTGGTTCGAAACATGTTCCCTGGCAGGGCAATTTCACAATTTGGCGACATACCGTGGCCCCCAAGATCACCGGACCTCAGCACGTGTGATTTCTTCTTATGGGGGTATCTCAAAGAACGTGTATACTCTCACAAGCCCCGCACATTGCCAGAACTGAAGGAGGCAATCAGGGAAGAATTGGCTACAATCGATGGAGCTGTGATGACTCGTGTGATGGCCGACTTACTGCGAAGGGTGGAACAGTGCATTCATGAGGAAGGACACCATTTACCCGACGTTATCTTTCACAAGTGATAAATGGCATGTAATGATAAACAATTTTACGTACTGAAATAAAATTGTCTGTAAAAAGGAACTGTGTAGTGTACCTTTCAAAAACGTCAGATTCCCGTCGGTCACCCTGTATAACAATCCAACATGGCGACCATCCGAAATATTTAGATGGATCTCAATATCTACGAATCTGTTACAGCAATCAAACTGAATTTTTTAATGTTTATAGGGGATAAGAACATAAGTTCACCTATAGGACTTTCTATAACCTGTTGATCACGAATCCAACATGGCGGCGACGCGAAGTATAAATATTCACATGGCCGTTTCTCGCAAATTGACCGTCCGAGTGCAGTGACACTTGGTACAGTAAATCCTTATACAAATGTTAATCCACTGGCATCTATTTTTTCAGTTGTTTCCATAACCACAAGATGGCAGCTGTGCGAAATTTTAAAATGTCGTTTTTATTTCTTGTGTCCTAATCATGCGATTGAAGTTTGAATACTACAGGTACACAATAATCTTCATGTAACAGTACATAACTCTAAGCAGTGGCGGCCGGTAATAAGGTTGCAGTGTTGCACAACGACCAGATTAATTCATGAAAAACAATTAATACCGCGATAATATTTTTAGTATTAAAAGCTGTATGTTTCCTGTCTTTGTATAGAAGTTCATAATTCTGTTCTTTAATAATTCAGGAAATCTCATGGTAAGTTACAGTGAACTGGCTGAGAAAGCGAAGCGCGCCAGCCGTCTAGCAGCGCTCGTCCGTTTGGTCGTTGCCAGCCCCAAGCACCGACCAGATCTCAATAGTGAAGGGTATGGCAGAGTAAGCCCTATCCCAACTATTAACTCGGCTGGTCGTTGCCAGCTCATTGCAACCAGGAAGCCGAGGCGCGGCCGGAGACATCCGAGATGCTCCGTCAAATGCCGATACTATGTCTTGCAATGTTGGGCGTACTTGTGATACTCGCCCTCGTATATAACTTACATTGTGTTGTTCTCGTGAAGGTTTTCATGTAGACTAACTTATAATCCATTTAATCCGATGAAAATGTGATGTCTCTGAACTGCGGCGTTCGTTATGAATGAGATACCGGTACATCCGTTTTACCGCGCAATTGAATACAGTTTTCTCCGATATCAAGCAGTCCTATCACCTCATGGGCGTTCGCAGGAGGGGGGGGGGGGGAGGGCACAAGGAGGCGCCGCCCCCCCCCCTGAAATTGTTCATTGTCACACCAGTTTATTTCATAAATTGAAGTTACTGATGGTTAACTGATTTACATGTAGGGATAATTCCACAGTTTTATTTAACTTAGAAATTTTGGATTATTTGAGAATATCTTCAGTTATTTAGAAAATCGGCGAACTGGATTAACATTACCATTTTAATGAACTGCTTGATTTTTATTTTTGTCGGTAGGCCTACATGGTGATTCAACTACTTTTGCCTGTTTAAAATAAATTATTTATGACGATGATTAACAAAGAACTCCTATGGACAAAAACTCTTAACTAAAAAAAAAATATTCCTCCCATTCATGCCATAAAGATCATGTACCCAACGGTTTAAGAGCAGCCAAATAATGAATATCACGAAGCAAGTAAGAAATGAAGCGAAAATTGCGCGGGGGTGTACGTCTCAATAACACCTAGTGACGAGGTAATGAAATGATCAACATATTACTCCCCCACCCTTGAAAAAATCCTGCGGGTGCCCATATACCAACTTAACCCCCCACCCCCACCCCCCACCCCCTTTAATGAAAATGGCGCAACACCCAGAACAATTATCCATCAGCCGCCACTGACTCTAAGACCTATATATATATAAAAATCCAACATGGCGTCCATATGCAATATTAAGTCGGTTCTCAACAACTTCGAATCTATTACAGTAATCAAACTGAATTTTTGTATGTTGATAGAGGCAATTAACAGAAGTAGGATATATGAAAATAGGCTGTATAGTTGTTCACGGAACTACTTGTTTGTGATATATTTATTAAAGAAAGTGGAGTATTTTTAAGAATTTTATGTTTCTTCTTTTCCTATATTCAAGCGTGGAACTCGAATTCGGTTCAGTACCATGTTTCATACCCTGTTTCCCCTGAGAGATCAGGGGTCTCCTGCTCAACCGATTTCGAGGTTCACGCATATGTGGGCGTTGGTCTCCAGACTAACGGGCACATTACGAAATCTTTATTTCTGTCCACGCACGAAAGAAATAAATTATTCAATTGTTTTGATGTACTTATGTTACAAAGCTAAACATTGAGAAGATGACTGCCAAAACCCTGTGACGCAACGACCAGCCGTTCGGGAGATAACATCTGTCTTTGAACAGAAGGGATAGTTGGAGTGCGAAAGATTAAGTGTTGAATTACCGGTATTTAGGTACGCCGGGAAAATACAAACTAGAGTAACAATATTGCTGTATCAATTCAGTAGTGGAGCTTTAAAAAGTGCTGTGAGCTAAAGATTTGAAGTCATAGAATGTCCCTTAGCGAAACGTGTGGCAGCCGAACAGTCTTGCACAGCCAGGCGAGACATATAATTCACACATTAAGTACCGGTATGGCTTTTTAAAGTTGCCTTCAAATACAGAAATACGTGATAACTAAAATTTATCAGACAACCTGTGTTGTGGTGGTATTTGCAATTAATTGTGTTTGTGATTTTGTAATTAAGGCGAGGAAACTCACCTTTTCCTTTTTACCTCACGAGGCCTAGTGTACCCCGTTCTGAGCCTGAGACCAGATCTAAAAGTCTTGACTGAATCGTGTATCGAAGCCGGACATTATGGGAAAAGCTAAATATGCTAGCCATTACACTACAAGGTAATCATATTGAATCGCTGTATTTCTAATACCTACCTTATAAAGAGTGCATGTGGTGGCTACGCTCGCTGAAGCGCAGAGTTAGGTCATGGGGCCAAACTCTCTGCTGACTCGGTAGACGCGTGGGTTTCAGCCCCACCGTCGGCCATCCTTGAAATGGTTTTTCGTGGTTTTGCATTATCAACACCAGGTAAATGCTGGGTTGGTACCTTCTGACAGGCCACGGTCACTTCCTTCCACATCCTTGCCCGGTTTCATTTGTTTCATCTCTTATCATATCCTCTCATGAGGTTGGCATCAGGAAGGGCATCCGGCAGCAAAAACCATCCGCCACATTGCATTTCATCGCATTTCATTCCCGACCGGGGGCGTATATACTTTTACTTTTTCGGGGGGGGGGGGGGGGGGGGGGACTGACTATCGTGGAAAATTGTGAGTATTCTCAGGGGATTGTCACCGCAAAATATCCCGAAATATCAACCAATATTTTAGAGCATATAACTTTGTGTAATTATTTTGGATAAGAGTTAATTGTATAATTCTAAGTCTATACAGCCTACAATTTAGTGGAAATACAAAATATATTTTAAAATAAAGTAACTACAAAACCAACATGGCAGCCAGCGAAGTTGCGACTTTTAAATATACGTTTCTCGCGATTTAACTAACCACACGCAATATAACTTGGTACAGTATATGTTTATACCCATTGTAATGTACCGACATCCAACTTCGTTCAATTGCTTACATAACCTCAAGATGGCGGCTGTGCGAAATATTTCACCGGCATTCAATATCTCTGAAACTATAAGCGGTATCACCCTGAAATTTTGTACGGAGATAAAGGGCGCTACTGGAAGTTCATCTATAAGACTTTCAAAAACCGGTTAACTACAAAACGAATATGGCAGCCAAGCGAATTTGAAAAATTTAAATACACCTTTCTCGCGATTTAATGATCCAAACGCAATGAAACTTGCTAAATGAAATGTTTATACACATTGTAATGCACTGGTATTTAGTTTAGTTCAATGGTTTACATAACCTCAAGATGGCGGCAGTGCGAATTTTTAAATAAATATATTATTTCTTGTGTCGTAATCATGCGATCAAAGTGAAAGTTTGAATAATGAACCTACGCAATCATTTTCCTTTAATGGTACATGACTCTATGGCCTACACAGCATATAACAATCCAACATGGCGACCATCCGAAATATTTAGATGGATCTCAATATCTACGAATCTGTTACAGCAATCTAATTGAATTTTTTAATGTTCATAGGGACTATGAACGTAAGTTCACCTATAGGACTTGCAATAACCTGGTGATCACAAATCCAACATGGCGGCGACGCGAAGTATAAATATTCACATGGTCATTTCTCGCATTTTAACCATCCGAGCGCAGTGACACTTGGTACAATAAATCCTTATACAAATGTTAATCCACTGGCATCTAATTTTTTCAATTGTTTCCATAACCACAAGATGTCAGCTGTGCGAAATTTTAAAATCTTGTTTATTACTTCTTGTGTCCTAATCATGCGATTGAAGTTTGAATACTACACGTAAACAATAATCTTCATGTTACAGTACATAACTCTAAGACCTACATATATAAAAATCCAATATGGCGACCATCCGCAATATTTAGTTGGTTCTCAATATCTACGAATATATTACAGCAATCAAACTGAAATTTTGTATGTTGTTAGTGGTAATTAACATAAGTAGGATATACGAAAATAGGCTGTTTAGTTCTTCACGGAACTACTTGTTACTGTTCTTTTCGGTTGGGGGCGGGGACTCGAGCCCCCACACCTCCCCCTTTATATACGCCCCTGTCCCCGACCCGGTTGGTAATGGCAGAGGCGGCCCTAGCAAAGTGCGAGACCTCTTTCCCCCCTGAGGAGACTAAAGGTAACAGACATCATTAACAACTCCGACTCCGAAAGATGAGTGTAGTATTATGGAAGAGAAACAATTTCTCATTTAGGGCACTTGGCCCAATGCAAAGATTGGTTAGTGTATATGTAGATGCAGGCGCCTCGGAAAATACACGCTTCGTTGCTGAGACAAGCCTTGATAAGCACAAAGGTCTCGGACTTCTCAACTGTAAATTTTTGAAAGGTTAATTTCAACTGCTAAGGCAGATAATAGACAATGTTTAACTAATTGAAATTGAAGAGGATTTTTAACTGATATGTCAATTATCTTCCAAGAACGTTACGGGAATACATTTTTAGCCTACTTTTCACATTTTGCAAAAATGAGGAAAAGTAGACTTATGAGATCGATCCGGGAAAATGTGTGTCTGTCTGTCTGTCCTTCTGTCTGTCTGGCTGTGTGTGTGTCCCCCCTATCAACTCCTAAAAGGCTGCTGCAATCTAAACCAAATTTAGTATGAGTAAAGATGTATACCGGAATATCTCAAGCCCATATTTGAAAATCCTTGCTACGCCCCTGTATCCTGTTTTAATGTGTTTGTATTGTCAACCCTTCGATCTGGTTGTTCACCCTTTTGTCTCCCACTACGGTTATGGTGTAGTGGGTAGCAAAGGTGTTTTCCTATTTTCTATATGGTCAGTAATTAGCGTCATGCCTCTATCCACTGTTTGTGTGCAGGTCTCTGGGACATGTATGAGATACTTCTGCACTCTGCTCAACGCTGGGTCATGAATTGCTGCCCTGTCTGTAATACTTTGTTTTATTACCATGTTGGCTGTACGCGACCCCGAAAAGGTATCGTGTACCTTTATGTGTCCACCTATGCCCTATGTTGGTGATTTTGGATCCATATTTCCCTAAATGCGGTCCCCTGACGTGTAGTGTAAGGCTAAAATTTAGCAGAGTGTACCCTAATTTGAATGGATAATGGAGCGCTAACTGTCTCTTGTATTGTGATTTCGGCAGTTTTCAAGTTTTGCGAAATGGTGTAAATGATTGTATTGTAATGTCATTGTATTGCGGTGCACCCCGTTTCTCCTGACGGGTAAATAGTTCGTATTACGTGTTGTAGCAAGCAAATCCTGCCAGCCTGGCTGGTTGCTCACCGCATGTTTACATGTCCATTGTGTAGAGCTATCACTTCTGTGAACTGGCCTGCCTACTGGTGTTGGCCTGTCTATTACCTTATGTAAAAGAACCTTCCGCTCCACACATTTGTGTATGTTCACCAAATCTTTGTTATTGATGGGATTTACCCGAAATATAGCCCTGTTTCTATTGCCTCTACCTGTGTTAGCTCGTGTGATTGCGTATGTATGTCTCTGGCCCTTACATAAGTGTATTTTGTGACAAGGTGTCGCTGGCTATTTTGACCTTACTATCCTCTGTTCCCTGTGTATAAGAATTTATGTTTTGTGAATCCCTCTGTAATTGTATTGTCAATCCCTGGAATGTCAATTTTACCGTCTATTGTTCCCGCTTGTCTAACTCTGCTGTGAGAAAAAATCCCTGTTTTTAGCACATATTTTATACAGTGTTGGGAATATGCCATATAGAACTTGTAAGCTACCTGCACACTGTATAGTTGTAAAAAATAAATCCTGCACACTGTATAGTTGTAAAAATTAGATCCTTCACACTGTATAGTTGTAAAAATTAAATCTTGCAGGATTGCGTTTCCTTCTGGTGTTTTCCGTGCAATCCTTATGTCTAAATGGCATCCAAATTGAAATACGTGTGTAAGTTGTTCATCTGCTGTGGCCACGTGTGGGGTTTGGGCCTCTATTATCTGCCCTAATTGTGTCAAGGGGTTGCGTGTACAGTTATAATTTAGCAAGCCGTTTTTAAAATTTCCCCTAAATGTGAGCTTTACTGTGCATTTTCACCCTGTTTCTGCGCTTTTGCTAGTAGTGTCATTTCATTATATGAAAACATGTTGTATACCATTTATAGGACATATACATCAACATTTATACATACATAGGATGTGACATGCATGAACACTTGTGGATTATAAAATTATACCCTGTATGATTTTTCCCATTGCAAATCCTTGCACCTAACCGTCTTTGGATTTGGGATTTATATGTGCTATCCATATATTCTGGATGGATGTAGGGGTGGGTCAGTGTCCAAATATTTGTGCATATCTGTATGCGGCGTGTAGCGTCTTTAGTCATCGCCCAAGCGCTCTCGCTCTACGGGGTGGTTGGGTTCGCCCTGTAATCACGGCGTAAGCCTCCGACAACCACTTAGGCGGGTTCCTGTTGCTGAAGCTTTGCTAGCATGAACATTATTCCATACCCATTTTGTGTAAACTTAATAGGATATATATAATATGCATGCATGCACACTGTGCATCTTTGAATTTATATCTATAGGCTTGCATTTCGGAGTCTTCGTCCGCAAACCTTTATGTTCGCCTGGACCCTTATTTTGGATAACATACATACTGTATGGATGTATGGATGGGATCATATTCTACCAATGATGTGTAGTTGTATGGGTGTGTCGGATGTAGAACGCCGTGTGAATTAGTGTTTCTGTGTGTATCTACGGTCCTGGCTTCGACTTTGCCATTCCATGCGCCGTTAGACCTGTTTGACTTTTGGCCATGTATGACTGGTGTCGCGTCTTGTGGTGAATGTCTGGATGCTGTGCAGATTTTGCTCCCTATTATCCATCTGGCCATTCAGGTCGTTTCGCCGCCGATTTCGGTTCTCAGTCCTCATCGTAGCATACGCCTCTGGTGTCCCTCTGGGTGGGCCTCTTTGTTCCCCGTAATGTAATTGCACGCGGGTCATCTCCTGCTCTACCCTCGCGTATTCTTCCCTGTCCGTCATAAGTTTCTGTGTGGACGTAATTAGTGGAATACGCCGGGTTGCGTGCATTGTATTTACAGGGATGTGTTCTAATATGTGTTGCCTTCTCTGAGTTATGGTTATGGGTCTAGACAGTCCTATCTTCTGTGTGACTGCCTCGAGGGTGTGGGGCGATATGTACGCTTTGCCGTCGAGTATTCCCCCCTGGGGGTGTATAGCTGGGGTATTAGCGTATATATTATGACGTACCCCTCGACGTACCGTAGGGGTTGGTGGTAATGCTCGCCTATGTTCTGGGATGATTGCCCTTTGAACCGGCGCTATAGGACGTGTAGGTGTTTGTGCTCGCCCCGTGTTTGAGGTTGGAGTAGCAGGTTCCCCTATCGGGGCCACGGCATCCTCCTTCACCCTCGTGGTGTCTGTTGTAGAAATGGTTATCTGTGTGAGTTTCTTTGTGAGCTGTGCATTGTCATCTGTGGGGTGTACCTGCCCGCTGGCTATAAATTCTAGTGTCATATTGTGTGCCTGTAATTTTGTGTAGCGTCGCCATAAGTTAGCGTATTCCCTGTTCAGTTCTATGGCTTGCTCAGCTACCCGCGTGTTACTGGTTCGCACCCTGATATGTTCATTCTTCAATCTGTGATATTCCCCATGCAGGGAATCGTGTTGAAGGTGTAAGCACCAGTGTGATCTGTTAAACTGTGCCCGTATACTTGAGATTGGTCCCCTGATTTTGTAGTCCCCCTTTTTGTGCATGAGTGCGCCGAGAATTCTTATGTACTGAGCTCTGAGGAGCTCTTGGTATCTTCTCAGGTAATTCTGTTTTAATGCGATCCTCTTGTGCCACGCTATAAGGCCCTGGTATAAGTTGATGTCATTCATCATGGCCTGGCGTCTGAATGCGGACATGTTGTCTGCCTGAGGGAGTATGTAGCGTGTATGAGTGTAATAATTGTAATAATATTCACTGTAGTATACATTCTTTTCGTTTGTTTCTATTAGGTAATTGCCAACCCAAAAAAAAGTGTCCTGATCCCAGTGAATTTGTTTATATCTGAATGCGTCTTGAGGCGAGGATTAACAGTTTGTTGGAGGTCGTGTGGTAACTAGCGCCCTTTGCTAAATTCTAACTGTCTGGGCTAGGAGGTCTAATGTATATGAATGTGTCTACGTAAAAAAAATTACACAATCATTGCACCGTGGGACAATATATTTTGTATCTAATGCGATAGTGTGCCTGTTAATTATTTTCTCCTCCTATAAGAAAAATGTTCTTGAGCTCGGGACTCTTTATTTTGTGTTACAACTGTGTACACTAAATTCAATGTAGGGCTCGAAAAAAATTCCCTAATTTACGTTACTTCCCAGTGAATTCGTTATTACGCTTGGCTGTCTCGCGAGACGTTTTGCTATTGTATTTCCCTATGGGATGGGTGGGAGGGCTAATATGAATTAATGTAACCCACGTAAAAGAATTATGTGGCGTAGCTCAAAGAAAAATGTTTTCCCTATTTGCTTGGCTGCTTAGGTACTGGAATCGGTAGCCTCGGGGCTTCTTGTCTAAGTCCCTGTCTCTACGGAGACTACCAGCGCCTCTGCCACTTTTTGTTCTGTCCTGAACTTGGGGGTTGGACGAACAAGGGTGTAATGGGGTGAGTTTGGAAATGGGTGTCTGACGGGAGAGAGTTTCAGCTAAGGTGTTGAAACCTCGCGTGTGTATGTGAGAGTGTAGGGGGAGCGGGGGAGCTCTATTTGGTCAGAACCGTAATCTAGGGGATGCCTGTCAAAGTGGGGCTGTTAGCTTATCAGACCAAATACTAGGTGCGAGCTATTCAACTAGTTGCTGAGTGCGCAATGTTACGCTCGGTAGACGAGCGCCTAAGGACTTAAAGCTTAGCACACTGAAAATGACTTGCACAGCAATTCTATAATAATGGACACTGGCAGTTCAAGGTGCCGGGTGGGGAAATGAGAGGTAAAGGCAAGGTGTGAGAATAATGGTTTACAATATGTCCGTGATAAGTGTAGTACTGATTTATTAGTACCAGAGTGTTAGTAATGTGTTCCTCTGATTAGGAACAATGTAGCACAAATTGAGTGTTAGACAAAGTATTTCAGGTGTCAAATGGGAAGGAGAGTAATTTGTAAGTTTAGGATTCTGAGTCACACTCACCATCTGGAAGGACGTCACGACGCAGCTGGACAAGACCTTCGGAGAAACACAGACAGTTGGTCCGGTGGGGACGTCCTTCTCAAGTGTTTTGGAATCGCTGACTCGAGTACTTCTTCACTCTGTTGATGTTCCAGAAAGTTTCAGTGTGTGTGTGTGTGTGTGTGTGTGTGGATGATGTAAGCCTTGAGCAAGAGTTGAGGTTTCAACTCCGCTGGCCAAGTGTAATTGAAGTGTGTGCCAGTTTGTTGTTGTTGATTCCGGCCTGAGGGTAGCTTTGGGGTAGAAGAGGGTGTATGATGTGGATAGATTCGTAGTCGTATTTATTGGGCGGTTACCGGTATTGGATGTATGAGTAGTTGTAGCTTCTTGTAGTTGAGTGTAGATTCAGTGTCGTGGGGCTGTCTCCCTCCTGGGGGGGAGAGGGTGCGTAGGGTCCCAAAAGGATGTAGGGACCCCTGGGCCTAACAGTATGTTACACAAAATACAAGACATAGGTCATGCGTAGCGAGCTGAGCGAGAAACTATAGGTTTACGCCTGGCTGAAAATGATGGCTTGTACTACAAGCAAGGGTGTCTGGGGCATTAGCCCCAGGTTAGTTTTTTATTTGTATGTAAAGCCTCGAATGCAGCATGAAACAAACACCACACGGCCACGCTCACCATATGCGTGGGGTTGGCAATATTTAATATTTCCCGTAGATCATGCCTACAATGGCCGACACAACTCAAATTTCACTATTATATAAGTCATGTTATAAAAAGGATAAGGCGGGTGGGTTATAGGCAGCAGAGGAGAAAACATCCATTACGACATCATTTCCACAATTGTTATTCATATTTACACAACGTATTTCAGCTAATTTAAGCAGTTTTTGACATTGATCACTCCCGAAGTGACACCTACAGGCTCCCCTCCCCATCTTTCATGGTAACAAACTGATATGAAGAAATATACATGACAAGCTATGCTCATTTTGAGTATTTTGGAAACTTAACCTGTAAACTGATGTGAGTATGTCATTACAGTATAATGAATAGTATTTTTCAAGCAAATATAACTGACATAAGAATATCACGTTCTGATTTTATGAAATTCTTGAAGACTATTTCTAGTGACTATGGTCCATACAAACAAAAGTGTTTTAGTAAAGCCAACCTGACATTTATTTAAAAAGCAGAATGACTGGCTGCGTGTCAGCGGTAACGTTCCCTCCTGCTCCGTCCAAGGCTGCAGGATCGAATCCCGGCGCCGCCAGTTGACATTTGAGGGTTCGCAAATGCGAGGGAGCCATGCCAGTAGATTTACTGGCAAAATTCCAGCACCCAGGCATTTCTAATAAGCACAGTTGTTAAAAGGGATGTAAAACCAATAACATTATTATTGAAAAGTAGAAACCAGTTGTCGGTCCTGTCAAGCTCCTTTTAATGTCAACGCAGTAACTTATAAACTCACTACAAGGACTAATTAAGAAAAGTCAACCTTTTTTTAAACTCGGTGCATAGTGGTGGATCAATGTAAGCTTATAACATAATTTTTAATATAAGTTAAATAACGAATAGCTTTTTTTGATGAGTTGTGCTTGAGTGAGCTGTCTGAACAACACAGGCTTTAATGAGATTGCTGAATAAGGGTGTTATTTACGTTCGAAACCTTTACGATGCTCTAGAATTTTAACTATCACTGTCAGTGTTGATTTAATAGGAGACGTGGTTTATTTCATGTCGTGTTATAAATTAGGGGAAGCATGGTAGTGCAATGGCTTAGCTGCTCGTCTTTCACACACATCTTGGGGTGCAGCTGTGCTCTATGCCCTGAGGGCAGCTGTAGCAAGTATGGAGATCGTCGGTTCGTATCCCAGCGCTGACAGTAGCTATCCTGAGTGTGGTTTTCCACACTCTTTCCAGGCAAGTGCTGGGATAGTACCGTACGTTACTTTTAATCTCGGGGCACCTACCCCATCCCTGTCTTTAATACAATTAAGTTACACAGTCATCATAAAAATACAGGTTAATGAGACAAGTTCAACCAACAGACACCCAACTACACGGGGCTGATGACTCAGATGTTCCATGCCCCTAAAAATAAATTAACGTCTTTCACACGGATGGCATGGGTATGAATACCGGCAGCAGTAGGGTGGACAACTCTAAAAGGGACGTAAGACTGATAACATTACTAATTTAGATTGTAACCTAATTGGGATTTTATTGTGTTGCCCGACTGAATTGCTAGTAAGGCAACACTCTGGCCTATCTACTAAGTTGTGTGATTTTCACCTTGCACTTTGAAATCTGTGCCAATATTTTGTTTACTTATACCTCAATGTAATAAACAATTCATCAATCATGTGAGTATTTTTTGCCTATATACAATTTTGAAAAAAATAGGCTTATGAGATCACCTTTTGTCCGTGTGTGTGTGCGTGTGCGCGCGCGTGTGTGTATGTGTGTGAGAGAGAGGTGTGTGTGTGTCCCTAATAACCTCTAAACGGCTGGAGCGATTTCAATGAAATTCGGTAAGTTCATAGCACTATTTCGGGCGACCCCGACCATGCCCTTAAAATTTTGTTACCTCTCACCAATCCAACATGGCGGCTGTGCTAAATATTTCACCAGCATTCAATATCTCCGAAACTATTCCCGATATCACCCTGGAATTTATTACAGTGATAAAGGGACCTACTAGAAGTTCACCTATGTGACGTTTTAAAAACTGGTAACTACAAAAACAACATGGCGGCCACGCGAATTTGCGAATTTTAAATAGACGTTTCTCGCGATTTAACCAACCAAACGCAATAAAACTTGGGATAGTATAAGTGTATACACACTTAAATGCACCGACATCTAACTTCGTTCAATTGTTTATATAACAACAAGATGGCGGCTGTGCGAATTATTTCACCGGCATTCTATATCTCTGAAACTATTAGCGGTATCACCCTGAAATATTGTGCGGAGATAAAGGGCACTACCGGAAGTTCATCTATAAGACTTTCAAAAACCGGTTAACAACAAAACAAACATGGCGGCCAAGCGAATTTGAAAATTTTAAATAGACCTTTCTCGCGATTTAATGTTCCAAACCCAATGAAATCTGGTACAGGAAATGTTTGTACACATTGTAATGCACTGGTTTCTAATTTAGTTCAATTGTTTTCATAACCTCATGATGGCGGCTGTGCGAATTTTAAAATTAAGATTATATTTCTTGTATCGTAATCATGTGATCGAAGTGAAAGTTTGAATAATGAACCTACGCAATAATTTTCCTTTAATGGTACATGACTCTATGGCCTATACATTAACAATCCAACATGGCGACCATCCGAAATATTTAGACGGCTCTGAATATCTAAGAATCTATTATAGCAATTAAACTGATTTTTTTATGTTCATAGGGGCTATAAACTTATGTTCACCTATAGGACTTAAAATAACCTGGTGAACCCAAATCCAACATGGCGGCGACGCGAAGTATAAATATTCACATGGACGTTTGTCGCAATTCAACCATCCGAGTGAAGTGAAGCTTGGTACAGTAAATCCTTATACGAATGTTAATGCATTGGCATCTAATTTATTTCAAGTGTTTCCATAACCACAAGATGGCAGCTGTGCGAAATTTTAAATTCTCCTTGTTACTTCTTATGTCCTAATCATGCGATTGAAGTTTGAATGCTACACGTACACAATAATCTTCATGTAACAGCACATAACTCTAGGACCTACATATATAAAATGCAACGTGGCGACCATCCGAAATATTTAGTCGGTTCTCAATATCTACGAATCTGTTACAGCAATCAAACTGAAATTTTGTATGTTGATAGTGGCAGTTAACATAAGTAGGATATATGAAAATAGGCTGTATAGCTCTTCACGGAACTGCTTGTTTTTTTTTCTAAAAACCTTTTGCAGCTGCTGTTGGAGACGAGTCATCTCTCCATCCATCACCTACAAAGAGTGAATACAAGAGGAAGTTAGAGAAAGCTGAAGAAAGAGAAACTCAAAGAATGAAGAAAATTAAACATTTTCAGCAGTCTCTTCGTAGAAAAAAGAAGAAAGTTGTGGAGTTAAGCTCCGTTATTGAGAAGATAAGAGAGAAGAAATTAATGAATGATTCCGAATTGGACATTCTTTATACAGCATTATAAATACAAAATTATAGTTCCTTCTATGATCCCTTAGCAACAAACTCATGGGATATAAATGGTCGTTTCTGCTTTTCAGTCGGTCAACATGATTGTGCCCAATGAACTGGGCAGGATACACAATTATAAATATGTAAACACACTCCTGGAAAAGATTACATATAGACTATTAGTTATCATTGGGCACAATCGTGTTGACGAATGAGAAGCAGCAAAGACAATTTGTACAGGCAACACTGAATAAAGAATGGCTTCAAATTTCCAAATAATGTAAGAGGCAATTGCGAGAGAATTATAACTTAATTGCCATATTTTATCCTTAATTTAAAACATGAAATATACAGTAATGTACGCAAAACTTACCTGAGAACAATTGAGAGACCTTTTCTTTCGTTACCATAAAACTATGTTTATTGAATATTCCAACCTGGTTTTCACTATATCTCTGGGTGTGCTCTAAAGGGTCTGGAGGGAATGGATGGGGGTGCTTGAGCACCCCATAATACCCTCCTGGCTACATCGCTGTTGAAATAACTTTTTAAATTAAAGCTGTATTTCAGAAAGTGTGCCAAAACATTCCAGCCGTAGTTTAGAGGTGGTCTTCAAATTGCATTACAATATGTATATCATCAAATTAAATACCGTACATTTATTACTTGTGTCAGATTTTACCTAACACTTTTGAGGACCATGTCTAGTGATGTGTATTGCATTTAAAGAAAGATATATATTGCCAAGAATGACATGGTTTAAAAAAAAAGCTTTGTTTGTTTTATGATTAGGGTGTCATTTCGCAGACCGATGGATTAAATGTAGTGTATTATGAAATAAAATGAGTTTCTTGCTGAAATAAAGTGTTTTATATGTGAATTTTGAATTTTTAACTCATTTTTTATCATCCTGATAAAAAATACATGCTTGATAGGAGAGTTGAATTTATTCCAGAGGTCACAGGTTCAAATGTGACCATCTTTGCAGGATAACTTTTCAGCCTTTTCTCACCGTAACTTATGCTGGGACAGTAGTGATAACCTAATAAAAATAAAAACTCTTCAATTTTAATCTCAGCATGTGCACCCTGCATACCAAATAAAGCCATTCCTCTGCAAATCCCAAATTATCAAACAGCTGTCGGTCTGCGGTAGGCCTACGTAATAAATCAATTCGAGACTAATCGTCAAGTTTCTACCCCCCACAAACAAAATACCGTACTGTACCGAAACGTATAGGCTATACCGTACCGTATTTTTGTGCAAATATGCGTCCAAGTGTTCTGTTTATTAATTTTAAGGTTCGTATTCTTGAAAATCAAAATGTGTACGACCAGTGAGTGAAACTGGCTGTGCTCGAAATTAGACCTAAAAACTGATGAATGCCTCAACACCAATAAGAACTTAAAACTCAATTTGGTGTAAATACCGTAATTAGTTCGGCAGCATTAGTTCCCAAGATGTTCCTTCTCTGGTATAACGCGCACCTTCAGACACCTGTATTCAATTTAATCAGTGTTTCAGCGTATTGTTACGATTTTCCACGTCTTTCTTACAAAACTAGCCTTGAAAGGTGCTCTCATATTCCCATTTAAATTGGCTTTTAAAACGATAACGCAGCTTATTTGTGCCAAGTACCGTGATGTACAGAGTATATTCTGTCTATCCAAGGAAAAATCTTGACTGGTCATTTTTTTTTTTAGCGTATGGCTTTTAGTGCCGGGAGTGTCTGAGGACATGTTCGGCTCGCCAGTTTTGTAGCTGCTTCGAGACGGACACCCAATGGGTGAGCTACAAGTACCGTTGGGGAGGGAAGGAGGGAAGTTGGAATGTAAGGACGAGGAGTTGGAAGGTAGCGGCTGTGGCCTATAGTTAGGGACCAACCCCGGCATTTGCCTGGAAGGAAGATGGGAAACCACAGAAGACCATCTTCAAGGTTGCCGGTGGGGGGATTCGAACCTCCTCGCCTCCCGGATGTGAGCGACTGCCATCAGTCATGCCGTAACCACCACGGCTAACTCACCCGGTGACTGGTCATTGTAGTTTTATGATACTAAATTCCATTACTATTTGGAGTGGTTTACGGCTTCAAGCATAGGGACAGCCATTTTCTTGCAAACAAAGTAGGCGTGCCGTTTGGTTTCAACAGCTTGCGCTAGGCAGCGCAGCGAAGGCATCTCCTTCCTTTATTTCCTCCATGGTACCAGCGTACACGAGCCTCCCTCACCTTCTCGACAATTGGGGCAACACCAAATCTTCGCCAGACGTCTGTGTTCCTTGCGTGGTCACTTCGGGTCAGCCCCATAGACCATCGGAGCATCTTCATTTCCATTGTGTGCAAAATTTGCTCATGAGTAGGTGTTTTTTTAAATTAAAACGGTAAAATAAATCTTTTTCTTTTCAACTTGTCTCGTTAAGCCCTTTGTCAAAATTTCCAAAATAAATAATAAATTCAAAAAGAAAGGGTCACCCCAAGTTCTACAATACCTCATATGTCAATATCCCATGATGGATTCAAAAGAATATCAACAAAAGTGTAGTTAGGCCCTTCGTCAAAATTTCGAAAATAAATTCAAAAAGGGGCGGCAGTCCAAGTCCTACAATACCTCATATGTCAAAATCCCATCATGGGTTCAGAAAATATTAACAAAAGTATAGTTAGGTCTTGTTGACAAAAATTAAAAATATATTCGATAACCTTATTTCCAACGACCCCTCATACAAGTCCGTAGCCTTATTGGTTCGCGAGATATGAACAAAAGTGTAGTTAGGCCCTTTTGACAAAAAGGGTTGCTTTTTTAGTTTTGGCAACGATGCTGCTGCTTCATGTTGCAACGGTGTAGGATTCTGCCATTGTTACCAAAAGTTGCTAACCTGTATCCCTCCCCTAGAGCACATGACCTCGTACGTCCCCTCACCCGTTCGTGTGCAGTGACGCCTGATAGATGAGTAGTAGTGGGCAAGCGTTCGCGCAAGACGGTACCGCTATGTCGCTTCCCGTACGCACTTGCAGCGTTATGAGCGCAAATGAGAGGACTTCTTACGGCGTATCATAACCATTGACGAGACGTGGGCCAAATCTTATGAGTCACAGTTGAAATGCCAATCGAATGAGTGACGGCACCACGGATCACCACGAAAATAAACAGTTCGACAAACCCCCACCAATGTGAAGGTAATGTTGATTCTTGCCTATGATTGGGATGGTGTGATAATAAAACATACCGTTCACCCAGGGCAAACAGTTAATGCAGCGTACTATTGTTCGTTTCTGTGAGACCATCTCCTAGCAGTTCTGAGAAGAAAACGGTGACACCACATCGATACTCCGCCCATTGTTCTGCATGACAATGCTAGGGCACACACAGCAGGAGTTGTGTCTTCATTGTTGAATCGCTGGAACTGAGAGGTGCTCTGTCATCACCCCTACTCTCCCGACATAAGTCCCTGGGACTTTGATCTCATCCCGAAGATGAAGGAGCCACTGCGCGGGAACCGCTACCCTACAATTGGAGATGTTGTGCAGGCTGCCGAGCGCTCTCTTCGTACCATCGATAGATAGGGCAGTGCCAACGGATACAACAGCTTCCGCGTCGCTGGAAACACGTTGTACGCAGTGCTGGAGACCACATCGAGGGTCTATGAATCATGGAACCATGTAGGTGTGTTATTTATCAATTTATAACATAGTTGCTAAAACTTAAAAAGCAACCTATGTACATTCAAAAACAGGGTGTCACACCGAGTGCTACAACTCCTCATACAAGTCCCTAGCCTTATTGATTCATAAAATATTAAAAACGCATGACGAATTAGTTTTCGATCTATTGGTTATTAAAAAAAATAACTCATCCACAAATAATTATTAAAAAGCCCGCCCTCTTACAAAAACCACAAGTGTGCATGCATACAAAACAAAAGACAAAAATGTTAATTTATAATGGTGTCCTGTACTATGCATGTCTTTCATGTAGAACAACATTTAATTTCATCATTGCATCGAACCTCATGTCTGTCGTACATGGGAAGCAACGATTACTAAAAAATAATATTTCACCCCCTTGTAGGGGTAGATTTTATTTTGGGGTGGAAATAAGTTGTCCATGGGAAAGGGGGTGTCGGCCCGAGTAATTTGACACCTCGTACAAGTCTCTGGCCTTATTTGTTCACAAGATATCACGCCGCCGCCATCTTGTGAGGAGGAGGAGGCCACAGAACTCTTAAAAAAACATTAATCTCATGTTGTTTGGTCATAGGGCGACATTCAGTCCCATAGATCGCTGCTGGGCGTACCACAGACTTACAGATCTTTTCCTTTAAATATAGAGGCATCTTTTTATCACAAGAACTCCAGTGACTTGTCTCCACTTGAGCCAGGCTGCGTTTACCCTCATCCGAGTATCAGGAGTGGCGTCACAATGGACCCTAAGTACTTAACATGCATGCATGGTCTTCTGCAGATTTTCTGTGCTGATACTGATGGTACCTCATGTTTGGGGGATACATTCCAGGTATTCTGTCTTCTGGATATTGATGTGTAGTTCATTTTCAGCCAGTCTGTCGTTCCACGTTTGAACCCGATCCTGGAGTTCAGGGCGGGTTTCTGGGGCAAGTACCACATCATCCGCATAGAGAAGGGTCCAGGGATGTGAGGTCTGTATGTCTGCCGTTGCTGTATCCATGCAGAGGATGAAAAACAGTCAATTATACCCATATTTGTTACCAAATTGAAGAAAAGAGCGGTATAATCGAGTACTGGTGCTTAATTTTCTAAAACATTTCCATCAGAAGCTGCGGGCATTAGTGCTATATCTCTTACCAGTTGCCAAATTCTTGTACCAATAATGTAATTTCTCTGGAATTGCACCAGTTTTGCATAAACGTACAATATCTTACATTTTTGACTCACTTGGTGAATGTCCAAGTGAAAGCTGGAGAAAGCAGAAAAGGAACTTTACAGCGCCTCCCTTACCATTGAACACGAAGCCTTTTTAACTCTTCGCTGTGGTCATACCTGTAGAATATCACACCAGGGTCTGAATGGAGGAAAGTATTTTGTGTTTTGAATTGTATTCTTAAATACGGTACTATTTTATATTATCCAGTAATTTATAACTATGTTATGTATCTAAAATACCTTATTTGTAGTATTTTTTTTACCCAATAATCCATTTTGCCCAACTCTGACTGTGAAGTCTGTACTGGCGTGTGTATTTGTAATTACGGTTGGTTTTCAGCAGGATGCGGCCGTGGTCGTCTGTAATGTACCATCCCGGCATTTGTATGGAGTAGGAGTGGGAAGCACGTAAAACGACTTCCAGGATGGCTGAGTTGTGCCTCACGAGCTCTCAGACCGGAATTTAATGTCCTGGGTGACCCTGGAACCGAACCCGAGTCTCCGCGGTAACAGCCAAGAAAGATAGCCACAACACAACGAGGCGGACAGGTGCGGTACCGGTATGGCTGGGCTTCTTATATTCCATGGTCCAAATCGAAGTTCGCTAAGGAGAAACAAAGTACACGGGTAGGTATTTTGTGCATAAGCGTTTCAGAGGAAGTATCCGGGAAAGAAGATGCCAATTAAGGGATAATGTATTAAGGTGGTATTTATGTGGAACTTAGGGAGTTGTAGGTTGCAACAACAACAAAAGTGCACGGCATTTCCATAGCTGTTTAGTGAGAATAAATAGCTCAAAACGCAATGATTTGTTTTATCCGACTTGGCTGCAGAATCACTTGCTAAAATACTTGCGGCTTCTTTATTCGATGAAAACACGCTGGCACGGAGGGACAGGTTAGCTGAATGAAACAGCTTGTTGAAGAGAAGTTCTTCCAGTTTAAATGAGGAAGATTAATTATTTCATCAAACAGTGGAGTGGAAGGAAGGGAAGTGTTGGATAATTTTAAGATTGTGATATTTGGTTATAGACTTTTGGTTTGGTGGAATAAGTATTTATTAAGTTTTGTAATTTGTCCCCAGGGCATAACTATATAAAATAATAACTGATATTTGTTCTATTGTGTTAGAAATGCATTCATAATCGTACAATTTTCCTATAGTCATGTTCCGTACCGGTATGTGTCGTGATAAGTGCGTCACCGTGTATTTGATGTACCTCGTGGCGAAATACTCAAGTCTGAGAATTTGTACTTTCGTGTAGGGATATTTGAAATACTCAATACAGACGTGACTAAATATAATATTAAATATAAATCTTACAACCGGAGTTCTGCTAAGAAATGTTAGTGCTCTTTGAAGATCAATTTCCAATATTTAATTGTCTAGGATACACAGATTTAAGACTGTAACTGGGAACTTTTTATGACGATATAATATTCATGTTACCCGGTAACAGTATTTATAAGTTTGTAGGGATAAATACATCATTGAGTCCCTTCCGTGGCGGACCTGGGAGGGGGGCTAGGTTTACCAAACTATTTAAAGTATGATGAACAAACCGAATTCAACTGAATTAATATTGTAAATATTTAAAACTCAGCAATTCTTCTAGGTTTGTGCCGTGTCTTGTGTGGGGTTTCGCCTAGGACACCAAGCAGGCTCATCGGCGGACCCCCACAGGAGTATCGAACTGCGCGATACCTCCCTTTATATAGAGTGCAACTGCACTCCTTGATTGCGAGAACCAAAAGCTCAAGCAGCCATAACCTCCCTATGAAGGCTTCCAAAAAGATGGTATATTGGCTTTCACGGCCGGTGAATTAAAACTCAGCAATTCTTCTAGGTATGTGCCAAGAGCCCGCCGATGAGCCTGCTAACTAACCTTAATTAATAAACGAGACGCGTTTATTAAAAAGAAAAAAATACTAAATATGTGCACAATGTTAATGAATAAACAAGTTGTGTGAAGCAGGAGGATGAATTTTTTTGGTGTAAAAAATAATTCGTTAGCATATTCTCTATTGGGGAGCAAATTATTAATTAACTGACAATTGTAATCTACCCTCTAAGCGTTATCCGTCGACTAATCGACGCTCTCTACCGGCCCCCAAAAGTTAACCGTTGGAATCACTTCTTGTTCAATCTAATTGGATCAGAACCTGGTCGAAATAGATATTGCCGTAAACAGAAGATTTCAAGCTTTCTTCCAATGTCTATATTTGTCATAAGAGGTTATACAGTATTTATTTAATTAATTATTTGTTGATGGTACACAACAGGGCTCAGTGAGCGCCCCAGTAATAGTTCACCTACACAGTAAAATACATTTCCTGATATGTCTGCATTAAGTATTAATATCTTAATGTAATTCTTAAAACTAGGAAGTTCACACAGATCAAAATGCATAGTAGTAAATAGCTTAATCTAAAGATAATATAAAAATTAAATCTAAATTTGATCTAATGTCAAATATAACAAGAAGTTCCGTGACCAACTAAAGAGCCTACTTTTCTTAAAATTTAAGATTCATGCCAATGATTAATCATATGGATCTATCTAGAATAATGATGAAATTAAGTTGGTAATATCGAAATTTCTAATTAGTTCGAAATACTGTATACCTGGCATAATGTTGCCTGATAGAGCACTACAGTTGACAGCCCTGGTGACTGAATATATTCTTAGTTCCATCTCTTAAGGTACAGAATACAAAATTTGGTTGAAGTCCAATGAATAGCATGGACGCTACATGCAGTTAAACATTAGATCTAACAGCGCGCGTAAAATCATGTTGGCAACAGTGTCATGCATGTATTGGTCAGAAATAATCTGAAATAATATGATCTATTGTTGTGCCAAATTTGAATGAAATCCATTAGTTAGTATTGAAGTTTCATGCATTTTAAAATTGGACCTATCAGCAGGCTTATAATTATGTTGGCAGCACTGACGTATATTAGTTACTGCAAAGTAATCTAGAATGCCAGATACTATACGTGTGCAAATTTTAGAGCTATTGGCTTGCATTCTTTCTGATAAATTGATATTAGGGTAACAAAAATAGAGACAGCATTTACTGACAGTTGGCAGCCCTGGTTGCTCTTAAGATTACGCATAGTCATAGCTGTTATGGTACACATAGCACATACGAAATTTGGTTGAAATCCAAATGATAGTATGGAAGTTACATGTATTTAAAGTTGGACCTCTCAGCAGGCTCAGAATCATGTTGGTAGCACTGACGTATATAAGTTACTCCAAATTAATATAGAATGTCACGTACTATACGTGTGCATAGTTTAAAGCTGTCGGCTTGCATACTTTCTCATATATATTGGTATTTGGATAAAAGAAATTAAGAGCATTTGTAACAGTTGGCAGCACTGGTGGTTCATGAGAATACGTTCAGTCATATCTGGTTATGTACACATACAACATACGAAATTTGGTTGAATTCCAATTGATAGTGTAGAAGTTATATGCCTTTAAATATTGGACCTATCAGTAGGCTTATAATCATTTTGGCAACACTGCCATGTATGGCCTTCTGGAAATTAAACTGCAATATTATTATCTATATGTGTGCCGATTTTGAAATAGCTCCCATTCATACCTTCCAAGATATCCAACATGGAGTTCAAATTTCAATTGCGATTTTTCAGCAGTTGGTAGCACTGACATCATTTTCAAATATGGACGTGAGATATTCAGGTATAGATCTTTACTCCTACCAAATTTTATTTCGATTGCTCCAGCCGTTTAGGAGTTGATAAGGGGGGAACAAACACACACCCAGACAGACAGACAGACAGACAGAAGGACAGACAGACAGACAGACAGACAGACACACATTTTCCCGGATCGATCTCATAAGACTACTTTTTCCTCATTTTTGCAAAATGTGAAAAGTAGGCTAAAAACAGGTTTTGAAATTATTACATAATAAACTAAAAGGTAACATTAATAACTAGGGAACAGGCCTATCCACATATATACAGTGTTGATTCTGTTTTGTGTGATAATGTTATTTCAAGTATGAATTAGAGTGACTGGATTATAATTTCCAAGAATGGTCTGATTGAGAAACAGAAATCTAGTTTCCAGTATACACGAACCGCATCGTTGTAAATACTGCAAAGCCTCCATACAGGTGAATTGTTATGTGAAGGCCTATATTATTTGTTTATGAATTAAAACATTAAAACCAATATAATCCTGTAGTATTGTTACTAAGTGACGTATGGCAACGTTGCAAAGCAAGGCGAAGGTAGAATCATGTAGTATTGTTACTAAGCGACGTATGGCAACGTTGCAAAGCAAGGCGAAGGTAGAATCATGTAGTATTGTTACTAAGCGACGTATGGCAACGTTGCAAAGCAAGGTACTATTGTTACTAAGTGACGTATGGCAACGTTGCAAAGCAAGGCGAAGGTAGATCGATGAAAACAGTGTGACAATCAGTCTGCTCTGATCTTATGTGTAACAATATAACCTCTTATTACTCTCCAGTGCCTTCGCTCTTATGAACGAACCAAGAACAGCAACAAGTGCCCTTGAAGCGTGTGACAAAAGTTTCTTCCCTAACTTTTATACCCTCATCAAAATTTTGGCAAATTTGCCTCTCTCTGTAGCTACCGGTACTGCCGAATAGAGTTTGAGTTGGTTGAAAACATACTTAAGAAATTCTACTTCTGAAAACAGACTCAACGGTCTAGTATTGTCATCTATTCACAGACACACATCTCACTGACGATGAACCAATTTGGCAATGCTACAAGAAGCCTTCACTTTATATTATAGTGTGAGTTGTACATCAAACAGTAGGCTAAATAGAGAGCAAGATGATTGTATTCATAAAATGGTCCTTGTGTTTGGCCTCAACCAAACATAAAACAGCACAACAAATTGGTTGAAAAAGTGATGCCAGATAGCCTTAAAACACATCATTTTGCACCAAATTATACAAAAGTTTCACGGGGAGAACCCCGGACCCCCTATTCTTTGGGCCTATACCATGCCCCCTAACACTCGGTTGTGCACCCCCCGAAATAAAACTCTATATACGCCCCTGTGGTATTGGTTATATCATTTTTTAATGTTATGGTTGATGTTGTAGTTAAGCGAGGGATGTTAAAATTTAGGAGCGATAGGAAAAATGAGTTAACAATTTGACCATTAATGACTTCATAAAGGAATTTCATAACATTCACTTGCCTTGGAGACTCCAAACTAGTCATGCCGAAATTAAACAAAAGTTCACCGTAGGGTACTGCCCCCGTAAAATGAATTATTTGGGATGAAAATGGGAATATTTTTCGGAGTCCTACGATAAAATTTAACCAAGCAATATCGAGGCTGGAACCTGGCACAAACCAGTCTTGAGGCTACGTTGAGCGGTAGGGAAATTCCGTCACGTGATTATATTGCGCAATAGAAGCTTCCAGAAGCTTAGAATCGGCCTAGCAACAGCGAATCATCCCAGGAATTATTTAAATCTAGTTATAAATTATTCGAATGGATATAAGCCCACAGCCAATAAGGGGAAGACTTAGAAGAGACGGGAGTTCCAGCAACTAAATTTTATGGATTATTTTCACATTTAAGCCCCAAGAGAGTGAATTTTTGAAATGGGAAACTGAAGAAAATTACAATAAAATATTGGAAATATTTTGCAAGTCGACAGGAGGTCGAAATACGTCCGATTAAGCAATTTTCTAATGCCCGCTAAAATTTTCGAGGGAACGGAAATGGTGGCCAGATTTTGGTGACTTGGCGGGGAGATCCTTCGAAGTTGGAAGCGACCAGACGTGTTTTTCCGGGAGATAGCAGTCCCGAGAGTATCAGCCGAGTCCGTAGTGGATGACTCGTGGAGACACCGCACCGTAAAGCTAGGTGGTGGAGATCGTCGCCACGAAATCTAAGTGAAGTTGACAGGAGTATAAATGCCGCAATAACATCTAGATTTTCAATATTAGGAACAATATTTCTATTACAGTATATAGTACTGAACGCCTAGATGTGTATTATAAACTTTCGGCGAGATTGAAAGAATACTTTAGCTGAAATAAGCATTTTTGTAAAGTGTTAGGAAAGTATCAGAACCAGGCGCCGAAAAGCATTTTATTCAGGTCAGACTACGAAGAGTGAACACATTCACGTGAGTAGAAGTGATTGATACTATTTCTAGGGAGGAATTATACTGTTACACCAATATTATGTCGGTGTATTTTCTACGAATGAACATTATTCTGAATTGTAAGATGATTGCAATTATGGACTAAGAGAAAGTATGTGCGCCAGGAATATATTCATGATAGAGTAATTACATACAACAAGTGATTGTTCATGATTGTCAGCATTGCGAGCAAGCATGAGACGTTGTGTACAACTACACTCTAGTCATTCATGAGCTCGAACATAACACCAGTAACTACGATATAATATTCATAATCCAGCACAATGAATATTCTGAATTCGAGTGAAGTCCACGACTTCCGTTCCAAATTTATTTCGGGATGTGAAGCCGAACCTTCTACACTACTCGATATTTCGATGAAACTGTACCATGACGGAGTGAGAAGAGACATGAATACTATCAAAAGGTCCAGGGTATTCCCGGTCACAAAGAAGATGATGGTTGGCGGTCCGCAGTTCGATCCCGGTCAGAGTTTGATGTTTTCCAGGAGAGGGATTCTTTCCTCGCCTGAGGTCTTGAGTTCTTGGAGACGAACTAGGATCCAACCCAGATCCTTGAAGGATGTAACAACTGAGTATTTTCAAATACCCATCTTGAACTTCTAGACTTCCAGACAAGGTAGCTGTGTTCATTAAAATTTTAGTTAGAGCATTATTAGTGACATTCTAGAGCAATTCCTTTATACATATTTCGACACAACATTTATGTATTCAATGTATAGACATTTCATTCTTCGAGATCATTTTTAGTGATCGCCTTTCGACGTTTCTAGTATTGTTTGTTTGCAATCCAGTTTCTGAACTGAGATAGTTAACTTGTTTGAGGAACTAGCATTCCTGTAATTTCCATTAAGGAACAGTAGATTTATTTTCGACGTTTATGAATTCATTTTGAATTCAGGTGATCACATTTTCGTCTATGTTACCAATTCCATTATGTATTAGTTTAATTTGGGCTTCTTATCCGTCGAGAAGTAACATCAAGAAAGAAGAAAGAAATAGTGATATATTGTGAAATATCACAGCATTGTTACGAACTTAGCATCGTATTGGAAAGAAACATATTACGTGGAAACGATGAAAGCCGTTAGAACTCATTGACATTCGTTCAGAATGGAGATAATACGAATATGACTAACTGTATATTTTATTGAAGAAAGCTATGATCTTTCAGTCATTTAAAGTAATTTGAGAATATAATCTTAGTAGGGGAGCAGTAGGGGTTCTGCCTCCCCCCACCACTACTCCCAATGCGAGCCGATAACTCCCGAACCCGTGGTCGGAGATTCACGAATGAGGTGTCGTTGGACTCGATCTGACGGGGGTTTTGCTATGGACCAATCGTTATATTTTTGATTTTTTTTGAAAAATTTTGTATTTGAAAATAGACGATAGTTAAAAAACCAAACATGATAGAACGTTGGGCAATAGCTTAGATGAACTATCTTTATGTCCTTTATTTTTATAATAAAACGTTTTAATTTTTTATATTTTTTTTGAAAAAAGTTTAATTTGGAAATTTTTATATTTTGGAAACTAAAGAGTTAACAAAAATTTTGTTTGACATAAATGATTGGTCCTGACCGCCTCTACCCGCAAAATAAATTTCAAGCCTCTAGGACTAAAACTGGTAGTAGTGTGAATTGGACAGTTCTGCCCCACCCCCTACTTTCATATAAACTTTGCCGATATCTCCCGAACGCGTGGTCGGATTTGAAATGAACGAGATATTTTTGGCGTTGGGATGACGTTCTCTTGGCTACGCATGTGCGTTGGTATTTTTTTTTAATTTACAAAATGTTTGTTTTTTGGAATGGCGCTATTTAGGAAACGGTGAATTGGAAAAAAAGTGTGTTTGACGTTAATGAAAGGTGGGTATGCCCTCTAGGGGGACAGCAAGTTTCAAGGTTGTAGGAGGAAAAATGATAGCCTACTTTCTCGCGAACATTGGTGATCATTGGCGAACGGATGGTCGGATTTTAACAAATGAGGTGTCGTTGGACTCGGGCTGACGTCCTCTTTCCTATAGACCACTCGTTATTTTTTTGAATTTTTTTGGAAAATTTTTGTTTTTAAAAGTAGGCGATAGTTTGAAAACCAAACATGATAGAATGTTGTACCATAGTTCAAACCAATGGCCTCTATGACCTTTATTTTTTATAATAAAATTGTTATATTTTGAGATTTTTTGAAGACCCTTAAATTTTGAAATTTTACTACTTTGGAAACTAACACGTTGACAAATTAGTTTGTTTGACATAAATGAAAGGTCCCTACCCCCTCTACCATGAAAATAAATGTCAAGTCTCAAGGACGAAAAAGTAGGCATTTTTTTAAAAATAAAAGCATGTTTGTAGACAGAGAACCGGTAGCGCTTGACGTATGTTACAACGAGGCTATGACTGAGCATGGTGAATACAGGAAATGGCTATTTCGACGGGGGGCGATGTATGGCAAAACGAGGGGTTGCTTTTCGATATTTTTTCCTATGACGAATGAATGAAGGCGAATATTTTGAAATGTGACAAGCATGCTAAGATTTTTTTTACCCCTGAAGGGGATCTTTAAAGTTTTAGTTAACATTGATGAGCGAGATCGCTCTCTGACACAACAGACGGTTGTAGGATATGACCAAGTGATTCTTAGACGTTGGCGATCTCGGTGACCGTGCCCGGAAGAAATGAATTGCTATTTTGGTGGGATGGCGGGGCAGCATATGACGGTTGGTTTTGTGATATTTCCTATGACGGATAGAGGTGAATATTTGAAATGTGTTAAGTGTGCTAGGAACTTTTTACCCCTGAAGGGGATCTTTAACATGCTAGTAAACGGTAATAAGCGAGACTGCTGTCTGGCACAGTAAATGGTTTCAGAATATGGAAACCTATAACATTTGCTCGACCAAGTCATGTGCATGTATGCAAAGAGGCAAAACGGTAAGGTCATTGGCCTGAAATGTTATAAACTAAATATTGAACTGGCTAAAGTCATGTGTTTAGGGTGAACGTATGTGGTTAACATGATCATGTATTGAGGATGGCTGCTTGCTAGTGCACCGCCCTCTTAAAATAAACATATTCTTGGCGTGCCTCCTAGCTGCATCACTGGAACCAACTAGAAAAGAAAGGAGTACGCAGTGGAAATGGATGTTAATTTCTGACCTGTGCTGGGCCCGTACTTGCAGGCCAGATGTGCCGAGCGACTCCAGACTCCGTGAAGGTGGTCCCACGACGAGTGGTAGGAATACCCTCCTGGTGCTAGAAAGCTAGAATAAGTTAGGCCTAGGGTTGAAGAGAGAGAGAGAGCAGCCCGATCGTCAAACACTACTAAATAAGACACATGGATAAAGAAATGGAAATTTAATTATAGTGAAATCGAACACACAAAAAAAACGGCCAGAATAACACACTCAAAGAAAAGAGTACCCTAGGGGTCAAATACAGTCACTTTCAAACGGGAAGGATGATTATAAACAATAAATAACTTACAATAATAAATAACGGAAACAAATAAAATAAATACCTGTGCCACTTCCAATAAAAATGATGTAAAAAGGGAGGAGGTAATTGACCAAAAGGCAATCGAGCCGGTCGCTGGTCAACAACAATCACTTCTCTGCCTAGAGATGGATGGTTGTCATGACGACCACAAATAACAAGCATAGCAAAGATAAAACAAGAGGCCGTGTGCGTGTCGCAAAGGCTGTGGCGAGCAATGGGGAACATGATCGAGCTGGCAGTCCCCAGAGAAAAAAAATGCAAACACCAAAGATACTACAAGGAGAAACAAATGACGTCAAGTGTCCGTGAAATATATCATGATACATGCACGCAATCAAACACACAAAATGCCAGCCGTCGATGCAGAAAAAAACACAAAGCAACTCGTGCTTGTAGGAAGTCTAGCAAAATATGCTAAACCTATATGGTCCCCAACTTACGTTCCGAGTTCGAGCTGAATACGGTAAGGCCTACTTAAAGTTACCGCCGTGATTCAGTTGCACGAAGCATGGAATGAAGGGAATATATAAGGGCTAAAATATATGGTGTCATGCCTCGTGTTGGGAGAATGGTCGGAACGCCAACGTCCACAAACAACGGGAGACCCATTCGAAGACATGCCCAATCAAAACAACATCAATGCACCTGGCAGCAAGAAAAACATACACTCACAAAATCACTCGCAGATATATTTCACGGCACAAATAAAAGGTTAAACGAAGACTCAAACAAAATAAAACAGGAGACCGCCATTACGATTGGTTCCACAGCAAATCCAAGCACACGACGAAGATCAAAAAGAAAGGTTAAATTTAGGAAATGAGCATAGTGGACACAATGTTAGATGTATTACATACATGAGTAAATGGAAGGCTTCGGCATAATAACAATGTTAAATAAAAAGGAAAACATTACATTTTAAATAATAAGGCGGAGAGCCTCAAGGCACGTCCGGACAGAAAGTATCTCACATGGCGTCTGAGTCAACCGGGACGGCCGCCAAAGAAAATAAAGAAAAGAGAGATGTTAAACATGGCTCAGGATCCACACCACCCCCCAAAAGAAAAATTATTTATAATAATAAAAGATTTTTCTTTTTACATCACTAAGTACCACCGCTTTGAAATCAATCATGTCCCAAGTGTTCCAAAATACACAACATCCTTATCACACAGGTGGTTTGTCAACAACTATAACAGTACACAAAATATGAGGGGGGAGGGTGATCGATATAACAATTACTTAAGCAATAGAGCCATATCAGAAAGAATACAGTTATAAAATGAAGTAATATATAAAAATAATCAGATCGCTTCGGCGATCGCAATATCAGGACAGAACTCCTTCGGGGTCCCCAAAGGCGCGCGTTCCTTTGATGATCCCTGGGCTTGTCATAATGGTATTACGGTTCGCCTGAGCGTTACAATGACAAGAAAAGTAGATAGAGACACGGACGAAAATCATAAACAAAAGACTTTCGCCCTTTGACGCCGAAGTCTGCCATTCTCCTTATACCCATCATGAAAGTGACGTATTAAAATAACAAAGAAGCGATATAATGTGTCCATTATTTATAGAATATAAATTCTCTACTGGCCGAATTCGCAAAAATACATATTTTTACAATAAATATTAAGTTACACAGAGTATGTAGGCCTATTTCTTCTTGTATTATTTTCTTTCTTGAGCTCGTAAATTTGTACTTGACTCTGCCTCGGTCAAAATTGGTTCAATAATAGGCAGGTCAAGGAGACGCCATATGAATACTAGCTTCCTTGGATAACATAAGCAAATTATGATTGGCTAACCTACGCAGAAAAAGGACAACATTAATCACAGCAAATAAGAAGGTTACACAATAAATGGTTTCAATTGAGATATGTGAGCTCTGGATACGTCGGTGGGATTCTCCTTGGAGATCAATTCAACAGTGACAGGTGTAAAAAATCTAGTGATAGTTTTGGGCGTGCTCCAGCGAAGCATTAGCTTAGCTGACTCCTTATTCTTTGCCGAACTCTGTGGTTGCAGGCGCACTAGCACTTCGTCATTCACCTGAAAACAAACAGGTTGCCTACCCTTGTTATAGCGAGACGCCACGCGATCTCGTGCCCTTTTCAGATGCCGTACAGCAACTTCCCATTTTTCTTTGACTGAGGTACGGCGGGATGGCCTTTCACCTCAGTCAATGGATTAGTGTCTTTCCCACAGACACTTTAAACGATAGCAGATCATCGTCAGACTGGATGAGCTCCTTCTTCACGTTACAACCTGGGAGAGAATACATGGCTAAACTACAGAAGTACTGCTAGCTACAATTCAAAACAATAACTACAAATGTCTTGCCTCCGTCCTGCGCCTGAAATGAGTACGAAACAAGAAGTAGGGTTGGTTAGTACATTACCAATGCTGGGGTTCGTTGATAGGGTCCAACTCATTGCACTCTCCTTACAGTTTGTTATTTTTATAGTCCATACTCCTTGGAAGTTCACATTGACTCTCAATATTTGTTTGCATAGTATGCAATAGGGAACATGAAACAGAATAAAAACAACATTGAAAAATATGCAGCGAAATATTAAAATCCAATGGATATGGCTAAGCGACCAGGAGACTTAACCACGCTCTGCTACCATCTGCACCGCCCTCTTAAAATAAACATATTCTTGGCGTGCCTCCTAGCTGCATCACTGGAACCAACTAGAAAAGAAAGGAGTACGCAAGGGAAATGGATGTTAATTTCTGACCTGTGCTGGGCCCGTACTTGCAGGCCAGATGTGCCGAGCGACTCCAGACTCCGTGAAGGTGGTCCCACGACGAGTGGTAGGAATACCCTCCTGGTGCTAGAAAGCTACAATAAGTTAGGCCTAGGGTTGAAGAGAGAGAGAGAGCAGCCCGATCGTCAAACACTACTAAATAAGACACATGGATAAAGAAATGGAAATTTAATTATAGTGAAATCGAACACACAAAAAAAACGGCCAGAATAACACACTCAAAGAAAAGAGTACCCTAGGGGTCAAATACAGTCACTTTCAAACGGGAAGGATGATTATAAACAATAAATAACTTACAATAATAAATAACGGAAACAAATAAAATAAATACCTGTGCCACTTCCAATAAAAATGATGTAAAAAGGGAGGAGGTAATTGACCAAAAGGCAATCGAGCCGGTCGCTGGTCAACAACAATCACTTCTCTGCCTAGAGATGGATGGTTGTCATGACGACCACAAATAACAAGCATAGCAAAGATAAAACAAGAGGCCGTGTGCGTGTCGCAAAGGCTGTGGCGAGCAATGGGGAACATGATCGAGCTGGCAGTCCCCAGAGAAAAAAAATGCAAACACCAAAGATACTACAAGGAGAAACAAATGACGTCAAGTGTCCGTGAAATATATCATGATACATGCACGCAATCAAACACACAAAATGCCAGCCGTCGATGCAGAAAAAAACACAAAGCAACTCGTGCTTGTAGGAAGTCTAGCAAAATATGCTAAACCTATATGGTCCCCAACTTACGTTCCGAGTTCGAGCTGAATACGGTAAGGCCTACTTAATGTTACCGCCGTGATTCAGTTGCACGAAGCATGGAATGAAGGGAATATATAAGGGCTAAAATATATGGTGTCATGCCTCGTGTTGGGAGAATGGTCGGAACGCCAACGTCCACAAACAACGGGAGACCCATTCGAAGACATGCCCAATCAAAACAACATCAATGCACCTGGCAGCAAGAAAAACATACACTCACAAAATCACTCGCAGATATATTTCACGGCACAAATAAAAGGTTAAACGAAGACTCAAACAAAATAAAACAGGAGACCGCCATTACGATTGGTTCCACAGCAAATCCAAGCACACGACGAAGATCAAAAAGAAAGGTTAAATTTAGGAAATGAGCATAGTGGACACAATGTTAGATGTATTACATACATGAGTAAATGGAAGGCTTCGGCATAATAACAATGTTAAATAAAAAGGAAAACATTACATTTTAAATAATAAGGCGGAGAGCCTCAAGGCACGTCCGGACAGAAAGTATCTCACATGGCGTCTGAGTCAACCGGGACGGCCGCCAAAGAAAATAAAGAAAAGAGAGATGTTAAACATGGCTCAGGATCCACACCACCCCCCAAAAGAAAAATTATTTATAATAATAAAAGATTTTTCTTTTTACATCACTAAGTACCACCGCTTTGAAATCAATCATGTCCCAAGTGTTCCAAAATACACAACATCCTTATCACACAGGTGGTTTGTCAACAACTATAACAGTACACAAAATATGAGGGGGGAGGGTGATCGATATAACAATTACTTAAGCAATAGAGCCATATCAGAAAGAATACAGTTATAAAATGAAGTAATATATAAAAATAATCAGATCGCTTCGGCGATCGCAATATCAGGACAGAACTCCTTCGGGGTCCCCAAAGGCGCGCGTTCCTTTGACGATCCCTGGGCTTGTCATAATGGTATTACGGTTCGCCTGAGCGTTACAATGACAAGAAAAGTAGATAGAGACACGGACGAAAATCATAAACAAAAGACTTTCGCCCTTTGACGCCGAAGTCTGCCATTCTCCTTATACCCATCATGAAAGTGACGTATTAAAATAACAAAGAAGCGATATAATGTGTCCATTATTTATAGAATATAAATTCTCTACTGGCCGAATTCGCAAAAATACATATTTTTACAATAAATATTAAGTTACACAGAGTATGTAGGCCTATTTCTTCTTGTATTATTTTCTTTCTTGAGCTCGTAAATTTGTACTTGACTCTGCCTCGGTCAAAATTGGTTCAATAATAGGCAGGTCAAGGAGACGCCATATGAATACTAGCTTCCTTGGATAACATAAGCAAATTATGATTGGCTAACCTACGCAGAAAAAGGACAACATTAATCACAGCAAATAAGAAGGTTACACAATAAATGGTTTCAATTGAGATATGTGAGCTCTGGATACGTCGGTGGGATTCTCCTTGGAGATCAATTCAACAGTGACAGGTGTAAAAAATCTAGTGATAGTTTTGGGCGTGCTCCAGCGAAGCATTAGCTTAGCTGACTCCTTATTCTTTGCCGAACTCTGTGGGTGCAGGCGCACTAGCACTTCGTCATTCACCTGAAAACAAACAGGTTGCCTACCCTTGTTATAGCGAGACGCCACGCGATCTCGTGCCCTTTTCAGATGCCGTACAGCAACTTCCCATTTTTCTTTGACTGAGGTACGGCGGGATGGCCTTTCACCTCAGTCAATGGATTAGTGTCTTTCCCACAGACACTTTCAAACGATAGCAGATCATCGTCAGACTGGATGAGCTCCTTCTTCACGTTACAACCTGGGAGAGAATACATGGCTAAACTACAGAAGTACTGCTAGCTACAATTCAAAACAATAACTACAAATGTCTTGCCTCCGTCCTGCGCCTGAAATGAGTACGAAACAAGAAGTAGGGTTGGTTAGTACATTACCAATGCTGGGGTTCGTTGATAGGGTCCAACTCATTGCACTCTCCTTACAGTTTGTTATTTTTATGGTCCATACTCCTTGGAAGTTCACATTGACTCTCAATATTTGTTTGCATAGTATGCAATAGGGAACATGAAACAGAATAAAAACAACATTGAAAAATATGCAGCGAAATATTAAAATCCAATGGATATGGCTAAGCGACCAGGAGACTTAACCACGCTCTGCTACCATCTGCACCGCCCTCTTAAAATAAACATATTCTTGGCGTGCCTCCTAGCTGCATCACTGGAACCAACTAGAAAAGAAAGGAGTACGCAGTGGAAATGGATGTTAATTTCTGACCTGTGCTGGGCCCGTACTTGCAGGCCAGATGTGCCGAGCGACTCCAGACTCCGTGAAGGTGGTCCCACGACGAGTGGTAGGAATACCCTCCTGGTGCTAGAAAGCTACAATAAGTTAGGCCTAGGGTTGAAGAGAGAGAGAGAGCAGCCCGATCGTCAAACACTACTAAATAAGACACATGGATAAAGAAATGGAAATTTAATTATAGTGAAATCGAACACACAAAAAAAACGGCCAGAATAACACACTCAAAGAAAAGAGTACCCTAGGGGTCAAATACAGTCACTTTCAAACGGGAAGGATGATTATAAACAATAAATAACTTACAATAATAAATAACGGAAACAAATAAAATAAATACCTGTGCCACTTCCAATAAAAATGATGTAAAAAGGGAGGAGGTAATTGACCAAAAGGCAATCGAGCCGGTCGCTGGTCAACAACAATCACTTCTCTGCCTAGAGATGGATGGTTGTCATGACGACCACAAATAACAAGCATAGCAAAGATAAAACAAGAGGCTGTGTGCGTGTCGCAAAGGCTGTGGCGAGCAATGGGGAACATGATCGAGCTGGCAGTCCCCAGAGAAAAAAAATGCAAACACCAAAGATACTACAAGGAGAAACAAATGACGTCAAGTGTCCGTGAAATATATCATGATACATGCACGCAATCAAACACACAAAATGCCAGCCGTCGATGCAGAAAAAGCACAAAGCAACTCGTGCTTGTAGGAAGTCTAGCAAAATATGCTAAACCTGTATGGTCCCCAACTTACGTTCCGAGTTCGAGCTGAATACGTGGGAGAATGGTCGGAACGCCAACGTCCACAAACAACGGGAGACCCATTCGAAGACATGCCCAATCAAAACAACATCAATGCACCTGGCAGCAAGAAAAACATACACTCACAAAATCACTCGCAGATATATTTCACGGCACAAATAAAAGGTTAAACGAAGACTCAAACAAAATAAAACAGGAGACCGCCATTACGATTGGTTCCACAGCAAATCCAAGCACACGACGAAGATCAAAAAGAAAGGTTAAATTTAGGAAATGAGCATAGTGGACACAATGTTAGATGTATTACTTACATGAGTAAATGGAAGGCTTCGTCATAATAACAATGTTAAATAAAAAGGAAAACATTACATTTTAAATAATAAGGCGGAGAGCCTCAAGGCACGTCCGGACAGAAAGTATCTCACATGGCGTCTGAGTCAACCGGGACGGCCGCCAAAGAAAATAAAGAAAAGAGAGATGTTAAACATGGCTCACTAGTAATTATTATTACAGTAAGATGTTTAAGAATAATAATAAGAAGAAGAAGACACACATGTTTTCAATGTTAACACACACACAGTCCTGCTCACTGGCGACTGAATATTGTACCTAGCCAGAGGACTCGTGAGAGAGAATGCTGATAAGACAAAAAAATATGTGTACGTCAGCAGGAAGTGTGATATCAGCTTACTTGCCTCGTGGTGGCTAGCAGGTGTGCTGTTTAAGCAGAGACCGCCATTTTGGTTCTGAGACAGTAGAACTACCGATGTATAAGAGGCAGCCATTTTGGTTCTTTATTAAAAACATGAAACTAGTATAAGGTACACGAATCTTATCAGATTGAGGAATGTGAAGAGGTGTGGGAACACGTGTGAAAGAGACAACATTTCAAGGTCAAAACGCTGAGAAAATGCAACTCTCTCTGTTGCTAGGCTAACTGATGCCGATTGCGTTAGTCATGCACTTGCCATTTTAGCACACGGACGTATACAGTAGAACTCTGAACTGAACTTTGGAAGGAAAATCCTTTTTTTTTTTTTTTGGTAAGAACCTATGAATTATTATTTTAATAATGTCATGCTAATGGCCAGGAACCGTACTGCGTGGAGAAATTTCGCCAAGGCCCTATGCTCCGGAAGGAGAGGCAGGAATTTTAAAACAAGATGTTCAGTAAAGAACATATAGCCTACTTTCTCCTAAATGTATGAGTATAGTTATAACTCGTTGTTATTATCAAAGAGTATAATAGAACTATTCTTTGTTGAAGACCTTAGAAACGATTTACCTCTACCAAACGCCACAACCTAGATAAAAACTGCTACCATCATTGAAGAAAGAAAGATAAGAAGTATATCAAGAATGTTATGGATCTGGAGACATAATCGACTGGACTGGCTGCGTGGCTCAGCGGTAACGTTTTCGCTTGCTGGGCCCTAGGTTGCAGGTTCGTATCCTGTCGCAGTCAGCTGGCATTTGAGGGTGCACAAATGCGAGGGAGCCGTGTCAGTACATTTACTGGCACGTTAAAGATCCCCTTCGGGCCAAAATTCCGGCACCCCGGTGTCTCTAAAAGCAGCAGTAGTTAAAAGGGATGTAAAACCAATAACATTATTATTATTATTATTATTATTATTACATATACGACCTGCCGTGGGCAACATCCAACTTTGAGTTGAGGCATGTCTTTACACGTCTGGTTGTGCATGGCTTTCACAACCCTAATTGAATTAACAAATCTTTCCATGACCCTACAGAGACGTGTGTTTACAAACTATGTGGATATTTTCGATTGCTATTTGCCTGAAATAAAAGTAGTAATTAATAACCTGAACTAACACCAACGGCTTGAATTCAGTTACTATGTGAAATCGTTTTGTTCTTTACTTCAAATAACATTTTCAAGTAACGCAAAATAGGCTGTTACAAACCCTTTAAAATAAAAAGTAAAAATGTATCGTAGTATCATCTTGTCATTCTTCAAATTCGATGCGCATAGAATGCCAATGGTATAGTAATCAATGGAGTCCCACGTAGACTATTCGTGACATCTAGTGGTGAAACATCGAACAATATAATCCTAACAGAGCGAGTGCATTCTAGCGGCCAGAAGAAGAAACTTTTCAATAAAATCTGGAAGTTAATAAGTAGGTCGGCGGGCAGCATTTTTTTTTTCAGCCCGAGCCTAGCCACAGTATGTAATTCTGAGCCTCTTATTGGCTGTTATGTCATGCCATTCTCCCGGTTCCGAATAGAGACGGTAGGTAGTAGCAGGGGTCACATCCGATCAAACATGGAGGAAAGTTATCGAGTGAGATGTGGATAATATTCGATGTTGAATTGCATTATTAGCGTGAAACAGGCATGAAACGTGCTTTAGATCAAGTTTAAAACAACCCACGCAGCAAATGAATGCGTTCCAATCAACATTTAAGGTCCAGGTGAAATCATTCGACATTTATCCACATGTATTAAGACCTATGATAATATACTTCCTTTAAGAGCGGAAATGTGCACGAGTGGTAACGTGCGAGCTTGGAAACTTTTTGTCACGGGTTCAAGACTGCCCGAGAGCAGAAATTTTTACTTTCTTTTGAATTATTTTATTATAACCTCCCTCCTTTTTACAGCATGTTTTATGCCTTGCTTTATTGAAATTATCTGTATGGGTGATTGAAATAATAAACATTGTTAGGCGGAATTCTTCCATGTTCTCACTTCAATTTATAATCCTCTGCTTACTGTTCAACGCGGCTAGCGTTCTTTGCTGTCTCCCCAGAGGTCCGGGTTCGATTCCCAGCTCTGCCGATGTATTTATTTATTTATTTATTTATTTATTTATTTACAACTAGGTGGGCTCAATGACCACCATGTCCAATTTGCTCAAATGAACAAGAGCAACATCAGCGTCGACTTCTACAGTGGTCAAGCTGCTTGTCTCACCAAGGTGGACCGGGTTCGATTCCCAGCTCTGCCGATAAATTTCAATTCTGGTGTGAGGACTGCAACGAGGTACATTCAGCCTCGTGAGCCAAAACTGAGTAGAGGTTGGTTCGATTCCCACCTCAGCGATCTTGGAAGTGATTTTCCATAGATTTCCACTTCTACTCCAGACAAATGCTGAAATTGTTCATAACAATGCCACGACCGCCTCCTTGCGAATCCTCACATGAATATCAAATACTCACCATACTACAGACACCACAATAACACAGGTTATCAGAGAAATGTATTTATTTATTTATTTATTTATTTACAAGTAGGAGGGCTCAATGACCACCATGTCCAATTTGATCAAATTAAGAAGAGCAACATCAGCGTCGACTTCTGCTTGCCTCTCCCCAAGGTGGACAGGGTTCGATTCCCGGTCAATTCACGTGAGATTTACGAAGGGAATAATCACGTTCTGAGTTTTGGTTTCTAACTAAATTGGAGGTTCCATGTTTAACGATCGCGAGATTGTGTGTTTGAGTCTTCAGTCTCTTGCCAAATTTGATGCAGCTGTCCATATCTCCCTGTCCTGAGTTAATCTTTTCATCTCTACATAGCTACCACACCCTACATCCGAGGCAATCTGTTTGACATATACTAACCTTGGTCTACCCGTACAGTTCTCGACCCTTCCGTCTAACAATGTTTATTATTTCAATCACCCATACAGATAATTTCAATAAAGCAAGGCATAAAACATGCAGTAAAAAGGAGGGAGGATATAATAAGATGATTCGAAAGAAATAAAAATTTCTGCCCTCGAGCAGTCTTGAACCCGAGACACAGATTTACCAACCTCACACGTTACCACTCGTGCACATTTCCGCTTTTAATGAAAGTATATTATCATAGGTCTTAATATAATGTGGTCAAATGTCGAATGATTTCACTTGGACTTTAAATGTTGATTGGAACGCATTCATTTGCTGCGTGGGTTGTTTTAAACTTGATCTAAAGCACGATTCATGCCTGTTTCACGCTAATAATGCAATTCAACATCGAATATTATCCACATCTCACTCGATAACCTTCCTCCATGTTTGATCGGATGTGACCCCTGCTACTACCTACCGTCACTATTCGGAACCAGGAGAATTGCATGACCTAACAGCCAATAAGAGGCTCCGAATACATACTGTGGCTAGGCTCGGGCTGAAAAAAAATTATGCCGGCGGGCAGTTACCTTTTTGGCAGCTAGATGTCTCGAGTAAATCTGCTGGCGAATTATGTTTTAATTAAATATATATTTTACACCATAATATGCACAATATAACGCTTAATTTTAAAACATCTGAGTCATTACAAAACAATAAACATATAACATTTCAAGCAAAAAACCTAGCTCTGATCGGGTTTGAACCATAGACATTTGAGCGATAGGCTAACGCTCTACCACTGAGCTAATTGTGTCAACGAATATCGTTCTATATAAAATGACTTACATAGAACTTGTTAGCAAATAATGATTTATACTAAACGATTTCATCACTGGAGTATATTATTTATATATAAAGCATTTCATACAAAGTTTATTTATTTTGTATCAGTACGCTATATTGCATGCAATACTCAAATTAGTGAAATATAAGTCAGGCACAAGATATCCGCTGCCATCTTGTCTTATTACTGAATCAGCTCAGCTTTTTAAAATCACGTCTGCACTATAGTATTACAAAATAAACTTTTAATTTCGAACGTGCCTCTTCCTTTAGAACAGTTAAAACGACTCTCGGCTCGATAACCGGAACTGGTGGGTCCCATGATATGGATTATAAAGTTTGCATAATTCGCACGGCCGCCATCCTGAAATGGTATGGCGGACGACCTTGTAGTTTGGTCACAAGACACATCCTATAAGAAGGTATGTTGTTACCAAATTTGGTAGAGATCGGATGATATGGTTAGTCGTTATTTGATTTTACGTTTTGAACGTTTGAGTGGCCGCCATTCAGTTTTAGTAAAGATGACGGCGATATAAAACATGACACTGAGGTGTCCTTTGCTAGTGCTACCTTTGTACCAAATTTCGTTCAATTCGCATTCACCGTGTTCGAATTGATAGGGGGGGGGGACAGACATTCAGAGTACACACACTCACACACACACAGACACACACACACACAGACTCTCACACACACATACACACACACACACACAGACTCACACACACACATACACACACACAGACAGACACACTTTTTTCGCCCTGTGTTGATCTCATAAGTCTACTCTCATTTTTTGCAAAAATCGAAAGTAGGCTAAAAATGCTAATGAACCTTAAATTTGTAGTTATTGATTAGGTAATTAATGATTTTTATTTATTTATTTGTTTGCAGATAACCGATATACCTTACATGTCAGAGATACAAGAAACCATTGCGCTTTTGGGCCCACTAGACGGAAACAGTAACAAGCCACTGCAAGAGAAGGTGAGATTATTTTTTTAAATTAACTTTTTTTAAATTTCAGTAACACACGTCTGACCTCTCGGACATTCAGATAATTAGGAGCCTCGATGCTTAGCATCTCCCCTCCAAGTCTACCGATTCTGGCCGCCTTTTTGAGTTCCCTCTCAAATTCGCGCGGGCTCTAGCAAATCGCTTATTCCTTCCAATAGCGACCTGTTATTGATTTATAAAATATTTCCAATATTTTATTATCATATTCTTCCCTTTTCCAATATATAAATTCACTCTCTAGGGGCTTAAATGAATTAAATATCCATAAGAATTTAGTTGCTGGAACTCCCGTCTTCTCTAAAACTTCTTCCTATTGGCTGTAAGCTCATATCCAATGGGATAATTTATAACACTATTTAAACAATTTCTGGGAATATTCGCTGTTGCTAGGTCGATTCTAATCTTCTGGAAACTTCCATTGCGCAATACAATCACGTGACGGAATTTCCCTCCTGCTCAACGTCGCCTAACGACTGGTTTCTACCAAGTTCCAGCCATGATATTCCTTGGTTAAATTTTATCATGGGCTTCGAAAAAAATATATTATTCCCATTTTCATCCCTTATAATTCAATTTACGGGGCATTCCTCTCCCATCTCAATTTAAAAACAGTTGCAAAATTGTTTTTATTCACTTCGAATCAGGACCTTAGACATGTCACTGAACTCGAAAATGAATTATATTTTTCAGCCTACTTTCTTAAAATATTTCTTCAGGTTCTTCGCGTTGTATTTTCCCAAAATGACATTGTTCTCTTCATCAAACAGCTCATTACAATTATTCCCACAGACGGTCTCAATTCGGAAAGGGCCAATAAATATAACCCCGAACTTCGGGTATATGTTCTTGCTGACGTCCGCTTTGACAGGTCGGCGCAATAACACCATGTCTCCTACTTCTAAGGGCTTACTAAATCTCTTCCCTTCTACTCTTTTCATGCGTTTATCGGCCGCCTTCTGGAGCTTTTCCTTCGCTCTGTCTATTCTCTCTTGTCTTCCTACATCTGGATATTGAGGAATAAAGTTAAATGTGTTGTTCCATGGTCTTTCTGATTTCCTTCCTAAATGTAAGACCATTGGAACTTCTGCCATGTTCTCTTGAACTGTGGAGTTCAAACATTCTTCAATGATAGGCACATACTTAACCCAAATGGGGTGATCACGAGGGCAGAAAATGCGACAGAATTTACTAAATTCAGCCATATATCTCTCACTAGAATTTGATTCAGGATAACGCATGCTGGAAAATATGTGTCGTATTCCTAATCTTTCCATATCTGCTTCGAATTCCGCTGAGGTGAACTGGGCTCCGTGATCAGATAACAAATATTCTGGTCTTCCAGCTTTCCGAAAAACAGAATTCTCCAATCTGTTCACTACATTTCTTGTATTTGCTTTCTGCATGGGGTCCATCGTAACAAATTTGGAGAAGACATCCACTGTCACTAACAGGAACTGGTTCCCTTGGTAACCCTTAGGACAGGGGCCAAAAATATCCGCCGCCATCAGCTCATGTGGTCTAGAAGGTATCATAGGCCTTGGTTTGCCTTTTAACAACTCAGATGAGAATTTCCCTCTTTGACATTCAACACAAGATCTTATTATCTTACTAATGGTGGATCTCATGTTGGTCCAAGTGAATCTCTCTTTCAGAGTACTGAGAGTCTTGTCTAAACCACCGTGTCCTATTGAGTGGTGTGTTAGCCATACTATCTTCGAAACCAAATTAGGGGGCACAACTATGCGTGGCTTTGTATGCTCGGCGTCAATATACTTGCATACTAGATCGCCGCTCAATACAAAGGGGCGCTATCGTCTCTGGGTTGCGATATAATCATCATCAGCTATGTCCATGAAACCTTTTAGGAACCTGTACATTTTCCTGATTGGAGCGTATCTCTTCTGTCAGACACCGATTCGGGCTAATCTCCTAACGGTTTGTAGATGTTCTTGCTCCAATTGTACATGGTTAATCTGCACATTTTTAATAGGGTTTCTCGATAATGCATCAGCCAGTAAGTTATCTTTCCCTGGCTGGTGGACAATAGTAGCGTTAAACTGCTGAGTGAAAAGGGCCCATCGTGTCAACCTGTCACTCGACATTTCAGTTTGAAGCATAAACTGTAATGCCTTGTGATCGGTCACGATAATGATCTGATGACCAATCTATATCTTCTTCCAAGCCTGTAGAGCTGTAACAAAGGCTAACGCCTCCAGTTCTGTTGTAAAATAATTCTCCTCATGTCGTTTCAACTTTCTACCAGTGAAAGCGATATAGTACCTTCTTCCATCCTCATCCTTCCGGTACAGAACAGCACTTATACCTACGCGGGAGGCATCGGATTCGATATAAAATATACGGTCAAAATCCGAGTATTCCAATTTGACATTTTGCCTCAACATCTCCTTCGCGTTTTCAAAGGCCTCGTCGGCGGCACTCGTCCACTTCCAACGATTGTTCTTCTTCAGTAACTCATAAAGTGGTGCCATGATCTCATAGTATTTCGGACAGTGACTGCTAATAAACTGGCAAGCTCCCACGAACTCGCGTACTTGCTTGACCTTGGTGGGCTTAGGGAATCTAGTTATAGCCTCTACTTTCTCAAGGTTTGGGTGGTTACCTTCCCGATCGATGGTGTGACCAAGGAGATTAATCCGTTCGTGCATGAAGCGGCATTTACCAAAGTTCACTTTGATAGTCGCATCCCTCAAGTTCTCGAAAAGTTTATGTAAATGCACCAAGTGTTCCTTAACATCAGGAGATGATATGATCAGATCATCGATGTAACATATCACGTTCTTCTTGACCTCATCAGTGAGCTTACCGTCAAGGGCTCTGATTGGCGCTGGACCGCTATTCACTATACCAAAACGTAGCCTTTGAAATACCCATGAAGTTTGGTCGAAGAGGAAACCGGTGTACTGTTTACTCTCCTCCTCCAACTCAATTTGGTAAAACGACGCTGTTAAGTCCAAAACGGAAAAGCAGGCCTTTCCTTTGAATTTCCTTAAGAGATCACGAATTTTCGGGGGCCTATCTGCCTCAGGAAGAATTTTCAATTTGATCGAACGTGCATCGAGACATAGGCATAGCTGTCCATTATTCTTTTTCACTACAGTGATGGGGTTGATATATAAAGACGCCTGTTTCCTAATAATGCCATCTGCGTCCATCTTTTGGATTAACCCCCTTACTTCTTCATATTATTTCTCTGGAATGGGGTATATCCGCTTCTGATAAGGGGTTTCATCAGTCAATCTAATCTTGTACTTGTAATCCTTGATTAACCCAGGTTTGTCGTCAAAAACATACTTAAATTCCATAATTAATTCTTCAAATTCCTCTTGAATCTCATCAAACCCTTCGGCTTTGAGGATAGGCTTTTCTCTAGCATTCTCTACCTCCTCAATAACATTTGTTAGAATATCTTCCCTATAATCCGTATCTGGACTCTTATACAGTTCCTGTTTTTCTAACTCTTCTGTGTTAATAATCCCCTCGCTAAATTTATTTATCCTATTCTTCATATCAATAATGGATCCCACCTTCGTGATAAAATCAATCCCAACACTATGTCAAAATTTATCTTGTCCACTACGATGAATATATGTTCATAAGCACGTGCATTTATTTCAAAATTCAACAAAACTTGAATCTTACACTTCACAACTTTATCTTGGAAGATGCCACGCACTTTCACAGCAGATGCGGGCAAAGCCGTCATCTTGTCACTCCCCAATAATCTCTGATAACACTCGTGAGATATTGTGGACATAATAGCTCTCGTGTCCATCAAAGACTTGCATGTCTGATCATCGATATTTATGCATATACTTGGCAGTTCATATGGCCTTTCCTCTCTTATGATCTCATCTTCTAACAATAGATCCTCATCCGTCACCTCGTATACTTCATTTATAAAAATCTGGTGTAGTGTGGTGGTATTTCTCTCTCCCTCTAGTTCTGTTTCGAAAATGGAGTTTTTTTTGTCCTTGAGCGTCATTCTCACGTATTCCTTGCTGGCTAGTACTGGGTTTAGGATCCACGCTCAAGCTTGAACTACTTCCCTTTCCGCCATCCTTTTCTCTTAATTCCTTAAAGAATCGCTTTCCTTCTTGGTGGCGTTCATCGTAATTCTCTTTGGTCATAACCTCATTTCTTTTTGGTCTATCGTGGTTCTGGTTCTGATAATTGCGATTGTTTCGACCATTATAATTATTGTTATTCCGATAATTATATTTATTGTGGAACAAACCGCTCCTTCGATTCTCCTGATAGTTTCACGTCCTTGTTGTTGTTGATAGGGACGGCCACCACGGAATCTCCTATACCTTGGTTCGGGTCGCCTATCTCTAAAATAGGTATTTCTTTCTGGACCTACGTTTCCCTTCTCCTGTTCTTTAGGGTTTTCTGTTTGCTGTGTCTGATCTATGTACACAGTATTAATATCTTTGTAATCCTGACGTTGGTTTCTCGCTACAACACTGGGCGTTGGACTAGTATAATCCAATTTCCGAAGAAGTTCTTTCATGCCGGCCAAATCGCTGATTCCTGACGTAATTATCAGTCTTCTCACTTCAACTGGCAACATTCGGGCAATGGCATCTATCAGTTGTTCCGCAGATAGTGGAGGTTCCAAAAAACGTAGTCGGGCAAGTTGCGTTGTAAAGAAATCGGCGTAACGCGTCGGTAATGTACCCGAATACTTCCTGGAGTATACTTCTGCGCGTAAACTGTTCTGCGCTTCTATGGACCAATAACGCTTCCTTAGGGCTTCAGCAAACTCTTCGAAGTCCACAAATGTGTACCTGAAGGCGCAAAACCATTCAAGGGGGCCCTCTCCCATATAGCGTTCCACTATCTTCATATCCCGTTCTCTAGGAATGTGAGCCTCCGCAAAGTAGTCACGGATATTCCTGATATACTCAATTGGGGTGTAAGAATCGAGGTTGGTAAATTAACGCGGTTTGTCCTCAAAATTTCGGATTACCGTCACGTTTCTCTGTTGAGAATCTTGGAAACTGGGACGATATTCCTTCCTTTCTCTTTCGGGTTCTCTACTCCTATCTTCGAGACCCTCATGGTGTCTTAATATCCTTTCTTCTGGTCTCACGTCTCTATCTCCTGTTTCCGTACTAAGTTTCCTATGATAATCTCCATAGTCCTCCGTTTCTATCTTCTCCCTCTCTTCTAATTCCGCAATCAACTCTTTCACTTGCTTCTCTATTTCTTTCTTCATATCCTCCTTATAGACTTCAAGATCTGCCACGTCTCCGAAGCTCAGATTTTTCAATTTCCCACTAATGTATTCCTCAATATTAGTGAATTTTTCTTCCTTAATCTCATTTACGACGGTGACTACTGTGTCTATCCTTTCATCTAACCGTTTACTACGACTTTCTAACGTTTCTTTTAACGCTTGATTTTCCTCGACCGATTGATTCTTGTCGTCAACCTGTCTCTGTAATAGTTGATCAATACGCTTCCCTAGATCTGACCTAACAGACATTACATCACGATTGATCTGTAATTGCGTATTGGCAAGCTTACTTTCAACTTTACCGTGAATTAGCTTAATATGTTCTGCGCTCGACTTATCCCATTCGTCTTTCCAAATGACAACATTAGACTTCAACATTTCAGCTATATCTAGTTCAATGTCCTCCTTCAAAATTTTATTGTGGTCTATCACCTGACTACGCAGAGTACCAACATTTGTTTTCAACTCGGCTAAAGAAACAATGGTCTTTAGAGAATCGTCAACAAATTGCGATCTCAAAGCACCTATACCTTCTGAACATTGAGTTTTAGACTCTTCCACTTCCTTCCTGATCTTATCAATGTCCCCTTGGACCTTATTTACATCAACAAACATACAATTAACCTCAGACTGTACTTTACCGATATCATTTTGAACACTAGTTATTTCTGTCTGGACATTATTAACATCAATTTGCATGTTGTTTACATTCTCCTGAACCTTACCTACCTTTGTTTGGACATGGGACACATCTGACCTTACATTGGCAACTTCCGACTGAACATGGGCAACATTAGACTTTACAAGAGACACATCATCTTTAACAAAAGTTACATCATCTTTGACCTAAGTAACATCACCTTTGACCAGGGCAACATCAGAATGCACACCCTCTACTTTAGATTGTACACTTTCAACATTAGATTTCACCAGAGAAACATCCTCTTTCAATTCAGCGGAGCTGGTCTGCAATCCCTGTAAAGAATTTTGCATACCCTGAATATCTCCTTTAAAACTTTCCTCCACACCACTGACCTTACTAACCACAGTGTCAAGATCTGCCTGTCGATCTTTCTTTAGCTGCTCTCTGTTCTTCTTTGCCTCGTACAATTTCCTCTGTAAATCAATAACATTTACTTTCAGATTCTCTTTAATCGGATTTTCCACACTATCCAATTTCTTATTCATGTTCTCCATCATCTCTCCCATCATCTCACGGACATCCTCTGCCGCCATCGTTGCCATTACAACAATATCAATAATAAAAGTGCTATAGGAGTGCAAACAAATAGAGCATTATAGCAACACTTTAGAGCATCTTTTCAATCCATGTATTTGGGCATCTTATCGTCTCGCCTTAACATTAACTTAATGCTAAATCTCCATACATCTTATTCTAAAATACCAGTACCTAAACGTTCGCGTGTGATTTATTTTAGATATACTACCATAAAGAATATTTTCATTTATCAACATTAAACAAGTTAGCTTTACATTAGCATGGGTGTCAATAACCATGAGCCGGTAAAATGAAAATAGATTCAGATTATAGGTAAAATATAACCTATTACTCCTCTCTCAGGCTATCCATAAGATCTGATCTTTCGTTCGAGTGCAATTTTATTAAAAACAAAGTAACTATAACCTATATGATTACACTCTAGCTCATCGCAGATGATATGGTTAATTAATCCCATAAACTTAAAAATTAAGCTGTCATCCGGAAAGCTTCTAAATGGCCTCACGAAGCTATTTTCGTGACCCCCAAGTCTAGGGTGCCATCTTTCCACTGTCCCCGTATATTCTAGAGGCGGTCTGTTGGATATCCGAAGCAATGGCTGGATTCGTAGTCCCTGACTGCTCCGGCGCAAAATACTAGTCAAGGATCTACTTCCAACTAGACCCTCGCGAATATACGTGGCGGAAATTACAATACAACTGTGAATTACAAGAAAAATACACTTAGCTCACAGTAAAACACCTAACATATTCTCGGAGATCTCGAGGTCAGCCTCTCTGGACCTATAATGGGTTTCACAGTTGCATCTCCTTATATCTAAAATGAATCATGACGACATGGCTTCTAATAAAACTAAACGATTTAATAACAAAATGTAAACTAGGGCTAAACATTCACACAACAAAATAAATTACACACTCCCATCCGCTCATCTCCACACTCACGCCACTGAAAGAACTGCGTTCTATGAACAATATGACAAAATTTGGTGTAGCTTGTGTCCATACATCAAGCTGTACAACAATTACGCACCCCTGTGTATTTACATTCTTCTGGCACGCTCCCAAGCACATATGGGGGCTCGGCGCACGCGACCCTTGCCACGTGTCCGATGACATAACATTCACCGCTACATTCCCAGTCTAGCCGGTTTAAAAAAGAAAAAGCGCAAGCCGTGTGGTTCGCAACAGCTCTCCCCATTTGTGCGGCCTGGCCGTGCTATGGCCTTGGCTAGAAACGAGTTTTAAAGAAGTTCTCGCTATTCCCGCCTGGTCCACAAATGTGCTTTTCATAACAATAAAAACTGTGTTAAAATCAAGTAGATTCACGTCAGACAAATACGTGAACTGTACGCAAATCCTACATGCTATTGATATAAAACTTCTACACACACTCTCATTCATACTCTCGCATTGTGACGTCCCAATGGAGTTCATTTCATTCGCACTGTACAAGAAACAAACCACATGCAGTCACATACTCATTCATACTCTAACCTCTACGTCAAACAAACTATAAACTTCCTATTCCTAACATGTTATTCACTCGATTGGCAAATAATAAAGGGTAACACTAAATGAATTTATAATGACGCTTATAGCACCAGCTATAGTCCTTTCAAAGTAATAGCGTCTAAATACACTCGAGCCTGCGTTCTGATCTAGCAGTTATGTCAAATACAGTGAACAGTGATCCTCAAAATCTTCTACATCACCAGAAATAACCACCACCAGTCTCTCCTCTCTGATCTGGTGTCATAATAGTTAAAATACATTCGACCACTTAAGGTGAAACATATGCCGTTACATGTTTGGGCTTAATAATCTCGATAAAAGTATAGCATAACAGCTGTCATCATCAATTTCCTGTTCCAATTTCAACCGTGACCCTTCCTGTCCTCTCTAAATCCCAGGTCGTGTGTAACAAAATTAGGAGTACTCTCTACTCACACTTTTAATGCCTTGCCAAAACTAGTCATGCCCACGCAATGACTGTACTATAAAATGCGGAACACACCTTTGCAATAACCTCGTATGCCAACTACATACGGAAATACATAAAAAACCACTATCAAAGGGTTATCAACTCCACTTCTTTCATCCTGGCATTCCTAACAAAAGGGCATAATTCCTCAGCGTTGTCACCACAATCGCTGGTCTCATGAACAATAACAACAATTGT